>CM057341.1:41745001-44145001 GCA_030015575.1 Agapanthus africanus
AGCCCACTTGCTCATTAGCCATCATACCATGGCACCCCCCACTTGGTCCATGCCCAAGAGTTGTGTGCAACATGTATTGTGTTGGACCAAAAGTATGTGCACACACTTATTTGCAAAAACTCTTGGGATATCGGTCGGTTCTCCGTTCTGATTGCAGTGTCGGCTCACAAATGATATATCCGTGATTCTGGATGTATTTCTAATATTTTGTCACGGATACCTGTAATCTGTATTACTGAGCAAACACCGGTTATTAGTACCGATATATACAAAAAATAGATAATGAATGAGCGGTATTCAAATGCAATATTCTGGTCTGAACAAATACCCCCATACTTATCTTTTGCTCGTCCCGAACAAAACAAAATCTTAGTCTCACTTTCGCAGGGAACGTGATTGCACTGAGCGCGTGCAATAAGCCGTTAAATATCTAGGTGTCCCTAGTAGGAGGAGTGTTGTCTCCTGAAGGTTTTCAGCGGATACTACCTATAAAATCCCGTCAAACTAGTTTCATAATTTAACGTTGATTCTGCTCCTACAGTTTAGTATTTAGGTTAGAAATTCTGTTATTCTAAGTTAGAAATATCCTACCCTTATGTTTCACGCCTCTTATCTATTTAACCTTAGATCCTATACGTTCCAAAAAATTTTTAGAAAGATATTGGTATCTTCCGAGTTTTCCTTCTAAAGTGCGGTCTCAAATCAGGGATTTTTATCAACTTTACAGAAAACATAAGTCTTATTTTTCATTTCTATCTTTCCTCCAAACATCGATCGTATACCCTTATGTGTGTGTAAATTTTCACCCCTACACTCAAGAATTCAATTCAAACTATAGTACCCTTACCTTAATACTTAATACTACTTCTTTTCATTAATGATGGACGGATTTGCTCACACACCTTTCATGCGACTATTAATGCTTCTTGAGGCACTAACGGCCAATTACTAAATGTGTGAGATTAAAGCGTAAATAACAGTTTCCAGGTCTTGACTTTATTTATTTATTTTTTCTTTTCTTTATTTTTCTTTTTTTTTCAAGACCGGATATATTTTTCACTGATGCTCTTTTGGTGTTTAGCTTTAAATACCGTTTTTTCTTTCATACTAAGTTTCTAGGCAAGAGTATTTCTAGGTATCCTCTACTATCCCAAGTTTCAAGGTGAGTATATGTGCAGTTTGTAAGGTATATACTTTCTAAATTTGGATTCAAGAATAGAAACTATTTTTCAGACTTATCCTTCAGTAAAGCTTCAATACTTTCCCTTCATTTCGACTTAACTCAAGAACTGAACTCAATATTACCTATTTCTAAAAAAAAACCGCAAGGACGTATAATTACCAAGGTTAAACAAAATGAGGGTTATTTTTAGGGTTTTCAATTTATAAGCTTACGATTTAGTTATTTCGAACGTATTCAACTAAACTTTTGGAATAGAAATCTAAGTTACCCTATTAGCTAACTTGACGACAAAGTTTTTATATTTTTGGAAATTTTTTCGATTTTTGTGGGTTTTTAAATAGGTATGCAAATGCAAAATATACACATGAATGCGAAGGTGGAAAGCTTATCGAGCACACCCCCAAATCTAAACTTGACAGTGCCCTCACTGTCAGGCTACACCAAGAGGGTCAAAATTGTCGGTGCCTCCCCAAAAACAAATTATATACAAAACAAAAAATAAAACCAAAAATATATACACAAAAAGGGTCCCCCCAAACTTAGGTAAAACAGTATTTCCACTGTTAAGCGTTGAAGTTCAGGATTAGGGGGGAAAGAATAGTATTAATCTATACAAAGCCTTACATAGGCCAAAAGTTAACACCAACCATTCAAAAATTTTATCGTTATAATGGTGTGGTTGGTGAAAGAATACGGAGAGGAAAGAAATGGAGAATACGCGAGACCGTATGCGGGTAGAAGTGGTATATGGTCCCGGTATATGAGAAGAAGAATGGAGGAAGGGAAAAAGAAACGGAGTACAAACTTGAGAGTGAAAATGGAGTGAATAGATTAGCACAATATGTGATGACCGATGTGTGAAAAGCGATTGTGCTAATCTATCAACCCGTCGAGAGATGGGGTCAAATCCCTCAAGATTCATGAGAAAACATGGGTACACCGAACTTGGTAAACCAGACATAGGAAGTGAAAGTGATACGGTGTCTTGTAAGGTCAGAATGATGGACATGGTGGAGGGGAGTGATTGAGGAATGGGATAGGTTAAAGGTTTAGGAGGGTGTACACAGTCAGTGAAAGGGATATGATGAATTGGAAAATCCGAATCATCAAGCAAAACTGGTTCATCCTTAAAAATATCCTCAAAATTCTCCTCAAAATTCAGCTTATCCATGCAAATTTCATCAAAATCAAGACGCATATGAAATTCGGGAAAAACAGTTAATGACTCGGGATGATGAATTGGAGAGAAAAACTCATCCAAATCTGCGGGTTCATCATCCAAAATATCCCCAACGTCAATATCCTCAATCAAGTGAAAATCAATATTCTCAGACACCTCATCAAAAGCATGGATTTCAATCAATTCTGGTTCTAAGATGGAGGTGTAGAGGTCAAAAGGTTGGGAATTGGTTTCACTTGGAAGGGTCCTTTCAAAATCAGGTAAATCAAACACTACAAAGTCGCACAACTCATTAACTGTTCTATCTTCAATCGGTGAATCGTTTGGAACACTAGATAGACATTCAAAACTGGAGTTGTGAGATTCAATTTGCAATGGGTAGGTTTGATTTGGAAGGGGGTACAGCTCACTCTCTCCACTCAAATTCTCAACCTGTCCTACCGCCTCATCATACATTGAAAAATTTGGAGCTAGTTGAAAACTAGATACCGGGTCACTAGGTTGTATGAGGGCGGCCATGGACGCATTCAAATCTATCATCTGTTGGCATGACGCTACCCTAAAGTCTTCCAATAACTGTTCCAGACTAGACATAGGTTGTGACGGGGTTTCAGTAAAATATTCGAAGTTGTTTGGATACTGGAAACCCCCAAAAGGCTATTCAGAAGCAATGTCTAGGGAAGGTACAAAAGTTTGGTAGGATGGATAAGAATTGAATGGTTGGACAGGGGTAGGATCAACATTTGGATAAGAAGGTGAATGGAATTGTTGATCCTAAGAATTTGAAGTAGTGAAAGGAGTGAAAGATCGGCTATGAGATTGTTCAATATGTTCAGCAATAGACATGGGTCTTGGAGTTACAACAGGACTCTCAAAAGGGGTATCAACGTAAGAAGATGGTGAAGGTTGAAATGGTTGATACAGAGTGGATTGCGGAGTCCAGTTGGTTGTCCTAGACGCGTCTATCCGATCTTTCAAAGAAATTTTTGGCATGGATGGATCGTTCGACGTTCGGCCAAAACAAGAACCGTAGGAAGTTATGTTTGGTTGTGGGTACCAAAATTCGGCAAGAGTTTTTCTAGATGGAGTACCCATGATATGAAGAGAAGAAGAATAAGAAAAAGGAGGGGAAAAAGAATGTGGATTTTTTTATTTTTATTTTTATTTTTAAGTTAGTTATTAACAAAAGAATGAAATATACAAAAAAGAATCTGGACAAAAACAATCACGACACAAAAATACCACACACCTAATCGGTCCAGGGTTCACCTAGGTTAACTAGACCTACTCCAGAACTTGATTGTTGAAATAAAATTGTGTAGAGAAATAGGCTCAAGATATACTGATCATGAGGCCAGGCAAGTGCAGAGATAAGGGGAGGTTTTCCGACGCTTTCGTGAAGGTCCTTAATTAAATAACCCTTTCTCTTTTGGCGGTTTCGCCGTGAACACTTTCCTAGACATCCCGTAAACAATATACCGTTAAGCGGTGTTCTAAATACAGTTAACTTCTCTTAGTGAGCGCGAAGTCCTTAAGGGTTAAAGTCTAATTTCTTTTAAAAATTTGTGCGGGTAAGCGTTATGTCAAGTTCGTGATTTTTGGGCCACGGAAAAGGTGATGAAATCCTTTACCGTATGTTGTGGGGTTCGCTTGCCCTTAAGTCCGTATTAATGGATGCAATACGCAAATTAATCAAAAAATTATTCAAAGAATCAAAAAATCTTTTTTTTTTACTTTAAGCACGGCACTGCAACAAATACGGGTTAGTCAAGTTTTGGCGTTTGAAAGCGAACTTGCAAAGAATCCTGCAAAGATATTATAGTGGATGCGTCGAATTTGAGAAGGTGTTAGTAAAGTACGTACCGATAAGTTTTTGGGTTAGGAAACCCCCGGTGAATTTCAGTCCGAATAGCTTGGAAAGTTTGCTTGCGCGGGTCAAACTACCCGGATCTTTGGCACTGTACTTCGCAATCACCTTTCCTTGAATGTACACTTTGCTCCCCACGATCGTAGTTCACAAATCCGCAAAATCTACAAATGTTGGAAAAAACGGATTTTAGTGCGGAAAACCGATACGAATGCCCAAATACCTGCACACTAAAAATTATTAAAAACAAACAATAAAAATAGGACAAAAATAGAACACTGTACCACAGAGGAGAAATTGGAGGCAGAAGGAGGCAGAGGGGCCGGCGAGCTCGGATGGAATGGGTATGTCGCCGGGTCGGTTTTGGAGTTGGCACTCCAAACTTTTTCTGTGTTCACAATGCTCCACTAGTGCCTCACTGGTATTGTTTATCTTTTCTGTTTAGTTAAAGAGTGCAAGCAGGTCCAGTTTCCAGAGAACAAAATGTGAGGGATGTTAGTTTTTTTTTTTTTTTTTTGAAATTTTTATGTTGTTTTGAAAATAGGGTTAGTTGTATAGATGAAATGTACAGAGATTAACCCGAAACTACAAGAATTAAAACGTTACCGTCTCCCCGGCAACGGCGCCATTTGATCGCATGCCTTCGGCGTGTCGAGTTTTAAGAGTTCTAAAGTTTAACCGCGATAGGGACGGTGTCGCTTTGCAGCTAGCCGTGATGAGCACGGGTTGTCCGCAGGAAGACAGAGCATTTTAAGTTCTTGTCGTAACGAGTTAATGCGCGAGGCGGAATGTTTGTATCTATCCTAAGTGTTATATAAAAAGTATAAAGCTTGTTTGGAAAAGATACAATAGTGTAAGCTAGTAAATTCGTACTCAAACCTTTGAGCCGAGTCTTGACCAATTGAAACTAGAGCAATCGATAACAACGTGGATTGGGGTACTTAAGCACGGTATTCGTGGAATCTGGCTTATTGACCATTGTCCTTCCGTTCTTGTCTCTTGCTTTCGCCTCCGGCGAAACCGAACGCAACCGGTCGCGGTTAGGGATCACCGATACCTTGGTAGGGTGGGGTACCTAACGGAGCGCTTGAGCAAGGTTTGGGCAGAGTTCAATGGAAAATAACGGGAAAAGGAATGGGAAATGAAATCCTTAACTTACAATATCGTATTTTTTTCCTAACAACACATATTTACAACCATTACAAAACAACAACAAAAAGAACCAAAGAAAAGAGAAAAGAAAAGAAAGGAAAAAGCATTACAAGTAAGTAAAGGGCATGGTAATAAATTGCAAGGTAAGTAAAGCAAGAATTAAAAGAGCAAGATAGAAAAACAGCAAGAATATAATACTAGGAACCCAAGTGTGCAAAATGAAAGTTCTATTATGTTCAAGATACAATCTTGAGATCAATACCTTAAACTTAAACTTGCAAGCTCACTAAAGATGTTGCAAGATCAAGAGAAGGGCATGAACTCAAGGGAAAGCTAAGCTATGTACAGGAGAACCAAAAAGAAAACAAAAAGAGTTACAAAGTGTTGGATAAATGTAAGCAAAACTTGGACCTTTGACCCCTTTCCCACTGCCTGCTTTTATAGGCTCAAAAAATGAATAAACAAACAATAACAAAATGATGACAAGGCATCAAGGGAGGGCCCACAGAAGACCGGGAGCCATTGGGGTAGATAGGGCTGGCGACGCCGGATTGGGTGAGCATGTGCTCGGCCAAATTCCGAGCACATGGGCTCGTACTTGCAGTGTAGGTTTGTGTGCACTCCAATAGCACTCTGGTGATATTTGCTTGGTCTAAAATACCCTGATTTGTCTTCAGAGTTTTGGAGGGAACTTGTTGCTTTAATTCACATCAAAGCTTTTAGCAATAAATGCACAATCAATGCACATCACACCTATATAGCCCACTTGCTCATTAGCCATCATGCCATGGCAGCCCCACTTGGTTCATGCCTAAGAGTTGTGTGCAACATGTATTGTGTTGGACCAAAAGTATGTGCACACACTTATTTGCAAAAACTCTTAGGATATCGGTCGGTTCTCCGTTCTGATTGCAGTGTCGGCTCACAAATGATATATCCGTGATTCTGGATGTATTTCTAGTATTTTGTCATGGATACCTGTAATCTGTATTACTGAGCAAACACCGGTTAATAGTACCGATATATACAAAAAATAGATAATGAATAAGCGGTATTAAAATGCAATATTCTGGTCTGAACACCAGCCCCGTTTTATTCAGTGTAAAGTTTTTGCGAATTAGAATTAGTGCGTATATCATCTAAGCATAGAATGTTATTTCTCCATGTTGGGACTGTTCAATTCATTCGTAGTAGTTGTCCATGTTGGGACTGTTCACCCTGCCTGCAGGGATCTTCATTTACAATAGTATTCCATACCTAGGTTCGCACAATCTAACCCTAACCGTATCGTAGGTCATGTCGTGTGATGTATCAAAAGTTGGATTTAAGTAGATGATATCTCAGTCGATATGGTCTTACACAGTCGTGGGTTATATCTCGTTCCATTATAGTTGTACGATAAACACAGTATTTTATAGAAACCTTAGTTTATAATCGACCATAGTATTTTATCGTAATTATTGTTTATATAAAAACAATGGTATATTAACGTAAATTATCTTTTATTATAATTGTCGTAGTATAAAAAGAACCTCCTTTATAAAAAGGTAAGAGTATTTTAGTGAAATTCTAAAAACTTAACTTTTGAAATTAGGGGTAATTTTGGAAAGGTTTCATTTCTTAAAGGTGTTTAGTAAAAATCTAGTTTTAGGATTATTATTGATTTTTACAAGAAAACCCTAGCTTTTAAAAGTTCAGGATATTTTAATAAAACTAATTACTCTACCAAGTTCATGGTATTTTTGTAAAAAAAATTATGATTCAGAAATGTTCGTTGTATTTTAATAAAAAGATCACTTAGAAAGATTTAGGGTATTTTAAGGAAAATACTATTTTTCCAAAATTCGTAGTATTTTAATAAAAATATAAATTCTTAGGAGTTGATAGTATTTTTGTGAAATATCCAAATTAGCGAAAATATGGTTTCACATGTTGACCATCAATTTTATTTTAAAAATAACCAATATATAAAAATTTACTATAGTTTTTCCATGTTTTAATAATTAAGGAACTAATTATCGATAACGTTTATTTAACACCGTAGAATAATTACATTTATTCCTGCAAAAGTTGTCCCGGTCATGATAGTCGCTTTATGACTTAGTTATATATGTCCAAGCATGAATCTGAGGTTGTCCGTTACCCCGTGATTTTATCGCGAAGGACAACTCTTAAATGTTCGTTTTATTATTAGGGTTTAATATTGTTTTTAATCGTCAAAACCCGTAAAATAGATAATGCAGTTAAAACATCATAATTAGATCCTGAAATTTTTTTCATAGATAGATATTTTCATAATGATGATAACAGGGGGTCAAGTGTTAAGAGATCCTATCTGAAATGAGCTTGGAAAATAAAAGTCGGTGAACGTTGGGTTGTACGAGAAAAGATATACCTTGAAGCCGAGATTTTTTTTAGGACTTAGTCCAGAGTGTAGAAGACTCAAATACAAATCTCTCAAAATATTTTTAGATTTTTGTGTCAAAGAGATATTTTTTGGAGGATTTTAGAAGCTCATGGCTATTTATAGGGATTTTCTGGGATTAAAAATCCCTATTTTTTCCCCAGCCGCTACAGGAGCCGACCCCACAAGCCGACAAGATCTGGACCGTCTCTCGACCAGATCCAACGACCCATATCCCATCGCGCATGAGTTGGCATGGGCCCCGGCTCGGATTGGCGCTGGCGATACTTGACCGTTGGATCGTTGATTTAACGGTCCAGATCAAAAGCGTCTATATATATATATATTTTCTTTTTTCTTTTAATTAAACTATCGGCAAAATCTGGACCGTTGGTTTTCAGATCCGACGGTCCAGATTCATTCCCGCTCTAAAAATAATAATAAAATTTGTTTTTAATATTTAAAAATGTTTTTAAAAATTATTTTTGGCTTCTAAAAATTATTTTAAAATAGTTAATAATTTTATAAAATTCTGGAAAAATTTTAGAAAATGTATTTTGATGTTTTCTATCCTTTGCAATCAAATTTGGTCCAAAATAGCTCCCCTTGTTGGTTTTAAAAACTTTTCCTTTCGATAAAAAAATCCATTTAAATTCTTAAAAATTCCCCAAAATCATATTAATTCATTTTAATCTTGGAAAAATATTTTAAAAGTGTTTTCTATCAATAGAAGCAGTTAAATAATTGTTTTTACCCCGAGAAAAATTATAAAACGTTTTTATTACGTATGTAGGGTTCACGGTCGTTACAATCTACCCTCCTTGAAATAATTTCGTTCTTGAAATTCTGGAGGTAAGCAAAAGAGTAGTTACATAGAAGGGGTTACAAATAGATGGGGATAATGTTCTGATCGCACGCTTTTGGCGTGTCGAGTTTTAAGAGTTCTAAAGTTTAACCGCGATCAGGACGGTGTCGCTTTGCAGCTAGCCGCGATGAGCACGGGTTGATCCACAGGGAGACAGAGCGTTTTATGTTCTTGTTCTTACGAGTTAACGAGCGTGGTGAATTTGTTCGTTATCTAACCTATGTGTTAAATGCAAGTATAAGGCTTGTTAGGAAACGATAGGATAGTGTAAGTTAATGGATTCCGTATTCAAGTATTTTGAGCCGAACTTAACGATTGAAGCTAGAACAATCGGCAACAATGTGGATTAGGGGACTTAAGCACGGTATTCGTGGAATCCGGTTTATTGACCCTTGTCCGTTCGTTCTTGTCTCTTGCTTTCGCCTCCGGCCAAACCGAACGCAACCGGTCGCGGTTAGAAATCATCTTTACCTTGGTAGGATATGGTGCCTAAAGAGTGCTTGCGTAATGTTTGGACGAAGTTCAATGGAAAATACGGAAAAAGGAAATGAGCAAAGCAACCTTAACTTAAAATATCGGTTTCTATCCTAACAACACATATTCATAAATCATTCAAGAACAAACCAAAATGGGCAAAGAAAAGATAAACAAAGAAAAGAAAAGATCATTACAAGTAAGTAAATAACATGATAATAATTTGCATGAAATGAAAGTGCAAGTAAGTAAATCAAGAATGTAAATTGCAAGAATATAAATACTAGGAACCAAAGATCAAAATACAAGACATGGACTCAATAACCTAACTTAAACTTGCAAGCTCAATCAAGAGGTTGCAAGATCAAGTGATGGCAAAGAACTCATGGTCAATGAAGGCACAAAAAGAGAACTTTATTAATCTTCAAGAATGATATAACCCTTGAGATCAATAACCAACCCTTAAAGTTTCAAGCTCAATGAAGAGGTTGAAAGATCAAGAGAAGGTTAAGAACTCAAGGGACAAAGCTATTTACAAGAAAAGAGAAAAGAAAACTTGGACAATCCAAGACAAAAGAGTGGCAAAATTGGACAAAGTGAGACCCTCTCCCTTGCTGCCATGATCTGCTTTTATAGGCAAGAAAGGGGATTAAGAAAACAATAAAATAAGGACCAAATGGCAGCATGGAATCCACTGTGAGAGGATGGGTCCCACAGGAGGTGGTGGGGCCGGCCAGGCCGGTCCAAGAGGGGATGTGCTCGGCCAAGTTGATGAGTCCAGGGCTCGTGCTTTGTGTGATGACTTGTGTGTCCCTTCACATCACTTTGGTGCAGTTTATTTTCTCTGATTTGGCTTGGTTTGCACCCAGGTTTTGGAGGGAAATTTGAATCTTAAAATCAACACACAATTTTTAGCATTGAATGCTCATTACTTCATGTCCATTTGTGCCTTGATTCATGGCTGCCCCCATTATGGTCCATGCTGATTTGTCTATTTGAATTTGATTTGCACTCAGTTTTGGAAGGAAATTTGAATCTTTAAATTAACACACAATCTTTAGCATTGAATGCACATTACTTCATGTCCACATGTGCTTAAAAGTCTTGTGTACACACTTGTTTGTGTTGGACCATTTAGATAAAAAGTGTGTACACAAACTTGTTGCAAAAAGAAACTCATGAAGTATCGGTCGGTTTGCGGTTCTGGTTGCAGTGTTGGCTCTCAACTGTAATATCCGTGATTTTGAATGTATTTCCAGTATTTTATCACGGATACCTGTATTCTGTATTACTGAGCAGACACTGGTTAATAGTACCGATAAATACAACAAATAGATAATGAATGAGCGGTATTAAAATGCAGTTTTCTGATATGAACATGTTCCCTCATCTCATCCTCTCTCTCCCATGTGGATCCGCCCAGAGAGTCCTTCCTCCATATAACTCTAACCAGCTGGACTGTCTTGTCCCTCAATATCTTCTCCTTCCAATTTAGGATCTCAACTGGTTGTTGTTCACAGGTTAGGTCAGCCCCTACTGTGATTTCGTAATGATCCAAAACATGACTGGGGTCACCATCATACCTCCTTAACTGCGAGATATGAAAAACGTCATCCACGCCCTCCAAAGAAGGTGGTAAGGCTAGCGATACGCAACCTCCCCAACTCATTCAAGGATGTCAAATGGGTCGATGAATCGCGGACTGAGCTTTCCCCGCTTCCCAAAACGTATCACTCCATAATGCGGTGAGATCATCAGGAATACATGTTCACCTGGTTGAAATTCTAGGTGCCTCCTTTTTGCATCTGCCTAGTATTTCTGTCGATCCTGAGCTATACGTAGTTGTTCCCTCACCACTCCCACGGTCTCGATAATCAACTCTGGTCCTAGAAGTTCTCGATCTCCAACGTCATCCCAGCTCAATGGAGATCTGCACTTCCTCCCATATAATGCCGTGAAAGGTGGCATACCGATACTTGCTTGGTAGTTGTCATTATATGCGAACTCTATTAAGTGTAAGCGGTCCTCTCAAGATCCCTCAAAATCCAACATACAGGCTCAGAGCATATTTTCGAGAATCTGAATAACTCTCTCAGATTGGCCATCCGTTTGGGGGTGATATTCTGTACTGAAACTCAGGTTCGTGCCAAGACTCTCCTGTAGACTTTGCCAGAAATGAGATTGGAAACGTGTGTCTCTATCAGAAACGATACATACGGATACTCCGTGTAATCGGACGATCTCCTCTATATACTTCTTCGCTAGGCTTTCGGTTGACTAGCCGACGCGAAAAGGAATGAAATGCATGGACTTGGTAAGCCGGTCCATGATTACCCATACTGCATCGTTGCCCTTGGTACTGCGAGGGAGTGCAGTCACGAAATCCATGGTGATGTTCTGCTACTTCCATTCGGGTATCGGTAAGGGCTGTAATAGACCGGCAATTCGATAGTGTTCAGCCTTCACCTGTTGACAAATTAGGCACTTGGATACACTCTTTGGTACTTCCCGCTTCATACCATGACACAAATAGTTTTGACGGAGGTCCTTGTACATCTTCGTCCCTCCAGGATGAACGGAGTATGGAGAACTGTGCGCCTCTTTCATCAATTCCTCTCTGATTTCTCCGGTAGGCACACAAATCCTGCTTCCATATCTTAGTAACCCGTCTTCATGAATGATGAAGTCAGTTCGCAAGTTTGTTTTTACCTGCTCTCGAATCTTTTGTAATCTTGTATCTCCGGCTTGAGCTTCTTTGATCTAATCCACCAATGTGGACTGAATTTGGATATTCATAAGTGACGAGGATACCCCGAGCATGATTACCCCCGTCTCTAACTCGTTGAGATCTTATAGATTCTCCAGTGAGCAGCAAGACTCAACGCCATCGGCTGGCGACTCAGAGCGTCAGGGACCACATTTATCTTCCCTGGATGATATTACAGGTTTATATCAAAATCTTCCATTAGTTCTAGCCACCTCATTTGCCTCATATTGAGCTCCTTCTGAGTAAAGATATACTTCAAACTCTTATGATCGGTATAAATCTCTACATTCTCCCCTAATAAATAATGCCTCCAGATTTTGAGTGCGAAGATAACAACACCGAGCTCTAAATCATGGGCCGGGTAGTTGCGTTCGTGAATCTTCAGCTGTCTCGATGCATATGCCACTACCTTACCGTGTTGGTGTAACACACTGTAGGGTGTTTTTCGTCACCCCATTGAGATGGGAATACGTGCGCGCTTGTCAGGCGTATTACAGATCCCTCCTGCCTAGGATAGGCGGGGGTTTATTGATTGTAGGGATCCGAATCTCCGGCAGCCGCGGACTAAGCTGCCGTTAATTACCCTTCGCCTTTGGAGCGAGAGAACCTCCGATTAACGGGTTAAACTGGTCATGCGAACTCAATATGCAGTGTTGTGTTTTGAAGGGGTTTTGGATATATCGGGGGCCCCGCAGAGTTTTTACGGGGGTCTCGCTACCCGGATAGCAGGCTGGGGGTCAAGGAGGCTAGCATCCCCCTTGCGGGGTGTGGGGCAGCGCCCCGTTAGAATTTTTTTCTAACGGGAGAGCTGTTTTTAGTGTGGAGTATATGTAAAATGAAGGGAAAAAGGCGTCCAAAGGATGCGTGAGCGCCAGCGCTTGGGCGCTTGGGCTAGCGCGAGGCGCTAGCACCTCACGTGCCCGGCACATGGGTGCTAGTGCCATGGGCGCTCGGGCGCTAGAGCCTCACGTGCCCGGCACGTGGGCGCTAGCGCTTTGGGCACTAGCGCTAGCACCTCACGTGCCTGGCATGTGGGCGCTCGGGCGCTAGCGCTCTGGGCGGTAGCGCGTCACGTGCCCGGTACGTGGGCGCTCGAGCGCTAGCGCTTTGGGTGCTCGGGTGCCAGCGCTATGGGTGCTAGCGCCTCACGTGCCCGGCACATGGGTGCTCGGGCGCTAGCGAAAGGAGGGAGTTTTTACCCCAGAAATAGGAGTTAAACTCCAAAAAGAGAATTTTAAGTGGAGTTAAACTCCTGAAGGTCTAGATTAGGAGTTAAACTCCTTTGAGGATTTGGGTCTTGAAGTTGAACTCCCTAAAAATCTTCAGAGGTTCTTCTCTCTTGAGTTTTGTATCTTCTCTTGACTGGGATTTTGTCCAAAGTTGGATTTTTAGAGATGGGTCTCCTTCTTCCTCCTCTTGATCGGCTGGATCTTGGAGAAAAAAGGGGTGAGACTTGAAAGTCTCCCCTTTTTGAGATCTAATGGAAGATCTGAGTTCCCCTTTATGGGTTTTGTGGTGAAAAAATATTTAGTTTTTGAAAAGGAAGAGTAAAACTCTTGATTTAATTGAAAAGGGGGAAGAAGGTTTAGAGCCTTAAGGAAGGAGAAAGAGGAGGCACAAACCCTAGAGTTTTAGAGAAATGAAAAGGTGTTCCTTTATTCATCATCATGTTGCTTTATATAGGCTTACACCTTTACATATAGCCCCCTCGGGATTTACAAAATGGCATTTTGCCCATCCCATGTCTCATGTGCTATTTCTTTTTGCACATAAGCCATGTGCTTTACAAAAATTTGGCTTTATGCCCATTCATGCATAAAAAATTACATCATAATTATTTATTACATGATTTTTTATTTTGGCATGGAGGGGTGCCGGCCGCTTCATGTTCGGACTCAACTTGGGCATGGGCCCACTTAATCTGGGCCTGGGCCCGCTTGGCTTAGGGTTGACCTTGACTTTGACTTGGTCAACCGGGGTGCAATTTTCGACCCCAACAAAGTACCCCCATCAATAAATGCACACCATATATGTGGGACTTATGCATGAAATTGATGGATTTTCTTTCGCGTGGAGGCGAATCGCTTTGGTTCCCACTTTTTGGGATGCACTGCCCTTTTTACTACATGGACAGTTGACGTTTGCGTCTCCGAGGCAGAGTGTCCGTGGTAGACGTTTTCCTGGCCCGGAGCGATTTGGTTCCCGATTTGTGGGAAGCCTGCACTGCCCTTTTTACGACATGGACGGTTGACGCTTGACGCGTCTCCGAGGCAGAGTGTCCGTGGTAGACTTTTCCCTGGCCCGGAGTGATTTGGTTCCCAATTTTTGAGAAGCCTGCACTACCCTTTTTACGACATGGACGGTCGACGCTTGACGCGTCTCCAAGACGGAGTGTCCGTGGCAGACGTTTCCCTGGCCCGGAGTGATTTGGTTCCCTCTTTGTAGGAAGCCTGTACTGCCCTTTTTACGACATGGACGGTCCACGCTTGACGCGTCTCCAAGACGGAGTGTCCATGGTAGACGTTTCCCTGGTCCGGAGTGATTTGGTTCCCTTTTTGTAGGAAGCCTGCACTGTCCTTTTTACGACATGGACGGTTGACGGCACTGAGTGTTGTCGGTTGTTCAACTTGTCCCCCGCACGGAGTGTCGCCGATTGACTTGTCCCCGGCATGGAGTGTCGCTGTTCGACTTGTCCCCGGCACGGAATGTCGCTGATGTTCAACTTGTCCCCGGCACGGAGTGTCGCTGTTCAACTTGTCCCCGGCACGGAGTGTCGCTGTTCGAATTGTCCCCAGCACGGAGTGTCGCTGTTCAACTTGTCCCCGGCACGGAGTGTCGCTGTTCGACTTGTCCCTGGCATGGAGTGTCGCTGATCGACTTGTCCCCATCATGGAGTGTCACTGTTCGACTTGTCCCCGGCACGGAGTGTCGCTAATGTTCGACTTGTCCCCGGCACGGAGTGTCGCTGATGTTCGACTTTTCCCCGGCACGGAGTGTCGCTGTTCGACTTGTCCCCGGCACGGAGTGTCGCTGATCGACTTGTCCCCGGCACGGAGTGTCGCTGTTCGACTTGTCCCCAGCACGGAGTGTCGCTGATGTTCGACTTGTCCCCGGCATGGAGTGTCGCTGTTCGAATTGTCCCCGGCACGGAGTGTTGCAGATTGACTTTTCCCCGACACAGAGTGTCGCTGGTTGACTTGATTCCAGGACGGAGCATAATTCCGGCAAGGGGGTCGCTGGTTGACTTGTCCCGGGCATGGAGTGTCTGTGGTCGACGTTTCCCCGGCACGGAGTGTCGCTGGTTTTGATGTAGAGGATGATTCTCAGGCGAAGCATAGTTCCGACAGGGCAGGTGGATACTCTAAGGCGAAGCATGATTTCGACACGGGGTACATTCTGAGACGAAGCATGATTCCCCGCAGAGGTTGTTGGTTTGATTTGATTTGGGTTGACATCAACATCGCTGCACAGGAATATGGCACCAGAAGCGAATCAGCATCTGTCTTTGAGAGGATTTGGGGATTTTGGTTTTGGTCGGCATCTGCATTGCTGCACTGGAATAATGCCAGGTGCAACTCATCATTTTCCCCAGGAGGATTTGAGAATTGGTTTTTGGTTCGGCATCTGCATTGCTGCACTGGAATAATACCAGGAGCAACTCATCATTTGCCCTGGGAGGATTTGCGAATTGGTTTTTTGGCCGGTATCAGCACCGCTACACTGGAATATGGTACCAGGAGCGAATCATCATTTGCCTTTCCCTGTTGGGAAGCGAAGGCTTAGGAGACAGGTTTGGATCCCTATCACCTAAGGGTTTTCAATTTCATGGGCCATAAGGGTCCCATAAAAGCATTTTCTCCCTACGAGTCGAAAGGATCTCATAGGTGTATTTTCTCCTTAGGAGTCATGAGGACCCCCAAGTGTGTTGCTCCTTTGTGAGTCGTAAGGATCTCACGCGGGAATTTTCTCCTCACAAAGTCGAGAGGACTTTGTGAGTGCATTTCATCTCTTTTTCACGAGTTTGCGCCTTTTCGGGTTATCACAAACTCGCCGGCAGTCCTGCTATTTTTACTCATGGAGCCCTTTCAGGTTTTCATCCGTGCCCATTTTGCTTGTGGACATACCTTTTTTTGTGAATCTTTATCGCTGGTGGGACTTTGAATGTGGTCTCGCCGGTAGGACTTGGGAGAGATTGGGATCGTTTTACGCCCGTGGATTGTATACAGTTTTGCAGGATGTATGATCTAGACCGTAGGGCCGGAAAAATTTCGGGACTTATTTGGCGTCTGCATCGCTGCACTGGAATATGGTACCAGGAGCGACTCATCATTCGCCGTTGGGGTATGGGATTTGGAATTTAATTGGCGTCTGCATCGCTGCACTGGAATATGGTACCAGGAGCGACTCATCATTCGCCACTTGGAATCTGGATTTTGGTTGGTGTCTGCATCGCTGCACTGGAATATGGTACCAGGAGCGACTCATCATTCACCATTGGGATTTGAGTTTGGAATTCGGTTGGCGTCTGCATCGCTGCACTGGAATATGGTACCAGGAGCGACTCATCATTCGCCATTGGGGTATGGGATTTGGAATTTGGTTGGCGTCTGCATCGCTGCACTGGAATATGGTACCAGGAGCGAATCATCATTCGCCATTGGGATTTGAGTTTGGAATTTGGTTGGCGTCTGCATTGCTGCACTGGAATATGGTACCAGGAGCAACTCATCATTCGCCACTTGGGGTATGGGGTTTGTAATTTGGTTGGCGTCTGCATCGCTGCACTGGAATATGGTACCAGGAGCGACTTATCATTCTCCATTGCCTATTGGGAAGCGATGGCTTAGGAGACAGGTTTAGATCCCTATCACCTAAGGCTTTTAAATTTTATGGGCCGTAAGGGTCCCATAAAATCATTTTCTCCCTACGAGTCGTAAGGATCTCGTAGGTGTACTTTCTCCTTAGAAGTCCTGGGGACTCCCAAGTGTGTTTTTCCTTTGTGAGTTGTAAGGATCCCACGAAGGTGTTTTCTTACGAGTCGTAAGGATCCCGTAAGTTTTGTTCTCCTCATGCATCGTGAGGATACATGAGTGGGTCTTCCCAAATGGAGCATAATTCCGAGAGCGGCGACCGGCCGCTAGACTGGTGATTGCAGTGGGGCATGGGTATGATGAGAATTATTTGAGCTCGTGGATTGTATACGGTAGTCAATTTGGGGACTGGCCGTAGGGCTGAGGGAATTTAAAAAAATCGGATTTTGGTTGGCTTCTGCATCGCTGCACTGGAATATGGTACCAGGAGCGACTCATCATTCGCCATTGGGAATTTGAATTTTGGTTGGCGTCTGCATCGCTGCACTGGAATATGGTACCAGGAGCGACTCATCATTCGCTGTTTTTTTACCGCGATTGCTCTATCATTTCATCTTTTCTTATCGCAATCATTTCAGCTATATTTATTCGCGGTTGCCCTATCATTTCGGCTTTATTTTATTTTATTATTATTATTATTATTTTTTACTTATACTTCTCTTTTTTTATTTACACATTTTTTATTTACACATATTTTTTTACATTCCCAGTTTAACGACTTAGAGGTCAATTTTTCCCAGTTTAATAACATTGTGGTCAACGGTTCCCAGTTTAAAGACTTAAAGGTCTATCGTTCCCAGTTTAACGACATGGTGGTCAACGGTTTCCAGTTTAAAAACTTAGAGGTCTATCGTTCCTAGTTTAACGACGTGGTGGTCAGCTTGCTTATCCCAGCTCCTTGAACTTTGATCTTGGCGGAGTTGTGTTGATGACCGTAGCTCTGTGGCTTGTCGGTACATTTGACGACTGTGGGGCTTTCCAAAGTTTGTATTGGTTCTCCACCCAATCTTTGAAAATATAGCAATCTTCGATGGTATGACTCACCATTCTATGATATGGGCAGTATATGGGATTGCCGGTCATGTTCATTTCATGTGGCCTCTTCGGAACAGGTAGTTGCAGACCGTTGTTCAAGGTGTCCGCGAATATTTTGCGGACTTCATCCCTCCTGAAGGAGTATACCTTCTTCTTTCTCTCCATTGGAGTAGGTGCCTTTACTGATGCTGGTCCTTGAGGCCGATCTGTCTTTGGTTCGCCTTTTTCAGATAATGGCACATCTCTGAAAGAATCAGGTTCCCGAAGGGCTCCGGTCTCCATTTGTATGAAATCGGCGGTCGTAGCTTGACTGTTTGCTAACACGCCTTTAGACAGTTCTATCTCTCCCGTCTTGTATTGCTTTTCGACCCAATCTTTGAAGACGAAGCAGTCCTCAATGGCATGACCTATCACTCTGTGATAGGGGCAATATTTTGGGTCGTCGGTCATATTCGCTTCTTGCGGCCTTTTTGATTCTGGCATTTGTAGGCCGTTTCTTAGGGCGTCCTTGAATATCTTGTAGACTTTGTCCCTTTTGAAGGAATAGACCTTATCCAGTTTCTCTTTCAGAGGCGATTCCCCTTCGGTGTATGTATCGGAGGGACTGGAGGTTGATCGCGGCCGTTTTTCGTGAAGGCGCTCCGTTCTTAGGCTGAAGGGGGTATCAGTTGGCTGCCTCCGGGTATCAATCCCTGGCTCATGAACCAAAATTTGATTCTGCTGTAATTGCAATCGGGCGACTTGGGTTGCGAGATCTGCCGCGACGTTTGCCAATTCGTCGACCTTAGACTGTACCTTGACTAACTTCTCATCCCTGTCCTAAAACTGCCTCTGAAGCCATCGGAATAATGCTTGTTCTGTAGTTCCGGATATGACAACCGGGTCATCCTTATTGCCTGAGCTCAATTCCGCAGGAACCAGGGGCTCCTCTGGTTTATCGGCCTGAGCGGGCTCTTCTTCATTTAGATCGAGCCGATGCTGGGTAGCGTCAACCATATCATCACCATGGCTGTGAAGAAGAGGAGGGTTCGTTTCTTCATGTCCGACCATGTAGACAGTGTGGACTACATACCCAGCCATCTCTTTATCTTTGGCGGCTAATTTTTCGGACAATCGTCGTGGCCCTTCATCTTTTGGAAATGATAGGTGACGGAAGATGGTTGGCCCGGCTGGGTCTTTGGGCGGCGCTGTCCGGCTCACAGCTCTCTTGACGTTCACGGTCATGGCATTCTTCTGAACCAATTTCAGCGGTTCAAAAGAGTTAGCGAGATTTACAACCGTTTCAGCTGTCATTGCTGGGTAATCTCGTTCTTGGAACCCTACGATGTTCAAATCAGCAGAAGCCCTAGCTCTTTTATTGGCTCTGTACCTGAGCCTTTTCTGTCTCAGCTTTTCGATTTTGAGGGTTTGACGAGCATCCGTCATCCAGGAAGCCGTCGTGAGTCGATTGACAAGGAGCTTAGAGAAGATACCCGATTGAGCAGTTGTCAAGGGCACCGCTGGAGCTTGCTCGGGACACCTTATTGCTTTGTTGGTGTTGATGGACTTGCCCCCAGTTGGAGCAAAGGAAAGTCGTTCAAACACCGACTTGCGCTTGGGTAGTGGTGCCTTCAAGATCACCACATTTGGCCTCCTGCCTTTTGAAGTCGGTTTATCCATCACCGGGGATTGAAGAGCAGGGATGGCGTTAGCTGACAAGAACAGAATAGAACCAAATGGTAGCGGCGGCTCCTCCCACTATGGCCCGAGACTAGCCGGAAGGACCGTCCTGGCATCCATCTTCATCGTGTAAGAGATGGGAGCCGTGATGAGAGCTGAGTTCATCTTTGGAGACATTGTTGAAAAGTGATTGCTTGAAAACCTGCATGAAAGAGCATTATTTTAGTATAAATATAGATATGTATATTGATTAAGTTCATATGAACGTTTAACCCGAAATATGGGAGGAGAGATTGGTCCCACTGGGCGTGCCAGAATCTGTAGGGTGTATTTCGTCACCCCATTGAGATGGGAATACGCGTGCGCTTGTCAGGCATATTACAGATTCCCCTCTTCCTAGGGTAGGCGAGGGTTTATTGATTGTGGGGATCCAAATCTCCGGCAGCCGCGGACTAACCTGCTGTTAATTACCCCTCGCCTTTGGAGCGAGGGAATCTTCGATTAACGGGTTAAACTGGCCATGCGAACTCAATGTGCAGTGTTGTGTTTCGAAGGGTTTTTGGATATATCGGGGGCCCCGTAGAGTTTTTACGGGGGTCTCGCTACCCGGATAGCGGGCTGGGGGTCAAGGGGGCTAGCAGCCCCCTTGCGGGGTACGGGGCAGCGTCCCGTTAGAAATTTTTTCTAACGGTGGAGGTGTTTTTAGTGTGGAGTACATGTAAAATGAGGGAAAAAAGGCGTCCAAAGAACGCGTGAGCGCCAGCGCTTGGGCGCTTAGATTAGCTCTAGACGCTCGGGTGCTGGCGCTAGCGCTTCACATGCCCGGCATGTGGACGCTAGTGCCATGGGCGCTTGGGCTCTAGCGTTTCAGGCGTTAGCGCCTCACGTGCCCGGCACGTGGTCGCTCGAGTGCTAGCACTCTGGACGCTCCGGTGCATGCGCCTGACGTGCCCGGCACGTGGGCGCTCGGGCGCTAGCGCCTCACGTGCCCGGCACGTGGACGCTCGGGCGCTAGCGCCTCACGTGCCCGGCACGTGGACGCTCGGGCGCTAGCGCTTTGGGCGCTCGGGCACCAGCGCTTTGGATGCTAGCACCTCACGTGCCTGGCAAGTGGGCGCTCGGGCGCTAGCGCTCTTTAGGCGCTAGCGCCTCACCTGCCCGGCACGTGGGCGCTAGCGAAAGGAGGGTTTTTTTACCCCAGAAATAGGTGTTAAACTCCAAAAAGAGGATTTTAAGTGGAGTTAAACTCCTGAAGGCCTGGATTAGGAGTTAAACTCCTTTGAGAATTTGGGTCTTGGAGTTGAACTCTCTAAAAATCTTCAGAGGTTCTTCTCTCTTGAGTCTTGGATCTTCTTTTGATTGGGATTTTGTCCAAAGTTGGATTTTTGGAGATTGGTCTCCTTCTTCCTCCTCTTGATCGGCTGGATCTTGGAGAAAAGGGGGGCGAGACTTAAAATTCTCCCCCTTTTGAGATCTAATGGAAGATCTGAGCTCCCCCTTGTGGGTTTTGTGGTGAAAAACTATTTAGTTTTTGAAAAGGAAGAGTAAAACTCTTGATTTAATTGAAAAAGGGGTAGAAGGTTTAGAGCCTTGAGGAAGGAGAAGGAGAATGCACAAACCCTAGAGTTTTAGAGAAATGAAAAGGTGTCCCTTTATTCATCATCATATTGCCTTATATAGGCTTATACATTTACATATAGCCCCCTTGGGCTTTACAAAATGGCATTTTGCCCATCCCATATCTCATGTGCTATTTCTTTTTGCACATAAGCTATGGGCTTTACAAAAATTTAGCTTTATGCCCATTCATGCATAAAAAATGACATCAAAATTATTTATCACATGATTTTTTATTTTGGCATGGAGGGGAGCCGACCGCTTCATGTTCGGACTCGACTTGGGCATGGGCCCACTTAATCTGGGCTTGGGCCTACTTGGCTTGGGGTTGACCTTGACTTTGACTTGGTCAACTGGGGTGCAATTTTCGACCCCAACACACACATCCCAATCCCTTTCCCGAGGCGTCACAATGAACGTCGTAACCTCCAGTTCTGTCGGGAATAGTAAGAATGGGCGCTGTGGTTTGATGAGTCTTCAACTCTGAGAACGCTTTCTCACAAGCCTCATTCCATTCATACGGCACATCCTTCCGAGTCAAACAAGTCATCGGTTCCGCAATCCTGGAGAAGTTTTTAATAAACCGGCGGTAATATCCAGCAAGCCCCAAGAAGCTCCTGATCTCAGTAACTGTTCCTGGTGTCGGCCATTTTTTTATAGAGGTAATTTTTGCCGGATCTACCGAAATTCCATCGCCCGACAAAATGTGTCCCAGGAAAGCTATTCGCTCCAACCAAAACTCGCATTTGCTGAGCTTTGCATACAGTTGATGTTGATGCAAAGTTTCAAGCACAATGCGCAGAACATGTTCCTCTCGATCCTTTGAATACCAAGGATATCTTCGATGAAAATGACGACAAACTTGTCCAAGTATTCATAAAACACTTGGTTCATCAGATTCATGAATACCGCCGTGGCATTGGTCACTCTAAAAGGCATCACCAGAAATTCGTAGTGCCCATATTTAGTCCGGAAAGCCATCTTAGGAATGTCAAATGTCTTGACTTGAAGTTGATGACAACCCGTCCGCAGATCTAGTTTCGAGAACACTCGAGACCCTTTCAACTGATCGAAAAGATCGTCTATCCTTGGCAGATGATACTTGTTCTTGATAGTGACCTTATTTAGTTCTCGATAATTTATACGCATCCGCTTGGTTCTATCTTTTTTAGGTAACAAAAGAACCGGAGCAGCCCAAAGTGACGTGCTCGGTCTATTAAATCCCTTGTTAAGGTGGTCCTCAATTTGCATTCGAAGCTCGGTCAATTCTGCCAGCCCAATTCGATACGGTGCTCGTAAGATTGTTTGTGTGCCTGGCATCAAGTCTTTTGCGAATTCGATCACTCGATCTGGTGGTAACCCAGCACCTCGGCTAACACATCTTCGAACTTTCGAACCACCATCGATATATCTTCTTTCTCATGTAAAGTATATAACCTCTCCTCCTTCCTCGGTACAGCTTTATAAGTTGCTGGATCCAAGGTGTTACTACCCGAAATATTAGCTCATGACCAGCACTTAAATCACGAAACGTCTAAAGGCGTAACGTAATGCAAGTAAGCTGAAACTCAGAAATCTAAACTTTTTAAAGAAACAGAAGAGGTGCAGTTTTGAAATAAGGTATAATGAAGAAAGTGTTTTCTTAATGCATAAAAAAGGGAACATGAAAAATGCAAGTTTATCCTACTTGTAATAAAACATGTTTGTCTTTTAAAAATTTGGGCAGCACCTCCCTTGTATATTTTGATCCAAAACCACAAATACATGATAATATAAAGGCATCCCCAAGCGGGAGGTAGGTCTTCGCCAAACGGCGGATCCACAACCATGCAAAGCATAAATATAAGTATACGATGCCCAACGGCGAAGTTCAATACAGAAAATAATGAATAAAGCAAGACAACCAACCCACAAAGCGAACATATAACCCATCGCTCAAGCCTCGCAACTACAAGTCTTGCTAAGTCTTACTATTTATACAAATACTAGTTTTGATTGATGGAGTTGACCAGATATAAGAAGAATAATAAGTACAAGAGTGGGCACGATACAACTGTCCCACCTACCAAAGCAAGTCACCCAAAAGCAAGCTGTGTGCCAACGATACCGCTACCGGTCCATGCGGTCAACCAGCAAGGACTGTGGCACAACGGGGGTGAGTTGCCAACTCGTGAGTATAAAACATCAACACATAGAAATCGAATAAAATAACGATTTCGTAGGTCAACTATATCATAAAGGTAATACTATGATATCTAGGGTGATCGTATGTGTAAATATGTGCCAAAAATAAAATAAATGAAAGTATGCATGGATCTTGTCCACTCGAAACATCGTAAAAGCATATACATGTAAATGTATGAGGATATCAAAGAATGTGTGTCCATCAATGACACAATCACGGAACCTGAGTGTCCAGCATCGACACTCGAAAATATCATGAAACTCGTGTCCAGCATCGACACGTAAATCCTCATATCTCAGGCTCCGGCTATCCGGACTGGCCTGTATCCATCTCATGACTCTGGTCGGTATCCTCCGGATAACCGCCGAGTCCAAATACTATCACCGGTAGGTAGTGCTCCCCTGCTAGGCTCAACGCCATCATCTGCGACCATCTTGCCCCGAGGTACCTCACCGGGTCCACCATGCACCCACAGACGGTTCCTCCTCCTTCTCGAATCGGGTGTATGGTATCACTCAAGAGCCGAGAAAACTCAAGGTGGACTATACAAATATCAAATCAAGAGAAACCGGTTTTTTAAAACAATACATACTTTCTTTTGAAATAACCATGGTTCTCAATCCAGAAATCTCATGAAAACAGCATATCTCAAATGCGTATACTCATAAAGCATGATGTACGCGACATATAACAGAAATATAAGCATATTTGTATATAATGCAACATGGAACAGTAATATGCACATATCAAGGGAAAACCGCTCTTTAAAATGAATCTATTTTTAAAATATATCCTGCGGTTCCCAATTCCTCCAAAGTCAAATGCAACATCGTATAAAGGTGTATATGTAACTATAGCAAGTAAATTATGCAAGGAGTCATATCATGATGTAGTTATTCTACTGTGTAGTTGTAGGGTTCCTAGACACACTAATGAGGTCTCACAAGGCATCAACCATGCCAAATTCAAAATTTTCCGGTGCCGAGAAACCCTAAACTAGATCGTTAACTAGAGAATAGGCGAAACTACAAGCTAGTAAACAACTTTACTAATAAAGTGAACGGAAATACAACCTTTGTAGATCCGGTCCACCACTTCTCTAGCTCTGTGATGACGTCCCTTCGCTGCGATCACCGGGTCCCGGACTCTCGCGGTGGTTTCATCGAAGAAATGATCGGGCTAGGTCGATGACTTCGATGCCGAAGATGATCTACGTCGAGGCGACTCTAACTCGAGCTCCAACTTCACAAAGTCATGAAACTTGTGAAGAAAACACCCTATACTACATGGCAAGTGGTAGAGGATGAAGAAATAGGAAGTGAGTTCATTTTGGATTTTGATTTCTCACTTGGAATCATCACTTGACATTTTTCAAGAGAGCTTTTCTTTTTCTTCACATGAAGAAGAAGATGAAGAAGAAGAAAAGAATGAATTATTTTCAAAAAGAAAATGAAGTGATATCTATCATTTAGCAACCATGGGTGAGTTAACAAGTGTAGAGAATAAACTATGGTTTAAGTGAATGGTTAGGGTTAAGGAAAGAAACAAAATGGTCAAACTTTTCAAAGCTTCATGAAGTTTCAAAGAAAATCCAAAGTTAGCCACCATTTTATTTCTTTCTAAAATGGATAAATAAATAAATGAATAAACAAATAAAAACCCCAACAATTTACCTAAACATGGTTTAAATCAAACATACACCCAAGTTTGCATGTATCATCAAACATGATACAATCAAGTGCACAAAAATATATCACATATACAATGTGCACATCAAGTGAGAAAAATAATCTTAAGTGAACCAATACTAGTTAATGTAAAGCAATATATCCAATATATAATTATACATTAAATCATTAAATCAACACTTGATTTAACGATCCGGTCATATCGCATATAACTGACTAATATCCAATGTATCGACTTATTGAATCAATTCTCGATTCGATAACTAGGTTATATCGCATACAACCAATCGATACATTCATCACGAGAATAGAATACGGTATCACATACACGGATTATTCTCGGTCCCTCACATATCTCATATGCGCTCCTATTTCGTTTCGCTTGAGCCAGGAAACCTCTGTGTAGGACTCTAAAGACTCGTCAATACGCCGGCAGCAGGTGATGATCATATCAAACACCCACAAGCCGCAAGCGGTCTGCTAAACGTAACGGCCACCCGGGTATTGAGCGATCAGAAGATCAACGAGCAAGCCCGCTCATACTCCTGTGAATCCAACCAGTAACACTTACCGTACAGTCCGGTCTGTTCGTCTGATATGTCGCATATCTCGCCTAGGGATGGTAAACGTCAGACCCCATTAGCTCGATAAGTCGTGTCGATATGAGGTCTATAACAGTTCGAGAAACTACTGGTAACACTTACTAGTAAATCTCAGCAACCCTGGCCAGGGATTTTCGGTTATAGCCAATCGAACACAGCGCAACATCAACTCCCTATACCGGGAGAGACGAATCCCCTCATATCGCTCATTGCCTCCATGTGATTCGGGACCGTACCCAAAAACCACCGTTTTGCACGCCCTCTTGGATGTGGTAAGGTGGAAATCAAAGCACAGTGGGAACCACACAAGACTCTATGACGATCTCGGGTCTACAGACTAACCTGTACCAGTGTCACCAGAAAACTGCCATCTGACGTAAGGTATAATACCATCTGGGAGTTCTCGGCGAGTCCGTCCAGTGTACCCAGTCTCCACTGAGCACCCGTATATCATCTCTGATGTCAAACACCAATGGATATGGGATCATCCATCGCCCATCTGTATGGGTCGAGAAGGTATACGCTAGTCTACTCTGGTATATCGATGCCCCGTCTCGATATACCCACGACTAGGGACCTTGAAGGATGTACTTATGGACTACCATGTCCCCACTAGTATGATCCGCATCATAGTCCAGGTAGTCAAGTACACATCCTAAGGGCTTTACCAACATGTAACAGAGAGACAATCAGTGTACACGTTAAGGTAAAAAGCAACCAGATAGCATACTATCATGTCGAGCAAGAAAGTCCTCCCTATATATGTCCAAGCATCCACTACAATATACATCCTATGTATAGTAATGGCCTCTAGGGATACATATAACTAACAATCTCCCACTTGCACTAGGGCCATCTGTAGCAGTGGTTGCAGTATCTCATACTCAACCATCCCATAAAAGTCTCTCTCTAAGAAAAGGCCGTTGTGAGTGGATCCGCCATGTTGTCCTCTGAGTCTACTCTCCTAACCTCGATCTCCTTGGAGATCAACCATCTCCATGATCAGGTGATACTGTCTTAGAATATGTCTGGATCACTGATGGGACGGACGTTCCTTGGCATAAGCCACAACTCCATTGTCACATAATGGGAGGAACTAAGTTCATCTCATGAACAAATATACATCCAGACTGCCTCTTTTGGTAGCATCTTAAGTAGCGATGTATCCAGCCTTTATCGTCTAGTTTGCCACGGTATCTAGCTTGGAACTCTTCCAACATACCGTCCCTTTACTGAGGGTAAAGACAATGCCTGTGACTGACTTTCAGTCATCCTTATCACCCTGGAACCTTTCCAGTGATTCTCCCCAGGATCAACTGATACCATCTCACTACAACTAGTGAGTATCCTAACATCCAAATAGATCTATCTCATAGATCCAAAACCCAGGATTTAGGAGGTATCAATTTGATCCTATATGGAGAATCATTGTGATAAGCGGAGATTGACCGAGCGTAGCATAGGAAACTCCTTTCTTATCAAGAGTATGTCATCCACGTACTCTACGAGGATCATCACAATACTCCCTACTACCCTTTTGTTTATACAAGGTTCATCTACCATTTTGATGATGTCAAACTCTTTGACTAATACATCAAAACAGACGTTCCAACTCCGCGATGCCTGCTTTATCACATAAAACATCTTGCACGCGTTTCCGCTGTTCCCACTGTCTACGAGACCCTCTGGCTGTGTACTTATAGACGCACTCTTCTAAAACATCACTTAGAAAAGCAGTCATGGCACCCAACCACCAGATATCGTAGTCATGGTATGTAGCCGTGGCAAGTAGGATCTGGATGGACTTAAGCATAGCTACTGGAAAAGGTTTCATCATTTTCCACGCCTGGTTGATGACGAAAACCTTTAACAAGTCTAGCTTCGAAAGTCTCAACTTTTCCATCTACACCAAGTAATCTTCTCAAGATATACTTGCTCCTGATGGGGATTTAACCCTTCAGATAAAGCAACTAAAGTCCATACTTTGTTGGTGTATAAGGATTCCATCTCAGATCGATTAACATCCAGCCATTCTTACAGAGTCCCACTCCTGATGGCCAGCTCGAAACTAGTTAGGTCATCATCCCATGATGCAATCCTCGCTCCCACTGTCATAGAGAAACAGAAGTATCTCTCAGGTGGGTGAGGAACCCTACTAGATCGGCGGAGAGGCTGAGGTTCGTTGGTAACTATTGAATCCTTTGGTTCTTCCAAATAATCAGCTGCAGTTTGTATAGCTGGAACATTTCCAGTTCTACATAACAGAACTTGCCTCGAGCTTGTCCGGATTTTGCTTTTGATATAGGCCGGACATTCCCAAATCTTAACTTACTTAAGAGATAGGTTCTTCCCATATCATATCTTATATGGAATGGTAGGCACTGATTTGATTCGAACCTAATTCAATAGGTATGCAGCTTTTCAAGTGCATAACTCCCAAAAGGAAATAGGAAACTCAGTACTACTCATCATAGAGCACACCATATCATATAGGGTGTGATTGCTCCGCCCCGATACACCATTGTGCTGTGGTGTAATCAGAGGAGTAACACTGAGAGAGAATCTCATTCTCCTTTAGAATAGTCCAAGAATTCCATGCACAAGTATTCTCCTCCCTGATCTCATCATAGGACATAATACTTATACCCATATTTTTGTTCTCTACTTCTAACTTATATTCTGTGAATATCTCAAAAGGTTCGGACTTGTGTTTCAACAGGAACATATATCTGAATCTTGAGAGATTATCAGAGAATGTAATGAAGTACAAAGAACCGGTCTTGGCATGTGTAGACAGGGGACTTTCATACATCAGCATGTATCAATCCCAAGAGTTCACTAACTCTTTCTCTGTTTCCAATAAACAGAGCTATGGTCATCTAATCTTTGTGACATGACTGGCAAGTTTCACAAGATGTAAATTCAAATTAATTTTAAATATGCATCTAAATGTAACTTCATCCAGTCGGGTCGCATTGATATGATCTAGTCTACAACGCCTCAAGAAGGATTCGTTCATTTCTGAACTCTTCCTTGTGTGTGTTCCGTATAATAAGAAACTGTAGTTTGATTTAGAACGTTAATGCTTTTAGATAACGTGCCTGAATCGATCAACTTTTGAAATAGGAAACGTTCAAAACATTAACCAACAATACAAAATTATATCCTTTCTTTACTAATAAAGAGACTGATATGATTTTGTATATCAGGTTCGGTATCTAATAGCATTTGTTCAGAATCAATGTATTGGTAATACAGGGTGACAGTGACCAACAGACTTGGCTGCAACACTTGCCCCGTTTTCTGTCTCATGAAACTTATCACCCGTTCTCAGTTCTTTACCTATCTGTAGCCCATGTAACAAATTACATATGCGGGATCCTGATCCGGTATCACATACCCAGGACGTAAAGAATACTGAGAAACAGTTTTGTATAATGAACACACCCGAAGATGATGCATCAGCATGCACTCTCTTCATTTGGGCAACACGGGAATTCTGGTATTCTTCTATTTCCAGCTCTGTCTTGTAACAATTATAAGTTGGAGCGGGACCAACATTCCTCAGCACAGTATAACAAGCGGGTTCGGTTAATACATCCGTATTATTATCTTGATTAAGGCATGATATGGTCGCTACCTGGAGAGAGAGAGAAGAAAACACTCAGCGTGCGCTCTTGCAAGATCAGATTGGTTATTATTTTATCTAATCAGGATGGCTCCCACTGTTTTTATCAAATCTTCCTTCAAACCCTAAAAGGAAAGACTAGCCGGGATTAATTACACGCTACAAGTTCGCCAATATTTCAGCCAGGCCAGTGTCGGTACTTTAAGGGAGGTCCCCCGTGTTTTCGCACGAACCTAATTAATGTAAACCTCGTTTTCCCAGAGGCGTAACCCCGTTGACACCTTTCTAGACACCTACTTGATCGGCTAATTGTAATGTGTAAAACTCTCCCAGGAGTAACTCTTACTCTCAGCGGGTATCGGGATCCAACTATCTCATAGAAGGTATGCAATCTCATTGCAAATTTCAACACTTGAAATTCCCGATAATATTTTGCCCCTAGCGTCCTATGACCTTGACGGAGGCCAAACAACCCATAGTCCGCTAGTCAAGTTCAACCCGTCATTTCCTGATTGAATTAAACCCACCCGCACGACCCTTGACGGAAGCCAAACAACGCCGTACGAATACCCTAATCCAATCGCATCATATGCCAGCAGATAAGCACTAGTTAGCTACCGTACACTACGCCTTGACGGAGGCCAAACAACCGCAGCACGAATACTAACTAGTACTTATCTGAAATGACGGAGGGCTACGACAGGTTTTTCTGAAAACCTATTGCGTAATGAACTTGATATCGTTGTAGAATCAAATGATTTTAAAATGGAGTGTTTTTGAGCCTTTTCTAGTTTTGCTGAAAGGGTCACTCCCGGTGAAGGGATCGTCGGCCCTTTCCTCGTCGAATGAGGTGCGGGATATATCATATATATCACTGTGCAAAGCAGAAACTATAGAAGCAATCAAAAGACAAACCGAGTGTGTAGCATCTGCCAGTTATTGCTAAAGGGGTCACTCCCGGTGAAGGGATCTCGGCCCTTTCCTCATCGAATAAGGTGCAGGATGTTCTACAAGGAATACCGCGATGCAAAGCAAGAACTGTAGCTACCTGTTTTTGAAAATTCGATTCCACAACATCTTAAGTTTCTTTTATTTCATTAATCACATTAATGAAGTCCCATCATTTAAGTTACCTAAACATCACAGATAAATACGACGTACACTTATGCCATCCGCATTCGCCTCGATGTCCCCTCGTGCACCGTTAGGATAGGTAACTAACGACAGAGCGGGGCAGGGCTAGCGCGGGTGTAAAACATAAGTAACGTCTATATAATATATCAAATATACTATATACTGTATCTATCATAGAACATCACATGATCACATCACAGATATCGCAGCAGAAGAAACATATGAAACATTGGATATACTAGGACGTCCGTATTTTCAATACGAGCCAGTATAAAACACGGATTCCACAGTCGCGATGAATAGCCAAACCCACACCTCTAGACCCCTACGAGAGCGGCAAGCAACCTTACCAATTCTAGAGTTAGGAGACCCGGACTCGACTCCTCGAGTTGGTCTCCCACTGGACTCCAGAACCCGGTTACTTGTGCCCTCCTCCTTGGGTCTATCCTAGTACGGAAAAGTAAATAATATACAAACGGTGACATCTTCCGCAACCTGGAAGTGCCCCAATAAAAGAATATTACATACAAGTTTTTACATGAATGAAAATGAAAAACACTCATCTCACATAAAAACCCCCCGGCTATTCAAACACGACGATCCAATATAACATATCCAGCAACACATAACATCACATGTCATCAATGTAAGTAAAAATGCGTATCCCAATTGTTGTTGACATATAGTAACGAAACCGGCGATATCACATATTACACTTACGGTCGCAGAAAAGAAAGTGCAAAACTACAACAGTTGGAATCCGCAACCTACTCAGACATCGCATGTCTGACCAAATGAATTCCTTAGACATCACATGCCTAACAATTATAAACCCCGCATTTTAGTCTCTATATCGAAAACACTTTTCAATATCTAGTCGGGCAATTCAACAAGATTCCCGAAAAACTGATCGAATGCTCGTCGTAAACTTTAGTAGGCGGCCGCACCCCCGATACCGTCGACGAAGTGCACTAAGGCGGAACACCGCTACCGCGAGCACCCGAACGGATTCTTTCGGCAACGGAGTTCTCCTACAGTCACTTGGTTGGGGCTATGGGGTGTAGCTGTCTATTAAGTTTATCCGGCGAGTATCCGCGTACGGTACGTGATTGCAACGGACTTTTGATCGCATCAAAATTCCGTGGCAACCGATCAAGTGAGACTAAAGTGCTATGTTTATAACATTCATATCAGTTATCTCATAACTACTTGTGGATTCCAAATATTGTATCACATTCCAGATAAATAGAAAATGTTAAACTTTCCGATCGAACATTCAAATACCCAAGTTTTCCCGAAACAGCTCAACACATGAAATAAGTTTAAAAATATTCACTTCATGCCTCAGTACCAACGGTCCAGCCGTAGAAGGGTCAAGCCAACGTCTCACATGGGGCACGCCGTACTGCCCCAAACCCTAAGGTTCAAAGGGCAGTTCAAGACGGTCACATAATCGAGTTAAGGTTTGTTGTCTTCTACGGGGACCATCGCGTTACTTGCACTACTTAGAACGTCATTAAACTACGGAAAAATCCAACAATTGGAAATTTCCCGGCAGGGGAAAAAGTGGGTATTTTTATCCGGTCGAACTTTTTAACATATTCTAAAATTACCCGGAAAAACACATAGACACAATTAGACAATCCGATCGAATCCACGAGTTCCCAAAACAACCCCAGAAAAACTCAACTGTTGAGTATCAATTAAAAATTCCCATAAAATACAGCAACTTTAGATAGAGATTACTGTGCAAACAGAAGTGAACAAGCCCACAGTATTGCCGCGGAACCGCCGCCCAACCTAGGGTACGGCCGCGGTTCCACGGCGGTTTAATCGAATTGGGTCCACGAATTTCACAGTAATTCCTAGAAAACCCTGCTGAATTTTTTAGCTATTTTTAATTCACAAAAATCCAAAAATCCAGAAAATGTCCAGAGAGTGGTTTGAGTTAGGGTTTTGGGGTTCGTTCGGATTTCTAACATCGTCTACACTTCGCCTTAGGCTCTAGCTAGGGTCTGATACCACTGTAGGATTCCTAGGCACAATAATGAGGTCTCACAAGGCATCAACCATGCCAAATTCAAAATTTTCCGGTGCCGAGAAACCCTAAACTAGATCGTTAACTAGAGAATAGGCGAAACTACAAGCTAGTAAACAACTTTACTAATAAAGTGAACGGAAATACAACCTTTGTAGATCCGGTCCACCACTTCTCTAGCTTCGTGATGACGTCCCTTCGCTGCGATCACCGGGTCCCGGACTCTCGCGGTGGTTTCATCGAAGAAATGATCGGGCTAGGTCGATGACTTCGATGCCGAAGATGATCTACGTCGAGGCGACTCTAACTCGAGCTCCAACTTCACCAAGTCATGAAACTTGTGAAGAAAACACCCTATACTACATGGAAAGTGGTAGAGGATGAAGAAATAGGAAGTGGGTTCATTTTGGATTTTGATTTCTCACTTGGAATCATCACTTGACATTTTTCAAGAGAGCTTTTCTTTTTCTTCACATGAAGAAGAAGATGAAGAAGAAGAAAAGAATGAATTATTTTCAAAAAGAAAATGAAGTGATATCTATCATTTAGCAACCATGGGTGAGTTAACAAGTGTAGAGAATAAACTATGGTTTAAGTGAATGGTTAGGGTTAAGGAAATAAACAAAATGGTCAAACTTTTCAAAGCTTCATGAAGTTTCAAAGAAAATCCAAAGTTAGCCACCATTTTATTTCTTTCTAAAATGGATAAATAAATAAATGAATAAACAAATAAAAACCCTAACCATTTACCTAAACATGGTTTAAATCAAACATACACCCAAGTTTGCATGTATCATCAAACATGATACAATCAAGTGCACAAAAATATATCACATATACAATGTGCACATCAAGTGAGAAAAATAATCTTAAGTGAACCAATACTAGTTAATGTAAAGAAATATATCCAATATATAATTATACATTAAATCATTAAATAACACTTGATTTAACGATCCGGTCATATTGCATATAACCGACTAATATCCAATGTATCGACTTATCGAATCAATCCTCGATTCGATAACTAGGTTATATCGCATACAACCAATCGATACATTCATCGCGAGAATAGAATACGGTATCACATACATGCATTATTCTCGGTCCCGTACATATCTCATATGCGCTCCTATTTCGTTTCGCTTGAGCCAGGAAACCTCTGTGTAGGACTCTAAAGACTCGTCAATACGCCGGCAGCAGGTGATGATCATATCAAACACCCACAAGCCGCAAGCGGTCTGCTAAACGTAACGGCCACCCGGGTATTGAGCGATCAGAAGATCAACGAGCAAGCCCGCTCACACTCCTGTGAATCCAACCAGTAACACTTACCGTACAGTCTGGTCTGTTCGTCTGATATGTCGCATATCTCGCCTAGGGGTGGTAAACGTCAGACCCCATTAGCTCGATAAGTCGTGTCGATATGAGGTCTATAATAGTTCGAGAAACTATTGGTAACACTTACCAGTAAATCTCAGCAACCCTGACCAGGGATTTCCGGTTATAGCCAATCGAACATAGCGCAACATCAACTCTCTATACCGGGAGAGACGAATCCCCTCCTATCGCTCATTGCCTCCATGTGATTCGGGACTGTACCCAAAAACCACCGTTTTGCACGCCCTCTTGGACGTGGTAAGGTGGAAATCAAAGCACAGTGGGAATCACACAAGACTCTATGACGATCTCGGGTCTACAGACTAACCTGTACCAGTGTCACCAGAGAACTGCCATCTGACGTAAGGTATAATACCATCTGGGAGTTCTCGGCGAGTCCGTCCAGTGTACCCAGTCTCCACTGAGCACCCGTATATCATCTCTGATGTCAAACACCAATGGATATGGGATCATCCATCGCCCATCTGTATGGGTCGAGAAGGTATACGCTAGTCTACTCTGGTATATCGATGCCCCGTCTCAATATACCCACGACTAGGGACCTTGAAGGATATACTTATGGACTACCATGTCCCCACTAGTATGATCTGCATCATAGTCTAGGTAGTCAAGTACACATCCTAAGGGCTTTACCAACATGTAACAGAGAGACAATTAGTGTACACGTTAAGGTAAAGAGCAACCAGATAGCATACTATCATGTCGAGCAAGAAAGTCCTCCCTATATATGTCCAAGCATCCACTACAATATACATCCTATGTATAGTAATGGCCTCTAGGGCATACATATAACTAACAGTAGTGACATGGCAATTATCGATGATGAAGTGTGTGAGCCGGCAAATCTGTATAAGTGTGACATACGCATCATCGATAATGGTGTATATCACGAAGATAGAGGCATGGAGGAGTGCGGCACACGCATCGACAAGCATGCCCCCGAATATAGAGCGTCTTCCCAATAAGCCATATGTGAGGACCGTATTCTTCCGGTTTCTCCATCCCAACGGGAGCCTCCTCTCCAGCTGGGGCCTCCTCTTAAGCTGGTGTCTCTTCAATAGGTTCCTCTTCCTCTGGTTCTTCCTCGATGTGTTCCTCTTCCTCCGGCTCTTCCTCGGTAGGTTCCTCTGAGTCACTGTCGGAGATAACTGTCGGTGGTGCTACGACCTCCTCGTCTGAATAACCAAGTGTAGCCTCGAAGGTAATATCTGACATGTTGTCCTCATCGGGAAGAGGTACAGCTTCTAGATTGGCCATGACCTGAAAGAAAAGGCCATGGTCAGAATACAGAATGTGAAGGAAGATAGAAAGAACAATGGAAGATGTATGAAGACAATGTAAGTGGATAAGATTCATAAACATAATAACGTCAGTTAATGGTTTCATTTTAGTACATTGAGGACCTGCATAGGCCACCACTAAAACTTGTCATGCCCCGCTTTCCAAAAGTACGGAAACAGTGACGTGCCAAGGTCCGCAACCTAACTGTGTCGAGCGCGGTCTTTTCTTGATACAGTTACGTTAAGCGCATAAATCATGTAGGCAATATACCAAAACTGATAATAAAAACAGAAGTATTTATTTCCGTTAACTAAAATTATTACATCCCAAAGTACTGAAAGCAAACTAAATAGTTTGATTACATTGATTAAAAGAAAGCAAGCCCTAAAAAGGTAGGCAATAGAAGAGCTATCCTAATACTCCTGTGTCAACTCCGCGTGTCACGCCCCGCTTATCAGTGTACAGGGGCGGAGACGTGACGGGCATGCAACGTATTTACTCAGAAATAAATACGTTAAGCGTAAATAAGAAATATATGAAATGCACAAGAAACGACAAGAGATATAATGTAAATAACAACTTTTATTAACATTCATCTTTACATTACATTGCTTTGAAAAGGAAAGAATATTGATATAAAGCAATGCCTAAACAATGGCATATGAAATGAAAAGTAAGTGCAAGGAAAAGCTAGAAGTCCCGCTGCTCAGTGAACTGGCCCACGTCCTCCTGGTTAGGCTCTATCTCGAGAGAGTCCGGTCCTCCTGACGAACATTCCAAAGAAAGAAAAGAAAGGAATGTCGTCAGCGAAATAGCGCTCGGTAAGTCCCAAAAGAAAGACATGAATATAGAAAGTATAGAGAATTGAACTGTTAAAGTGTACATGTATAAGATTGCTATTCTAACGTAGTTGTTTGTAGTTTGGTACAGAAGGTATCAGTGTATACAAGAGAAGTGCATCTTACCCCGTAGACTATAGTAACATGTAGTACAAGGCCCCGTCAAAACCCACAGGACAACGACATGAGAGTTCATGTAGGTGTTTTTTAGTGACCATCTCGTTACACTTCTAATATATTCCGTACCAATCTACTCCGTTAATCCCGTGTAATGTTTTATATAGATTATAATTATCAGACTTGCCAAGACCATGGATACAAGTTGTTCATGTAATCAGGTTCATGATGTAAACAAGTAGTCAAGTCATGTTTGCATATTGATATTGTTCTGGTATTCAGGTTCAGGTTCAAGTATACATGTTAGAGTTTGTATTCATGTTTGAATTGGATTCTGGTTTGAGTTGAATGCAAGCTTGATTTAGACTCAGACTTGAGTCAGACACTTATAACTGATTTGAATCCTGAATTAGGTTTGGAAGTTATCGGTAACTGCTGCATATGGATGCAGGATTTGTGTCTTTTTCCAAGACAATTACCATTGATAACACCGTTAGATTTTTCTACCTTAAATAGGCAAGCACTCACTTTCTCCAACTCCCTGAGGCTTAAGAGAATTGATCCCGCTTAAACCCATATTTACTAAAGTCCTTAAATATAATTTTATACACCTCGAGGGGGGTTTATAAAAAAATATTTTAATACAGTTTCAAAATAATCTCGAGAAATTATTTATATTATTTAGGGTTTCCATGGATGTGTATTTTAAGAGTTTGAGGTATTTTAGTGATAATTAACTTAACTTGAATAGTTCATGGTATTTTACTGTAAACTTGTCTTGTATTGATATCTTGATGGTATTTTGATGAAACTTATAATTCTTTTATTTGAAAAATATAAGTTTATTTTATTTTTAAAAAATATGGATTTTAATATTTATATAATTATTAATAAATTAATTTTTATTATTAAGTAGAAAATTGCGTTTTTCTTAAAAATCGTATTAAAAACCTTTCGAGACCGAATGCTCCGTGAGGAGGTCTGCATCTCGTTCTACTAGTCCAAGGATGTGCGATAATCTACACCATTTAATAGCGGGTCCCCTAAAAAGGGTTGTAGAGACTTATTTGCAAAGGGTTTTGACATACAATTCAAAAGAAAACCGTTTTTTTTATAGTAGATGGTATATTAATGAAATATATTGTATTCGCCACAAAAATAGGTTTAAAGAGAATCATGCTATGGAACCATGTGTGTATGTGAGAGGTAGGTCATTACCCCGTGAAGTTTTCTAAATGTATGTTTCAACAAAGTAAAATAAGATGACATATATAAAGTTCATGATATTTAAACGAAAAAACTCAATTTAAAGTTATTTTACATGAGAATTTAGATGGAAGGTTTTAGTAAAAGTTGTCGGTAGTAACTTCACTTTCAACACATATTTTGAGAAGGGATAGTCAAAGAAGAAGGTGAGGAATTGACAGGGACTTATGAGTGAAATAGCTTAAGAAGAGGTAGAAGAAGAGTGGGTTGTCATCGTGGTGTCGCGGGGTCGCCGGAATAGCCTCGATTCCTTACCGGAAGTTGGTCGTTGGCTAACTCCTCTTCTATTCCACTTGTACTTGAGAAAATTTAAGAGTTTTGGCTAGAATTTTCAGAATGAGGAAGCGCTAGGGTATGTGATAGTATTCATAGTGTGGAATTAGGGTTTTGGAATTAAAAGAGTGAATTAAAATGTGATAAATTGAGGAATTGAGGGGTCTCTGTTTGTTTGCAGAGCAATCAAACAGTGCAGGGGAGTTAGGGGTAGGCCAAGGGACTTGTGTGCAAAACCCGGGCACCATCACCTACGGATGGACCGTCGGCGCTGGCCCTTTGGTGATTTGCGCCGGTTGATTTGTGAGGGAAAGCCGTCGATTTGTACCACGTGTAATTTTCTGTATTTAAACCCTTTTCCACACGTTTATTTTTCCATACTTTTTTTATGTGCATTGCACGTGTAAACTTTTGGGCTTCCAAAAGTTTAAAAGAAAAATCAGAAAAATATAATATGTCTGATGGGATTCGAACACAGGGGCCACGTCACAGTTGTGCAAGGCTTTACCAGTGAGTTACAAGTTGTTTCTTGCTGTTCTTAACAAAAATTAACTTATAAATTGTACTCAGGCTTGTAAACTCCTTTCTTTACATTAAATTGAAAATTTTCGTCAGTAAATTCAGAGTCGTTACATTCTACCCTCCTTATAAAAATTTTGTTCTCGAAATTTACAATTACATAAGGACTAGTTTACAAATAAGTAAGGGTATCTTGCACGCATGTCATCTTCTCATTCCCACGTTGATTCTCCTGACGAATCTTTTCTTCACATCACTCGAACCAATTTTACTTCCTTGTTCCATAATGTCTTTACCTTTTTGTCCAGGATCTCAACGGGTTGTTGCTCGCAAGTCAGATCGGTCTGTACAGTGAGCTCGTAGTGATCAAGGATGTGGCTGGGGTCGCTCACATATCTTCGAAGCTGGGATATGTGGAACACATTGTGCATTCCTTCCAATGAGGGTGGTAGTGCCAAACGATATGCCACTTCTCCGACTCGTTCGAGAATGTCGAACGGTTCTATATATCTCGGACTGAGCTTACCCCTCTTGCCAAAGCGGATTACTCCTCGGTTTGGAGAGATCTTCAAGAAAACATGATCTCCAGGTTGGAACTCCAGATGTCGGCACTCTGCATCAGCCCAATGCTTCTGTCGGTCTTGAGATATGCGCATTCTTTCCCTGATCGTGCGAACTACATCCACAGTTGCCACGATCATCTCTGGTCCAAGGAGTTCACGATCTCCAATGTCGTCCCAACTTAGTGGTGAACGACACTTCCTTCCATAGAGAGCTGCAAATGGTGCCATTCCAATACTCGCCTGATAGCTGTTGTTGTATGAAAACTCCATAAGATGTAGGTGATCTTCCCACGAACCTCCGAAGTCTAACATACAAACTCTTAGCATGTCCTTCAGAATATGAATTTTTTGCTCAGACTGTCCGGCCATTTGTGGATGGTAAGCTGTGCCGAAGTTCAGACTCGTTCCTAGGCTAGCTTGCAGACTCTGCCAAAACTGTGATCGGAATCTGGTGTCATGATCGGAGATGATGCAAACTGTTACTCTATGTAATCTCACAATTTCCTCCATGTACTCCTTTACTAATTTCTCGGTAGATTGGCCAACTCTAAAGGGAATAAAATAAGCCGACTTGGTGAGTCGATCCACAATAATCCATACTGTGTCGTTACCCTTTGTGTTGCGAGGAAGGGCAGTCATGAAGTCCATGATAATTTGCTGCCATTTCCATTCTGGGATAGGTAACGGCTGAAGTAGACCAGCAGTTCTGTGATGTTTAGCCTTTACTTGCTGACACACCAAGCACCTGGCTACGCTTCTGGCTACTTCACGCTTCATTCCATGCCACCGGTAGTGTTTTCGTAGATCCTTATACATTTTGGTACCACCGGGGTATACCGAGTACGGAGAGCTGTGAGCTTCTTTCATCAACTCTTCTCGAACAGGACCTGGTACACACAATCTACTTCCATATCTCAAGGATCCATCTTCATGGATGATGAAGTCTGTTCGAAGTCTACTTTCTACCTGTTCTCGAATCTTTTGCAGCTTGGCATCATTTGCTTGAGCTGTCTTGATCTGATTGATAATAGTAGACCGAACTTGTAAGTTCATGAAGCATTACCTGGCATAACTACCTCGATCTCCATCCCGTGCAATTCCTGTTGAACCTTCCACTGAGCGGTGAGATTCATTGCTAATGGCCGACGGATAAGTGCATATGGAACTACATCCACCTTCCCTGGATGATACTATAGGTTGATGTCGAAGTCCACCATGGGTTCTAGCCATCTTCTCTGCCGCATTGTCACGCCCTGCTTCCCAGTGTACGGGGAAGTAGACGTGACGGGCCGCGGCGTATTTACTCAGAAGTAAACACGTTAAGCGTAAATAAGCAATATATAAATAAAAGCACAAGAATAACAAGAGATATAATATAAACAATAACTTTTATTAACATTCATTCTTTACATTACAACTGATTTGAAAAGGAAAGTACAGGGATGTAAGCAATGCTTAAACAATGGCATATGAACTAAAAAGTAAATAAGTACAAGTAAGCTAGTAGTCGTGTTGTTCGGGTATCTGCTCCAATTACTCCTGACTGGGCTTGGTCTCCTGAGAGTTGGGTCCTCCTGACGTACATTCCAAAGAAAGAAGAGACATGAACGTCGTCAGCGAACTAGCGCTCGGTAAGTCTCAAAAGAAAGAATGGAATAGACAAGTAAAGATAATAGAACTGGTAATTGGTACAAGTGAATGTTTGTTATGCTAACGTAGTTGTTTGTAGCTTGCTACATAATGTATCAGTGTATACGAGAGGGGTCCAACTATCCCGTGGACTATGGAAAACGGAAACTACAAGGCCCCATCAAAACCCACGGGACAACGGTACGGATGTTCGGGTAGGTGTCTTTTAGTGACCATCTCGTTCCACTTCTAATACATTCTGTACCAGTCTACCCCGTTAAACCCCATAATATATATTGTATAAATTGTAGTTATCAGACTTGCCGAGACCATGAATATAAGTTGTTCATGTAAATAGTTTCAGGATGTATTAAGTATTCATGCAGTCAAGTCAAGTCATAGCCGTGGTTCGGTCAAGTCAGGTTATGTTTGCATGTTGGTATTGTTCTAGAATTCAGGTTCAGCTTCAAGTATACATATTATAGTTTGGATTCATGTTGAATTTGATTTATGTTTGGATTGGATTCTGGTTGGATTCATATTGAGTTAGAATCAGATTGATTTAGACTCAGACTTGAGTCAGACACTTTAAACAGAATTTTGATCCTGAATTATGTTTGGGGGTTATCGGTAACTGCTGCATATGGATGGCAGGATTTGTGTCTTTTTCCAAGACAATTATCATTGATAACTCCGTTAAGTTTTTCTACCTTAAATAGGCAAGCACTCACTTTCTTCGGCTCCCTGAGGCTCAAGAGAATTGATCCCGCTTAAATCCATATTTACTAAAGTCCTTAAATGTAATTTTATATAACTCGAGAGGGTTTTATGAAAAATATTTTATATACTTTCAAAATAAATCTCAAGTATTTATTTATCATATTTAGGGTTTCATGGATGTAACTTTTAAAGAGTGAGGTATATTAGTGAATATTAACATAGCTTGAATAGTTTATGGTATTTAAATGTAAAACTTGTCTTTTGGATAACTTGAGGGTATTTTGGTGAAACGTGTCATTCTTTTATCTTTTTAGAAGACATGGAATTTTATTATATCTTGAAAATATGTGGTTTGATAATATTCATATATTTATAAAAATTTAATTTTATTATTAAATAGAAAATCTCATTTGTCTTAAAAATCGTATTAAAATTCTTTCGAGACCGAATGCTCCGTGAGGAGGTTTGCGTCTCGCTTTCCTAGCCCAAGGATATGCGATAATATGCATCATCTAATAGCGGGTACCCTAAAAAGGGTTGTAGAGGCATAATCGCAAAGAGTTTAATAATACTATTTAAAAGAAAACCGGGTTTTTATAGTTCATGTTATTTTAATGAAAAGTTGTAATCGCCACAAAAATAGGTTTCCAAGAGTATCGTGCTATGTCAATTTGTGTGTATGTTAGGGGTATGTTATTATCCGTGAAGTTTTATAGAGGTAATAGTTATCAAAAGAACTAAAAGATGAATATATGAAATTCATGGTATTTTCATGTAGAACCTAGGTTAAAGTTATATAACATGACGTTTTAAGGTGAAAATTGTTTTTAATTATTAGTTTTCATGATTAATAAGTATGGTGTAGGAATATACATGAAGAAAATGTAAGAAAAGTGGAATTTATAAGGTTTTAAAAGAATAAGTCGGTGTTAACTCAACTTCCGACATATTTTATAAAAAGAGACTTTTTATGTAGATAGAGAAGAAGGGGGTGGGACTTGCTAGCTAGAAAGAGGGAGGAGAGGTAGAAGAAAAGGTGGTAGGCTTCGTGGCGTCGTGGGGTCACCGGAACTTGTGTAGATACTCGCCGGAAGTTGACCTTGGGCTAACTCCACTTCTACTCCACTTGTACTTAGAAAAATTTCATAATTTTGGCTAGGGATTTCAGAATGAGGAGGGGCTAGGGTATGGATTTGTATTTATAGTGTGGAATTAGGGTTTTGGAATTGAAAGAATGAATTAAAATGCATTTAAAATTGGATTAATTGGGAAATTGAATTTTCTGTTAAATTGCAGAGAAAACAAACCGTGCAGGGGTAATGGGGGTAGGCCAATCGACAAGTTTGCAAAGCCCGGGCACTTTTGCCCACGGGCCACCCGTCGCCGCTGGCTCTTTAGCCCATCTCGCCGGCCATTTGTGAGGGAAATGCCGTTGGATTGATGCCATGTGTCCATGCTTGTATTAACTCTAATTTGCACATGTTTGATCTCTTCAGACTTTTCATTTTTGTGTGCAGTGCACATGTAAACTTTTGGGCTTCCAAAAAGTATAAAAGAAAAATTCAGAAAAATAATATGTGGCTGATGGGATTCAAACACAGGGCTACGTCATCGCAGTGCAAAGGCTTTACCAGTGAGCTACAAGTGCTTTCTTGCTGTTCTTAAACAAGAATAATTTTAAATTGTGCTCAGGCTTGCAAACTTCTTTCTGTATTTTAAGAAGAAAAATTTTGTACTAAAAATTCAGGGTCTTTATATTCTACCTTCCTTATAAAAATTTTGTTCACGAAATTTATAGAAGGAAGTTGTAACAGATTCAAGAAAAATTTGATTATATTGGTGGTGAAAAGAACTACTGATATGGTACTGAAAGTGCCAGAAAAAAATGTTTGAAAGAACGAAAAGATGCAAGAGTAGTTTTCAAGAAAGCTGCGAGCATGCAATCAAATAGATGAAATGTAAATTAGAATTAGATTGTCAAGAATGGTACAAAGATAGAAATGATAATCGAATAAAAATCAGGGAAGGGATATAAGTTAACAAAGAAGACATGGTTCGATAATATACGGTAAAACATAACTAAATTAAGAGGAAAAAGAATCAAAGACAGAATTCTAAGTCACTCAAGTAGAGTACCGTATTGTAATTATACTGCAGTTCATATTTATAATCACATAACTCCATTTAAATTACCCAAATCTTACCATCAGAGTCAAGGTGATAAGGTTTAATAAACAATCAAGAACAAAGGAAGATCAAGAATTTATAGTTTCGTGTTACGTCGAGACAAGATTATCAGGGAAAATAAGAAAAGATTCAAAGGAATGCAATCATGTTGCAAGCGTTACAGTCTACCCTCCTTAAATGAATTTCGTCGGCGAAATTCTCTCAAGTTGCGACATGAAGCATGGTGACGCTCCGGTGTCGAACAGTGCAAGTGCAGAAATAGTGGCTGCTAGTATAGTGCTTAAGTTGCGTGGGGTTGGTTTTAGATACAGGGAAGAATCTAGATGTATAAAAAAGATGAAAGGTTTGGGAATTACAAGTGATAACTTGGCCAGTGGTTTCTGCTTCTCTAACCGGCATCGTGGATGGCTGGCCTCCTGACACTTTTCTCTGTGCCCTGCTGGTACATTTCGGACTGACGAGGTAAAGGTGGTCCTCGCGAAGGTGGTGCAGTAGTAGGAGTTTGTATAGTCAGTTTTGGCGTGTGGTTTGTGTCTGCTCTGTTCTTTGAGTATGCCCTTAAAGTGTGTTCAGGCGATCCACAAATCATACAAAGACCATTAGCTCGCCTGCAGTCCTTTACATCATATCCAAATTTCTTACAATAATAGCAAATCCTTGCTGGCGGTGTCCTTTTCTTCTTCTTGATATAACCCTGAGCCGCTTTCAAGGCTGTCTTAGTGCGAACTAGTCCTTGGTGAAGGCGAGCATCCTGCACCTGCTATCCCTCAACTAGACTCCTGGTTGTTTCAAGGAACGCCATTGATCTTATCAGTAGGTCCTCAAAGGTAATGGGTGGTAGTGTAGGCGGTGGAGTGTTGCCGTTCACGTTGGTGCTCGTGTTGTTGGAAGGATCCATGACTTTGATGGAAAAGAAAGGGTTAGGATAAATTCAAGAAATTTGTAATATGAAGAATGTATAGTTGCTTATTCTTATAATTTTTATGATATATATTGCTTAGTATTACATGCAGAACTGACCTACATAGGCCGCCAATAAAACATGTCACGCCCCGCTTCCCAGTGTACGGGAAAGTAGACGTGACGGGCCACGACGTATTTACTCAGAAGTTAACATGTTAAGTGTAAATAAGCAATATATAAATAAAAGTACAAGAATAAAAAGAGATATAATATAAATAAAAACTTTTATTAATATTCATTCTTTACTTTACAACTAATTTGAAAAGGAAAGTATAAGGATGTAAGCAATGCCTAAACAGTGGCATATGAACTGAAAAGTAAATAAGTACAAGTAAGCTAGTAGTCGTGTTATTCGGGTATCTGCTCCAATTACTCCTTGCTGGGCTTGGTCTCCTGAGAGTTGGGTCCTCCTGACGAACATTCTAAAGAAAGAAGAGACATGAACGTCGTCAGCGAACTAGCGCTCGGTAAGTCTCAAAAGAAAGAATGCAATAGACAAGTAAAGAGAATAGAACTGGTAATTGATATGAGTATATGTTTGTTATGCTAACGTAGTTGTTTATAGCTTGGTACAGAATGTATCAGTGTATACGAGAGGAGTCCAACTATCCCGTGGACTATGGGAAATGGAAAGTACAAGGCCCCGTCAAAACCCACGTGACAACGGCATGGATGTTCAGGTTGGTGTCTTTTAGTGACCATCTCGTTCCACTTCTAAAACATTTCGTACCAGTCTACCCCGTTAAACCCCATAATGTATATTGTATAAATTGTACCATGGATATGACTTGACAACCTGCATGGGCCACCAACAAAACCTGTCACGCCCCGCTTCCCAGTATACGGGAAGTAGACGTAATGGGCCGCGACGTATTTACTCAGATGTAAACATGTTAAGCGTAAATAAGCAATATATAAATAAAAGTACAAGAATAACAAGAGATATAATATAAATAACAACTTTTATTAACATTCATTCTTTACATTACAACCGATTTGAAAAGGAAAGCATAAGGATGTAAGCAATGCCTAAACGGTGGCATATGAATTGAAAAGTAAATAATTTCAAGTAATCAAGTAGTCGTGTTGTTCGAGTATCTGCTCCAATTACTCCTGACTGGGCTTGGTCTCCTGAGAGTCAGGTCCTCCTGACGAACATTCCAAAAAAAGAAGAGATAGGAACGTCTTCAGCGAACTAGCGCTCGGTAAGTCCCAAAAGAAAGAATAGAATGGACAAACAAAGAGAATAGAACCGGTAATTGGTACATGTATATGTTTGTTATGCTAACGTAGTTGTTTGTAGTTTGGTACAGAATGTATCGGTGTATACGAGAGGAGTCCAACTATCCCGTGGACTATGGGAAACAGAAAGTACAAGGCCCAGTCAAAACCCACGGGACAACAGCATGAATATTCAAGTAGGTGTCTTTTAGTGACCATCTCGTTCCACTTCTAATACATTCTGTACCAGTCTATCCCGTAATGTATATTGTATAAATTGTAGTTATCAGACTTGTCAAAACCATGGATATAAGTTGTTCATGTAAATAGTTTCAGGATATATCAAGTAGTTATGTAGTCAAGTCAAGTCATAACCATGGTTCGGTCAAGCCAAGTTATGTTTGCATGTTGGTATTGTTCTGGAATTCAGGTTCAGGTTCAAGTATACATGTTATAGTTTGGATTCATGTTTAATTTGATTTATGTTTGGATTGGATTCTGGTTGGATTCAGATTGAGTTAGAATCAGATTGATTTAGACTCAGACTTGAGTTAGACACTTTAAACAGAATTTTGATCCTGAATTAGGTTTGGGTGTTATCGGAACTGCTGCACATCGACGGCAGGATTTGTTTTTTTTTCCAAGACAATTACCATTGATAACCCCGTTAAGTTTTTCTACCTTAAATAGGCAATCACTCATTTTCTCCGGCTTCCTGAGGCTCAAGAGAATTGATCCCGCTTAAACTTATATTTACTAAATTTCTTAAATGTAATTTTATATAACTCGAGGGGTTTTATGAAAAATATTTTATATACTTTTAAAATAAATCTTAAGTATTTGTTTATCGTATTTAGGGTTTCATAGATGTAACTTTTAAAGAGTGAGGTATATTAGTGAATATTAACTTAGCTTGAATGGTTCATGGTATTTAAGTGTAAAACTTGTCTTTTGGATAATTTGAGAGTATTTTGGTGAAACTTCTCATTCTTTTATCTTTTTAGAAAATATGAATTTTATTATATCTTGAAAATATGTTGTTTGATAATATTTATATATTTATAAAAAATTAATTTTATTATTAAATAGAAAATCTCGTTTTTCTTAAAAATCGTATTAAAATTCTTTCGAGACCGAATGTTTCGTGAGGAGGTCTACATCTCGCTTTATTAGCCCAAGATATGCAATAATCCACACTATCCAATAGCGGGTCCCCTAAAAAGGGTTGTAGAGGCATAATCGCAAAGAGTTTAATAATACTATTTATAAGAAAATCGGGTTTTTATAGTTCATGGTATTTTAATGAAAAGTTGTAATCGCCACAAAAATTGGTTTTCAAGAGTATCGTGCTATGTAAATTTGTGTGTATGTGAGGGGTGGGTCATTACCCCGTAAAGTTTTATAGAGGTAATAGTTATCAAAAGAACTAAAAGATGAATATATGAAATTCATGGTATTTTCATGTAGAAGCTAGGTTAAAGTTATATAACATGACGTTTTAAGGTGAAAATTGTTTTTAATTATTAGTTTTCATGATTAATAAGTATGGTGTAGGAATATACATGAAGAAAATGTAAGAAAAGTGGAATTTATAAGGTTTTAAAAGAAGAAGTTGGTGTTAACTCAACTTCCGACATATTTTTATAAAAAGAGACATTTTATATAGAAAGAGAAGAAGGGGGGTGGGAATTGCTAGCTAAAAAGAGGGAGGAGAGGTAGAAGAAAAGGTGGTAGTCTTCGTGGCGTCGTGGGGTCGCCGGAACTTGCGTAGATCCTCGCCGGAAGTTGACCTTGGGCTAACTCCACTTCTACTTAGAAAAATTTCATAATTTTGGCTAGGGATTTCAGAATGAGGAGGGGCTAGGGTATGGGTTTGTGTTTATAGTGTGGAATTAGGGTTTTGGAATTGAAAGAATAAATTAAAATGCATTTAAAATTGGATTAATTGGGAAATTGAATTTTCTATTAAATTGCAGAGAAAACAAAAAGTGTAGGGGTAATGGGGGTAGGCCAATCGACAAGTGTGTAAAGCCCGGGCACTTTTACCCATGGGCCACCCGTCGCCGCTGGCTCTTTAGCCTATCTCGCCGGCCATTTGTGAGGGGAATGCCGTTGGATTGATGCCATGTTTCCATGCTTGTATTAACTCTAATTTCCACATGTTTGATCTCTTCAGACTTTTCATTTTTGTGTGCGGTGCACGTATAAATTTTTGGGCTTCCAAAAAGTTTAAAAGAAAAATTCTAAAAATAATATGTGGCTAATGGGATTCGAACACATGTCTACGTCACAGTAGTGCAAAGGCTTTACTAGTGAGCTACAAGTGCTTTCTTGCTGTTCTTAAAAAAGAATAACTTTTAAATTGTACCCAGGCTTGCAACCTTCTTTCTGTACTTTAAGAAGAAAAAATTTGTACAGAAAATTCAGGGTCATTACATGCATGTTCAATTCCTTCTGAGTAAATACATATTTCAGACTTTTATGGTCTGTATATATATCCACTCGTTCTCCCAGAAGATAGTGGTGCCAAATCTTAAGTGCAAAGATAACGGCTACCAACTCCAAGTCATGTGTTGGAAAGTTGTTCTCATGAACTTTTAGCTGTCTTGATGCAAAAGTTACAACTTTTCCATGCTGGTGTAGAACACATTCTAATCCCTTACCGGACGCATTACAATGTACGACGAAACCTCCAGATTAATCCGGTATTACGAGAATAGGAGCTGATGTCAATCTTGACTTGAATTCTACGAAAGCTTGTTTACATTCTTCTGACCACACGAATATTTCATCTTTACGTGTGAGCTTGGTCAGGGGTGCTGCGATCTTTGAGAAACTTTCAATGAATCTTTGGTAGTATCCTGCTAATCCCAAAAAACTTCGAATGTCTTTCACCGTCTTTGGTGTCGGCCATTCGCTGACAGCTGGCATTTTAGCTGGATCTACTGAGATTCCTTCGCCTGAAAAAATATGTCCGAGAAATCCGACTTGATCTAGCCAAAATTCACACTTGCTGTACTTGGCATAGAGTTGATGCTGTCACAATGTCTCCAGGACAATCCATAAATGCTCGGAGTGCTCTTTCCGATTCTTTGAATACACTAGGATGTCGTCGATGAAAATAACAACGAGCCTGTCTAAGTACTCTCGGAAAACTTGGTTCATCAGATTCATGAATATAGCAGGTGCATTGGTCACTCCAAACGGCATCACAAGATATTCGTAATGACCATAGCGAGTTCAGAACGCCATTTTAGGAATATCAGACTCTTTGACCTTCACCTGATGATAACCCGAATGAAGATCTAGCTTTGAAAATACGTAAGACCTACTTAGCTGATCGAATAGATCATCGATGCATGGTAGTGGATACTTGTTCTTTATCGTCACTTCATTCAGAGCTCGGTAATCTATACACATTTTGTATGAACCTTCTTTCTTCTTCACAGGCAAAATTGGAGATTCCCAACTTGAAGTACTGGGACGAATCCAACCTTTCTTCAGAAGTTTGTCTAACTGAGTACGGATCTCCTTCAATCCTTCAGGACTTAACCGGTACGGAGCTTTGATAATTGGTTGCGCACCAGGTAGTAAATCAATGCTGAATTCAATATCTCGATCGAGAGGCAAACTTGTTATATCTTCAGGAAACACATTCTCGAACTCTCAACTTACCTCTGGCTTTTCTTCTTCCGCCGGTAGAGTAAATACTTCAGCATCCTTCGGCTTGGCACGGAAGATTCCTGGCTCTAAAGTTCTGTCTCCACTCTTGAAGTAAAAGACTAGGTGATATGGTATCTCAAATACTACCTTCCTTTGACGGCAGTCAATCGTAGCATAGAAAACTCCCAGCCAGTCTATTTCCAATACGACATCAAAGTTTAGGATGTCCAGTACTTTGAAATTCACGTAAAATTCTCGTCTACAGACTACAACTAGATACTGATCCAATCCCATAGTTGCCTTCAATACTCCAATCCCGTAACTGACAATCCAGCTTGAAATGAGTGGCTTCACGGGAATCGCATGTGTTCTCACAAATCGTTGGGACATGAAGCAGTGTGACGCTCCAGTGTCGAACAGTGCTAGTGCAGGAAGTGCGGTTACTAGTATAATACCTAAGTTGTGTGGGGTTGGTTTAGATACAGGAAAAATATAGAGATGTACAAGGATTGAAAAGATGAAAGAATTGGGAATTACCAGTGATAACATGGCAAGTGGTTTCGGCTTCCTCAACCGCCATTGTGAAAGCCTGACGTCGGGGTACATTCCACCTTTCTGGAGGCACATTCCTCTGACCCTGGGGCATGTTCCTTTGCCCTTGAGGCATGTTCCTCTGTGCCGATAGAATTGACGAGGAGGCTATGCAGGAGGTCCACATGGAGGTGGAGCAGGGAGAGCAAGACGAGGTTCAGGATCTTGAATAGCTGGCCACTGCGGAACGGTGATTGCGGGTCTAGATACTAGAGCTGGGTTGAGACGATATGGACAAGATCCAATGGCGTGGGTGGCTGCGCCACAAACTAAGCATAGGCCATTTGCACGCCTGCAGTCTTTCTCCAGGTGTCCATTCCTCTTGTAATAGAAGCAAAAGTCTGGACTGGGCCAGTTAAAGGTTACTCCCAGTCTCCTGGGTGCAAAAGTTGGCCTGGAAGAAGCTTGTAACAACCTAGTTCATTTATACCAATTGCAGTTCCCGTATTTACTTATCTGTGGTATTTTCTTGATTTAACGTGTTTTGGGTGCAAATGGTATTTTACATTTTACATTGCATTCGACCCGACTCACTTGCTTGAACCTGTTTGATTCATATTTATGAATTACCCTGACTTGTTACATAGACACGTGCATCTCATGTATACTGCATACTGGCATTTCATCTAACATCACATAGTTTACCATATAACATTTTAGGTCATGTAAAATAATTTAAAATTGCATTTCATAGCTTGCATGATACCCCTAACCCCGTGGTAGCGTCCGCGCATCTTGTTCCCGTCCCGTTCAGAGAAACAGACGTGTTTGGATGGCTACGCGCACGTACGTGCATCCGTTCTTGGGGGTATGCATTTTCGTTACCTAAGCATTCGTTTTGAATTTTGGAAGTCGCATATATTTTTCGTATTTAAAATCTGAATTTTAGACCCGACCCGGGCGTATTTTGGACTAGATTTGTATTTACCTGAAAATCCAATTTTTAATTAAATATAATCTACGAATTAAAATTTACAGCTAACTAAAATCTTTAAAAAATTAAAATCACAAATCTTTCCCTAACTGTTGCAGCACATCTCCAGCTCTCTCCTCTTTGTACAGTGGCCCCACTCCCTCTCTCTTTCTCTTTTTCTCTCTTTTTCTTCTTCTCTCGCTCTAGCCCGGCCCCACGCCTCTCTCTTCTCTCTTCCTTTCTCTCTCTCCCACAAACCAACAAAATTCTTTCTCCTCACTATTCACTCCCCTCTCTCTCCTCTCGATCTTCTCTCTCTCTCCTCTCAGATTCTCTCTCTCTCTCTCCCCCCTCTTTTTCTTTAATTCTCTCTCTCTTCCTATAAATTTAAACTCTCCTTCCTCTCTCCTTTTTTCTTTTCACCGCGAGAACTCAAACCCTACCTTCCCTCCTCGTTGTCGCCGCACCTCACCGTCGCTAGCGACTCTTCCCTCATCACTATTACCTTCTCCTCTTTTTCATCTTCTCCTTCTCCCCTTCGCTGAGCCTAGAACCCGAGCCCTACACACCCTGAAACCTAAACCCGAGCATCCCTTGCACACGCTTCACCCCCGGCGAGGATCACCGGAGTTGATTCGTCGTCGCCCTCTCGTTCCTTGTCTACGGTGCACCCCAATGAGCCATTCACTTCCTTCTTTTTTCCCTTTCTTATCTTTTTCTTTCTTTTCTTTCCTTGCTTTCTTTCTTCAAAAATAGTTCTATGTCTTTCTGTAGTTCGCCGGAGACGTGACGACGCCAACGATCCAGACAACCCAGCGGACGTGCCTTGCTTGCGTGATCACCTTTGTGAGTGGTTTAGAACCGTTCCGTGTACCGTGCGCGCGTCGCGACATTTCGCCGACGTGAGACGTTCCGCACACACCCGTTTCTTGATTCGTCTAGGCAAGTTAAACTTGCTCCATGCTATATAATTCATCATATACTTATTTAAATAAATATCATACTTGTAGTTTAAATCTTGTATCCCATGTTTCATTTTATAACGTTTTGATGTTCCGTTTGCACCCGTTTACATCATTTTAGATCTAGATCATGAAAATAACCTTGTTACATAGTATATTACATTGCGATGCATCCATACCAATATTTATATCACATATTGCTTAGTTGTATATTCCACATTACCATTTTATAGTTTTTATAATGTTTCGGACACCCGTTTGCATCCATCTCATTTAGAATATAGATAATTGCATCCCTAGATCATATTAAGACATAATATTGTGATATTAACATTCCATGGTTAGTAAAGTGCATCCTAATTAATATTGGAACTATAAACGTAACCCTAATCGATAACTGTGCATCCATATGTTTGAATCTATACCTATTTTGCATACCACATCACATTATTCCATTTTATTGTTACATTGGTATCCCATACTTGTTTTTGTGTACCCATGCTTATTACAGTTTAATTATGAATCCCAACGTGATATTTGTGGACCCCCTGACATGACTTGATACACCACTACGTGACACGACTTGATATTGTGCACTACTTGACATGTTTGGATCCATATACACTACCTGACTTGACCTGATGTACTATAGCTTAACCTGTTACCTGATCTTGTTACTAATGCCAACAATCTTGACCTATTGTCCCTACGGACATTTCCTGTTGTCTATTCAGACAAACCTGTACTTGCTTGACCCTGTGTTGGCATTAGCTCCAGATTTATCAATACCTGACTTGAACAAATAACTTGGGGGTATGGGGAAATCAATGATGAAACCTGACTTGTAACTCGACAGTTTGATACCTTTACTGATCAGTCTTACGGGCTAGGTCAGCCCCGGGATGATGCTGCTGACATCATTCGTCATTACATACTACCTTTTACTGCCTTGCGGCACGTCTTGGATTCATCCCGAGAGTCTAAGACCGTGGTCCCGGGCACGCACGAGATACTATTGAGTTATATCGATGATTCATCAAATTGATTTCAAAGACTTGAGAGTAGTTAACCTAATAGACCAGTCTAGATTACTCACTGCACATTACCCTCACTGTCCTCATTTATATTACTGTTATACCTGTTTTACCGTTTATACTCATCCCTGCATGACTTGCTACTCCTTGATGTATTATTGCTTGATATTATGACGCGCTGACGTCTGGGTTTTGCATGGCCCAGATTCTTTACCTTTGCTGCAGGCCGAGCCGGAGTAGTTCAGTGAACAGGCCGAGTAGTGAAGACCTGTTATTAGTTTATTTTATTTTTTCCTTTCAGCATTTTCATTCCTGATGTGAGCCCGCATTATGGGACGTACATTCCAGTTTATTCTTGTATTGGATCTTTTGCTTCCGCATTATTTTATTCTTGACTCGTTTATTCTGGCTTATGGACATATGTTAGATAGTTTATTATTGTTCTGGATATCTCTACAGCCGTAATGTGACTGTGGAGGGATATTTCCTATCCACAGGTAGCATGGTTGGCTCTGTCACGTGCCTAACTTAGCGTACTCTGGGAAGCGGGGCATGACAGGGTTTGTTTGGTATCAGAGCCATAGGATCTAGGTTAGTCGGGTTTGATTCTTTTGTAGTTGGGTATTGGACCCAATACACGAATCAGAATGCTCGTAATTAGGAACATGTCCCGCCACCTTACCATCTTGCCATTCTTGAATCTTAACTTCCTCCTGATTTCACCTTGACGATATGTAAACCTCTTTTGCATCTCGACTTGAAACACGGTTTCTTATTGTTTATCTCTAGAACTTAGGCGACTTGGGTGGAGTTATGTGATTGTAGCTATGTACCGCGGCATGGTTACAATGCGGTACTCTATTTAAGTAACTTGGAGTTCTAGTTTTGATTCATATCCTTGATTCATGATCATCATTCATCGCAAGTTTTGAATCTTGTTTATCATACTAACCCTCTTTGGTGTCTTGGTTGCAGGATCATGGATGCCAGGAATCCATGATCGTACCAGAGACGTATGGATGACGCCACTTTGCTTGCAGTAATTCATGACTTGCTAGAGGACCACAAGCAGCAAACCGAGCAGAAGCCGGAGTCCACACCAAACCAAACGCCAGTACGCAGAGGTATTCCGGTGAACCGACGTGGCGTAACACCTATGAAGAAGCCTGTCGTTGTTGATCAAAGAAGGAGCGTGATTTGTGACTTTTGCCGTTTACCTGGGCATGTGCAAAAGGATCGTCGAAGGAAGCTTGGATTCTGTTTAAATTGTGGATCGGCAGACCACACTATCAATGCTTGTCTGTCGAAGCTTCGTCAGAAAGCAGATGTTCGGAGGCCAGTTTTGCCCAAGCAAAAAGGAAGGGTGTTGTGCGATTACTGCCAACGACCGGGTCATTTCTGGAAAGATTGTCGAAGGAGACTTGGACTTTGTCTTATTTGTGGGTCAACTGATCATACCACTGATACTTGTCCGTCGAAGCTTCGCACGAAAGGTGATGTTTGTAGGGTTCCTAGGCACTCTAATGAAGTCTCACAAGGCATCAACCATGCCAGTTTCAAAAATTATGGGTGCTGAGAAACCCTAATACGGATCGTTGACTAGAAGTTTAGGCGAAAAGATAATCTAGTTAACACTTTAACTAAAGGAAGAGAGCTACAACCTTTGTAGATCCGGTTATCCACTTCCTTAGCTCCACGTGGGTGTCCTCTTGCTGTCCATCATGAATCCCGAACTCATTCGTTGGCTTCATCGGAGAAACGGGCGGAATAGGTCGTCGGCTTCGTGTCAAAGACGATCTACGTCGAGGCATCACAAGTTCAAGCTCCGACTTCACAAAGTTGTGAAACTTGTGAAGAAAACACCCAAAACAACTTGGCAAGAGGTAGAGGGTGAAGAAATAGGAGGTGGGTTCACTTTAGAATTGGATTTCACTCACTTTTGCTCAAGTTGCCATTGATGGCATCAAGCTTTTCTCTTGAAGATGAAGATGAAGAAGCAAAATAGAATATGATAAGTCTTGTGATAAAATAAAAATAAATCAATACTTATCATAATGTGAACCATAGTTAAGTGTAGAGAATTAACTAAGGTTAGAATAATGGTTAGGGTTTAGAGTGAAGACAAAATGGTCACAAAGTCAAAGCTTCATGAAGCTTCAACAATGTTCAAGAATGAAAGCAACCATTTTGTATTCTTATCCCATTCTTTTTCAAAAATGAATAAATAAAAGAATGGATAAATAAAAACCCTAATCACTTTCTTAACCTAAGTTTAATTCTATACACTTAACCAAATGAGCATGCATCATCAAACATGATACAAACATGTGCACAAAAGTATATCACATATACAACTTGCACATCAAGTGAGAAAATCCGTATAAAGTGAACCAATACTAGTTAATGCAAAGTGATATATCAAATATATAATTATACATTAAATCATTAAATCAACATTTGATTCAATGATCCGGTCATGTCGCACATAACCGACTAGTATTCAATGTATCGATTTATCGAATCAATGATTCGATAACTAGGTCATATCGAATATAACCAATCGAAACATTTATCGCGAGAATGAAATGCGGTATCACATACACGCATTATTCTCAGTCTTGCACATATCTCATATGCGCTCCTATTTCGTTTCGCTTGAGCCAGGAAACCTCTGTGTAGGACTCTAAAGACTCGTCAATACGCCGGTAGCAGATGATGATCATATCAAGCATCCACAAGCCGCAAGCGGTCTGCTAAACGTAACGGCCATCCGGGTATTGAGCGATCAGAAGATCGACGAGCTAGCCCGCTCACACTCCTGTGAATCCAACCAGTAACACTTACCGTACAGTCCGGTCTATTCGTCTGATATGTCGCATATCAAGTCTAGGGGTGGTATACGTCAGACCCCAATAACCGATAAGTCGTGCCGATGTGAGGCTCATAACGGGTCGAGAAACTACTGGTAACACTTACCAGCAAATCTCTGATCAGCCCTGGCCAGGGACTTCCCTGTTACGGCCAATCGAGCACAGCGCAACATCAACCCCCAATACCGGGAGAGACGAAACCCCTCCTATCGCTCATTGCCTCCATGTGACTCGGGACTGTACCCAAAGACCACCGTTTTGCATGCCCTCATGGACGTGGTAAGGTGGAGATCAAAGCACAGTGGGAATCACACAAGACTCTATGACGATCTCGGGTCTACTGACTAACCTGTACAAGTGTCACCTGAGAACTGCCATCTGACGTGAGGTATAGTACCATCTGGGAGTTCTCGGCGAGTCTGTCCAGTGTACCCAGTCTCCACTGAGCACCCGTATACCATCTCTGATGTCAAACACCAATGGATGTGGGATCATCCATCGCCCATCTCATGGGTCGAGAAGCGTATACGCTAGTCTACTCTGGTATATCGATGCCCCGTCTCGATACACCCACGACTAGAGACCTTGAAGGATGTACTTATAGACTACCATGTCCCCACTAGTATGATCTGCATCACAGTCCAGGTAGTCAAGTACATATCCTAAGGGCTTTACCAACATGTAACTATAAGACAGTATAAAGAGACTAGTATGCATGTTAAGATAAAGAGTAACCAGATAGCATACTATCATATCGAGCAAGAAAGTCATCTCTATATATGTCCAAGCATCCAATATAATATACATCATCTGTACAATACTGGCCTCTAGGGCATACATACAACTAACAATCTCCCACTTGCACTAGGGCCAGCTGCTGTAGTATCGCATACCGAGCATCCCGAAGAGTCTCTCAAACTGTATCTGGGGAATGGCCTTCGTGAGTGGATCCGCGGTGTTGTTCTTCATGTCAACCCTCCTGACCTCGATCTCCCGGCGATCAACTATCTCCCGGATCAGGTGATACCGCCTCAGAATATGCCTGGATCGCTGATGGGACCTGGGTTCCTTGGCCAAAGCCACCGCTCCATTGTTATCGCAATACAAATGTATTAGATGCTCAATGGATGGAACCACTCCAAGTTCAGTAATGAACTTCTTGATCCAGACAGCTTCTTTAGCAGCATCGTTGGCAGCGATGTATTCTGCCTCCATCGTCGAGTCTGCCACGGTTTCCTGCTTGGAACTCTTCCAGCTAACCGCCCCTCCGTAAAGGGTAAAGACAAAACCCGACTGCGACTTAGAGTCGTCCTTATCACTCTGGAAGCTTGAATCGGTAAAGGACTCCACTTGGAGTTCTCCGTTACCATACACCAAGAATATATCTCTAGTCCTTCGCAAGTACTTGAGAATGTTCTTCACAGCTGTCCAGTGACTCTCTCCAGGATCTGCTTGATACCGACTCACTACACTTAGTGAGTATGCAACATCGGGTCTGATACATAGCATCGCATACATGATAGAGCCTACTGCCGAAGCATAGGGTATCCCTTGCATGCGAGCTCTCTCCAAATCAGTCTTGGGAGACATCTCTTTGGAGAGAGTGAGTCCAGAGATCGTGGGCAAGTTCCCACGCTTGGATTCTTCCATACTAAACCTCTTTAGTATGGTGTCAATGTACCTGGATTGGGACAATCCCAATATCCGTTTGGATCTATCTCTATAGATCCTAATTCCCAATATGCAGGAGGCATCACCAAGATCTTTCATTGAGAATCTTTGTGATAAGAAGAGCTTGACCGATTGCAGCATAGGAATATCATTTCCTATCAAGAGTATGTCGTCCACGTACAATACGAGGAAGACAACCTTACTCCCTGCCACCTTCTTGTAAATACAAGGTTCATCTGGGTTTTTGACGAAATCAAACTCTTTGATAACGACATCAAAGCAGATGTTCCAACTCCGCGATGCTTGCTTTAATCCATAAATGGATTTAAGCAGCTTGCACACCTTGCCGCTGCTCCCACTGTCTACGAAGCCCTCTGGCTGAGTCATGTACACGCACTCTTCTAAATCACCATTTAGAAAGGCGGTCTTAACATCCATTTGCCAGATTTCGTAATCATGATATGCAGCGATGGCAAGCATGATCCGGATGGATTTAAGCATAGCCACTGGAGAAAAAGTCTCGTCATAGTCCACACCTGGTCTTTGACGAAAACCCTTTGCTACAAGTCTAGCTTTGAAAGTCTCCACTTTCCCATCTACACCAAGTTTCTTCTTGAAGATCCACTTGCTCCCAATGGGTTTTACCCCTTCAGGAGCAACTTCCAAAGTCCATACTTTGTTGGTGTACATGGATTCCATCTCGGACCGCATAGCATCCAGCCATTTCATTGAGTCCCCACTCGTGATGGCCTGCTCGAAGCTAGTTGGGTCATCATCCTCCATGATGCAATCCTCGCTTCCACAATCAATGAGAAAACTGTAGTATCTCTCAGGTGGACGAGAAACCCTACTAGATCGGTGGAGAGGTTGAGGTTCGTCGGGTACTACCGAATCTTCTGGTTCCACTAAATCTTCAGTTATAGTTTGTGTTTCTGGAACTTCTTCCAGTTCTACCTCAGAGCCACTAATCTCTTTTGCAAGAAATTCCTTTTCTAAAAAGGTGGCATGTTGAGCAATAAACACTTTTTGTTGTTCACTGTGGTAGAAAAAATATCCATTTGAATGTTTAGGATATCCCACAAACTTACATAGAACTGACCGTGCCTCGAGTTTGTCTGGATTTTGCCTTTTGACATAGGCCAGACAACCCCATATCTTAACTCGTTTAAGACATGGTCTCTTCCCACTCCATATCTCATATAGTGTGGTAGGTACAGATTTAGTTGGAACTTGATTCAATAGGTATGCTGCTGTCTCAAGCGCATACCCCCAGAAGGAAATAGGTAACTCAGCTGTACTCATCATAGAGCGCACCATATCTAATAGGGTGCGATTCCTCCGCTCCGATACACCGTTGTGCTGTGGTGTATAAGGAGGAGTAAGCTGAGAGAGAATCCCATTCTCTTTTAGATAATCTAGGAACTCATTGCTTAAGTATTCTCCTCCTCGATCAGATCGAAGGATCTTAATACTTTTGCCTGTTTGTTTTTCTACTTCGTGCTTATATTCCCTGAATTTCTCAAAAGCTTCAGACTTGTGTTTCATCAGGAACACATGTCCGAATCTAGAGAGATCGTCAGTGAATGTAATGAAGTAGGAAGAACCGTTCCTGGTATGCGTAGACATGGGACCGCATACATCACTATGTATCAGTCCTAAGAGTTCATTAACTCTTTCTCTGTGTCCACTAAATGGAGCTTTGGTCATTTTTCCTTTGAGACATGAATGGCAAGTATCATAAGATGATAATTCAAATGAATTCAAATAACCATCCTTATGTAACTTAGCCAGTCGTGTCGCATTGATATGACCAAGTCTACAGTGCCACAAGTAGGATTCGTTCATTTCTGAACTTTTCCTCTTGTGTGTGTTTTGTATATTGAGGACTGTATTCTGATTTAGAATGAATATGCCATTATGTAACGAGCCTGATGCAATCAACTTTTGATCTAGGAATATGTTCATAACATTATCCTTTACTACAAAATTATATCCTTCTTTACTTAATAAAGAGACTGATATAATGTTGCACATCATGTTCGGTATATAATAGTACTCATTCAGAACTAGTGTATCACCATTTGGTAATACCAGGTGATATATGCCAACAGCTTTGGCTGCAACATTTGCCCCATTCCCTACTTGAACGGAATGATCACCTTTTCCCAGTTCTCTAACTTTCCGTAGCCCATGTAACTGCTTACATATGTGGGATCCTGATCCGGTATCTAATACCCAGGACGTAGGGTGAACTGAAAAACAGTTCTCAATAACTAACACACCCGAAGAAGATGCATCAACATGTATTTTCTTTTGGGCGGCTTGAGAATCTAGATATTCTCCTATTCCCTGTTCAATCTTATAACTCTTATAAGAAAAAACGGGTCCAACGTTCCCCTGCTCAATATAATAAGCGGGTTCAGTCAATACATCCATATTATTATCTTTATTAGGGCATGAAATGGTCGCTACCTGGAGAGAGAGAGAAGAAAACACTTTAGCGTATGCTCGTGCAAGATCAGATTGGTTATTATCTTATCTAATCAGGATGGCTCCCACTACTTTTTATCAAATCTTCCTTCAAACCCTAAAAGGAAAGACTAGCCGGGATTAATTACACACTACAAGTTCGCCAATCTTTCAGCCAGGCCAGTGTCGGTACTTTGAGGGAGGTCCCCCGTGCTTTCGCACGAACCTAATTAATGTAAACCTCGTTTTCCCAGAGGCGTAACCTCGTTAACACTTTTCTAGACACCTACTTGATCGGCTAATTGTAATGTGTAAAACTCTTCCAGGAGTAACTCTTACTCGCAGCGGGTATCGGGATCTAACTATCTCATAGAAGGTATGCAATCTCATTGCAAATTTCAACACTTGAAATTCCCGATAATATTTTGCCCCTAGTGTGCCATGACCTTGACAGAGGTCAACAAACCATAGTGCACTAGTCAAGTTTAACCCGTCATTTCTTGATTGAATCAAACCCACTCGCACGACCCTTGACAGAGGTCAACAAGGTCGTATGAATACCCTAATCCAATCTGCATCATATGCATAAGCAGATAAAATACTAGTTAGCTACCGCACACTACGCCTTGACAGAGGTCAACAAACGCAGCACGAATACCAAATAGTCTTTATCTGAAATGACGGAGGGCTACGACAGGTTTTTCTGAAAACCTATTGCGTAATGAACTTGATATCGTTGTAGAATCAAATGAAGTTTTGAAATGGAGTGATTTTGAGGCTTTTCTAGTTTTTATAAAGGGGTCACTCCCGGTGAAGGGATCGTCGGCCCTTTCCTCGTCGAATGAGGTGCGGGATATATCATATATATCACTGTGCAAAGCAAAACTCAAAAACAATCAAAAGCAAACCGAGTGTGTAGCATCTGCCAGTTATTGCTAAAGGAGTCACTCCCGGTGAAGGGATCTCGGTCCTTTCCTCATCGAATAAGGTGCAGGGTATATCATATATACCGCTATGCAAAGCAAGAACTGTAGCTACCTGTTTTGTTTAAAATTTGATTCTACAACATCTTAGGTTTCTTTTCTTTCATTAATCACATTAATGAAGTCCCATCATTTAAGTACCTAAACATCACAGATAAATACGACGTACACTTATGCCATCCGCATTCGCCTCGATGTCCCCTCGTGCACCGTTAGGTTAGGTAACTAACGACAGAGCAGGGCAGGGCTAGTGCGGGTGCAAAACATAAGTAACGTCTATATAATATATCATATATACTATATACTGTATCTATCACAGAACATCACATGATCATATCACAGATATCGCAGCAGAAGAAACATATGAAATATTGGATATACTAGGACGTCCGTGTTTTCAATACGAGCCAGTATAAAACACGGATTCCACGGTCATGATGAATAGCCAATCCCACACCCCTAGACCCCTACGAGAGCGGCAAGCAACCCTGTCAATTCTAGGGTTAGGTGACCCGGACTCGACTCCTCGAGTTGGTCTCCCACTGGACCCCAGAACCCGGTTACTTGTGCTCCCCTCCTTGGGTCTATCCTAATGCGGAAAAGTAAATAATATACAAAAGGTGACAACTTCCGCAACCTGGAAGTGCCCCAAATAAATAGAATATTACATACAAGTTTTTACATGAATGAAAATGAAAAACACTCATCTCACATAAAAACCCCGGCTATTCAAACACGACAATCTAATATAACATATCCAGCAACACATAACATCACATGTCATCAACGTAAGTAAATATGTCCATCCCAATTGTCGTTGACATACAGCAACGAAACCGGCGATATCACATATTACACTTACGGTCACAGAAAAGAAAGTGTAAAACTACAACAGTTGGAATCCGCAACCTCTTTAGACATCACATGCCTAATCAAATGAAATACTTAGACATCACATGCCTAACAGATATAAATCCCGCATTTTAGTCTCATTATCGAAAACTCTTTTCAATATCTGTGGGACTAAACTGCTAGATTTATAACATTCATTCAGTTATCTCATAACTGTTTGTGAATTCCAATTATTGTATCACATTCCAGATAAACAGAAAATGTTAAACTTTCCGATCGAACAGTCGAATATCCAAGTTTTCCCGATACAACTCAACACATGAAATAAGTCTAACAACATTTAGTTCGTGCCTCAGTACCAACGGTCCAGCCGTATAAGGGTCAAGCTAACGCCTCACATGTGGCACGCCGTACTGCCCCAAACCCAAAGGTTCAAAGGGCAGTTCAAGACGGTCACATAATCGAGTTAAGGTTTGTTGTCTTCTAGAGGGTCCATTGCGTTACTTGCACTACTTAGAACGTCATTAAACTACGGAAAAATCCAACACTTGGAAATTTCCCGACAGGGGAAAAATTGGGTATTTATATCCGGTCGAACTTTTTAACATATTCTAAAAATTATCCGGAAATACACAAAGACGAAATTTGATAATCCGATCGAAAACACCGAAGCTCTAAAACACTCCAGAAAATTCAACTCTTGAAAAAATATTAAAAATACCCATAAAATTCAGCTGCTGAAATGATGAATTACTGTGCAAACAATATTGCGCAATGTGAAAAGTAGGCGGCGGAACCGCGGCAGAAGCAATGCTTCTGCCGCGTTTCCGCGGCTGTTTAGATGAATCATGAGCTCGTGTTTCACCATAATTCTTAGATCTTCCTGCTGAATTTTTTAGGCATTTTTAATCTGGAAAAATCCGAGATTTTAGAAAAAGTCCAGAGAGCTCATCGGTTTTACGGTTTCGGGTTCGTTCGGACTTCAAACTCCGTCCAGACTTCGCCTAAGGCTCTAGCTAGGCTCTGATACCACTGTAGGGTTCCTAGGCACTCTAATGAAGTCTCACAAGGCATCAACCATGCCAGTTTCAAAAATTATGGGTGCCGAGAAACCCTAATACGGATCGTTGACTAGAAGTTTAGGCGAAAAGATAATCTAGTTAACACTTTAACTAAAGGAAGAGAGCTACAACCTTTGTAGATCCGGTTATCCACTTCCTTAGCTCCACGTGGGTGTCCTCTCGCTGTCCATCATGAATCCCGAACTCATTCGTTGGTTTCATCGGAGAAACGGGCGGAATAGGTCGTCGGCTTCGTGTCAAAGACGATCTACGTCGAGGCATCACAAGTTCAAGCTCCGACTTCACAAAGTTGTGAAACTTGTGAAGAAAACACCCAAAACAACTTGGCAAGAGGTAGAGGGTGAAGAAATAGGAGGTGGGTTCACTTTAGAATTGGATTTCACTCACTTTTGCTCAAGTTGCCATTGATGGCATCAAGCTTTTCTCTTGAAGATGAAGATGAAGAAGCAAAATAGAATATGATAAGTCTTGTGATAAAATAAAAATAAATCAATACTTATCATAATGTGAACCATAGTTAAGTGTAGAGAATTAACTAAGGTTAGAATAATGGTTAGGGTTTAGAGTGAAGACAAAATGGTCACAAAGTCAAAGCTTCATGAAGCTTCAACAATGTTCAAGAATGAAAGCAACCATTTTGTATTCTTATCCCATTCTTTTTCAAAAATGAATAAATAAAAGAATGGATAAATAAAAACCCTAATCACTTTCTTAACCTAAGTTTAATTCTATACACTTAACCAAATGAGCATGCATCATCAAACATGATACAAACATGTGCACAAAAGTATATCACATATACAACTTGCACATCAAGTGAGAAAATCCGTATAAAGTGAACCAATACTAGTTAATGCAAAGTGATATATCAAATATATAATTATACATTAAATCATTAAATCAACATTTGATTCAATGATCCGGTCATGTCGCACATAACCGACTAGTATTCAATGTATCGATTTATCGAATCAATGATTCGATAACTAGGTCATATCGAATATAACCAATCGAAACATTTATCGTGAGAATGAAATGCGGTATCACATACACGCATTATTCTCGGTCCTGCACATATCTCATATGCGCTCCTATTTCGTTTCGCTTGAGCCAGGAAACCTCTGTGTAGGACTCTAAAGACTCGTCAATACGCCGGTAGCAGATGATGATCATATCAAGCATCCACAAGCCGCAAGCGGTCTGCTAAACGTAACGGCCATCCGGGTATTGAGCGATCAGAAGATCGACGAGCTAGCCCGCTCACACTCCTGTGAATCCAACCAGTAACACTTACCGTACAGTCCGGTCTATTCGTCTGATATGTCGCATATCAAGTCTAGGGGTGGTATACGTCAGACCCCAATAACTGATAAGTCGTGCCGATGTGAGGCTCATAACAGGTCGAGAAACTACTGGTAACACTTACCGGCAAATCTCTTGTTAGTGTATATGCCCTAGAGGCCATTACTGTATCATACTAGTTTGTATATTACTTAATGGATGCTTGGGATATTCACCTTGTATATACAATCTTGCTCAAAATAGTAGTATGCTACTTGGTTTGTTTCTACTTCAATGTGTACTTGTGTTTATTTCAGTATATCACTTATACGCATTAGTGGAGCCCTTAGGATCTTTGCTTGATTACCAGCGTTGTGATGGCAGTCACACTAGTGGGGGCTGGGTAATCTATAAGCACATCCTTATTCAGGTCCCTGGTCGCAGGACTATCGAGACAGGGCATCGATACTCCGGAGTAGACCAGCGCATGCGCTTCTCATCCCAGTGTGGGAGACGGTCTGTCCCACAGCCATCAGTACGTCGTACTTGAGATAGTATGCGGGTGCTCGTTAGGTTACGGGTACACTGGACAGGACTCGTCGGGAACTGACTAGTTGGTATTATACCTATCGTCAGTTATCAGTTCCCAGGTGACATGAGTACAGCTTAGTCCGCTGACTTGACACTGTCACTTCGCCTCGGGTGTGTTCCCACTGTACTTTGATCACTACCCTACCACGGCTCAAAGGAGTCGTGCAAACAGGTGGTAGTTGGGTGCAGTCCCGAAGCACTTGGAGGCAGTGACGGTTAGACAGGATTCGTCTCTCCCGGTATTGGGGGTTGACATCGCGCTGTGTCTAGGAGAGCCATTACACGAGTAGTCCCTGGCCAGGGCAAACGAGATATACTGGTAGGTTTCCAGTGTTATCTCAGGGTGTATTGGGCTTCACTCCGGCACGACTTGTACCGCTATTGGGGGACTGACGTTTACCGCCCCCTAGGCCCGCCATGCGATGTATCAGACGAACAGACCGGACTGTATGGAGAATGTCACGCTCAGGCTCAGTAGGAGTTCAGATGGGTTTCGCCTCGTCGGTCTTCTTGTCGGCATTACCTGGGGACCGTTACGCACAGCTAGTGCCGCTTGCGGTCTGTGGTTAAACCCACTGCCAGCGTAGTGTCGAGTCTTTAGAGTCCCACACAGAAAGCTTTTCGCCTTTAGGCAAAAGAGTAGAGGTCGCATGGTATTGCGACAGGTCGCATGGTTTTGCGACAGGGTTCGGTCACATCCGTGCACTTGTGCACGTACAGTGTCCGGACAGTTTACACTAGCGGGCTTTGGTTTAAGCCAGATCCTAGTGTACCTTATGGGATTGGATTTATCCAGTTTGCATTCGTGTTCCTCGGAACGCGGATGCGGGTGTGTATGCACAGTTGACAGGGAGGCAGAGGCAGCGGATTCTCATTAGGGTTGTTGACAGTTGACCGTTGACTTTTTGACTTTATGCTCAACCCTAATGAGAATATGATATGTGATTAACTATTATATTAATTAAGTATTATGGTGATATGGTTGTTGACTTGTTGACTTTGGTGACTTGTTGACTTTTGTTGACTTGTTGACCGGTTGACTAGGCTTGACTAGTTGACCATCATGATAACCATGGTTATCATTTCATGCCAAAGACTTTTTCTTGCTTGTTCATTTGAGTAAAATGAGTGCATGACATGATAAGGTTATGGTTACTTCAACCATCACATAAGACTTTTGTTGATATGATGAGTTATCATTGCTTTGGATTATGAGAGGGTGAGAGACAAAATACTTGCTCATTCTTTCTTGCTCATTCTCTCTCTTGTTCTTGAGCTCTCCTCTTGCTCTCATCCTCAACCTCTTGCTCCCTCTCTTGATCTATGGTTCTCTTGTCTCATGAGTTGAGAATCAAGAACCATAGATAAAATCCCATTCTAAATCATCTCTACTCATTCTAGTTCACTAGGTTTAGCAAACCAAGTGAACTAGTTTCTTCAAAGAACGAAGAAGGAGCTAAAGGTTGGAGCTTTCAAGTGGATCTATCTTCGGCGTACGGAGACAACGAGAAGGAGCCATCGAACCACCATCGGAGCTTGAAGAGAAGGAGTTCAAGTTTAGGTATAACCATCTTCATCCGAGTAGCTAACTCTCTTTAGCATAGTTTGCTAGTTTTAGTTTAGACAACGATCCCGGCCATAGCTTAGTCCATGTTGCCTCTTGCGATAAAATTTTGATTTTATACCGTTTCCGCCTCCCCGTAAGAACCGGGGGTCGCAACGTGGACTTACAGTGGTATCAGAGCCTAACTAAACTTAAACTAGCTAAGTAGTGAAGTGTAACGAAGTTCGGAACCGAAAAAAATCACAAAACCGGATAATCACAAAAACTGAGTTTCTGTTGAAATTTTTTCTGCTCAAAATGAAAAACTTTACACTTGTAAATTCGGCTCAGGGTTTTGTGTGAACACCCAAGAAAAACGATACAGTGATTCGCCTAAAGTGCCGCGCTTCCGCCGCGTGATCCTTCTTAGACGCCGCGGAACCGCCGCGACTTGGTGTCTTCTCTGCATCGTTTTTCGTGCAGTGTGTTTGTGTGTTGGTTTTGGGATTTTTAAAATATATTATATGTGCCCAGATTGTCCAGAAAAGAAATTTCCTTTTGGGGTCCTATAATTCCGTATTTTTTCCGAACTTCACTGCACTTTGACTATGATGGTTATATCTGTGATGCTTGCATGTATTGAACGTCGGCTAATCGCTATAAGTCGATTAGTCGGGGTTATACATGATCTGTAATGTGCTGGAATGTGTATATGAATGTGTTGGACTGTCGCGGGTGAATAGCCGGGGTGGATGTGAGATGAGCTTTTGTTTTTCTTTCATTCATTGTAAATGTAAATTGATGTAATAATATTATTTGTTTGGCCGCACAACCGGGTCGGGGTTGTAGCCGTCATTGTATAATTCTTTTTACTGTTTTTGCTCCTAGGATAGACCCATGGAGGGGTGCACAAACTACCGAGTACTTGGCGGGTAGTTTGCCGCACCCGTAGGGGTCTTGGGTGGGGTATTTGGCTATTCACCGCGACCGTGTTATCCGCTTTTCGTTTCAGGCTCGAAAGGATTGCGGATTGCTAGTATATCCAATGCATTCATCTGTGATCTGTAATGTCTATCATTGCTTACTATTTAGGCGTTGCTTATGTTTTACAGACGCGCTAGCCCAGCCCCCGCTCTGTCGTTAGTTAAGTAACCTAACGGGTAATGACGGGGCCCAGTGGCGAATGCGAATGGCATAAGCGTACGTCATATTTTGGTTGTTTTCTGCAATGGTAGGGTTAAATGATGGGACGCATTAAAAGTACTAATGCAAGAATATCACGCATTAAAAGAACTAATGCAAGATAATAAACCAAGTTAAAGTCGTTGGAACATTTTCGAAAAACCACTCGGTTCTTTTCAAAATAACTTTTAAATGCGGAGCTTGAGCCACTCCTTCTAAAAGCTATCTCGTTCCATCGATTAAATCAAGTTCACTACGTTCACGGTTTCGCCAAAACCATTCGTAGCCCTCCGTCGTTTCGTATGAATATTCAATAAGTATTCAAGCTGTGTTTGTTGACCTTCGTCAAAGCATAGTGATTGGTAGCTATTGGGTATTCATATGTAGCATAGATAGATGCGTTGGTTTGGGACATTCGCATTACCTTGTTGACCTTCGTCAAGGGTACATACGGGTGGATTCAAATTAACCTGGATAATGACGGGCAGAACTTGACATGTGACTTATGATTTGTTGACCTTCGTTAAGGTCATAAGAGCATGGGGCAAAAATCCACATCGGGAGTTTCATAAGTACTGAAACTTGCTAGATTTGCATACCATTTGGAGTGTGATGATTCTGGTAGGATTCCTTCAGTTTCGTCACGCGATGATATTTGGATCCCGATCCTACTGTGAGTATATGCTACTCCTCGGGAAATTTCTCACTTAACGATCAATGCTATAAACCTAGTAGGTGCCTAGAAAGGTGTTAGCGGGGCTACGCCCCCAGGGAAAAGAGGTTCTCTAATTAAGGAACTTCGCGAAAGCGTTGGAAAACCTCCCTCGAAGTACCGACACCGGCCTGGCTGAACGGTTAAGCAAGTATTGTACGGTGGGATTGATTCTGACTAATTCTTCCTTTATGGTTTGAGGAGGGATTCGAGAAACAGTGGGAGCCATCCTGTTTAGACAAACTAAAAACCACTCTAAATTTGCAAGAGCATCATGCTGAGTGTTTCTTCTTCTCTCTCCTAATTGCAGCGACCAATCAACATGACTGGACTTAAGTTACTCCTAGATAAAAACAAACTGACAGGGCCAAACTACAAAGATTGGCTCAGGAATGTCACGATAGCAATCACTTATGACAAGCTGGGGTATCTTCTTACCACCAAAGCTCCCCCTGTCCCTGGTCCAACTTCCAGTGTCGCGGATAAGGAAATCCGCAAGACTTGGGAGATTGATAGCGCGAAGGCCAAGTGCCTCCTGCTTGCCTCGATGGACAACGAACATCAGAGGAGGCATGAGAATATGGAATGGAGTCCATATTGCTCCATACAAAAGAACTGTATGGAGAGCAATCACGTATCGCAAGATACGAAGCGTCGAAAAAGTTATTTTCGACAAGAATGGCCGTCGGATCATCAGTAGCCGAGCATGTGCTAAAGATGATCGGCTTCATTGAGGAGCTCGCTGACCTAGGGATCACATTGGAGAGTGAGCTATATACGGATATAGTTCTCCAGTCCCTTCCTTCCACTTACGCCCAGTTTATACTGAACTTCAACCTACAAGAAAAAGAGGTTGAACTATCAGAGCTCCTCAACATGCTGAGGAGCGCAGAGGGCACCCTACAGAAAGGTAGGGAAACATCCACTTTGTTTGTAGGAGGATCATCTTCTTCTAGGTCCAAGGCGAAAGCCAAGGGAAAGAAGAAGAAGGCCCCCGCCAAACCAAGGGGCGGTGTTGGTAAAGTGGATACGAAGGGAAAAGGCAAAGCAACAAAGATAGCGGGGAAGCTTGTGGATAAGGAAGAATGCTTCTATTGTCATAAGAAAGGACACTGGAAGAATGATTGCAGGGCCTGGAAGGCCAGAACACAGGAATTGAAGCAGGTTGCAGCTTCAGCTTCAGGTGTGTATGTTATTGAAAACTGTCTTTCAATAAACTCTACTTCCTGGGTATTGGATACCGGATCAGGATCTCATATCTGTAATTCTTTGCAGGCGTTGAGAAACCGTAGTGTTTTGAAGGCAGGTGACATGACCCTCAAAGTTGCGAACGGAGCTAGCATGGATGCTAAAGCCGTGGGGGACTATCACCTGGGAATGTCAGATGGACATGTTTTGGTTTTGCGTAATTGCTTTTTTGTACCCAACGCAACTTGTAATATCATTTCTGTATCTTTAGTTTCTAAAGAAGGTTATGAATTTGCGTTTGTAAGTAATGTTGTAAACATTCACCTTAATCAAGTTTTGATTGGGTCAGGTACATTGAGTAATGGTATATACGTGTTAAACCAACCACAGATTTTCAACGTCCAGAATACACACAAAAGAAAGTCTCTGGAAATAAATCAGACTTTCTTATGGCATTGTAGATTGGGTCACATCAATGAGAGAAGGTTGACTAAGTTACATACAGAAGGATATTTGAATGCGTTCGAATATCAATCGTATGCCACTTGTCAATCTTGTCTCAAAGGAAAGATGACAAAGACTCCGTTTACTGGACAAGGAGTAAGAGCGAGCGAGCTCTTAGGACTCGTACACAGTGACGTGTGCGGTCCAATGTCTACACATGCCCGAAGCGGACATTCTTACTTCATTACTTTTACGGATGACTTCTCAAGGTACGGTTATGTCTTCTTAATGAAACATAAGTCCGAGGCCTTTGGAAAATTCCAGGAGTATAAGAATGAAGTAGAGAAACAGACCGGCAAAAGTATTAAGATTCTAAGATCGGATCGAGGTGGAGAATACTTAAGTGCCGAATTCCTGAATTACTTAAAAGAGAATGGTATTCTCTCTCAGCTTACTCCTCCATACACTCCGCAACATAACGGTGTATCGGAGAGACGGAACCGAACCCTATTGGATATGGTTCGGTCCATGATGAGTAACGCTGAGTTACCGCGATCATTCTGGGGATATGCACTAGAAGCAGCTGCGTATCTCTTGAACAAGGCTCCTACCAAGACTGTGCCCACCACCCCATATGAGATGTGGACTGGGAAGAAACCCTGTCTTAATTATCTTAAGGTATGGGGATGTCCAGCTTTTGTAAAAAAGCAGCATGCGGACAAGCTTGAGGCACGTTCAGTACAGTGTAAGTTTGTGGGATACCCAAGGAACTCCAGGGGGTATCTTTTCTATTCCGCTGAGGAACAAAAGGTTTTTGTTTCTCAGCATGCCCGCTTCTTGGAAACTGAGTTTTTGGAAACCCAGATAAGTGGGAACACAATAGAACTGGAAGAAATTCCAGAACCACAGACTGTTACTGAAAGCTTAGTGGAACCAGAGGGTTCAACAGAACAGGACATTCCTACGCCGCTCCGCAGGAGTAGTAGGCAGTCTCATCCGCCCGAGAGATACTGCGGTTTTCTCATAGACGGGGATAGAGAGGATTGCATCATAGATTATGATGAGCCTACTAGCTTCCAGCAGGCCGTTCAGAGCGTTGACTCAGTGAAATGGCTGGATGCAATGCGGACCGAAATGGAGTCCATGTACACCAACAAGGTATGGACGTTGGACATTGCTCCAGACGGGGTAAAACCCGTAGGATGCAAGTGGATCTTCAAAAGGAAGATTGGTGTAGATGGACAGGTTGAGACCTATAAAGCTAGGCTGGTAGCAAAGGGTTTTCGTCAAAGACCTGGCTTGGACTACGACGAAACCTTTTCTCCAGTAGCCATGCTGAAATCCATTCGGATCCTTCTTGCCATTGCTGCCTTCCACGATTATGAGATTTGGCAGATGGACGTAAAAACCGCTTTTCTAAATGGAAATTTAGAGGAGTGTGTCTATATGGATCAGCCAGAGGGTTTCATTCAGAGTGGGAGCAGCGGAAAGGTGTGCAAGTTGCTTAAGTCCATCTATGGACTAAAGCAGGCATCGCGGAGTTGGAACATCTGTTTTGATGAGACGGTCAAGGAATTTGGCTTTATCAAAAATCCAGATGAACCATGCATCTATAGTAGATTTGTAGCGAGAACTGTAGTATTCCTCGTTTTATACGTGGATGACATTCTCTTAATAGGAAATGATATTCCTATGCTACAATTTGTCAAGGGGTTCTTGTCACAAAGGTTCTCCATGAAAGACCTGGGTGATGCCTCATACATCCTGGGGATCCGGATCCATCGTGATAGATCCAAGAGGATATTGGGACTTTCTCAGTCCAGGTACATCGACACCGTACTGAAAAGATTCAGTATGGAAGATTCCAAGCGCGGTAACCTACCGGCTTGTCACGGGATCACCCTCTCTAAAGAGATGTCTCCCAAGACTGATTTGGAGAGGGATCGCATGTCTATTATACCCTACGCTTCTGCGGTAGGCTCTATAATGTATGCGATGTTGTGTACCAGACCGGATGTAGCTTATGCACTGAGTGTGGTAAGCCGGTATCAGTCTAACCCAGGGGAGAAACACTGGATAGCGGTAAAGAACATTCTCAAGTACCTGAGAAGGACTAAGGAGATGTTCTTGGTGTATGGCGGAAAAGACCTCCAGATCGAGGTCTTTGCTGACTCCAGCTTCCAGAGTGACAAGGATGATTCCAAGTCCATGTCGGGTTTTGTCTTTACCCTCAATGGAGGGGCGGTGTGTTGGAAGAGTTCCAAACAGGAAACCGTTGCAGACTCGACGATGGAAGCGGAATACATCGCTGCATCTGATGCCGCAAAAGAAGCTGTCTGGATGAGGAAGTTCTTGAAAGAACTTCAGGTGGTTCCGTCCATTGTTGATCCAATACCTCTGTATTGCGACAACAACGGGGCTATAGCTTTAGCGAAGGAACCCAGGTCCCATCAGAAATCCAGGCACATCTTAAGGCGGTATCACCTAATCAGGGAGATCGTAGATCGCCAGGAGATCGAGGTTCGGAGAGTCGCTTCAGAAGACAACACTGCAGATCCATTCACCAAGGCCTTGCCCCAGACTCAGTTCGAGCGGCTGATCGAGATGATAGGTCTTCGATACGCCAGTACATGGCCTTAGTGCAAGTGGGAGATTGTTAGTGTATATGCCCTAGAGGCCATTACTGTATCATACTAGTTTGTATATTACTTAATGGATGCTTGGGATATTCACCTTGTATATACAATCTTGCTCAAAATAGTAGTATGCTACTTGGTTTGTTTCTACTTCAATGTGTACTTGTGTTTATTTCAGTATATCACTTATACGCATTAGTGGAGCCCTTAGGATCTTTGCTTGATTACCAGCGTTGTGATGGCAGTCACACTAGTGGGGGCTGGGTAATCTATAAGCACATCCTTATTCAGGTCCCTGGTCGCAGGACTATCGAGACAGGGCATCGATACTCCGGAGTAGACCAGCGCATGCGCTTCTCATCCCAGTGTGGGAGACGGTCTGTCCCACAGCCGTCAGTACGTCGTACTTGAGATAGTATGCGGGTGCTCGTTAGGTTACGGGTACACTGGACAGGACTCGTCGGGAACTGACTAGTTGGTATTATACCTATCGTCAGTTATCAGTTCCCAGGTGACATGAGTACAGCTTAGTCCGCTGACTTGACACTGTCACTTCGCCTCGGGTGTGTTCCCACTGTACTTTGATCACTACCCTACCACGGCTCAAAGGAGTCGTGCAAACAGGTGGTAGTTGGGTGCAGTCCCGAAGCACTTGGAGGCAGTGACGGTTAGACAGGATTCGTCTCTCCCGGTATTGGGGGTTGACATCGCGCTGTGTCTAGGAGAGCCATTACACGAGTAGTCCCTGGCCAGGGCAAACGAGATATACTGGTAGGTTTCCAGTGTTATCTCAGGGTGTATTGGGCTTCACTCCGGCACGACTTGTACCGCTATTGGGGGACTGACGTTTACCGCCCCCTAGGCCCGCCATGCGATGTATCAGACGAACAGACCGGACTGTATGGAGAATGTCACGCTCAGGCTCAGTAGGAGTTCAGATGGGTTTCGCCTCGTCGGTCTTCTTATCGGCATTACCTGGGGACCGTTACGCACAGCTAGTGCCGCTTGCGGTCTGTGGTTAAACCCACTGCCAGCGTAGTGTCGAGTCTTTAGAGTCCCACACAGAAAGCTTTTCGCCTTTAGGCAAAAGAGTAGAGGTCGCATGGTATTGCGACAGGTCGCATGGTTTTGCGACAGGGTTCGGTCACATCCGTGCACTTGTGCACGTACAGTGTCCGGACAGTTTACACTAGCGGGCTTTGGTTTAAGCCAGATCCTAGTGTACCTTATGGGATTGGATTTATCCAGTTTGCATTCGTGTTCCTCGGAACGCGGATGCGGGTGTGTATGCACAGTTGACAGGGAGGCAGAGGCAGCGGATTCTCATTAGGGTTGTTGACAGTTGACCGTTGACTTTTTGACTTTATGCTCAACCCTAATGAGAATATGATATGTGATTAACTATTATATTAATTAAGTATTATGGTGATATGGTTGTTGACTTGTTGACTTTTGTTGACTTGTTGACTTTGGTGACTTGTTGACTTTTGTTGACTTGTTGACCGGTTGACTAGGCTTGACTAGTTGACCATCATGATAACCATGGTTATCATTTCATGCCAAAGACTTTTTCTTGCTTGTTCATTTGAGTAAAATGAGTGCATGACATGATAAGGTTATGGTTACTTCAACCATCACATAAGACTTTTGTTGATATGATGAGTTATCATTGCTTTGGATTATGAGAGGGTGAGAGACAAAATACTTGCTCATTCTTTCTTGCTCATTCTCTCTCTTGTTCTTGAGCTCTCCTCTTGCTCTCATCCTCAACCTCTTGCTCCCTCTCTTGATCTATGGTTCTCTTGTCTCATGAGTTGAGAATCAAGAACCATAGATAAAATCCCATTCTAAATCATCTCTACTCATTCTAGTTCACTAGGTTTAGCAAACCAAGTGAACTAGTTTCTTCAAAGAACGAAGAAGGAGCTAAAGGTTGGAGCTTTCAAGTGGATCTATCTTCGGCGTACGGAGACAACGAGAAGGAGCCATCAAACCACCATCGGAGCTTGAAGAGAAGGAGTTCAAGTTTAGGTATAACCATCTTCATCCGAGTAGCTAACTCTCTTTAGCATAGTTTGCTAGTTTTAGTTTAGACAACGATCCCGACCATAGCTTAGTCCATGTTGCCTCTTGCGATAAAATTTTGATTTTATACCGTTTCCGCCTCCCCGTAAGAACCGGGGGTCGCAACGTGGACTTACATCTCTGATCAGCCCTGGCCAGGGACTTCCCTGTTACGGCCAATCGAGCACAGCGCAACATCAACCCCCAATACCGGGAGAGACGAAACCCCTCCTATCGCTCATTGCCTCCATGTGACTCGGGACTGTACCCAAAGACCACCGTTTTGCACGCCCTCATGGACGTGGTAAGGTGGAGATCAAAGCACAGTGGGAATCACACAAGACTCTATGACGATCTCGGGTCTACAGACTAACCTGTACAAGTGTCACCTGAGAACTGCCATCTGACGTGAGGTATAATACCATCTGGGAGTTCTCGGCGAGTCCGTCTAGTGTACCCAGTCTCCACTGAGCACCCGTATACCATCTCTGATGTCAAACACCAATGGATGTAGGATCATCCATCGCCCATCTCATGGGTCGAGAAGCGTATACGCTAGTCTACTCTGGTATATCGATGCCCCGTCTCGATACACCCACGACTAGGGACCTTGAAGGATGTACTTATGGACTACCATGTCCCCACTAGTACGATCTGCATCACAGTCCAGGTAGTCAAGTACATATCCTAAGGGCTTTACCAACATGTAACTATAAGACAGTATAAAGAGACTAGTGTGCATGTTAAGATAAAGAGTAACCAGATAGCATACTATCATATCGAGCAAGAAAGTCATCTCTATATATGTCCAAGCATCCAATATAATATACATCATCTGTACAACACTGGCCTCTAGGGCATACATACAACTAACAATGTTCGGAGGCCATCGCAGAAACTGTTTCATGAGCAGAAGAAGTTGACTCAGGGACCCAATCAAGCTTGAGCATTTACCCTGACGGCCGAGGAAGCTAAGGCTTCAGGAGAAGTTGTTTCAGGTATCCTACTTGTTCACGGTTTTCCCGCATTAGCGTTATTCAATTCTCGTGCATCCCATTGATTTATGTCATCCAAGTTTAACACTACACACTCGATTACTTGCACGACCCTGTCTAGTTTTTCGGACATACACACTGGGAATGGGAAAATCGTAGCTAATAGTGGGTGTAAGGATTTTCCTGTTGTTGTTTGCGGACGGGAGCTGTTTGCAGATTTCTTGGTGATTGATACAGGCAGCTATGAAGTCGTCTTGGGAATGGATTTTCTCGGCACTTTCCACGCTCACATTGATTGTTGAGCAAAGAAAGTGAATTTCCAGATTCCCGGACATCCAGAGGTTGTTTTGGAGTTAGCAGTTCCGTCGGACCAGTCGAGTGTAGGGCTGGGCCGACAAACAATGTTCTTTCATCGATAGAAGTTGAAGAGCCAGCGATAGTTCGAGATCTCATGGACGTGTTCGAGGACATCTCAGCTTTACCGCCGAAACGGGACGTGGAGTTCGCGATCGATCTTATTCCTGGTGCAGCGCCAATTTCTAAGGCATACTACCCAATGTCACCAGTGGAGTTGGAAGAAGTCAAGAAGCAGGTTACTGAATTACTTGAGAAGGGTTGGATTCGCAGCAGCAATTCACCTTGGGGAGCTCCAGTTCTTCTAGTCAAGAAGAAAGATGGCACAAGGAGGATGTGCATCGATTATCGAGAATTAAATCGGGTGACTATTAAGAACAAGTACCCGATCCCTCGCATTGGAGATTTGTTCGAGCAGCTTAGTGGCGTGAGGGTATTCTCGAAGCTGGATTTGCGATCCGGATATCATCAGGTCCGAGTTAAATCAGAAGATGTTTGCAAGACCGCGTTCTGAACTCGGTATGGACATTACGAGTATTTAGTGATGCCCTTCGGAGTGGCGAATGCACCGGCAATATTTATGGACTTAATGAACCGAATCTTTTCACCATTCTTGGACCAGTTTATAGTGGTGTTCATTGATGATATTCTGATTTACTCGAGGAGCATTGAAGAGCATGTAGAACACTTGAAGATCGCACTGCAGACATTGAGGCAAGAAAGATTGTATGCAAAGATGAGCAAGTGCGAGTTTTGGCTTGAAGAAGTGAAGTTTTTTGGGCATGTCGTGTCCGGAGATGGAATCGCCGTTGATCCCGAAAGATTGCAGCAATTCGAGATTGGCCGATTCCGAAGAACGTTGCAGAGATCAGAAGCTTTTTTGGACTTGCCGGGTATTACAGAAGGTTCGTGGAGAATTTTGCTCGTTTGGCTGAGCCTTTGACCAAGCTTACGTGCAAGGAAGTATCATTTGTATGGACGGATAAGTGTGCGTCAGCTTTTGAGGTGTTAAAGCAGAGACTGATAACTTCTCCTATTTTGACCGTGCCGGACAAATACGGAGGATTGGTGATTCATAGCGACGCATCTGGGAAAGGATTGGGATGTGTTTTGATGCAGCATGGGAAGGTTATAGCTTACGCATCGAGACAATTGAAGACCCATGAGAAGAATTACCCAACTCATGATTTGGAGCTTGCAGCAGTGATTTTCGCTTTGAAGATTTGGAGACACTACCTATTGGGCGAAGGGGTCAAAGTATTCACTGATCACAAAAGTCTGAAGTATGTGTTCATGCAGAAAGAGCTTAATATGAGGTATCGTAGATGGTTGGAGCTGATGGCTGACTACGATCTTGATCTTAAGTACCATCCGGGGAAAGTTAATGTTGTGCCGGATGCGCTTAGTCGGTTGCCAGCAATTCAGATGTTGACTGCACAGAAGGAACTTATCGAAGACTTTCGGAGATTCAATTTGGAGGTTATGCTACTGTATTCTTTAGGACAGTTGATGCAGTTGCAAGTACAATCGTCGTTGATCGAGAATATTAAAGCAGCGTAATTACAGGACCCAAGATTGCAGAAGTTTCGAGAACAGGTTGAAACTGGACTTCGAACGGACTTATTGATTCATGAAGAAGGTTTGTTGCGATATGATAGCCGTTTGTGTGTGCCAAAGGGAGATATTCGCGAAGAACTTATGAAGGAGGCGCGCAGTTCCGTATATTCTGTACATCCAGGAGAAACGAAGATGTACCGAGATCTACGACAGCATTTCTGGTGGGAAGGCATGAAACGGGAGATTGCTCGCTTTGTAGCAAAGTGCTTGGTGTGTCAGCAAGTTAAGGCTGAACATCAAAGGGTTGCTGGTTTATTGCAACCACTTCCGATTCCTCAATGGAAGTGGGAACATATAACCATGGATTTCGTGACGGTTTTACCGCGGAGTCCAAACGGCAACAATGCAGTTTGGGTGATTGTTGATCGATTGACCAAGGCAGCTCATTTCATACCATTTCGAGTTGGTCAATCAACGTAAGCTTTGGCAGAACGGTACATGCAGGAGATTGTAAGATTGCATAGAGTACCGGTGAGCATTGTGTCCGACCGTGACACTCGTTTCTTATCACACTTTTGGAGGAGCTTACAGGAAAGTTTGGGGACTCGATTGAAGTTTAGGACATCTTATCATCCTTAGACAGATGGCCAGTCGGAGAGAACGATTCAAACTCTTGAAGACATGTTAAGAGCTTGCACGTTAGACTTCAAGGGTTCATGGGAAGATCATCTACATTTGGTGGAGTTTTCTTACAATAACAGTTTTCAGGCGACTATTCAGATGGCTCCATTCGAAGTATTATATGGTCACAAGTGTCGTTCACCTATTTTTTGGGACGATGTTGGAGAACGAAGATTATTGGGACCGGATTTGATCGTACAAACAGTTGAGAAGGTTAACACTATCTGGAATCATATGAAGGCAGCACAAGATCGGCAGAAAAGTTGGGTCGATACATCGAGAAGACCTCTAGAGTTCGCTGTTGGTGATTTGGTATTCTTGAAGATATCACCGACTAGAGGGGTGGTTCGTTTTGGGTGTCGAGAAAAGCTTAGTCCTCGATTCGTGGGCCTTTCGAGATTTCGGAGCGTGTTAGAGAAGTGGCGTATCGATTGGCTTTACCGCAATCTTTGGCAAATGTTCATGACGTGTTTTATGTATCTCAACTCCGTAAGTATGTTCGAGATGAAACACACGTGCTGGATCATTCGGAGTTGACTGTACATGAAGATTTGACTTTTGAGGAGCGACCGATGTCGATTGTGGATCGAAGGGTTAAGAACAAGGTTATCCCTCTTGTACTTGCTTCTTGGGGAAATCGCTCGCATGGAGAATCAACTTGGGAACGAGAAGATGAGATCTAGCAGAAGTTTTCACATCTATTCTTGTAGTTTCTTGACTGTTATCCTTTCTTGTTCTTGAAATTTTGAGGACGAAATTCTTTTTGTAGTTGGGTATAATGTAATATCCTAGTTCATTTGTACCAATTCCAGTTCCCGTATTTACTTATCTGTGGTATTTTCTTGATTTAACGTGTTTTGGGTGCGAATGGTATTTTATATTTTACATTGTATTCGACCCGACCCGCTTGCTTGAACCTGTTTGATTCATATTTATGAATTACCCTGACTTATTACATAGACATGTGCATCTCATGTATACTGCATACTGGCATTTCATCTAGCATCGCATAGTTTACCATATAACATTTTAAGTCATGTAAAATAATTTAAAATTGCATTTCATAGCCTGCATGATACCCCTAACCCCGTGGTAGCGTCCGCGCATCTTGTTCTCATCCCGTTCAGTGAAACGGACGTGTTTGGATGGCTACGCGTACGTACGTGCATCCGTTCTTGGAGGTATGCATTTTCGTTACCTAAGCATTCGTTTTGAATTTTGGAAGTCGCATATATTTTTCGTATTTAAAATCTGAATTTTAGACCCGACCTGGACGTATTTTGGACTAGATTTGTATTTACCTGAAAATCCAATTTTTAATTAAATATAATCTACGAATTAAAATTTACAGCTAACTAAAATCTTTAAAAAATTAAAATCACAAATCTTTCCCTAACTATTGCAGCACATCCCCAGCTCTCTCCTCTTTGTACAGTGGCCCCACCCCCTCTCTCTTTCTCCTTTTCTATCTCTTTCTTCTTCTTCTCTCTCTAGCTCGGCCCCATGCCTCTCTCTTCTCTCTTCCTTTCTCTCTCTCCTACAAACCAACAAAATTCTTTCTCCTCACTATTCACTCGATCTCCTCTCTCTCTCCTATCAGATTCTCTCTCTCTCTCTCCCCTCTCTTTCTTTAATCCTCTCTCTCTTCCTATAAATTTAAACTCTCCTTCCTCTCTCTTTTTTTCTTTTCACCGCAAGAACCCAAACCCTACCTTCCCTCCTCGTCGCCGCCACACCTCACCGTCGCCAGCGACTTTTCCCTCATCACCATTACCTTCTCCTCTCTTTCCTCTTCTCCTTCTGCCCTTCGCTGAGCCTAGAACCCGAGCCCTGCACACCCTGAAACCCAAACCCAAGCACCCTCTGCACACGCTTCACCGCCGTCGAGGATCACCGGAGTTGATTCGTCGTCGCCCCCTCGTTCCTTGTCTACGGTGCACCCCAATGAGCCATTCACTTCCTTCCTTTTCCCTTTCTTATCTTTTTCTTTCTTTTCTTTCCTTGCTTTCTTTCTTCAAAAATAGTTCTCTGTCTTTCTGTAGTTCGCCGGAGACGTGACGATGCCGACGATCCAGACGACCCAGCGGACATGTCTTGCTTGCGTGATCACCTTTGTGCGTGGTTTAAAACCGTTCCGTGTACCGTGTGCGCGTCACGACATTTCGCCGACGTGAGACGTTCCGTACACACCCGTTTCTTGATCCGTCTAGGCAAGTTAAACTTACTACATGCTATATAATTCATCATATACTTATTTAAATAAATATCATACCTGTAGTTTAAATCTTGTATCCCATGTTTCATTTTATAACGTTTTGATGTTCCGTTTGCACCCGTTTACATCATTTTAGATCTAGATCATGAAAATAATCTTGTTACATAGTATATTACATTGCGATGCATCCATTCCAATATTTATATCACATATTGCTTAGTTGTATATCCCACATTACCATTTTATAGTTTTTATAATGTTTCGGATACCCGTTTGCATCCATCTCATTTAGAATATAGATAATTGCATGCATAGATCATATTAAGACATAATACTGTGATATTAACATTCCATGGTTAGTAAAGTGCATCCTAATTAATATTGGAACTATAAACGTAACCCTAATCGATAACTGTACATCCATATATTTGAATCTATACCTATTTTGCATACCACATCACATTATTCCATTTTATTGTTACATTGATACCCTATACTTGTTTTTGTGTACCCATGCTTATTACAGTTTAATTATGAACCCCCACGTGATATTTATGCACCCCCTGACATGACTTGATACACCACTACGTGACACGACTTGATATTGTGCACTACTTGACATGTTTGGATCCATATACACTACCTGACTTGACCTGATGTACCACAGCTTGACCTGTTACCCGATCTTGTTACTAATGCCAACAATCTTGACCTATTGTCCCTACGGACATTTCCTGTTGTCTATTCAGACAAACCTGTACTTGCTTGACCCTGTGTTGGCATTAGCTCCAGATTTATCAATACCTGACTTGAACAAATAACTTGGGGGTATGGGGAAATCAATGATGAAACCTGACTTGTAACTCGACAGTTTGATACCTTTACTGATCAGTCTTACGGGCTAGGTCAGCCCCGGGATGATGCTGCTGACATCATTCGTCATTACATACTACCTTTTACTGCCTTGCGGCACGTCTTGGCGTGATAAACTCAGCATCGTATTCATCCACAAATTTGCTCCACATTGAACCTTGTTGTAAGTGGATGAATTGCTGTTCCATATCAAATCGGGCAGTCTCAGGAAAATATTTCGCGTCGAACATATCGCGAAATGTCCTCCATTCAATCGGTTGGGCGAGTCGGCTTTCTTCAGCCTTCCACCAAACTCTGGCGTTATCCGTTAGTTGTAGTTTCGCAACTCTCACCTAAGCAATCTCTGGCACTTGTGCTTCTGCCAGGTCATCTTCGATAGACTGAGCCCATTCCTTTACCTTTAGGAGGCTCTCTTTCCCAGAGAAATGTTTCGGGTATAATATCTGAAATTGTTTGACTGCGGGTGCCTCGACCTCTGGGCAGTGCATGAGGATAGCAGCCTGCTGCTGCTGACCCTCCAAGAGGCTCTTGATCATCTCAAGCAGTACCGTTTGCCCGTTGAAGGGAGCTGCAACGGTAGGTGGTGGTGGTAGAGTAGGTGGTGGAGTGTTTCCATTAACGTTCATGCTTGTGCTGTTGGGAGAATCCATGACCTTGATAGATTAAGAAAGGTTAGGATAGATTCAAGAAATTTGAATTGTAAAGAATGTATAGTTGCCGATTCTTATTATTCTTGTGATATATTGCTTAGGATTCCATGCAGAACTGACCTGCAAGAGCCGCTAACAAAACCTGTCATGCCCCACTTCCCAGTGTACGGGGGCGGAGACGTGACGGGCACGCGACGTATTTACTAGAAATAAATACGTTAAGCTTAAATAAGCAATATATGAAATGCACAAGAAATGAAAAGAGATATAATATAAATAACAACTTTTATTAACATTCATCTTTCCAATACATTGCTTTGAAAAGGAAAGTACAATGATATAAAGCAATGCCTAAACAATGGCATATAAAATGAAAAGTAAGTATAAAGAAAAGCTAGAAGTCCTGCTGCTCAGTGAACTAGTCCATGTCCTCCTGGCTAAGCTCGATCTCGAGAGAGTCCGGTCCTCGTGATAAACATTTCAAAGAACGAAAAGACAGGAATGTCATCAGCGAACTAGCACACGATAAAGCTCAAAAGAAAGACAGGAATATAGCAAGTATAGAGAATTGAACTGTTAAGGTGTACAGGTATAAGATTTCTATTCTAATGTAGTTGTTTGTAGCTTGGCACAGAAGGTATCAGTATATACGAGAGAAGTCCATCTTACTCCGTGGACTATGGTAATATATAGTACAAGGCCCCGTCAAAACCTACGGGACAACGACACGAGAGTTCATGTAGGTGTTTTTTACTGGCCATCTCGTATCTCGTTTCACTTCTAATACATTCCGTACCAATCTATCCCGTTAACCCCGTGTAATATTTTATATAGATTATAATTATCATACTTGCCGAGAGCATGGATACAAGTTGTTCATGTAATCAGGTTCAGAATGTAAATAAGTAGTCATGTAATCAAGTCAAGTTATAGCCATGGTTCGGTCAGGTCAAGTCAAGTCATGTTTGCATATTGATATTGTTATGGTATTCATGTTCAGGTTCAAGTATACATGTTAGAGTTTGGATTCATGTTTACTTGAGTCAGACACTTATAACTGATTTGGATCTTGAATTAGGTTTGGGAGTTATCGGTAACTGCTGCACATGGACGACAGGATTTGTGTCTTTTTCCAAGACAATTACCATTGATAAAACCGTTAGGTTTTTCTACCATAAATAGGCAAGCACTCACTTTCTTCGGCTCCCTGAGGCTCAAGAGAACTGATCCCGCTTAAACCCATATTTACTAAAGTTCTTAAATGTAATTTTATATACTTCGAGGGGGTTTTATGAAAAATATTTTTAATATAGTTTCAAAATAATCTCAAGAAATTGTTTATATTATTTAGGGTTTCCATGGATGTTTATTTTAAGGGTTTGATGTATTTTAGTGATAATTAGCTTAACTTGAATAGTTCATGGTATTTTACTGTAAACTTGTCTTGTATTGATATCTTGATGGTATTTTGATGAAATTTATAATTCTTTTATTTGAAAAATACAAGGTTATTTTATTTTTAAAAAATATGGATTTGTAATATTTATATAATTATTTATAAATTAATTTTTATTATTAAGTAGAAAATTGCGTTTTTCTTAAAAATCGTATTAAAAACCTTTCGAGACCGAATGCTCTGTGAGAAGGTCTGCATCTCGCTCTACTAGCCCAAGGATGTGCGATAATCCAAACCATCCAATAGCGGGTCCCCTAAAAAGTATTGTAGAGGCTTATTTGCAAAGGGTTTTGAAATACAATTCAAAAGAAAACCATTTTTTATAGTAGATGGTATTTTAATGAAATATATTGTATTCGCCACAAAAATAGGTTCAAAGAGAATCGTGCTATGGAACCATCTGTATATGTGAAGGGTAAGTCATTATCCTGTGAATTTTTCTAAAGGTAGGTTTCAACAAAGGAAAACAAGATCACATATTTAAAGTTCATGGTATTTAAACGAAAAAAACTCAATTTAAAGTTATTTTACATGAGAATTTAGATGGAATTTGATTCTAAATAACTATGAGTTAAAGTTACAAGTGATGTGTACAAATTGGACTTAACGAAGTATTAAAGATGAGTAGTTTTCTAGGTTTTAGTAAAAGTTGTCGGCAGTAACTTCACTTTCAACATATATTTTGAGAAGGGATATTCAAAGAAGAAGGCGAGGAATTGAGAAGGACTTACGAGTGTAATAGTTTAAGGAGAGAAAGAAGAAGAGTGGATTGTCGTCACGGGGTCGCCGGGTCACCGGTATAGTCTCGATTTCTCACCGGAAGTTGGTCGTTGGCTAACTCCTCTCCTACTCCACTTGTACTTAAGAAAATTTGAGAGTTATGGCTAGAATTTTCAAAATGAGGAAGGGTTAGAGTATGTGATAGTATTTATAGTGTAGAATTAGAGTTTTGGAATAAAAAGAGTGATTTAAAATGCATTAAAATGTGATAAATTGGGGAGTTGAGGGGTCTGCAATCAAACAGTGCAGGGGAGTTAGGAGTAGGCCAAGGGACTTATGTGCAAAACCCGGGCATCATCACTTACGGAGGTATCGTCGGCGTTCGCCCTTTGGTGATTTCCGCCGGTCGATTTGTGAGGGAAAGCCGTCGGATTTATGCCACGTGTACTCTTCTGTATTTAAACCCTTTTCCATATGTTTATTTTTCTAGACTTTTCATTTTTATATGCATTGTACGTGTAAACTTTTGGGCTTCAGAAAAGTTTAAAAGAAAAATCAGAAAAATATAATGTTTTTGATGGGATTCAAACACAGGGGCTATATTGTTAGTTATATGTATGCCCTAGAGGCCATTACTGTACATTGGATGTATATTGTAGTGGATGCTGGGACATATATAGGTAGGACTTTCTTGCTCGACATGATAGTACGCTATCTGGTTGCTCTTTATCTTAACATGTATACTTTCTGTCTCTCTGATTACATGTTGATAAAGCCCTTAGGATGTGTACTTGAATACCTGGACTATGATACGGATCATACTAGTGGGGACATGGTAGTCCATAAGTACATCCTTCAAGGTCCCTAGTCATGGGTGTATCGAGACGGGGCATCGATATACCAGAGTAGACTAGCGTATACCTTCTCGACCCATACAGATGGGCGATGGATGATCCCATATCCATTGGTGTTTGACATCAGAGATGATATACGGGTGCTCAGTGGAGACTGGGTACACTGGACGGACTCGCCGAGAACTCCCAGATGGTATTATACCTTACGTCAGATGGCAGTTCTCTAGTGACACTGGTATATGTTAGTCTGTAGACCCGAGATCGTCATAGAGTCTTGTGTGATTCCCACTGTGCTTTGATTTCCACCTTACCACGTCCAAGAGGGCGTGCAAAACGGTAGCTTTTGGGTACAGTCCCGAATCACATGGAGGCAATGAGCGATAGGAGGGGATTCGTCTCTCCCGGTATAGGGAGTTGATGTTGCGCTGTGTTCAATTGGCTATAACCGGAAATCCCTGGCCAGGGTTGCTGAGATTTACTGGTAAGTGTTACCAGTAGTTTCTCAAACTGTTATAGACCTCATATCGACACGACTTATCGAGCTACTGGGGTCTGACGTTTACCACCCCCAGGCGAGATATGCGACATATCAGACGGTCAGACCGGACTGTACGGTAAGTGTTACTGGTTGGATTCACAGGAGTGTGAGTGGGATTGCTCGTTGATCTTCTGATCGCTCAATACCCGGGTGGCCGTTACGTTTAGCAGACCGCTTGCGGCTTGTGGGTGCTTGATATGATCATCACCTGCTGCCGGTGTATTGACGAGTCTTTAGAGTCCTACACAGAGGTTTCCTGGCTCAAGCGAAACGAAATAGGAGCGCATATGAGATATGTGCGGGACCGAGAATAATGCGTGTATGTGATACCGTATTCTATTCTCGCGATGAATGTATCGATTGGTTGTATGCGATATAACCTGGTTATCGAATCGAGGATTGATTCGATAAGTCGATACATTGGATATTAGTCGGTCATATGCGATGTGACCGGATCGTTAAATCAAGTGTTGATTTAATGATTTAATGTATAATTATATATTTGATATGTTACTTTACATTAACTAATATTGGTTCACTTAAGATTACTTTCTCACTTGAATGTGCACATTGGATATATGATATAGTTTTGTGCACTAGTTTGTATCATGTTTGATGATACATGCAAACTTGGGTGTGTATGATTAAACCATGATTAAGTTAATGGTTAGGGTTTGATTTACTTATTTATTTATTTCTTTTCATTTATATTTGGACAAGAAATGAAATGGTTGCTACTTTTGTTTTTTGTTGAAGCTTCATGAAGCTTTGAAAGCTTGACCATTTTGTTTCTTTCCTTAACCCTAACCATTCACCTAACCCTAGTTTATTCTCTACACTAAACCATGGTTGCTAATATGATAAGAATCATTTTATTTTCTATTTTCAACATATTCTTATCATATTCTTTTTCTTCTTCTTCTTCAAGAAGAAAGAAGCTTGCTAGCTTCAATGGTGACTTGAGAAAAAGAGTGAGAAATCCAATTCTAAAGTGAACCCACTTCCTATTTCTTTATCCTCTACCACTTGACAAGTAGTATAGGGTGTTTTCTTCACAAGTTTCATGACTTGGTGAAGTTGGAGCTTGATCTTGAGTTGCCTCGACGTAGATCATCTTCGGCATCGAAGTCGACGACCTAACCCGATCATTTCTTCGACGAAACCATCGCCAGAGTCCGGGATCCGATGATCGCAGCGGAGGGACGTCAACGAGAAGCTATGGAGGTAGAGAACCGGATCTACAAAGGTTGTAGTCACTTTCCGTTCACTCTTAGTTAAGTTGTTAACTAGTTGCATGTTTCGCCTTAAACTCTAGTCAACGATCGCATTAGGGTTTCTCGGCACCGGAATTTTTTTGAATTTGGCATGGTTGATGCCTTGTGGAACCTTCTTAGAGTGCCTAGGAACCCTACAGTCGTATCAGAGCCTAGCTAGAGCCTTAGGCGATGAGTAGACGGAGTTAGAAGTCCGATCGAACCGAAACCCTAATACAAATCCGCTCTCTGTACATTTTTTGAAATCGGGGAATTTTGTGAATTAAAAATATGCAGAAAAATAAGCAGGGTCTTATATGAATTACTGTGAAAAACGAGGGCCTAATTCGATTAACGCGCCGCGGAACCGCGGCACGAGCATGGCTCGTGCGGCGGTTCCGCGGCCGTACGGTCTGTTCTGTCACCAAGTTTTGCACAGTAATGTCAATATTGTATTCCTGAGTTTTCTGGGAATTTTTAATCTGCACTCAAGAGTTGAGTTTTCTGGGTTGTATTGGGAGTTCGTAGATTCGATCGGATTGTCTAATTTTGTCTATGTGTTTTTCCACGTAATTTTAGAATATGTTAAAAAGTTCGACCGGATGTAAATACCCACTTTTCCCCTGCCGGGAAATTTCTAATTGTTGGACTTTTCCGTAGTTTAATGACGTTCTAAGTAATGCAAGTAACACGATGGTCCCTCTAGAAGACAACAAATCTTAACTCGATTATGTGACCGTCTTGAACTGCCCTTTGAACCTTAGGATTTGGGGCAGTACAGCGTGCCACATGTGAGGCGTTGGCTTGATCCTTCTACGGCTGGACCGTTGGTACTGAGGCATGAAATGGATGTCTTTGAACTTATTTCATGTGTTGAGCTGTTTCGGGAAAACTTGGGTGTTCGATTGTTCGATCGGAAAGTTTAACATTTTCTATTTATCCGGAATGTGACACAATATTTGGAATCCACAAGTAGTTATGAGATAACTGAATGAATGTTATAAACATAGCAGTTTAGTCTCACTTGATCGGTTTCCACGGAATTTTGATGTGATCAAAAGTCCGTCGCAATCACGTAGTGTACGCGGATACTCGCCGGGTAAACTTAATAGACAGCCACACCCCATAGCCCCGACCAAGTGACTGTAGGAGAACCCCGTCGCCGAAAGCATCCGTTCGGGTGCTCGCTGTAGCGGTGTTCCGCCTTGGTGCACTTCGTCGACGGTATCGAGGGTTCGGCCGTCTACTAAAGTTTGCGACGAGCATTCGATCAGTATGTCGGGAATCCTGACGAATTGCCCAACTTGATATTGAAAAGTGTTTTCGATAATGAGACTAAAATGCGGGGTTTATAAATGTTAGGCATGTGATGCCTAAGGAATTCATTTGGTCAGGCATGCGATGTCTGAGGAGGTTGCGGATTCCAACTGTTGTAGTTTTACACTTTCTTTTATGCGACCGTAAGTGTAATATGTGATATCGCCGGTTTCGTTGCTATATGCCAACGACAATTGGGATACGCATGTTTATTTACGTTGATGACATGTGATGTTATGTGTTGCTGGATATATTATATTGGATCGTCGTGTTTGAATAGCCGGGTTTTTTTTATGTGAGATGAGTGTTTTTCATTTTCATTCATGTAAAAACTTGTATGGAATATTCTTTTATTGGGGCACTTCCAGGTTGCGGAAGATGTCACACTTTGTATATTATTTACTTTTCTGCACTAGGATAGACCCAAGGAGGAGGGCACAAGTAACCGGGTTCTGGAGTCCAGTGGGAGACCAACTCGAGGAGTCGAGTCCGGGTCTTCTAACTCTAGAATTGGTAGGGTTGCTTGCCGCTCTCGTAGGGGTCTAGGGGTGTGGGTTTGGCTATTCATCGCGACCGTGGAATCCGTGTTTTATACTGGCTCGTATTGAAAACACGGACGTCCTAGTATATCCAATGTTTCATATGATTCTTCTGCTGCGATATCTGTGATGTGATCATGTGATGTTCTATGATAGATACAGTATATAGTATATTTGATATATTATATAGACGTTACTTATGTTTTACACCCGCGCTAGCCCTGCCCCGCTCTGTCGTTAGTTACCTAACCTAACGGTGCACGAGGGGACATTGAGGCGAATGCGGATGGCATAAGTGTACGTCGTATTTATCTGTGATGTTTAGGTGCTTAAATGATGGGACTTCATTAATGTGATTAATGAAAATAAAAGAAACCTAAGATGTTGTGGAATCGAATTTCTTAAAAACAGGTAGCTACAGTTCTTGCTTTGCATCGCTGTGTTCCTTGTAGAATATCCTGCACCTTATTCGATAAGGAAAGGGCCGAGATCCCTTCACCGGGAGTGACCCCTTTAGCAATAACTGGCAGATGCTACACACTCGGTTTGTCTTTTGATTGCTTCTATAGTTTCTGCTTTGCACAGTGATATATGTGATATATCCCGCACCTCATTCGACGAGGAAATGGCCGACGATCCCTTCACCGGGAGTGACCCCTTTAGCAAAACTAGAAAAGCCTAAAAAACACTCCATTTCAAAATTCATTCGATCCTACAACGATATCAAGTTCATTACGCAATAGGTTTTCAGAAAAACCTGTCGTAGCCCTCCGTCATTTCAGATAAATCCTGCTTAGTATTCGTGCTGCGTTTGTTGACCTTGTCAAGGCGCAGTGTGCGGTAGCTAACTAGTATTTATCTGCTTATGCATATGATGCAGATTGGGTTAGGGTAGTCGTACGGCCTTGTTGACCTTGTCAAGGGTCGTGCGGGTGGGTTTGATTCAATCAAGAAATGACGGGTTGAACTTGACTTACGGTCTATGGTTTGTTGACCTTGTCAAGGTCATAGATCGTTTGGGGCAAAATATTATCGGGAATTTCAAGTGTTGAAATTTGCAATGAGATTGCATACCTTCTATGAGATAGTTGGATCCCGATACCCGCTGCGAGTAAGAGTTACTCCTGGGAGAGTTTTACACATTACAATCAGACGATCAAGTAGGTGTCTAGAAAGGTGTTAACGAGGTTACGCCTCTGGGAAAACGAGGTTTACATTAATTAGGTCCGTGCGAAAGCACGGGGAACCTCCCTCAAAGTACCGACACTGGCCTGGCTGAAAGATTGGCGAACTTGTAGCGTGTAATTAATCCCGGCTAGTCTTTCCTTTTAAGGTTTGAAGGAAGATTTGATAAAAACAGTGGGAGCCATCCTGATTAGATAAAATAATAACCAATCTGATCTTGCAAGAGCATACGCTGAGTGTTTTCTTCTCTCTCTCTCCGGGTAGCGACCATGTCACGCCTTAATCAAGATAATAATACGGATGTATTGACCGAACCCGCTTGTTATACTGAGCTAGGGAACGTTGGTCCCGCTCCAACTTATAATTGTTATAAGACAGAGCAGGAAATTGGGGAATACCAGATTTCCCGTGCTGCCCAAACGAAGAAAGTGCATATGATGCATCATCTTCGTGTGTGTTCGTTACACAGAACTGTTTCTCAATATCCTCTATGTTCTGGGTATTTGATACCGGATCAGGATCCCAGATATATAGGGCTACAGAAAGGTAGAGAACTGAGAACGAGTGATAAGTTTCATAAGGCAGAAAACGGGGCAAGTGTTGCAGCCAAGTCTGTTGATCACTGTCACCCTGTATTACCAAATACATTGATTCTGAACGAATGTTATTAGATACCGAATCTGATATACAAAATCATATCAGTCTCTTTATTAGTAAAGAAGGATATAATTTTGTATTGTTGGATAATGTTTTGAATATTTCCTATATCAAAAGTTGATCGGTTCAGGCACGTTATCTAAAAGCATTGATGTTCTAAATCAAACTACGGTTCTTGGTATATAGAACACACATAAGAGGAAGAGTTCAGAAATGAACGAATCCTTCTTGAGGCATTGTAGACTAGGTCATATCAATGCGACCCGACTGGCTGAAGTTACATTTAGATGCATATTTAAATTAGTTTGAATTTACATCTTGTGAAACTTGCCAGTCATGTCACAGAGATAAGATGACCATAGCTCCGTTTACTGGAAACAGAGAAAGAGTTAGTGAACTCTTGGGACGATACATGTTGATGTATGTAGGTCCCCTGTCTACACATGCCAAGACCGGTTCTTTGTACTTCATTACATTCTCTGATGATCTCTTTAGATTCAGACATATGTTCCTGTTGAAACACTAGTCCGAACCTTTTGAGATATTCACAGAATATGATTTAGAAGTAGAGAACCAAAATACGGGTATAAGTATTATGACCTTTGATGTGATCGAGAAGGAGAATACTTGAGCACGGAAATCCTTGACTATTCTAAAGGAGAATGAGATTCTCTCTCAGAATTACTCCTCCGTATACACCATAGCACGATGGTATATCGGGGTGGAGCAGATACACCCTATTTGATATGGTGTGCTCTATGATGAGTACTACCGAGTTACCTTTTTCCTATTGGGTGTTATGCACTTGAGAAGTTGTATACCTATTGAATAGGGTTCCAATCAAATCAGTTGCCTACCACTTCATATGTGATATGGAAAGAGAAGAGCCCATATCTTAAGTTAGTTAAGATTTGGAGTTGTCCGGCCTGTGTCTAAAAAGCAAGATCTGGAAAAGCTCGAGGCAAGGTCTGTTCTGTAGAACTGGAAAGGTTCCAGCTATACAAAACTGCAGCTGATGATTTGACAGAACTAAAGGATTCAATAGTCCCCGACGAACTTCAGCCTCTCCGCCGATCTAGTAGGGTTCCTCACCCACCTGAGAGTTACTTCGGTTTCTCTATGACAGTGGGAGCGAGGATTGCATCATGAGATGATGACCCAACTAGTTTCAAGCTGGCCATCAGGAGTGAGACTCTGTAAGAATGGCTGGATGCTTAGTGATCTGAGATGGAATCCATGTACACCAACAAAGTATGGACTTTAGTTGCTATATCTGAAGGGTTAAATCCCCATCAGGAGCAAGTATATCTTGAGAAGATTACTTGGTGTAGATGGAAAAGTTGAGACTTTCAAAGCTAGACATGTTAAAGGTTTTCATCATCGACCAGGCGTGGATAATGATGAAACCTTTTTCAAGTAGCTATGCTTAAGTCCATCCAGATCCTACTTGCCACTGCTACATACCATGACTATGACATCTGGCGGTTGGGTGCCATGACTGCTTTTCTAAATGATGTTTTAGAAGAGTGTGTCTATAAGTACACAGTCAGAGGGCTTCATAGACAGTGGGAGCAGCGGAAACGTGTGCAAGTTGTTTTATGTAATAAAGCAGGTATCGCGGAGTTGGAACATCTGTTTTGATGAGATAGTCAAAGAGTTTGACATCATCAAAATGGTAGATGAACCTTGTATATACAAAAAGGTAGTAGAGAGTATGGTCATGATCCTCATAGAGTACGTGGATGACATACTCTTGACAGGGAAGGAGTTTCCTATGCTACGCTCGGTCAATTTCCGCTTATCACAAGGATTATCCATATAGGATCAAAGTGATACCTCCTAAATCCTGAGTTTTCATCTATGAGATAGATGTTATTGGGTGTTAGAATACTCACTAGATGTAGTGAGATGGTATCAATCGATCCTGGGGAGAATCACTGGAAAGGTTCCAGAGTGATAAGGACGACTGAATGTCAGTCGCAGGCATTGTCTTTACCCTCAATGGAGGGACGGTATGTTGGAAGAGTTCCAAGCTAGATACCGTGGCATACTAGACGATAAAGGCTGGATACATCGCTACTTAAGATGCTACCAAAGAGGCTGTCTGGGTGTATATTAGTTCATGAGATGAACTTAGTTCCTCTCATTGTGTGACAATAGAGTTGTGGCTTATGCCAAGGAACGTCCGTCCCATCAGTGATCTAGACATATTCTAAGGCAGTATCACCTGATCATGGAGATGGCTGATCTCCAAGGTGATCGAGGTTAGGAGAGCAGACTCAGAGGATAACACGGCGAATCCACTCACGAAAGCCTATTCCCAAAGAGAGACTTTTTAGGGGATGGTTGAGTATTAGATACTACAACTACTGCTACAGATGGCCCTAGTGTAAGTGGGAGATTGTTAGTTATATGTATGCCCTAGAGGCCATTACGGTATATTGGATGTATATTGTAGTGGATGCTGGGACATATATAGGTAGGACTTTTTTGCTCGACATGATAGTACGCTATCTGGTTGCTCTTTATCTTAACATGTATACTTTCTGTCTCTCTGATTACATGTTGATAAAGCCTTTAGGATGTGTACTTGAATACCTGGACTATGATGCGGATCATACTAGTAGGGACATGGTAGTCCATAAGTACATCCTTCAAGGTCCCTAGTCGTGGGTGTATCGAGACGGGGCATCGATATACCAGAGTAGACTAGCGTATACCTTCTCGACCCATACAGATGGGCGATAGATGATCCCATATCCATTGGTGTTTGACATCAGAGATGATATACGGGTGCTCAGTGGAGACTGGGTACACTGGACGGACTCGCCGAGAACTCCCAGATGGTATTATACCTTACGTCAGATGGCAGTTCTTTGGTGACACTGGTACAGGTTAGTCTGTAGACCCGAGATCGTCATAGAGTCTTGTGTGATTCCCACTGTGCTTTGATTTCCACCTTACCACGTCCAAGAGGGCGTGCAAAACGGTGGCTTTTGGGTACAGTCCCGAATCACATGGAGGCAATGAACGATAGGAGGGGATTCGTCTCTCCCGGTATAGGGAGTTGATGTTGCGCCGTGTTCGATTGGCTATAACCGAAAATCCCAGGCCAGGGTTGCTGAGATTTACTGGTAAGTGTTACCAGTAGTTTCTCGAACTGTTATAGACCTCATATCGACACGACTTATCGAGCTACTGGGGTCTGACGTTTACCACCCCTAGGCGAGATATGCGACATATCAGACAATCAGACCGGACTGTACGGTAAGTGTTACTGGTTGGATTCACAAGAGTATGAGCGGGCTTGCTCGTCGATCTTCTGATCGCTTAATACCCGGGTGGCCGTTACGTTTAGCAGATCGCTTGCGGCTTGTGGGTACTTGATATGATCATCACCTGCTGCCGGCGTATTGACGAGTCTTTAGAGTCCTACACAGAGGTTTCCTGGCTCAAGCGAAACGAAATAGGAGCGCATATGAGATATGTGCGGGACCGAGAATAATGCGTGTATGTGATACCGTATTCTATTCTCGCGATGAATGTATCGATTGGTTGTATGCGATATAACCTGGTTATCGAATCGAGGATTGATTCGATAAGTCGATACATTGGATATTAGTCGGTCATATGCGATGTGACCGTATCGTTAAATCAAGTGTTGATTTAATGATTTAATGTATAATTATATATTTGATATATTGCTTTACATTAACTAATATTGGTTCACTTAAGATTACTTTCTCACTTGAATGTGCACATTGGATATATGATATAGTTTTGTGCACTAGTTTGTATCATGTTTGATGATACATGCAAACTTGGGTGTGTATGATTAAACCATGATTAAATTAATGGTTAGGGTTTGATTTACTTATTTATTTATTTCTTTTCATTTATATTTGGACAAGAAATGAAATGGTTGCTACTTTTGTATTTTGTTGAAGCTTCATGAAGCTTTGAAAGCTTGACCATTTTGTTTCTTTCCTTAACCCTAACCATTCACCTAACCCTAGTTTATTCTCTATACTAAACCATGGTTGCTAATATGATAAGAATCATTTTATTTTCTATTTTCAACATATTCTTATCATATTCTTTTTCTTCTTCTTCTTCTTCTTCAAGAAGAAAGAAGCTTGCTAGCTTCAATGGTGACTTGAGAAAAAGAGTGAGAAATCCAATTCTAAAGTGAATCCACTTCCTATTTCTTCATCCTCTACCACTTGCCAAGTAGTATAGGGTGTTTTCTTCACAAGTTTCATGACTTGGTGAAGTTGGAGCTTGATCTTGAGTTGCCTCGACGTAGATCATCTTCGGCATCGAAGTCGATGACCTAGCCCAATCATTTCTTCGACGAAACCATCGCCAGAGTCCGGGATCCGATGATCGCAGCGGAGGGACGTCAACACGGAGCTATAGAGGTGGAGAACCGGATCTACAAAGGTTGTAGTCACTTTCCGTTCACTCTTAGTTAAGTTGTTAACTAGTTGCATGTTTCGCCTTAAACTCTAGTCAATGATCGCATTAGGGTTTCTCGGCATCGGAATTTTTTTGAATTTGGCATGGTTGATGCCTTGTGAACCTCCTTAGAGTGCCTAGGAACCCTACATATATCACAGCAGTGCAAAACTTTACTAGTGAGTTACAAGTCGTTTCTTGCTGTTCTTAACAAAAATTAACTTATAAATTGTACTTAGACTTGTAAACTCCTTTCTGTACATTAAATTGAAAATTTTCGTACCGAAAATTCAGAGTCGTTACACCGCGTAGTATACATTAATTGGCTCCATTCCATCGTCTTCTTCTTCATTAATCTCGTCCTCATCTAACAGACGTTCCAAGGATCGAGAAAGGAAAAGGAAGTCCGTCAGCGAGTTACACTTGGGGATTTTCTCAACTGAAAGTAATGGTAAAGAGAACAAGTGTGTGTAATATATGATGTCATATGTATGCAGAGGTATGATGGATGTATTGTAGGTATTTGGTAAATTAAGTTATGCTGCGTGCGACAACTACTGAAAATATGTTCATTTAGTTTGTTAAAAAAGGGTAGCGGGTTCTCGAGATTATTCCGTTCTAACCAGGGAACACGATTGGGGAATGTGAAATGTACTGTTCCACTTTCCCGGATCTGATAGAGTAATAGGGGAATCCAAGTCCGTATACTACCTTATCAAATCAAAATACCCAGTCACGTATTATTCAGTGTGAAGGTTTTGCGAATTAGAGTTAGTGCGTATACCATCTAAGCATGGAATGTCATTTGTCCATGTTGGGACTGTTCAATTCATTCGTAGTAGTCGTCCATGTTGGGACTGTTCATCCTGTCTGCAGGGATCTTAATTTATAATAGTATTTCATACCTAGGTTCACACAATCTAACCCTAACCGTATCGTAGGTCATGTCGTGTGATATATCAAAAATTGGATTTAAGTAGATATATCTTAGTCGATATGGACTTCCACAGTCGTGGGTTATATCTCGTTCCATTATAGTTATAAGGTAAACACCGTATTTTATAGAAACCTTAGTTTATAATGGACTATGGTATTTTATCGTAATTATTGTTTATATAAAAATAATGGTATATTAACGTAAATTATCTTTTATTATAAAGGCTGTGGTATAAAAAGAACCTCCTTTATAAAAAGGTAAGAGTATTTTAGTGAAATTCTATAAACTTAACTTTCGAAATTAGGGGTATTTTTGGTAAGGCTTCATTTCTTAAAGGTGTTTAGTAAAAATCTAGTTTTAGGATTATTATTGATTTTTACAAGAAAACCTTAGCTTTTAAAAGTTCAGGATATTTTAATAAAACCAATTACTCTACCAAGTTCATGGTATTTTCGTAAAAAAAATTATGATTCAGAAAATTTCGTGGTATTTTTAATAAAAATATCACTTGAAAAGATTTAGGATATTTTAAGGAAAATGCTATTTTTTCCAAAATTCGTGGTATTTTAATGAAAATATATATTCTCAGGAGTTGATGGTATTTTTTTGAAATACCCAAATTAGCAAAAATATGGTTTCACATGTTTACCATCAATTTTATTTTAAAAATAACCAACATATAAAAATTTACTATAATTTTTCCATATTTTAATAATTAAGGAACTAATTATCGATAACCTTTATTTAACACCATAGAATAATTACATTTATTCCTGCAAAAGTTGTCCCGGTCATTATAGTCGCTTTATGACTTAGTTCAATATGTCCAAGCATGAATCTGGGGTTGTTCGTTACCCCGTGATTTTATCGTGAAGGATAACTGCTAAAAGTTCGTTATATTATTAGGGTTTAATATCGTTTTTAGTCGTCAAAGCCCGTAAAATAGATAATGCAGTTAAAACTTCATAATTAGGTCCTGAATTTTTTTCACAGATAGATATTTTCATAATGAAGATAACAGAGGGTCAAGTGTTAAGATATCCTAACTGAAACGACCTAGGAAAATAAAAGTCGGTGGGCATCGGGTTGTACGAGAAAAGGTATATCTTGAAGCCGAGAATTTTTTTTGCCTTTGGGACTTGGTCTAGAGTGTAGAAGACTCAAAGAAAAAGCTCTGGAAATATTTTGAGGTTTTTCTGTCGAACAGATATTTTTTGGGGGATTTTAGAAGGTTAGGGCTATTTATAGGGATTTTCTGGGATTAAAAATCCTTATTTTTTTCCCCAGCCGCTACAGAAGCTGACTCACAAGCCGACAAGATCTGGACTGTCGCTCGACTATATCCAACGACCCATATCCTATCGTGCATGAGCTGACGTGGGCCCCGGCTCGGATTGGCGCTGGCGATCCTTGACCGTTGATCCAACGGTCCAGATCAAAGGCGTCTACACACACACACACACACATATATTTTTCTTTTTTCTTTTAATTAAACTGTCGGCAGAATATGGACCGTTGGTTTTCAGATCCGACAGTCCGGATTCATTCCCGCTCTAAAAATAATAATAAAATTTGTTTTTAATATTTTAAAATGTTTTTAAAAATTGTTTTTGGCTTCTAAAAATTATTTAAAAATAGTTAAAAGTATTATAAAATTCTAGGAAAATTATAGAAAATGTATTTTGATGTTTTCTATCCTTTGCAACCAAATTTAGTCCAAAATAGCTCCCCTTGTCAGTTTTAAAATCTTTTCCTTTCGATAAAAAAATCCATTTAAATTCTTAAAAATTCCCAAAAATTCCTAAAAATCATATTAATTCATTTTAATCATGGAATTTTTTTTTAAAGTGTTTTATACCAATAGAACCAGTAAAATAATTGTTTTGACCTCGAGAAAAATTATAAAACGTTTTTATTACGTATCTAGGGTACACGGTCGTTACAAAAATGCTCCACAAATCCAAATCTTATCACTCGTCTCATCGGTGATATCTTCAAGAACACATGATCACAAACAACAAATTTTAACGGTCTTCTTCCAGTATCTGCCAAACTTTTCTGTCGATCTTGTGTTACCTTCATGTGGTCTCGAATCAAACAGACCTTATCCACAGTTTGCACAATCAATTCCGGTCCCAAAAGTCTCCTTTCTCTAATGTCCCAACATACCGGTGAACGATATTTACGGCTGTATAGTGCTTCGAATGGAGCCATCTGTATGGACGTTTGAAACTTGTTATTGTATAAAAATTCCACCAAGTACAGATGGTCCTTCCACGAACCCTTGAAGCCCAACATGATCGCTCTCAACATGTCTTCAAGAGTTTGGATCGTTCTCTCGGATTGTCCGTCGTTCTGTGGATGAAATGCTGTACTGAACTTCAATCGAGTTTCCAAGCTCTCATGCAAACTCCTCCAGAAATGCGATAAAAAACGTATGTCACGATCTGACACAATACTAACCGGTACTCCATGCAATCTTATAATCTCCTGCATGTACCTTTCTGCTAAAGCCTCTGTCGACTGACCAACACGAAACCGTATAAAGTGAGCTGCCTTTGTCAGACGGTCAAAAATAACCCATACTGTGTTATTCCCCTTTGGACTTCACAGTAAAGCTGTCACGAATTCTATGGTAATATGCTCCCACTTTCACCGGGGAATCAAAAATGGTTGCAACAAACTAGCAACCTTTTGATGTTCGGCTTTCACTTGTTGACACACCAAGCATCTTGACACAAAACGAGTGATCTCTCCCTTCATTCCTTCCTACCAGAAATGTTGTCCCATATCCCTATACATCTTCGTATCTCCCGGATGTACCGAATACGCCGAAGGGTGTGCTTCCTTCATCACTTCCTCGCGAATATCTTCTTTAGGCACACATAAGCGAATTCTATACCTCAAGGATCCATCTTCATGAATCAACAAATCTGTTCGAAGACCCGCCTCTACTTGCCCTCGAAACTTCTGCAATCTCGGGTCTTACAACTATACGATTTTGATGGATCTATTAATGACGACTGGACCTGTAGTTGTATCAACTGTCCCAAAGAATCTGGTAACACGAGATCCATCTCAAATCACCGAAAATTTGCTATGATCTCCTTCTGAGAAGTCAACATCCTTATTGCTGGAAACCAACTTAAGGCATTCAGCACTACATTTACTTTTCCTGGATGGTATTTCAAATCTTGATCGTAGTCAGCCATCAGCTCTAACCAACTTCGTTGCCTCATGTTAAGCTCTTTCTATGTGAATACATACTTTTGGCTTTTATAATCGGTGAATACTTTGACCTTCTCGCCTAATAAGTAGTGTCTCCAAATCTTCAATGCAAATATGACCGCTGCTAGCTCCAAATCTTAGGTTGGGTAGTTCTTCTCATGAGTCTTTAACTGTCTTGATGATCACCCATCCACGCTTCATCAAACCTTTCCCCGATGCATCGCTATGAATTAATAAACCTCCGGAACCATCTGGCACAGTTAGAATAGGAGTGGTTGTCAACCTTTGCTTCAACAACTCAAAAGCTTGCACACATTTCTCAGACTAAACAAACGGTACATCCTTTCTCATTAACTTAGTTAATAGTTCTGCAATCTGAGCGAAGTTCTCCACAAACCTTCTATAATAGCCAGCAAGCCCATGAAAACTTCAAACCTTTGCTACGGTCTTTAGAATCGGCCAATCACGCACTGCCATAATCTTTTCCAGATCAACTACGATTCCACCTCCAGATATGACATGACCCAAGAACTTCACTTCGTCAAGCCAAAATTTGCACTGGCTTAATTTAGCATACAACTTCTCCCGCCTCAAGGTCTACAGTGCAATTCTTAACTGTTCTTCATGCTCCTCCTTGCTCTTCGAATAAACCAAAATATCATCAATGAACACTACCATGAACCGATCAAGATACGATGAAAAGATTTGATTTATCAAGTCCATAAATACCGCCGGTGCGTTCGTAACCCCAAATGGCATAACTAGGTACTCATAATGCCCATATCGAGTTCGAAACGCTGTCTTGCAAATATCCACTCGCTTCACCCGTACTTGATGATATCCCGATCGCAAATCCAACTTTGATAATACCCTCACTCTACTGAGTTAATCAAATAGTTCTCCAATACCCGAAATATGATACTTATTCTTGATGGTCACCCGATTTAGCCCTCGGTAATCGATGCACATTCTCCGCGTGCCATCTATCTTCTTGACCAAAAGAACTGGAGCTCCTCCAGGTGAACCACTCCTGCGAATCCAACCCTTCTCTAATAATTCCGAGACTTGTTTCTTCATTTCTTCTAGTTCCACCGGTGCCATAGAATAATAAGCTTTCAAAATTGGCGTTGCTTCAGGGATAAGATCGATCGTAAATTCCACATCTCGCTTTGGCGGTAAACCCTAGATGTTCTTGAATACATCACTGGTACTTCCTTCATATTTCCCCCATTCACATAACATGGCATTTGTCGGCTTATCCCTAAACTCAACTGGCTCGATCGATTTACTGCCTCCAAAGAATTCAAACTTCGGATGGCTAGGAATTTGGAAAATCACCTTCTTTGTTTTGCAATCTATGTGAGCGTGAAAGGTGCCAAGAAAATCCATTCCTAACACAACGTCATAACTGCCGGTATTAATCACCAAGAAACCCGCAAACAACTCCCGACCGCAAATAACAATAGAACACTCCTTGCATTCCCTACTAGATATAATTCTCTCATTACCAGTGTGTATGTCCCAACTACTAGATAAGGACGTGTGTGGGATAGTGTAACAACTCTGTTTCAGTGTACGGAAATTTTGTTTAAAAGATAATGTACAAATGGAGTATTTGCAATCCAGTGTATGCTATACGTATTTAATTCGCTTTTGAACAACAAGAAAGCACTTGTAACTTATTGGTAAAGCCTTGCACTGCTGTGACATTACCCCTGCGTTCAAATCCTCTCAGCCACATATTATTTTTGTTGATTTTTCTTTAAAACTTTTAGAATCTCAAAAGTTTACACGCGCACTGTATGTGTAAATGAAAAGTCTCATAAAAAAATATGTGAAAATTGTTAATTAAGCAGCCTAGGACACGTGTCTTCAATCCAGAGCTCTCCACCCTCTAGACGACCGGCGAGATGATGCTTAGGGCTGGCGCCGCCGGGCCCCCATGGCAAATGCTCCCAAAATTTAACCCTGCACCCTTTGGACTCCCCCCACTAACCCTAGTCTTTTTGATTTCTCTGCACATTTTCAGAGAATTAAAATGAGGCATTAATCCAAATTTTAATGCATATTTTAAATTCATTCTTCAATCCTCAAAACCCTAATTCCTCCTATAAATACAAACATCACACCCTTGCTTCCTCATTCAGAAATCCATTACCAAAACTCTCTAAAATTTCTAAGTCCAAGAAGTTGTACAAGTGGAGTTAGCTCAAGTCAAAGTTCCGACGATATTTCGGGACAAATCCGGCGACGAAACAACTCCACGACGCCTTCAAAAGTTCACTCCACCTCTTCCCTCTTTTTTCAATCAGTAAGTCCTTTCACTTCTCACCTTTTTCTAGTCTAAAACAACAATCTATTAAAACTCGTCGGAACCGGAGTTAATCCGACTTCCGATTCTAATTTCATTAAAAACACCATTTTTCTTAATAACAAATTACAATATTTTTATATATTATTTATTAACCATTAAATAACATTTGGAACAAGTTTCAATTCAAAATATAATGTTAAACAACTTTTATAGTTTACATACGACATTACTTTCTAGTTTTGCTTATATTACCTTTAAAAAACTCACGAGATAATGACCTACCTCATCACAACACGCATTCTTGACATAGCATAATGACTTTTGGGAACTTTAGTTGTGGGATGATTACAAGTTTACAATAAAATACCCTAAACTATTACAAAACTGTATTCTTTAAATTGTTTTATTTAAATTCCATACGATTAAGTCTTTACAACCCATTTTGGGGAACCCAATCGGGATGGTGCGGATTATCGCACATCCTCGGGACTAATAGGGAGAGATGCAGACCTCCTCACGGAGCATACGATCTTGATGGAATTTGTATTACAATTTTAAGAAAAACGTGATTTCTATTTAAATAAATAAACTCTATTTTTAATATATATATATATATTATCAAATTATCTATTTTAAATATATTATATATATTCCATGTTTTTTAAATCAAAAGAATCATAAAAGATTATGAATATACCATCACATTCAATACAAGTCAAATTACAAGAAAATACCATATACTATTCAATTAGGTTTATATCCACTAGAATATCTCATTTTATAAAAATTATATCTATGAAAACCCTAAAGACGATAAATAATACTTGAGGTTTATTTTGAAAATATATCAAAATTATTTTTCATTAAGCCCTCTCAAGTTATATTAATTTACAATAAGGACCCTAGTAAATATAGGTTTAAGCGGGCCAGTTCTCTTGAACTTCAGGAAGCCGGAGAATATGGGTGCTTGCCGATCTAAGGTAAATAACCTAAAAACATTGTTATCAATACGGTAATTGTTTTGGAAAAAGACACAAATCCTGCCGTCCATGTGCAGCAGTTACTGATAACATCAAAACTAATTCAGGACTTCAATTCTTTTTAAAATGTCTGACTCGGACAGAGTCTCAGTCTAATCTGAAATCAATCAATCGATCTATCCTTGAATATGATTCAAGTATAACTCCTTTTCAACATGAATCTATTTATCCCAGAATTCAATCTATATCAACATGACCCGACTAAACCGAACTATGGATATACTCTGATTACATGAATATCCATTTATATCCATTCCATTTACATGATATCATGGTTTCGGCCAGTCGTACATCTATTAAACAAAACAATACAAATCAATACAAAATACATTACGGGGTTTTAAAGGGTAGACCGGTACGTAATATGTTAAAAGTGGCACGAGATGGTCACTTTAATACACCTAATTTGAATATCCATTGTTATTGTTCCGTAGCTTAACGGTTCCTAGTGCTCCGTATATCTTAGTCCACGGAATAGTTGGGCTCCTATCGTATACATTGGCATACTCTGTACCAAACTACAAACAACTACGTTAACATAACAAACTCACAATACATCAGTTATATTGTCATATCTGTCTATTCATCTGTCTATTCTATTCCTAATTTTCTTTAGGACTTACCAAGCGATTGTTCGCTGACGACATTCCTTCTTTCTTCTTTCTTTGGAATGTTTTCAGGTGGATCCGACTCACTGGAGATAGAGCCCAGTTCAGAGGACTTGAATCAGTTCAGCAGGACTCCAAGCTCTAGACTTTTGTATATACTTTACTTTCATATTCATGCCATTGTTTAGGCATTGCTTTCATCATTGTATTTACTTTTCAGTTGTATTGTAAAGAAATGTTTAATAAATAAAAGTTGTTGTTCATTTACATTTCATGTCTTCTTGTGTATATTTACATTATATTACTTAGTTATGCTTAGTGATTGATGATGTTTTAGAGTGTATAGTAACCGCAATCAATAATTGTGTCGCGTGTAGCTAGCCGAGATGAGTACGGGTCGTCCTCAGAGATATGTGGAATTTTTTAATCTTACTTTAGACGTGTTGATTAGAAAAGAGGAAGGAGAATAGAGAATAGTGAAGAATAGTTTCTAGATCTACATTGAAATACGGATGTAGAATTTATAGTTTTAAAATCTAGTTTAAATACGGATATAGAATATATAAGAAGGAAGGTTGTAGGGTTCATTAGGATTTAGTAGTTATGGATGACTAATAAAGATGACTCATTTTATCTATTGATAGATTTAAAACTAGAAAGATAGTGATGAATGAGGATTAGCGTTCTTGGAAGAAACTAGGGGTTCCACACTATTGACCCTTGTCCTTTCATTGATCTCTATTCATGTCTAGCCCTTAACAAAACAATTGTTAATCTGATCTCAAATCGCGGTCGAGACTAGAAATAAATTGGTAGCGCGCCCGATAAGGATGCTAACGATTCTTTTGCTAAAATTTATAAACTTCATAAAATTTAAAAGAAGTTAAAACATTTTCTCATCCATTGTTCTATCCTAATCCTACGAACCCTATCAAGCAGAGAATTACTCGCGCATGATGGAGATAGAAGAAGAACAGATAGAGATCATAATGTAAAAATTAAAATTAATCTAATGATCTACCTTTATTAATCAACTTCATAAGTACAAAGCCTTCAAGTTTAGATTACAAGAGGAAGAAAAAATTGCTCTCAATCTCTACCTTGTAGAAAGTAGATGCTTCGTCGAATCTCACGTCGCCTTATCACGTCGAATCGCGGACCTGTTGTGGATCACTTTTTCTTTGACGGTGATTTGCTTCGTGTAAAAGGTGATGATTGCTAGGTTTATCCCTCGGTCCTTTATATAGTTGTTGGGAATTCACGATGTCGTGCTTTTGAAAGGATAGGGTCAATATCGGATATGTTGGTTTTTCATTAAAAAGTAATGCATGGCATGATTCTCGAGTTATAAAAATACCGCAATTGCACGGTGTGCAAGCCGGCAAGTACGGGTCGATCCACAGGGAGTGGATATCACGACATTCTTTTGGGTTAGAAAACAAGTGTTTTGAGTTGATTTTTGTCACGTTTTATAAAAATGGAATAACAAAGTGATAAAGTGATATTTGGGGAAAAACTTAAGCTTAGGTTTAGTAAGTTGAAATATGGCATGACCCCCAACTCTCAATCTTGATTCAAAGCTCATTTCTCGTTTCTAATTGACTTTACAAAGCATGACGCATCTATCCCGATAACACGTGACGGGTTAGGATACGATATCATAATTAGGTTAAAAAGAAACTAGAATATAAGGTCTTAAGATGAAATGATCATGAAATGAGCTAAGTGAATTTAGCAAGTATAGAACATGTGCTTTTATGGCTACATGTTCTATCTAGCTAGTTTACTGCACTTAGCAAAATTTCATTTTCCTTTCAACTTCGATTCTTAACATAACAATATTAAAATGCGAAGAAATAATAGGATATATGTTAAAGGTTGATTTGCAACCGTTCAAAACAATATATCCTATAAAGCAAAACACAATAATATTACAAATATTAAGAAAAGAAGTGCAATAAATTAGGAATCAAGAATGAGGGGTTGGAAGGCAAGCCATTCTACAACCTACCTTACCATAGCATAAGCACAAGACTACTCATACATTATATAAAAACACCACTGAATAATTAAAAGAAATAACAATGAAGTAGAGAAGAGACAAGAATCAAACTTGAACTCAATGAAAATTTTATTGCAATGACATCCAAATACAAGCAAATGAATTTAACTACCAAAATCTAATCTTGCAAGCTCAAAGATGGTGGTTGCAGGACCAGAGGAAGGCAAAGAACTCAGTCTAATCCAAAAAGCTACAAGAATTTTATTAAAATAATTACAAGCAGTGCCAAACTTGTGTTTACTCATAAACTAATCTGCTATTTATAGAGAAATAAAAACCAGAAGTTGCATGTACCAATGAACTCATAAAATCACCAGGGGCCCACAGAACTTGTTCGAACCATTTTGATACTGATATGGCCACAAATTGCGGCCATAATGGATAAAATTACGACCATCTTTTTAAGGATGGGGTCCACCTTTGGTCAGCAGTCTAATAGCCACTTGGTCATCTCAATGTAATTGCAATTGGTTGTAATTTACACATGGGTGATTTCTCAGGGTGATGAACAAAGAATGTGGCTTTTTGCATTCCATAACCCCCTGTTCACTCCATTTTAATAGATCAGTTCCAGAATTTTAAATACACCCTAATTACTACAAATTTTAATGTTTTTCTTTAAATTTTTACAATTTTTTTTAATAAAGAAAACCTTTCATCTACCCTACCCTAGCTACCCTATAAATAGACCCATCTACCCCCTACCCTCTCATCCCAAAACACTAGGTTTACTCTCTTGAAATTTTCACAAGAAAGGTGTGCTTTGAAACCGAGTTCACGGCGAATCGATGACGGATTTCCGGCGACGTTCTTTGAAACAACCGGCGACGAAACAAAGCCTCGACCACTCACCTTGTTCCTCTATACTCTTCAGTATAGATCGAAGCCTGTAAGTCCCGTTCTTTTCTTCTTCTACTTCTCAAAAAATTACGAATTTAAGAAACCCGACGGAAATCGGAACAAACCGATTTCCGATTCGGTTTTTCTACAAAATCTCACTTGTCACCCATACCATAATACCTAAACATATTCATGATTACCATTAATCACATAACAATTAATTTGGACAAAGTTTCTCACATGAAATGATAGCTTTCTTGTAATATCGTATTCTTTTCACAATAATACCATAATGTTTATTTTCCTTCTTCTAATCAATTCCATCATTCCTAAACATGTTCATCTTGATCACTAAACTTGTAAAAATCAATTTGAATGAGTTTTCACACATGAAATGATAACTTTTGCAAATAACGTATTCTTTTACCTAAATACCCTCATGTTTAATTTATCATATTTAACCCTAAACATCACTATACCTTAAAATAAGTCACGAGGTAATGACCTACCTCCACACACATGCAAATAAAACCCTAAAATGATATCATCAAAACTTAGAATACGATAAAAACGAAATTTTCATTAAAATACCATAATCTTCATAAAACCATTCTTAAAAGTTTTAGATTGTTACACTTTTAAACAAATACCTCATATTAGGAAAATACGATAAGTTGTGGACATCGATCGTTTATCTAAACTGACTTTGTGGTGTCTAGGCTAGGCAAGTGAGCTTGGGTAACTTTAAAAGGCCCGCCTCACGATTCGTGAGCGGATACCTCTCTCCCCACTTGTACTTACCTGGCCACAATTGGCGGTGAAGAAGCGATTTGAGGCTTCTAACGACTTGTCGTTTAGACCTTAGAAATATGCTAGTTGGCTTAGGAAACCCTAGAAACTAAAATACGGAAATTGACATCTTTTTACAAATAAATACCTTATCCTTATAAAACCGTTTTGTAAATAAATAGTATTTATTAAATCTTTACAAAGCGCCACTACAACCCACTTATGGGGAACCCGTTAGGGATATACGGTTTATCGTGCACCCGCGGGCTAGTAGTGCGAGATTCAGACCTCCGCAAGGAGCATTCGGTTTCGAAAGGTTTAAAATATGACATTTAGAAAAAAAATGAGATTTTTGGAAAATAAAATATTTATATAAAATTATTCTTGTATTAACATATGTATATTTATCATTTAAACACCTATTTTATTATAAGATAAAGTTTCCACCTTTTTCTAAAAATTACAAGATTAAAAGTTATATTAAAATACCATGAATTTCAAATAAATCAATATTATAAATTAATACTTTTATTAGGATATATTCACTAGAATAACACAAATAAAATTTACACTCATTATAACTATAAAGACGAATAATAAATACTTGAGGTGTATCTTGAAAACTATACAAAAGTATTTTTACATAAAACCCCCTTAAGTTTTTATAAATTACAATAAGGAGCCTAACAATTATAGAACTTCAAATTACCTTTCTTTTAGTCTGACTCGGGTTAGAGTCTGACTATTTATGACTTGAATATAATTCAAGTCAATCTATATTCTTAATAATCCAACTCAATATGAACACATGAATCCCTGAATCCAGTTAACAACTTATTCAACTTGACTGAATCAAACCATAGATATACATCCATTATTCCGTTATTCCAATTACATGATACAATCCGTTTACTGATATCATGGCTTTGGTCAGTCATCCAACTTACATAACACAATACAACAATACTGTTAAAACACTACGGGGTTTAAAGGGGTAGATTGGTACGGAAGGTGTTAAAGATGGCACGAGGTGGTCAGATTAAGACGCCTAGCCTATATTCCGTTGCTGTTGTACCGTGGCTTAACGGTTCCTTGTACTTTCCGTTTGCCCTGGTCTCTAGCATATAGAGACCCCCCTCGTATACACTGGCATCCTTCTGTACCAAGCTACAAACAACAGCGTTAACACAACATTACAACAATATAACAATATAATACAACTATAAAAGCAACTCTCTCTCTCTCTTACTCTCTTTCTATTCTATTCCTCCCTTATCTTTAGGACTTACCGAGCGACCTGTTCGCTGACGACATTCTGTTTCTCTCTTCTTTGAATGTCGTCAGGTGGTTTGGACCCGGCGGAGATCGAGCCATCACAAGAAGACTTGGAGCAATTTGCCGAAGACCCTGCACTTTAGTTCATTGTACACTTTTTCTTTCTATACTTTTCATTTCCTGTTATGCCACTGTTAAGACATCTTTATTTCAGTTGTACTTCATTTTCATATATTGTACAAAGAATGTTAATAAATAAAAGTTGCTGTTCTTTTATATCTTGTCTCTTGTGTATTTATTTTATATTGCTTAGATACGCTTAGCGTATGTACTTCTGAGTATATACGTAGCGGGCCTCGTCGCGTCCCCTTCGCCGTATACCGGGAAGCGGGGCGTGACAGGCTTTGCTGGTGGCCCATGCAGGACGAAATTTTCATAAAGAGGGTAGAATGTAACAACCATAATTTTCCTATACACTTTTCTATTCAATTTTTTTTTTAAATCTTTAAAAGTGTATTTAAACCTGAGCACAATATATATATATATAAGTAACTATTTTGTTTTTAAATAACTCCAATTTTTGTATACATAAATTTGATTTAAATTTGAAGTATACTTGGAGTATTTAATATTGCTGATATCACTTTAAGTATCTATTTTCCCACAATAATTACAAGAAGGAGCTTGTAGCTCATTGGTAATACCTTGCACTGCTGAACCAAGCCACCAAAGTTCGAATCCCATGCCCCACATTATTTTTAGATTATTTTTCTTTTAAAATTCTTGGAAGCCTAACAGTCCACAGGCCATAACTCCCAAAAGATGAACTGAACCCTAAAAACGGAGTATACCAAAGTCTACATCAGAGAACCCCGCACCCGACGGTTGCCGGACTCGGCCGGTGCCGCCGGCCGGACTCGGTCGGACGGCCGAGCTCCCAAAATCAAAAATGTGGCCTTTTGCATTTCATAACCCCCGGTTCACTCCATTTTAATAGATCAGTTCCAGAATTTTAAATACACCCTAACTACTACAAATTTTAATGTTTTTCTTTAAATTTTTACAATTTTTTTTAATAAGGAAAACCTTTCATCTACCCTACCCTAGCTACCCTATAAATAGACCCCCTACCCTCTACCCTCTCATCCCAAAACACTAGGTTTAATCTCTTGAAATTTTCACAAGAAAGGTGTGCTTTGAAACCGAGTTCACGGCGAATCGATGACGGATTTCCGGCGACGTTCTTTGAAACAACCGGCGACGAAACAAAGCCTCGACCACTCACCTTGTTCCTCTATACTCTTCAGTATAGATCGAAGCCTGTAAGTCCCGTTCTTTTCTTCTTCTACTTCTCAAAAAATTACGAATTTAAGAAACCCGACGGAAATCGGAACAAACCGATTTCCGATTCGGTTTTTCTACAAAATCTCACTTGTCACCCATACCATAATACCTAAACATATTCATGATTACCATTAATCACATAACAATTAATTTGGACAAAGTTTCTCACATGAAATGATAGCTTTCTTGTAATATCGTATTCTTTTCACAATAATACCATAATGTTTATTTTCCTTCTTCTAATCAATTCCATCATTCCTAAACATGTTCATCTTGATCACTAAACTTGTAAAAATCAATTTGAATGAGTTTTCACACATGAAATGATAACTTTTGCAAATACCGTATTCTTTTACCTAAATACCCTCATGTTTAATTTATCATATTTAACCCCTAAACTTCACTATACCTTAAAATAAGTCACGAGGTAATGACCTACCTCCACACACATGCAAATACAACCCTAAAATGATATCATCAAAACTTAGAATACGATAAAAACGAAATTTTCATTAAAATACCATAATCTTCATAAAACCATTCTTAAAAGTTTTAGATTGTTACACTTTTAAACAAATACCTCATATTAGGAAAATACGATAAGTTGTGAACATCGATCGTTTATCTAAACTGACTTTGTGGTGTCTAGGCTAGGCAAGTGAGCTTGGGTAACTTTAAAAGGCCCGCCTCACGATTCGTGAGCGGATCCCTCCCACCTCACTTGTACTTACCTGGCCACAATTGGCGGTGAAGAGGCGATTTGAGGCTTCTAACGACTTGTCGTTTAGACCTTAGAAATAGGCTAGTTGGCTTAGGAAACCCTAGAAACTAAAATACGGAAATTGACATCTTTTTACAAATAAATACCTTATTCTTATAGAACCGTTTTCTAAATGAATAGTATTTATTAAATCTTTGCAAAACGCCACTACAACCCACCTATGGGGAACCCGTTAGGGATAGTACGGTTTATCGTGCACCCGCGGGCTAGTAGTGCGAGATTCAGACCTCCGCAAGGAGCATTCGGTCTCGAAAGGTTTAAAATATGACATTTAGAAAAAAATGAGATTTTTGGAAAATAAAATATTTATATAAAATTATTCTTGTAGTAACATATGTATATTTATCATTTAAACACCTATTTTATTATAAGATAAAGTTTCCACCTTTTTCTAAAAATTACAAGATTAAAAGTTATATTACAATACCATGAATTTCAAATAAATCAATATTATAAATTAATACTTTTATTAGGATATATTCACTAGAATAACACAAATAAAATTTACACTCATTATAACTATAAAGACGAATAATAAATACTTGAGGTGTATCTTGAAAACTATACAAAAGTATTTTTACATAAAACCCCCTCAAGTTTTTATAAATTACAATAAGGACCCTAACAATTATAGAACTTCAAATTACCTTTCTTTTAGTCTGATTCGGGTTAGAGTCTGACTATTTCTGACTTGAATATAATTCAAGTCAATCTATATTCTTAATAATCCAACTCAATATGAACACATGAATCTCTGAATCCAGTTAACAACCTATTCAACTTGACTGAATCAAACCATGGATATACATCCATTATTCCGTTATTCCAATTACATGATACAATCCGTTTACTAATATCATGACTTTGGTCAGTCATCCAACTTACATAAAACAATACAACAATACTGTTAAAACACTACGGAGTTTAAAGGGGTAGATTGGTACGGAAGGTGTTAAAGGTGGCACGAGGTGGTCAGATTAAGACACCTAACCTATATTCCGTTGCTGTTGTACCGTGGCTTAATAGTTCCTTGTACTTTCCGTTTGCCCTGGTCTCTAGCATATAGAGACCCCCCTCGTATACACTGGCATCCTTCTATACCAAGCTATAAACAACAGCGTTAACACAACATTACAACAATATAACAATATAATACAACTATAAATGCAACTCTCTCTCTCTCTCTCTTACTCTCTTTCTATTCTAATCCTCCCTTATCTTTGGGACTTACCGAGCGACCTGTTCGCTGACGACATTCTGTTTCTCTCTTCTTTGAATGTCGTCAGGTGGTTTGGACCTGGCGGAGATCGAGCCATCTCAAGAAGACTTAGAGCAATTTGCCGAAGACCCTGCACTTTAGTTCATTGTACACTTTTTCTTTCTGTACTTTTCATTTCCTGTTATGCCACTGTTAAGGCAACTTTATTTCAGTTGTACTTCCTTTTCATGTATTGTATAAAGAATGTTAATAAATAAAAGTTGCTGTTCTTTTATATCTTGTCTCTTGTGTATTTATTTTATATTGCTTAGATACGCTTAGCGTATGTACTTCTGAGTATATACGTAGCGGGCCTCGTCGCGTCCCCTTCGCCGTATACTGGGAAGCGGGGCGTGACAGGCTTTGCTGGTGGCCCATGCAGGACGAAATTTTCATAAGGAGGGTAGAATGCAACAACCCTAATTTTTCTATACACTTTTCTATTCAATTTTTTTTAAATCTTTAAAAGAGTATTTAAACCTGAGCACAATATATATATAAGTAACTATTTTATTTTTAAATAACTCTAATTTTTGTATACCTAAATTTGATTTAAATTTGAAGTATAGTTGGAGTATTTAATATTGCTGATATCACTTTAAGTATCTATTTTCCCACAATAATTACAAGAAGGAGCTTGTAGCTCATTGGTAATACGTTGAACTGCTGAACCAAGCCACCAAAGTTCGAATCCCATGCCCCACATTATTTTTAAATTATTTTTCTTTTAAAATTCTTGGAAGCCTAACAGTCCACATGCCATAACTCCCAAAAGATGAACTGAACCCTAAAAACAGAGTATACCAAAGTCTACATCAGAGAACCCCGCACCCGACGGTCGCCGGACTCGGCCGGCGCCGCCGGTCGGACGGCCGAGCTCCCAAAACCAAAAATGTGTCCTTTTGCATTTCATAACCCCCTGTTCACTCCATTTTAATAGATCAGTTCCAGAATTTTAAATACACCCTAATTACTACAAATTTTAATGTTTTTCTTTAAATTTTTACAATTTTTTTTAATAAGGAAAACCTTTCATCTACCCTACCCTAGCTACCCTATGAATAGACCCCCTACCCTCTACCCTCTCATCCCAAAACACTAAGTTTCCTCTCTTGAAATTTTCACAAGAAAGGTGTGCTTTGAAACCGAGTTCACGGCGAAGCGATGACGAATTTCCGGCGACGTTCTTTGAAATAACCGGCGACGAAACAAAGTCTCGACCACTCACCTTGTTCCTCTATACTCTTTAGTATAGATCGAAGCCTGTAAGTCCCGTTCTTTTCTTCTTCTACTTCTCAAAAAAATACGAATTTATGAAACCCGACGGAAATCGGAACAAACCGATTTGCGATTCGGTTTTTCTACAAAATCTCACTTGTCACCCATACCATAATAGCTAAACATATTCATGATGACCATTAATCACATAACAATTAATTTGGACAAAGTTTCTCATATGAAATGATAGCTTTCTTGTAATATCGTATTCTTTTCACAATAATACCATAATGTTTATTTTCCTTCTTCTAATCAATTCCATCATTCCTAAACATGTTCATCTTGATCACTAAACTTGTAAAAATCAATTTGAATGAGTTTTCACACATGAAATGATAACTTTTGCAAATACCGTATTCTTTCACCTAAATACCCTCATGTTTAATTTATCATATTTAACCCTAAACTTCACTATACCTTAAAATAAGTCACGAGGTAATGACCTACCTCCACACACATGCAAATACAACCCTAAAATGATATCATCAAAACTTAGAATACGATAAAAACGAAATTTTCATTAAAATACCATAATCTTCATAAAACCATTCTTAAAAGTTTTAGATTGTTACACTTTTAAACAAATACCTCATATTAGGAAAATACGATAAGTTGTGGACATCGATCGTTTATCTAAACTGACTTTGTGGTGTCTAGGCTAGGCAAGTGAGCTTGGATAACTTTAAAAGGCCCGCCTCACGATTCGTGAGCGGATCCCTCCCTCCTCACTTGTACTTACCTGGCCATAATTGGCGGTGAAGAGGCGATTTGAGGCTTCTAACGACTTGTCGTTTAGACCTTAGAAATAGGCTAGTTGGCTTAGGAAACCCTAGAAACTAAAATACGGAAATTGACATCATTTTACAAATAAATACCTTATCCTTATAAAACCGTTTTCTAAATGAATAGTATTTATTAAATCTTTCCAAAGCGCCACTACAACCCACCTATGGGGAACCCGTTAGGGATAGTACGGTTTATCGTGCACCCGCGGGCTAGTAGTGCAAGATTCAGACCTCCGCAAGGAGCATTCGGTCTCGAAAGGTTTAAAATATGACATTTAGAAAAAAATGAGATTTTTGGAAAATAAAATATTTATATAAAATTATTCTTGTATTAACATATGTATATTTATCATTTAAACACCTATTTTATTATAAGATAAAGTTTCCACCTTTTTCTAAAAATTACAAGATTAAAAGTTATATTAAAATACCATGAATTTCAAATAAATCAATATTATAAATTAATACTTTTATTAGGATATATTCACTAGAATAACACAAATAAAATTTACACTCATTATAACTATAAAGACGAATAATAAATACTTGAGGTGCATATTGAAAACTATACAAAAGTATTTTTACATAAAACCCCCTCAAGTTTTTATAAATTACAATAAGGACCCTAACAATTATAGAACTTCAAATTACCTTTCTTTTTGTCTGACTCGGGTTAGAGTCTGACTATTTCTGACTTGAATATAATTCAAGTCAATCTATATTCTTAATAATCCAACTCAATATGAACACATGAATCCTGAATCCAGTTAACAACCTATTCAACTTGACTGAATCAAACCATGGATATACATCCATTATTCCGTTATTCCAATTACATGATACAATCTGTTTACTGATATCATGGCTTTGGTCAGTCATCTAACTTACATAAAACAATACAACAATACTGTTAGAACACTACGGGGTTTAAAGGGGTAGATTGGTACGGAAGGTGTTAAAGGTGGCACGAGATGGTCAGATTAAGACACCTAACCTATATTCCGTTGCTGTTGTACCGTGGCTTAACGGTTCCTTGTACTTTCCGTTTGCCCTGGTCTCTAGCATATAGAGACCCCCTCGTATACACTGGCATCCTTCTGTACCAAGCTACAAACAACAGCGTTAACACAACATTACAACAATATAACAATATAATACAACTATAAAAACAACTCTCTCTCTCTCTTACTCTCTTTCTATTCTATTCCTCCCTTATCTTTGGGACTTACCGAGCGACCTATTCGCTGACGACATTCTGTTTCTCTCTTCTTTGAATGTCGTCAGGTGGTTTGGACCCGGCGGAGATCGAGCCATCTCAAGAAGACTTGGAGCAATTTGCCGAAGACCCTGCACTTTAGTTCATTGTACACTTTTTCTTTCTGTACTTTTCATTTCCTGTTATGCCACTGTTAAGGCAACTTTATTTCAGTTGTACTTCATTTTCATGTATTGTACAAAGAATGTTAATAAATAAAAGTTGCTGTTCTTTTATATCTTGTCTCTTGTGTATTTATTTTATATTGCTTTGATACGCTTAGCGTATGTACTTCTGAGTATATACGTAGCGGGCCTCGTCGCGTCCCCTTCGCCGTATACTGGGAAGCGGGGCGTGACAGGTTTTGCTGGTGGCCCATGCAGGACGAAATTTTCATAAGGAGGGTAGAATGCAACAACCCTAATTTTTCTATACACTTTTCTATTCAATTTTTTTTAAATCTTTAAAAGAGTATTTAAACCTGAGCACAATATATATATAAGTAACTATTTTGTTTTTAAATAACTCTAATTTTTTTATATCTAAATTTGATTTAAATTTGAAGTATACTTGGAGTATTTAATGTTGTTGATATCACTTTAAGTATCTATTTTCCCACAATAATTACAAGAAGGAGCTTGTAGCTCATTGGTAATACGTTGCACTGCTGAACCAAGCCACCAAAGTTCGAATCCCATGCCCCACATTATTTTTAGATTATTTTTCTTTTAAAATTCTTGGAAGCCTAACAGTCCACAGGCCATAACTCCCAAAAGATGAACTGAACCATAAAAACGGAGTATACCAAAGTCTACATCAGAGAACCCCGCACCCGACGGTCGCCGGATTCGGTCGGCGCCGCCGGCCGGACTCGGTCGGACGGCCGAGCTCCCAAAACCAAAAATGTGGCCTTTTGCATTTCATAACCCCCTGTTCACTCCATTTTAATAGATCAGTTCCAGAATTTTAAATACACCATAATTACTACAAATTTTAATGTTTTTCTTTAAATTTTTACAATTTTTTTAATAAAGAAAACCTTTCATCTACCCTATAAATAGACCCCCTACCCTCTACCCTCTCATCCCAAAACACTAGATTTACTCTCTTGAAATTTTCACAAGAAAGGTGTGCTTTGAAACCGAGTTCACGGCGAAGCGATGACGGATTTCCGGCGACGTTCTTTGAAACAACCGGCGACGAAACAAAGCCTCGACCACTCACCTTGTTCCTCTATACTCTTTAGTATAGATCGAAGCCTGTAAGTCCCGTTCTTTTCTTCTTCTACTTCTCAAAAAAATACGAATTTATGAAACCCGACGGAAATCGGAACAAACCGATTTCCGATTCGGTTTTTCTACAAAATCTCACTTGTCACCCATACCATAATACCTAAACATATTCATGATGACCATTAATCACATAACAATTAATTTGGACAAACTTTCTCACATGAAATGATATCTTTCTTGTAATATCGTATTCTTTTCACAATAATACCATAATGTTTATTTTCCTTCTTCTAATCAATTCCATCATTCCTAAACATGTTCATCTTGATCACTAAACTTGTAAAAATCAATTTGAATGAGTTTTCACACATGAAATGATAACTTTTGCAAATACCGTATTCTTTCACCAAAATACCCTCATGTTTAATTTATCATATTTAACCCTAAACTTCACTATACCTTAAAATAAGTCACGAGATAATGACCTACCTCCACACACATGCAAATACAACCCTAAAATGATATCATCAAAACTTAGAATACGATAAAAATGAAATTTTCATTAAAATACCATAATCTTCATAAAACCATTCTTAAAAGTTTTAGATTGTTACACTTTTAAACAAATACCTCATATTAGGAAAATACGATAAGTTGTGGACATCGATCGTTTATCTAAACTGACTTTGTGGTGTCTAGGCTAGGCAAATGAGCTTGGGTAACTTTAAAAGGCCCACCTCACGATTCGTGAGCGGATCCCTCCCTCCTCACTTGTACTTACCTGGCCACAATTGGCGGTGAAGAGACGATTTGAGGCTTCTAACGACTTGTCGTTTAGACCTTAGAAATAGGCTAGTTGGCTTAGGAAACCCTAGAAACTAAAATACGGAAATTGACATCTTTTTACAAATAAATACCTTATCCTTATAAAACCGTTTTCTAAATGAATAGTATTTATTAAATCTTTGCAAAGCGCCACTACAACCCATCTATGAGGAACCCGTTAGGGATAGTACGGTTTATCGTGCACCCGCGGCTAGTAGTGCGAGATTCAGACCTCCGCAAGGAGCATTCGGTCTCGAAAGGTTTAAAATATGACATTTAGAAAAAAATGAGATTTTTGGAAAATAAAATATTTATATAAAATTATTCTTGTATTAACATATGTATATTTATCATTTAAACACCTATTTTATTATAAGATAAATTTTCCACCTTTTTCTAAAAATTACAAGATTAAAAGTTATATTAAAATACCATGAATTTCAAATAAATCAATATTATAAATTAATACTTTTATTAGGATATATTCATTAGAATAACACAAATAAAATTTACACTCATTATAACTATAAAGACGAATAATAAATACTTGAGGTGTATCTTGAAAACTATACAAAAGTATTTTTACATAAAACCCCCTCAAGTTTTTATAAATTACAATAAGGACCCTAACAATTATAGAACTTCAAATTACCTTTCTTTTAGTCTGACTCGGGTTAGAGTCTGACTATTTCTGACTTGAATATAATTCAAGTCAATCTATATTCTTAATAATCCAACTCAATATGAACACATGAATCCCTGAATTCAGTTAACAACCTATTCAACTTGACTGAATCAAACCATGGATATACATCCATTATTCCGTTATTCCAATTACATGATACAATCCGTTTACTGATATCATGGCTTTGGTCAGTCATCCAACTTATATAAAACAATACAACAATACTGTTAAAACACTGCGGGGTTTAAAGGGGTAGATTGGTACGGAAGGTGTTAAAGGTGGCACGAGGTGGTCAGATTAAGACACCTAACCTATATTCCGTTGCTGTTGTACCGTGGATTAACGGTTCCTTGTACTTTCCGTTTGCCCTGGTCTCTAGCATATAGAGACCCCCCTCGTATACACTGGCATCCTTCTGTACCAAGCTACAAACAACAGCGTTAACACAACATTACAACAATATAACAATATAATACAACTATAAAAGCAACTCTCTCTCTCTCTCTTACTCTCTTTCTATTATATTCCTTCCTTATCTTTGGGACTTACCGAGCGACCTGTTCGCTGACGACATTCTGTTTCTCTCTTCTTTGAATGTCGTCAGGTGGTTTGGACCCGGCGGAGATCGAGCCATCTCAAGAAGACTTGGAGCAATTTGCCGAAGACCCTGCACTTTAGTTCATTATACACTTTTTCTTTCTGTACTTTTCATTTCTTGTTATGCCACTGTTAAGGCATCTTTATTTCAGTTGTACTTCCTTTTCATGTATTGTACAAAGAATGTTAATAAATAAAAGTTGCTGTTCTTTTATATCTTGTCTCTTGTGTATTTATTTTATATTGCTTAGATACGCTTAGCGTATGTACTTCTAAGTATATACGTAGCGGGCCTCGTCGCGTCCCCTTCGCCGTATACTGGGAAGCGGGGCGTGACAGGCTTTGCTGGTGGCCCATGCAGGACGAAATTTTCATAAGGAGGGTAGAATGCAACAACCCTAATTTTTCTATACAGTTTTCTATTCAATTTTTTTTTAAATCTTTAAAAGAGTATTTAAACCTGAGCACAATATATATATAAGTAACTATTTTGTTTTTAAATAACTCTAATTTTTGTATACATAAATTTGATTTAAATTTGAAATATACTTGGAGTATTTAATGTTGCCGATATCACTTTAAGTATCTATTTTCCGACAATAATTACAAGAAGGAGCTTGTAGCTCATTGGTAATACGTTGCACTGCTGAACCAAGCCACCAAAGTTCGAATCGCATGCCCCACATTATTTTTAGATTATTTTTCTTTTAAAATTCTTGGAAGCCTAACAGTCCACAGGTCATAACTCCCAAAAGATGAACTGAACCCTAAAAACGGAGTATACCAAAGTCTACATCAGAGAACCCCGCACCCGACGGTTGCCGGACTCGGCCGGCGCCGCCGGCCGGACTCGGTCGGACGGCCGAGCTCCCAAAACAAAAAATGTGGCCTTTTGCATTTCATAACCCCCTGTTCACTCCATTTTAATAGATCAGTTCCAGAATTTTAAATACACCCTAATTACTACAAATTTTAATGTTTTTCTTTAAATTTTTACAAATTTTTTTTAATAAAGAAAACCTTTCATCTACCTTACCCTAGCTACCCTATAAATAAACCCCCTACCCTTTACCCTCTCATCCAAAAACACTAGGTTTACTCTCTTGAAATTTTCACAAGAAATGTGTGCTTTGAAACCGAGTTCACGGCGAAGCGATGACGGATTTCCGGCGACGTTCTTTGAAACAATCGACGACGAAACAAAGCCTCGACCACTCACCTTGTTCCTCTATACTCTTTAGTATAGATCGAAGCCTGTAAGTTCCGTTCTTTTCTTCTTCTACTTCTCAAAAAAATACGAATTTATGAAACCCGACGGAAATCGGAACAAACCGATTTCCGATTCGATTTTTCTACAAAATCTCACTTGTCACCCATACCATAATACCTAAACATATTCATGATGACCATTAATCACATAATAATTAATTTGGACAAAGTTTCTCACATGAAATGATAGCTTTCTTGTAATATCGTATTTTTTTCACAATAATACCATAATGTTTATTTTCCTTCTTCTAATCAATTCCATCATTCCTAAACATGTTCATCTTGATCACTAAACTTGTAAAAATCAATTTGAATGAGTTTTCACACATGAAATGATAACTTTTGCAAATACCGTATTCTTTCACCTAAATACCCTCATGTTTAATTTATCATATTTAACCCTAAACTTCACTATACCTTAAAATAAGTCACGAGGTAATGACCTACCTCCACACACATGCAAATACAACCCTAAAATGATATCATCAAAACTTAGAATACGATAAAAACGAAATTTTCATTAAAATACCATAATCTTCATAAAACCATTCTTAAAAGTTTTAGATTGTTACACTTTTAAACAAATACCTCATATTAGGAAAATACGATAAGTTGTGGACATCGATCGTTTATCTAAACTGACTTTGTGGTGTCTAGGCTAGGCAAGTGAGCTTGGGTAACTTTAAAAGGCCTGCCTCACGATTCGTGAGCGGATCCCTCCCTCCTCACTTGTACTTACCTGGCCACAATTGGCGGTGAAGAGGCGATTTGAGGCTTCTAACGACTTGTCGTTTAGACCTTAGAAATAGGCTAGTTGGCTTAGGAAACCCTAGAAACTAAAATACGGAAATTGACATCTTTTTACAAATAAATACCTTATCCTTATAAAACCGTTTTCTAAATGAATAATATTTATTAAATCTTTGCAAAGCGCCACTATAACCCACCTATGGGGAACCCGTTAGGGATAGTACGGTTTATGGTGCACCCGCGGGCTAGTAGTGCGAGATTCAGACCTCCGCAAGGAGCATTCGGTCTCGAAAGCTTTAAAATATGACATTTAGAAAAAAATGAGATTTTTGGAAAATAAAATATTTATATAAAATTATTCTTGTATTAACATATGTATATTTATCATTTAAACACCTATTTTATTATAAGATAAAGTTTTCACCTTTTTCTAAAAATTACAAGATTAAAAGTTATATTAAAATACCATGAATTTCAAATAAATCAATATTATAAATTAATACTTTTATTAGGATATATTCACTAGAATAACACAAATAAAATTTACACTCATTATAACTATAAAGACGAATAATAAATACTTGAGGTGCATCTTGAAAACTATACAAAAGTATTTTTACATAAAACCCCCTCAAGTTTTTATAAATTACAATAATGACCCTAACAATTATAGAACTTCAAATTACCTTTCTTTTAGTCTGACTCGGGTTAGAGTCTGATTATTTCTGACTTGAATATAATTCAAGTCAATCTATATTCTTAATAATCCAACTCAATATGAACACATGAATCCCTGAATCCAGTTAACAACCTATTCAACTTGACTGAATCAAACCATGGATATACATCCATTATTCCGTTATTCCAATTACATGATACAATCCGTTTACTGATATCATGGCTTTGGTCAGTCATCCAACTTACATAAAACAATACAACAATACTGTTAAAACACTACGGGGTTTAAAGGGATAGATTGGTACGGAAGGTGTTAAAGGTGGCACGAGGTGGTCAGATTAAGACACCTAACCTATATTCCGTTGCTGTTGTACCGTGGCTTAACGGTTCCTTGTACTTCCGTTTGCCCTGGTCTCTAGCATATAGAGACCCCCCTCGTATACACTGGCATCCTTCTGTACCAACCTACAAACAACAGCGTTAACACAACATTACAACAATATAACAATATAATACAACTATAAAAGCAACTCTCTCTCTCTCTCTTACTCTCTTTCTATTCTATTCCTCCCTTATCTTTAGGACTTACCGAGCGACCTGTTCGCTGACGACATTCTGTTTCTCTCTTCTTTGAATGTCGTCAGGTGGTTTGGACCCGGCGGAGATCAAGCCATCTCAAGAAGACTTGGAGCAATTTGCCGAAAACCCTGCACTTTAGTTCTTTGTACACTTTTTTCTTTCTGTACTTTTCATTTCCTGTTATGGCACTGTTTAGGCATCTTTATTTCAGTTGTACTTCCTTTTCATGTATTGTACAAAGAATATTAATAAATAAAAATTGGTGTTCTTTTATATCTTGTCTCTTGTGTATTTATTTTATATTGCTTAGATACGCTTAGCGTATGTACTTCTGAATATATACGTAGCGGGCCTCGTCGCGTCCCCTTCGCCGTATACCGGGAAGCGGGACCTTCATGGGCCACCAACAAAGCCTGTCACGCCCCGCTTCTCGGTATACGGTGAAGGGGACGCGACGAGGCCCGCTACGTATATACTCAGAAGTACATATGTTAAGCGTATCTAAGCAATATAAAATAAATACACAAGAGACAAGATATAAAAGAACATCAACTTTTATTTATTAACATTCTTTGTACAATACATGAAAAGAAAGTACAACTGAAATAAAGATGCCTAAACAGTGGCATAACAGGAAATGAAAAGTACAGAAAGAAAAAGTGTACAATGAACTAAAGTGCAGGGTCTTCGGCAAATTGCTCCAAGTCTTCTTGAGATGGCTCGATCTCCGCCGGGTTCAAACCACCTGACGACATTCAAAGAAGAGAGAAACAGAATGTCGTCAGCGAACAGGTCGCTCGGTAAGTCCCAAAGATAAGGAGGAATAGAATAGAAAGAGAGTAAGAGAGAGAGAGAGAGTTGCTTTTATAGTTGTATTATATTGTTATATTGTTGTAATATTGTGTTAACGCTGTTGTTTGTAGCTTGGTACAGAATGATACCAGTGTATACGAGGGGGTCTCTATATGCTAGAGACCAGGGAAAACGGAAAGTACAAGGAACCGTTAAGCCACGGTATAACAGCAACGGAATATAGGTTAGGTGTCTTAATCTGACCACCTCGTGCTACCTTTAACACCTTCCGTACCAATCTACCCCTTTAAACCCCATAGTGTTTTAACAGTATTGTTGTATTGTTTTATGTAAGTTGGATGACTGACCAAAGCCATGATATCAGTAAACGGATTGTATCATGTAATTGGAATAATGGAATAATGGATGTATATCCATGGTTTGATTCAGTTAAGTTGAATAGGTTGTTAACTGGATTCAGGGATTCATGTGTTCATATTGAGTTGGATTATTAAGAATATAGATTGACTTGAATTATATTCAAATAAGAAATAGTCAGACTCTAACCCGAGTCAGACTAAAAGAAAGGTAATTTGAAGTGCTATAATTGTTAGGGTCCTTATTGTATAAAAACTTGAGGGGGTTTTATGTAAAAATACTTTTGTATAGTTTTCAAGATACACCTCAAGTATTTATTATTCGTCTTTATAGTTATAATGAGTGTAAATTTTATTTGTGTTATTCTAGTGAATATATCCTAATAAAAGTATTAATTTATAATATTGATTTATTTGAAATTCATGGTATTTTAATATAACTTTTAATCTTGTAATTTTTAGAAAAAGGTGGAAAATTTATCTTATAATAAAATAGGTGTTTAAATGATAAATATACATATGTTAATACAAGAATAATTTTATATAAATATTTTATTTTCCAAAAATCTCATTTTTTTCTAAATGTCATATTTTAAACCTTTCGAGACTGAATGCTCCTTGCGGAGGTCTGAATCTCGCACTACTAGCCCGCGGGTGCACAATAAACCGTACTATCCCTAACGGGTTCCCCATAGGTGGGTTGTAGTGGCGCTTTACAAAGATTTAATAAATACTATTCATTTAGAAAACGGTTTTATAAGGATAAGGTATTTATTTGTAAAAAGATGTCAATTTCCATATTTTAGTTTCTAGGGTTTCCTAAGCCAACTAGCCTATTTCTAAGATCTAAACAACAAGTCGTTAGAAGGCTCAAATCGCCTCTTCACCGTCAATTGTGTCCAGGTAAGTACAAGTGAGGAGGGAGAGATCCGCTCACGAATCGTGAGGCTGGCCTTTTAAAGTTACCCAAGCTCACTTGTCTAGCCTAGACACCATAAAGTCAGTTTAGATAAACGATCGATGTCCACAACTTATCGTATTTTTCTAATATGAGGTATTTGTTTAAAAGTGTAACAATCTAAAACTTTTAAGAATGGTTTTATGAAGATTGTGGTATTTTAATGAAAATTTCGTTTTTATCGTATTCTAAGTTTTGATGATATTATTTTAGGGTTGTATTTGCGTGTGTGTGGAGGTAGGTCATTACCTCGTGACTTATTTTAAGGTATAGTGAAGTTTAGGGGTTAAATATAATAAATTAAATATGAGGGTATTTAGGTGAAAGAATACGGTATTTGCAAAAGTTATCATTTCATGTGTGAAAACTCATTCAAATTGATTTTTACAAGTTTAGTGATCAAGATGAACATGTTTAGGAATGATGGAATTGATTAGAAGAAGAAAAATAAATATAATGGTATTATTGTGAAGAGAATACGATATTACAAGAAATGTATCATTTCATGTGAGAAATTTTGTCCAAATTAATTGTTATGTGATTAATGGTCATCATGAATATGTTTAGGTATTATGGTATGGGTGACAAGTGAGATTTTGTAGAAAAACCGAATCGGAAATCGGTTTGTTCCGATTTCCGTCGGGTTTCATAAATTCGTATTTTTTTGAGAAGTAGAAGAAGAAAAGAACGGGACTTACAGGCTTCGATCTATACTAAAGAGTATAGAGGAACAAGGTGAGTGGTCGAGGCTTTGTTTCGTCGCCGGTTGTTTCAAAGAACGTCACCGGAAATCCGTCAGCGCTTCGCCGTGAACTCGGTTTCAAATCACACCTTTCTTGTGAAAATTTTAAGAGAGTAAACCTAGTGTTTTGGGTTGAGAGGGTAGAGTGTAGGGGGGGTCTATTTATAGGGTAGCTAGGTTAGGGTAGATGAAAGGTTTTCTTTATTAAAAAAAATTGTAAAAATTTAAAGAAAAACATTAAAATTTGTAGTAATTAGGGTGTATTTAAAATTCTGGAACTGATCTATTAAAATGGAGTGAACAGGGGGTTATGGAATGCAAAAAGCCACATTTTTGGTTTTGGGAGCTCGGCCGTCCGATCGAGTCCGGCCGGCTCGGCTGATCCCGGCCGAGTCCGGCGACCATCGAGTGTGGGGTTCTCTGATGTAGACTTTGGTATACTCCGTTTTTAGGGTTCAGTTCATCTTTTGGGAGTTATGGCCTGTGGACTGTTGGGCTTCCAAGAATTTTAAAAGAAAAATAATCTAAAAATAATGTGAGGCATGGGATTCGAACTTTGGTGGCTTGGTTCAGCAGTGCAAGGTATTACCAATGAGCTACAAGCTCCTTCTTGTAATTATTGTAGGAAAATAGATACTTAAAGTGATATCAGCAACATTAAATACTCCAAGTATACTTCAAATTTAAGTCAAATTTATGTATACAAAAATTGGAGTTATTTAAAAACAAAATAGTTACTTATATATATATTGTGCTCAGGTTTAAATACTCTTTTAAAGATTTAAAAAAAAATTGAATAGAAAAGTGTATAGGAAAATTAGGGTTGTTACAATTGGGGTTTTGGCCGTGCAAGCCGTTTGGTGAGATCATGGCTTTAGAATTCTGGGGCTGCTTCATTGTGACATATAGAGATTTAGTTGATGTCTGGAATCTTCATATATTCTCTGAGTCTCTGCCAGTATTGATTCTTCGATATTAGTTAACTTTATCGGCAGATTTTTTGATTCCCGACATCTCAATATCTCGATCTCCTAACCTGAGCTAAACCTTGCACAACATCTCAATGAATAATATTAGTAATATTTGGTATTTTTTGAGATATTATACTAACCATTTGATATGGTATTATATTTTAACAATATTGATTAAGGATATTTGATATGATATGCATATTTAAATTATCAAAATATTATATAAATATTATATGCATACATTTTCCTTCATAATGTTAATTATAATATATAAACATATGGTAAATAGTATTTTTACAGATAAACCCTCATATGTGTCATATTTTTAAAAAACACCTTTAGATATTTAAGAAAATTAAGGAAAATGTCATATCAAAAGTGCGATATTTTCGACTGAACAAATACCCCAAAACTTATGTTTGATCGTCCTGAGCAAAATTATTTATTCAAGAGAAGGAGAAAAAGAAATAGAAAAACCTAAGTAGCACACTTTCGTAGGCAACACGATTGCATTGAGCACGTGCAACAAGTCGTTAAACCTCTAGGTGTCCCTAATAGGAGGAGTGCTGTCTCCTGAGGGTTTTCAGCGGATTACACCCATAAAATCCTATAATAAAAGAAAGATGGTGAAAGTTACATATAAAGATAAGAACCATAAAAGAAAGAACTTGAAAATAAGAGTTTTCAACTACACCAGTTTTTCAGTTGTCATGAGCCCTGTCTTAATGGTCGTGAAAAGATGTTAGAAATCACATCATCCCTCAATAAAACATCGCCTTTAATCTTCCTCCTTACCATTCATCCAAACATCGATCATATACCTCTAAGTGTGTGTAAAAGACATCTCTACACTCAGAGAATTCAATTCAAGCTATCATACTCTTGTCCATCTTCCAAAGTACTTTATAGTCGGTGAATAATTTCAAAGGAATTGCTCACACATTCTTCATGCGACCGTTACCACTTCTTGAGGTACTAACCGACCGATTACCAAATGTGATCGCTTATTTAGGCGTAATTCCTCGTTTCGCAACACCTAAGGCTTAGTAATGGCTCCCAAACCAGTTGGTCTAAGGCACTAGGTGATGAAACACTCTCGTTATATTTTTTTATGCTTCCTTAATCAATTACAAAACCAGTGTTCATTTTTTTCTTCACCACTTATACTTTTATTTATTTTATTTTATTTTCCATACTAAGGCTTTTAGACAAGAGCATTTCAAGGTATCCTCTACTATCCCAATTTTCAAGATGTATGACGGTGCATATAGTAGGGTATCAACGTTCAAAAGTTTGGACTCAAGAATATGGACTATTTTTCAGACTTATTTTTATCCTCAGATTAGTAATTTTCTTCATCTTACTAACCCTTAGGACAATGTCTCATAACTACTTATTACTAGTTTCGTTTAAGAAAATATCTAACTTTCTTGCTTATCTTAAACTATTCCTATCTTTCATATGTAAATTTTCACTTTCAAAATTTCATTATTAAAATTTTTTTTGTGCTTATATTTATGATAATGCAAAATAATGCGTGAATAAGCACAAATCTCCCCCAAACCTGTTTGCAGCAGTGTCTTCACCGATGTCATCTGTTAAGCCTAAAAAAAACTTGTAGACTTGGGAGGAAAAGTTATCAAAGGGGACAAAAAATAATGAAAGTGAAATTCTCTCCCAAACTTATTTTTGGCTCACAATTTTGTAAAATTTTTATTTTCTTTCAAGATCCAAAAAATATCCCCCCCAAACTTGAGTAAAACCGTATTAAGCATTTAAAATTATGAAGGGGGGTTAAAGTTATTGGTCAAAGTAAAGCCTTACAAAGACCAAAAGTCAACACCAACCATTCAAATATTTTATTGATGTAACGCACTGGTTAGTAGAAAATCATGTCACCTATTGACGTGAAGAAGTGGGGGGAGGGGATAAGAGGTGGAATAGAATGGGTTTACGTCTCGGTTTATAGAGATGAAACAATGATGGTGGATTACTCGCATTCTCGTTATTGATAAGAAGAAGAGGTGGTGGTTCAACTTCTTTGTGTTGGGGTTGATTTATCATAACTCCCATGTTTTCTAAGAATGCGAGTTCTTCAGCGAAGATTTCTTCAAAACTTTCATCGATATCTCGAATAATAATCTCGTTAGAAAGAACGGGATGATACTCAGACTCTATAAAAGGTTCATAATATGCATTAAATGTTGACCCGGACAGCTCGATAGAAGGGTCCATATGTGTATAATAAATAGCAGGGTCAAACAACAACGTACTAGCGGATTCAAGATCAGTATCGTGAAATTGTTCAAATTCGCTGCTGTCGAAAATTATCGTTTTGACAGAAAATACTTGAGCATAGGGTTAGGAGGGTTCACTTCCCAACTTGTAAATATTAAGCTCAATTAACTTCTTCCCGAAGGATAGGGTCATAGAGCTATTTCGACAATTGATTATTGCGTTGGAAGTCGTAAGAACAGGTCGACCTAAAATCATCGGAATTTGGTTTCGTGGGTTTACCACAGGCTGTGTATCTATAACGATAAAGTCCATAGGGAATATAAATTCCCCGACTTTGATTAAACATCCTCTAGCTCACCCCTAGGCCGGGTGATAGATCGATCGGCCATCTGAAGAGTGCAGTGCGCCGGTTTTAACTCTCCGATCCCTAATTGCTCATACACAGAATAAGAAAGCAAGTTAACACTAGCGCCTAAATCGAGTAGAGCACGATTGATAGTTTTATCCTAAATAGAAATAGATATGGTAGGACTTCCGAGGTCCACTCGTTTCTTGGATAATTGTTGGGTAAACGCAGTGCTCACATTACTCGCTAAGAAAACTTTTTTAGGCACTTGAATTTTTTCTTCCTAGTGCACAAGTCCTTTAGGATTTTCGCATAAGACGGAACTTGTTGAATAGCATCTAGGAGAGGAATATTTATGTTAACTTGCTTGAAAAGTTCCACAATCTTCTCCATTTGTGGACTGGGTCTGTTGCCTATTAACCTGTGCAGATAAGGAGCTTTATCAATAAGGGTCGGGTCCAACATTGGAGAGGATTGTGGGGATGGAATGGATCCCAGAATTGGAGTGGGGATCATTTTAGGTAGACTCAAGGAAGTGGGCTGAGTGTTCGAGCCTTTGGGAATACGGAGAATAGGCTCGGAAGAAGGTGGACTAGACAAAATAGGGTTAGAAGTAGAAGCCTGGGTTTCAATTGATTCCTCATCATCAACCTGTTCACCGACATTGTTGTTCAGCACTATTCCCGATATCAACGTGGTAACGACACTCACATTATAACTGAGTGGCCAGGATTAGGTATAGGTTGAGATGGAAGTTTCCCTTTTTCTCTCGCACTCATCGCGGTATTTATTTGTGTAAGTTGTGCTTCTATCGATTTTATACTTTCACCGTGGGAGGTGGTGGTCTATGTTAATGCTCGGATAGAAGACTTTATATCATCCGTCATTTGCATGGAATGTTTAATAAACATATCCACGCTTCGTTCAAGTGCAGATGAGTTTTCGGTACCGGCCATTTAGAAAGAATTATTATAAGGTGTAGAACTGTTGGTCGGATTTTGAAAAGGTTGCAATTGAAAAGGGTGCCGACTCTGTGGTGGTGGTTGCTGTTGCTATGGAGGAGGTCTTTGATAGTTGTTTGGGAACTGGTTTTGATTTTGAGTTTGGTTTTGGTTCCAAGCAAAATTAGGATGATTCCTCCACCTCTGATTATACGTGGAAGAATAAGGATCGTTTTTAGGTCGCTGCTGAAAAGTAGCATTAGTGTGTTCTTGACCTTGAAATGGAGCACTCAAAGGATATTCTTCCGTTAAGTGTGATGGGTCGGAACAACAACTACACACGATTTTGGAGAGCGTAACCTAGTTTAGGGAGGCTGATGAGAATTTGTTCTCTATAGAGCCGAGTTTCTTTTGCATCGCTACCATTTCTACTTTTACTACGATGGAAACATCGAGCTGATGGATACCTCCCCTAGATGATGATGGTCTAACTCTTTCCCACTGCAAAGTGTGTTCAGCGAGATCTTCCAGAAATTTCCAAGCTTCACCATCGTCTTTGGACATGAAATTGCATTGACAAGTGGTTTCAAGCATCTGTTTTGTCGCTGGATTAATGCCCTCATATATAATTCGACATAGATCCCATCTATTTATTCCGTGATGAGGACATTGGACAAGCAGATCTTTAAACCGTTCAAAACATTTCCAGAATGGTTCATTGGGAAACTGGGTAAACTGGTTGATCTCGCTCCGAACATGGGCGGTCTTATGATTGGGGTAAAATTTCTTTAGGAATGCTATGACGAATTCATTCTAATTGGAAATAGAGTGTGCGGCAGTGTTATAAAACCATTTTTCTACTAGATCGTACAAAGTAAAAGAGAGAAGACGTAAGCACATAGCATCCACTGACAGTTGTGACGTACCCATCATTGCGCATTCATTTTCGAATTTGGTGATAAAAACGTATGCATCTTCAGACTCAAGCCCGTGAAATTTGGGCAAAAGGTTGATGAAGTGGGGTTTGATTCCAAAATTATCCCCATTGGCTGGTGGAATAGATAGACAAGTAGGAAGGGGACCGCGTATAGGATAACATCTCTCTTAGGGAGAGATACACGGTGGATTCTGCGCACCTACGGGTGGTGGCAGGGTTGTGGTGGTAAAATCTGATGGAGAACCATCCATCGCGGATGTGGTGGGTGGAAGGGAAAAAGAAGATGAAGAAATACCGACTTCGGGGTCGATAGCAGAAACGCGGACAAGACGGGCACTAGAATCCCGTATCTAGCTGAGCATGCACTAAGCGGGTTTAGCGCACATGGCAGCATGTGTGTGATTTAAAAATGGTTTGTTTTTGAAAAAGTGTTGGACGTGAGACAAATCACATAAAAATGCATAATCAACCCTAGAACCAAGGTCACTTAGGTCAAGTCATTAGACCGCTTCTAGACTTCCAAAGGAAAAGCCATAGGATCAATCCTCTACCATCTCTTTATAACTCTTGTGGCCATGTGAATGCCTGGTAAGTGGGAGGTATCCGCTATATGAATCACCGAAAATAGATGGCCTAATTAAGTAACCACTTTCCTGGACACACTTCTCTAGACACCACAAAAGAAATGCGGATAAGCGATAGATTACCTACGACCTTTCTCTGTCCTAATTGAGCGCGGCGGTTTTTAGAGTCTTGGTCTAGATATTTTTTAATTAATGTAAGGTGATACAGATGCTTGTTTTGTGATTTGTGGGGCCTAGGAAGGGTGATGAAATCCCCATCTAATTTGAATTGTGGTCTTGCCCCTTAAAGTCCGTATTAAAAATATACAAAAAAAACCGCAAAACAAAACAAGCAAAAAGATTTTTGAGCGGAGAAATTTGCAAAGAATCATGCAGAAAAATATATTATAGGATTTTCAGAGAAGAGTGAAAGAGTTGAAGAATATACCAGAGAAGTTTGGATGCATGAACCCTTAAGACTGCCGTGGTTCCGCCGCCAAAATGCCCTTATTGCCGCGGTTCTGCTGCGCAGTTGAGGGATCATTTGAAAATTTTTGCTACAGTGGCCTCCTTTGCTCCTCTCTAAAAGTCTCTAAATCTGAAATTTCTCGTTCAAGTTACTCCAGATTTCTGTTCTCCTCCGAACACAGAGACGGAACCGCATAGGTTCGTCTTGTCTGAATTTGGGGGCAGATGCTATTTGGTTTTATCCGTCCACCTCTCCGAAGATGCCAAGTTGATTTATGGCACCGTGCATCGGAGGTTTAGACGGATGCGGCTGATATAGCAGACTTCGTTAGATTCTCCCTCGTTTGAGGGGTTTTTGATTGTGGGGACGCTCTTCCCTGCAGGCGCAAGCTCCTGCAGTTAATTACGTTACCGCATCGCGGTAACAACTTTCTCCTTCTCCAGATGGTCGCCTCGTGTCGTGTGTGTTTGCTTTTCTTTTTTGGTTGCCCGTGGATTGTATACAGAGACTAATTTATGTTGTTGCCCGTAGGGCGTGGATTAATCCAAATTCGTATTTTTTTTAGATTTGGGTTTTGGTTTGGGTTTAAGGATTCGTTAGTCTCATTTGAGACTAAGATCAACTTAAAGGTTTGTTAAGGATACGTTAGTCTAATTTGAGACTACGATCAACTTAACCATTTGTTAAGGAAACGTTAGTCTAATTTTAGACTAAGATCAACTTAACGGGATCATTTAGATCCAACAAAAGAGCATTTGGTCTCTATTTTTTTAGTTTAGGGACTTTGCAGTCCAGTTTAAAGATGTCATAGTCTGTAAAATTTAAGGACATCATAGTCCATGAGTTTAAGGACCCCACAGTCCATGATAGTTTAGAGACATCATAGTCTGTAAAGTTTAAGGACATCAGAGTCCATGAGTTTAAGGACCTCACAGTCCATAACGTTTAAGGACATCATAGTCCATGAGTTTAAGGACCGTGGAATTTCTGGTTGTCGGGACCCGTCACCTCTCTGAAGACGTTGAAGGATTACAACGAAAAATATCAGAGGAGTGAAGAGATGTACCCTTGAACCAATATTGGTTGGGAGATCTGTGGTCTAATTTGGGACTAAGATCAAAGATTTGTGAGCATATGGGCTTAAGTAATCTGAATTAAGGATCTGTGGCCACATTGGGCTCGGCTCATTCAGTTAAAATGATGAGCATTGGTTCTGACAATTGTTTTTATCTTTTATTGAGTGCTGAGCACTTATTATGGCTCTGGGTTTTGTCATTAAAGAATAGATTATGTTCTCTTAGCGCATACGTGAGGAGCACGTGGCGCGCTTGGCGCTGAGTGCCAGTCAATGAGCGCAGAGCGCTTTTGTTAAGTAGCGCACACTTGAGGAGCACATGGCGCGCTTGGCGCTGAGCGCCAGTTAATGAGCGCATTGCGCTTCTGTTAAGTAGCGCACACGTGAGGAGCACGTGGCGCGTTTGGCGCTGAGCGCCAACCAATGAGCGCAGAGTGCTTCTGGCGAAATAGCGCACACGTGAGGAGCACGTGGCGCGCTTGGCGTTGAGCGCCAACCAATGAGCGCAGAGCGCTTCTGTTTATGTAGCGCACATGTGCGGAGCACGTGGCGTGCTTGGCACCGTTTGCCAGCCAATGCGCTTCTTTAAACTTGGAGCGCTAAGGCTCTGCAGCGCTATGCGCTAGATTTGGAGCGCTGATGCGCTTCTTTAAACTTGGAGCGCTAAGGCTATTTTTAGACAGTTCTGTGCTCTGAGAATTAAATTCTCTCTTTTATAAGAGACTTTGTCTCATAGATCTAAGAACAAAGTTCTTATTTTATAGGAGATATTTCAATCTCTTATGTTTTGGTCAAAGGTTTTTCCTTTATGGATCTGTGATCCTAAGAGAATTGAATCATTCTCCCCCCTTTCTAATGATGAGATGTTATAATCTCTGAAAGACAATTTGTCTTATAGATCTATGTTCTGAATAAGATTAAGTTCTTCCCCTTATTTTTTATGATGAGATATTTTGATCTCTGTTGTGAAGGATCTTGGCCTTATAGATCTATGATCTTAGAAAAAGAAGTAAGCTCTTCTTTTTATATGAGATGATTTCATCTCTCTGTTTTTTTTACCTTGAAGAAAATCTTCTTCTTCTGAGAGCTTGCTTTTTGTCATTTTAAAATTTCTCAAAGTTTATGGGGGGTTTCTCTATATGAGACTTGAAGTCTTGGGGCCTTTATATAGTGAAGGCTGATTTGTTCAATCGGTTAAGGAGGTCTTTTCTCTAATTGATTTGTGGATGTTTCCCCCGTTGGATCTTTGATCTAAGAGCTTCTGATTTACAGAAGGCAATCTTCTTGTTTTTTTTAACAAGATTGGAAAATCTTTCCCTATACAGAATTTATTCTCTATCTTGGTGATTTTAATCACCATTGGATCTTTGATCCAACGGTGCTCTGATTTACAGAGCACAATCTTTCCTGTTTGGAAAGATTCTGAGGAATGTTTCCTTAACAGAATTTTATTCTGGTCAATTGATGATTTTTAATCATGTTCGTTGGATCTTTGATCCAACGGTTGGGAACATTTAGTTCTAGCGCTAGCGCTCTCATGCTTTGCACGTGATGCGCTGCTTAGAGTGCAACGCACTTAGCGCTAGCGCTTACGTGCTTTGCACGTGGTGCGCTTCTTAGAGTGCAGCGCTCTTAGCGCTAGCGCTCACGCGCTTTGCACGTGGTGCGCTGCAGCGCTCTTAGCGCTAGCGCTCTTGTGCTTTGCACGAGAGCGCTGCCTCAGAGTCTTTGACTCTCTGCGCTGGCGCTGTTATGAAGCGCTGCTTCATTTCAAAATTTAAAATTTGAACAGAGCTTTTCTCTGATTGGGGTAAACAAATGCCCCCCCACCATTGCGCTCACGTGGCTCACACGTGAGTGCAGCGGTGGCAGCATCTGCGCCCTTAGATCAACTTAGAAGTTGAAACGGCTCTTAGTGCCTATAAATAGGACCCCTTGCCCTTTAGATGATTTCTGTTCATCTTCTTACTTTTTCTTCTGAGAATTATTTCTTTTTCAGAGCATAAATCTTTCCTTTAAGAAATTTCTTAAGAGTCAAAACTCTGCCCAATTTAGGTATAAATTGAACTTTTTAACAGAGCTTTGCTCTCCTTAGATCATAGATCTAAAAATATATCTTTAGGGTTTTACCCATTAACAGAGCTATGCTCATTTCCATGATGTAATCTTTTTAGGGTGATTTTAACCCATGAACTGGAATATAGTTCATGAAGAACTTAAGGGTTTATTCACAGATCTTGAAGATCTTGGAGTTTTTACTCTGAAAAAGCTTTGCTTCTTAGGGTTTCTTGATGGATTGTTTCATCTTTCTTACAGAGCATTGCTCTTTAGAAATTTTGGGGGGGGGGGAATTTTATTCCCCTCGTGATTAATTATGACAATTGTCTGTCTGTTGCAGAGCATTTCTCTTAATGGGAGATTTACTCCTTGGCCCGAGGGAATCTCATTAAATGAGAATCCTTTGAGGATATCCTCGTTTAATGACAGTCTCATCAAATGATGAGACTGTTTTATTAATGATGAGTTATCATCTAGATTGTATGGGTCCCCTTTGGCCTCTTTTTACTGCATTGCAGTATGGTACGGATTTAAAGTACCAAGTACCGAACTTGACTTGTAGCATTGACGGCTAACTTTGTTCTTTTCTATGCAGGTACTATGTCTTTCGATACTTCGTTCCCTTTGTCTGTTCAGAAGGCGGATTCCCTATAGCGCCAGTGGATAGGGAAGTCTTCGCATTGATAAAAGATCATGACCCAGAGCACAAGAATCTTCATTTATGGGGAATATGGTACAACCAGATTATCAGGGGTCGACGGAGCTTTTCTTGTGCAACGCCCTCGGAGCCTATCTCGGCGATCCCTTATGCAGATGCACCCCCGATAAACAATGTCGTGGAGGAAGTCAATTAGACTTTGGAGGGTCTCCTTCAGCCTTCCATGGCTGCAATACCCGTACAGCCGGCAGCGGCTTTGGATACTCTAGGACGGCGTATATGCCAGGGTGAGTCGCGTCCTTGGGGACAGCCATATAACATAGGCTTAACTCCCCGTCACCCAGCCGGATATCTGCAATGGGCCCGCTATATTTTGTCGGCTAAGAAGTCGCAACTGCTGAAGCTTGGGTTGTATCCCACAGTTTATGCATCTCTCTTCCAGTATTCCACGCCTCCTGCCTGGTGGGTCAAGGCTTTCCTGGAGCAATGGAACATTCCGATCCATACCTTCCTTCTGTTGGATCGAGAAGTTTCAATTTCTTTAGAGGATTTTGCCGAGGTTTCTGGCCTACCGGTTAGGGGAGAACATTATGAGGAGCTGCTTCCTCCGGATGAGTACATCTTTGCCACCAAATCAGTGGTAATGGGTCTTACCCCGGAGAACGCTATTCAACATCAATTCCCGCGTTTGATAAAGGTGTTGAATATCTATGAGAGCCACTTTCTCAAATCCGGAGGCCGTGGGGTTAATTTCACAGATTTCATCGCCCGTTTTCTCCGCCCGGAAGTCCTGTCAAAGGAAGTCGCGAAATTTGCCAAACTTGACGATCCTTTTGGTTTCGGTTTGGACAACCAACCGGTAGCGGAGGTGGATCAGAGAAATTTCTTTCTCCCCAACACCCGGTCGTCTCTTTCACAGAACTCGCAACTCCTGGAATTGATGAAGAAACATTCTTTTTGGGGTTCCTCGGGCTATGGCTAAGCTGGTTTGCACTTCCGATGCACCCTCGCCATATGAGGCTATCCGTTTTTTATCCAGCTCACCGAATGGTTGCTGGGATGCAAGTGGCCGTCGGGATCGCCGGGTTAGCCCATTTATATCACGGCTTCAGCTTGGCAGCAGACACTACTGAACCAGAGGTGCAGTACGTGAACTTTTCGATGCATTATTTTATGTCCTGGATCGAGCTACATGTACTTGGCGTCTGCGGTATCCATAAAAGGCCTTACTTCTATGATAAGTGTAAGTTCCCTCGGATCATGCGGCTAGTCGACGCATCCATTGTAAATCCGACACTGCGGGAAGCTATGGGTTTGCTCCTTTGTCCACGCATGGTTGGAGATGGCATGACCTTCACCGATAAAATTCTGACCGTCGGCCAGGAATCCACAAAAATGGTGCTTCCATTGCAGGACATCTTTAAAGACGGGTCCTCTGTCTTGAAATCTCGGGAGATTCTCCATTTATACTCCATCAGGCCGGCCTTTTTGTACCATTATCTTTCTTTCGACAGCCATTTTCTCGTGTTTAGGAAGAATAATTCGGCGTTGTTTATGAGATACAACCCGCATCATTTCGCCCAGCAGTTAAGCTATAATCAGGGTGTCCCGCTTGAGGCCTTCTTGGCAGAAACGGCTGCTACTGAAGAGGGTATCCAGAGCACGTTGCATCATTTTATGCTCCTAAACACATGGTCCAACTTCTTCATCAGTGAACCGAGTTGTGTTCTGAAAGCCCTGAACGTGTATGTGGCGTGGTATCAACATTCGATGGGCGCCGTTATTAGGGAAGAAAAGCGATTGCTGCTTGATTGCAAGGGCACCGCCCCGGCTGGTAACCCCGCTGTTCCCTTGAAACGATGGACCATTGTCCGTCCTCCCTTGAGGGAAGCTGCAACGGCTGCGGTACCATGTATTATCCCTGAGCTACCCCAACCTTGTGCTCCTGTAAAAGTAGTAGCAGCGGCGTTGTTCAGTTGAAAATATTGCACTTTGGTATAAGTATTTTCCTTACATTTCTTAAATAATAAAAGGTGTTTATTATAAATATTAAACATATTTGGATTTATCTGCAAAATACTATTTGCCATATGTTTATATATTATATTAATATTATGAAGGAAAATATAGATATTTTATATTTATATAATATTTTGGTAATTGAAAATATGCATATCATATCAAATATTCTAATCATAATTCTTAAAAGATATAATATCATACAAATGGTTAGAATACTATTTCAAAATATATGCATAATATTTTAGTAATTAAAAGATGCATAGCATATCAAATATTATTAATCATGTTTCTTAAAGATTTATTACCATATAAAGTGCATAGCATATTAAATATTCTTAATCAAGTTTCTTAAACATTTATTACCATATATAGTGATTAAGATACTCTCTCTAATTTAATAAATAATACTAATATTATTCATAGAGATATTGTGCAAGATTTAGCTCAGGTCAAGAGATCAAGATGTTTAAGATGTCAGGATAAAAAAATCTGCCAAAATTGCAAAATCAATACTGACAGCGACTCAGAATCCATATATGGAAAGTCACTATATTAGGAAGTCACCATATATGGTAACTAGTTTTTCTTCTTTGAGGGCTATATAAAGGACCAAGGGCTAAAGTTAGAAGGAATCAAGCTGAAGAGATCATGAAGTCCAAGACGGCTCACGCATCCAGGCTGATCATCAACTGTTCATCTACCTCCTTCGGAAGAGTTCGAGAAGCAAACCAAGTTTTTGTAATCATTTTCTAAGGAATAAAGTGTAGATTGTTCAAGTTGATTAATAAAGATAGTTGTTTATTTAATTCTTTTGCATTTTACATTATGTTTTCCCTCTCTGTCTTTTCATCTTCTTTTCCCAACATGCCCAATTAATTCTCCGATTGTTAGGGTTTATAAGATTATGGTAGATTAATGGATGATCAAGATCCTTAAACTCTTTTTACGTCCTATAAAGTTTATAAACTTTAATAAAAGAATCATTAACATCCTAATCGGGCACGCTACCAATTTATTATTAGTCTTTACCGCGATTAGAGATTAGATTAATGATTGTTTTGGTAAAGGCTAGATATGAACGGAGTTCCATGTCGAGATAGGGGTTAAGAGTGGGAACCCTTTTCCCTCCAGAAACCCTAATCTACATGCATCTCTGTCGTTCTAGTTTTAAATCTATTAAAGGATAAAAAGAGTAACTTTAATTAACCATCCATAACTACTAAATCCTAATGAACCCTACAAGCCCCCTTTTAATATTGAACTTACATCTATAATTAATCTAGAACTATATTTTGCATCCGTATTTAACGTAGATCTAGAAACTATAACCATTCTTATTTCTTCCTCCTTTCTCAACACGCCTAAAGTAAGAATAAAATATTCCATGTTTCCCTGCGGACAACCCGTACTCATCTCGGCTAGCTAGAAGCGACACCATTATTGATTGCGGTTATTCTACAAACACTTTTTCACACAAATCAAATGGCGCCGTTGCCGGGGATACGTGCGTAATATTTTTTTTCTTACTATTCGTGTTGAATTCTTATTCGATCTATATCATAAAAATAAACAAAACTGCAAATTGAATATTTAACGATTATTGTGTGAATTTTGCGAGGGAATCTGGAGTCACAGATTTGAGGAAACAGAGATTCAGAGACATTCATAAAGAGCCAGAGGAGGAAGGGAGGCCACGTAGCAAAAATATTCATTAGATCTTCCTAGTCTGCGGCGGAACCGCGGCATAAAGAGCCTATTGGCGGCGGAACCGTGGCTCATTAAGGGATTTAGGGTTTCCAATTTCTCAGGTATCTTCTTTACATCTTTCTCTCTCCTCTGAAATCCACTAAATATTTTTTCTGCAGGATTCTTTGCAAAATATCGCTGCTCAAAAATCTTTTTGCAAAAGTTTTGTTATTGGTTTGTTGTTGCATATTTTAATACAGACTTTAAGGGGCAAGACCACAATTCAGATTAGGTGGAGATTTTATCACCCTTCCTAGGCCCCACAAATCACAAAACGAGAAACCGCATCAACCCTACATTAATTAAAAAAATATCTAGACAAGACTCTAAGGACTGTCGCGCTCAATAAGGATAAAGGAAGGTCGTGGGTAATCTATCGCTTATCCGCATTACTTTTGTGGTGTCTAGGCAAGTGGTTACTTAATTAGGCCCACTACTTACGCAGTGGAGAACCTCCCACTTATGTGGCACTTACCTGGCCACAACAGTAGTAAAGAGGTGGTAGAGGATTGATCCTGCGGCTTGTCCTTTGGAAGTGTAGGAGCGGTCTAGAGACTTGAACTAGGTAACTTTAGTTCTAGGGTTTTTTGTGCATTTCTGTGTGATTTGTCTAAGTCCGACACACTTTTCAAAACAAACCAATTTTTTAAATCACACACGCTGCCACTTGCGCTAAACCCTCTTAGTGCATGCTTGGCTGGACACGGAATTCTAGTGCCCGTATTGTCCGCGTTCCTGCTATCGACTCCGAAGTCGGTGCTTCTTCATCTTCTTTTCCCCCACCACCCACCATGACCGCGATGGACGGATATCCATCAAACTTTAACACCACTCTGCCACCGCCCGTGGGTGCGCAGAATCCTCCACGCATTTCTCTCCACGAGAGATGCTACCATACACGTGGGCCCCTTCACACTTGTCTTTCCATTCCACCAGCCAATGGGGATAATTTCGAAATTAAACCTCATTTCATCAAACTTTTACCCAAATTTCACGGGCTCGAGTCTGAAGATGCATACGTTTTTATCACCAAATTCGAAAACGTATGTGCTTTGATGGGTACTTCACAGCTTTCCGTGGATGCTATGCGTTTACGTATTCTCCCGTTCACTTTGTGCGATTTAGCCGAGAAGTGGCTTTATAACATACCCGCACATTCTATTTCAACATGGGACGAATTCGTTATAGCGTTCCTGAAGAAATTTTATCCCAATCATAAGACCACCCGTGTTCGGAGCGAAATCTTCCAATTTACCCAACTTCCTAATGAACCATTTTGGAAATGCTTTGAACGGTTCAAGAATCTTCTTTTACAATGTCCTCATCACGGAATCCCTAGATGGGATCTGTGCCGAATTATCTATGAGGGTATTGATTTCACGACAAAATAGATGCTTGAAACCATGTGTCAATGTCAATTCTTGTCTAAAGATGATAGTGAAACTTGGAAATACCTAGAAGATCTTGCTCAAAACACTTTACAATGGGAAAGTGTTAGTCAACCATTGTCTAGGGAAGGTATCAATCAGTTCGATGTTTCCGTCACAATGAAAGCCGAAATGGCCGCAATACAAAGGAAACTTGACGCTATAGAAAACAGAATTTCTTCAGCCTCCCTAACCAGATACACACTTCCCAAAACCGTGTGTGGTTGCTGTTCCAACCCATCACATTTGACTGAAGAATGTCCTTTGAATGTACCGTTTCAAGGTCAAGAGCACACTAATGCTTCTTTTCAGCAGCAAAGACCTGGAAACGATCCTTCTTCTTCCACTTATAATCAAGGTTGGAGGAATCACCCTAATATTGCTTGGAACCAACACCAAACTCAAAATACGGTTCCAAATCCAAATGACTTCCAAAAGGTCCCTCCACAGCAACAACAACCACCACAACTGAGTCAGCACCCCTTTCAACCACAACCTTTACAAAATCCGGCCAACAACTTTGATCCTTCTTCTGCCGGTACCGATAAACCCTCTGCACTCGATATGTTCATTGCACAGTCCATGTGAACGAATGACATTTTAACGTCTTCTATCCATACGTTAGTGCAAAACACTGTCTCCCACGGTGAGAGTATCAAATTGATAAAAGCACAAATTGCACAACTGACTGCAACAATGAGTGCTAGAGAGAAAAGGAATCATCCAGCTCAACCCCTACCTGATCCTGGGTGCTCACGGTATAATATGAATGCAATTATCACGTTGAGATCTGGAAGAGTGCTGAATAACCATGTGGGTGAACAGATTGAAACTGATATTGAGGAACAAATTGAACCCCCGGCTTCCACTTCCACTTCTACTTCATACCCTATTTCATCTAGTTTACCTTCTTCTTCCGAGCCTATTCTCCGTTTTCCCCAAGGCTCGAACCCTTCACCCACTTCATCCTTTCCACCCCCACAAACTTCTCTACATACGTTGGACCCAACACTTATTGATAAACCTCCATTTCTAGATAGATTGAGGTCCAACAAACTGAATGCACAAATGGAGAAGGTTGTGGAAATGTTTAAGCAAGTTAACGTAAATATTCCTCTCCTAGATGCTATACAACAAGTTCCAACTTATGCGAAAATACTTAAGAACTTGTGCACTAGGAAGAGAAAAACTCAAGTGCCGAAAAAAGTTTTCATGTCGAGTAATGTAAGCACAGCTTTTACACAACAATTACCCATGAAACGTAAGGACCCTGGCTATCCTACAATCTCTATTTCTATTGGGGATAAAAATATCAATCGTGCTTTACTCGACTTAGGCGCTAGTGTTAACTTACTTCCTTATTCTGTGTATGAGCAATTGGGTATCGGAGAATTAAAACCATCGCAATGCACTTTACAGATGGCTGATCGATCTATCACCAAACCAAGGGGTATGTTAGAGGATGTGTTAATAAAAGTCGGGGAATTTATCTTCTCTGTAGACTTTATTGTTCTAGATACACAACCTGTAGCAAACCCACGGAACCAAATTCCGGTGATTCTGGGTCGACCTTTTCTTGCGACTTCCAACGCTGTAATCAATTGTCGAAATGGTTCTATGACCCTATCCTTCGGGAATAGGTCAATTGAACTTAACATTTACAAGTTGGGAAGTGAAGCCTCCGAACCTCATGCTCGAGTATGTTCTGTCGAATTAATGGATGTCGACAGCAGCGAATTTGAACAGCTTCACGATACTGATCTAGACTCTTTTCATACGTTGTTGTTTGACCCAGATATGTATTCAACACATACGGACCCTTCTTTCGAGTTGTCCGGGCCAACATCTAACGCTGATTATAAACCGTTCTTGGAGTCTGAAGATCACCCCGCACTTTGTGATGACATTATTCTCCGGGGTATAGATGAGAGTTTTGAGGATATTTGCGCTGAAGAATTCGCATTTTTGAAAGACACGGGTGTTGAGATGAATCCACATCAATACAACGAAATTGAACCCCCACCCCTTCCTCTGGACTATAAAGAGAATGCGAGTAATCCATCATAATCACTGTGTCGTCTCTCCAAAACGAGACATAAACACATTCTATCCCACCACTTACCTTTTCCCCACTTCTTCTTGGCACTTTTTTTAAGTCGATGTACAACACCCCACGACTTGCGGGGAGGCGGAAATATGAAAAACGATCTTGTTCTTTGCTTAAACATCGACTAACCGCACGAATCGAAGCTAAACGATAACTAACATCAAACATAGTTGTTAATAACTACTATGTAAAGGGATTATACCTAAAGAACCGTGTCCTTCGTCTTTACGAACTCCTCCTCCTCCTCGGCCTTCTCGAAGTAGTAGACGATCCACCCGAGAGCTTTACTCTAAGCTTAGCCTCTAAACTTGAGGCAACTAACCTTCTTTAAGTGCTAATCAAAGAAGCTAGGTGATATAGAGTGAGGGTTATGGTTTAATTAGTCTAACTAATCCTTGTACTCAACACATGAGAGGGGAGGATTAGGGTTTGAAGAGGGAGAGCTTGAGGAGAGAGAATGTGAAGATAATAATGAGTTATCATAATATATATCAAGCATTTCTTTTTATCAAGAAAAGAAAAGAAATGAATTTAATAACCATGCTTGATAATATCTAGTGATGATTCACATTCATGAGTCATTAAGCATTTATGATGCATTAATGACATGGATGAATCATCCATATGACTCACTAATCACATTCATTGTATATGCCACCTAAACCTCCTTAGTCACCACCTTCTAGAAGCTTCTCGCGCAATTACGAGAATGCCCCTCCTTTCCGCAAAAATACGGAAAAACTTTAGACTGTATAAATCCAATAACCGGATACCAGTAACTGGCTTAAACCAAAGCCGACTGGTAAAAACTGTCCGAAAGTCGTACGTGCGTAAACACACGTATGCGTTCGAACCCTTGTCGTAAAACCATACGACCTCTATATCGTTTCGCCTGGAGTAGGGAAACTCTCTGTGTGGGACTCTAGAGACTCGACTACTACGCTGGCAGTGGGTTTAACCACAGACCGCAAGCGGCACTAGCTGTACGTAACGGTCCCCAGGCAGATGTCGATAAGAAGGCCGATGAGGAAACCCATCCGAACTCCTACTGAGTCTGATGTGACAATCTCCGTACAGTCCGGTCCGTTCGTCTAAGACTATCGCATATCGGGCCTAGGGGGCGGCAAGCGTCAGTCCCCTAATAGCGGTATAAATCGTGTCGGAGCGAAGCCCATTACACCCTGAGAAACTACTGGAACCTACCAGCAAATCTCGCTTGCCCTGGCCAGGGACTTTGCGTAATGGCTCTCTGACACAGCGCGATATCAACCCCCAATACCGGGAGAGACGAATCCTGTCTAACCGCCACTGCCTCCAAGTGCTCGGGACTGCACCCAACTGCTACCTGTTTGCACGACTCCTTTGAGCCGTGGTAGGGTAGCAATCTAAGAACAGTGGGACACACTCGAGGCGAAGTAGCAGTGTCAAGTCTGCGGACTATGCTGTACTCATGTCACCTGGGAACTGTTCACTGACGACTGGTATAAAACCAACCAACAGTCCCCTGTGAGTCCTGTCCGGTGTACCCGTAACCTAACGAGCACCTGCATACTATCTCCAGTACGACGTACTGACGGCTGTGGGACAGACCATCTCCCCAACTGGGATGAGAAGCGTACACACTAGTCTACTCCGGAGTATCGATGCCCTGTCTCGATAATCCAACGACTAGGGACCCGAATAAGGATGTGCTTGTAGACTACCCAGCCCCCACTAGTGTGACTGCCATCACAACGCTGGTAGTCAAGCAAGATCCTAAGAGCTCTATCAATACGTATACTCACATATTAAGATAGAAAAAACCAAGTAGCATACTACCATGTTTAACAAGACTGTTATACACATGTGAATATCCCAAGCTTCCATTAAGTAATATACAAACTAGTATGATACAGTAATGGCCTTCTAGGGCATAAACACTAACAATCTCCCACTTGCACTAGGGCCATGTACTGGCGTATCGAAGACCGATGATCTCGAGTAGCCTCTCGAACTGAATCTGAGGTAGGGCCTTTGTGAATGGATCAGCAATGTTCTCTTCAGAAGCAACTCTCCGAACCTCGATCTCCTGACGATCAATGATCTCTCTGATCAGGTGATACCGCCTTAAGATGTGTCTGGACTTCTGATGGGACCTTGGTTCCTTTGCTAAAGCTATAGCTCCGTTGTTGTCGCAATACAGAGGTATTGGATCAACTATGGTAGGAACCACCTGAAGTTCTGTTAGGAACTTCTTCATCCAGACTGCTTCTTTTGCGGCATCGCAAGCAGCTATATACTCCGCTTCCATCGTTGAGTCAGCAACGGTGTCCTGCTTGGAGCTCTTCCAGCACACCGCCCCTCCATTGAGGGTAAAGACATAACCCGACATGGACTTGGAATCGTCCTTATCACTCTGGAAGCCGGAATCAGCAAAGGCCTCCAACCTGAGGTCTTTTCCGCCGTAAACCAAGAACATCTCCTTAGTCCTTCTCAGGTACTTGAGAATGTTCTTTACTGCTATCCAGTGCTTCTCCCCTGGGTCTGACTGATACCGGCTTACCACGCTCAGTGCGTAAGCTACATCTGGTCTGGTGCACAACATTTCATACATTATAGAGCCTACCGCAGAAGCGTAGGGTATAATAGACATGCGTTCCCTTTCCAAATCAGTCTTGGGAGACATCTCTTTGGAGAGGGTGATTCCGTGACAAGCCGGTAGATTACCGCGCTTAGAATCTTCCATACTGATTCTTTTCAGTACAGTGTCGATATACCTGGACTGCGAAAGTCCCAACATCCTCTTGGATCTATCACGATAGATCCGGATCCCCAGAATGTAAGAGGCATCACCCAGGTCTTTCATGGAGAACCTGTGTGACAAGAATCCTTTGACAGATTGTAGCATAGGAATGCCATTTCCTATCAATAGAATGTCATCCACGTACAAGATGAGGAACACGACACTTCTGGCTACAACTTTACTATATATGCACGGTTCATCTGGATTTTTGATAAAGTCATATTCTTTGACTGTTTCATCAAAACAGATGTTCCAACTCCGCGATGCCTGCTTTAGTCCATAAATGGACTTAAGCAGCTTGCATACTTTCCCGCTGCTCCCACTCTGATTGAAACCCTCTGGCTGATCCATATAGACACACTCTTCTAAATTTCCATTCAGAAAAGCCGTCTTTACGTCCATCTGCCAGATTTCATAATCATGGAAGGCAGCAATAGCAAGAAGGACCCGAATGGATTTGAGCATAGCCACTGGAGAAAAAGTTTCGTCATAGTCCAAACCAGGTCTTTGACAAAAACCCTTTGCAACAAGTCTAGCCTTATAGGTTTCCACCTGTCCATCTACACCAATCTTTTTCTTGAAGATCCATTTGCATCCTATGGGTTTTACCCCATCTGGAGCAAAGTCCAAAGTCCATACTTTGTTGGTGTACATGGACTCCATTTCGGTCCGCATTGCATCTAGCCATCGTACCGAGTCGCCGCTCTGGATGGCCTGCTGGAAGTCAGTAGGTTCATCATCATCTATGATGCAATCTTCTCTATCCCCATCTATGAGAAAACCGTAGTATCTCTCAGGCGGATGAGACGGCCTACTACTCCTTCGGAGGGGTGCGGGAATGTCCTGTTCTTCTTGAACTACCGGTTCTACCAAACTTTCAGTATTAGTTTGTGGTTCTGGAATTTCTTCTAGTTCTATTTCGCTCCCACTTGATTCCTTTTCTAAAAACTGATGTTCTAGAAAATAGGCATTACGAGAAACAAATACCTTTTGTTCCTCTGCGTAATAGAATAGATATCCCTTGGAGTTCTTTGGATATCCCACAAACTTACACTTTACTGATCGTGCCTCGAGCTTGTCCACATGCTGCTTTTTAACAAAAGCTGGACATCCCCAAATCTTTATATACTGTAGATGGGGTTTCTTCCCGCTCCACATCTGATATGGAATGGTAGGCACAGTCTTGGTAGGAACCATGTTCAAAAGATATGCTGCTGATTCTAGCGCATAACCCCAAAAAGATTGCGGTAACTCAGCATTACTCATCATGGATCGTACCATATCCAATAGGGTTCGATTCCGTCTCTCCGATACACCGTTATGCTGTGGAGTGTATGGAGGAGTAAGCTGAGAGAGAATTCCTTTCTCTTTTAGGTAACCTAGGAACTCGGCACTTAAGTATTCTCCACCTCGATCAGATCTCAGTGTTTTAATACTTTTGCCGGTTTGGTTTTCTACTTCATTCTTATACTCTTGGAATTTCTCAAAAGCCTCGGATTTATGTTTCATCAGATAAATGAATCCGTACCTTGAGTAATCATCCGTGAAAGTAATGAAATAGGAAAAACCACCTCTTGCATGTGTAGACATTGGACCGCATACATCACTGTGTATGAGTCCTAAGAGCTCGCTCGCTCTTACTCCATGTCCAGTAAATGGAGTCTTTGTCATCTTTCCTTTGAGACAAGATTGACAAGTGTCATAAGTTTGATATTCGAACGAGTCCAAATATCCTTCTCTATGCAACTTAGTCAACCTTCTCTCATTGATGTGACCCAGTCTATAATGCCATAAGAAAGATTTATTTAAATCTGGAGACTTTCTTTTTAGTGTGTTCTGGACGTTGAAAATTTGGAGTTGGTTTAAAACATATATACCGTTATTTAGTGTACCGGACCCAATCAAACCATGATTAAGGTGGATGTTAACAACATCTCTTACAAACGTGAAATCATAACTTTTATTTGATAACAAGGAAACTGATATGATATTACACGTTAAGCTTGGTACAAAAAAACAGTTATGTAAAACCAAAATGTGTCCACTCGTCAATCCTAGGTAATAATCCCCGACGGACGCAGCTCCCACGCTAGCTCCGTTAGCAACCTTTAGGGTCATATCACCTTCCTTCAGCACTCTACGGTTTCTCAGTGCCTGCAATGAATTGCAAATATGAGATCCTGATCCGGTATCCAATACCCAGGAAGTAGAGTTGATCGACAGACAATTCTCAATTACAAACACACCTGAAGTCGAAACCACAGCTTGCTTCGGTTCCTGGTTCTTAGCGTTCCACGCCTTGCAATCCTTCTTCCAGTGCCCTTTCCTGTGACAATGGAAGCACTCATCCTGGCCAACTACCGGTACCGCAAACTTTTTCTTTCCCTTCCCTTCCACCTTACTAACACCTCCTCTAGGTTTGGTGGCGGCCTTCTTCTTCCTTCCTTTGGCCCTAGCCTTGGACCCGGAAGAAGATGCACCGCTAACAAACATAGCGGGTGTTTCCCTTGCTTTCTGCAAGGTGCCCTCTGCACTCCTTAACATGTTCAGGAGTTCCGGAAGTTCAACTTCTTTTCTTTGAAGGTTGAAGTTCAGGATAAACTGGGCGTAGGTGGGAGGAAGGGACTGGAGAATAAGGTCTGTATAGAGCTCATTATCCAAAGTCGTCCCAAGGTCTGCGAGCTCTTCAATATAGCCGATCATCTTTAGGACATGTTCTCCTACCGATGACCCGACAGCCAACCTCGCTCGAAACATGTTCTTAGAGGTCTCGTATCTTGCTATACGAGATTGCTCTCCATAAAGTTCCTTTGTATGGAGAAATATGCCATCTAGGTTCATATCCTCGTGCCTCCTCTGATGTTCATTGTTCATTGAGGCAAGCACGATGCACTTGGCTTTCGCGCAATCTAAATCCCAGGTTTTGCGGATTTCCTTATCCGCATTGCTGGATTTGGGACCAGGGACAGCAGGTGCCGTAGCGGTGAGGACGTACCCCAATTTGTCATAGGTCAAAGCCATTTTGACATTCCGCAGCCAATCTTTATAGTTTGGCCCTGTCAGTATATTTTTCTCTAAAAGTAACTTAAGTCCAGTCATTTTCAGGGTCGCTGCAATTAGGAGAGAGAGAAGAAAACTCTTTAGCATGATGCTCTTGCAAGTTTAGAGTGGTTTTTAGTTTATCTAAACTGGATGGCTCCCACTGTTTCTCGAATCCTTCCTCAAACCATAAAATAAGAATTAGCCAGGACTATTCTCACCGTACAATACTTGGTTAACCGTTCAGCCAGGCCAGTGTCGATACTTCGAGGGAGGTTTTCCAACGGTTTCGCGAAGTTCCTTAATTAAATAACCTCTTTTCTCTAGGGGCGTAACCCCGCTGACACCTTTCTTGACACCTACTTGGTTTATAGCATTGATCGTTAAGTAACGAATCTCCTGATAAGTAGCATAAACTCACAGTAGGATCGGGATCCAAATATCATTGTATGATAATGTTGAAGGAATCCTACCAACATTCATCAAACTCCAAATGGTATGCAACTCTTTGCAAATTTCAGTTTCTTTAGAAATTCCCGATATATATATTTGCCCCATGCTCTTATGACCTTGGCGTTAGATCAAAATGTCATAAGTCACATGTCAAGTTCTACCCATCATTATCTTGTCAATTTGAACCCATCCGTATATATCCTTGACGTTCGGCCAAAATGATAATACGACTGTCCCAAACTAACTCATCTATCTATGCAACAAATGAATACCCAGTAGCTACCAAACACTATGCCTTGGCGTTAGGTCAAAATACATAGCTTGAATACTACTGAATATCCAGATGAAATGACGGAGGGCTACGAATGGTTTTGGCGAAACCGTGAACGTAGTGAACTTGATATAACCAAAGGAACCTGATAGCTTTTAAAAGGAGTGGTTAAATCTCCGCATTTAAAAATATCTGTTTTTTTAAAATTAACCGAGTGGTTTCTTTTAAATTGTTCCAACGATTAAACTTTTTTGGTTTATTTTCTTTGCATTATAAATAATGCGTCCCATCATTAACCTATCATTTTAGAAAACAACGAAAATACAACGTCCTCTTATGCCATCCGCATTCGCCACGGGGTCCCGTCATCACCCGTTAGGTTACTTAACTAACGACAGAGCGGGGGCTGGGCTAGCGCGGGTGTAAAACATAAGCGACGTCTAAATAGCTATCATATATAGATATTGTACATTCGTCAGACGCAATAATAGGCATTCCAGATCACAGACGAACTTTATTGGATTTGCAAGCAATCCGTGTTTGTTTTGAGCATGCAACAAAAGACGGATTACACAATTGTGATGAATAGCCATTACCCCACCCAAGACCCCAACGGGTACGGCAAACTACCCGCCCGGCAGTTTGTGCACCCCACCTTGGGTCTGTCCTAGGAGCAAAAACAGTAAAATGAAATAATACAACGGTGGCTACAACCGCAACCTGGATGTGCCCGAGGAGGAGGAGGAGTTCGTAAAGACGAAGGACACGGTTCTTTAGGTATAATCCCTTTACATAGTAGTTGTTAACAACTATGTTTGATGTTAGTTATCGTTTAGCTTCGATTCGCACTGTAAGTCAATGTACAACACCTCACGACTTGTGGGGAGGCGGAAATATGAAAAACGATCTTGTTCTTTGCTTAAACATCGACTAACCGCACGAATCGAAGCTAAACGATAACTAACATCAAACATAGTTGTTAACAACTACTATGTAAAGGGATTATACCTAAAGAACCGTGTCCTTCGTCTTTACGAACTCCTCCTCCTCCTCGGCCTTCTCGAAGTAGTAGACGATCCACCCGAGAGCTTTACTCCAAGCTTAGCCTCTAAACTTGAGGCAACTAACCTTCTTTAAGTGCTAATCAAAGAAGCTAGGTGATATAGAGTGAGGGTTATGGTTTAATTAGTCTAACTAATCCTTGTACTCAACACATGAGAGGGGAGGATTAGGGTTTGAAGAGGGAGAGCTTGAGGAGAGAGAAGGTGAAGATAATAATGAAGTGAGAATAATGAGTTATCATAATATATATCAAGCATTTCTTTTTATCAAGAAAAGAAAAGAAATGAATTTAACAACCGTGCTTGATAATATCTAGTGATGATTCACATCTATGAGTCATTAAGCATTTATGATGCATTAATGACATGGATGAATCATCCATATGACTCACTAATCACATTCATTGTATATGCCACCTAAACCTCCTTAGTCACCACCTTCTAGAAGCTTCTCGCGCAATTACGAGTATGCCCCTCCTTTCCGCAAAAATACGGAAAAACTTTAGACTGTATAAATCCAATAACCGGATACCAGTAACTGGCTTAAACCAAAGCCGACTGGTAAAAACTGTCCGAAAGTCGTACGTGCGTAAACACACGTATGCGTCCGAACCCTTGTCGTAAAACCATACGACCTCTATATCGTTTCTCCTGGAGTAGGGAAACTCTCTGTGTGGGACTCTAGAGACTCGACTACTACGCTGGCAGTGGGTTTAACCACAGACCGCAAGCGGTACTAGCTGTACGTAACGGTCCCCAGGTAGATGTCGATAAGAAGGCCGATGAGGAAACCCATCCGAACTCCTACTGAGTCTGATGTGACAATCTCCGTACAGTCCGGTCTGTTCGTCTAAGACTATCGCATATCGGGCCTAGGGGGCGGCAAGCATCAGTCCCCTAATAGCGGTATAAGTCGTGTCGGAGCGAAGCCCATTACACCCTGAGAAACTACTGGAACCTACCAGCAAATCTCGCTTGCCCTGGCCAGGGACTTTGCGTAATGGCTCTCTGACACAGCGCGATATCAACCCCCAATACCGGGAGAGACGAATCCTGTCTAACCGCCACTGCCTCCAAGTGCTCGGGACTGCACCCAACTGCTACCTGTTTGCACGACTCCTTTGAGCCGTGGTAGGGTAGCAATCTAAGAACAGTGGGACACACTCGAGGCGAAATATCAGTGTCAAGTCTGCGGACTATGCTGTACTCATGTCACCTGGGAACTGTTCACTGACGACTGGTATAAAACCAACCAACAGTCCCCTGTGAGTCCTGTCCGGTGTACCCGTAACCTAACGAGCACCTACATACTATCTCCAGTACGACGTACTGACGGCTGTGGGACAGACCATCTCCCCAACTGAGATGAAAAGCGTACACACTAGTCTACTCCGGAGTATTGATGCCCTGTCTCGATAATCCAACGACTAGGGACCCGAATAAGGATGTGCTTGTAGATTACCCAGCCCTCACTAGTGTGACTGCCATCACAATGCTGGTAGTCAAGCAAGATCCTAAGAGCTCTATCAATACGTATACTCACATATTAAGATAGAAAAAACCAAGTAGCATACTACCATGTTTACCAAGACTGTTATACACATGTGAATATCCCAAGCTTCCATTAAGTAATATACAAACTAGTAAGGTACAGTAATGGCCTTCTAGGGCATAAACACTAACACTTTTCAACTTGTTCTTTCACCAACTGGAGCATTACATTGATAAAATTTTCGAATGGTTGGTGTTGACCTTCAGTCTTTGTAAAGCTTGGCATCGACCACTAATCTTGACCCCCTCTTGTGATTTTCAAAGATTAATATTGTTTAACTCAAGTTTGGGGGAGGCATAATCTGGCTCTTGAAAGAATTTTTTTTTACTCAAAATGGTGATCCAAAGAATAAGTTTAGGGGAGGATTTTCACTTTAATATATTTTGCCCCCGTTAATAAATTTCCTCCCAGGCTTACAGGTTTTTGTGATTTAGCGGTTGACAACAGTGATGACACTGTTGAAAAAAAGTTTGGGAGAGCATTGTGCTTATTTACGCATCATTTGCATCATACTTTGCATAAGCACAAAACATTTTAAAAAAACATATAAAAATTTTAAAATTTTTTTTCAAAAGATAAAAAAAATAATTTTCTACATAAACAAGATAATAAAAGATTAGATAGTGAAAAATTACATCCAAAAAATTGGAAAAATTTAAGAAAACCTAGAAAATTAGAAGTTTTCTTAAACGAACTAGTAATAAGTAGTTATGAGCCGTTGTCTCAAGGGTTAGTAAGATGGAAGAAGTCACTAATCTGAGGATAAAAATAAGTCTGAAAAATAGTTCCTATTCTGGAAGCCAAATATTTGAACGTTGATACCCTACTATACGCACTTACACACGTCTTGAAACTCGGGATAGTAGAGGATACCTTGAAATGCTTTTGTCTAAAAGCCAAAGTATGAAGAAAATAAAAAATTGAATAAAATATAAAATGGTGAGAAAAATTAACACTGGTTTTGTTAATCGCCAAGGCAGCAATAAAAAAATATAGCGAGGGTGCTTCATCACCTAGTGCCTTAGACCAACTGGTCTGGGAGTCACTGCTAAGCCTTAGTTGGTGCAAGACGAGGAATACACCTAATAAGCAAGCACATGAGTAATCGGTCGGTTAGTACCTCAAGAAGTATTAACGGTCGCATGAAAGTGTGTGAGAAAACCCATCTAAATATTCATCAAATTAAAAAGTACTGAGGCAGATGGACAAGAGTATGATAGCTTGAATTGAATTCTCCGAGTGTAGAGATGTTTATTACACACACGTAGGGTTATATGATCGATGTTTGGAAGAAAGATAGGAATGAAGAATAAAGACGATTTTTTATTGACGGATGATGTGATTTCTAACATCTTTTTATGACTATTAAGATAGGGCTCATGACAACCGAAAAACTGGTGTAGTTGAAAACTCTTATTTTCAAGTTCTTTTATAGTTCTTATCTTTATATGTAACTTACACCATCTCTCTTTTATTATAGGATTTTATGGGTGTAATCCGCTGAAAACCCTCAGGAGACAACACTCCTCCTACTAGGGACACCTAGAGGTTTAACGGCTTGTTGCACGTGCTCAGTGCAATCGTGTTTGCCTACGAAAGTGTGCTATTTAGGTTTTTCTTTTTCTTTTTTTCTTTCTCTTGAATAACTAGTTTGCTCGGGACGATCAAAGTTAAGTTTGGGGGTATTTGTTCAGTTGAAAATATTGCACTTTGGTATAAGTATTTTCCTTACATTTCTTAAATAATAAAAGGTGTTTATTATAAATATTAAACATATTTGGATTTATCCACAAAATACTATTTGCCATATGTTTATATATTATATTAATATTATGAAGGAAAATATAGGCATTTTATATTTATGTAATATTTTGGTAATTGAAAATATGCATATCATATCAAATATTCTAATCACAATTCTTAAAAAATATATTATCATACAAATGGTTAGAATACTATTTCAAAATATATGCATAATATTTTAGTAATTAAAAGATGCATAGCATATCAAATATTCTTAATCATGTTTTTTAAATATTTATTACCATATAAAGTGCATAGCATATTAAATATTCTTAATCAAGTTTCTTAAACATTTATTACCATATATAGTGATTAAGATACTCTCTCTAATTTAATAAATAATACTAACATTATTCATAGAGATATTGTGCAAGATTTAGCTCAGGTCAAGAGATCAAGATGTTCAAGATGTCAGGATAAAAAAATCTGCCAAAATCATAAAATCAATACTGACAGGGACTCAGAATCCATATATGGAAAGTCACCATATTAGGAAGTCACCATATATGGTAACTAGTTTTTCTTCTTTGAGGGCTATATAAAGGACCAAGGGCTAAAATTAGAAGGCATCAAGCCGAAGAGATCACGAAGTCCAAGACGGCTCACGCATCCAGACTGATCATCAACTGTTCATCTACCTCCTTCGGAAGAGTTCGGGAAGCAAACCAAGTTTTGTAATCATTTTCTAAGAAATAAAGTGTAGATTGTTCAAGTTGATTAATAAATGTAGTTGTTTTATTTAATTCTTTTGCATTTTACATTATGTTTTCCCTCTCTGTCTTTTCATCTTCTTTTCCCAACATGCGCGAGTAATTCTCCGCTTGTTAGAGTTCATTAGGATTTAGTAGTTATGGATGGTTAATTAAAGATTACTCTTTTTATCCTTTAATAGATTTAAAACTAGAACGACAGAGATGCATGTAGATTAGGGTTTCTGGAGGGAAAAGGGTTCCCACTCTTAACCCCTATCTCGACATGGAACTCCGTTCATATCTAGCCTTTACCAAAACAATCATTAATCTAATCTCTAATCGCGGTAAAGACTAACAATAAATTGGTAGAGCGCCCGATTAGGATGTTAATGATTCTTTTAGTAAAGTTTATAAACTTTATAGGACATAAAAAGAGTTTAAGGATGTTCATCATCCATTAATCTACTATAATCCTATGAATCCTAACAAGCGGAGAATTACTCGCGCATGTTGGGAAAAGAAGATGAAAAGACAGAGAGGGAAAACATAATGTAAAATGCAAAAGAATTAAATAAAACAACTACCTTTATTAATCAACTTGAACATTCTACACTTTATTTCTTAGAAATGATTACAAAAACTTGGTTTGCTTCTCAAACTCTTCCGAAGGAGGTAGATGAACAGTTGATGATTAGCCTGGATGCGTGAGCCGTCTTGGACTTCGTGATCTCTTCGGCTTGATGCCTTCTAAATTTAGCCCTTGGTCCTTTATATAGCCCTCAAAGAAGAAAAACTAGTTACCATATATGGTGACTTCCTAATATGGTGACTTTCCATATATGGATTCTGAGTCCCTGTCAGTATTGATTTTATGATTTTGGCAGATTTTTTTATCCTGACATCTTGAACATCTTGATCTCTTGACCTGAGCTAAATCTTGCACAATATCTCTATGAATAATATTAGTATTATTTATTAAATTAGAGAGAGTATCTTAATCACTATATATGGTAATAAATTTTTAAGAAACTTGATTAAGAATATTTAATATGCTATGCATTTTATATGGTAATAAATCTTTAAGAAACATGATTAAGAATATTTGATATGCTATGCATCTTTTAATTACTAAAATATTATGCATATATTTTGAAATAGTATTCTAACCATTTGTATGATATTATATCTTTTAAGAATTGTGATTAGAATATTTGATATGATATGCATAATTTCAATTACCAAAATATTATATAAATATAAAATGCCTATATTTTCCTTCATAATATTAATATAATATATAAATATATGGCAAATAGTATTTTGCAGATAAATCCAAATATGTTTAATATTTATAATAAACACCTTTTATTATTTAAGAAATGTAAGGAAAATACTTATACCAAAGTGCAATAATTTCAACTGAACAAATACCCCCAAACTTAATTTTGATCGTCCCGAGCAAATCGGAGGAGGGTACGGAAATTGGGACTCGTCGCCCAAAGTTGCCCGCTAAGCCCAAGCTTGGATTGTCGGCTGCTGGTACTCGTTCGCAGAAAAAGAAGAAGTCGCTCTTCTCTGCTGACGTTGTTCTTGGCCAGGAGCCTCATGCCCCTTACAGTGAGGTCATAAGTGAATACGGGACCAACGAAGGCTTATTCATGGCGCCAGATGATACTGATCTAGAGGCTGCTATTGCAGCTTCCGAGCGATCAGCTAGCCACAAATCAGGACTGGTCACCCTTGCACAGTCAGGTAGACTTCAGTTGTATCTTTCCGCTGTTACGCTTTTATTATCATGCTTTGACTGACACTTCTTCTTCAACAGGCATCTCCATTGAAGAAGCTTTCACAGCTTCTCTCAGGACTTTTGAAGAGGAGGAAAGGCTTCATGCTTCGTAGGGCCTTGGTATATTTCGGCTTACTGTGTTTTCATGCCCCTTTTATAGGTAATCTGACCTTTCTTTTTCATCTTGTTGCAGTGACTACCTCGACTCCAGTTATCCCAAATGCAGTGCCGATCCTGCAAGGTGGTGTTGTGACGCTTCCAGGGCCAGCTGCCCAAGTCCCAGCTCCCTCGATATCGCCGAAAGAAGATTTGCTTAAATAGCCAATGACGGACGCCGTAGAGGTTCCAGAGGAAGAACTTGGTTCGGATGATAACGTCTCCTTGGCGGAGGTCTTGAGAAGGTCAGCTCTGGCGGCTTAGGCTGAGAGGAAGCGCAAGAGGCGTGCAGCGAAATACCGTGATGCCGCCTTGGCTGTTGGTGCAGGCTCGAGCACCGCTTCCCTTGTCCTTGCTTCTTCAGAAAGTGCTCCGGTCGCCCTGTCTACCGCTCATAGATAGGCGGTACGCGCGGCTCGGGAAGCAATTGAAAAGCCATCCCAAGGTAACGTAACACTGGGTCTTTTTATTAGAATTTGATCTTCAGATTCTCATATGTTATACCTTGCAGGGCCAAGTCCGGGTGAGGAGGTGGCAGGCGAGATGACGTCAACTATCGAGCCCGAAGCGGCTACTCTTTCTCAGGAGTTTGGGACTGCTCCAATTGCTGCTCTTTCCACCTGTGGTTCCCTGCCATCGCCTAGCATTGCGAGTATCACGACGGCTCTCGTAGAGTCAGGGGACGAAGCCACGGGCGGCGAAACCATCACCTAGCATTGCTTCTGTCACCGTTTTGGCTGATGACCTGTCTGGCACGTCTTGGGTCGCTGCATTCTTCTCGTTTTGCAATCCCTTCTGATGATATTTTGTTCCTTTCAAATGTAGGTGTGCTGAGTGCTGAAGTTGCGACGCCTGAAGAAGCACCACCATCTGCCGCTTTGACGGTCACTGCCCCTTCGTCTCCTCTTATATCCTCTCAAATGCTGGAAGGTATGGGTTTGCGATTAATTTAAATCGGGGACAACATCTTTCGTGTACTGACCATGTATCATCGTAACCTTGCAGGAGTTCTCTTTGATCATCTGTATCAAGTGCTGAACCTGCACTTCTCCTTCCAGTCGGAAGTCATTTTGCTTACCGGTGCTGGTGAGTATAGGCCCCCCTTTCTTTTAAGCGACGTCTTTTTCTTTCTTCTACGGCCAGCCATGTCATTGCTAATTCTTCTTTGTATTACTTGTAACCTTACAAATTGAAGGAGGGGACGACGGTATTGTCGTGCCACCAGTACTCCCAGCTCTGCCCCCTGTTGCAACCGATATAGTAGACTCTATTGTTCGTGTATTTTCTTTATTTCTTGAGCCGACATCTGACTATGATTTGTTTTGCAGTGGTTGCACCGATTCTAGCTCCGTTCGAGTCTCGCATCACATGGCCTTTTTCTAGACGTCCATCTTCAAAAGGTGCTGTGACCAGTCTGCGTATGTTGAGCGAATACATCGTGGAGCTTGACGCGGAGGCCCCTATATTCACTGCAGATTTTGCTGCCGAGGTTAATCCAATGTTGGCGACAATTGTGAACTTCCATAATGAAGGCATCGTTGAGTCTTGGGTTAACCACTGCAGGAAGATTGAGGCCTGCCTGCATGAGCTTGAGCTTAGGCGTCCTGCTCCTGAGATTCTAGCCTTGAACTCCCAGCGGGCTGCGTGGATTGAGCAAAGTGCCCTTTTCCTTCGCCATTTCGAACAAGAAGCGACCTTGAGGCGGAGGGAATACGAGGAGACTTCAGGTGAATCTGCCCGGCTGCGCACCCAAGTTGAAGCGAATGCAGCGCAACTGAGAGCCGTCTTTGACAATTTGCAGCGATGTATTTCGGACGGGATGGTACTGAGGCGGAAGCTCGACTTCATTGAGCGGGTTACGCAGAGTCGCGAAACTGCCCAACGGGAATTCAATGAGAAGGTTTCATCGTGCTTACAGCAACGGGCTCAAGTTGAAGTAGAGCTGGCCGCGGCAGCCGATCATGAGAAGGAGTTGAGAGGAGTACGTGATCAGCTTGCTGATTTATTGAAGACGCTTCCTTCTCAGTAGTTGTTTTTGTATAGATTGAACATTTGTGATCTTTGAATAACATGCCTTTATTCATCATCATTTTTTATATTCTTTCATATGATGTATCTTGTACTCAATTGAACTCATGAATAATTACACATTTTTTATCCCCCACTGTTGCTTTCTTCTCTTTGCTGTGTTGTTTCCATGTGATTTTAGTAAGTGTGGCCTGTAGATAGTATGTAGCTGTCCATCTTGGACTCTTTGCAGGATGGTGATGGCTTAGGAAATAGGGTTAGGATCTGTCATCTAAGACTTTTCAATTTTATAAGCCATGAAGGTCTTATAAAGATCTTTCTCCCTACGAGTCATGAGGATCTCGTAAGTGTATTTTCTCCTTAGGAATCGTGAGGATTCCTAAGCGTGTTTTCTCTTGAGAGTCGTAAGGATCTCACAAGAGAATTTTCCATCTTACAAGTCGAGACGACTCGTAAGTGGTTGTTTCCCTCCTCGTCGAGATTCGACTTTGGAGAGTGTGGTCCGTGAATAGTATGTAAGAGTCCATTTTGGACCGACTTGCAGGGCCCCAGTGCTTAGGAAACAGGTCTTTATCCCTATTGCCTAAGGCTTTTTCCTACGAGTTGAGACGAATCGAGAAGTTATCGCAAGGATTTCCTAACGTCACAGTTAACCTCTGATCTTTACGACAGAGGTCCGTTAGGGTCTGTGGTACTAGGGTTTTTGTCCGTCATACCGTCGCGTCAGCTGATGTATTCCTCGATAGGCAAACTTGCTGTTCGAGTAGCCTCGCAACTGTCATGTCTCTGATCCCTTCGGGGGCTGGACAAGACGTCTTCATGCAATCTTCCTAGGCGATTTGACCGTCAGAAGAGCAAGCGTTAGGAATTTTGCCATGCCGCTTTTTACTTGAGGTTAGGCTCAATTTAGGGAGCCTCGATGAGTCATAACCACTCCGCGCTGGTGTGGGGATGATCTCTGAGAGTCTTTCAGGTTTTATATGAGTTACCGTCAAGACCCTGAAGCTAGGAATATTTCCTTCGCATCGTTTGCTGGCATTGCGTCTGCTGTATCAAGACGAATGTCGCGTTTGTGTCTAGGTTGTTGGTGAACCGTCGAGGCTTAGAACTAGGGATTTTGCTATGGCTCCGTTGTTTTGTGTCGCGTCTGCATCTTGCTGGGGGGAAGAACGCTGGGGTGACGCTGCGTCTGCTGTATCGAGACGAACGTCGAGGTGGTCTCTAGGTTGTTTGTGAACCGTCAGGACTTGGAACTAGGGACTTTGCCATGGTTCCGTTGTTTGTGTCGCGTCTGCATCTTGCTGGGGGCACAACATTGGGGTAACATCACGTCTGCTGTATCGAGACGAACGTTGAGGTGGTCTCTAGGTTGTTTGTGAACCGTCGGGACCTAGAACTAAGGACTTTTCCATGGCTCCATTATCTGTGTCACGTATGCATCCTGCCGGGGGTAGAACGCTGGGGTGACATCGTGTCTGCTGTATCGAGAAGAACATCGAGGTGGTCTCTAGGTTGGTGAACTGTCGAGATTTGGAGCTAGGGGTATGCCGTGACTCCGCTTTGCTGATGTTGCATCTGCTTCTGATTGGAATGAGAAGGAACGCCAATGTTGATCTCTTGGGATGCAGATGTTACTGTTAAGTTCTGACTTTCCTTTTTGACAGGATCTGGTGGGGGACATGTGGTTCTCTTTTGGTTTGTGCCCATGGATTGTATACAGGGGTCAGTATGGACTACCTGTAGGGAAAAAGTTTCATTCTTTCATTATTTTTTTAATTTCTTTCCGCGATGCTCCATCATTTCAGCTTTTTATATCGCGAAAGTCGCGATTGCCCAATCATTTCGGCTATTTTTCGTGGTGCCCAATCATTTCGGCTATTTTGATTTTTACTCGCTGCTTTTTATTGCGAGTTGCCCAATCTTTTCATCTATTTTACATGCATTTTTTGTACGGAACTCAAGATTTGATACCAATATTAGCATCAGCATCGCTGCGACTGGAATATTGCCAGGAGCAAATCATCATTTGCCGTGAAAGGACTTGGAACTTGATACCGATGTAGGCACCAGCATCGCTACCACTGGGATATTGCCAGGAGCGAATCATCATTTGCCTCTGTCGATGTCGAACAAAGGTGTCTTAGCAAACAGGGTTAGGATCCTATTGACTAAGGCTTTTGACTTTATGAGCCGTAAGGGTCTCATAAAGGTATTTCTCCTTACGAGTCGTGAGGATCTTGTAGGTGCGTTTTCTCCTTAAAAATCGTGAGGATTCTTAAGTGTATGCTCTCTTATAAGTCGTAAAGAGCTTACAAGAGTGTTTTCTCCTTATAAGTCGAGAGGAATTACAAGGGTCGTTCGCCGTGTGAGCATATCCCTAGTCGCTGGTGGGAATCTGTTAGGGAAATTTTTATTCGTGCCCGTGGATTGTGTACAAGGGTCAATGTTGAAACGCTTGTAGGGAAATCTGGGAAATGTGATGGCTTAAGAACATGTTTAGATCCCTGTAGCTCAAGGCTTTTGAATCCTATGAGCCGTGAGGTTCTCAAAGAGGAATTCTCCTTACGAGTCGTGAGGATCTCGTAAGTGTGTTTTCTCCTTAGGCATTGTGAGGATTCTTTAGTGTGTTGCTCCCTTATGAGTCGTAAGGATCTCACGCAGATATTTTCTCCTTACAGCGTCGAGAGGACCTTGCAAGTGTCTTTTAACGAGATTGCGCCTTTTCGGGTTTTCACAAACTCGCCGGTAGTCCTGCTGTTTTTACTCACGGAGCCCTTTCGGGTTTTCATCCTTGCCTATTTCGCTTATGGATGTACCGTTTTTTTTTGGTCAGCCTTGGGATGCTGCGGTCCGTATTAGTTTATAGACGTCTCGGTCAATTGCAAGTTTTAGGACATTGCGGTCCATTGTTAGTTTAGGGACATTTTGGTTCGTCACGTGGATACTACTTATAGAGTTTGGGCTTGGGAAGATAGCGAGCGGACATAGGTGTCGTCATCTATCATTAACCTAGGTCGTAACTTGTCAGGCGTAGTATTTTTTCAGGAACCGGCCATTTATTGGCCTGAAGGGTCTTTCGCCATGTATATCCATGAGCAGGTAAGCTCCACCTTGGTAGACTTTGTCTATGATGTACGGGCTTTCATAGTTCGGCTCGAATTTCCCCCGTTTAGCACGATTAGGGATCATAGGTCTTTTTACGACTAGCACGAGTTCGCCTTGGCAGAATGTTCTCGGCCCAGTCAGCCTTTCGTACGAGCACGTCATCCTTGGTTTGTAAGCCTCCAGGTTTTGTTGCGCCATGAGCCGGGTTTCATCATGGGCGTCGAGCTCCTCAAGCCGAAGATGAGCATTGTCTTAGTCCGTTAGTTCATAATGAACCGCCACTCATAAGGAGGGTAGCTCTATCTCCAAGGGGAGTACCGCTTCAGTGCCGAATACCAATGCACATGGCATTATGTTTGTGGCCATTTTGAACGTAGTTCGATACGCCCAGAGAGCTTCATGCAGTCTCTCGTGCCAGTCCTTCCTATTTCGAGACACCGTTTTCTTTATGATCTTCGTCAAGGTCTTGTTGAAAGCCTCAGCTAGACCATTAGCTCGAGAATTATAGACCGAAGAGTATCTCTAGTCTATTTTATGCTGCTGTGCGAAGCGGCTGATTTTATGGCTTCTGTAGGCCAGCCCGTTATCGGAGATAATCCGTCGCGAAGTGCCAAACCGATAGATGACGTGTGTCTTGAAGAAATGGAGGATATTCCCCGTCTTCACTTTAGTGGTACTGCTTCTGCCCACTTGGAGAAGTAATCAGTTGTTGCCAGTATGAACGGTCAGCTAGCCACCGTTGGATGTAGTGGATTTGGATGCTAGTGGATAAAGTCCCCATGAATCTGGCACGAGTGGCACTGCTTTGCGTATTCGAGGCAGTCTTGGATCATTGTGGGCCAATAGTAGCTCATCCTTTTGATCTTCAGTTACAAAACTCTTACATGTTGACTATTAAACATTAATAAACATGTTGATCAAGTTTCACGACAATCTAATTCATTTTGTAATTTTTACCGTACCTTTTCACTAAAATACCATATAGTTTCATTTCGAAATTTAAACATCACAAACTTGCTATACCTTTAAGTAGATCACGAGGTAATGACCTACCTCCTCACAACACTCATATACAATATAGCACAATACCTTTCGGGAACACAGAATACAGGAAAACGAAACCTATCAAATAAATACCATTTACTAATAAAACCGTTTTCTAAAAGATTTAGTATTTTACAAATCTTTGCAAAGTGCCGCTACAACCCATTTTTGGGAACCCGACTGGGATGGTGCGGATTTTGCACATCCCTGGGCTTAGTAGTGTGAGATGCAGACCTCCGCAAGGAGCATTCGGTCTTGAGAGATTTAAAATACGAATATCTTAAGAAAATGAGATTTCTAGAAAATAAAAAATTAAAATTATTTTGTATAATATATATATATATATATATATATGTATGTATATGTATATGTATTATCAAAATACTAATTTTTGATATGATATAAATATTCCAACATTTCTAAATCCAAAGAATCACTTTACATTAAAATACCATGAATTCCATACAAGTTCAATATTACAATTAAATATCATGTATTATGAAAAATAGGTTTAGTCACTAGAAATGTCACAAATATAAAATCTACAATTATGAAAACTCTAAAAACGATAATTAATTACTTAGGGTGTATTTTTAAAATTATACAAAAGTATTTTTACATAAAACCCCCTTAAGTTCTATAAATTACCCTAAGGACCCTAGTAAATATAGGTTTAAGCGGGACCAATCTTTTAAGCCTCAGGAAGCCGGAGAAGTAGGTGCTTGCCTATTTAAGGTAGACAACTTAACAACGGTGTTATCAACATGATAATCGTTTTTGAAAAAGACACAAATCCTGCCGCCCATGTGCAGCGGTTACCGACAACATCAAAACCTAATTTAGGACTTCAATTTACTTTTCTAATTGTTCTGAATCAGACCGAGTCTCATTATTATAATCTGACTTGAATATGATTCAAGTACAATTTACAATCTACAATCCAACATGAATCCATATATGAAATCTAATCAATCTGTATTGACTGAACCGAACCATGGATATACTTCCATTTACATGATTCTCCAGTTACATCCATGATTCTCCAGTTACATCCATTTTACTGATATCATGGTTTCGGTAAGTCATCCAATTACACAATCTTTATTAAAAGACAATACAAGTTACATTACAACAATACAAAACAATACTTCGCGGTGTTTAAGGGGTAGATTGGTACAGAAGGTGTTAAAAGTGGCACGAGACTGCAAGATTAAGAAACCTAACCTGAATCCAATTGCCTTTGTTCCTGGTTGTATAACGGAGCCTTGTACATTCCATTTGCCCTAGTCTCTAGCATATAGAGGCTCCTCTCGTATACACTGGCATCCTTCTGTACCAAACTACAAACAACAGCGTTAACACTAAATACAACATTATAACAATATAATACAATTTTAAAAGCTACACTCTCTCTCTTTCTGTTTTTTCTACTTCTTCCTTATTTTTGGGACTTTCCGAGCGATTTGTTCGTTGACGACATTCTCTTTCTTTTTTCTTTGAATGTCGTCAGGTGTTTCGGACCTTCCAGAGATCGAGCCTACTAGTGATGACTTGGACCAGCTTTCCTACGACCCAGAGCTCTAGCTTCATTGTACACACTTTTATTTCAGTACTTCACTTTTCTGTTTTGCCACTGTTTAGGCATTGCTTTCATTCAGATATATTTACTTTTCCATATACTGTAAAAGAATGTTAATAAATAAAGTCGCTGTTTCATTACATTTGTCTCTTGTGTATATTTCTTTTATATTGCTTAGATACACTTAGCGCATTTACTTCAGAGTAAATACGTAGCGGCCTCATCGCGTCGCCTTTGCCGTACACCGGGAAGCGGGGCATGACACGGTCTGCTAAACGTAACGGCCACCTGGGTATTGAGCGATCAGAAGATCAATAAGCAAGCCTGCTCATACTCCTGCGAATCCAATTAGTAACACTACCATACAGTCCGGTCTCTTCATCAGATATGTCGCATATCAAGTCTAGGGGTGGTAAACGTCAAACCCCAGTAACTTGATAAGTCATGCCGATGTGAGACTCGTAACGGGTCGAGAAACTACTGATAACACTTACCAGTAAATCTCATTATCATCCCTGACCAGGGACTTCCTGTTATAGCTAATCATGCACAGCGCAACATCAACCCCCAATACCGGGAGAGATGAAACCTCTCCTATCGCTCATTGCCTCCATGTGATTCAGGAGTGTACCCAAAAGCCACCGGTTTGCACGTTCTCTTGAACGTGGTATGATGGAAATCAAAGCACAGTGGGAATCACACAAGTCTCTATGACGATCTCGGGTCTACAGACTAACATGTACCGGTGTCACCAGAGAAATGTTATCGGACGTCAGGTACAATACCATCTAGGAGTTCTCGGCGAGTCCTGTTCGGTGTACCCATTCTCTAATGAGCACCTGTGCACATTCTTTGATGTTAAACACCAATGGTTGTAGGATCAACTATCGCCCCATATAGGGTCAAGAATCGTACACACTAGTCTACACTGGAATAACGATGCCCTGTCTCGATACTCTCTCGACTAGGAACAATTAAAGGATGTACTTGTGGACTATCTTGGCCCTACTAGTTTGATCTACATTATAGTCCTGGTAGTCAAGTCCACATCCTAAGGGCTTTATCAACATATAATAGAGAGACAGTACATGTTAAGATAAAGAGTAACCAGATAGCATACTATCATGTCGAGCAAGAAAGTCCTCCCTATATATGTCCAAGCATCCACTATAATATACATCATATGTACAATAATGGCTTCTAGGGCATACATATAACTAACAGTCGGTGGAGCTAGGGGTGATGGGTTTTTGGCGGGGTTCTTGCTCGGGAATGATGGCGAGCTCGGGGTTGGGTTGTCACGGGGTTTTGGAGGGGAGAAGTGAGAGACGAGGTCGAGGGTGGCGGTGAGGTAGAAGGCGGTGAGGCGCGGGCATGCGACGTGGGGGTTCGGGTGTGGGTTCTTCGTCAGGGGGAGAGAGAGTGGTGGGAGTTTTTATCGAGAGGAGAGAGAAAGAGAACGTGATCGTGAGAGAGAGAGAATGTGGTGAGAGTGGGAGAGAGAATGATTCGAGAGGAGAGAGAGAGAACGTGATTGAGAGGAGAGAGTGAGAACGTGAGGGTTTTAAAATTTAATAATAAGGGAAAATTTAAGGGGAGGCAGAGAGTGTGAACGAGGAAAATTAATAATAGAATTAAAAATTTTAAAGGAAAAATAATAGGGAGTAATTAAGAGATTAATGTAAATAGTTATTAGGTTTTAAAGAAAATTATTTGAAATTAATGAGGATAAATTTTTTTTTAAAATTTTGAAATGGGGAAGGCATTTGTTGATTGAAGTGGTGAGTTTTGGATTGTGTGTTAGGCCATGGGCCTTGGACTTGGGAAAATATAGAGAGGAAGGAAAATGGGTGGGCATGGTCTTTGGGCAGTTGTTAGGGTAGTAAAATTTTCTAGGGAGGAATATCGGGAAAATATTTGGATGGAATAAATTAAATAGAACAATATAGGAAAGTTATTATTAAAATACAGATAATGGAGTACAAACTAAAATGGGTATTACAGGCCATTTCGCGGCTGTGGTTTCCCGGCTCGCTTAACAAGATTCTTTTATTAGCTTGTCAATTTTTTCTTCAAGCGATAGACTTAACGTTCTTAAAGCGGGATCTTGCTCTAATTTGACGTCACGGTTATCTGGAAGAGCATTTTCTTCTCCACTCAAGTTATTCATGACGTAGCAGCTGTAAACTTGCTCCCGTTTCTTAGACCGAACATATACGAACCCGGTTGTTTCCATCTTCCCGTTGGGCTTCTTTTGTTAAGTCCCGGGAATATCCCAAATCATTTTGTAGAATTGGGTTTGTTGAACAATTTGTTTGAGGTACGCCTTAACACTTTAACAGTTTCTTTAATTCCTCCGCATAATATCTTGACATATGGATTGGATAGAACCAGTCAAGAGTTCGGTCGACACAATGCCAGACTTCTTTTTCTATCCTGGTCTCCATAGATTTGTAGAAGTGGATCACCTTTTTACCTAGGGGGCACATAGAAGGTTTGCAGTTCTTGTACGCTGTATATATCGAGAGCATCAAGTTCCCTGTAGCGTCGAGGCGGAGCCATCATGATTTGTAAACTCTGTTCCACTTCAGCAAGAGTCTGTATTGACGGATGGACGGAGAACACTGCGTTGGTCTCATCCTTGGGGTCATTGCTAAACACCTAAATAGGAGTAGACGGTCCGGGCTTATTATTTTGCCTTTGGGGTTGCCCCGAGTAAACTATTTGTTCATCTTCTTCGGTATCGCTTCCAAAGATCGGGATGGTGGCCACAGATTTTTGTTTATTCTCTGACTTGTGGCAACTTTCAGTATCCATAAATTCCAGCAGAAAGTACCTCGCGTCTTCATACTTTCGCACTTCATTCACCGAGAACGGATTTAGTTCTCCCCTGACGGTGTACTCCGAGCCATCCTTGAAATACTTCATACACTGATACTGTGTAGAAGGGACGATATTGTACTCGTGTAATTAAGGCCTACCGAGTAGGGTGTTGTAGGAAGTTTTGGCGTCAATGATATGAAATTTGATGTCAGTGAAAAGTATCCCGAAGCGTAGTATCAGTATTATGGACCTAAGTGTCCGTGACGACTGTGAGTCGAACCCAGAGATGGTAATTTTATCTCGGGCAAGGTGCTGAATATTCATGCAAATTTCTTTCAGCACTCTCACGTTGAGCAGATTGACGGATAATCCGTTGTCGACAAGTATTTTCCCTATCTTGATGTCGTGGCAATACCCAGTGACGTATAGCGGTCGATTATATTCGCATGTACCGAGGAGTAGATCTTCATCGCTGAATGTGATATCAGCCGTGTGGACCTCTGCTAGTTCATCTTTCATTTTTTCTTGTGCGAGGATAGTTTGGAACTGATCGGGCTCTTGTAACGTCTTGATCATAGAATCTCGTGCTTCTTTGGATAGGAGGAGAGCATCCAATATACTTAGCTCCAAGGGTATTTTTCTCAGATGTTCTAGGACATTATAATCTACCTTGTTTTTCTTAGGCGGGTCCTTTGTGGCGAGCCTATGACTGCTTCTTCATTAAGGGCGATTTCTTCGGGCATCTTTTCTTTCACTTTGTCTTTTTTTTCGAACCTTTGTTTGCAGGTCCGAAGTTCTTTTCAAGCAATGTATGGTTACGCAGCTGAATATTCTCGCAGTTTTTCTCCTTCTCTTCTTTTTCCGAGGGGGGATTTTCAAAGAGAGGGCCGAGGGGTGTTTCGTCCTCAGAATCTCTCCTGAACGTAAGAACTTGAGATTTCCCCCTTTCCGAACTGGTACCAACCATATGACAGTTGCCAGTTGTTTTTTATGCGTTTTCGTCTCGCCGCTTTCTTATCGGCCAGCATGAGCTTCGCACTTTTCCTTCTTGAAGTGTTTTCGATGGAAAACATATCCTTACTACCACTTCTTGAAGGCATTGCATTGCTCGATGTGGTGGGTGACCCTTCGATGATATAGGCAGTATTTTGGATGTGATTCTCCTCCGTCGAAATATGGGATTCCGGGAGTGTACATCATGAGTGGTGGAAGTTTCATCCCCATTGATAGGGCTTTGGCAAACCGCTTCTCAGTTTTGATCCTGCTTTTATTTGTTGTAGGTATGCTTTGGTTTAGTCAGAATGCTTTATGACTCGTTCTCACCGCAGCTTCTTTATTCAGACGCTGATGCTTAGCCTTTTCATATATGGCTGTTTCTCGTTCTCGGTCGCCTTTGCTCTTTTGAAAGGTTTTGTTTAAAAGTCTATCAATCAGGTCTTATTTTGGCAGATTTGGGGAATTTCGTGCGGATTCTGCCTCCAGATCCTCCATGTCGTTTTCTGATGCTGAGGGTGCTTTTTCACCATATAACGACGAATGAGAGATCATGTGGAAACTTACTATGCGGTCTGCCGTTTCTTCTGATGAGTCGTTTTCCTCATCATTGTCACTGTCTCCATCCTCAAGAATATGCTTGAGGAATTTTTCTAGTGTGACCATGTCCATGCCTTTTAGTTATATTCTTCCTGCACGTATATGTATTTCTGAAGCTCTATGCGCTTTTCGTCATACTCGGCAGGCTACACGGGTTTCTTGGTCTTTTTCTTTTACTTAGAAGAATTTGACGGCTTGACTTGGGGGCTTTTCTCCTTGTCAACAACTTTCGGTGTAGGACGTTGTTTCAGTATCCTTTCAATAATTTCAGGTTCAAGCGGGCTTTTCCACTTGATCGCCGGACATGGTTGCAGATCCTTCAACATTCTTAAAGTTTTCACTGAAAGAATTACTTCCTATGGAGTTTCTTCCACGAGTGAGTATGATACCCCCTGCGCGTACACCTTTTTAGCAGCGTGCTTTTGGGGCGGATCTATCCTCCAGCCATCGGACATCATGAACTTCCCCTGTTGATACTGGTTATCGATCCAATTTTTGAAGATGTAGCAATCTTCAATTGAGTGGTTCACTATCCTATGATAGAAGCAGTAGTTGGGGTTGTTGACGTCTCCGGGTTGTGCGGGTTTCCGTGGGTCTGGTAATGTGATGAGATTATTTCGCATCTCTAGCTCGAACAATCTCCTTGTTTTATCGTGAGAAAACGAGTATGCATGTCCCAGCCTTTCTTCCAAGGACGGACATGTACATGTGTTGTTTTGGCGAGCACCCCGTTTTGGACCGCTTGGTTGTTGTTGAGTATTGGAAACGAAGGCCACTTCCCCTTTACCCTTATTATTTCGAGGGTCCTTTGATTGTTTGTTATTTTTTGTGCGTTTTAAATTTAAGAATACCGCAATCAAGACGGTGCTGCTTGGTAGCTAGCCGGTTGAGTAGTCGATCCACAGGGAAATGGTGTTCTTTTCTTTAAGTTCTAACTAGTTAAGTCCTATCTTTGGTAGGTTTTGTTTTACGATCTAAGAATGAGAATAAATTAATTTAAAGGCTTGCTAGGGTCAGGATTATGTTAGTTCGAAAAAGGGATTCTTCTAGCTTCTATCAATGCCCTAGTTAAGAATATAGGTGTTAGGGTAATAGTCAACAACGGGATTAGCACGACTAGGAAGAAACATAGTTTCTTCCTTTTGGTCCTTATCCGTCCGTTCTTGGCTCTTAGACCTAACGTCCGGTTAATTCAACCACAACCGGTCTAACTAGGGAATCACCGCTATTATGTAGGATAGGGTGCCGTAGTGAGCGGATTATGGTTGATTTAAATGGAGTCCGTATTTTAAAAATTATATGGACAAAGAAAGGAGTGAGAGAGATTTCCTTCTCTCAAACCTTCCCTATCCTAACCCTAACAAGTGAGGAATTACTCACTCATTAGGAAAGTGACAATAAAATTCATTTTTGTTTTATTTTTAATAGACAAACTAAATTGCAGATAATAAAAGAACAAGTGAAAAAAATTGCAGGTAATAAATTGCAGATAAAAAATGCAAGATATAAAAAGAAAACTTAGTTTATTGATGTCCTCTCAACAACGCATTACAAATGAATTAAAATCTAGATCTAAGAATTAAAAGAGTAAAAACTAAAGAGAGGCATGCCTTCATTTAGCTTTCAACTTTCCTATTTATAGATAGGAAAAAATCCTAGGTTACATTCTGAGCCATACATGAATTTACAAAACTACCTTACGAAAGCCGGGTCAATGCACCGACACCCACCGACACATGCACCGACACGTGCATCATACGGCCGCGGAACCGCTACAGAAAGGACTGTTTGGCCGTGGTTCCGCGGCCCATTGGTGGGATCATGGGTTCAATTCCTCAGGGTTGCTTCATGTTGCTTTTAATTTCTGTTTTCTTCACTTGGTTCCTCAAAATCTCTTCTAATTTCTTCCAGATTTTCAATAGTGCAGAATGATGTGGACTTTTGTCTTGAGCTTCGCTTTGAAGTCTTGAATCTTGTGCTGCCCTTGTGCTTTGCGCATTGAACTTTCTAATATTTTTTATTTTTTCCTTGAACTGGTAGGCGATATCATACGGATTCATCTATTGTTGGTCGTAGTCTCACATTTATAGCGACTTTTCATGAATTTCACTATAACGATCTGAGAACATGTAACCTGCAACTATTTAGCCGACATGGATCAAAAGCACCTATTTATATGTAATGTGATTAAGAATAGGTGATATAATAATGCAAAATTCTGATATGAACAAATACCCCCAAACTTATCTTTTGCTCTTCCCGAGCAAAGCCAATTTTATTCTCAAAAAATTCTTAACCTCACTTTTGCAGGGAGCGCTGTTCCCTTCCGAACGGCGGCCGAGACGCGGGGACGTCTACTGCCTGAGGTTCGGGGCAGATGCTAATTGGTGCTATCCGTCCACCTCTCCGAAGATGCCAAGTTGATTTATGGCACCGTGTATCGAAGGTTTGAGCGGATGCGTCCGATGTAGCAGACTTCGTCAGATTCCCCCTCACTTGAGGGGTTTTTTGATTGTGGGGACGCTCTTCCCTGCAGGCGCAAGCCCCTGCAGTTAATTACGCTACCGCGTTGCGGTAACAACTTTCTCCTTCTCCAGATGGTCACTTCGTGTCGTGTGTTTTTGTTTTATTTGTGGTTGCCCGTGGATTGTATACGGAGACTGAGTTATGTTGTCGCCCGTAGGACGTGGACTAGTCCAAATCCGTATTTATCTTAGATTTGGGTTTGGGGGTTTGGTTTGAGGATACGTTAGCCATATTTGAGGCTAAGATCAACTCAAACGTTTGTTAAGGATACGTTAGTCTAGTTTGAGACTAAGATCAACTTAACGGGATCGTTTAGATCCGACAAAAGAGCATTTGGGGCTCTATTACCCCATTTTAGGGACATAGTGGTCCATTGAATGTATGGCCGTCGGGACCCGTCACCTCTCTGACGACGTTGAAGGATTACAACGACAAATATCAGAGGAGTTCAGAGATGTACCCTTGAACCGAAGTTGATTGAGGGGATTCATAGTCCAGTGTGTTTGAAGGTTTAAGGATACGTTAGCCATATTTGAGGCTAAGATCAACTTAAACGGGATCGTTTAGATCCGACAAAAGAGCGTTTGGGCTCTATTGTTCCGGTTTAAGGACATAGTGGTCCATAGGTAGTTTAAGGACATTGCGGTCCGTAGGTAGTTTAAGGACATTGCGGTCCATAGGTAGTTTAAGGACATTGCGGTCCATTGTTAGTTTTAAGACATCTCGGTCAAGGTTAAGGACGTCGTAGTCCATGGGTTTAAGGACCCCACAGTCCATTGTTAGTTTTAAGACATCTCGGTCGAGGTTAAGGACGTCGTAGTCCATGGGTTTAAGGACCCCACAGTCCATTGTTAGTTTTAATACATCTCGGTCGAGGTTAAGGACGTCGTAGTCCATGAGTTTAAGGACCCCACAGTCCATTGTTAGTTTTAAGACATCTCGGTCGAGGTTAAGGATGTCGTAGTCCATGAATTTAAGGACCCCACAGTCCATTGTTAGTTTTAAGACATCTCGGTCGAGGTTAAGGACGTCGTAGTCCATGAGTTTAAGGACCCCACAGTCCATTGTTAGTTTTAAGACATCTCGGTCGAGATTAAGGACGTCGTAGTCCATGAGTTTAAGGACCCCACAGTCCGTATCAATAAGTGGTCATCGGGACCCGTCACCTCTTTGAAGACGTTGAGGGATTACAACGCCAAGTATCAAAGGAGTGAAGAGATGTACCCTGGAACCGGAGTGGATTAAATAGTCTTTGGCCCAATTTGGGATCAAGACCAATTAATTATGTTATGAGCCCATTAGCCCAGTTAATTACGAATTGAGGACTTATGGACATCTTGGGCTAAGTCCAATCATGTCTGGAATATTGACTTCCTGTTGGTCCCTTGAAGGAGAGGCTTTGCCTCTATCCATTCGGCCAATTGGGCCAGTGTCTAGTGTTAAACACTAAAGACAAATCAGTGTTGAACACTGGGAATAAGATTGATAAGTTAGTGTTTCAACACTAAAAGATAGTTGGTGTTAAACACCAGCAACCAGGCTTTCAGATTAGTGTTGAACACTAGAACAGTCCAGTATTAAACACTGGCAACAGGAGTCCCAAACTAGTGTTGGACACTACGGTAATCAGTGTTGAACACTGCAAATATAGTTCTGTGCTTAGTGTTACACTAATGCCAAACAATGTTTTGTCACTGAATTCAGGGGTTCCGTTTTAGTGTTTAAATACTAAGGCAAGAAGGGTCACGTGGCAACACGTGAGAGCGCCCTCCCTTCACTTGTTCTTCTGAGACTATACATCTTTTAGAGCATCACGTGCCATCACGTGACGGGGATTCAAGCGCTTATGTGTTAAAGCTTCAGTCAAGAGTCACGTGAGTCACGTGAGGCACTGCCTCCAGAGGGCTTTCTGTAGATCTTTTGGGGGGGAGGGTCACGTGGTGGCACGTGACCCTGCCTCTATGTATGTTGTTTAGAAGATCTGTTAATCTTTTTTCAGGAATTAAATTCCTCGTAGGGTTAAACCCTAATAAAAAGCTTTAAATTCCAGAGGAATTAAATTCCTACTTCCTTTTGAAGATTTATATTCTGGAATAGAGTTGGACTCTGAATTTTCTGTAGGAATTAAATTCCTCATATATGTGAAGAACTGAATAGGGTTAAACCCTAATAAAAGCTTTAAAGAATTAAACTCCCGTTGTTTCAACAGAACTAAGTTCTTAATTAGGGTTAAACCCTGTTTCTTTTTGTTCTGAAGGAATTAAATTCCCATAACACAGGGTCAAGCCCTAATTTTATTTTAAAGGAATTAAATTCCTATAGTTCTGTGAGAATTGAATTCTCGTGCTTCCGTTCCCTCTCTATGCTTTGGATCTGCACGGCAGGATCTCAACCCATTGAGAATTAAATTCTCAACTCAAGGGGAGATGTGCACTTTACAGATCCTCCATCAAAGAGAGAAGAAATATGTCCCTCTGTTCTATATCAGAGTTAAACTCTGTCGAGAATTAAATTCTCTTTCTTTCAATGAAACCTTCCCTTTCTTACCTAGGGTTTTCTTTTGCAGAAGATCCAAATTCCTCTCAAGTATCAAGGCTCTCTCCCTTTTCTTCCCTCTGCGTCTATATCTTTTGCGTGTCTCTTGGCTCCTATTTATAGGAGAAGCAGCCGAGTCAATTGGTTTTTTGACGAATCTTCATTGAGAGATTTGATTTGCATCCATCATTCGTTTTGGACCTTTGGATTATTAGGTGAATTTTATTCACCATTGGATTTCAAATCCAGGGATTCTCCTTTGTTATTTCTGTTAGATTTAAAGGGGAAATCTTTCCAAGTTCAGGATTTTTCCATAGATAGATGATATTCAATCATCTTTAAATCTTTAATTCGGTTGGTTCCAGATAATCGCTTTCCTTTGGAAAGATTTGAATCTCTTTCAGAATTTAATTCTGTTAACAAAATGGGCTTTGAAAGCCGGTCACGTGTGACCACGTGACTCATGGTCACGTGTGGGCACGTGACCCCCTTGGAACGAGCCTTCTTCCTTCTTTTTACGCTCTGTCTTCTGGTTGCTGCTTAACCATCACGTGCCACCACGTGACAACTGATCACGTGTGAACACGTGACCCTGGCATGGAGCCTTCTTCTCGATTTAACCGGAGAATGAGTCTGATGTTTTGAGTGTCACGTGCCAACACGTGACCCTGGTCACGTGGAAGCACGTGACCTCTTCTGAAGCCTTTTTCTTGATTTGCTCAGGGAGCTGTTGGGTTTTGAAGCTGCTTTTGATTGTCACGTGCCAACACGTGACCCAGGTCACGTGGGAGCACGTGACCCTTTCCGAAGCCCCTTTTCTTTGATGTATTTGGGAAACTGAATTTGCTTTGCTGATGCTTTTAGGTGTCACGTGCCAACACGTGACTGCTGGTCACGTGTAAGCACGTGACCCTCTTCTGAAGCTTTTTCCATAAGCTTTTCTGATTTTAAATCAGGAAACAAATGCCCCCACAGCGTTGTTCTCACGTGTCCGCACGTGAGTGCAACGCTGTCACCTTTTATGACCGTTGGATTCCTTTAGGGATTTGGGGAGATGACTCGTTTCCATCGCATCTATAAATATAGGGGTCATCTCAGGGACGCCTCCACTTTGCTTGTCTTCCTCCTTGCAAACTTTCTCTGAGAATTTAATTCTCTTCTTTCAGAGCTTAGTTCTCTGCCTTGAAACAATTTTCAGAGTTTAACTCTGTTTGAAAGGACTTCTTTCCCTTAGGTAATGTTCTTGGGCAAACGATGGACTTTCACATTCTTCTGGATTTTAAATTCAAAACAAGAGTTTTACTCTTTTAATATGAACCCATTTCCTTCAAATTCATCAACAGGAGCAGAAAGCCATTTAATCTTCAAACTGTAGCTCTCTTAGGGTTTAAGCGGTCCTTAGGGAAATGATGATGACAATCTATGGATTTTAATTCCTTCCGAAAATGTCTTATGGGAATTTAATTCCCTTTTCTAAAAGGAATTTAATTCCTGTGAAGAACTCAGTTTCTTCATATGGAGCCTTCTTGGGGCCTCTTGGCCTGAGGTTGTCCTTCTGCAATTGATGGAACAGGAGTTTTGTAATGATATCTTCTGTGGGAATTTAATTCCTTTGATCCTGTTGGATCTGTTGCGGGGCCCGAGACAGATTCGTCTTCTAGGGGGATGTGTAGGGTCACCTGAATCTCAGTCTTTATTTAATGGGGATATTCCCTTTGTTTTATTATATCTATTTGGTCTCATTATTAATGAGCCGTCATCCGGATTCTGTGGGGCCCATGTGTTTTGTAGCCAATAGTCCCAGAAAACTCTGCTGTTGCTTTCTTTAACTAGTCTTCATGTTCATGCATGGATATATATCGCTGACTTTGCTTTTAACGGTATCCTTTTATTGGATTTCAGGTGCGATGGCTTCTGTTCCCTGCTTTCCCTTTTCTCGCTCGGAGGCTGCTTTTCCTCAGTCGCCATCTGATGAGGAAGCGATGGCGATGATCCGGGCCCATGACCCGAACTGTACCAACCTTCTTCAATGGGGGTCTTGGTATAGTCAGATTATTCAGGGTCGCCGGAGTTTTCTTTGCGCGGTACCGACGGAGCCCACTTTCCCATTCTTACCGATGGATCCTCCGAGGATGGTTTTTGCTGTGGAAATGCCTAACTGGACTCCAACGGGGAGGCTCGAGCCTTCGACGACCGGTATTCCGAACCATCCGATCCCGGCCATAGACATCTTGGGGCGGCGTATCTGCCAGGGTGAGGCCTACCCGTGGGGGCAGATCTATAAGATAGGGCTCACTCCCCGACACCCTACGGGCTATCTTCTCTGGGCTCGCTACATCCTTGCCACCCATCGTGCGCGGCTGCAGAAGGTCGGGCTTTATCAGGCAATATACGCGTCACTCTTCCATTATAAGTCCCCGCATGTCTGGTGGGTTAAGGCGTTTTTGAACCAATGGAATCTTCCCACCAACACTTTCATTCTAGGAGATCGCGAGGTCTCGATCTCTCTTGCAGAATTTTATGAAATCTCGGGATTGCCAATCAGGGGTGCACTGTATGAGGAGTTGCTGCCTCCTGACGAGTATGTCTTTGAGCCCGAGTCTGCACCGGCTGACGGCTTGTCTGTTGAGAACGCCGTTCGCCACAAGCGCCCCAGCTTGATCAAGGCGCTGGGTATTTTTGATCGATTGTTCACTGAGTCTGAGGAGCAGGGTGTTACTTTTAAAAGCTTCATTTCCCGCTTCCTTCGTGAGGACGTCATATCGAAGACTGCTCTGAAGTTTGCTAACATCAAAGACCCCTTTGGGTTCGGTCCGAAGAAGCTACCGACCGCTGAATTGGACCTGCCACAATACTATATTCCCATCGTGTCGCCGATGTCTTTTGAGTCCATTGCAGCACCCGGTATGGATGAGGAAACATTCTTCGTGGGGTTTGTCAGTGTTTGGCTCAGTTGGTTCGTTATCCCCATGCATCGCCGCTTCATGAGAGCTTCGATTATCTACTCGGCTCATCGTATTGCTGAGGGGACGCGATTGGCTATCGGCATTCCGGCGTTGGCGCATCTTTATCATGGGTTGGGCACCGCAGCTAATACCTCTACTCCTGGCGTGGATGTGGTAAACTTTTCGCTTCATTATTTCACGTCCTGGATCGAAATGCACGTGTTGGGGGCTTTTGCCATGCATCAGAGGCCCTCATTTTACGATGCCTACCCCTTTCCACGACTTATGCGATTAGTGGATGCTTCTGCCGCCGACCCGACTCAGTTCGGGGCTATTCGGGTGCTGATTTCTCCTTACGCTGCCGCTGGCGGGATGGTTTTTAATGATCGGGTCTTGTCTACTCCCTCAGGTCCAGTTCAACAACTCTGGGATCTGTCAAAAGACAACGCACCTTCTTTGAAGCCCCGGGAGGCTGCGCACTTATATACAATTAGACCGGGCTACTTGGTGTTTCGCTAGGACAGTGCAGCTCTTTTCATGCGGTACAATCGGCATCGATTTGCCTGACAACTTGGATACGACCAGGGTGTTCCTTTCGAGGCTTTTATAGTCGCCTCAATCCCTTCGCTCGATGCCCTTCGCGATGCAGCTCATCATTTCATGAGGCTAAACACCGGCTCCTATTTTATTGTACCTGAAGCTGAATACCTGCCTCGGTGCGTGGGCGCGTTTACGGGTTGGTATCTTCATCGGGTCAGCCCAATCATTCTTGAGGAAAGGAGGGTGCTTCTTGGCCACGATGCCCCTCCTCTGGTTCCAGGAGCTAAGCTGCGACCGAGGGCTCCGGTCCGCTTCCCTCTAAGGGATACCGGCACTGCGCTCATTCCAGGAGAATCGGAGGTGAACCTTACTCCAACGGCCGGTATGCCCCTGGGTTCCCGCTCGCGAGGTGGAAAGGCCCCGGTGGTAGCACCACCGCCTGTGGCAGCACCGTCCCCCGTGGCATTGACAATGACAGTATCATCCTCGGTCGTGGCACCAGGCGAGGGTAATAGAGATGAGGGCGTCGTAGGCGATGTGGGTCAGCGTCGCCCTAAGGCTTCGCGGGGGAGGAAACGGTCATCCTCGGCGACCGGCTCTGGGTCTAAGCGTCGAAGGAAGGTGGCCACCAATTCGCTCGATTCTTTGGCGGAGTCTGAGCCCACTCTTGAAGACGAGCCGTTGGCCCTGCAAGAGTCAGACGCTGGACTTCCTTTCCCGAGTTCGGCCGATGAGGAGGCCGCACAGTTGGTTGAGGCTATACGACGTTCCAAAGATGTGTCTCATAATGCTAGGGTTCCCAAGAAGTCCTATCCCGCTGTAATCTTTTACGAAGACCCTTCGTGGATTCGGCGGCGATTTATCGGTCCTTTGGAGGAATGGGGGGAGAAGGCTTTGAAGCAGGCCGCTTCAGAAGATGCAGCTGACGCACTTTCTTTATGGACCGGCGGCCATGAGTCCACTCTCGAACCCCGGCGAGCCCACCTCCTTGAGAAGGAGCAGCGGCTTGAAGAAGCCATATTGAGGGCTTCTTTGTGCATCGGTACGTTGTGGTTCTTTTTGTAGTTCTTCAGATTGTTTATGCCCGTGCATATGTATCATTATTCTTATTTGAATCGTGCAGAATCTTCGACGCTGGGGGAGCTCCCTACGGGCCCATTAAAGATAAAGCCCGCCGAAATTCTTAATGAAGCCTTGCTTGGTGTGGAGGGGGCTGAGGAGGCTGCTCTTCTCATGGTAGAACCTCCAGCGGCGGTTCTTGATCAGGGAGCGTTTTCCCCTTTGGGGGAGGCTCCTTTGGAGGTCGCCACCCCAATGACTCTTACTGAGGGCGGCCCAGAGGCCGGAAGAGAGGTAGTCGGGACTACTCTTCCTTTGTTGGAGCCTGAGGTTGTGGCGGAGACCGTCGAAGCTGCTATCCCCTCGGCTCAGAATGGGAGGAGTGTCGAAGGTATCCCTCTGCGTTTTAATTTAGCAACCCCTTCATAGTCTGAACTCTTTTATCTTTCCCAGAATTGCGCGGTTTGGCGGCCACGATCGCGGATTTGTCGCCTCGACAGTCATTTCAGCGTTTATTGGAGATGGCAGCTCCGCAGGCGATCTCCCCTCAGCGTATTGTCTTTTCCTCTGGGCAAGGTTAGTGTCATTCGCCATTTTTTCTTTTACCATAGCATTGTTACTATCTTGCGAAATGACGTTGATGTCTCTTATAGTTTTGGAAGCTGACGATGAGGTCGAGGTCGTTGAAGGGCCAGGGGAACCTTCAGCTCCTGCTTACATGACTGTCGGTGGGTGACATTTTATTATAGTCCCGTTTGTTCTGCATTTAAAAGCTTTACTAACATTTCCCAAATTTGAGTAGCTCTGCCAGTCTCCATGGCTTTGGAATCGCGCATCGTGATGCCGCCCGGTCCTTATGCTTTGCGGGCTTCAGAACGCTTGGCCCGATTGAGCCTTGTCTCCCTGTCGTCTTTCGTCGAGGAGCTCCGTGCTGGTAGCGCGACCACGGCCGAAGCGTTTGCCGCTGAAGCTAACGGCTCTCTTCCTTTTCTCGCCACCTATCATAGCGAGGAGGTGGTGCGGGTCTGGATGGAGTTCTGTAGGAAGGTGGATGCTTGTTTGCACGCTCTTGAATGTTCTTGCCTTTCCTCGGAAGCCGTGGCTGCAAAAGCGGAGTTGCGGGGTCTGATAGCACGATGTGCGGCTAACATGACGTCATGCGAGAAGAGGCTTGGCCGTAAGTTCTCGGAGAGGGAATTGGCTTCTAAGGCGCTGAGCGAGCTTCAGGCCAGCCTCACAGCCAAGGCCAACAAAGCATACGAACTCTGGCGAGTGCTCCAGGAGTCCATAAAAGAGGTGGTGGCCCTCGATAAAGCTGCCACGTTCACTCGTGAGAGGGTCGAGGCTCATAAAGCCACCGAGAAAGAGCTCGAAGTTCGGCTTGCTTCGTATCAAGCTCAGCAAGCTCAGGCGGAGGCTCGTCTTCTGGAGATCTTGCGTCATGAAGCCGTGGCTCAGCAACAGAACGATGAGCTGGTGAAATTACTGCACCGCCTGCCGGCTTGAGGACTTGTATCTTTTCCCCTTTTTTTACGTACTCATGGATAAGAGTATCTTTCTTTTTTGTTTCTTTCATGAATTGTACTTTGTATCCATTTTGGTTTATGGATAAAAGATACATTTTTCTTCTTAACGATGTGTCCCCTTTCATTGAATGCGTTTGTGGACAATTTATCTTGATCTCCTCGTAGGGCAGCGATAGCTTAAGACTCAGGGTTAAGATCTGCTTCCTAAGACTTTTGCATTTTAAGAGCCACAAGGGTCTCATAAAGAGCTTTTCTCCCTACAGGTCGAGAGGATCCCATAGGTGTAAGTCCTTCTTAAGAATCGTGAAGGTTCTTAAGTGGGTTTTCCCTTGAAAGTCGTAAGGATCTCACAAGAGAGTTTTTCTTCCTCGCAGGTCGTGAGGACCTGCAAGTGTTGGATGTGGTCGCCCTTATGCGTGTTTCACGGGGTCAGGGGTCGCTCAAGGTATCGTAGTTTAAAGACATCACGGTCAAGGTTAAGGACCTCATAGTCCGTGGATTTAGGGACTCCACAGTCCGATGCTAGTTTTAAGAAATCACGGTCAAGATTAAGGACCTCATAGTCCGTGGATTTAGGGACTCCACAGTCCGATGTTTGGTCGCAGGGACCCGTCACCTCTTTGAAGACGTTGAGGAATTACAACGCCGAGTATCAAAGGAGTGAAGAGATGTACCCTTTAACCAAGGGAGAATCCGTAGGGAATCGGGGTGGTTGATCGTTAGTTTTAAGACATTGCGGTCGAGGTTAAGGACGTCATAGTCCGTGGATTTTAAGGACTCCACAGTCCGGTATTTGCTCTGGATGCTTCACACGGGTTCACTGCCGTGCTCGGCGAGGACCAGGCTCCGCTCTGGGCATTTTCCGCGGGGTCAAAGAGTGACGTTATCCGCGTTCCACGTAACCAGGGATTTTGCACTAGATGCTTCACACGGGTTCACTGCCGTGTTCGGCGAGGACTAGGCTCCGCTCTGGGTGCTTCACACGGGTTCACTGCCGTGCTCTGCGAGGACCAGGATCCGCTCTGGACGTTTTCCACGGGGTCAAAGAGTGACATTATCCGCGTTCTACGTAACCAGGAATTTTGCACTAGATGCTTCACATGGGTTCACTGCCGCGCTCGGCGAGGACTAGGCTCCGCTCTGGATGCTTCACACGGGTTCACTGCCGTGCTCTGCGAGGACCAGGATCCGCTCTGGACGTTTTCCACGGGGTCAAAGAGTGACGTTATCCGTGTTCCACGTAACCAGGAATTTTGCACTAGATGCTTCACACGGGTTCACTGCCGCGCTCGGCGAGGACTAGGCTCCGCTCTGGATGTTTCACACGGGGTCAAAGAGTGACATTATCCGCATTCCACGTATCCAGGAATTTTGCACTAGATGCTTCACACGGGTTCACTGCCGCGCTCGGCGAGGACTAGGCTCCGCTCTGGATGCTTCACACGGGTTTACTGCCGTGCTCTGCGAGGACCAGGATCCGCTCTGGACGTTTTCCACGGGGTCAAAGAGTGACGTTATCCGTGTTCCACGTAACCAGGAATTTTGCACTAGATGCTTCACACGGGTTCACTGCCGTGCTCGGCGAGGACTAGGCTCCGCTCTGGATGCTTCATACGGGGTCAAAGAGTGACATTATCCGCGTTCCACGTAACCAGGAATTTTTTCGATTGTATCCGCATTTCACGGGATGGAGGTTTGACTGTTGGCGATATGTATACCGCCGAGCCATGGAACTGGGAGTTGCCGCTGTTTCGTTTAGCTTGAAGTTGTGTCCGTCGTTACGAGACGAGCGTTGAGACGATCTCCAGGTCTCTTTTGGCGCGTCGAGATTTGGCTTCTTCTTCTTTGGTGAAACCTGGGGGGGGGGGAAGAGTGCGACTCTTTCTTTGTTTGCGCTCCTGGATTGTATACAGGGATTGATGTAGCATCACCTGTAGGGCAAAAAGTTTTATTCTTTCATCATTTTTTATTCTTTCCGCGATACTCTATCATTTCAGCATTTTATATCGCGAGAATCGCGATTGCCCAATCATTTCGGCTATTTTTCGCGGTGCCCAATCATTTCGGCTATTTACTTTATTTTTACTCGCTGCTTTTTATTGCGAGTTGCCCAATCATTTCGGCTATTTTTTTATGCATACATTTTTTTTACTTGCTGATTTTTATTGCAAGTTGCCCCATCATTTCGGCTATTTCGTATGCACGTATGGCTTGCTGTTTTTTTTTTTATATATTGCGAGTGTGGAACTTGGGATCTGATACCAATCTTAGCATCAGCATCGCTGCGACTGGAATATTGCCAGGAGCGAATCATCATTTGCCATGAAAGAACTTGGGATTTGATACTGGTTCAGGCATCAGCATCGCTGCAACTGGAATATTGCCAGGAGCGAATCATCATTTGCCTCTGTCGATGTTGAACAAAGGTGGCTTAGCAAACAGGGTTAAGGTCCTGTCGACTAAGGCTTTTGACTTCATAAGCCGTAAGGGTCTCACAAAGGTATTTCTCCCTACAAGTCGTGAGGATCTTATAGGTGTATTTTCTCCCTAGGAATCGTGAGGGTTCCGAAGTGCATTGTTCCTCTGTAAGTCGTAAGGATCCTACGGGAGGGTTTTCTCCTTGTAAGTCGAGAGGATTTACAAGGGTTGTTTACCATGCAAACATATCCCTAGTCTCGGATGGGATTTAGTTAGGGAAATGTTTATTCGCGCCCGTGGATTGTATACAAGGGTCAAGATTGGACTACTTGTAGGGCATTATCGAAGGTTGTGGGGGATTGCTTAAGCACAGGTTTAGGTCTCTGTAACTTAAGACTTTCAAATCTTACGAGCCGTGAGGGTCCCATAAGAGAGTTCTCCTTGCGAGTCGTGAGGATCTCGTAAGTGTATTTTCTCCTTAGGGATCGTGAGGATCCCTAAGTGTGTTGCTCCTTTGTGAGTCGTAAGGATCTCACGCAGGTGGTTTCTCCTTACAAGGTCGAGAGGACCCTATAAGTGTCTTTTAACGAGGTTGCGCCCTTTCGGGTTTTCACAAACACTCGCCGGTAGTCCTGCTGTTTTTACTCACGGAGCCCTTTTGGGTTTTCATCCGTGCCCATTTTGCTCATGGACATACCGTTTTTTTTTCTTTTTCTCTTTTTTTTTACAAGGTCGCGCCCTTTCGGGTTTTCACGAATACTTGCCGGTAGCCCTGTTGTTTTTACTCAAGGAGCCCTTTCGGGTTTTCATCCGTTCCCTTTTTGCTTATGGACATACCGTTTTTTCATATTTTTCTTTTTCTCCTTTTTTTATCTCGTCAGCCTAAGGATGCTGCGGTAGTAGTTTAGGGACGTTTCGGTCCGTCGTTAGTTTAAAGACATTTCGGTCCGCTGTTAGTTTAAGAACATTTCGGTCCGTTGTTAGTTTAAGGACGTTTCGGTCCATTGTTAGTTTAAAGACATTTCGGTCCGTCGATAGTTTAAGGACGTTTCGGTCCGTCGTTCAGGGGAAGGCCGGTTGCTGCTTGTAAAGTCTGAGCTTAGGAAGATAGCGAGCGGACATAGTCGTCGTCATCCATCATTGACCCAGGCTGTGGCTCATTAAGCATAGTACTTCTTTAAGAAGCGGCCGTTTATTGGCCTGAAAGGCCTTTCACCGTGCATGTCCATGAGTAGATAGGCTCCACCCTGGTAGACCTTGTCTATGATGTACGGGCCTTCATAGTTTGGCTCAAATTTTCCCCGCTTGGCACGATTGGGGATCATAGGTCTTTTGACCACTAGTACGAGTTCGCCTTGGCGGAATGTCCTCGGCCTGGTCAATCTTTCGTACGAGCGCGTCATCTTTGCTTTGTAGGCTACTAGATGTTGTTGCGCTATGAGCCGGGTTTCATCGAGGGCATCAAGCTCCTCAAGCCGAAGGTGAGCGTTTTCTTCGTCCGTCAGCTCGTAGTGGACTGCCACTCGTAGAGAGGGTAACTCTATCTCGAGGGGGAGCACTGCTTCCGTCCCAAATACCAACGCGTACGGCGTTGCGTTCGTAGCCGTCTTGAATGTAGTTCGATAAGCCCAAAGGGCTTCTTGCAGCTTCTCATGCCAGTCTCTCTTATTCCGGGAAACGGTCTTTTTTATGATCTTCGTCAAGGTCTTATTGAAGGCCTCGGCCAGACCGTTAGCTCGTGGGTTGTAAACTGAAGAATATCTCCAGTCTATATTGTGCTGCTGCGCGAAGCGGCTAATCTTATGGCTTCTGTAGGCTGGCCCGTTATCGGATATAATCCGCCGTGGGGTTCCAAACCGATAGATGACGTGCGTCTTGAAGAAGTGGAGGATATTCTCCGTCTTCACTTCCCTCAGCGGTACTGCTTCTGCCCATTTGGAGAAGTAATCAGTTGTCGCCAGGATGAAACGATGTCCCCGGGACGATGCTGGCTCGATGGGGCCAACTATGTCAGTCCCCCACATTTCGAATGGCCAGCTGGCCACCGTTGGGTATAGTGGGTTCGGATGTTGGTGGATAAAGTCTCCATGAATCTGGCACGAGTGGCATTGCTTCGCATACTCGAGGCAGTCCTGGGTCATCGTGGGCCAATAGTAACCCATCCGTTTAATTTTTAACTTCATCTTTGGGCCTGCTTGGTGAGAACCGCAGAGTCCGTCGTGAACTTCCTGAACGACTCTTTCTGCTTCGTCAGGTCCTAGGCATCTCAGCCATAGAGAATCAAACGATCTTTTGTATAGAGTGTCATTAACAAAAGCAAAAAATAGAGCTCGTTTGATGAGCTGATGTCTTGAAGACGCTTCTTCGGGCATTCGGTGGGACTTAAAGTAGTCTATGAAGACTTCCCTCCAGTCTTCAGCCTTCTCGCGGTCTTTTATTTGTAGGGTCGCCTGCTCAGTCGCTCCCTTATAATTTCGGAGGTATTTCTGCCGGGGCGAGCACTCGACGGCTTTGTACCATGATTCTGACGTCATCAAGGTTCTCGTCAGCCAGTTCTTTAGCAAGTTTGGTCAACGCGTCTGCTTTGCTGTTTTCTGCACGCGGTATGTTCTCCAAAGTATAGGAGGGAATTTGGGTCAATAGTTGTTGCACCTTTTCACCGTACTTCACCAATTCTGGTTTGCACGTTTGGTAGTCACCATTTACTTAACTAACGACCAATTGGGAATCCCCGTATATAAGGAGATTTTCGATTCCCATGTCGATGGTGATCTCGAGGCCTGCTATCAGAGCTTCGTATTCAGCTTCATTGTTTGTCCTCGGCTCTGTTAAGGAGAAGGCGAAGCGCATTATCCCTCCTTGTGGAGTTGCGAAGATGAGGCCTATCCCCGATTTGATCGTTGGGATACCCTGTTTCTGTTTCTTTATGGAGGATGCTCCATCGAAATAGAGTTCCTATCGGGTACTACCACCGTCAATCGCATCAAATGCATGCTCGTCTGGCAACTCGCAGTTCAGAGGAGAACCAGTAGGTACTGGATGCTCAGCGAGGAAGTCGGCAATGGCCTGGCCTTTCACTGCCTTAAGAGGTCGATACGTTATTGAGAACTCCATCAGGAGTAGAGCCCATTTAGCGAGTCGACCCGTCAATATAGCCTTTGACATCAGATATTTAAGAGGGTCCACCTTCGAGATGAGACGGACTTCATGTGCTAACGCATAGTGCCTGAGCTTTGTTATCGCGAAGATTAACGCCAAGCAATGTTTTTCAATGGGAGAGTAGTTGCTTTCTGCCCCCAGCAGAACTCGACTTAAGTAGTAGAGTGCTCTTTCTTTCCCTTGGTCGTCCTCTTGTGCCCATAATGCGCCTAAAGAACCTTCGAGGGCGGTTGTATAAAGAATGAGAGGTTTTTCTTTAACCGGAGCAGCCAACACCGGCGGGTTCTGCAGGTATTGCTTGATCTCGTCTAGCGCGCTTTGGCATTTTTGATCCCAGACGAATGGGGTTCCCTTCTTCATCAGGTGACTGTAAGGACGGCATTTGCCTGAAAGATTAGCGATAAACCGCCGGATGTATGCGAGCTTCCCTTGGAGAGACCGCAACTGTTTGAGGGTTCTTGGCGGAGGCATTTCCATAATCGCCTTGATCTTAGATGGATCTATTTCGATACCTCGATGTCGGATGATGAATCCCAGGAATTTACCCGAGGAGACTCCAAACTTGCATTTGAGGGGATTCATCTTCAAATTATATTGACGAAGGCGTTGAAAGACAGTCTCCAGATGTTTTAAATGCTCTTCGTACGACATGCTCTTCACTACAAGGTCATCGATATAGCACTCGACGATGTCATGTATGAGATCGTCGAAGATCTTTGTCATGGCCCTTTGATAGGTAGCACCGGCGTTCTTTAGACCAAAGGGCATAACCCTGTAGCAGAATATACCCAAAGGGGTCCGGAAAGCGGTGTGCTTCTGGTCTTCGGGATGCATCTTTATCTGATTGTATCCTGATGAACCGTCCATAAAGGAGAAAACCTCATGAGTGGACGTGTTATCTATCATTAGCTCGGTTACCGGTACTGGGAAATCGTCCTTCGGGCAAGCTTTATTGAGATCCCTGAAATCCACGCATATGCGTACCGTCCCATTTTTCTTCATTACCGGGACGATATTGGCGATCCAGTCGGGATATTGGACTTCTTGGATAAATCCAGAATCGATCAGCTTCTTGACTTCGGCGTTGATGCTCATTTCAAGCTCGAGCCGCATCCTTCTTGGCGCCTGCTTGACTGGCTTGATATCCGGGGATATTGCTAACTTATGCACAGCAATCTCCGGATCTAATCCTGGCATCTCGGAGTAGTTCCACGCGAAGCAGTCTTTATGTCGTAGAAGCACGTTCTTTAAAGCAGCCACCCTTTTTTCAGATAGCAGCTCGCTGACAAATGTCGGTCACGGGTCATCTGCCGATCCCAACTCAACCTTCTTGAGGTTATCTGCAGTAGTATGTATGCCATCTTCCAGTTCTTTCGGAGCTGGCGGAAATTCTGAGACCACCTCATCGTCGCTGTTCTCAAAGCACCAGGGAAGGTCGTCCATATTCTCGGGCTCTTCTTTTAATATCGTAATTGTGTAACAGGTGCGAATCCGCTTCCAGGACCGAGGTGGATCTGGTTTTGCTTTTACGGCTTTGGTTCGTGCTTTTGTGGCGGCGTTACCCTCCAGCCGTCGGATAAGGCGAATCTGCCAAACTGATACTGATCCTCGACCCAATTCTTGAAGGTGAAGCAATCTTCGAGAGAATGACTTATCACTCGATGGTAAGAGCAATAGTCTGGGAGTGAGGCTTCGCCCGCTTGTTCGGGGTGTTTAGACTCCGGCAATGTAAGCATTTGGTGCTTTAGGGCAAGATCGAGTATCTTCTTCGTCTTTTCCCGAGGAAACGAGTATGCTCGACCCATTTTCTTCATGAGGGATAGGTCAATAACGCTCGATTCCCGTTTGCGTGGCTTCTTAGCCCTGCTTTGCTGCTGTTGAGCGCCTTTTTGGCCTTTCGACTTATTTCTGCTTTTGCGTTGAGCCTTCTTTACATCAGGTTGACAAGGAGCGGCATTTTCATCCTTTACAGCCTGTTGGGGAAGGCGTTGCGTCTTGGCTTTCTCGTAGATGGCCGTCTCGCGGTTGTGGTCTTCCCGAGCTTTCTGACCCACTTTCCTGATAGGGTTGTCCATTCGTTGTTCAAACGACGGACTCGGCATTTCAATCGCGGGATCTAGTTTTGATGAGGGGTTGGCGTCTCCTGACAGGGCGTCCTCTTCTTCATCAAAAGTATATATAGCGTAGCTACTGTGGGCCCGTCCCCATTTTCCGGTTCTCACGTATCCAAGCCCAAGTGTTTCCATTTTCCCGTTGGGCAATTTGCGTTGAGTCCCAGGGACATCCCAGATCCTGCTGTAGAACCCAGCTTGTCGAACAGTCTGTTTTAAGGGTACTCCTTGGCGCTTCAATAGCCTCTTTAATCCATTTGTATAGTATCTGGGCAGACGGATGGGTTGGAGCCTGTCGAGTGTAGCATCCGCGCCATGCCAGATCTCTTTCTCTACTTTCGACTCTGAGGATCGGTAGAATAGGATCGCCTTCTCACCCTTTTGCCTGGGAGGGACGTAAAATGTTCGCAGGTCCTGCACATTGTGAGCTTGAAGTGTGTCGAGATCCTTGTAGTGTTCTCGCGGTACCATGGTGATTTGCAAACTATGGTCATTGCCAAGGGGTGTTTGTATTGACAGCCGATTGGAGAACACGGCGTTAACTTCATCTTCTGAATCACTTCCGAAGACCAACATGGGGGCGGGCGTCCCCAGGTTGTTGCGTTGAGATGGCCCTGCATAAACTATCTCTTCCTCTTCTTCGGTATCGCTCCCGAAAACAGGGATGGTGGCGGCGGTTTTGTTTTCCGGGTTGCGACACCTTTCTGTATCCTCGAAATCTGGCAAAAAGTACTTCGCATCTTCGTATTTGCGGATTTCGTTCACGGAGAATGGGTTCAACTCACCTATTACGGTATACTCGAAACCATCCTTAAAGTACTTCATACACTGATGTTGCGTAGAAGGGATGATGTTGTACTCGTGTAGCCAAGGACGGCCGAGTAAGGCGTTGTAGCAGGTCTTGGCGTCAATGACATGGAATTTGACGTCTGTGACGAGAAGTCCGAAGCGTAATGTTAGTATTACAGATCCGAGAGTCCGTGACGACTGTGAATCGAAACCGGAGATAGTGATTTTGTCACGAGCGAGGTGCTGCACACTCATGCAGATTTCCTTCAACACCCGAACATTAAGGAGATTGACGGAGGATCCATTATCCACCAGGATCTTGCCTATCCTGATATCATGGCAATATCCAGAGACATATAGGGGACGGTTGTGGTCGCACGTCCCGAGAAGGAGGTCTTCGTCACCGAAAGTGATGTCGGCCGTATGCACTTCCTCTAGTTCATCCTTCATCCTTTCAGTGGCGAGGAAGGCTTGAAATTGCTCAGGTTCTTGTAACGCCTTAATTAGTGAGTCTCGCGCGTCTTTTGATAATAGGAGGGCATCGAGAATGCTAAGCTGAGAAGGTAGCTTCCTTAGGTGCGCTAGGATGTTATAGTCCACTTTACCCTTTCTAGGAGGGTCTTTGGCAGCCAGCTCTCTCATGACTTGGTCGTCTAAAGTGATATCTTCAGTGACCTTTTCCTTTCCCTTATCTTTCCTACTCGCGGGCCCGAGATTCTTTTCCGGGAGTGTGCGATTGCGCAGCTGAATGTTCTCGCAGGCCTCCGATTTCTCCTCTTTCCCTAAAACAGAATCTTTAAAGAGAGGGCCCAGAGCCATTTCTTCATCGGAGTCGCTCCCAAAGGTGAGAACTTGTGACCCCCTGGCGTTAACCATGTAACAGTTGCCAGTCGTTCTGTTGTGCCCATCGACAGTACTTCTTCGCTCCCGACGGATCTTGCGTTTTATGCGCTTAAAATGTTGCCGATGAGCAACATATCCTTGCCACCATATCTTAAAGGCGTCGCACTCCTCTATGGGGTGTGAGATTTTCCGATGATATGCGCAATAATCAGGGTGCCTCTCCACCCCATCGTGCGTGTTTCCTTCCGAGGGTGGTAGCTTCATTCCCATTGACATGGCTTTGGCAAACCTTTTCCTCGTCTTGAATATCTTCTTGTCTACTTCGGATGCCTTTCACTCTGGCAGGGGCAGTTCAACTCTTTCGTTCAGTCGCCTGCATTTGGCTCCTTCTGAAGCGGCCATCTCACGCTCCTGATCCGCTTTACTTTTTAGGCGAATCTCGTCTAGAAAAGCGTCGATCATTTCGTCTGTTGGCCATGCATGCTCTGGTTCAGGCTCTGCCTCCAGCTTCTTAGTGCCAGGAGTTTTCCCATCATCGGTAAACGAGTGGGAGATTACGTTACAACTCGCCACATATCCTTCGGATTCATCCGACGAGCTCTCTCCATCATCTTCCTCTTGAAAGATGTGGTTGAGGAACTCTTGCAGTGTGACAGGAGTTCGCGCCTTTTGATTGTATTCTTCCAGCGCGTCGATTTGCTTCTGCAAGTTCGTGTGCTCGTTTCCAAGCTTCACGGACTTCTTGGATTTCTTCTTCTTTTTCTTCGAAGATTTTGACGGTTGGGCGTGAGTATTTAGGCCCTTATCGCGAGTCTTCGTAGTTGGGCGAGGCTTCAACATTCCTTCGATAATTTGAGGTTCAAGAGGGTCCTTCCATTCAATCGCAGGGCACGCATGAAGGTCTCTCAGCATTCTTTTGGTTTTAGTTGATAGCACGACCTCCCATGGAGCTTCTTCAATAAAGGAACAGGTTGCCCCCGGTGTATCCGCTTTCTTAGGAGGATGCGGCTGTGGTGGGTTCACCTTCCACTTTTCTGACAGTATAAACTTCCCCTGGAGGTATTGATCTTCGATCCATCCTTTGAAGACGAAGTAATCTTCGATCGGATGACTTACCGTTTGATGGTAAGGGCAATAATTAGGGTTATTCATCTCCGTGGGTTGTGGCGGTCGTCTTGGATTTGGTAGGTTTATAAGTCTGTTGCGTATTGCCAGCTCGAATAACCGTTTCGTCTTGTCTCGTGGGAACGAGTAAGGACGTTTCATCTTTTCATTATAATACCGGCGTCTTTCTTCCAGTTGATCTGCCGGTTTCGGGGTGTTAGGTTGCTGTTGGGCATTTGCGACAAAGGTTGCCCTTCCTTTACCCTTGTCATTCCGAGGTTCCGACTTCGGGGGAGGTGGTCTATGACCCATCTGGTCCATCTGAGCCAACTTGTCGATTAAAGCCTGGAATGTGGTTGGCTTAAAGAACATCATAAACTGGGAGATAGTTGCGTGGGGGTCTAGGGTTCCCACGAACATGCCCACTGCGGGTGCCTCCTCAATGCGTTGTTCGCATCTTGACCACAAATTCCGCCAGCGTATAGCATACTGGACCCAGGTTTCGCCTGGTTTTATCCTGGCGTTAATCAGTGCTGTTATTGGAGTGCGTTCGCTGGCACTTGCGAATCGCTGAGTGAATAACAACTCCATTTCAGCGAACGTCTTGATAGAATCGTTCGGGAGTTCCGAATACCGTTCGAACGCTGTTTCTGATAAGCTGCCCACGAACTGGCGAAGCAACAGTTTATCATCACCGCCGATGTTACCGCAGAGGGCCCGGAACTGGGCAACATGTTGATGGGGATTGCCGGTCCCCTTATACACGTGGAATTTCGGTATCGTATAGCCTGGCGGGTATTTGATTTGGTCGTACCAGCTTGGATACGGCCGTCCCGTTTTTACGACTTGACCAGCTGCCTCAGTCGCATGATGAACCCGGATTTGCTGGGCTATATAGTCAACCAAGTCAGCTTTAGAGATCGTCTCTTCCTTGGCCGTTGAGGGGGCTGGCGGTGGATTTGACGTTTCTCCTCGGTCGTCTTCAAGAACGATTGGTGGATCCTCGGCGGGTAGGTCTTGCTGGATCATCATTCCTATCATATCTTGGAAGAGAAGGCCCATACGCTGTATGTTGGTTGCTTGTTCGGCAGCCTCTTTGTCCTTTTTCTCCAGTATCCGGCGAAGGAATTCAGCGTCGGTTTCTTCCTCCTGGCGTGCGTCTGAGGACGTTTCTGGGTTTTCTTTTGGCCCGGTAAGTGCGGCCATAGCATTCATCATTTCTTGGAGCTTTTGCTGCTGCTCCTGAGCTTTGGTCACCGACCGTGTAAGCGGTCTATGACCCGTGGACGCGCGGCTGTCTTCTTTTCCTGACGCCATGTATACGGTGTGGACCATCATGCCCTCAGACTTAGGGCGTCTGGGCTTAGTGCTATTAGCTGTTGTTGCAGGCTGGGGGATCTTCTCTGGCTTCCTCCTTTCATGAGCCATGGAGGTTGAGGAGGCCGTTGAGGTGGGCGTCCAGACAGCCTTTCGGGGTTTAGCCTGGTGACCAGCTTCCGGTTGAATTTTCAGCTTCTTGTGCTGGCGGGAGAAGTTTGGATCGATGATCAAGTCTCGGGCCTGCCGCCAAACCTTATAGATTTTGGAAGACAGCCGTTGAGGGGATCGGGGCTGTTCTGATTTTATTTCCACAACCTTTCTTAAATGGGGAGGAGACCTCTTTAGCACTGCAGTGGGAGAATTCCTTCGCACCTTATTTAGCATCTCGAAGCTGTTCCTAGTTGGAACAACAGCATTAACTTCTGCCATTGGGGCTGATGGAGTTAACCCGGAGGGGGAGTTGCCCCCAGCCTTCCTTACTCGGCGCCAATGGCGACGTCGAGCGTGTCGAGCGGACGGCGATGGGTCAGCGGTGAGAATGGTTTCGTCTTGCCCCCTGTGTAGATGGGGGGTTGCTGTTGGTGTTAGCCTGTCAAAGACCGATGTCTTTTGGGTAGCAAGGGCGGGAGCTGAAGCCGTCAATCTTGTAAAGACCGACTTTTTGGCCGGGGGAGCCGCCTTGGCGACTTCAGGAGCAGGACCGGTCACTTTCTTAGAAGCAGCCTTCTCTGGGATTGTAGGCCTCATGATGGGTCCACAGGATTTCTGGCCCAATCTAGAGAAGACCGAGGCACTGATGTTGGGCGACCCGTTGGGATGAGCCGCGGCAGGGGTAAGACGATCAAAGACCGACTTCTTGGGAGCTCCCTTTGTCAGCACTGGCGCCGTGAAGCTTGTTGGTGGGAGTATAGTCCCGAAGAACAATCCGGTAGTGGCCTGAGTCACCTGGTCCACCGGCATTGTGAAAAACGAAGCAGCTTGGGGTCCGTAGGCTATACCTCCTGGCGAGGCAAAGCGTTGGTCGCAATTGCAGTCTGAGCGGTTGGAGAATTTCACGAAAGTAGAAGCCATCGATCCTTTGGTTTCTGCAATAAGCGAGACGCCAATTCTTAGTATCTTGAAACCTAAGGGCCACCATTAGCGAAACGCGATTGGTTCGCGAATCACGACACACGAAGTGTGGAGTGGAAAGAGGAAAAGGTCCCACCGGGCGTGCCAGAATCTGTTCCCCTCCGAACGGCGGCCGAGATGCGGGGACGTCTATTGCCTGAGGTTCGGGGCAGATGCTAATTGGTGCTATCCGTCTACCTCTCCGAAGATGCCAAGTTGATTTATGGCACCGTGTATCGAAGGTTTGAGCGGATGCGTCCGATGTAGCAGACTTCGTCAGATTCCCCCTCACTTGAGGGGTTTTTTGATTGTGGGGACGCTCTTCCCTGCAGGCGCAAGCCCCTGCAGTTAATTACGCTACCGCGTTGCGGTAACAACTTTCTCCTTCTCCAGATGGTCACTTCGTGTCGTGTGTTTTTGTTTTATTTGTGGTTGCCCGTGGATTGTATACGGAGACTGAGTTATGTCGTCGCCCGTAGGACGTGGACTAGTCCAAATCCGTATTTATCTTAGATTTGGGTTTGGGGGTTTGGTTTGAGGATACGTTAGCCATATTTGAGGCTAAGATCAACTCAAACGTTTGTTAAGGATACGTTAGTCTAGTTTGAGACTAAGATCAACTTAACGGGATCGTTTAGATCCGACAAAAGAGCATTTGGGGCTCTATTACCCCATTTTAGGGACATAGTGGTCCATTGAATGTATGGCCGTCGGGACCCGTCACCTCTCTGACGACGTTGAAGGATTACAACGACAAATATCAGAGGAGTTCAGAGATGTACCCTTGAACCGAAGTTGATTGGGGGGATTCATAGTCCAGTCTGTTTGAAGGTTTAAGGATATGTTAGCCATATTTGAGGCTAACATCAACTTAAATGGGATCGTTTAGATCCGACAAAAGAGCGTTTGGGCTCTATTGTTCCAGTTTAAGGACATAGTGGTCCATAGGTAGTTTAAGGACATTGCGGTCCGTAGGTAGTTTAAGGACATTGCGGTCCATTGTTAGTTTTAAGACATCTCGGTCAAGGTTAAGGACGTCGTAGTCCATGGGTTTAAGGACCCCACAGTCCATTGTTAGTTTTAAGACATCTCGGTCGAGGTTAAGGACGTCGTAGTCAATGGGTTTAAGGACCCCACAGTCCATTGTTAGTTTTAAGACATCTCGGTCGAGGTTAAGGACGTCGTAGTCCATGAGTTTAAGGACCCCACAGTCCATTGTTAGTTTTAAGACATCTCGGTCGAGGTTAAGGACGTCGTAGTCCATGATTTTAAGGACCCCACAGTCCATTGTTAGTTTTAAGACATCTCGGTCGAGGTTAAGGACGTCGTAGTCCATGAGTTTAAGGACCCCACAGTCCGTATCAATAAGTGGTCATCGGGACCCGTCACCTCTTTGAAGACGTTGAGGGATTACAACGCCAAGTATCAAAGGAGTGAAGAGATGTACCCTGGAACCGGAGTGGATTAAATAGTCTTTGGCCCAATTTGGGATCAAGACCAATTAATTATGTTATGAGCCCATTAGCCCAGTTAATTACGAATTGAGGACTTATGGCCATCTTGGGCTAAGTCCAATCATGTCTGGAATATTGACTTCCTGTTGGTCCCTTGAAGGAGAGGCTTTGCCTCTATCCATTCGTCCAATTGGGCCAGTGTCTAGTGTTAAACACTAAAGACAAATCAGTGTTGAACACTGGGAATAAGATTGATAAGTTAGTGTTTCAACAGTAAAAGATAGTTGGTGTTAAACACCAGCAACCAGGCTTTCAGATTAGTGTTGAACACTAAAACAGTCCAGTATTAAACACTGGCAACAGGAGTCCCAAACTAGTGTTGGACACTACGGTAATCAGTGTTGAACACTGCAAATATAGTTCTGTGCTTTGTGTTACACTAATGCCAAACAATGTTTTGTCACTGAATTCAGGGGTTCCGTTTTAGTGTTTAAACACTAAGGCAAGAGGGGTCACGTGGCAACACGTGAGAGCGCCCTCCCTTCACTTGTTCTTCTGAGACTATGCATCTTTTAGAGCATCACGTGCCATCACGTGACGGGGATTCAAGCGCTTATGTGTTAAAGCTTCTGTCAAGAGTCACGTGAGTCACGTGAGGCACTGCCTCCAGAGGGTTTTCTGTAGATCTTTTGGGGGGGAGGGTCACGTGGTGGCACGTGACCCTGCCTCTATGTATGTTGTTTAGAAGATCTGTTAATCTTTTTTCAGGAATTAAATTCCTCGTAGGGTTAAACCCTAATAAAAAGATTTAAATTCCAGAGGAATTAAATTCCTACTTCCTTTTGAAGATTTATATTCTGGAATAGAGTTGAACTCTGAATTTTCTGTAGGAATTAAATTTCTCATATATGTGAAGAACTGAATAGGGTTAACCCTAATAAAAGCTTTAAAGAATTAAACTCCCGTTGTTTCAACAGAACTAAGTTCTTAATTAGGGTTAAACCCTGTTTCTTTTTGTTCTGAAGGAATTAAATTCCCATAACACAGGATCAAGCCCTAATTTTATTTTAAAGGAATTAAATTCCTATAGTTCTGTGAGAATTGAATTCTCGTGCTTCCGTTCCCTCTCTATGCTTTGGATCTGCATGGCAGGATCTCAACCCATTGAGAATTAAATTCTCAACTCAAGGGGAGATGTGCACTTTACAGATCCTCCATCAAAGAGAGAAGAAATATGTCCCTATGTTCTATATCAGAGTTAAACTCTGTCGAGAATTAAATTCTCTTTCTTTCAATGAAACCTTCCCTTTCTTACCTAGGGTTTTCTTTTGCAGAAGATCCAAATTCCTCTCAAGTATCAAGGCTCTCTCCCTTTTCTTCCCTCTGCGTCTATATCTTTTGCGTGTCTCTTGGCTCCTATTTATAGGAGAAGCAGCCGAGTCAATTGGTTTTTTGATGAATCTTCATTGAGAGATTTGATTTGCATCCATCATTCGTTTTGGACCTTTGGATTATTAGGTGAATTTTATTCACCATTGGATTTCAAATCCAGAGATTCTCCTTTGTTATTTCTGTTAGATTTAAAGGGGAAATCTTTCCAAGTTCAGGATTTTTCCATAGATAGATGATATTCAATCATCTTTAAATCTTTAATTCGGTTGGTTCCAGATAATCGCTTTCCTTTTGAAAGATTTGAATCTCTTTCAGAATTTAATTCTGTTAACAAAATGGGCTTTGAAAGCCGGTCACATGTGACCACGTGACTCATGGTCACGTGTGGGCACGTGACCCCCTTGGAACGAGCCTTCTTCCTTCTTTTTACGCTCTGTCTTCTGGTTGCTGCTTAACCATCACGTGCCACCACGTGACAACTGATCACGTGTGAACACATGACCCTGGCATGGAGCCTTCTTCTCGATTTAACCGGAGAATGAGTCTGATGTTTTGAGTGTCACGTGCCAACACGTGACCCTGGTCACGTGGAAGCACGTGACCTCTTCTGAAGCCTTTTTCTTGATTTGCTCAGGGAGCTGTTGGGTTTTGAAGCCGCTTTTGATTGTCACGTGCCAACACGTGACCCAGGTCACGTGGGAGCACGTGACCCTTTCTGAAGCCCCTTTTCTTTGATGTATTTGGGAAACTGAATTTGCTTTGCTGATGCTTTTAGGTGTCACGTGCCAACACGTGACTGCTGGTCACGTGTAAGCACGTGACCCTCTTCTGAAGCTTTTTCCATAAGCTTTTCTGGTTTTAAATCAGGAAACAAGCGCGATTGCACTGAGCTCGTGTAATAAGCCGTTAAACCTCTAGGCGTCCCTAGTAGGAGGAGTGTTGTCTCCTGAGGGTTTTCAGCGGATACTACCCACAAAATCCGATCAATTTGGCCTGTTGACTCTCATTCTTCAATTCAGTATTCTAGCGAGAAATTCTATTATCTTCAACTTAGAAATTATTAACCCATATTTTTCACACTCTCTCTTCATTTAACTTAAGATCGTATATGTTTTGCGAATTTATTAAGCTTTCAGCATCTTTTGAATTTTCCTTCTAAGGTGCAGTCTCAACTCAGGAATTTTTATCATCTTTACTAAAGATATAAGGCATATCTTTCATTCCTATCTCTCATCCAAACCCCAATTATATACCCCTACGTGTGTGTAATTTTTAACCCTACACTTGGAAATTCAATTCAAGCTATCATACTCTTGTCCATCGTCCAAAGTACTTATAGTTGGTGAATTTTAGATGAAATTGCTCGCGCATTCTTCATGCGACCGTTAATACTTCTTGAGGTACTAAACGACCGATTACAAAATGTGCTTGCTCATTTAGGCGTAATTCCTCATCTTGTAATACCTAAGGCTTAGCAGTGACTCCCAAACCAGTTGGTCTAAGGCACTAGCTGATAAAGCACCATCGCTATAATTTTTTTATTTATGCTGCCTTAAGCAATTACAAAACCAGTGTTCATTTTTTTATGTCTCTTTATTCACCATTTATACTTTTATTTTATTTTCCTTCATACTAAGGTTTTTAGACAAGAGCATTTCAAAGTATCCTCTACTATCCCAAGTTTCAAGGTGCGTGTACGTGCAAGTTGTAGGGTATATATTTTTAGAATTTAGACTTAAGATTCAGAATTATTTTTCAGACTTACACTTCAAATAAAAATTTCAATACTCTTCCGTTATTTTGACTTAGCCCAAGATCTGAACACAAAATTTTCCTATTTCTAAATAAACTACAAGGACATATATTTTCTACAGTTAAACTTTAAGAAAGGCTATTTTTAGGGTTTTTAATTTACTAAGTTTAGGATCTAGTTTTTCCTTACTATTCAACCGTCATGTTGAACTTAAGTCAAATATGGCCAAAATTGAATATTTCAATTTTTATAATTTTATTTTTTTTAAATTTTTATTTGATTTTATTTATATATATATTTTTTATTTTTAATAAATTTTTTAGTTTTTTTTATATTTTTATAAAGATGCCATGCGGAATTAAATATGCAAAGAAAGAAAAAACAAATATGTACAAAAATAAAAATATGCAGATGCAATGCAAAGATAACTATTTACAATCCACCTCCACCCCCAAACTTATCGAAAGCAGTATCCTCACTGCTCATAGCCTCGCCGTCCTCTCGATTGTGAGCGGGAACGTTCCTCTCTTGCCAGCAGGATGGTCATGCCCTGCTCCAAACTCGTCACTCGCTGACCAAGGTTGGTCACCATCCCTATCAATCTTTCTATCCCCCTATTTGTTCTTCGCATCAAGCGCGCTTGCGCAGCGGGGGTAAGCTCTTCATCGCTCGCGGTCGAGCTCGAGATGGGTGTCTTGGCGGGCACGTCCTCGGCCGGCTCGGTGCGTGACCATACATCATGTAAGCGTGTGTAGGACGTGGATACGCCCTCAAGAAGAGGTCTAATGGGGATCCCTTCATGCATATAAAATTCGAATTCCTCCACAGGGAGGAAATGGCGAAACAGTTGTGTCACCAACATAAGGCATGGATAGTTGGCAGCCCTCTTGCCCACACCAATTGAATGAAGTAATACAGTGCGCATATCATAGCTGGGGTTTCTAGTCATCAAAGTGTGCACTATATGAAGGGATGGTGTGAAAAATGTCGTGTTGTGCGAACTACCAAAAATATTATTTTGTGCCCAACGGCACACAGTCAATACGTTCGCAAAAAGGGTTCTAGCCTGGAAGCCTTTTCGTGGCTCTCTCGAACAATCATTACCCATCAAGGGTAGGTAGTCCTCGAATTGGAGGGGTTGGTAATGAATAGGTAGTCTAGGTATTAAGGTGACTTCATGGATGAAGCCCCTATCGATTATTATTTCCCTATCCCCCCACATTAACCTAATGTGACCGTGTTGTGAGAGGCAACCATCCTCCATGCAATCGTAAAATCGTGACAAGATCTGGAAGCGCGAAGGCATTCGGATGGTTAAAAAGTAAAAAGTTCCATCCGCGTCTTCGGATCTCATCACCGAAGTAGCTACCATAAATCGTGTGTGCAAAGATCTGTGAAAAATCCCTCTCAAATTGCAAAGTTGGTGCCATCATAGAGAAGTGCAGATTATTTTTAAAATTTTAACAGAGAAGATCAGAGAAAGCAAACCTCCTCTGAAGTTTTCAGAGGGAGACGACACCAAGGAGCGGCGGAAGCGCGGCCGAAGAGTGTATTGGCGGTGGTGAGTAGGCTCTTTCGGCGGCGGAAGCGCAGCTCTCTGACGAGATTTCCCTTCTCTGTCTGCTGCGGCGGCTAGGGTTTTGAGGGAAAGAAAATTAGGGTTATCTAAAATGCAGAGAGGGGTCGGGTTGTATTTATAGGGGGTGTTTTGGTTATTTGCCAAAAGACCTCTTAAAAAGAGGAATTTATTTGTAAATATTTTTTTTAGTTTTTTTTTTATTATTTATTAAAACTGAAAACTTACAAAAATACCCCAAAAATTTGAATTTTTTTTATTTTTTTATTTTTATATATTTTTTTAATTTTTTATATAATTACAAGTGTGACATACCCCCAAATTTATTTGAAACAGTGTTTCCACTGTTTATGGCTGGATAACCGAAATTTGGGGGTAGATGGAGGAAGATCAGTCAATGTAAATCGGCTCCTACAATAGCAGGAGCTCCTCCGAAGGGTCCGCGGTGAGGAACGGTTTAAGTCGATGTCCGTTCACTTTGAATAGTGAACCGTCCTCAGGATTTTCTAAATCGACCGCACCGTGCGGATATACAGTGCGTACAAAAAATAGCCCTTTCCATCGAGATCCAAACTTGCCGGGATAGAAATGTAGCCGGGTGTCGTAAAGTAAAACTTGTTGACCAGGTTTGAATGTTTTGCGCATAAGGTGTTTATCGTGAAACACTTTTGTTCGGTTTTTGATGAAAACCACGTTCTCGCAAGTTTCATTCCGAAGCTCGTTTAATTCATTTAACTGCAGCTTTCTATGGCCGCCCGCGTCTTCGATAGACAGATTCAGCTATTTTATCGCCCAAAATGCACGATGCTCTATATCAACTGGAAGGTGTCGTGCCTTTCCATAAACAAGCCTATAAGGAGACATGCCAAAATCGGTCATATAGACAGTTCGAAATGCCCAAAGGGCATCAGTAAGTTTTGAAGACCAATCCTTCCGGTTTTTGGAAACCGTTTTCTCCAAAATCTGTTTAATTTGCAAATTTGAAATCTCGGCTTGCCCACAAGTTTGGGGATGATTGGGCGTTGATAGCTTGTGATTAATGGAATATTTCCGCATTAAGGACTCAAAAGTCCTATTACAGAAACGCGTTCCATTGTCGCTGATGATTGCGCGGGGGTGCCCAAACCGGGAGAAATTGTTTTCTTTGAGGAATCTAACGACAACCTTGTTTTCATTAGTTCGGCTGGGCACAGCCTCGACCCACTTAGATGTTGGATATAGTGCCCTCAAATTCAATTATTGGATCACAGGCACGTGATTGCAATAATTGAGGGAGGACCTATGACGGAAGGACAGTTTTACTCAAGATGATAGTATGCTGTCTAGTTTATCTTTGTCATCGTGTACATGCTTTAGGTGATGTTACAGATCACTATTACACGTTGATAGAGCCCTTAGTATTCTTGCTTGACTACCAACAGTATGATGGCGATCATATACGTGAGAGTTGGGTAGTCTATAAGCACATCCTTAAAGTGTCCTTAGTCGTGGGAGTTTTCGAGACAGGGCATCGATACTCCAGAGTAGACTAGTGTATACCGTCGAGACCCCGACGAGGGGCGGTGGCCGGTTTCACAAGCCATTGGTGTCAGTTGGTTCACCTAAGATATATACAGGTGCTCATTGGGTTTTGAGTACACCGGACAGGACTCGCCGGGAATATACTAGTTGGTATTATACCTGACGTCAGATAGCAGTTCCCTGGTGACATGTCTATAGGTTAGTCTATCGACTTGAGATCGTCATTTGTCTCGTGTGAGTTCCCACCGTGCTTTGATTACTACCCTACCATGGCTCAAAGGAGTCGTGTAAACAGGTTTTAGTTGGGTACAGTCCCCATATGGAGGCAGTGAGTGGATCGGCAGGGGTTTCGTCTCTCCCGGTATTGGGGGTGAGATCGCGCTGTGTCTAGGAGAGCCATTATACGAAGTCCTTGGCCAAGGCAGGAGACTTACTGGTAGGTATTCCAGTAGTATCTCAGGGTGTTCTGGGCTACACTCCGACACGACTTGTACCGCTTTTAGGGGTATGACTTTTACCAACCCCGTGGGCCCGACATGCAATACTCATAGACAAACGGACCGGACTGTGCAGATATTGTCACTGACAGACTCAGTAGGGTGTCAGGATGAGTTCGCTCATCGACCTCCCTTTTGATCAATACCTGGTAACCCGTTACGTACGGCTAGTATCACTGACGTGCTAGTGGTTAAATCCACAGCCAAAGTATTGACGAGTCTTTAGAGTCCCCCACAGACAGTTTCTTAAGTTTCGGGCGAAACGTTGTAGAGGCTGTATGATATTATGGCAGGGTTCGATCATATACATATAGTAGTGCACGGATCATGATCGGACGGATCATACTAGTGGGCTTTGGTTTAAGCCGGATCCTAGTATTAGATTTGTTGGATTACTTTAGTCTCATCACATTTGCATTCAGTCGGAATGCGGATGCAGGTATGTATATACAGGTGAGGGCTATCCTTGTGATCCGTCATGAGTTTACTTTAGGTGTTGCTATATCTTTTTATTGTTGCAAACATTTGGATTAATGTTTGCTTGTGGAAATTATGAGTGGAAGTCATCATGAAGAGGCACAATGAATTAGGTGACTCATGGTCTCTTTTTTGGTGCAAGTGTCACTTAATTGATTGATTGTTGTGATGAAATAAGAGGTGGAGAGAGAGAGGGCAGCCATATAGCCTTGAGCTTACTCTTGAGATGACAATGCAAGCTCTCATTTTTCATTTGCAACACAACAACAAAAGCCTCTCTTCTTCTTCTTCTTCCTATAGCTCACAAGTTCTACCATTGGCATCATCTTCTACCTCCACTCTACCCATCTTATGTGTTGAGAATCCTAGAGTGTCAAGAGACAAAATTATCACACACATTCTCTACTTCACCTCGGACATGTCGGCTAGCAAAATTCATATTCGAGTTGCTTCGGATGAAGTGGGAGCCCGTAAAAAGACTCATTGATGTGGTGCCCTTCCGACGAGGAGACCGGAGATCGGAGATGCCACGATGAGCTTGGGATGGTGGCCAAAGACCGAAGGACACGGATCGATTGGTATAGCCACTCTCACTTCTTAGTAGTTAGCTAGTTTAGCGTTAATGGTTCGATCCGGGTGAAAGACTACGATAGCGCCGGTTTCCTAAAAAGTTTTTGTTTCCACATTTGGCCTCGGATCGACGGCCGGGGCGCTACCATAGACTTACATGGTATCAGAGACACACCATTAACCTTTAGCTTGTTCTAACATGTTTAAAATATCGATCGATCAAAATTTCCGAAACCGCATTTCAATTTTCTGAGTTTCTGTCGAAATTTTTTGTGGTCGCAAAATTATTTTGGGTATGTCAGAAAATCAGGCAGACTTTTTTAAGACCTCTGTAGAAATTTGGTAGCGTAAGTCCACAGTAACACCGCGGAACCGCGGCAATAACCACGTTTTGGCCGCGGTTCTGCCGCAGTTATGCGGCTTCAGTGCACCATTTTTCTTGTGCTGGTCTTTTGTGTGGAATTGCGGTTTCTGGAATATTTTGTTTGGGCTCAGATTTGTTACAGTACTGGATTTATGCTTGGGGCCCACTTCGGAAAATTTTGTCGATCAAAATTTAAATAAGTTAGTTCGCAGTACTTACATTATATCTGTGACCGTGAATGTCATTCGAGCGGTAAATCTTGTCTAATTGCTATAGCTCTTTTAGACGGATTTGCGAATGTGACATTCACGTTGATGTTCTGTGTTGTGCTGTGTTGTTGCGGATTTGTCGTGGTGGATAGCTTGGATGCAATGTTAGTGCAGTTTAGTTTTATTTGTACATTTGATATTGCGGGACGAGCGTCCGACATGTGGACCGCCGTCACTGCCTGTTTGTATATTATTCTTTTAGGGCGCGACCGGGTTGAGGTCGATGTACCCGTTGTATATATTTTTACATTCTGTACTAGGATTACCCCAAGGTGGAGTGCACGGATAGCCGGGTTCTAAAGGGCAACGAGCCCGCATCTCATGGCTTTGAGACGGAGGGGGCTTTACTCTAGAATTGGCGGGCTATTCGCCGCACTCGTAGGGGGTATAGGTTGACCCAAGGAGGGGTGCTCAAGTTACCGGATTCCGTGAAGTGCTGGGTGGTCCATTCACTTTGCTGAAGGGGGCTGCCTCGCTTCAGGTTTTGGCGGGTAACTTACCACACCTGTAGGGGTCTAGGTTTTCATTGCACATGCTATCCACACGACCAGGGGAATGTCGGGTTTCACTTGCGGCTCAAAGGAAACCCGGGGATCCCAAATTATCTGTATTGTTCTGTGATGCTTATTACTTTTCTGTGATGTTGCATTTATCACGCCTGGAGCGATTATTATATATTTCTATATATATACTAGTAGATGTTGTATATGGACCCATTCTAGTCCAGTCCCCGCTCTGTCGTTAGTTAAGTAACCTAACGGGTGATGACGGGACCCAGTAGCGAATGCGGATGGCATATACGTATATCATATTTTCGTTCTTTTGTGGTGTGATTAATTGATGGGACCGCGTTGATTCAGATTAATGCAAGCTAAACAAACCTTTTTGATGTTGTTGGAACAATTTTTCAAAAAGCTGTTATTACAAGGACGTTCTCTTTTGTTTTGCACAGTGGTATTCGGTTATGAATATCCAGCACCTCAGTCGACGAGGCAAGGGCCGAGATCCATTCACCAGGAGTGACCCCTTGGACAGAAGTTTGCGTCAGGGTAATAACTTCACTATAGTCGATTACTTTTTGCTTTGCATCATGGTATTCAGTTGGAATATCCTGCACCTCATTCTACGGGGAAAGAGCCGAGATCCCTTCACCGGGAGTGATCTCTTTAGCAAAGGTTTTCGCCACTATATTTTTATAAAAAGCTATCCAGTTCCTTCAACGATATCAAGTTCATTACGTTAAAAGTTTTTTGCCAAAAACCATTCGTAGCCCTCCGTCATTTCAGGCGGGTAGCACTTAGTATTCATGCTATGTTTGTTGGCCAAAGTCAAGGTATAGTGTATGGTAGCTATTTGTTATCTTTCTGTTGCATAGATAGATGCATTAGTTTAGGACAGTCGTACCACTTTGTTGGCTAAAGTCAAGGGTGTGTGCGGGTGGGTCTAAATCAATCAGGACAATGACGGGTAGAATTTGACTTGCGGGTTATGATTTGTTGGCCAAAGTCAAGGTCATAAACCGCTTGGGGGTAAAAATCACATCGGGAGTTTCTAAAGAAACTGAAACTTGTCAGGCATGCGCATACCTTCTGGAGTGTGATAATGTGAGTGGATTCCATCACGTTATCATGCGATGATAGTTGGATCCCGATTCCCACTGATGAGTTGGTTTACTCCTCGGGTGATCCCGACTAATTCTTCTTTCAGGTTTGGAGGAGAATTTGAGGATACAGTGGGAGGTTTCCTGATTAGATAAAGTGATAACCATTCTGATCTAGGTTAGAGTGCGCGCAGAGTGTTTCTTTTCTCTCTCTCTCTCTGGCAGCGACCATGGCCCGACCCTAGACTATGACTCAGTGACCAAGATTAACCGAACCTTCTTAAAACACTGGCTTTTGGATTGTCTGAATTGCATACCTCATTGCCACTCCTACTTTTACCCTTTTCTCCAGAACACCCCGTATTACTACGAACATCCACTTCCATTAGATAAAACCATCGTATGGTTATATACGAACTCGAAGGAACTTGTTCCATATTCAAGGATGGTTTCCGGTTATGGAGAAAATGAATAGGACTATTCAGTTGTCTTTTCCTTTTACCTTCTCTCAGTTTGCGAGTGTTCCTTGGATTAGGACGGTACACCCATTACGCTTATTGGATAGTTTTCTTCCAAACCATAGGCATGTGCCGAAAGGTGGGGAAGAAAGAAAACCAATTAGCCTAAGTGAGGTGTACAGAAGGTAATAGGTAAAGACAAAATAAAGGGATTAGAAAGAGGGCAAAGTAAATTGCGACTGCTATTCACGACCAAACCAAATATTTCATCGCCACTCCTACTTCACCTTTGTATTTCTCCGGAACACCCCGTATCACTACGAAGATCCACGGTATATTGGATACTCCATCGTATAGTTATATACGAACTCAAAGGAACTTGTTCCAGTTCGGGGATGGATTCTGGTTCAGGAGAAATAGGAATAAGGTTTATTCAGTTGTTTTTATCTTTACCTTCTCTCGCGTTGCGAGTGCTCCTAGGATTAGGAGAGTACACCCATTATGCTTATTGGATAGTCTTCTTCCAAACCATAGGCTGGTGCCGAACGGTAGGGCTGAAGGTGGTGTACAAAAGGTAATGACTAAAGACATATAAAGGGATTTAGAGAGATGGCAAAGAAATATACGGTTACAGTTATGAATCTGATAATGGAAGAGGCATTACTAGGAATACCCGGATACCCTTTCGAAACATTTTCATGTTTCAGTTTCACTATGCATTGTTAATAGAAAACTGATTTCCCAATTAGACCCTTCCTCCAGGGTATGTATTTACCAGGTATGATTCTCACATCTGTATGGTTTTACAGATGATGAGTTGGAGTGAGTTATTGGGAATTAGGTGATCATCCTCATTATATCGGGATTCGTTGTAATTGGTGATATTTGAGGAAATCGCCTGGGTGTTTGCCGGACGGCAAATATTTGGTTTTGAATATCCATTGTTATGCACCAATTTCAAATTGATATATCTGTACGTTTATTTTTATAAAGTGAGATATAACTTTTTGAAATTATGTCCATGACATTTACCTATATCAGTTGATGGTTAGGTAAGGAGAATTCAACAGCGGTGTAATTCTTCATAACCATAGTACAGTTTTCAACCTACGACGCACATGTTTTGAGTTATTCAAACTCAGGGGACTTATACAAAGCATTGTATATTGTCCAGTGTCCATTAGGACAGAGGGGTTGGTCCTCGTACTATATTCTGTTTACTTGTGACTTCTCTAGTTTTTAGACAAGTGTTTTGTAGAAATGCATGGTCTAAGTTTTGAGAAGTTATAGGTATAAGAATAAAGTAGAGAACCAGGTGTTGCAAGTATCAGGATTCTTCAAGGTGATCGAAGATGTAGATACTTGTATTCGGTATTCAGTTGATAGTAATGGTTTTGAGAAACTTGTTTCTCTTTCAGGTCACTCATATCTGGATGCATTCCTAAGTTGAGTAACGCTAATCGGCCTCCTTCTATTTAGTTGACATGCACTGGAGACAGCTGCATGATTTGAATCTGGTTCCAATTAAATCAGTGCCTCTGTTTCTATATTAGATATAGAATGGCTTATATCTTAACGATGTTAAGGTATATGGAGTTGTCCAGCTTATGCTTAAAACCAGACTCTGGATAACTCAAGGCACGTTTCTGTAATGGCTGTTTGTGGGTTGACCCAGGCTATGATGAGGGTTGACTTTCTACCATCTGGAAGATCAATAGTGATATTGTTCTTGACTCGCCACAGTTTTAGTAAAATGGATTTTTCAGAAAATAGTAGTGGGAGTATGGTAGAACTGGAAGTGATTCCAGAACCGCAAACGATTACTGAAAATTTAATAGGACCTAAAGATTCAATCTGGATTGACATTTCATTAGCTACTCCGCAGATATGTAGGGTAACCTCAAACACCCGAGAGGTACTCCGGTATCCTCAAGGACGGTGACAGAGAGGTTCTTGTTTGCCCAGACTTGACACTACTGTTATTCCAGACTGTGAGACCCGGCAGGATGATGAATATAGCGTCGTTCTAAACTACCTTTAGAAGTGCATGTATATGACTCTGCCAAAGGGTTGTCGTTGTTAGTGGGAGCAGCGGAAGCATAGTGGACAAGTAGCTTATGTCTATGGACTAAAGTAGATACAGCGGAGATAGATCATCTATTTTTGATGTGACAGTCATAGGTTTGACTTCATCAGAATAGGGGATGGATCTGTTAAGAAGGTAGTAGGGTGTGATGTCCTGGTATTTGGATGATATACACATTGTAGGAAGTGAAATTCCTATACTACGATCGGTTATACTTTGGTTGTCACACAGTGGTTTCTCCACATAGGGCTTGGATATTATATCAGATATTCTGGTTACTAGATCCATGGTTTTAGATATAGATTTGGGTAGTTTCCCAAACTGGGTAGTAAGACAGCATTCTAAAGGTGTTTTAGAATGGACGACTCCTGACACGGTAGTATACCTGCAGGTGATGAAGTCACCCTCTCTAAAGGTGTATTACAGACTAAAGGGGAGAGGGATGTGCATGATTGGCATATCACTTGTTTTGGCAAGTGAGTCAATCATGAGATGTCAAGTACCACACCAGATGTCGTTTTTGCACTAGCTGCAATAAGTCGATATTAATCCAATCCTGGAGAAACGTTCGGAAGCAGTTTTAGAATATAAGTGGATGTTCTAGAGATATGATAACGACAGCCTCCTTCGGGAGACAGTTATCATTCTAGGCTTCCAAGGTGACCTGGATGACAGAGTGACTGTCAGAGTTATAGTTTTCCCTCTGACGAGGGGCAGTTGTTTGGACAGGAGCTCCAAGCGGATACTGAGGGAGGCATGGCGCAGGATACTGATTAAGTTTAGTTGACGATACAGTCTAAGAAGTTTGGATTTGGAGTTCATTTATGAACTAGGTCCTATCAGATATCTAGACATATTATAAGATAGGTATTGCTCATTTCGGGAGATGGCTTTCTTCGCGAACTTGAGATAAAGAGAGACATAGAAAGAAACATCAGGGCGGATCTACTCACTGAGGCTATTCCTCGAACGCAATAGTTTCACAAACGGGCTTTGTGAGACTGATCAGTAGAGGAGTTGGGTGTTCGGTATCACACGGGCTGTGGGTATGCGACATCGCAATAATTAGCCTTGAGTGCAAGTGGGAGATTGTTGGATATAGTGCCTTCAAAGTCAATTATTGGATCGCAGGCACGTGATTGCAATGATTGAGGGAGAACTTATGCCGGAAGGACAGTCTTACTCAAGATGATAGTATGCTGTCTGGTTTATCTTTGTCATCGTGTACATGCTTTAGGTGATATTACGGATCACTATTACACGTTGATAGAGCCATTAGAATTCTTGCTTGACTACCAGCAGTATGATGGCGATCATATACGTGAGAGTTGGGTAGTCTATAAGCACATCCTTAAAGTGTCCCTAGTCGTGGGAGTTATCGAGACAGGGCATCGATACTCCAGAGTAGACTAGTGTATACAGCCGAGACCCCGATGAGGGGCGGTGGCCGGTCTCACAAGCCATTGGTGTCAGTTGGTTCATCTAAGATGCATACAGGTGCTCATTGGGTTATGAGTACACCGGACAGGACTCGCCGGGAACATGCTAGTTGGTATTATACCTGACGTCAGATAGCAGTTCCCTGGTGACATGTGTACAGGTTAGTCTATCGACCTGAGATCGTTATTTGTCTCGTGTGCGTTCCCACTGTGCTTTGATTACTACCCTACCACGGCTCAAAGGATTCGAGCGAACAGGTTTTAGTTGGGTACAGTCCCGAGCCACATGGAGGCAGTGAGCGGATCGGTAGAGGTTTCGTCTCTCCCGATATTGGGGGTGAGATCGCGCTGTGTCTAGGAGAGCCATTACATGAAGTCTTTGGCCAAGGTAGGAGATTTACTGATAGGTATTCCAGTAGTATCTCAGAGTGTTCTGGGCTATACTCCGACACGACTTGTACCGCTTTTGGGGGTCTGACTTTTACCAACCCGCTAAGCCCGGCATGCGATACTTATAGACGAACGGACCGAAATGTACGGATATTGTCACTGACAGGCTCAGTAGGGTGTCAGGATGATTTCGCTCATCGACCTCCCTTTTGGTCAATACCTGGTATCCGGTTATGTACGGCTAGTACCACTGACGTGCTAGTGGTTAAATCCACAGCCAAAGTATTGACGAGTCTTTAAAGTCCCTCACAGACAGTTTCTCAAGTTTCGGGCGAAACGTTGTAGAGGCCGTATGATATTATGGCAGGGTTCGATCATATACGTGCAGTAGTGCACGGATCATGATCGGACGGATCATACTAGTGGGCTTTGGTTTAAACCGGATCCTAGTATTAGATTTGTTGGATTACTTTAGTCTCATCGCATTTGCATTCAGTCAGAGTGCGGATGCAGGTATGTATATACAGGTGAGGGGTATCCTTGTGATCCGCCACGAGTTTACTTTAGATGTTGCCATATCTTTTTATTGTTGCAAACATTTGGATTAATGTTTGCTTATGGAAATTGTGAGTGGAAGCCATCATGAAGAGGCACAATCAATTAGGTGACTCATGGTCTCTTTTTTGGTGCAATTGTCACTTAATTGATTGATTGTTGTGATGAAATGAGAGGTGGAGAGAGAGAGGGCAGCCATATAGCCTTGGGCTTGCTCTTAAGATGATAATGCAAGCTCTCATTTTTCATTTGCAACACAACAACAAAAGCCTCTCTTCTTCTTCGTCCTCTAGCTCATAAGTTCCACTATTAGCATCATCTTCTACCTCCACTCTACCCATCTTATGTGTTGAGAATCCTAGAGTGTCAAAAGAGAAAATTATCACACACATTCTCTACTTCACCTTGGACATGTCGGCTAGCAAACTTCATGTTCGGGTTGCTTCGGATGAAGCGGGAGCCCGTAAAAAGACTCATTGATGTGGTGCCCTTCCGACGAGGAGACCGGAGATCGGAGATGCCGCGAGGAGCTTGGGATGATGGCCAAAGACCGAAGGACACGGATCGATCGGTATAGCCACTCTCACTTCTTAGTAGTTAGCTAATTTAGCGTTAATGGTTCGATCCGGGTGAATGACTACGATAGTGCCGGTTTCCCAAAAAGTTTTTGTTTCCGCATTTGACCTTGGATCGACGGCCGGGATGCTACCGTAGACTTACATTAGAAACATAATCAACAGCGAGGAGAATATACAAGTTCCCAAAGGAATTGGGAAACGGTCCCATAAAATCAATCCCCCAAACATTAAAAATTTCCACAACCAATTTTGGTTGGAGCGGCATTTCATTTCTCTTAGATATCCGGCCCAAGTGTTGGCACCGGGAGCATGTCTTGCAGTAATCATGTGCGTCTTTAAAAAGATGTGGCTAGTAGAAGCCACACTGCAAGATCTTTTCTGCTGTCTTTTTAGGGCCAAAATGCCCGCTACACGCTTGATCGTGGCAGAATGACAGCACGCTCTTAAATTCATTGTCGGGGACACACCGACGAATAATTTGGTCGGGAAAGTATTTGAATTGATATGGTTCATCCCAGTAAAAATGTTTTACCTGGGATAGGAATCGGATTCTGTCCTGATTCGACCATTCATTTGGTATAAGTCTGGTGGCCAAATAATTCACAATATCTGCGAACCAAGGTTCCCATGATACAGTCAAGAGCTGCTCATATGGAAAAACGTCTTTTATAGGAAATTGAAGCGTCGGCGAAGAAGGGAGGCGTGAAAGATGGTTGTCGACTATGTTTTTGCATCCTCTTTTGTCTTTGATGACAAGGTCAAACTCTTGTAGTAAGAGGATCCAACGTATCAGCCAAGATTTAGCGTCCTTCGCAAAAAGATGGCGAAGAGCTGAACGGTCAGTGTATACGATGACTGGAGAGCCGATTAAATAGGGCCTGAACTTTTCTAATGCAAACATAACAGCTAAGAATTCCTTCTTGGTTGTTGTGTAATTTAGTTGGGCCTCGTTCAAGGTTCGGCTAGCGTAATAAATCACATTCGGCATCTTATTGATATGCTGTCCAAGGACAGCACCAATAGCAAAATCAGATGCATCACACATAATCTCAAATGGATGCGTCCAGTCAGGAGACGAAAGAATGGGAGCAGAAGTAAGTCTTTCAATGACTCGAAAGCCTTCATACAGCTCGAGTCGAAATCAAATGTGGTGTCCTTGGCCAACAAAAGAGTCAAGGGTCTAGCAATCTTGCTAAAATCCTTGATGAACCGTCTATAGAAACCGGCATGGCCAAGGAAGGCTCGAATGTCTCGGACGCATTTGGGAGGAGGGAGATTGGAAATGACTTCAATCTTCGCTTTATCTATCTCGATACCATTTTGCGAGATGATATGTCCTAACACAATTCCTTCTCGTACCATGAAGTGGCACTTCTCCCAATTTAAAGTAAGATTCTTATCCTTACACCGGGTAAGGACTGCGTCTAGATGTAGTAAACAATCATCAAAGGAGTCGTCGAAAATGGAGAAATCATCTATGAAGATCTCCAAGAATTTTTTCACCATGTCTGAAAAAATTCCCATCATGCACCACTGGAAAGTAGCGGGTGCATTGCATAACCCTAAGGGCATGCGACGGTAAGCAAACGTACCGAAAGGACAAATGAATATGGTCTTGTCTTGGTCCTTTTCGGCGATGGGAATTTGATTATAGCCGGAGTAGCCATCCAAAAAGCAATAGTATTCATGCCCAGCCAATCGTTCTAGCATTTGGTCAATGAAAGGTAATGGAAAGTGGTTTTTCCGTGTCGCGGCGTTGAGTTTTCTATAGTCGATGCATACTCGCCACCCAGTTTAGGTGCGAGTAGGTATTAACTCATTCTCCTCATTAGTTATGACTGTTATACCCGATTTTTTTAGGACAACTTGAATGGGGCTAACCCACTAGCTATCAGAGATAGGGTAAATAATACCACTATCAAGACATTTTATGATCTCCATTTTAACAACCTCCTTCATGACTGGGTTGAGTCGTATCTATGGATCCCTTGCTGGTTTGGCATCATCCATCATATGAATATGATGTTCAACTATTAGGGGACTAATCCCCTTGATGTCCGCCATAGTCCGGCCAAAAGCTTGCTGATTTCCTTGCAAGACCGTCAAAAGGGCTTTCTCTTGCTCTGGGGCTAAAGAAGCTGAGATGATAACAGAGAGGGTCTCATTCTCACCTAAGTAAGCTTATTTAAGGTGAGACGGAAATAGCTTGAGTTCGAGTGTTGGAGGTGAAACAATTTAAGGTAAGATTGGTGAAATTGTCTCAAACTCAAAGGATTCCAACAGAGGTTCAGAACGAGTGTAAGCAACCGAGTCGGATGGTTCAGCTAACTTATCCGAAAATTCAAAGGATTAAAACTCGGGTGGTGATTGGTCGAGATTGTTCGAGAAAGTGAAACACTCGTAGTTATTATCGGGCATGAAAACAGTATCAGATTCAAGGAGGAACGCACTAGTGGCGTCAAAATTGCTGTGATTGAACAGAAATTTCTCGAGCTCACAGTCCTCCTGGGTGATCTCTTGGATCGAGCAAACATCAAGTATACTAGCATTAGGTTCGGAAGGCTAATTACCCAACTTAAAAATGTTGAGTTCAATTGTCATGTTTCCAAAAGATAGGTTTATCGAACCATTTCGACAATTGATCACCGTATTAGAAGTTGCAAGGAATGGACGACCAAGTATCACCGGAATTTAATTCCGGGGGTTAGCTACAGGCTGTGTGTCCAAAACAATGAAATCAACGGGGAATATGAAGTCCCCAACCTTTATTAACACATCCTCTAGCTCGCCCCTAGGATGGGTGATAGATCGGTCGGCCATTTGGAGAGTAAAATGTGTAGGTTTCAGCTCTCTGACACCTAATTGCTCATATACTGAATAGAGAAGCAGGTTAACACTGGAAACAAGATCTAAAAGTGCGCGGTTGATGTTCTAATTCCCAATAGTTATTGAAATCGTAGGACAGCTAGGGTCCTTTCGTTTTTAGGGTAAAGGTTGGGTAAGAGCATCGCTCGCGGCACTAGCTAAGAACACTTTCTTTGGTACCCGTGACTTCCTCTTCTTGGTGCACAAGTCCTTCAAGATTTTTGCGTAAGAAGAGACTTGTTGGATTGCATCCAAGAGGGGAATGCTAATGCTAACATGTTTAAGTAACTCCACAATCTTCTCCATTTGTGGATTTTGTTTATTGGATCTCAACCGGTTTGGAAATGGAACATTTTGAAAATTGGTTGAGTCCAATGCTTATGGAGGAGATTGTGGAGTTGGAACGGACCCAAGAACTGGTGTTTTCGTCGAGTGAGAAGTGGGTACGTTCGGAGCAGTAGAAGAAGTAGAGCCTTGTGAAGAATGGAGAACAGGCTCTGAAGACGAAGAAGAAGAAGCAGAAGAAGAAGAAGAAGAAGAAGAAGAAGAAGCGGCGGCCGGGGTGTCATCATCAGTGCCAATATTGTTGTGCAACATCCTTCCAGATCTTAATGTAGTCACGGCACTTACATTATGGTTTTTTTGTTCAAGAGCAACATGTGCATTTTGTGGGTGACCAGGATTTGGCAGTGGTTAAGATGGAAGCTTCTCTTTCTCTCGCTCGCTTAAAGCTGCATTCAGCTGTGCAATCTGGGTTTCAATGGTTTTGATACTTTGCCCATGTGACGCAGTGTGTTGCACCAAAGACTGAATGGAAGACTGGATGTTGGCTGAGGATTGAGTTGATTGTTTTAAAAACGCCTCCAGATTTCGTTCTAGCAAGGAAACCTTATTGTTATTTGGCTGAACAAAATTGTTTTGAGGAAAAGAATTGTTGGGTGCAAAATTGTTCATTTGATTTTGGTAAGGTTGGGGTTGGAAAGGTTGCTGATATTGAGTTTGTTGAGGAGCTTGTTGTTGAGGAGGAGGCCTCTGGAAATTGTTATTGTCTTGGAATTGTTGTTGATTTTGATTCCAAGCAAAATTGGGGTGGTTCCTCCAACCAAGATTGTACGTTGAAGAGTATGGATCATTTCTTTGTCTTTGCTGAAAGGCAGCATTGAGTTGATCTTGTCCTTGAGCAGGTGGGTTGTAAGGACACTCTTCGGTCAAATGGGATGGATCCGAACAACAAGCGCATATAGTGCGAGGGGGTAAAGCAGGGGCAGGAGAAGGCGATGAGAATTTGCTCTCAATTGCTTTTAGTTTTCGTGTAATTGCTGCCATTTCGGCTTTCATTGCAATTGACATATCAAGTTGATGAACGCCTTCCCTAGACGGACCGGAGGAAGTAGATGAAGTGGACGAAGTGGTCTATCTAGTGCTTTCCCACTGAAGCGTTTATTCAGCAAGATCGTCGAGAAATTGCCAAGCTTCCTCGTCAGATTTGGTTAAGAAGTGGCCTTGACAAATGGTTTCCAACGACTGCTTAGTTGCTGGGTTCAGTCCTTCGTATAAGGTCTGGCAAAGTTGCCATCTCTCAATACCGTGATGAGGGCACTGAACAAGAAGGTCTTTGAATCGTTCGAAACACTTCCAAAAATGTTCGGAAGGAAGCTAGGAAAATTGGTTAATTTCATTACGTATTCTCGCGGTCTTGTGATGTGGGTACTTTTTTTTAAGAAATGCTTTAACAAACTCTTCCCAGCTATTTATAGAATGTTATGCGGTGCTATACAGCCACTTTTCAGCTAGGTCACACAATGTGAAAGGAATGACTCGTAGTCGTATAGCATCTTTGGACAGTTGGGTGGTCTTCATCATTGCATAAACATTCTGGAATTTGTTAATGAAGATATATGCATCTTCGGATTCCAGCCCGTGAAATTTGGGCAACATATTGATGAAATGGGGCTTAATTTCGAAATTATCCCCATTTGCTAGCGGTAGTGAAAGACAGGTAGGAATTGCGGAGCGGGTAGGATTGAAACGATCCCGGAGCGCGATTCGCTGTGGCGCTTCAACAGGAGGTTGTTGCGGGTTATTCGCACCCAGTTGAGGTGGAATCAGTTCCGAGGTAGGTAAAGGGTTGTTAGGATTGAATCCTGACATCTTTTTAGAAGATGTTGAATGTGAAGATGAAGGTGAATGGTTAGAATTCTGGTCAACGTCGGAGTTGGCCGGCAAAGGTAAGGATGAAAAGATGTGGAGAGAGTTTTGACTTCGGAGTCGATCACGTAGTCAGTAGCGACTAACGAAACATGGACGAAACGGGCACTAGTGTCCCGAGTCCAACCGGACATACACTAAACGAGTTTTAGTGTAGTCAAAACGTAGAATGTGAGGGTAAGAAAACGTCAATGGGGAAATGTGAGGATGAAAGGTGGGTGCAATGGGATTCTAGCGACAAAAGGGTAAGTTTTTTTAAAAATTTTGTTTTGTGTTTTTTTTATAAAGAGTTTTTGCAAAAATTTATACGGAACTACGACACACTTTCAAACAATCACAATTTAAACATGCACAATCAGACCTAGAGCTAGGGTCCTAGACTGCTCCTAACTGGTCCAAAGTGACAAGTTGTGAGATATCCCTCAAATCGCCTCTTCACCGCCAATTGTGGCCAGGTAAGCACAAATGAAGAAAAGAGGGATCCGCTCACGAATCACCGTGAGACGGGCCTTTTAAAGTTACCTTTCTCACTTGTCTAGCCTAGGCACCACAAAGTCAGGTTTAGATAAACGACTGAATGCCCATAACCTTCCTCTGTCCTAATGAGCACGACAGTCCTTAATTGGCTGAGTCTAGATATTTTTTAATTAGCTCAAAGGTGATGCATATGCTTTTAGTAATTTCTGGGGTCTTAGGAAGGGTAATGAAATCCCCACCCAATCTTGATTGGTGTTATAGCCCCTTAAATTCCGTTTTAAATATGCAAAGCAGTAACACAAAAAATCTAAAACACTTGCCAAAAAATTTTCTTTTTATTTGCGGCGCAAAGAATCCTGCATAAAATGATTTATTGGAGTGGAAGAAAGATTCTGTGCAAAGAAGCAGAGAAATATGGGTTGCTGACGTCAGCAGTTGACTGTGGAACCGCGGTCAAATGCCTGCTTCTGCTGCGTTTCCACGGCGGTTTAGTAGGTTTGGATCTTCAAAAATTTTCTCTGTGCTGATTTTGTTCTCCTCTGTCTGTTCAGATCCTCTGTTTCTGGATTTGTTCACTGAGCTTGCTCCAGATCTGAATCAGTCCGTCTTCTTTTCCTGCACAATTCGCACAAAAACCAATCAAAAATAACAAGATGATTTTTTTATGTTTATTTTCTTTTACTTTTTTTAGTTTTTATATTTTTTATTTAATTAACCCGAAATTACAAAGAGAAATAAACTACCGTTTCCCCGGCAACGACGCCATTTGATTGTTTGTTATTTTGTGTGCGTTTTAAATTTAAGAATACCGCAATCAAGAAGGTGTACTTGGTAGCTAGCCGGTTGAGTACGATTCGATCCACAGGGAAATAGTGTTCTTTTCTTTAAATTCTAACGAGTTAAGTCCTATCTTTGGTAGGTTTTGTTTTACGATCTAAGAATGAGAATAAATTGATTTAAAGGCTTGCTGGGGTTAGGATTAGGTTAGTTCGAAAAAGGGATTCTTCTCGCTTCTATCAATGCCCTAGTTAAGAATATAGGTGTTAGGGTAATAGTCAACAACGGGGATTAGCACGACTAGGAAGAAACATAGTTTCTTCCTTTTGGTCCTTGTCCATCCGTTCTTGGCTCTTAGCCCTAACCTCCGGTTAATTCAACCACAACCGCTCTAACTAAGGGAATCACCGCTATCATGTAGGATAGGGTGCCGTAGTGAGCGTATTATGGTTGATTTAAAAGGAGTCCGTATTTTAAAAATTATATGGGCAAAGAAAGGAGTGAGAGAGATTTTCTTCTCTCAAACCTTCCCTATCCTAACCCTAACAAGTGAGGAATTACTCACTCATTAGGAAAGTGACAATAAAATTCATTTTTGTTTTATTTTTAATAGAAAAACTAAATTGCAGATAATAAAAGAACAAGTGAAAAAAATTGCAGGTAATAAATTGCAGATAAAAAATGCAAGATAGAAAAAGAAAGCTTACTTTATTGATGTCCTCTCAACAACGCATTACAAATGAATTAAAATCTAGATCTAAGAATTAAAAGAGTAAAAACTAAAGAGAGGCATGCCTTCATTTGGCTTTTAACTTTCCTATTTATAGATAGGAAAAAACTCTAGGTTACATTCCGAACCATACATGAATTTACAAAACTACCCTAAGAAAGCCGGGTCAAGGCACCGACACCCACCGACACATGCACTGACACGTGCATATACGGCCGTGAAACCGCGGCAGAAAGGCCTGTTTAGCCACGGTTCCGCGGCCAATTGGTGGGATCATGGGTTCAATTTCTCAGGGTTGTTTCATGTTGCTTTTAATTTCTGTTTTCTTCACTTGGTTCCTCAGAATCTCTTCTATTTTCTTCCAGATTTCCAACAGTGCAGAATGATGTGGACTTTTTCCTTGAGCTTCGCTTTGAAGTCTTGAATCTTGTGCTGCCCTTGTGCTTTGTGCATTGAACTGTCTAATATTTTTTATTTGTTCATTGAACTGGTAGGCGGCATCATACGGATTCATCTATTGTTGGTCGTAGTCTCACATTTGTAGCGGCTTTTCATGAATTTCACTGTATCGATATGAGAACCTGTAACCTGCAACTATTTAGCAGACATTGATCAAAAGCACCTATTTATATGTAATGCGATTAAGAATGGGTGATATAATAATGCAAAATTCTGATATGAACATCCTCATTTGAGGAGGAGGGGCCATGATCCATCTGATCCATTTGGGCTAACTTGTCTATCGGCGCCTGGAAAGTTGTGGGTTTGAAGAATGTTATGAACTGGGACACAGTTGATTGTGGATCGAGAGTCCCGATGAACATGCCCTTGGCTAGAGACTCTTTAATAAACTATTCGCATTTAGACCACGGGTTCTGCCACCGGATCGCGTATTGGACCCACGTTTCTCCTGGCTTCACTCTGGCATTGATTGGTGCCAAGATTGGAGTGCGTTCACAGGCGCTGGTGAACTGATTGATGTGAAAAAATGAGTCTTTGTATGCTTCCTATTTACCGTAATCAATAACGGTATCGCAATAGCTAGCCGATAGTGAGTATGGGTCGTCCATAGGGAAATGGTGAACTATCTTTTTTATTTTAAACGAGTTAATAAAGAAAGGTTGGATTTTTATCGCTTTATACTAAGGAGATTTGAAAATTTTATAAGAGAAGGGCTTGTATGGTTTTTCAGATTGAGTAGTTAAAAGATGGAGTTTTAAAAACAATTCTTTTTATCTTTTAATTATTTAATACTAGAGAAATAGCGATGAATGTGGATTAGGGTTCTTGGCGGGGTTAGGATTTCTCTCTACCGACCCTTGTTTTTTCATTGATCCCTATTTATCTTAAGTACTCAACAAGGCAAGTATTAATGAATCTCAAATCACGGTCGTAACTATCATGAATTGATAGCACGCCCGAATAAGAGGGTTAAGACTTCATTTGTTGAAGTTTATAAAAAATTAAAACGTAAAAAGAAATTAAGAGATTTTTTCCATCCATTATACTATCCTAACCAACAAACCCTAACAAGCGAGAATTTACTCGCTCATGGAGATCAACGAAGTAAATGAAAGGTGGATGAATACGGAACCCATAAGTTAAACAAAAATTAAAATTGCAGAAAGTAAAATACGGAAAGTAATTGCGGAAAGTAATGAGACAAAATTAAAAGAAAGATACTACCTTTTATTGAAACTTTTGCATTACAGAATTTGATTGCTGAAAAAAACTAAAAGAATTAAGAAATCCCCTAAATTTCTTAATAGATCTAGTTTGCTTGATCGATAGATGATAGATAGATAATCCTAATTGCTCTCGGTCCTTAATATAGGCTCTGAAACTTGAAACCCTAGACGTTATCTTAAATTATGTGAAAAAACGATCAAGCTCCTAAAAATTCACATCCAACGGCCATAAGTTGACCGCGGTTCTGCCGCCTATAGCTCTGTTCCACCATGGATCCGCCGCCCTTTGGCGGTGTTGTATCTTCAGATTTTTCGTAATTTCTTTTCTTGATTTTTGGAGATCCTTCTGATGAATATATTTTGAAAATATATTTCTCTCTCTCCCGTTGCGAGATTCTTCAATTTGCTCCTAAAATTCGGCAGATTTGGTTTGCTAACTTGATTTTATGTGGATCTTCTACTTATATTTTTAGCCCTGAACTGATTTATTTTAATATATGCACAATATCTCAAATCAAATCATTTGTAGCATTTGATTTATTTAAGATAATATTCCAACCAATTTTTATTTAAATTACTTAATGGATATGATATGATATCTTAATAATAATGGTTAAGAATATTGATATGACATGATATGCATACTTTTATAATTATGAATCATATGGAAATTTTATTTAAATATATTATGTATATATTTCCCCAATTATATTAATTATAAGTTAAGAAACATATGACAAAATATTTTTACAAATAAACTCACATATGTTCTTAAATTACAAATAACACATTTTAGTAATTAATAATAGTTGGGAAAATGACTGTACAAATGTGCAGTAAATATGACTGATCAAATACCCCTAAACTTATGTTCGATCGTCCAGAGAAAACTATTTATTTTCAAAAGAAAAGAAAAACCCAGCACACTTTCATAAGCAACACGATTGCCCTTAGCTTGTGCAACAAGCCATTAAATCTCTAGGTGTCCCTAGTAGGAGGAGTGTTGTCTTCTTAGGGTTTTCAGCGGATTACACCCACAAAATCCCAAAATAAAAGAAAGAAGACAAAAATTACATGGAAAGATAATGAACATATAAAAGAAAAAAAACTTGAAAATAAGAGTTTCAAACTACACTAGATTTTTAGTTGTCATGAGTCCTATCTTAATGGTCTTGAAAAGATGTCGGAAATCATATCACCCCTCAATAAAATACCATCTTTAGCCTTCCTCCATATTTTTCCTCCAAATATCGATCATATACCCCTACATGTGTGTAAAAGTCATTCTTACACTTAGAGAATTCAATTCAAGCTATCATACCTTTTGTCTATATTCTTTAGTACTTTTTAGTCGGTGATGTTTTATATGGATTTGCTCACATATTTTTCATAAGACTGTTAATATTTCTTGAGGCACTAACCAACCAATTGCCGAATGTGCTAACTTATTATGGTGTAATTAGCAATATCCTAGTCTTGAAACACTTAAGGCTAAGCAGTGAACCCTAAACCAGTTGGTCTAAGGCACTAGGTGATAAGGCACTCTCGCTGTATTTTTTTTATATATGCTGCTTTAAGATTACAAAACCAGTGTTCATTTTTCTTTTAAATTTTATTTTATGTGTCATTTATATTCTATTGATTATTCTTTTTTTCATACTAAGGTTTTTAGGAAAGAGTATTTCAAGGTATCATCTACCATTGTCACGCCCAGCTTTCCAAAATACATAACTACGGCACGTGATAAAGCCAACCATGCTACCTGTGGCTAGGAATCATCCATCCACAGTCACATTACGGCTGTCTATCGGATATCAAGAATAGTAAAATATAATCTAGCTAACACATGTCTATCTGCCACAATTAATAGAATCAAGAAAATGCATAAAGCGGAAACAAATCAAGATCCAATAAACAATAGCATCTGAATCACGTCCCAATATGGGCTCACATCAATAGAAATAAACTGCTGAAATAAATAAACAAAGAGTATCTAAATTAAATAGCTAGCTCCTCATTGCTTGGCTTGATTGCTAAAGTACTCTTGATCTGCCTGCGATAAAGGTAGAGAAATTAGGTCATGAAAAACCCAGACGTCAGTGTGTCATAATATCAAAAGATTGGTAATAACCAAGATATGATGCTGTTATTAAACATGTGTATGAATAATAAACACGGGCATAACAGTGAGCTATATGTGTTCGATGTGTATCCTAAAGTCTGTACCTCTAGCTTATCTATTCTAGAAGTCTTTGAAATCAATTTAATGGAATCTTCGATGTAACTCAATAGTATTCCGTGCGTGTCCGGGACCACGGTCAAGATTCTCGGGCTGAATCCGAGACGTGCCGCTAAGTAATAAACAGGTAACATATACAGATGAATGATGTCAGCAGCATCATTCCGGGGCTGGCCAAGCCTATAAAGACTGATCAGTATAAGTATCGAACTGTTGAGGTACAAGTCAGGTTTCATTATTGATTTCTCCTTTTCCCCCAGGTTTGTGTTCAAGTCAGGTATTGCCGGTATAAATATAATGCCAACACAGAATCAAGCAGGTATAGGTTTTTTCTATATAGACAACAAGTCACGTCCATCAGGACAACAAGTCAGGATTGTCGGTATTAGCAATAGGATCCAAGTAAAAAGTCTGGTAGTGTGTCGTGAACATGTCATGTATTGTATATTAACCAAAATAGATACCAATATAAAACTGTACTCAATATCGAAACACCATTAATGCCAGGATGTATATGTATGTATCTGTAATAGCCAATACACGTCTATTACCATGTATGATGCAATTTAGATAGCGTATTGAACTAATATAGTAGTATGATAACGTTGTGACGTTCCGGTATGCAACTAGATAAACTATTATCAGTACGGATACAGAAGGATACTGTAAAACTGTAAATCTGTAATATTTTCTGAATATTAAAACATATGCACTATTCTTATTCATATAATTATCGATATAATAACATAGCATGTTGTAAGTTTAAAACTTGCCTAATTGGATCTCACGTCGAGATACGGATATCACGTTCCGATGTCGAAATAAAGTCACGATGCAAACACACGTGCGTAGGACTTGACCTGGCCGAGTAGCTGCGTGACGTGGTGACTGGGCTAGATGAAGACGGTGGCTGGGTTGTCCGGATCGTCGTGACGTGCGCAACTCCGGCTAGAAGATCGAAGATTAAGAAAACAGAAGAAAAAGAAGAAGAAGTTGCTTTTGGGGTTTGCTAGGGTTCTGTGGATTTGGCGAGGAAAGAGGAGATGGTGGCGACGAGGTGAAGGCTACGGCGGTGAGGGGCGTGGCGTGGGTTAGGGTTTGCGTTCGCGGGTGAGTACATGAAGAAGAAGGAGAGAGAGAGAGGTTTTGTTCCCTCATATAAAAAAAGAAGAAAGAAAAAGGGAAAAATTCCTCACCGTTCAAGTCTCACGTGTAAAACACACGAGCGCCTATATGCAAAATATATGGGCGCTGCATAAGCCTCACGTGTTAAACACGTGAGCGCCTATATGCAAAGCAATAGGCGCTGCAATTAAAACAAATGGGCTAAAAGAGCTACATGTGTTAAACACGTGAGCGCCTATATGAAAAGCATATAGACGCCGCATTTAAATAATTGGCAGGCCAAACATGCCTCATGTGTTAAACACATGAGTTTTCTTGCTGCATTCTAATGCAAGATAGAATTAAATTTTATATGGGAAATATTTTTCCTGATATTTCTAATATAGAAAGATTTTTCTCTAATAGAGAATCTTGGATTTAAAATCCAATTTTGATAAAATATCACCAAATGAACTATCTGATAGAATTAAATTCTATGTGGAAATATTTTCTCGATCTTTCTCAAACTAGAAAGATACTCTCTATTAAACAAAGGACCCTTGGATCAACGATCCAATGGTGATTATAAAATCACCCACCGACCATCTGATAGAATAAAATTCTATCTTAGGAAAAATATTTCCTAAATCTTGTTAAACATACAAGAAAACTTCTCTGTTAAACATCGAACTTTTGGATTAAAAATCCAACGGTGAATAAAATTCACCAATTGATCCAAAAGATCACTTTGGATTGATCATAATCTCTTAATCAGAGATTCTCATAACAAATTGATCTTTTCTCTTCTCCTATAAATAGGAGGAAGGAGATTAAAAAAAAGGGAGGATAGGCATGAAAAGAATCCCATACAAGCTTCTCCAAAAAAAAGGCACAATGAGATCTTGAGAGAACAAGAGAATTTAATTCTTAAAGAAGAAAACTTTCCCCATTAAAACCCGAGGTAAAAAAAAACAGAGATCATATTGTCTCTTCTTTACCTATCTAAGGGTTTAACCCTTCATTTAAGAAACTTAGTTCTTTCCCGGTTGAGATTTGCAGAAGCAAATCTCCCCACAAGTTGAGAACTTAATTCTCATCGGGGAGATTTTGCTCTGCAGATTCAAAACTTGGGGGAAAAGAGTTAAGTTATAAAAAAAAAAAAGAGGAGACAAGAAGAACGAGAACATATAGGAGTTTAATTCCTCCAAAAATTAAGATTTAACCCAACATAAAGAACTTAGTTCTTCAATATAAAAAAAAGAAACAAAAACAACAGTGATGATGGTCCGAGATCTTCAAAACCAAAATCATTGGTGCTTAGCACTATCTTGAAGCCTCACGTGTTTTCCCATGTGAGTGCTTCAAACGAACAAAGAGAACAACCAAAACTACTTCACGTGTTTCCCACGTGAGTGTTAAAAAGCACCCCAGTATAAAAAAAAGAGACAGCCATGTGCTTTATACGAGGACTTTAGCCAAGTGCTTAGCACTTATATAAAAGAGGGGGAAATAAAGCCATATGGGCAGCGCCCATATTTGTGGTGCCTCACGTGTTTCATACGTGAGCGCCATAAGAATCAAGTGCTTAGCACTTATATAAAAAGAATGGGAATAAAATCTAATGGGTAGCGCTCGTATTTGTGGTGCCTCACGTGTTTCATACATGAGCACCACAAAATTTTAGTGTTTAACACTAATCCAGTGCTCATGTGAAACGCACATGCTTAGCACCGTTGGGTAATTATGGAGACTTAATCTCGGCCCAAATTAGCTAAAGTTTCCTGAGGGATTCTAAAAAAACGGAGTCCATATTGCTCATGTTTTCCCAAACTGGCCTTATTCACAAAAATGACTAGTGGTGTCCCATTGATGATATCCCAAATAATATTCATCTTATATCTCCTAAAGATAATTTTAGTCTCAAACATTGCTAACATTTCTTAGGTCTACAATAGCCCCTTTCTCCCTCAAATACGGGATTTGGTTTAAGAGTACATCACTTCATACCTCTGATATATGTTGTTGTAATTCTTCAACGTCTTCAGAGAGGTGGCGGGTCCCGACAACCAACAACATGTTGATGCACTTCCAAACTGATGTGCACGCCTCAAATCAGATCGTACCCCAAATTGGGTGCATTCCATATCACCATTGTTCGCTTCGTCACGAAACAAATACACGTGTTCACAAGATGGATAATGGACCGAAATGTCCCTAAACTAATATTCGTCTCCAAAATGGCGATAAGGGACCGAAACGTTCTTAAACTAATATTCGCCTCGAAAATGCCGATAATGGATTGAAACTTCCTTAAACTAAATAATAGAGCCCAAACACTCTTTTGTTGGATCCTAAATAAAAATGATCCTGAAACATCGTTAAGTGAATCTTAGTTTCAAATTGGACTAATGTATCCTTAACAGAAAAAACGATCCCCAAATGCTCACATACATTTAAGTTGATTTTAATCTCAAAATAGATAACGGTTCTTAAATAAAAAACCCAAATCTAAGTTATACGAATTTATACTAATCCACGCCCTACGAGCAACGCCATAAATTAGTCTCCGTATATAATCCATGGACATCCAAACTAAAACAAAGACACACATGACATGAAGTGAACATCTGGAGCAGGAGAAAGTGGTTATCACAATGCGATAACATAATTAATTGCAAGGGCTTGTGCCTGCAGGGAAGAGCGTCCCGACAATCAAAAATCCCTCACAAAACAAGGGGAATCTGACGAAGTCACGCTAAAACGGCCGCATCCGTCTAAACCTCCGATATACGGTGCCATAAATCAACTTGGCATCTTCGGAGAGGTGGACGAATAAATCCAAATAGCATCTGCCCCCAAATTCAGGCAAGGCGATCTATCCCAGTTCATCTCTGTTTTTGGCGGTAAACAGATTCTGGCATGCCCGGTGGGACCTTTTTCTCTTTCCACTCCACACTTCGTGTGTCATGTTCTGCGAACAAAATCGCGGTCCGCTATGGTTGCCCTTGGATTTGAGGTACTAAGATTTGGTGTCTTGTTCTTGTGTAGAGAGAAGAAGAGAACATCATTGGCTTCCGGCTGCACAACTTGCAACAGCAATTCTCGCTCCGCCCCAACTGGAAGAGTGACTTATGGGCCTAATGCGGCCTCCATCTTTTCAATGCCGGTGGGGCAAGTAACTCAAGCCACTACCGGATTATTCTTTAGGACCATGATCCTACCAACGAGTTTCAGCGTCCCAGCGCCGCAAGAAGAAGCTCCCAAGAAGTCGATCATCGATGGACTTGCAACCACAACAGACCTTCTCAACGGGCCGTCCAAATTCGATGCCTCAGTCTTCAATAGGCTGGGTCGAAGTTCAGACGTCTCAGTCTTCAACAGACTGAGTAAGAACCAAAATGGGCCCGTAAAAAGGCTCATGATATCTGAAGGGGCTGCCCCAAAACGGATAGCCCTCCCAACTCCTCCTGCTGGTGAAGCCGTCAAAGGTGCTTCCCTACCAGAAAGTCGACCTTTGAAAGATTAGCCGGCCATCCTCAAACCCTGCCAAGAACGTCAGTCTTCAACAGGCTGACACCAGCAATAGTCCCTCATTAAAGCCAGGGACATGAAGAAGCCGCTACCCAAATTGAGGCGGTCCCATCTGCAAGCCACGCTCGACGTCGCCACTAGTGCCGAGTGAGAAAAGCTGGGGGCAACTCCCCCTCTAGATTCACTTCACCGGCTCCAATGGTGGAAGTTGATGCTACCGTTCCAACCGGGAACAGCTTTGATCTACTTAGGAGGGTACGAAAGAACTCTCCAACCTCGGTGCTTAAGAAATCTCTCCCGCCTGCAGAAGACATGCAGACAAAGCCGGAGCACCCCCATCAACGGCTCTCCTCCCAAATTCACAGGGTCTGGAGAAAAGTCCAGGACTCCATGAATGATCAAAACCACTCTCGTCGACTAAAGAAATCGAAGGCTCAGCAAGAGGAAGACCGTCCCTCCATCATATAGCGAGGGATGTCTTCCACACGGGTGCCTGTTACAATAGCTTCTTCAACTTCGAGCTCCCATAAAAGGATGAGGCCGGAGAAAATCCCACGGCCTGCGGCAAATTCCAAAGGCACTGGACCCAAACGCCCTAAGTTTGGGGGCATGATCCTACACACGGTTACATGGCTTCCGGGAAAAAGGAAAGCCATGCTTTTGTGGGTCATCGGACGCAAACTCGGTCGATGACAAAAGCTCAAGAGCAACAACAAAAGCTCCAGAAAATGCTGATCAAAATGCCAGCACTTACCGGGAAGAAAGAAATCCCATAATCGGTATCTGAACAGCGTCAAGAGCAGGAGACTGATACAGAGTTCCTGTGAACGATGCTTGAAAGGAAGGATAAGGAGGCCGCGAAAAAAGTTGCTAACATAAAGCAGATGGCGCTTCTATTCCACGACATGGTTGGAATGATGATCCAGCCAGAACCTCCAGCCGAAAATCCACCGATAATCGTCGAGGATGACAGAGGGGAAATACCAAACCCCCTTCCGGCGCTATTAGTGGCCAAGAAGGAAATAATCTCCAAGGCTGCTCTTGATAATTATATAGCTCAACAAATATGAGCTCATCATGCGAATGAAGCAGCTAGACAAATAGTCAGAACTAGGCGACCGTATCCAGGCTGGTATGATCAAATCAAGTACCCACCGGGATATACGATCCCCAAATTCCATGGGTACAAGAGGATAGGTAATCCACACCAGCACGTCGCTCAGATCAGAGCTCTGTGCGACAATACTGGAGGCGACAACAAACTGCTGCTTCGCCAGTTCGTTGGTAGCCTGTCGAAGACGGCTTTTGAATGGTACTTGGAGCTCCCAAATGACTCCGTAAAGAAATTCACAGAGATGGAACTGCTGTTCACACAGCGGTTTGCTAGCGCAAGCGAGCGCACCTCGATCACGGCATTAATCAATGCCAGGGTAAAGCCGGGAGAAACCTAGGTCCAATATGCGATCCGGTGGTAGAACCTGTAGTCAAAGTGCGAACAACGCATCAAAGAATCCCCCGCCGTTGGCATGTTTATCGGGACCCTTGATCTGTAAACGACAATGTTCCAGTTCATGACGTTCTTCAAGACCACAACTTTCCAGGCTCTGATCGATAAGCTGGCCTAAATGGACCAGATGGGCCATGGACATTCCTCCTAAAAAATAGACCCTCGAAATTCCAAGGGTAAAGGGAAAGCGGCTTTCATTGCCAACACTTAACAGCAACCGAGTGACCCGAAACTGGTTGCTCGCCAAAACAACATGCGTCCGTGCATATCCCTGAAAGAAAGGTTAGGACGCGCTTACTTGTTTCCCATTGTCAAGATGAGGAGACTGTTTGAGCTGGTAGTGCACAACAAACTCATCACATTGCCAGACCCACGGCGTCCACCGCAACCCGGCGACGTCAACAACCTTAACTAATGCTCCTATCATAGAATGGTGAGCCACCCAATTGAGGATTGCTATGTATTCAAGAACTGGGCCGAGGACCAGTATCAACAGAGGAAATTCGCGCTGTCTGAGAACTAGAGGGTTAACCCTCCACAGAAGCACACTCCCAAAAAGGTGGATGCACCGGGGGCATCATGCTCGCTCATGGAAGAAGCTCCATGGGAATTCGTTCTCTCAGCTAAAACCAAAAGAATGCTGAAGGATCTCCAGGCATGTCCGGCAGTTAGGTGGAGAACCCCACTTGAACCGGAAATCATTGAAGGGATGCTGAAACCGCGTCCTGTACCGAAAGCTGTCGACAAAGGGCAAAATCCCTAAGTCAAGCCTTCAAAGTCTTCGAAGAAAAAGAAGAAGACCAAGAAGCCTGTGCGACCTGCCGAGTATGACGAAGAACAAACAGACCTACAAAGGTACATTGACACGCTGGAGGCATACAGCCAGAAGGCGCGGACACCGGTCACCCTCGAAGAGTTCCTCAAGCATATTCTTGAGAACGAAAAGAGTGAGAACGATGAGGAAAATGACCCATCAGAAATTGAAGACTATGTAGCAAGTTGACATATGGTTTCCCATTCATCGTTAAATGACAAAGAAGCTCCCTCAGCATCAGAAAACAACGCAGAGGAACCGGGGGCAGGATCGGCGCCAAAATCCCCGGAACTGTCAGAAGACCCAATCGATAGGCTGTTAAACGAAGCCTTTCGAAAGAGCAAAGTTGACTGAGAACGCGAAACAGCCATATATGAAAAGGCTAAGCGTCAGTGTCAGAATGAAGAAGCTGCGGCAAAGATGAGTCTTAAAGTACTCCAACCAAGACAAAACACACCTGCCACAAATAAGAGCAGGATCAAAGCAGAGAAGCGGTTCGCCAAAGCCCTGTCAGTGGGAATGAAGCTGCCACCTCTCAAAGGAAACACGCCCGGGGTCATAAGCTTCGATGGAGAGGACTCATATCCGAATTGCTGCCTATATCATTAGAGGGTTACTCATCCCACTGAAGAATGCAGTGCCTTCAAGAAGTGGTGGCAAGGATACGTTGCCCATCAATAACACTTCAAGAGGATGAAGAGCGAAGCTTGTCGACAACAAAAAAGTGCGACGAATGCACGTGAGAAAATGACTGGCAACTGTCATATGGTTGATACCAATTTGGAAAAGGAAAAACTCTAAGTTCTTACTTTTGGGAGCGATTATGAGGAAGAAACAACCTTTTGCCCTCTCTTCAAGGACTCCACCTTCGAAAAAGAAGAGGAGGAGAAGAACTGTGAGAACATTTAGCTGCATAACCGTACGTTGCCTGAGAAGAGTCTCGGACCTATAAACAAAGGTCCAGGTAAAAAGGAGAAAGGGTAAGAGAAAATCCTTGAGGAAATTGCTCTCGACGATCGAGTTGTCAAAGAGCTCGCAGCGAAGGACCCACCTAAGACAAATAAGGTGGGTTACAATGTCTTAGCACATCTGAGAAAAATGCCCTCGCAATTGAGCATACTGGATGCTCTCCTCCTGTTCAAAGAGGTACGGGATTCTCCGATCAATGCATTACAAGAGCCTGATCAATTCCAAGATTTCCTCGCAAAAAAGAAGATGAAGGACGAGCTGGTGGAGGTTCATACAACTGATATTATATTCAGCAATGAAGATATCTTCCTCCGAACGTGAGAGCATAACTGCCCGTTATACATCACCGGATACTGCCACGACATCAAGATAGGCAAAATCCTTGTCGACAATGGATCCTCCGTCAATCTTCTCAATATGAAAGTGCTTAAGGAGATTTGCATGAACGTTCAACACTTGGCCCGAGACAAAATTACCATCTTCGGGTTTGACTCACAGTCTTCACGGATGCTGGGGTCCGTAATACTGACGTTACGCTTCGGATTGCTCATCACTGACATCAAATTTCATGTTATTGATGCCAAGACTTGCTATAACACTTTGCTTGGCAGGACCTGGCTGCATGAGTACAACATCATCACTTCTACACAACATCAGTATATAAAGTATTTCAAAGATGGTTTGGAATACACCATCACGGGAGAGATAAACCCGTTCTCCGTAAACGAGGTCCGAAAATATGAAGAAGCAAAATATTTCCTACCAGACTTCGAAGATACGGAGAGCTGTCATAAGCCGGTGGATAAACGAAAGTCCGTTGCTACCATCCCGATCTTTGGGAGCGATACCGAGGAAGATGAAGAAATAGTCTACTCGGGGAAACCCTAAGGCAACAGGCCTGGACCATCTAACCCTATTATGTTCTTTGGTAGTGACTTTAAGGACGAGGCCAACGCAGTGTTCTCAATCCGCCCATCAGTGTAAACCTTTGCCGGAGCCGATCAAAGTTTACAAATCACAATGGTTCCGCCTCGGCATTATAAGGAACTCGATGTGCTCGATACATATAGCGTACAAGAGCTACAGACTTTCTATATACCTCCCAGGCGAAGAGGTGAAAAGGCGATCCTCTTCTACCAATCTACGGAGATCAGAGTAGAAAAAGAAGTCTGGCACGGTGCCAACTTTGCATTTGATAGGCTTCAACCAATCTATCTGCCAAGATACTACGCGGAGGGACTGAAAAGATTTTTGAGATGTCAAGGTGTACCCCTTGAACAGACTGTTCAACAAGCCCAATTCTACAAGAAGATTTAGGATATCCCTGGGACCCAGTGAAAGATGCCCAACGGGAAGATGGAAACAACTGGGCTCGGATACGTTCGGTCTAAGAAACGGGAGCAATTCCGCAGCTGCCGCGTCATAAACAACTTCGATGAAGAATGGAATGCTCTTCCAAATAGCCGTGACGTTGAAACAGAGCAAAATATCACTCTAAGAATGTCAAGTTCATTGTTCGAAGAACAAGTTGGCAGGCTAATACAAGAAGCTTGTCAAAAGATCCGGGACGATCGCAGCCGCGAAATGGCTATCTATGAAAAGGCCAGGACGCAATGTTTCAAGCATAGAACTTGGAGAAAGAAGACTATAATGTCTGTCATCCCCAGCCCGCTGTACGTTTTTATACAAAAAACAAGGTGAAGAACATGAATAACGTTCGGAAACAGCGAAGCGGATCCAAGAAGCCGTATAGTCAAGAAAAACGTGGTTGGAACCTATCCTTTATCAGGAAAATGGGTCGGGAATACTCTTCCCTCAAGGAAAGACAAGGAAAATATTCAACCTTTTCATAAAGTATCAAATGATGACGCTTCCGGAGTCTCGGCATCCTGAACAAGTAAACGAGGTCCAGTATCCGGATTATTGCTCCTATCACCGAGCAATAGGTCATCCCCTTGAAGACCGCTTCACCTTCAAAGACTGGGTCGAAGACCAGTATCAACAAGGCATGTTCGCTTTGTCCGAAAATTGGAGGGTAACCCCACCGCAAAAGTATGAGACAAAGAGGACTTAAACCGTGAGGACAGGACCAGTTCAACGTCAGGAAGGGAAGCAAACTCATACCTGCCATGCGGTAACACTCTCAAAGGAGGGAGGCCACGAAAGTATAGATAACCCCTTCAACTGCTCTACAAATGAAGACGAGGAAGAGGTGATCTCAGAGTTTCCACCAGCACCAAAAGAGCTGGAAGATGGGATACACACTACGGCAGATAGCCTAAGGAAAATTGACTTAGGGACGAAAAACGATCCGAGGCCGACGTTCATCAGTGAGCTGCTATCTAAAAAGTAGGTGGCTACTTTAAAAGATGTACTCATGCAATATAAAGATTGCTTCACGTGGAACTATTCCAAAATGCCAGGTCTAGATCCAGAAGTAGCAGTACATAAACTGGCCATATCGCCGGACATAAAGCCTGTCAAGCAAGCGCCAAGAAGAATGCGGCTCGAACTCGAAATGAGCATCAATACTGAAGTCAAGAAGCTAATCGACTTCGGTTTCATCCAGGAAGTTCAATACCCTAACCGGATCGCTAACATCGTTCCAGTGATGAAGAAAAATGGGACGGTGCATATCTGCGTAGACTTTCGGGACCTCAACAAAGCTTTCCCGAAGAATTACTTCCCAGTACCTGGTACCACCAAGCTGATGATCGATAACACGTCTACCCATGAGGTTTTCTCTTTCATGGATGGATCTTTAGGTTACAATCAAATAAAAATGCATCCTGAAGACCAAAAACATACTGCCTTTCGGACTCCGCTGGGTATATTTTGCTACAAAGTGATGCTTTTTGGTTTAAAGAACGCTGGCGCTACTTACCAGAGGGCCATGAAGAAGATCTTCGATGATCACATCCATGAGATTGTCGAATGCTACATGGACGACCTGGTGGTGAAAAGAAAGTCTTACGAGGAATATTGGGAACATCTAGACATAGTGTTCCAACGTCTTTGGAAGTATAATCTGAAGATGAATCCTTTAAAATGCGCGTTTAGGGTCTCCTCAGGCAAATTACTAGGATTCATCATACGGCACCGGGGTATCGAAATCGACCCTTCGAAGATCAAGGCGATTATAGAGATGCCCACGCCAAGGACTCTCAAGCAGTTGCGATCCTTTCAAGGAAAACTCACGTATATCCGACGGTTTATAGCCAACCTCTCGGGAAAATAACGTCCCTAAAGTCATCTAATGAAGAAGGGGACCCTATTAGTCTAGGATCAAAAATTCCAGAATGCACTAGACGAGATCAAGCAGTACCTGCAAAATCCACCAGTACTGACCGCCCCGGTTAGAGGAAGGCCCCTCATCCTATACACAATGGCCCTTGAAGGTTCTCTGGATGAGCTATGGGCACAAAAGAACGACCAGGGAAAGGAGAGAGCTCTGTACTATATGAGTCGAGTTCTGCTGGGGGAAGAAAACAACTACTCCCCCATCGAAAAGTATTGCCTGGCACTAATATTCATGATAACGATGCTCAGACATTACGCCTTGTCACATGAGATCTATCTCATATCAAAGGTGGATTCCCTTAAATATCTGATGTCAAGGGCCATTCTAACAGGAAGGCTTGCCTAATGGGCCCTCCTCTTAATAGCGTTCTCGATAACGTATCGACCCTTCAAAGCAGTGAAGGGCCAGGACATCGCCGACTTTCTCGCCTAGCATCTGATACCAGCTGACTCCCCCTTAAATTGCGAGTTACCGGATGAACATGCGTTCGACACAAAGGAAGAAGAGGATGATGCCCGATGGGAACTTTAGTTCGATGGAGCATCTTCCATGAAAAGGCTAAAGCACAACACCCCCATAATCAAAACTAGGATGGGCCTTATCTTCGTGACTCCGCAAGGAGGGATACTACGCTACGCCTTCTCTTTAATGGAGCCAAGGACTAATAATGAAGCTAAATATGATGTTTTGATAGCAGGTCTCGAGATCGCTATTGACATGGAAATCAAAGACCTCATAAACGGAGACTCCCAGCTGATCGCTAGCCAAGTAAATGGCGACTATCAGACGTGCAAATCAGAGTTGATAAAATACAGTGAAAGAGTGCAACAACTGCTGATGCAAATCTCCTCTTACATCTTGGAGAGCATACCGCGTGTAGAAAATAGTAAGGCGGATGCATTGGCCAAGCTGGCTAAGGAATTGGCCGATGAAGACCTCGACGACATAAGGATCACCGTGAAAACCCGTAGAGTTCTCGCTCCAGGAGAAATATCTTCAGAGGATTCAATAGAGCCATCCAAAGGAAAAGCAACGACCAAACAAGCAGCCCTCCAAATAGAGGACGAAGTAAAGATCAAGGATTGGAGGGAAGTCTTCATAGACTGCTTCAAATCTCGACGAACGCCCGAAAACGCATCTTCTAGACATCAGCTCATGAAACGAGCTCTGTTTTTCACCTTCGTCAATAATATTCTATACAAGAGGCTGCTTGACTGTTTGTGGTTAAGGTTCTTGGGGCCAGGAGAACCAAAGAGAGTCGTCCAAGAAACTCATGACGGATTCTGCGGTTCTTATCAAGACGGGCCAAATATGAAACTGAAGATCAAAAAAAGGGTTAATATTGGCCCATAATGATTCAGGACTGCCTCGATTATGCGAAGCAGTGTCACTCATGCCAGATTCACGGGGACTTCATCTACCAATATCCAAATCCGCTACAACCAACGGTGGCTAGCTAGACTTTCGAAATGTGGGGAACCGACAAAATTGGCCCCATTGAACCGGCATCATCCAAAGGACATCGGTTCATACTTTCAACGACCAATTACTTTTCTAAGTGGGCAGAAGCAGTACCACTAAGAGAAGTGAATATGGAGAATATTCTCCATTTCTTCAAGACACATGTCATCTACCGGTTCGGCACTCCGTGACGGATAATCTCGGATAATGGACCAGCCTACAGGAGCCATAAAATCAGCCGCTTTGCAGAACATCATAAAATAGACTGGAGATACTCTTCCATCTATAATCCCCGAGCTAACGGTCTAGCTGAAACTTTCAACAAGACATTGACAAAGATTATAAAGAAAATGGTGTCAAGAAACAAAAAAGACTGGCACGAAAGACTGCACGAAGCTCTCTGGGCGTACCGAACGACGTTCAAAACAGCCATGAATATGACCCCATACTCGTTATTATTCAGCACGGAAGCAATGCTTCCTCTAGAAATAGAACTCCCTTCTCTTCGAGTAGTGGTTCAATATGAGCTGATGGATGAAGAAAACGTTCATCTCCGGCTTGAGGAGCTCGACGCCTTCGATGAAACTCGCCTTATAGCACAGAACCTGGAGTCTTATAAGGCAAGAATGACGCGGTCATATGAAAAACTGACCAGACCAAGAACATTCCGCCAAAGCAAACTCGTGCTAGTCGTCAAAAGACCTATGATCCCCAACCGTGCAAAACGGGGGAAATTCGAGCCGAACTATAAAGGCCCGTACATCATAGAAAATGTCTACCAAGGTGAAGCCTACCTGCTCATGGATATGCATGGAGAAAGACCCTTCAGGACAATAAATGGCCGATTCCTCAAAAAATACTATGCTTGACGAGTCATGACTTAAGTCAATGATAGATAAAGATGCTCGTGTCCACTCTCTACCTTCCTGAGTCAAAAACTCTGAGAGTAGCATGCAAAGAATCTCTGTCGCCCCAAAAATGGCGATTACGGACCGAGATGTCCTTAAACTAAACGGAGCCTCAAACATAGCGATGATGGACCGAGATGTCCTTAAACTAAAAATTCGCCTCAAACAAGGCGACATTGGACCGAGATGCCCTTAAACTAAAATTCGCCTAAAAAATGGCGACAATGGGCCGAGATATCCTTAAATTAAAAATTCGCCTAAAAAATGGCGACATTGGACCGAGAAGTCCTTAAACTAGAAATTATCTGCCTCAAATATAGCGATAACGAACCGAGATGTCCCTAAACTAGCATGTCGCCTCTAAAATGGTGATATGCTTCCTTGAGATCTATATTGCAATCGAATCCCCAATAGCGAAGATTGCAACTCAAGTCCCACTGGCTATATAGCTACTCCAGCGGTGAAGTCACCCCTAAGTCCCATTGGCAAACAGATGGGTTGTAAAAAAAAACGGTATGTCCACAAGCAAAATGGGCACAGAAGAAAACCTGAAAGGGCGCCGTGAGTAAAAATAGCAGGGCTACCGGCGAGCTTGTGAAAACCCGGAAGGGCACAATCTCGTTAAAAAAGTGGTATGTTCACAAGCAAAATGGGCACGGATGAAAACCCGAAAGGGCGTCGTGATCATAACCAGCAAGGCTACCAGCGAGCTCGTGAAAATCCGGAAGGGCGCAATCTCTTTAAAAAAAGGGTATGTCCACAAGCAAAATGGGCACGGGTGAAAATCCGAAAGGGCGCCGTGAGTAAAAACAGCAGGACTACCGGCGAGTTTGTGAAAACCCGGAAGGATGCAATCTCGTAAAATTTTCACTTACGAGATCCTCTCGACTCGTAAGGAGAACTCCTCTTATGAGACCCTCACGGTTAATAGGATTCAAAAGCCTTAAGCTGCAGGAATCCAAATCTGTTCTTAGGCCATCACATTCCCTAAGTTGCCCTACAGGCGGTCCAATATTGGCCCTTGTATACAATCCACGGTCACAAATAAATATAGCCCTCACCCAGTTCCACCAATGGAGCGAAATGTCCTCATATGGTGAACAACACTTGTAAGCCCTCTTGACTTATAAGGAGAAAACACTCTTGCAAGATCCTTATGAATTGCAAGGGAGAACACACACTTAGGACTCCCTACGATTCCTAAGGAGAAAATACACTTACGAGATTCTCACAACTCATAGGGAGAAATAACTTTATGAGACCTTTACGGCTCATAAAGTCGAAAAGTCTTAGTCGACAGGATCCTAATCCTGTTTACTAAGTTATCTTTGTTCAAATCAACAAAGGCACATGATGATTTGCTCCTGACAATATTCCACTGGCAGCGATGTTGATGCCTAAACAAGTGTTAAACTCCAAGTCCTTTCACGGTAGTTGATGATTCGCTCCTGGCAATATTCCAGTTGTAGCGATACTGATGCCAAAGTTGGTATCGGATTCTAAACTCGCGATAGGAAATTAGCGAGAGAAAAAATACATATGAAATAGTCGCAATAATGGGGCTACTCGCAATAAAAATCAGCGAGCAAAAATATATGCATATGAAACAGCCAAAATGTTAGGGTAACTCGCAATAAAAAATAGCGAGCAAAAAAAATGATATAACCGAAATGATTGGGCACCGTGGATAAAAAGCCGAAATGATTGGGCAATCGTGACTTTTGCAATAAGAAAACCTGAAAAGATAGACCATTGTGGAAATAAAAAATAAAATAAAATAAAAGGAAATTTTCTTTGCCATGCAGGTGATTCTACACTGACCGAAAGTGAACTAGCCCTACTCGTGTACAGAGATGGCACCCCTGTATACAATTTATGAGCACAAATAAAAAAGGGAACCATATTTTCCCATCTGGCTCTGTCAAAGAGAAAGCCAGATCTCGATGGTTCATATACAACTTAGAGACTACCCCGGCGTTCCTTCTCATTCCAGCAGGATAAAGGCACGACGTCAACAAAGACCCAAGCGGTCGAACAAAAAAGGGTGCCATGGCAAATTCCGAGCTCCAAGTCTTGACGGTTCATATACAACCTAAAGACTCCCATGGCATACCTTCTCATTCCATCAGGATGCAGATGCAACGTCAACAAAGACCCAAGGGTCAAATAAAAATGGAGCCATGGGAAATTCTTAGCTCTAAGTCTTGATGGTTCATATACGACCTAAAGACTACTTCGGCGTTCCCTCTCATTTCATCAGGATGCAGACATGACGTCAACAAAAGCTCTAATGAGTCAAATCAAAATGGAGCAACGGCAAACTCCTAGCTCCAAGTCTTGACGGTTCATATATGACCTTAAGACTACTTCGGCGTTCCCTCTCATTCCATCAGGATGCAGACGTAACGTCAACAAAGCTCCAACAAGCCAAATCAAATTGAAGCAAAGGCATATTCCTAGCTCTGGACTTCAATTACACTACGTACAGCATAGAGGTCCTACAGATTTCTACCATACTTCAGCAAAGAAACGTCATGGCATCGTCAAACAAAAATGAAGCGATGGCGAATTCCTAGTTTCAAGGTCTCGACGACAACTTATATAAAGCCTAAAAGACTATCGGGGATCATCCCAGACCAGCGCGGAGTGGTTATGACTCATCAGGGCTCCAAACTGAGCCTAACCTCATGTAAAAAGCGACATGGAAAATTCCCAACGCTTGCTCTTTTGACGGTCATATAGCCTAAGGAGATTACTTGAAGACGTCTGTTTACCGCCGAAAACAGGAGACAGAACTGTGTATGTCGTCTTGCCTGAATTTAGGGGAAGATACTATTTAGATTTATCCGTCCACCTCTCCAAAGACGCCAAGTTGATTTATGGTACCATGTATCGGAGGTTTGGACGGATGCGGCCGTTGTAGTAGACTTCGTCAGATTCTCCTTCATTGTGAGGGTTTTTTGATTGTGGGGACGTTCTTCCCAGTAGGCTCAAGCCCCTGCAGTTAATTATGTTACCGTATCGCGATAACCACTTTCTCCCACTCCAGAGGTTCACTTCGTGTCGTGTGTGTTTGTTTTATTTTTGGTTGCCCATGGATTGTATTCGGAGACTAATTTATGTTGTCGCCCGTAGGGCGTGGATTAGTCCAAATCCGTATATTCCTAGATTTGGGTTTGGTTTGATTTAAGGATCGTTAATCTCGTTTGAGATTAAGATCAAATTAAATATTTGTTGAGGATACGTTAGTCTAATTTTAGACTAAGATCTACTCAACAGAATTTTGGAATCATTCAGACCCAACAAAAGAACATTTGAGCTCTATTGTTTTACTTTAAGGACGTTGCGGTCCATTGTAGTTTAAGGACATTGCGGTCCATTGGGATGTGCTCATCGGTTTGGGGGTGCATTAAGAGTTGTTGGTTGTCGGGACCCTCCACCTCTCTGAAGACATTGAAGAATTACAACTACATATATCAGAGGTGTGGAGAGATGTACCCTTAAACCAAATTCCAAATATAGGGGAGAGATCATGGTGGACTATCTAAGAATCATTAGTTATTTTCGGGAGGCTAGGATTAACTTAGGAGATGTGTGATGGACATCGTTCTGGTCAATTAGTTTGGGAAGTCATAGGAATAGAGACTCTCTCTATTTGGAGATCCAAAATATTTTAATCTCAGGAGGACTTAGCCAATTTGGGGTTGGAGTTGGCTTTTTATAGTGTTAAACACTAATATATACTCGGTGCTCACGTGCTCTCACGTGAGTCTCTATAGTAGTGTTAAACACTAAAATTTAGGGCGCTCACGTATGGTACGTGAGGCACTTGAAAGTTGGCACTGCGCCCTTGGGTTCGAATCCCCGTTTATATATACAAGTGTTAAACACTTAATTCCTATGGCCCTCACGTGTAAGCACGTGAGGCTCCCCAAAGTTGGGTACTGCCTCTTTGGATTTATTCCCTCTTCCTTTTATAAGTGCTAAGAATTTAGCTCATATGATGCTCACGTGCGAACATGTGAGGTGCTCAAAATGTGAGCGCTGTTTTTGGAATTTTCCCCTTTTCCATATAAGTGTCAAGAAACTATTTGGGGGTCACGTGGGAGCACGTGATTCGATCTCAGTCCTTCCTTTTGTTCTTCAGAGGCGCTCACGTGGGACCACGTGAGCCTTTGTTATAACATCGAACACTAATGAATTCCCAGTCTTTTCTTTTACATGCACAGAGATTTTAATCCGAGTTTTGAGAATTTTTATGTCCCTTAGTTTATAAGAATTAAATTGTTTTGCAGGGTTAAACCCTAGTTTTATCAGTGGAATTAAATTCCTGTATACTTTTTGAAGAATTAAATTCTTCGAACTTAGTTTTTTCCCCTAAGTTTTGAGTCTGCACAACAGAATCTCCCCGATGAGAATTAAATTCTCAACTTGTGGGGAGATCTGCTTCTGCAGACCTCAACCAGAGGAAGAACTAAGTTCTTTTTTGAAGGGTTAAACCCTTGGAGAGAAAATAATCTCTGCACTTTCTTCTTATCTAGGATTTTTGTTTAAGAAGGGGATTTTCTTCCTCTAGAGAATTGAATTCTCTTTTCTCGTTTTGTTTTGTTTCTCAAAGCTTATGGGGGGTCTCTCTCTGTAAGACTTGAAGTATTGAGTCCTTTATATAGTAGAAGCAAGTTTGTTGATTTAGTTAAAGAAATCTCTCATTGAGAGATCTTAATTGATTTAGGGATTTTATCCACCGTTGAATTTTTGATCCAAGGACTTCTGTTTTACAGAAGATTTTTTTCTTTTTTTCAACAAGATTAGGGAAATATTTTCCTATACAGAATTTTTTCTGTAGATAAGTGATTTTTAATCACCATTGGATTTTTTAATCCAATGGTACTCTATTTTACAGAAAGTAATCTTTCTTGTTGAAAAAGATTTAAGGAAATATTTTCCAAATAGAGTTTTTGTCTCTTTATTTAGAATTTAATTCTATCTGCTTGGAAGGTGTTTAGGACCACTCGCGTATAGCACGTGGCCCCCACTAAGTTAAACTTGTTTGCTTATATGCAACAGCCTAATAAAGCATCACGTGCTAACACGTGATCTTCTCTGGCCTGCTATTTGATTTAATATGGTGCCTATATACTTTTTATATAAATGCTCACGTGCTTGCACGTGAGGCTCAATTTCAGCCCTTCAATTTTTCAAGCGCAGTGCCTATAATCTTTGTTCATGGGCGCTCACGTGGCCATGTGATGCTCTATTAGTGGGAAATTTTCCCATCGCTTTTTCTCTCTCCTTTTTTATAAGGGAACAAATGTCTCTACAGCGTTGTTCTCACGTGGCTTGCACGTGAGTGCAACGCTGTCACCCTTACAGCCGTTGGATTGCTTAGGGGAAAGGGAAGATGAACCGCTCCCTATCACGTCTTATAAATGAAAGGGTCATGTCTTTAGGAAGCCACTGTTCTTTCATCTTCTTCTTTCCTTGTCTTCTTTGAGAATTTAATTCTCCTTCTCAGAGCTTAGTTCTCTGCCCATTGAAATTTCAGAGTTAAACTCTGTCAGAAAGAACCTCTTTAGGTAAAGATCTTGAAGGACAAAAAACCCTTTTCTTTAATAATTTTTTTGGATTTTAAACCCCCCATAAGGGCTTTGCTCTCTTCTGAAACCTATCTCTTAAAAATCCAAAAGACGTAATCTTTGAGTAATAAACCCCAAATGCCTTCGAAGATTAAGCATTTCTCCTCTGATCTTTGAGGATCCATGGCATTTTAATTCTATCTTTCATTTCCCCATCATGAGGGTTTCTGGAATTTAATTCCACCGCTTAAAAGGAATTTAATTCCTCACCAAAGATCTTAGTTCTGAAGATCAAGTGGGCCCTTCAGGAATTTCAGTCCCTTCTTAATTAAAGTTGGCAGATGTGAATTTTGTTTGTAGAGCACAGCCCTCAAGGGAGTTTAACTCCTTAGCCCAATGAGGTTTCTCATTAAAATGAGAATCCTTTTAGGATTCCCTCCTTAATGGGCGACTTCCCCATCAATGATGGAACGTCACCACTGTTTTTTATTTTAGACTTGATATTTAATTGCTAGTCTTTTACTGAATTTTCTCTCCAGATACTATGGTTGTTTATTTGTATGATCTTGACGAGATTATCTCCTATGAAGACCTTCGTGTATAAGTTCGCTGTCAAGGCCAGGAGTTTACGAACGTCCAATGCGCTGAGGTGATGTATCGCTTCGATGAATACAACGGCCGACTACTCCTCCGTCGTTCCGCTCTTTCGAAAATTATCATGAGGGCGATTTGGGAAGAACTTCCTGAATTTAACGAAGCTATGCCGCTTGTGGCACTTAATGATGCCGAAGACAAGGTGCACTCAGTATATCTGATGGGCTTGATCTGGAAGAGGCGGCGAGATGATCTTGTCGATATTTTGCATCAGGTCTTTCAACAGACGACGATAATCTCTGCCTACCAGAGTACGGACGATAATCAGCGGGAATCCCGACGCTTGCATTCATGAGAAAATGCATAAGAAAATGGTCAAAGAATCCAGAAGCATTTTACTCGGCTTTACTTCTTAATTCGTAAATCCATGTCCGGGATTCAGTGTCTTTCCATTGTAAACATTTTGATGATATTTTGATTGTTGTTATCACCGATGTATAAATTGTTTCTAAGTATGAATGGAAAAACATCCCTTTTCTTTTATACCCCTACTTATAGGTGCCTCATGTGAAGTAGTAGTTACTCACATATATAATGCCGGGGTCCCCATGTTATACGTGCGAGGTATGTAAGGCACTGCCTCGTTACTGAAAGTGTCTTTCCACCTTCTTTCTCTGCTTTTCCTGAGTCAAACTTCTCTTTCTCAATGCCTTCTTTTAACGGAGCTTGGAAATAGTCCATCATGCATGACCTTTTCTGTGCCTAGACTTAAATGTCTCCCTTCATAATCTGAAGCAATGCTTCTCCTCTCTCTCACCTTCAGAGAATCATTTTAACAGAGAAGAGCTATGGCTTATAATCGTCCACGTGCTTGCCGGCAGCCATGGGAGGTGCCTATAGAGAAAATTGTTCCTCATTTTGCTTCACGCTTGGCGAGCCCTACTCTTACGGATGACCAATGTGATATGGTGCTGTACGAGCTCTCGACTCGTAGACGATCTCCTCTCCCTATCGGCTCCATTTGGCTCTAGATGGTTTTCTTGTCCGTGATCGATGATATTCTCCGATACCCACTCTTGTTGTTCGAGTAGCCCCGTGACTGTCATGTCTCTGATCCCTTCGGGGCTAGACAAGACATCCTCAAATAATCTCCTAGGTTATATTACCATCGGGATAGGACATCCTCCCTAGAAATTGTAAGGACTTCCAAGCGTTTATCGCCTCCTTAAGTCACCAGGATCTCGCTTGGATTATTTTTTTTACGAATCTTGAGGACTTATAAGTAGCTCCTTTATTTCAGTGTCATGTAACTTTGGCAAATGTGGCATGTAGATAGTACATCTTGACCTCCTTGTAGGGCAGCGATGGCTTAGGAAACAGGTTCAGGTCTGCCGCCTAAGGCTTTTCAACTTTATGAGCCGTGAGGGTCTCATAAAGGGTTTTCTCCCAACGAGTCGAGAGGATCCCGCAGGTGTATTTTCTCCTTAGAAGTCGTGGGCATCTCCTAAGTGCATTTTCTCTTGAGAGTCATAAGGATCTCACAAGAGAATTTTCCCCTTTACAAGTCGAGATGACTCGTAAGTGGTTTTTTCCCTCCTTGTCGATATTCAACTTTGGAGAGTATGGCCCATGGATAGTATACAATTGTCCATCTTGGACCTACTTGCAGGGCCCCAGTGCTTAGGAAACAGGTTGATATCCCTGTTGCCTAAGGCTCTTTCCCTATGAGTCGAGACGAGTCGAGAGGTTCTCGCAGGAACATTATTTTCCCTACAAGTCGAGACGAATCGAGAATTTCTCGCAAGAATGTCCTAACGTCACAGTTAACCTCTAATGATAGAAGTGTATTAGGGTCTGTGGTACTACGGTTTTTGTCCGTCGTACCGTCGCGTTGGCTAATGTATTCACCGATATGCAATCTTGCTATTCGAGTAGCCCCACGACTGTCGTGTCTCTGATCCCTTCGGGGGCTGGACAAGACGTCTTCAAGTAATCTCTTAGGTCATATTACCGTCGGAAGAGAAAGCGTTAAGGATTTTCCATGCCGTTTTTTTTACTTGAGGTTAGGCTCAATTTGGGAGCCCCGATGAGTCATAACCACTCCATGCAGGTGTGGGATGATCTCCGATAATCTTTCAGGTTTTATTTGAGTTACTTTCAAGACCCTGAAGCTAGGGATCTTCCTTTGCTTTATTTGTTGACATTGTGTCTGCAATATTGCGACGAATGTTGAGGTTGCCTCTAGGTTGTCTGTGAACCGTCGAGTCTTGGAACTAAGGACTTTGCCATGGCTCCATTGTTTTGACCCTGGGGTCGGTTGTTGACGTTTCGTCCGCATCCTGCTGGTGTGAGAAGGAACGCCGTGGTGATCTCTAGGCTATAGATGCCGCTGTCAAGACCCTGAAGCTAGGGATCTTCCTTCGCTTTGTTTTTTGACATTGTGTCTGCTATATTGCGACGAATATCGGGGTTATCTCTAGGTTGTTGGTGAACCGTTGAGGCTTAGAACTAGGGACTTTGCCATGGTTCCGTTGTTTTGAACCTGGGGTCGGTTGTTGACGTTGCGCCTGCATCCTGCTGGAGTGAGGAGAAACGCCGTTGGTGATCTCTAGGCTGTCTGTAAACCGTCGAGATTTGGAACTAGGGACTTTTCCATGGCTCCGTTTTGTTGATGTAGCGTCTGCATCCTGCTGGAGTGAGAAGAAACGCCGTTGTTGATCTCTAGGCTATAGATGTTGCCGTCGAAACCTGGCTCTCCTTTTAATGGAGCCTGGTGAGAAAATATGGTTCCCTTTTCCGTTTGTGCCCATGGATTGTATACAGGGGTCGATGTGGACTCGCCTACAGGGCCAAAGTTTTATTTTTTATTCTTTCTTTCCGCGATGCTCTATCATTTCAGCTTTTTATATCGCTAAAGTCGCGATTGCTCAATCATTTCGGTTTTTTATCGCGGTGCCCAATCATTTCGGCTATTTTTTCTATTTACTCGCTGCTTTTTATTGCGAGTTGCCCAAACATTTCGGCTATTTTTTATATGCATATATTTTGCTCGCTGATTTTTATTGCGAGTTGCCCCATCATTTCGTCTATTTCATATGCATTTTGCTCGCTGATTTTTATTACGAGTATGGACTTCGAGATCTGATACCAATCTTAGCATCAGCATCGCTGCGACTGGAATATTTCCAGGAGCGAATCATCATTTGCCGTGAAAGGACTTGGAATTTGATACCGATTTAGGCATCAGTATCGATACAACTGGGATATTGCCAGGAGCGAATCATCATTTGCCTTTTTCGATTTGAATAAAGGTGACTTAGCAAACAGGGTTAGGATCCTGTTGCCTAAGGCTTTTTGACTTTACGAGCCGAAAGGGTCTCATAAAGGTATTTTCTCCCTACGAGTCGTGAGGATCCCGCAGGTGTATTTTCTCCTTAGGAATCATGAGGACTCCTAAGTGATATTTTCTCTTGCAAGTCGTAAGGATCTTACACGAGTGTTTTCTCCTTACAAGTCGAGAGGACTTATAAGTTTCGTTCACCACATGAGGACATTTCTCGTCATTGGTAGAACTTGGAGGGGAAATCGTTTACTTGTGCCCGTGGATTGTATACAAGAGCCAATATTGACCACTTGTAGGGCAACTTGGGGAGTGTGATGGCTAAAGAACAGTTTCAGGTCCCTGTATCTTAAGGCTTTTGAATCCTATGAGCCGTGAGGGTCTCATAGGGGGGAATTCTCCCTACGAGTCATGAGGATCTCGTAAGTGTAATTTCTCATTAGGAATCGTGGGGATCCCTAAGTGTATTGCTCCCTTGTGAGTTGTAAGGATCTCACGCAGGTGTTTTCTCCTCACAAGGTCGAGAGAACCTTGTAGGTGTTTTTATTTCAACAAGATTGCGCCCTTTCGGGTTTTCACAAATTCGTCGGTAGCCCGCTATTTTTACTCACGGAGCCCTTTCGGGTTTTCATCCGTGTCCATTTCGCTTATGGATGTACCTTTTTTTTACAACGAGATTGCACCCTTTCAGGTTTTCACAAGCTCGCCGGTAGCCATGCTGTTTTTACTCACGGTGCCCTTTCGTGTTTTCATCCGTGCCCATTTCGCTTGTGGACGTACCATTTTTTTACCCTTTCGTTCGCTAATGGCACTTAGGGGAGACTTCGCCACCGGGTAGCTATGTAGCCAACAGGACTTGAGTTGCAGTCTGCACCGCTGAGACTCGTGGACTTGAATTCCACTATCGCCGTGTTTGAGGCGACATATTTAGTTTAAGGACATTACGGTCCATTGTTAGTTTAGGGACATCTTGATCCATTGTTGCCATTTTGGAGGCAGCGTTTAGTTTAAGGACATTTCGGTTCATTGTTTGTTTAAGGACGTCTTGGTCCATTGTTAGTTTAAGGACGTCTCGGTCCATTGCTGCCATTTTGGAGGCAACGTTTAGTTTAAGGATGTCTCGGTCTATTGTTAGTGTAAGGACGTCTCGGGTCGTTGTTAGTTTAAGGACGTCTCGGGTCGTTGTTAGTTTAAGGATGTCTCGGTCCATCGTTAGTTTAAGGATGTCTCGGTCCATTGTTAGCTTCGAGACGAAGTTTTGCCGGATACTACTTATAGAGTTTGGACTCAGGAAGACAGTGAGCGGACACGAACGTCGTCATCTATTATTAACCTGAGCCTTGACTTGTCAAGCATAGTATTTCTTAAGGAACCAGCCTTTTATTAAATGGAAGGGTCTTTCGCCATGCATATCCATGAGCAAGTAGGCCCTACCTTGTTAGATCTTGTCTATGATGTACGGACCCTCGTAGTTTGACTCGAATTTCCCCTGCTTTGCATGGTTGGGGATCATGGGTCTTTTTACGACTAACACGAGTTCTCCTTGGCGGAATGTTCTCGTCCTGGTCAGTCTTTCGTATGAGCGCATCATCCTTGCTTTATAAGCTTCCAGGTTTTGCTACGCCATGAGACGAGTTTCATCGAGGGTATCTGTTGGAGATAGTGCCCTCAGAGTCAATTATTAGGTCACAGGTACGTGATTGCAATGATTGATGGAGGACCTATCCCGGTAGGACAGTCTTACTCGAGATGATAGTATGCTATCTGGTTTACCTTTATCATCGTGTACTGCTTTAAGTGACCTGACACGTCGCTATTACACGTTGGTAGAGCCCCTAGGATTCTTGCTTGACCACCAGCAGTATGAGGGCGATCATATAAGTGGGAGCTGGGGGTCTATAGGCATATCCTTAAAAGGTCCCTAGTCGTGGGAGATTCGAGACAGGGCATCGATTCTCCAGAGTAGACTAGTGTATACAGTCGAGACCCCAACGAGGGGCGGTGGCCGGTCTCACAAGCCACTGGTGTCAGTTGGTTCACCTAAGATGTATACAGGTGCTCATTGGGTTATGAGTACACCGGACAGGACTCGCCGGGAACATGCTAGTTGGTCATATACCAGACGTCAGATGGCAGTTCCCTGGTGACATGTGTACAGGTTAGTTCATCGACCTGGGGATCGTCATTTGTCTTGTGTGAGTTCCCACTGTACTTTGATTACTACCCTACCACGGCTCAAAGGAGTCGTGCAAACAGGTTTTAGTTGGGTACAGTCCCGAGTCACATGGAGGCAGTGAGCGTATCTTCAGGGGTTCGTCTCTCCCGGTATTGGGGGTGAGGTCGTGCTGTGTCTAGGAGAGCCATTACACTAAGCCCTCGGCCGAGGCAAGGAGATTTACTGGTAGGTATTCCAGTAGTATCTCAGGGTGTTCTGGGCTACACTCCGACACGACTTGTACCGCTTTTGGGGGTCTGACTTTTACCAACCCCGTAGGCCCGCCATGCGATGCTCATAGACGAACGGACCGGACTGTACGGATATTGTCACTGACAGGCTCAGTAGGGTTGTCAGGCTGAGTTCGCTCACAGACATCCCTTTTAGTCAGTACCTGGTAGCCCGTCACGTATTGTCTTATACCTCTGACGTGCTAGTGGTTAAATCCACAACCAAGGTGTTGACGAGTCTTTAGAGTCCCCCACATTCAGTTACTCAGCTTTCGGGCGAAAGGTTGTAGAGGCCGTATGGAGATATGGCAAGGTCCGATCAGATACGTGCGGTATTGCACGGATCAGGATCGGACAGTTTGTACTATAGGCCGTATGGTTATATGGCAGGGTTCGATCAGATACGTGCGGTATTGCACGGATCAGGATCGAACAGATATTACTAGCCGGCTTTGGTTTAAGCCGGATCCTAGTATAGTACAGTGTAGATTTTGTCTCATTGCATTTGTATTTCGGTCGAAATACAGATGCGGGTGTGTATGCACAGTATCGGGGTTTTCCTGTAATTTATTACGGGACCAGTTTTCTGGAGTTGCCAGTTTGCTTTCCGTTTCGGCCAATTTCCATTGTTCCGTTCATTGGCCGAAGATTGGTGGAGGAGGGCTTATTTGCATTGTTGCAAATAAGTATTTGTGGAGGGGTTCTTTGCATATTCTTATGTCATGATGGTTGCACCATTCCTTGACCTTGACCTCTTCATGATGGCTTGACTTTTTGAAGTCATCATGCTTGATGATTGTTGATGATGGGAGATGGTATGGTTGTTGAGTGAGGATTTTTCTTTGTGATCATTATTTTCCATATGATAGCTTTCTCTCTCTCTCCATTTTGTATTATTGGAGGGCTCCTTCATTCTCACCCTCCTCTCATGGTAATGGCCGGCCACACTCATGGGTGGGCTGTCCAACATTTTGTGTGTGGGATTTTGGTTCATTTGAGGTTGCAAAAATCCCACAAGATCATTCCAAAAAGCTCCAAGTTCAATCCCTCCACCAAAGGCAATTCCTACAACCCCGAAATGAGACTTCTACATTATATTCTACAGTAAATCTTGGGCACGTCGAGTAGCCGGCTTCGTGCCCGAGTTGCCTCGGCATTGAGGTGGGAGCCCGTAAAAGAAGTAGGCGATGTGGTGCACTTCCGGCGACGAGGAGGAGACGGGACATTCCGCAGGAGATCGGGACTATGACGAGAAGTCCGGAGGACTTGGATCGTCGGTATATCTCTATTCCCTTTCTTGTTGATAGCTAGGACTAGTTAGTGGTTCGATCCGGGTATTAGTGCGCGGCGGTTTGCCAGTTCAAGTAAAATTAAAGTTTATCACCGCTTCCGTATTTGGCCATCGGATTGACGGCCGGGGCGCCGCCGTGCACTTACATTGGTATCAGAGCCTCGCCATTAACATAGTCTAGCTTGGTGTAATGTGTTTTTCTGTTTCGATCGATCGAATGTTCCAAAACTGCATTTTAGTTCGCATCAGTTTCTGTTGAAAATTTTTGGTCTCGAAAATTTTTTCAGGTGATTGCAGAATGATGTACAGAGTACCCTAAGACCACTGGAAAATTTTGGTTCCCTGAACCCTCCGTACGACCGCGGAACCGCGGCCATAACCCCTTGTTGGCCGCGGTTCCGCCGCAGGTAGTTGGGTTCAGCTCACCAGCTTTTTCCAGAGGGCTTGTGGGCTTAAAATATGGGTTTTGGAATATTAAATTTTGGGCCCAGATTTTCTTGATGTGCTACAGTAGTACTTGGGGGCCCACTTGTTATATTTTGATCGATCAGATATTTTTAAACACATTATTTCACAGTATTTACATTATATCTGCGACCGTGAATGTCACTTGATCGGTAAATCCGGTCTAACTGCTATAGCCCGGTTAGACGGATTTGCGAACGTGACTTTCACGTTGATGTTCTGTTTTTGCTGTGATGTTGCGGATCGGTCGTGGGGATAGCCTGGATGCAATGCTAGTACAGTTGTGGTTGTATTATGTACATTTGATATTGCGGGGCGAGCGTCCGACATGTGGACTGCCGTCACTGCCTGATTGTATTATTATTTTGGGGCACGGCCAGGTTGCGGTCGATGTACCCGTTGTATGTATATTTTACTTTCTGTACTAGGATTGCCCCGCGGAGGGGTGCACGGATAGCCGGATTCTAGAGGGCAACAAGCCCGCATCTCATGGAATTGAGACGGAGGGGGCTTCACTCTGGGATTGGCGGGCTATTCGCCGCACTCGTAGGGGGTACAGGTTGACCCAGGAGGGGTGCCCAAGTTACCGGATTCCGTGAAGTGCTGGGTGGTCTATTCACGGCGCTGAAGGGGGCTGCCTCGCTTCAGGTTTTGGCGGGTGACTTGCCGCGCCCGTAGGGGTCTAGGATTTCATTGCACAGGCTATCCACACGACCAGGGGAACGTCGGGTTTCAGCGGCTCTGTGAAACCCGGGGATCCCAGATATCTGTATTGTTTCTGTGATGCTGTTCATTCTCTGTGATGTTGCATTTTATTCACGCCTTGAGCGAATATAATATATTGGTATATATATTAGTAGATGTTGTATATGTTTTGCATCCGCGCTAGTCCAGTCCCCGCTCTGTCGTTAGTTAGCTAACCTAACGGGTAATGACGGGACCCAGTGGCGAATGCGGATGGCATATACGTACATCAGTATATTTTCGTTCTTTGTGGTGTGATCAATTGATGGGACTGCATTGATTCGGATCAATGCAAGTTAAAAACAAACCTAATCTGATGTTGTTGGAACACTTTTCAAAAAGCTGTTATTGCAAGGACTTTCACTTTTGTTTTGCATCGCGGTATTCATTTAGAATATCCTGCTCCTCAGTCGGCGAGGCAAGGGCCGAGATCCCTTCACCGGGAGTGACCCCTTGGACAATAAGTTTGCGTCAGGGCATTAACTTCACTATAGCCGATTACTTTTGCTTTGCATCGTGGTATTCAGTTGGAATATCCTGCACCCCATTCTATGGGGAAAGAGCCGAGATCCCTTCACCGGGAGTGACCTCTTTAGCGGAAGTTGTCGTCACTATATTTCTAAAAAGCTATCCGTTCCTTCGACGATATCAAGTTCATTACGTTAAAGGTTTTCGCCAGAAACCATTCGTAGCCCTCCGTCGTTTCATATGGATAGTCAATAGTATTCAAGCTGTGTTTGTTGGCCAAAGTCAAGGCACAGTGTTTGGTAGCTGTTGGTTATTCATATGCAGCATAGATAGATGCGTTGGTTTGGAACAGTCGTATAGCCTTGTTGGCCAAAGTCAAGGGCTTGTGCGGGTGGATTCGAATCAACCTGGAGAATGACGGGTAGAACTTGACATGTGACTTATGATTTGTTGGCCAAAGTCAAGGTCATAAGAGCATGGGGCAGAAATCACATCGGGAGTTTCAAAAGAACTGAAACTTGCCAGATATGCGCATACCTTCTGGAGTGTGGTAGTGTGAGCGGATTCCGTCACGTTATCATGCGATGAGAGTTGGATCCCGATTCCCACTGATGAGTTAGTTTACTCCTCGGGTGACCCCGACTAATTCTTCTTTCAGGTTTGGAGGAGAATTTGAGGTACAGTGGGAGGTTTCCAGATTAGATAAATTGGTAACCATTCTGATCTAGGATAGAGTGCACGCTGAGTGTTTCTTTTCTCTCTCTCTTTGGCAGCGACCATTGACCCGACCCTAAGACTATGACTCAGTGACCAAAATTAACCGAACCTTCTTAAACACTGGCTTTTGGATTGTCAGAGTTGCAAACCTCATTGCCACTCCTACTTTTACCCTTTTCTCCAGGACACCCCGTGTTGCTACGAACGTCCACTTCCATTGGACAAAACCATCGTATGGTTAGATACGAACTCGAAGGAATTTATTCGAGGATGGTTTCAGGTTCTGGAGAAAACGGATAGGATTAATCAGTTGTCTTTTCCTTTTGCCTCCTCTCCGGTTGCGAGTGCTCCTTGGTTTAGGAGTAGTACACCTGTTACGCAAATTGGATAGTCTTCTTCCAAACCTTAGGCTGGTGCCGACCGGTAGGGAATGAAGAAAACCAATTAGCCTAACGATGGTGTGCAGAAGGTATTAAGTTAAGACAAAGCAAGGGATTAGTAAGAGGGCAAAGTAAATTGCAACAGATATTCACGACCAAACCAAGTATTCTTTCGCCAATCCTAAATCACCTTTGTATTTCTCCAGGACACTCCGTATCACTACGAAGATCCACAGTTTATTGGATACTCCATCGTATGGTTATATACGAACTCGAAAGGAACTTGTTCCAGTTCGGGGATGGATTCTGGTTCAGGAGAAATAGGAATAAGGTTTATTCGGTTGTCTTTATCTTCACCTTCTCTCGCATTGCGAGTGTTCCTAGGATTAGGACAGTACACCCATTATGCTTATTGGATAGTCTTCTTCCAAACCGTAGGCTGGTGCCGAACGGTAGGGAAGGAAGAAAACCATTTGGCCTAAAGGGGTGTGCAGAAGGTAATGACTAAAGACATATGAAGGGATTTGGAGAGGTGGCAAAGAATTATACGGTTACAGTCGTGAATCTGGAAGAGGCATTACTAGGAATACCGGGATACCCCATCGAAACATTTCAATGTTTCAGTTTCACTGTGTACTGTTAAAGGAAAACTGATTTCCCAATTAGTCCTTACTCCAGGGTATGTATTTACCAGGTACGATTCTCACATCTGTATGGTTTTACAGATGATGAGTGGGAGTAAGTTATTGGGAATTGGGTGATTATCCTCATTATATCGGGATTCGTTGTAATCGGTGATATTTGAGGAAATCACCTGGGCTGTTTGCCGGTTGGCAAATATTTGGTTTTGAATATCCGCAGTTATGCACCAATTTCAAATTGATATATCTGTACGTCTATTTTCATAGAGTGAGATATACCTTTCTGAAATTATGTCTACGACATTTACCTATATCAGTGGATGGTTAGGTAAGGAGCATTAAACAGCGGTGTAATTCTTCATAACCATAAGTACAGTTTTCAACCTACAACACACAGTGAGTGAGTTATCAGACTCAAGGGACTTGTACAGAGTATTGTATGATGTCCAGGGTCCATCAGGACAGAGGGGTTGGTCCTCGTACTATATTCGGTTTACTTATGACTTCTCTAATTTTTAGACAGGTGTTTCGTGGAAACACAGCGTCCGAATTTGGAGAAGTTATAGGTATTTGAATAGAGTAGAGAACCAGGTGTAGCAAGTATCGGGATTCTTCAAAGTGATCGAAGATGTAGATACTTGTATATGGTATTCAGTTGATAGTAGTGATTAAGAGAAATTGCTTCTCTTTCAGGTTACTCATAATTGGAAGCATTCCTAAGTTGAGTAACGCTGATCGGCCTCCTTCCATTTAGTTGACATGCACTGAGGACAGTTGCATGATTTGAATCTGGTTCAATTAAATCAGTGCCTCTGGTTCTATATTGGATATAGAACAGTTCGTATCTTAACGATGTTTAAGGTACGGGGAGTTGTCCGGTTTATGATTAAAACCAGACACTGGACAACTCAAGGCACGTTTCTGTAATGGCCGTTTGTGGGTTGACCCAGGCTATGACGAGGGTTGACTTTCTACCATCTGGATGAACAATAGCGATATTGTTCTAGACTCGCCACAGTTTTATTAAAAATGGATTTTTTCAGAAAACAGTAGTGGGAGTATGGTAGAACTGGAAGTGATTCCAGAACCACAAACGATTACTGAAGATTTGATAAGGAACCTAAAGATTCAATCTGGATTGACATTCCATTGGCCACTCCGCAGATAAGGTGGGTAACTTCAGGCACCCGAGAGGTACTACGGTAGCCTCAAGGACGGTGACAGGGAAGTTCTTGTTTACCCACAATTACCATTACTGTTGTTCCAGGCTGCGAGACCCGGTGGGAGGATGAGTATAGCGTCGTTCTAAACTAGTTTTAGAAGTGTACGTCTATATGACTCTGCCAGAGGGTTGTCGTAGTCAGTGGGAGCAGCGGAAGCATTGGTGGACAGGTAGCTTATGTCTATTTATAGACTAAAGCAGATGTAGCGGAGATAGATCATCTATTTCTGACGTGACAGTCATAGGTTTGACTTCATCAGAATAGGGGATGGATCTGTTGAGAAGGTAGTAGGGTGTGATGTCCTGGTATTTGGATGACATACACAGAGTAGGAAAGGAAACTCCTATACTACAACCGGTTATACTTTGGTCGTCACACAGTGTTTTCTCCACACAGGACTTGGATATTATATCAGACATACTGGTTACTGGATCTATGGTATTAGATCTAGATTTGGGTGGTTTCCCAATCAGGGTACTGACAGCATTCTAAGAGTATTTAGGATGGACGACTCCTGGCACGGTAGTGTACCTGCAGGTGATGGAGTCACCCTCTCTAAAGATGTCTTACAGACTAAAGCGGAGAGGGATGCGCATGATTGACAGATCACTTGCTCAGGCAATTGAGTCAATCGTGAGATGTCAAGTACCACACCAGATGTTGTTCTTGCACTGGATGCAATAAGTTGATATTGATCCGATCCTGGAGAAACAGTCGGAAGCAGTTTTAGAACATAAGTGGATGTTCTAGGGATATGATAACGACAGCCTCATTCGGGAGACAGTTATCATTCCAGGCTTCCAAGGTGACATGGACGACAAGGAGGTTGTCAGAGCTATATTTTTCCTTCTGATGAGGGGCAGTATTTTGGACAGGTGGTCCAAGGCAATACTGAGGGTGGCATGGCGCAGGATACCGATTAAGTTCAGTTGATAATACAGTCTAAAAAGTTTGGATTTGGAGTTCATTTATGAGCTATGTCCCATCAGACATCCAGACACATTCTAAGACAGGTATTGCTCATTTCGGGAGATGGGTTTCTCCGCGAACTTGAGATATAGAGAGACATGGAAAGAGACAACAAAGCGGATCCACTCACTGAGGCTATTCCTCGAACGCAATAGTTTCGCAAATGAGCTTTGTGAGACTGACTAGTAGAGGAGTTGGGTGTTCGGTATCACACGGGCTGTGAGTATGAGACATCGCAATAATTAGCCTTGAGTGCAAGTGGGAGATTGTTGGAGAAAGTGCCCTCAGAGTCAATTATTAGGTCACAGGTACGTGATTGCAATGATTGATGGAGGACCTATCCCGGTAGGACAGTCTTACTCGAGATGATAGTATGCTATCTGGTTTACCTTTATCATCGTGTACTGCTTTAAGTGACCTGACACGTCGCTATTACACGTTGGTAGAGCCCCTAGGATTCTTGCTTGACCACCAGCAGTATGAGGGCGATCATATAAGTGGGAGATGGGGGTCTATAGGCATATCCTTAAAAGGTCCCTAGTCATGGGAGATTCGAGACAGGGCATCGATTCTCCAGAGTAGACTAGTGTATACAGTCGAGACCCCAACGAGGGGCGGTGGCCGGTCTCACAAGCCACTGGTGTCAGTTGGTTCACCTAAGATGTATACAGGTGCTCATTGGGTTATGAGTACACCGGACAGGACTCGCCGGGAACATGCCAGTTGGTCATATACCAGACGTCAGATGGCAGTTCCCTGGTGACATGTGTACAGGTTAGTTCATCGACCTGGGGATCGTCATTTGTTTTGTGTGAGTTCCCACTGTACTTTGATTACTACCCTACCACGGCTCAAAGGAGTCGTGCAAACAGGTTTTAGTTGGGTACAGTCCCGAGCCATATGGAGGCAGTGAGCGTATCTTCAGGGGTTCGTCTCTCCCGGTATTGGGGGTGAGGTCGTGCTGTGTCTAGGAGAGCCATTACACGAAGCCCTCGGCCGAGGCAAGGAGATTTACTGGTAGGTATTCCAGTAGTATCTCAGGGTGTTCTGGGCTACACTCCGATACGACTTGTACCGCTTTTGGGGGTCTGACTTTTACCAACCCCCTAGGCCCGCCATGCGATGCTCATAGACGAACGGACCGGACTGTACGGATGACAGGCTCAGTAGGGTTGTCAGGCTGAGTTCGCTCACAGACATCCCTTTTAGTCAATACCTGGTAGCCCGTCATGTATTGGCTTATACCTCTGACGTGCTAGTGGTTAAATCCACAACCAAGGTGTTGAAGAGTCTTTAGAGTCCCCCACATTCAGTTACTCAGCTTTCGGGCGAAAGGTTGTAGAGGCCGTATGGAGATATGGCAAGGTCCGATCAGATACGTGCGGTATTGCACGGATCAGGATCGGACAGTTTGTACTATAGGCCGTATGGTTATATGGCAGGGTTCGATCAGATACGTGCGGTATTGTACGGATCAGGATCGAACAGATATTACTAGCCGGCTTTGGTTTAAGCCGGATCCTAGTATAGTACAGTGTAGATTTTGTCTCATTGCATTTGTATTTCGGTCGAAATACAGATGCGGGTGTGTATGCACAGTATCGGGGTTTTCCTGTAATTTATTACGGGACCAGTTTTCTGGAGTTGCCAGTTTGCTTTCCGTTTCGGCCAATTTCCATTGTTCCGTTCATTGGCCGAAGATTGGTGGAGGAGGGCTTATTTGCATTGTTGCAAATAAGTATTTGTGGAGGGGTTCTTTGCATATTCTTATGTCATGATGGTTGCACCATTCCTTGACCTTGACCTCTTCATGATGGCTTGACTTTTTGAAGTCAACATGCTTGATGATTGTTGATGATGGGAGATGGTATGGTTGTTGAGTGAGGATTTTTCTTTGTGATCATTATTTTCCATATGATAGCTTTCTCTCTCTCTCCATTTTGTATTATTGGAGGGCTCCTTCATTCTCACCCTCCTCTCATGGTAATGGCCGGCCACACTCATGGGTGGGCTGTCCAACATTTTGTGTGTGGGATTTTGGTTCATTTGAGGTTGCAAAAATCCCACAAGATCATTCCAAAAAGCTCCAAGTTCAATCCCTCCACCAAAGGCAATTCCTACAACCCCGAAATGAGACTTCTACATTATATTCTACAGTAAATCTTGGGCACGTCGAGTAGCCGGCTTTATGCCCGAGTTGCCTCGGCATTGAGGTGGGAGCCCGTAAAAGAAGTAGGCGATGTGGTGCACTTCCGGCGACGAGGAGGAGACGGGACATTCCGCAGGAGATCGGGACTATGACGAGAAGACCGGAGGACTTGGATCGTCGGTATATCTCTATTCCCTTTCTTGTTGATAGCTAGGACTAGTTAGTGGTTCGATCCGGGTATTAGTGCGCGGCGGTTTGCCAGTTCAAGTAAAATTAAAGTTTATCACCGCTTCCGCATTTGGCTGTCGGATTGACGGCCGGGGCGCCGCCGTGCACTTACAGTATCGAGTTCCTCAAGCCAAAGATGGGCATTTTCTTCATCCGTCAGCTTGTATCGAACTGCTAATCGTAGAGAGGGTAGCTCTATCTCCAAGGGAAGTACCGCTTCCGTGCCGAATACCAACGCGAATGGCGTTGTATTCGTGGCCGTTTTGAACGTTGTTCGATATGCCCAGAGAGCTTCATGCAGTCTCTCGTGCCAGTCCTTTTTGTTTCTGGACACTGTTTTCTTTATGATCTTTGTCAAGGTCTTGTTGAAAGCCTCAGCTAGACTGTTAGCTCTAGGATTATAGACCGAAGAGTATCTCCAATCTATATTATGCTGCTGTGCGAAGCGGCTAATCTTATGGCTTCTGTAGGCAAGCCCATTATCCGAGATGATCCGTCGGGAGTGCCGAACCGGTAGATGACGTGTGTCCTGAAGAAATGGAGGATGTTCTCCGTCTTCACCTCCTTTAGCAGTACTGCCTCTGCCTACTTAGAGAAGTAATCGGTTGTTGCTAATATGAACCAATGCCCCTTGGACGATGCTGGCTCGATGGGCCCAATTATATCGGTTCCTCATATTTCGAACGGCCAGCTAGCCAGTGTTGGGTGTAGCGGATTCGGATGCTGGTGGATGAATTCCCTGTGAATTTGGCACGAGTGACACTGCTTCACATATTCGAGGCAATCTTGAATCATCGTGGGCCAGTAGTAACCCATTCTTTTGATCTTCAGCTTCATTTTTGGCCCGGCTTGATGAGAACCGCACAGTCCGTCATGAGTTTCTTAGATGACTCTCCTTGCTTCTTTCGGTCCCAAGCAACTCAGCCACAAACTGTCGAATGATCTCTTATATAGAGTATCATTGAAAAAGGAGAAATACAGAGCTCGTTTCATGAGCTAATGTCTTGAAGATGCGCTTTCAGGCGTTCGAAGGGATTTGAAATAGTCTATGCAGAGTTCTCTCCAATCCTTAGTCTTTTCTTCATCTTCTATTTGGAAAGCTGCTTGTTTGGTTGTTTCCTCTCCTTCAGACGACTCCGAAGATATTTCTGCTGGCGCGAGAATTCGGCAGCTTTGCACAACGATCCTTACATCATCGAGGTTTTTGTCAGCTAATTCCTTAGCAAGATTGGCTAATGCATCCGCTTTACTATTTTCCGCACGCAGTACGCTTTCCAGGATGTAGGAAGGGATTTGTGTCATCAATTGCTGCACTCTCTAGCCATATTTTACCAATTCTGGTTTGCACGTCTAATAGTCGCCATTTACTTGGCTAACGACCAGCTGGGATTCTCCATTTATGAGGATTTTGATTCCCATGTCGACAGCGATCTCGAGACCTGCTATCAAAGCTTCATATTCTGCTTCGTTGTTTGTTCTCAGCTCCGTTAAGGAAAGGGCAAAACACATTATCCCTCCTTGTGGAGTCACGAAGATAAGGTCTACCCCAGCTTTAATTATGGAGGTGTTGTGCTTTCGCTTCTTCAAAGAGGATGCTCCGTCGAAGTAGAGTTCTCATTGGACATTATTTTCCTCCGTCTTCCCTTGGATTGTGTCGTTCGTCTGGTAATTCATAATTTAAGGGAGAATCAGCTGGTATCGGATGCTCAGAGAGAAAGTCGGCGATGGCCTGTCCTTTTACTGCCTTGAGGGGTCGATATGTTATCGAGAACTCCATCAGTAGGAGGCCCCATTTGGAAAGCCTTCCCGTTAGTATGACTCTTGATATCAAATATTTGAGAGGATCCACCTTTGATATGAGATGGACTTCATGTGCCAAGGCATAGTGCCCGAGCTTCGTTATCGCGAAGATCAGTGCCAAGAAATGCTTTTCAATGGGGGAGTAGTTGTTTTCTGCCGCCAGAAAGACTCGACTTAAATAATAAAGAGCTCTCTCCTTCCCCTGGCCGTTCTCCTGTACCCATAGCGTGTCTAGAGAACCTTCAAGGGCTGTTGTGTACAGGATAGGGGGCTTTCCCTTGACTGGAGCGGCTAGTTTCGGTGGGTTCTGCAGATATTGCTTGATTTCGTCCAGTGCATTTTGGCATTTACAATCCCAAAAGAACGGGGTCCCCTTCTTTATTAGATGGCCGTAGGGGCGGCATTTGCCGGAGAGGTTAGCTATAAACCGTCGGATATACGCGAGCTTCCCTTGGAGAGACTGCAGTTGTTTGAGAGTTTTTGGCGTGGGCATTTCCATAATTGCCTTGATCTTTGACGGGTCTATTTTGATGCCTCTGTGTCGTATGATGAATCCTAGGAATTTTCCTGAGGAGATTCTAAACGTGCATTTCAGGGGGTTCATCTTAAGGTTGTACTTCCGAAGGCGCTGGAACACTATTTTCAAATGCTTCCAGTGCTCCTCGTACGATTTGATTTTCACCACGAGGTCGTCGATATAACATTCAACAATCTCGTGTATGAGGTCATCGAAGACCTTCTTCATGACCCTCTGGTAGGTAGCGCCGGCGTTCTTCAGACCGAAGGACATTACTTTATAACAGAATATGCCCAGTGGAGTTCGGAAGGCAGTATGCTTTTGGTCTTCAGGATGTGTCTTTATTTGATTATATCCTGAAGATCCATCCATGAAGGAGACGATTTCATGGTTAAATGTATTATCGATTATCAGCTCGGTAACAGTCATGGGGAAGTCATCTTTCGGGCAGGTTTTATTAAGGTCTCGAAAGTCCACACAGACGCGCACCGTCCCATTTTCTTCATCACTTGGAAAATGTTGGCGGTCTATTCGGGGTATTGAACTTCTTGGATGAAGCTGGAGTCAATTAGCTTCTTGACTTCGGCATTGATACTCATCTCAAGTTAAAGCCGCATTCTTCTTGGCGCCTGTTTGACTGGCTTGACGTCAGGTGATATCGCCAGTTTATGCACAGCTATCTCTGGATCTAATCCCGGCATCTCGAAATAGTTCCATGCGAAGCAGTCATTATACTGCATAAGCACGTCTTTTAGTGTAGCCACCTGCTCTTCAGACAGCAGCTCACTGACGAACGTTGGCCTCGGATCATTTTTCGTCCCCAAGTCGATTTTCCTCAGATTGTCCGCCGTAGTATGTATCCCATCCTCCAGCTCTTTTGGCGCCGGTGGAGATTCTAAGATCACCTCGTCCTCATTTTCATCTGCGAGGCAACGGGAGAGGTCGTCCACATTCTCATGCTCTCCCTCCTTTGAGAATGTTATCATGTGGTAGGTACGAGCTTGTTTCCAAGCTCGATGTTGATCTGGACTTACCCTCGCAATGTAGGTCGCTTTTGGCTCATGCTTTCTTGGTGGGGCTACCCTCCAACTATCGGATAGAGCAAACCTGCGTTGCTGATACTGGTCTTCAACCCATTCTTTGAAGGTGAAGCAGTTTTCAAGCGGATGTCCTATTACTCGGTGGCAGGAGCAATAATCCGGGTGATGGACCTTGTTTATCTGTTCAGGGTGTCGAGACTCCGGGAGCGTCATCATCTGATGCTTCATGACAAGGTCAGATATTTTCCTTGTCTTATCTTAAGGGAACGAGTACTCTTGACCCATCTTCTTCATGAAAGAAGGGTTCCAGCTGAATTTTTCTCGATTGCGTAGCTTATTAGATCCGCTTCGCTGTTTTTTAACGCCATTCCCATTCTTGATCTTGTTGTTGCCTCTGCATCAGACTTTTTCCTTGCCACGAGAGTGCACAGCAGGCTGAGGATGAAGGGCATCGTCGTCTTCTCTTTCCGTAGACTGCTGAATGAGACATTGCGTCCTGGCTTTCTTGTAAAGGGTCATTTCGCAGCTGTGGTCATCTCGAACCTTTTGACCTGCTTCCTTTATTAGCTTGTCAATTTGTTCTTCAAATGACAGAATTGGTATTCTCACGGCTGGATCTCGCTCTGGTTCGATATCAGCGCTATCTGGAAATGCATTCGCTTCTCTACCGGAGTTATTTATAATATGGCAGCCATGGATTCGCTCTCGTTTCTTGGACCGGACGTATCCAAGCCTGGTCGTTTCCATCCTCCCGTTGGGCATCTTTCGTTGAGCCCCTGGAACTTCCCAAATCATGTTGTAGAACTGGGCTTGCCGAGCGGTCTGTTTGAAAGGTACGCCTTGGCATCTTAATAGCCTCTTCAATCCCTCTGCGTAGTACCTGAGCAGACGGATCGGTTGAATCCTGTCAAGCGTAAAATCGGCATCATGCCAGACTTCTCTTTCCACTTTAGTCTCCATAAATTGGTAGAAGAGGATCGCCCTTTCGCCTCTTTTCCTGGAAGGGACGTAGAAAGTCTGCAGCTTTTACACGCCGTATGTATCGAGCGCATCAAGTTCCCTGTAATGCTGCTGCGGAACCATGGCAATTTGCAAACTCTGATCAGCTCAAGTGATGGTTTGTACTGATGGGCGAACGGAGAATATGGCGTTGGCCTCGCCTTCAGAGCCACCGCCAAAGACCAAAATAGGAGTTGATGGTCCTGGCCTGTTGCCTTGAGGTTGCCCCGAGTAGACTATTTCTTCATCTTCCTCGGAATCGCTCCTAAAGATCGGGATGGTGGCAATGGCTTTTTGTTTATTCTCCGGTTTATGACATCTTTCTGTGTCTTCGAAGTCTGGTAAGAAGTACTTGGCGTCTTCATATTTGCGGACTTCATTTATGGAGAATGGGTTTAGCTCTCCTATAACTGTGTACTTGAGGCCGTCTTTGAAATACTTCATACACTGATGTTGTGTAGAAGGGATGATATTGTACTCGTGTAACCAAGGCCGGCCGAGCAGAGCGTTATAGCAAGTCTTGGCGTCAATGACATGAAATTTGATGTCAGTGATGAGCATCGCAAAGCGTAATGTCAATATCACAGACCCAAGCGCCCGTGATGACTGCGAGTCGAACCCGGAGATGGTAATTTTGTTCCGAGCCAGGTGTTGAACGTTCATGCAGATCTCCTTCAGCACATTTATATCGAGAAGGTTGACAGAGGACCCGTTGTCGATCAGGATCTTCCCTATCTTAATGCCATAGCAGTACCCGGTGACATATAGAGGATGGTTGTGCTCGCACGTTCCGAGAAGGAGATATTCATCGCCGAATGTGATTTCAGCTGTATAAACATCTGCCAGCTCTTCCTTCATCTTTTCTTCGGCAAAGAAAGCTTGGAACTGATCAGGCTCTTCCAGTGCCTTGATTAGAGAATCTCATGCCTCCTTGGACAGGAGGAGAGCATCCAGTATGCTCAGTTGTGAGGGTATCTTTCTCAGATATGCCAGGACATTATAATCCACCTTGTTTTTCTTAGATGGTTCCTTGGCTGCGAGCTATTTAATGACTCTATTATCGAGGGCAATTTCCTCAGGGACTTTTTTCTTCCCCTTGTCTCTCTTAGCCGAACCTTTGTTTGAGGGTCCGAGATTCTTTTCAGGCAACGTACGGTTACACAGCTGAATGTTCTCACAGTTCTTCACCTCTTCTTCTTTTCTAGAGGTGGATTCCTTGAAGAGAGAGCCGAAGGTTATTTCTTCCTCAGAACCGCTCCCGAATGTGAGAGCTTGGGTTTTCCCTTTTGTCGACTGGTATCAACCATATAACAGCTGCAAGTCGTTTTTCCGCGCTCATTTGTCATATTTTTTCGCTTTCGACAAGCTTCACGATTCATCCTCTTGAAATGTTGTCGGTGGGCCGCGTATCTCTGCCACCACTTCTTGAAAGACCTACACTCTTCAGTATGGTGTGTAATCCTCCAATGGTATAAACAGTAGTTTGGGTGTACATCCGCTTCATCGAGGCACGTACTTCCGGGAGTATTTTCTTTGACAGGTAGCAGCTTCATCCCCATTGACAGGGCTTTGGCGAACTGTTTCCCCATCTTAAACTTGCTTTTGTCTGCCGTAGGTGTGCTTCGATCTGGTTGGAGTACCTTATGACTCTTTCTCGCCACCGCTTCTTCATCCTGACTGTAAGTCCCCATTCCCATCAATAAAATCTTTCTCTATTTCCCTAATTCCCCGAATATTTCCCTTTTTCTTTTCCCCGTAATTTTTTATGAAATTGGTTGCTAGATTTTTCGTATTTAAATCTTTCTAAACCTTTAAAATCAAAAATCAAAACAAAATATATATATACTAAAACCCAAAACCTTTAAACCCCAGCCCAAACAAATTAACTAAAACTGAATAAATTAAACTTAAATTTACCCAAACCCAGCCTACAACTTCCTCAGCCCAAACCCTTATCCACACCAAACCCGAACCGACCCGTAAACTCCCTCTTCCCCACTTGTTTAAGAGTTCCCGCTCGATTCCCCTACTGCCCCCACGTCGCACCCACGTCGCCGCCCACCTCGCCAACGCCCCCGCTCCTCAAGGCTACGACCGCGAGCGCGCTCACGAGTCCTCAAGCTCACCCTCGTCCCCTTTTCTCTTCTCTCCCTCACACTCTCGATCTCTCCAACTTCTCCTCTGCTCTCTCCAAATCACCGAGCTTCCATCCCTACACCCTACCACCGGTGAACGACGACGACGACTGGAATCACCTCGTCCTTCCTTCATCACATCTCTCTCCACTTCACCCCCTCGCCTACACACCCTCTCCTCACCATCTCCAGCCACCGCAGAGCACCCTGCACACCCTCCTCGCCACCGAGCTCCCCTGCACCGCATCGTCGATGAGCTCCCCACTGCCCCGTCGACCTCTACATCCTCAGCATCATCACCATTACCACCAAACCCGAGCCCCCACTACCTCACTCCCTCACTCCAAAACCCACACCAAACTCCTCGCCATGAGCCTCGAACCCTACTGCACCATCGTCGGAGCGACCACCGCCGACCACCGCCGACCATCGCCGACCTCAGAACACTCCCAGGAGATCCACAGCATCACACTCCGCTTCCAGTGATCGCGAGCCATTCCCGGGCGACTCCGACGATGAACCCGAACGCGAGCCAAGGCCGTGAACCTAAACCGTACCGTTCGTTGCGCGTTTTGTACCGTTACCGCTGCCGTGCGTCGCCAAAGCGTCTCCAGGCAAGTGCCCTACTTGCTACATGCTAGATTATACTGTTATAATTCAAACTATTATTAATTCCGTGTTTACGATTCGTGAAAACTTATATGACATAAGTGTTTGATGCAAAACCCGAACGAAAACCTTCCATTAAACTAACGGAACTTGATTATATATGCTGTTCCATGTGGCAATGAACATTGTGGTGAAATTTGACTCGAAAGTATGATTGTTACTGGCTTGAACGATCACCCCCAATTACACCCGTTAAAACTGAATATTTCCCGCGTCTGAAACTTGTTAAAATCATAATTAATTGTGTACACATTGAAATGATACGTTCAAGGGCTCAAATCCAATCCGACTCGATGACCTGGAACCCCATACAATATTTTAATTGTTTCTGTACTGAAAATATGACGAGAACTGGTTCGGAGAGCGACTCTGGACTGTAGTCCAGAGCAGCTCTGGCTGTTGATTTCTATCTCGTAATGCTTACTACCTTACTGCCTGAACTTGTATGTTGCATAACCCTATACTTTACTGAAGAAGAAACTGTTAGCTAAATAACTCAACTGATTTCACCCTTTTTATCGTCGTTTACTATTTAAACTGCAATTTAATAGAACAGGACGTATAGCAGTCCCAAACAGAAACATAATTGATAACCTAGTGTTGAACAATGTATAACTTCTGAATTAGAGACGCGATTGAGAATCTGTCTGGTGAGTTGGAAACCCTATTCAAAACCCTAAATTTCATTCAACTGTATCATTGCTAAATTCTGATACCAACAGGGTGAAAATTGTGTCGCGAAATGGACGTTCAGTTCAGAAACTGAATTTCCTGCAGCGAACACTTAAAATGAAATGGCCGTAACTTGGAAACCCGAAATCCGATTGCACTGAAATAAATTTTTCTGAACTTCCGACTGAGTTTACTTGTTACTGTCTTTGTATCGTTTCACTGAATTTTGAACGCATGATTTACTGCTATTTTTATAAGCTCATAAGGTGCATACTAGTTCATATTACACATGACTTGTTAACTGCATAAATGTACATATCTTACCCGATTGCCATACACCTAGTGATAGTGCGCATTATTAATCAGTGTACAATGCATTATCGTGCGTGAATGGTATTGGTTTAGGAGTGTCAAGTACGCCAATGGAAAAGTGAATGATTCGTGACAGTGGTTAATACAGTGAACAGTGACAAAACCGTGTTATTGGTGCATACTTGTACACGACTAAACCATACTCATCAATAGTGTAAACCTGGGAAAAAGGGGAAATCGAAGTGGAAAGAGCATCGTATTTAGCAAGGACTGTGATTTAGAGGATGATCATTCGAACAGCGACTCTTATATATATTAGGTAGGATCTAGCGATCCGGCTGACAGGGTTATGTCCCGGGCGTGTGGGCCGTAGTCTCGGATATATATGAGTCCCTCGTTAAACATGATCCTCCTTTCCACAACTCGATTTTAAACATGACTTAGAGACTGATAGGGACACAGATCATACTTTGCATCATTTAGTGACATAGTGATTATCTGCATTTTACTTCCACTGTTATTACCTTATTTGTCTGCTTCATATCACTATTATAATATTGCTATTACGTCGCTCTGACGACCTGAGTATGCATGCTCAGACCTCGAGGAAGAACCAGCGCAGGAGTCGGACCTACCCTTTGAACTAGCGGAGATTTAGTCTGGAGTGTCTCTTTCTTCTTTTCTGCTTTCCCTAAAGAGACCTTGTATTCGAACTTGGTTAGTAGCTCTTCTCTTGGTTATTTGTAAATTATGAACAATGAAATTTTATGTAATAATTTAGTGATGTATTCCTTTTACTTATGTGTTTTGTTTACTAATTACCATATAATGCTAGAAGCCGAAGTGTGACTACGGCAGGATTATTCCTTGACCGTAGGAGTATGGCTGGCCTAGTCATCCCTCGTTTTCCATATTTTGGGAAGCGGGGCGTGACATGGTTTTGTTGGTATCAGAGCCGTGTTTAATAGTAAGGGATAACATTAACTATACTGTATTACATTATTTTCGCTTCACTATCCCTGACTTCCATCCTTGTATCTAATCATATCCTTTTAATATCTTCCAGCGATATGACGTCCTCGAATGACCACTCCTCTGACTCAAGTTCTCAGGATCGCACGGAGAGGATACTTAGTGCACTGACCTCTCTCGCAGAAGCTCAGGAGAGAAAGACGGACCTACTCGTCGAGGGACTCAGGGCTATTACCGCTGCAGGGAGACCTTCCGCACTTATTACCATCTCCAAGGACGCTGCTCCACCAGCTTTTTCTGCTAGGGCTGGTACCGTGTCAGATTTTCGGAGGTTGCATCCAGCTGCATTTACAGGGCTAGCTGAGCCACTCGAGGCCGAGCAATGGCTGGTGAATATGGAGAACTTACCGACGGCCGCCAGGGTACCAGAGGAAGATAAAGTGAACGTGATAAAGATCTAGTTAGAAGATGAGGCCCGTACTTGGTGGACAGTGGAAGAAAGTAAACTAGAAAGGCCAATTGAATGGAGCAAATTCAAGGAGTGCTTCCTGGACCATTATTTCCCTTCCACTACCAAGGCCGAGATGGAAGAAAGATTCATTCTATTGAAGAAGAATGGCCGTCCCGTGGACGTCTACGAGGCAGAGTTCAACCGTCTGAGCCGATTTGCTCCGTACATGGTCGCTTCAGAGGCCACCAGGGCTAGGCGCTTCTTACAAGGACTCGATTTCGAGCTGCAGCAGTTGATCGCGTCACTTGAGTTGCAGACTTTTGCACAGGTACTCAACGCGGCAAAAATTCAGGAGAAACTGATCAACAAATTCAGAAAGCCTCCAGTTGTTCCAGCACGCACCCACGCACCTCCTCAAGGAATCATACCAGTTCACAGGCCTGAAACGACACAGATGAAGCGTCCATTCATGCCCCAGCATCTCCCCCAAAGCAAGAACGTAGTTTGCGGCTACTGCAACAGAGATGGACATACCCAGAAGGACTGTCGCCACGCCAAGGGACAGTGTCTGATTTACGGATCCAGTCAGCACAGAATTAGCGGTTGCCCCGAGCTAGCAGAGATACAGGGAGGGTCTGGACCGCAGCAGCAGAGACCATAGGAGCAGAGGAAACCCTACACAGGCCGCGGTCAGGGACGGGCTTTCACCTTGACCGCCGAACAGGCAGAGGGTTCGGGCGAAGTTGTCACAGGTATTCTACTCGTACATTCCACGCCAGCTAGAGTACTATTTGATTCTGGAGTATCGCACTGTTTCATATCTGCGCATTTCGTTGATACACACTCCATACCACATGAACCACTAACCAAGGGTTGGGAAATACATACGGGTAATAGCGTGATAGTATCTAGTCGAGAATGTAGATCATGTCCAGTTGTAGTGTGTGGCAGGGAATTCTATGCGAATTTCCTTTTGATCAGGACAGGCAGCTATGACGCAATTCTCGGGATGGATTGGATGAGTACCTTCCATGCAGTTATTGATTGTCGAGCAAGGAACGTGATCTTCCACATTCCCAATCACCCAGAGTTTATTTTCGAAGGCGGGAGCGAATTTTTGGAGCCAGCCAAGTATAGAGCCAAGCCAAAGGAGTTGACGGCTATGGAGATTGATGAGAGCCCAGCCCCAGAGATTGTTCGGGATTTTCTGGATGTGTTTCCTGAAGATTTACTAGGTCTACCACCTCCACGCGTCTTGGAATTATCGATCGATTTTACTCCAGGTAACAGCACCAGTCTCCAAGGCCCCGTACAGAATGGCACCGGTTGAGTTGGCAAAATTGAAGAACTCCTAGAGAAGGGATTTATCCGGCCAAGCGTTTCACCGTAGGGTGCACCAGTTCTATTGGTGAAGAAGAAGGATGGATCGCTACGGATGTGTATAGACTATCGAGAGCTGAACAAAGTCACAATAAAGAACAAGTACCCAATTCCGCGCATCGACGACTTATTCGATCAGTTAAGTGGGGCCAAGGTATTTTCGAAGATGGATCTCCGTTCTGGCTATCATCAGATCAGAGTAGCGGCCGAGGATATATGCAAGACGGCTTTCAGGACACGATACGGACATTATGAGTTCCTCGTGATGTCGTTCGGTGTTACCAATGCTTCAGCGATATTCATGGATTTGATGAACATGGTGTTTGCAAAGTACTTGGACACATTTGTCGTTGTATTTATCGACGATATACTAGTCTACTCGAAGACCCAGGAGGAACATGTGGAGCATTTGCGCACGGTTTTACAAATTCTTCGGGAAGAGAAGCTCTACACGAAACTGAGCAAGTGTGAGTTCTGGCTCGACAAGGTTCAGTTCTTGGGACACATTGTTTCAGGCGAAGGCATCTCAGTGGACCGGCAAAGATAGAATCTGTTAGAGATTGGCCAACACCGAAGTCAGTGGCCGAGATCAGAAGCTTTCTGGGATTGGCAAGTTATTATCGGAGGTTCGTCCAAGACTTTTCAAGGATCGCTGAACCGTTGACGAGGCTGACAAGGAAGGAGGTACCGTTTGTGTGGACAGAGGAATGTACCCGGGCATTTGAGACACTAAAGCAGAAGTTAACCACGGCGCCTATTCTTACAGTACTAGATGATTCCGGTGGTTTGGTGATACATAGTGATGCCTTAGGGAAGGGATTAGGCTATGTTCTGATGCAGCACGGTCGGGTGGTTGCTTATGCCTCTCGACAGCTGAGAACTCATGAAAGGAACTATCCTACGCATGACTTGGAGTTAGCAGCAGTGGTTTTTTGCGTTGAAGATTTGGAGGCATTACCTATTGGGCGAGAAGGTAGAAGTGTACACGGTTCATAAGAGTCTGAAGTACGTCTTCACTCAGAAAGAACTAAACATGAGGCAGCGCTGATGGCTAGAACTGATGGCGGATTATGACTTGGACCTTCAGTATCATCCGGGAAAAGTAAATGTTGTACCAGATGTGCTCAGTCGCAAGCCAGCGGTCATGATGTTGACCAGTCAGAGGAGCATCATTGAGGATTTTCAGAGACTCGAGCTTGAGGTCGTCACACCGAGCGCACTCAGTCAATTTTGCCAACTACAGGTGCAGTCTTCCCTTGTGGATCGCATCAAGACTGCACAAGCGGATGATCCTCGATTGCAAAAGTTCAGAGCACAAGTAGAAGCCGGGCTGAGAACGGACTTAATCATACATGAAGACGGTTCTCTAAGGTTCGATAGCAGACTCTGCGTACCCAAGGGGAATGTTCGAGAAGAGGTACTGGCTGAGGTGCATAGTTCAGCTTATTCTGTGCATTCGGGAGGTACATAGATGTATCGAGATCTAAAGCAGAATTTTTGGTAGAACGGGATGAAGCGAGAAATTGCACGGTTCGTATCCAAGTGCTTGGTATGCAAGCAGGTGAAGGTGGAACATCAAAGGACAGCAGGACTGTTACAACCGCTTCCGATACCAGAATGGAAGTAGGGGCACATTACTATGGATTTCGTGACGGCCTTACCACGGAGCCCTAGGGGCAACAACGTCATTTGGGTTATCGTCGACCGCCTCATGAAAGCTGCACACTTCTTACCTTTCCGAGTAGGACAGTCGACAGAGTCACTGGCGGAGAGAGACATGCAGGAGATAGTGCGACTTCACAGTGTTCCGGTCAGCATAGTGTCAGATCGAGACACCGGATTTGTTTCGCACTTTTGGAGGAGCTTACAGGAGAGTTTGGGTACCCGCCTCAAGTTCAGCACAGCTTATCACCCGCAGACGAACAAACAATCCGAGCGTACGATTCAGACGTTCGAGGATATGTTGAGAGCCTGCATGTTGGATTTTCAGGGTTCCTGGGAAGATCATCTGCATCTAGTCGAGTTTTCCTATAACAACAGTTACCAGGCTAGCATCCAGATGGCTCCTTTCGAAGCACTTTACAGACGGAAGTGTCGATTCCCAGTGTGTTGGGATGATATGGGAAAACGAAGATTACTGGGTCCCGAGCTTATTGTTCAGACAGTCGATAAGGTCCAAATGATCAGGCAGCGCATTAAGACGGCTCAGGATCGACAGAAGAGTTGGGCAGATACCAGCAGAAGGGCACTAGAATTTGAAGTCGGAGATCACGTATTCTTGAAGATTTCCCCTACCCGCGGAGTTATCAGGTTCGGAGGTCACGGGAAGCTCAGTCCCCGTTTCATCGGACCTTTTGAGGTACTAGAGCGAGTAGGAGAGGTGGCCTATCGACTTGTCTTGCCTCCATCGCTAGTTGGTGTGCACAATAGCTTCCACGTGTCTCAGTTGCGGCGTTATGTTCGGGATGAGAGCCATGTTCTGGACTATTCAGAGTTAGCTTTGGGTACCGACCTATCTTACGAGGAGCAGCCCACCACCATCCTCGACCGCAGAGAGAAAGTGCTGAAGAACAAGGTCATTCCGTTAGTCCGAGTGTCTTGGGACAGTCATTCCCCAGGAGAATCTACCTGGGAGCGTGAGGAAGATATCCTTGCACGTTTTCCACATCTCTTTGTTTAGTACTTTTGTTTCATTGTATCCTTGTTAAATTTCGAGGACGGAATTTTTGTAAGGGGGGTATGATGTAAGTCCCCGTTCCCATCAATAAAATCTTTCTCTATTTCCCTAATTCCCCGAATATTTCCCTTTTTCTTTTCCTCGTAATTTTGTAGGAAATTGGTTGCTAGATTTGTCGTATTTAAATCTTTCCAAACCTTTAAAATCAAAAATCAAAACAAAATATATATATACTAAAACCCAAAACCTTTAAACCCCAGCCTAAACAAATTAACTAAAACTAAATAAATTAAACTTAAATTTACCCAAACCCAGCCCACAACTTCCTCAGTCCAAACCCTTACCCACACTAAACCCGACCCGACCCGTAAACTCCCTTTTCCCTACTCGTTTCAGAGTTCCCGCTCGATTCCCCTACTGCCCCCACATTGCCGCCCACCTCGCCAACGCCCCCACTCCTCAAGGCCACGACCGCGAGCGCGCTCACGAGTCCTCAAGGTTACCCTCGTCCCCTTTTCTCCTCTCTCCCTCACACTCTCGATCTCTCCAACTTCTCCTCTGCTCTTTCCAAATCACCGAGCTTCCATCCCCATACCCCACCATCGGTGAACGACGACGACGACTGGAATCACCTCGTCCTTCCTCCGTCACATCTCTCTCCACTTCACCCCCTTGCCTACACACCCTCTCCTCACCATCTCCAGCCACCTCAGAGCCCCCTGCACACCCTCCTCGCCACCGAGCTCCCCTGGACTGCATCGTCGACGAGCTCCCTACTGTCCCGTCGACCTCTACATCCTTAGCATCATCACCATTACCACCAAACCCGAGCCCCTATTACCTCACTCCCTCACTCCAAAACCCACACCAAATTCCTTGCCACGAGCCTCGAACCCTACTGCAGCATTGCCGGAGTGACCACCGCCGACCATCGTCGACCTCAGCACACTCCCAGGAGATCCACAGCATCACACTTCGCTTCCAGTGATCGCGAGCCATTCCCGGGCGACTCCGACGACGAACCCGAACGCGAGCCAAGGCTGTGAACCCAAACCGTACCGTTCGTTACGCGTTCGTGCCATTGCCGCTGCCGTGTGTCTCCAAATCGTCTCTAGGCAAGTGCCCTACTTACTACATGCTAGATTATACTGTTATAATTCAAACTACTATTAATTCCGTGTTTACGATTCGTGAAAACTTATATGTCATAAGTGTTTGATGGAAAACCCGAACAAAAGCCTTCCATTAAACTGACGGAACTTGATTATATATGTTGTTCCATGTGGCAATGAACATTGTGGTGAAATTTGACTGGAAAATATGATCGTTACTGGCTTGAACGATCACCCCCAATTACACCCGTTAAAACTAAATATTTCCCGCGTCTGAAACTTTTTAAAATCATAATTAATTGTGTACACATTGAAATGATGCGTTCGAGGGCTCAAATCGAATCCGACTCGATGACCTGGAACCCAATACAAGGTTTTAATTGTTTCTGTACTGAAAATATGACGATAACTGGTTCGGAGAGCAACTCTGGACTGCAGTCCAGAGCAGCTCTGGTTGTTGATTTCTATCTCGTAATGCTTACTACCTTGCTGCCTGAACTTGTATGTTGCGGAACCCTACACTTTACTGAAGATGAAACTGTTATCTAAATAACGCAAGTGATTTCACCCCTTTTTATCGTCGTTTACTATTTAAACTGCAATTTAAAAGAACAGGACGTATAACAGTCCCAAACAGAAACAGAACTGACACCCTAGTGTTGAACAGTGCATAACTTCTGACGTAGAGACGCGATTGAGAATCCGTATGGTGAGTTGGAAACCCTATCAAAAACCCTAAATTTCATTACACTGTAGCGTTGCTAAATTCCGATCCCAACAGGGTGAAAATTGTGTCACGAAACGGACGTTCAGTTCTGAAACTGAATTTCCTGCAGCGAACACTTAAAATGAAATGGCTGTAACTTGCAAACCCGAAATCCGATTGCACTGAAATAAATTTTGCTGAACTTCTAACTGAGTCTACTTGTTACTGTCTTTGTATTTTTTCACTGAATTTTGAACGCATGATTTACTGCAATTTTTATAGCTCATAAGGTGCATACTATTTCATATTACACATGACTTGTTAACTGCATAAATGTACATATCTTACCCGATTGCCATACACCTAGTGATAGTGCGCGTTATTAATCAGTGTACAATTCATTATCGTGCGTGAATGGTATTGGTTTAGGAGTGTCAAGTACGCCAATGGAAAAGTGAATGATTCGTGACTGTGATTAATACAGTGAACAGTGACAAAACCGTGTTATTGGTGCATACTTGTACACGACTAAACCATACTCATCAATAGTGTAAACCTGGGAAAAAAGGGAAATCGAAGTGGAAAGAATATCGTATTTAACGAGGACCGTGATTTAGAGGATGATCATTTGAACAACGACTCTTATATATATTAGGTAGTATCTAGCGATCCGGCTGACAGGGTTATGTCCCGGACGTGTGGGCCGTAGTCTCGGGTATGTACGAAACCCTCGTTAAACATGATCCTTCTTTCCATAACTCGATTTCAAACATGACTTAGAGACTGATAGGGACACAGATCATACTTTGCATCATTTAGTGACATAGTGATTATCTGCATTTTACTTCCACTGTTATTACCTTATTTGTCTGCTTCATGCCACTATTATAATATTGGTATTACGTCGCTCTGAAGACCTGAGTATGCATGCTCAGACCTCGAGGAAGAACCGGCGCAGGAGTCGGACCTACCCTTCGAGCTAGCGGAGATTTAGTCCGGAGTGCCTCTTTCTTCTTTTCTGCTTTCTCTAAAGAGACCTTGTATTCAAACTTAGTTAGTAGCTCTTCTCTTGGTTATTTGTAAATTGTGAACAATGAAATTTGATGTAATAATTTAGTGATGTATTCCCTTTACTTCTGTTCTTTGTTTACTGATTACCATGTAATGCTAGAAACCGAAGTGTGACTACGGCGGGATTATTCCTTGACCGTAGGAGCATGGCTGGCCTAGTCATCCCTCATTTTCCGTATTTTGGGTAGCGTGGCGTGACAATGACGCCGAATCTTGACTTTATCGTATATGGCCGTTTCACTCTCTCGGTCAGTTTTGCTCTTTTGAAGGGCTTCGTTCAGCAGTATATCGATCAGGTCGTCTGACGGTTCCAAGGATTTTGGTGCCGGTCCTGCCCCAGTTCCTCTGCGTTACTTTCCGACACCGAGGGAACTTCTTCGTCTTTTAACGACAGGTGAGAGATCATGTGGCAACTCTCTACATAATCCTTGGGTTCTTCTGACGAGCCGTTTCCTTCATCAATGTCACTGTCTCTGTTCTTAAGAATATGCTTGAGGAACTCTTCAAGTGTGACTGGGGTCTGTGCCTTTTGGTTGTATTCCTCTAGTGTGTCGATGTATTTTTGCAGATCTATACGATTGTCGTTCACTTGGTCTTCTTCTTTTTCTTCAATGACTTTGAAGGCGTGACCTGGGTGTTTTTCCCATCGCTACCAACTTTCGGTGTTGGGCTCGGTTTCAGCATCCCGTCAATGATCTCGGGCTCCAGCGGGCTTTTCCACCTGACTGCCGTGCATACTTGAAGATTCTTCAGCATTCTTTTAGTTTTAGCTGAAAGGACAACTTATCACGGAGCTTCCTCTATAAATGAGCACGATGCCCCCGGCGTATCCACCTTTTTAGGAGCAAGCTGTTGTGGTAGTTTACCTTCCAACTTTTGGATAGCGCGAATTTGCTTTGCTGGTACTAGTCCTCAACCCAGTTTTTGAAGACGTAGCAATCTACGATTGGGTGGCTCATTACTCTATAGTAGAGGAAGTAGTTAGGACTATTGACGTCACCAGGCTGCAGTGGACGTCTCGGATCCGGTAGAGTGATGAGCCTGTTGCGCACCGCCAGTTCGAACAGTCTCCTCGTCTTATCTTGGGAAAACGAGTAAGGATGTCCTAACTTCTCTTCGAGGGATCATGGTTGGTTGCTTTTGCGAGCAACCGGTTTCGGGTCACTCGGTTGTTGTTGAGTGTTGGCAACGAAGGTCGCTTTCCCTTTGCCCTTTTCATTCCGGAGATCCGTTTTTGAAAAGGACGGCCTATAGCCCATCTAGTCTATTTGGTCCAGCTTGTCAATCAAGGCCTGGAAGGTGGTCGGCTTGAAGAACATCAAAAATTGGGATATAGTCGCCTGAGGATCAAGGGTCCCTACGAACATACCCACGGCAGGAGCTTCCTTTATGCGTTGTTCGCATTTTGACCATAGGTTCCTCCACCGAATTGCGTATTGAACCCAGATTTCTCCCGGCTTCACCCTGGAATTGATTAATGCGGTGATCAGGGTGAGCTCGCTTGCGCTTGCGAAACGCTGCGTGAACAGTAGCTCCATTTCTATAAATTTTATGATGGAGTCATTCGGAAGCTTCGAGTACCATTCAAATGCTGTCCTTGCCAAGCTGCCGACAAACTGGCGAAACAGTAGTTTGTCATCGCCTACAGTATTGCCGCATAGAGCTCTAAACTGAATGACGTGCTGATAGGGATTGCCTTTCCCCTTATATACGTGGAATTTAGGGATCGTATATCCCGGCGGGTACTTGATTTGATCGTACCAGCCTGGATAAGGTCGCCCAGTTCTGACGACTTGGCCAGCCGCTTCGCTTGCCTGATGAGCTCATATTTGTTGAGCTATGTAGTCATCAAGGGCAGGCTTGGAAATTGTTTCTTCCTTGGCTGCTGAGAAAGCCGGTGGAAGATTTGGCAATTCCCCTCGGTCGTCTTCGATAATTATCGGAGGGTCTTCGACTGGAGGTTCCGACTGGATCATCATCCCAACTATGTGTTGGAATAGAAGAACCATTTGCTTTATATTAGCAGCCTATTCTGCAGCCTCTTTATCCTTTCTTTCTAGCACTCTCCGCAGGAACTCGGTGTCGGTCACCCGCTCCCGGCGCTGTTCAGACGATGCTTCCGGGCTTTCTTTTAGCCCAGTGAGTGCTGACATCTTCATTTGCATCTCTTGGAGCTTTTGTTGTTGCTCCTAAGCTTTCGTCACAGACCGTGTGAGTGGTCGATGAACTGTGGAAGTACGTCTTTCCTCTTTCCTATAAGCCATGCATACCGTGTGTACTCTCATGCCCCCAGACCTGGGGAGTTTGGGTTCATTACCTTTAAAATTTGTTGTAGGCATAGGGATCTTCTCCGGCCTTCTCTTCTTGTGAGAGGTTGAAGTTGAGGGAGCCGTTGCAGCAGGCACCCCTGTAGACGATACCTTCCGTGGAATGGCGGAGGGATGGTCCTCCTCTTGTCGAGCCTTCATTTTCTTCAGCCGGCGAGAGTAGTCTTTGTCAATTACAGAGTCTTAGACTCTCTGCCAAACCCTGTCGAACTTGGAGGACCGACGCTGAGGAGGCTGTTCTGGTTTTTCCTGCATTGTGTTTTCAACAGGCGGATGAGACTTCTTTAGTACAGCGGTTGGAGAGTTCTTGCGCACCCTCCTGAGCAGCTCGAAGCTGTTCCCAGTTAGAATATCAGCATCAATTTCCACCATGGGAGCTGGTGGAATAAGCCCAGAGGGGGAGCTTCCCCCAGTCTTCCTTACTCAGCGCCAGTGGCGACGTCGAGCATGTCGTGCAGACGGAACCAACTCTATCGTGGGAGCGGCTTCATCACACCCCCCGCTTTGATGAGAGGCCGCCGCTGGTGTCATCCTGTTGAAGACTTATTTCCATTGAAATGGGATGGTTAAACTTGCAAAGGCCGATCTTTTGATAAGGGAAGCAATCTTCGTGGCTTCGCCCGAAGCAGGAGTTGGAATGACCAATCTTGTGAAAACCGATCCTTTAGTAGGGGAAGCCCTTTCGACGACTTTATCTGCCGGAACTGGAATGGCTATCCGCTTCGGGATAACCCCTTTAGGTATCGCGAGCCTCTTTGTAGGCCCACTGGAGCTTTGGCTCAGTCTGTTAAAGACTGAGGTAGAAGACTTGGAAGACCCGTTAAGAGGGGCCGTGGTTGCTGCAAGTCGATCGAAGACCGACTTCTTTGGAGCTTCCTGTGATGGCACCGGGGAGCTGAAGCTTGCTGGCGGGATCATAGTCCCAAAGAATAGCCAAGTGGTGGCCTGAGTCACCTGTTCCATTGGCACTGCAAAGATGGAGGCCTCTTAGGGCCCGTAAGTCACTCCTCCAGTCGGGCGGAGTGAGAGTTGCTGTTGTAGTTAGTGCAGCTGGAGGCCATCGATGTTATCTCCTTTTCTGCATAGGAGAAAGACACCAAATCTTAGTACCTCGAATCTAGGGGCAACCATATTAAACCACGATTCGTTCGCGAACATGACACACGAAGTATGGAGTGGAAAGAGGAAGAGGTCCCACCGGGCGTGCTAGAATCTTACCGCCGTAAACGGGAGACGGAACCACGTAAGACGTCTTGCCAGAATTTGGGGGCAATGCTATTTGGATTTATCCATCCACCTCTCCGAAGATGCCAAGTTGATTTATGCTACCGTGTATCGGAGATTTGGACGGATGCGGCCGTTGTAGCAGACTTCATTAGATTCCCCCACGGTGTGAGGGTTTTTTGATTGTGGGGACGCTCTTTCCTGCAGGCGCAAGGCCCTATAGTTAATTATGTTACCACGTCGCGATAACTACTTTCTCCTGCTCTAGAGGTTCACTTCGTGTCGTGTGTGTTTGTTTATTTTTAGTTGCCCGTGGATTGTATACGGAGACTAATTTATATTGCCGCCCGTAGGGCGTGGATTAGTCCAAATCCGTATATTCTTAGATTTGGGTTTGGTTTGATTTAAGGATCATTAATCTCATTTGAGATTAAGATCAACTTAAATATTTGTTGAGAATACGTTGGTCTAATTTTAGACTAAGATCTACTCAACAGGATTTTAGGATCATTCAGACCCAACAAAAGAGCATTTGGCTCTATTGTTTTAGTTTAAGGACGTTGCGGTCCGTAGCTAGTTTAAGGACGTTGTGGTCCATTTGGATGTGCTCATCGGTTTGGGGGTGCACCAAGAGTTGTTGGTTGTCGGGACCATCCACCTCTCTGAAAACGTTGAAGAATTACAACGACATATATCAGAGGTGTGGAGAGATATACCCTTGAACTAAATTCCAAATTGAGGGGAGAGATCATGGTAGACCATCTAAGAATCATTAGTCATTTTTGGGAGACTAGGATTAACTTAGGAGATGTGTGATGGACATCGTTCTGGTCAATTAATTTGGGAAGTCATAGGCATAGAGACTCTGTCTATTTGGAGATCCAAAATATTTTAATCTCAGGAGGACTTAGCCAATTTGGGACTGGAGTTGGCTTTATATAGTGTTAAACACTAATATATGCTCGGTGCTCACTTGCTCTCACATGAGTCTCTACAGTAGTGTTAAACACTAAAATTTGGAGCACTCACGTGTGGCACGTGAGGCACTTGAAAGTTGGCACAGTGCCCTTGGGTTCAAATCCCGTCTATATATATAAGTGTTAAACACTTAATTCCTATGGCCCTCCCGTATGAGCACGTGAGGTGCCCCAAAGTTAAGCACTGCCTTTTTGGATTTATTCCATCTTCCCTTTATAAGTGCTAAGCATTTAGCTCATATGATGCTCGCGTGCGAACACGTAAGGTGCTCAAAATGTGAGCGCTGTCTTTGGAATTTTCCCTTTTTTCATATAAGTATCGAGCAACTATTTGGGGGTCACGTGGGAGCACGTGATTCGATCTCAGTCCTTCCTTTTGTTCCTCATAGGCGCTCACGTGGGAACACGTGAGCATTTATTATAACATCGAACACTAATGAATTCCTAGTCTTTTCTTTTACATGCATAAAGATTTTAATCTGAGTTTTAAGAATTTTTAGGTCCTTTGGTTTATAAGAATTAAATTCTTTTGCATAGTTAAACTGTAGTTTTATCAGAGAAATTAAATTCCTTTATACTTTTGGAAGAATTAAATTTTTTGAACTTAGTTATTTCCCCTAAATTTTGAGTCTGCATAACAGAATCTCCCCGATGAGAATTAAATTCTCAACTTGTGGGGAGATCTCCTTCTGCAGACCTCAACCAGAGGAAGAACTAAGTTCTTTTTTGAAGGGTTAAACCCTTGGAGAGAAAATAATCTCTGTACTTTCTTCTTACCTAATATTTTTGTTTAAGAAGGGGATTTTCTTTCTCTAGAGATTTGAATTCTCTTTTCTCTTTTTCTTTTGTTTCTCAAAGCTTATGGGGGGTCTCTCCCTGTAAGACTTGAAGTCTTGGGTCCATTATATAGTAGAAAAAAGTTTGTTGATTTAGTTAAAGAAATCTGTCACGACCGAAATGGCAAGTGGCTGGCACTTGAATCATATGAAGTTTATAGGACCCCATCTAATTCAAGTAAGCCAAAATCCCAGAAATCTGAACCAATTTAAAGAAGAAGTGAAGAAAACTTTTTTTAAAGCAAGTGGTTTTAATAATTAAGTGGCATTAACATTTAAAAGAAATGTCATATTTTCCCGAAAATTTCGGCAGAGTCTCCTTTGTAAATACCGGCCCCAAACGGGTACAACATGCATAATATGAAAAAATGTATCTCCAAGCGGGAGCTAGCTGTTCGCCAATTGGCGGTCACAACCATGCAAGCAATATAATATACAACGCCGAAGGGCGATGATCAAAACTCAAAAGGAAACTCAAAATCATCAAGAAAACCATAATAATACAATGCACGACTCTAAGGTCGAAAGGAGAAACATACTGGTCTTCTAAGTCTATAAAATACACAAGTCCGGTTGATGGAGTTACTAGATACAACTGAATGTAAATAAAATACTGTCACGCCCCGCTTCCCAAAATACGGAATACGAGGGGTTGACAAGGCCAGTCATGCTCTTACGGTCAAGGAAATATCCTGCCACAGTCACACTTTAGCTTCTAGCTTTACGTAGTAATCAGTAAACAACGCACAGGTAATGAGAAATGCAGTATCTGAAACAAAACAAATACAAAGAACTGACCTGATGGAGGTAAAAAGAGTATAGCTCTGGACAGCTGATCAAGATGTTCGCGATGTACGTCTGGTCCTGGTCCAGGCTAGATCCACTCCTTACTCTGAGCATGCATACTCAGGTCATCAGAGCGACACAATAGCAATATATATATAAAGATGCAAGTGGCAACTCGAACGGTGATAATAGATATATAACAGTAAATCAAGACGGTACAGATATGAACATGGAGTAACCAATGAAGTGTCCAATAGATCAGGTGAACGGTAAAGCAGTGAAATAGTATGCCAGGTATGTCAACACAGTAAATAATGTATATCAATGCCATTATCCCTACCAGTCTCTAAGTCTCACTGTACAGGTCACTACGCCTATCGTCGGTCCAAGTGTGAGAGTCAACCACTCGCGAGTGTCCTCCACCCAAGGGTAGGACCCAAGGGCAAGGGACCACGGGCCCAAAATATAACTCACGGTAATAATCATGTACCCTGTAAATCTCCATATATCTCCATATATATAAGCCGGCATGCGACTCCCGAGATTCTGTTGAACTCATACTCAAACTACCCCACACCCCGTGGTCTACATCAAACGCCAACCATAACCTCAAATACCGGTCGGTCCATGACAAGTCTGCGCGAGAACTGGAGACAGGATCTCCATCAAGCACGTCCCGACTAATACCCAAAATAAATGGGCAGTGTCTGGTGCCTTATCTGTGACACCCATGCAGGAGCTTCCATAAATGACCCATACATGCGTCCCACAGACGTCGACAATGCAATAGAATAATAGGGTTCACTGATTGTGTACAAGTACGTGTCACTATCACTTATCCACTCATGCACGTACACTAACGTACTTGCTACAATCACCTCTAATACCTAACTCTGGGTAATACACATCATCACTAGGCTACCAATGCAATAACATATACATATGATGTGATGAGAAAACAGTACGTAAGGCAGGATTAAGATGTCATATGTCGGTGTCCTACCACTTGCATAATTTATCATAAATAATATATGCAAAAATTTAGCGAAAAAATGAACAGAGGTTAAGTAGTATGTGTGATTATCTATCCAGAGAATTTGGTTTCACGCCGATCGGGTTTCAGGATCAGTAGATATGGCCATTTCATTTTAAGCGTTCACTGCTGGAAATCCGGTTTCAGAATTGGAAGTCCGTTTCGCAACGCATTTTAATCCCAGTTGGGATCAGATTTTAGCGACGCTACAGTTGAATGAAATCTAGGGTTTTCAGTAAGGTTTTCAAAGCAATAGACGGATTCTCAATCGCATCTTTACGTCAGGAGTTATGTACTATTCAGCATTGGGGTGTCCGTTTTGGTTCTGTTTGGGACTGCTGTACGTCCCGATCTTTTAAATTGCGGATTAAATAGAAAACGACGATAAAACGGAAAGAAACTACTTGTGTTATTTATCTAACAGATTCACCTTTAATAAACTGCAGAGTTCCGCAACATACGAGCTCAGGAAATAAGGTGGTACACATTACGGGACAGCACACAGTAACCAGAGCCGCTCTGGACTGCAGTCCAGAGCCGCACTCCAATCCAAATATCGTCACAATTTCAGTACAGAAACTATTAGAAACTTGCATATGGTTATAGCTCGTCGAATCGGCTTCAATTTAAGCCCTCGAACACGCCATTCCAGTATATACATAATTTATGGTGATTTTAACAATTTTCAGATACGGGAAATTTCTAATTTTACGGGTATATTTGGGGGTAATCGTTTTAGTCATCAACAGTCGTATTTTCCAGTGAAATTTATACAGGATATTCATTATCACACGGGCCACCATAAGAAATCCAATTCCGTCAAATTAGATGAATATTTTCTTTGAGATCATACATCGAACAGGTATATCATATAAGTTACCGTGAATTGTAAATTTGCAATTTATACGATTTGACTTTGTAACATGAATAGATTAGCATGTAGCAAGTAAAAATACTTGCCTTTGACGACGATGACTACACGGCAGCGACACGGTAACAACACAGCAGCAACAACGGTCTATTGCAATGGCACGACGCGATCACGACGCAAACACGACAAGCGTTGGCCTCGGTGGAGCTTGAGCTTGGGCTTGATGGCTCAGCGGGTGCGACGAAGAGGGATTTGGTGGTCCACAGGGTTCAGCGGCGGTGGCTCGAAGCTCCGGCAGAGGCTGACGGCGCAGAGAGCTCGGGCAGCGGCTAGGAGTTGCGGTTAAGTGTGAAGGGCAGCTTGGGGGTTGCGGCTGCGGCTGTGGTGCGGGGTGTCGGTGGCGATTGGGCGCTGGAGGTGGAGTGAGGTGGTCGAAGAAGGAGGACGAGGTGGTGGACAGCGGTGTAGCGGGCAGCGGCTGGGGCTGTAGTGGTGGAGGGAGGTCGGGTTAGAAAGGAGGGCAGCGGGAGGTTGGGTGCAAGTGGAGCTCGGGGCAGGCGATGGAAGGAGGCAGCCGGTGGTGGCTGGCGCGCAGTAGAGGGGAGCTCGGGCGGTGGTTGTCGGAGTTGGGGTGGTAGGGGGTATTGAAGGTTTACGGAGTTGAGGTGAGGGGGATGCTTGGCTATGGGTGAGGAAGGAGGTGAGGTGCGGAGACGTCGGCGACGACGAATCGACGGCGACGAGGCGAGCGTGGGCGTGGGTTCGAGAGAGAGAGCGGGAATGGAGAAAATAGGAGAAAGAGAGGGAGAGTGTGAGGGGGAGAGAGAGAGGGTTACGCGGGAGAGAGAATGTGAGGGAGAGAGAATGTAACGTGAGGAAATTTTAATTAATAATGTTAAGGAAGAGAGAGAGAGAGAGAGAGTAACGTGTGAGAGCGAGAGAGAGAGAGAAAAGAGAGAACGAGAGGAGAGAGAGAGAGACGTGTGAGAGGGAGAGAGAGAAAAGAGAGAACGAGAGGAGAGAGAAAGAAAGACGTGTGAGAGGGGGAGAGAGAGAGAGGAGATAATCGTGGGGATTAATTAAAAAGAAATTAACGAAGAAAGAGAGAGAGGGAAAGAGCTCTGTAGAAATTTTAAAGGAAAGGGAGAGAGAGGGGCGGGTATTATAAAATTAAGAGGGAAATAATAGAGGGATTAAATGGGTTTTAATGGAAATTTATGGGGGATATTGGTTGGGATTTTAAAGGTGAAATTAATTTGAATTTAAGAGAAAGAGAAGCAATAGTAACAACAAGGAAAGAGAAGGAGGTGGGGCCGGTATGCATGAGATTGATGGGTTTTAGGGGTTAAGAAAAATAATAGAAGGAGAGAGTTTTAGGTTTGGATTGATGGGAATTCAAAAAGAAATGAGAAAGGGTAATTGTTTGGGCTTGGGAAAAATATAGAGGGGAAGGGAAATTAATAATGGAATTGAAATTTTTAAAGGAAAATAATGGGAATTAATTGAGGGGTTTAAAGGGAATATTATAGAAATTTAATTTTGTGTTAATGCGAATATTATGGGAAAATTCATGTTGAGATTTGGAGGAATTCATTTTGAATTTTTGAAATTTGAGAAGGTATCTGTTGGGTAAAAGAAGTGAAGGATCATTGGGCTTATTGGGCTTGGGCTCAAGAAAATTTAGATAGAAAAAGGGAGAGAGAATAAAGATGGACTTGGGCTTTCGGTTAGATTTGTTTAATAAAAACTATTTGGGTAAGAGTATAGGATAGAGTTTTAATATAAATAAAATAAATATAAATATAAATAAAAAAATTTGTAAACAACACTTTATTTATATACAGATATTGGCGTATAAAAGAAACTGGGTATTATAAATACAATGGTGGTCATGATGTGAGTGAACCCACCTACCAAAGCAATCACCCGAAAAGGGCAGTGTGCCAGTAAAGCCGCAACGAAACCTGTACGGCAAAACCTGCAAACAACGGGGGTGAGTTGCCAACTCGAGAGTAGAAAAACATCACAGAGCAGAAATCGCATGTATGACTCAATCTTAGGTCATTCGATCATAATATCCTTAAATAATAAGGGCTAAAGCATAATATAATGGTAAGGATAAACATCTATGCATTAGTGTAATCCCATGTGCTCGTGTCAGTGTCTCAGGTAGCAATATATCATAAATATGATGTATGAATGCATGAAAACAGAATGTATCTAAATGTGGAAACTGTTTTCTTATCTCAGTGAGATTTCTGTATAAAATCGAGTATCATCAATGAAATTATGCAGAAAATCAGTGTCAATCATCGACACAAAATATAAATCTCAAATCTCAATATCTCAGGCTCCGGCTATCCGGACTGGCCAATGTCATCAAATCTCAATATCTAGGGCTCCGGCTATCCGGACTGGTCCAAATCCTCAAATAAAAGACCATGTCGGTATCCTCCGGATATCCGGCGCGTCACAATAAAATCACCGGTCAGTAGTGCTCCCCTGTCTCAGGCTCAATGCCATCATCTGCGACCTTCTCGTCCCAGGGTACCGCACCGGGTCCACCATGCACCCACAGATGGTTCCTCCTCCTCCTCGAATCGAGTGTATTATATCACTCAAGAGCCGAGAAAACTCATGGTGGACATATCTCAAATCATATCAGGTGAAAACCGCAATTTTATATATTTTTAAAATGATAATCTGTAAATCCCCGTTTCCATTCTAATAAAAATTTCCTGTTCTCTGATTTCCAGTAGTTTCTCTTCTTTCCCTTCATACTTCGAATTGGTTACTAAGCTTAATATTGATATTTTTCCAACCCCTAAGTTTTATTCAGCCCACTTCTGTTTATTTCTAAAGGGAATTTCTTTTTTTATATATAGCCCAGCCCTCACTATTTTCCCCAGCCCGTTACATTTAACCCCAGCCCGTTAGCATTCCTCAGCCCACATTCTTTTTTTTAAATTCCTTACTTTTCCCCGGCCCGTCCCCTTAAAATTCCCTCAGCCCACCCAATTTTGGGATTATTTATTTTTTTGGCCGGCCCACTTCCCCATCCTGCCTCCTCAAACCGACCCGACCCGACCGCCACTGTTCATCTCCTTCAAATTTCCCCCAACGGTAACCTCCTAAACTTACGCGCGCGACCCGCCTCCTCCGCCGTCGCTCACGCCCACGCCCACGCAGTACCGTTGCCCTCACCCCCACGACGCGCTCCTCGCGTCTCCCTTATCTCCTTCCCACCTCGCTCACCCCCTCTTTTTCAGAATCCCTCATCTCTCTCCCTCACAAGAAACTCACCGAGCACAATTTTTCCTCACCTCGCTACCGGCGACGACCCTCGACAGCCCTCTCGGCAACCCTCGATCACTCCTCCACCAACCTCCTCTCTCCATGACTCCACACCCCCACCAACTCGAGACCCCCTGCACCCACACCTCTGCACACAGAAACCCATCACCCGACCGAGCTCGAGTCACCCCTGCACGCCTCCTTGACGCCGGCGACCCCCACCACGTCGTCGACCTCCACCTCCTCAGAATCATCACCCTCGCCATAATTCCCTAGCCCCACTGCTCAACCTTTCCCTCTCTTCAAAAATCACCCAAACCCATTTCCAAGCACTTCGCTGTTGCACTTCGCCGGAGCGCCGCCGTCGACCGTCGGCAACCCCAACACTTCTCAGGTGAACCACAGAGCACCCCCTAAGCTTCCAGCGCGCACAAGACGACTCCGGGAAACTCTGACGCAAATTCCGTATCGCGAGCCAAGCTCGCGCATTTTCATCTTGCGGCGTACAACGCGCGTTCGTAACACTGTGCTGCCGTGCTACCCCGAGACATTTTCCAGGCAAGTATTTACTTGCTTCATGCTAATTTAGTTGTGTTACAAACCTAAATCACATAGTTATTAAACTTACCGATTACCGATATATATCATGACCTAAGTGCTCGATGTTAGATCCCAATGGAAATGATTGTTTATTTTGACGGAAACTGTTATTTTCTGTTGGCCCATCAGAAGATGAATATCGTGTGTGAATCTCGCTGGAAAATACGATCATTAGTGACAAAAATCGATACCCCCAAACATGCCGGTAAAACTAATATTTTCTCGTATCTGAAAATGAATAAATCACCATAAATTACATACATACTGGAATGATACGTTCGAGGGCTTAAATCGAAGCCGACTCGACGAACTTTAACCCTATGTAGAATTTCAAAGATTTCTGTTCTGTAACCGTGATGATAATTGGATCGGAATGCGACTCTGGACTGCAGTACAGAGCGTTTCTGATTATTGTGTTCTGTCCCAAGACCTGTATCACTGTGTTTCCTGAAGTCGTATGTTACGGAACTCTACAGTAGATTAAAGATAATTCTGTTAGATAAATAAAACAGGTGGTTCCATTCCGATTCATCGCCGTTTACTATTTTAAACTATATTTAAAAGGGCAGAACATATAATTGTCCAGAACAGATTCTGAAATGACACCCTGAGGTTAAACTGTGTATAACTTTCAACGTATAGATGCAATTGAGGATCCATCTATTACGTTGAATACTTTATCGAAAACCCTAAATTTCATTTAACTGTGACATCGCTAAATTCTGAGCCCAACTGGATGCAATTCGTGTCGCGAAACGGACGTTCAGTTCTGAAACTGAATTTCCAGCCGCCAGCACTTAAAATGAAATAGCCATATCTTGAAAACCGGAATCCCGATTGGACTGAAACAAATTTTGAAGAATTGCTGACTGAGTGTTCTAATTATCTTACTTGTATCATTTTGCTAAATTCTTACCATATTAATTTATCCAAATTATTTTAGTTAGTGACATGCATGTTGATTCATAACTTACAGAGCTTATTGGTAGCATACAATACATATATCATATCCTTGCCATATACTCAGTGTTAGTGCGTGTGGACATTGCATTATCGTGCGTGATAGATATTGGTTTAGGAGTGACGGTACACCAATGGAAAGTGAATATTCGTGACCGTGATTGATACAGTGAAAAGTGATGATACCGTGCCATTGGTATACTTGTACACAACTAGATCAATATCATAAATAGTGTAAACCTGGGGAAAAAGGAGAAATCAAAGTGGAAAGAGTATCGTATTTAGCGGGACCGTGTTTAGAGGATGATCATTCGAACTGTGATACTGATACGTGTAGGATAGGATCTTGCGATCCGGCTGACAGGGTTATGTCCCGGGCATGTGGGTCGTTGTCTCGGGTATGTACGAGACTCCTGTTAAACATGATCCTCCTTCCACTATGTGATTTCAAACTTGACCTAGAGACCGATAGGGACACATAACATATTCTGCATCATATAGTGACATAGTGATTACTTACATTGTTCATACTCCAGTATTACCTGTTTCACCTTATTATAATAATATTGTTATTGTGTCGCTCTGACGACCTGAGTATGCATGCTCAGATTCCGCGGGAGGACCAGCACAGGAGACGGATCTACCCTTCGAGTTCACAGAGATATAGTCTGGTGTACTCCCTATCTTTACTGCTTTCCATAGAGTGATCGTGAGGTTGAATTTGGTTAGTTATTGTTCTTATTATCTGTAATTTTGTGAACAATGGAATTTTAATATAATAAATTAGTGATGTGATTCCTTTAATACTGTGCTTTATTTACTGATTACCATGTAGTGCTAGAAGCCGAAGTGTGACTACGGCGGGATAATCCCTTGACCGTAGGAGCATGGCTGGCCTAGTCATACCTCGTATTCCGTATTTTGGGAAGCGGGGCGTGACATAATCAGTTCATAAAATCTTTGAGCTTTCTCCAAATCCAGAAATCTCATGGAAATCCGAAATCCCAATCTTAAGAGTAAATAATACTGAATACCGGGCTCCGGCAATCCGGACTGGCCTTATAATATTACATGAAAATGAATATATGAATGCATCTGATATCAAGTAAAGAATGCAATAATTAAACTAGCATATGAAAGCAATAACATATAGGAACTATCAGCTAGCAAGCTATGTAAATGAAATAATTTTCTCTAAAGTGTACCTGACATAGCAATTACCGATGAAGATGTGTGTGAGCCGGCAAGCGAGTGTACGTGGAGCATACGCATCATCAGTATTGGTGCTGGTGTCCTAATAACAGGTTTCATCATTATTAACGACAATATATATAAGCATGAAATGCAATGCAAACACCAGAATAAATGGCAAATGAATAGTAAATGCAGCAATACAGAAATAAACATTCCTATATACGAGTCATACAGTTTTTGGTATCTGGAATCGCACGAATCGTGGTATTTAGAAAATAGGGCTACGGTGTTTTTATGAAAAAGTACATCCTTTGAAATATCCGTAGTATCCCTTGGCCTGTCTTTAAAATACACACGATTTGTTAGTTTTGAAATAGGTATGACTCGAGTCTACTCTAACATCTACAAGTAACTACAGGACTAAACTAACAGAATAATCGAAAGGGTAAGAAAATCCACCTAAATCTGAGTCGATCCATATATATATATATAATAGTCGGTGATCTCGCCTCAACAGTATCGCGTATGATACAATATATATATATCATATGACATCCTCGAGTCAAGAGTTCGGATCTATCATCATAATTATATCTCGTACGGTAAATCCATCATACGGCATCCCAAATCAGGGTATGGGTCAATATCACATTTATCTCATTATTCAACTGGTATCCTTATCATTATATATCATGAGCTGGGTACTGATCTATGTCTTGTACATACCATCAATAATATATATATATATATATATATATGTATATATATACATGCGTGTGTCTGAAAACACATCGCCTAACGATCCGCTATAATATCATGTCGTATCTCAAAAGATGAACCAAAATCACATCACCGATCTCGTGGCATCATGCCCAATCACATCGACTCATTTCTAAATATCATATACTATCCTCATCATCCATGTATATGTATACGTATATATATATATATATATATACATACTCACATACATATATGTATGTATGTATGTATGTATGTATGTATATATATACATACATACTTACATACATAATTACATACATATATGTATGTATGTATGTGTGTGTGTGTGTGTGTGCGTGTGCGTGTGTGTGTATACATATCCCCATATACGCACAAGAAGGTACAATGTATGCGTGTGTGTATGCGTGTATGTAAATCACTACTCTAGAGGTTCGCTACTAAGAAACTAACTAAAACACTATCTTACAAGTACGCTATACTACCACAAAGTCATCTAAACATTTCTTACTAGGTAAACTCATCTTATATCACATCCATATATATATATATATATATATATATATATATATATATATATATATATATATATATATATATATATATAATCATAACGCATTCCTTTTCTATACTACGAAACTGCGGGGGGGGCTATACGCCATCCACCCGACTTCCCCCGTAGATATATATCTACTCACTTTGATCCTCGCTTGCCGAAGTCGATGTCGCCAAATTCCCACTTGTCATCCGAAGTCCATATGAGAGGTACCTATATGCAAACATATATAATATCGTAAACCGAAATCGCGGACAAAACCAAAACGGCACACGAAACGCACACAGGTTAAAACTTATGATCCGCTCATGCAAAAGAACCAAATAACTCTCGACATCGGCGTACAAACTCCGATTGATTGAGAAAAACCCAAACGTACCAATCATGGTTTCACAACTCACTAAATATATATGAAATAGGGTTCAAATCATCAAAACCTTAAAATTGATCAAATCGATTTATTTCAAGAAACCTACTAAGCATCAATTAGCCGTTTTAGTACAAAACTTGATGTTTTAACAATTCTAATGGCCACAATGTTCACCAATTATCTTAATTAGGTCACAAAAACATTAAATAGATTTTTAATCTCACATAATTTCATTAATCCTAAAATCTAGTTTGCAACATACTTTAATTTAAAACAAATTAAATGTAGCAATAAGCAATTTAGCTATTAGATTAGGTTTTAGCATGCCCACTAGATGTTAACTACACAATTAAACCATGAACAATTTTGAAAACCCTAACTCAATTCAAAATCCTCACTTGAATTTCCAAACTTTTAAATAAACCCATAATTAAATACCTAATAAATTTAATTAAGCAACTAACCAACAATCAAACCATAGGGCAAAGATTTATACCTCACAAATTGGGATCTACTTACAACTCCTAGGCCTCCAAAGTGGCTTCTAGCTCTATGACCCATGCTGATTTTGAACAAAGAATAATGGGTAAGATTGGATTTGGAGTTGGGGGATTTTTTTGCATTGATTTTTGGGCATTTTATGAAGAATTTTGAGGTGAAAAGAGAAGGAGAAGAGGGGGGGGGGCTGCAGCCATAGGGCTCGAACAAGGAGAGGGGAGGGGAGAGAGAGAATGTGGGTATGGGTTTGAAGTCAAGAATTTGTCCATACCTCAAATATCTAACACCACATACTTCATTCTTTATTAGTTTCTTTATATTTTCTTTGTTTTCTTTTCCATTTTCTTTTCTTTTTATCTTGAAATGGGGAAACTTGGGGAATGGGGCTGCCATGGGTTCGGCCAAGTGGTGGAATGGGTGAGTGTGGGTTTGGGTAGGAGTTCCCAAGTCAAGAAAAACCCCTCTTAGCTCAATAATGCAACATACAACATAATTCTATTTTTATTTTATTTTATTTCAATTTCCCGTTATCTTTTCTATACAAGTAAACTAGAATCAACCAAATATTTTCTTTGAAAGAACATGTTACCATATTTGTTTACATGTGTCATGGTGCACTAAACTTGTATTAACCCATTCCAATTTGTAATTATCACTAATTAAATGTATTAGTGAAGGCTTAAAATAATATTAAAAATAATTAATTTCGGAAAATATTTTAATGAATTAGAAATTTTATAAGTGACTAAATAAATACTAGTACTAGCCATTACATAGCTAGAATATGTATAATTAATTCTATTTTGAAAAATAATTATATCTTTATTTTTACGGAAAACCCAGTTATTTTACCGATTATCCGAAATTTCACCTTAACGATTTCCAAAACGTTACAGTTTTCCCCGCTTAAAAAAATTCGGTCCCCGAATTTAAATTAAAACTCGCCCAAATACTAAAACATTTAGCAAAACACTCAAATCGTCGGGGCTCCGAAATCATCCATACTTAAAACGCATCTTAGCGCAATGCATGCGCATGAAAAACGAGTATATAACTTAAAAAAAAATCAAAACTCCATCAAGCATCCCGCAATCATCGGAGTCACGGTGAGATACCGATGTCAATGTCCAATACGAAATCAGCATGATATACTCAAAACTATAAAATGTACATATAGTACGCATCGTAGTAAATCGTCCAAACATTTGAATAGTGAAGCATGAAAAAACCCCTTTTTCAAATAGCTGTGCGATGCGCGTATCACAGCACAAGTAGAGGACATTCATTTTAAGGAAAAATAGATATACATATATATATCTTTTATTTAACATACACGTCCCGCCTTTTGAAAATAATTTATAAGGGTTTCCTTGTACAATTCTTTCCGTGTCATTTCAGACACGTAGGTAAATACTAAGACTATAGCTCCTTTTTGGAAATCCCTTCGAAAACTATTAATACATGCGAAAATATATTCAGGTCCTGTTCTCGGACTAGTCCTGCTCAGCTACTATACCAAATAGTAAATATCATAAAATATACTGCTCCAAAAGAAATCAATCCCCAAAATGTGTATATGAATGCCACGTGCGTCTGGTGTGCACGGAAATCAAAATCCATGAATGTGCCATACATGTGTACAGGAACAAAATCTAAGTGCAACGGGTATGCACGAAACACCTGTCAAAGGCAACGGGTGTGCCTGACAGCAATATCAGGTGCATCTGATATGCACGAAAAATCCCGATTTAGTGCATCTGGCGTGCACCAAAATCGCATCAAGCGCGTGAAGTATGCGCAAGAATCCAAATCAAGTGCACAAGGTGCACGAAAACAAATATCAAGTATCACAATCGAAATATCAGGTATACCGTGGTATATAATCTCACAATCATGTGCATCAGCGTGCACAAAATCGAATCAAAATTCTAAAGGTGCATGAAAACTATGCCGAAATCATAAGTCAAATCACATGCATATCATAGGCATGAAATCAAAATCAGCATCTCGAATGACATCAAATCGAAGTCAAGTTCAACTGTGGTGCACAAAATCTCAATCATGAAAATAAATCATTCAAAATACCGAAATCAAAGATGGCGGAAACAGTCCCGCTCTGGCACACCCTCTAAAGATCTCTGGCCAACTGTCATGGTCACTCATAACATATCTCGTTGACGATGCCGAACTCTGTCCTACTGGGTGTGCATAACACGACTGATCCTGGGTCCAAGTCTTCTCATATAGTATTCCAGAAAGATCTTGTCAGGGTCTCTCCCAATCTCGTTTCTGCTGAACTGACCGAAAATCATCATCCTTTACTAAATCTATTTCTCATTCCGGAACGGCTGCATACTTATCATGACTCCTTCTGCAAGACATATCCATGTACAATGCCTCTGCATGCGTATCATATCTCTGATGTCAGCTGAGTGGAACATCATCTCATCAGATATCGTACGAACCTCTTACTCCACTTTTCTCTAACATCGACTGATTCAGACTCGTCTCTTCGTGGCTGCATGGACCGCGCTCCAGCGACTATACTCGTATATGGAGTCTCCCAAACAATGTATCCCATCACATGATATCCGAATGACATCGAACCTATCGATCGATTTTTCAAAGTTCCATAATCCCCCAAGAGCTCAACATCTTGAGTACAGTTTAATAATATCCAGTACATGCCACAGTACCCATGGACCAACCGTAGAAGGGCAAACCCAAGCCTCATTAATGGCACCACGGAACTACCGCAAACCCTAAGGTTTCAAAGTGTTCACATAGTCATTATATCGAGTTAGGGTTTCATTCTTCTAGAGGGTCCACGAAATTACTTGCACATTTTTCCGAATACTTTAAACTTGAAAAAATGGACTTCTGACATTTGATCGTCCTCTATCGACTCCCAACGTACCTGTGTGAAGTCTTCTCAAGCTAGAATCAATCAATCCGATAACCTTGCATCGGGGTGTGCAAATGAACCACATGTCCTAGTCATTCATCCTCGGTGACTAGCGATCTTCTATCATCTCTCTAAGTATAAACTCATGCTGCAGTAGATCCAACATCTGGGGCGGTATCTCGTCATTCGCAGCAAGATTTGGCTCATTCGTCCGCACGCTAAATAGTGCCTCAATCTTCAAGAATAGGCGATACATCAACGGTCATCACAATCTAGCTGGCCTCTAGCAGTGGCCCAATCCTCTGGTGCCGATCTGCACGTCCGAGAAATCCTTGCAAAAGCAATCCATCAAACGCTCATGGCACGAAAAATACAATAAAATGACACATCTATGAAATCGTGTGTCACCGGGAAGTGTGATTCATTAAATCTCGGTGGAAGTTAAAGAAGATGAGAAGAGCCAAAGAAAGGGTGTAATAAAATGGGTAAACGCACTTGGGTGTCGAGTATTGTTGATCCAGATGCGGGGAGATGAAGGCTAAATATCGTTTTGCATATCGGATAGGTTGGTGGTAAGAATAGGATTGATTAAATGTACAAAAAGATGTTCACATTCAATGGAAGGGACATGATGGGTCGGGGAATCCAACTCATCCAATATAGCGAGTTCATCTTCAAAGATATTCTTAACACTGATCTCACTAGCACTTTCAGTCAAATCAAACAAATAGTTCTTTAAAAATTCATCAATTATATTATCCTCAATCGATGGATCACTAGGTTCACTTGATAGAATTGGAAAGTTCGAAATATCAAGTTTAGTCGGATAAGGATCGGTTTGATTTGGAATGGTGTAAGGCTCTCTTTCACACTCATGATTGGAAAAGTCAAACATGTTATTCTCGGACACCTCATCAATTAGATTATTAAGCGGTTGATCATCAAATACATTTGGTTGGGGTTCAGGATGGAAGGTGTTGAGATCAAAAGAATTGGTTCTGGTTTGACATTGAGAGATCCTTGGTTCTTTCTCACTACTCAATTTCAACTCTACTTCAAGACTAGATATGGTTTATGAAGAAGTTTCAACAAAAAATTCTCTTTGAACCGTGGAACATCCTATTTGATGTTCAGAAGCATTGTCTGGATAAGGGGAAAAAGTTGAGTATGGTTGGAATGGGTTTAATTGTTGGCTACGGGCGAATTCAATATGTTCCGCAATAGAAATGGGTTTATGAATTTCCACATTAGCCTCAAGAGAAGTATCAACATGAGAGAGTGTGAAAGTTTGGTACTGTTGATAAGAGTTAGAAGGGTGTATCCAATTTTTAAAATAAGATTAGGATCAACATTTTGATATGAAGAAGATTGAGATTGGTTGAATTTTTGGCGACTGGCTTTTGCAATTTACTCAGCAATGGTCATGGGTTTAGAAGTTTCCATATTCGCATTAAAGGGAGCATCAACATTTTCATATGGAAATGATTGTAATTGTTGTACTAACGGTTTTGGAGCAGTGAAAGGTATAAAACCTTAGCTACGGGCCTTCGTAATATGCTCAACAATGGATATTGGTTTAAAAGTTTTCTCACTAATCTTAAAAGAATTATCAATATAAGAAAGTGTTGAATTTTGATACGGTTAATAGAAATTTGAGTGAGGCGGCCAACTGTTATTTCTAGAGCGTTCTATCCCATCCCTTAAAGAAATGGTGGGGTCGGAAATTCTACGAAAGCAATAACGATATAAAGAAATATCTGGTTGTGTATAGTAAAGCTCGCCAAGAGTTGGTCGCTTTGGGTTACCCATCATAAGAGAAAGAAAAGAAAAGAGGGTGAAATGGTAAATTTTTCTTAAGCTTTTTTTTTTGGATTTTTGAAATTGTTTTGCTTAGAAAGAGAGACTCGACTTAACCAACCACAAACGTGCACAAACAATCTCTAGAGCTAGGGTCACCTAGATCAAATCCCTAGACTGCTTCTAGACTTCCAAAGGACAAGACGTGCGATAAATCCTCTATCACCTCCTTATCAAACTTGCAGCCAGGTAAGTGCCAGGTAAGTGGGAGGTATCCGCTATACGAATCACTGAAATAGCGGGCCTAATTAAATAAACCACTTTTCTTAGTCAAACTTGCCTTAGACACCACAAGAAAAATGCGGATAAGCAATAAATTACCTACGACCCTCCCTTGTCCTAATTGAGTGCGATTGTTTTTAGAGGCTTGGTCTAGATATTTTTTTATTAATATAGGGTGATGCGTATGCTTGTTTGTGATTTGTGAGGCCTAGGAAGGGTGATGAAATCCCCACCTAATCTGAATTTGGGATTCTTGCCCTTTAATGTCCGTTTTAAATATGCAAAACAAACCAAAATCTAAAACACGCAAAAAGATAATTTTAGCGGCGTTGTTTGCAAATAATCCTATAGGTAAAAACAACTTATTAGAGTTTCAGAGGAGAGAGGAAGATGATAGAATAATACCAGAAAAATTTGGGAGCTTAACTCCCTAATATGGCCGCGATTCAGCAGCCAAACGTTTCTTTGGGCCACAGTTCCGCCGCCGTTTGATGGAGTCTCTTCTCCAAACTTTTTCACAACACTCCAATGCTCATCTGGTCCTTTTGTTAGTCTTTGAATCTCTGTTGGTTCGCTCTAATTACTCCAGATTTCTTGCAAAACTCACACAAGAATCGTTAAAAACACAAAATGCAGTTTTGGTTCTCTTTTTATTTTTATTTTTCTGGTTTTTTAGTAGAAATCAACCCGAATAACAAGAAAAATATTTCGAACGTTTTTTCAGCAACGGCGCTATTTAATTGATGTGAAAAACTGAGTCTTTGTATACTTCCTAGTTACTGCAATCAATAACGGTGTCACAATAACTAGCCGATAGTGAGTATGGGTCGTCCACAAGAAAATGGTGAACTATCTTTCTTATTTTAAACGAGTTAATAAAGAAAATTTGGATTTTTATCGCTTTATACTAAGGAGATTTGAAAATTTTATGAGAAAAGGGCTTGTAGGGTTTTTCGGATTGAGTAGTTAAAGGTTGAAGTTTTAAAAATAATTCTTTTTATCTTTTAATTATTTAATACTAGAGAAATAGCGATGAATATGGATTAGGGTTCTTGAAGGGATCAGAGTTTTCCTCTACTGACTCTTGTTCTTCCATTAATCCATGTTTATCTCAAGCCCTCAACAAGGCAAGTATTAACGAATCTCAAATCGTGTTCGTAACTATCATGAATTGATAGCACGCTCGAATGAGAGGGTTAAGACTTCCTTTGTTGAAGTTTATAAAAATTAAAACGTAAAAAGAAATTAAGATATTTTTTCATCCATTATACTGCCTGATTAATATCGAATGATTGATTGAAATGAAAGGTATAATCACAGTCAAAGAATTTATAACCGCGATCAATAATGGTGTCGAAGTAGTCCGTTAATGAGTACGGGTCGTCCACTGAGATTCGTGTATTTATTCGTTCTTGATTTAGTTGAGTCGAAAGAAAATAGTAAAGAAAATTCAAGAAAATGAGATTTCAAGATTTAATTGAGTTTGTCATTTCAAGAAAATCAAGGAAGAGTTTAAGATTTAGTAATCAAGAAATTTTCCAATATTAATTTTAGTTATCAAGAAAAATGAAGAATAGCTTGTAGAATTCGATAGGAATTAGTAGCAATGATGAATACTAAAAATAACTCATCTTATCTATTGATGAATTATAGCTAGAATGATGGCGATGAATGAAGATTAGGAATCTATTGAAAAAACTAGAGTTTCTCCTTCACTATCCCTTGTTTTTTCATTGATCATCATTTAAATCTAGTCTTTAGCAAAGAGAATCATCAATCATTTAAACCCAAAATGCAACGAAAATATCAAGAACGGTGATCTCGTTCCAAATTTGGTCATTGATGATTTTTTTCCTAAAGTTCATAATTCTCATAAGACTTAAAATGCGTATAGGATTTCATCACCATTTGATCTACCGAATTCCTTCGAATCCTTAGCAAGCGGAGATTTACTCACGCATCATGAAAATAAAAGAATCAAGAATTAGAAATTTCATAATGCAAGAATATAAAGAAAGCGAGGATTAACAATTGATCACCTTTATTAATCAACATCTAAATACGCATTCCTTCAATCCTAGATTACAAGAATTGCTCTCGATTGTTCCTTTGAAGAAGTAACTATTCCGTCGAATTTCGCTTCGCTCGATCTCCGTGAGACTTGGACATGTCGAGAATCTCGTACTCTTGATAATGATCGGCTTTGCGTAAAGGATCTTGAATGTCATCACCCGACGTTGTTCTCAACGATTCTTGATTTGGATTTTGAATTGGATTTGGTTTTGGTTTGTGTGCTAGAAATCGACTACAATCAACAGAAACCCCTCAACAACCTCCCTAGGTCTCTATTTATAGCCCTAGATCAAGCCTCTCTCATAATCTAAGTTGTTACAAGGAGGCTTCTAGAATAAGCTTGGTAGTTATGAAACTTAATCAACAAGCTAGGTTGTTGTAGAGAAGTTTTCAGAAGAAAGTTGTTACAATGAAGCGTTCTCAGCAAGCTAGGTTGTTGAGAAGAAGCTTCTGGAGAATTCCCGATCGCTGACGCCCAGACTCGGCCACGGATCCGCGGCGGATCGGCCTAACTCGGCCGCGGTTCCGTGGCCGTTTGGTGAGTTTGCATCTTCAAACTTCCTGTGTATTCTGGTGTTGATGTTGGGGTCTTCATATGATATCTGGAATCTTCTAATGTTTGCTTGGTTGCTGCCAGTATTTGACTCTTTAATTTCCTGTATTTTAAATCGGAAAGTTTTTGATTCCTGTTATTTGATCTGAATAATCTGGCACAAGATCTCAGTGAAGAATGTGAGAGATACAGAATATATGCGTGAAATAATAAACACACAATTTCCTTCCAGAAAGTTGATTATAATTTATAACACATGATAATTGATATTTTCCAGACGAAATTGTAATACGTGTTATATTTATAACAAACGTCCTTAGATGATTAGAAAAGTGAGAAAATTGTTATGTTAAAAATTGCAATATTTTCGACTGAACAAATTCCCCTAAATTTGACTTTGATCGTCTCGAGCAAACTTCTTTTATTCAAGAGAAGAAGAAAATAGAAAGAAAAAGAAAAACTACTAACTAGCACAGTTTAGTAAGCAAACACGATTGCACTGAGCACGTGCAACAAGCCTTTAAATTTCTAGGTGTCCCTAGTAGGAGGAGTGTTGTCTCCTGAGGGTTTTCAGTGGATTGCACCCTTAAAATCCTATAATAAAAGAAAGACTGTGAAACTTATATATAAAGATAGAAACTATAAAAGAAAGACTTTGAAAATCAGAGTTTCCAACTATACTAGCTTTTCGGTTGTCATGAGCCCTATCTTAATAGTCATGAAAAGATGTTAGAAATCACATCATCCCTCAATAAAACATCGCCTTTATTTTTCATCCCTACCTTCCTTCCAAACACCGACCATATACCCCTACGTGTGTGTAAAAGACATCCCTACACTCGGAGAATTCAATTCAAGCTATCATACTCTTGTCCATCTACCTCGGTACTTTTTAGTCGATGAATATTTTGGATGGAATTGTTGGATATAGTGCCCTCAAAGTCAATTATTGGATCGTAGGTACGTGATTGCAATGATTGAGGGAGGACCTATACAGGTAGGACAGTCTTACTCGAGATGATAGTATGCTATCTGGTTTACCTTTATCAGTCGTGTACAGTTTTAGGTGACATGATCACTATTATACGTTGATAGAGCCCTTAGAATTCTTGCTTGACTACCAACAGTATGATGGCGATCATATACGTGAGATTTGGGTGGTTTATAAGCACATCCTTAAAAGTGGTCCCTAGTCGTGGAAGTTTCGAGACAGGACATCGAAACTCCGGAGTAGACTAGAGTATACAGTCGAGACCCCGACGAGGGGCGGTGTCCGGTCTCACAAGCCATTAGTGTCAGTTGGATCACCTAAGATGTATACAGGTGCTCATTGGGTTATGAGTGCACCGGACAGGACTTGCCGGGAACCTGCTAGTTGGTATTATACCTAGCGTCAGATAGTAGTCCCTGGTGACATGTGTACAGGTTAGTTCATCGACCTGAGATCGTCATTTGTCTCGTGTGAGTTCCCACTGTGCTTTGATTATTACCCTACCACGGCTCAAAGGAGTCATGCAAACAGGTTTTAGTTGGGTACAGTCCCGAGCCACATAGAGGCAAGTGAGCGGATCGGCAGGGGATTCGTCTCTCCCGGTATTAGGGGTGAGATCGCGCTGTGTCTAGGAGAGCCATTACACAAAGCCCTCGATCGAGGCAGGAGATTTACTGGTAGGTACTCCAGTAGTATCTCAGGGTGTTTTGGGCTACACTCTGACACGACTTATACCGCTATTGGGGGTCTGACGTTACCAGCCCCCTAGGCCCGATATGCGATGCTCATAGACGAACGGACCGAACTATACGGATATTGTCACTGATAGGCTCAGTAGGGTTTCAGGATGAGTTCGCTCATCAGCTTCCCTTTCTGTCAATACATGGGCAGTCGTTACGTACAGCTAGTACCACTGACGGCTTGTGGTTAAACCCACTGCCAGGGTATTGACGAGTCATTAGAGTCCCCCACAGATTGTTTCCTAAGTTCGGATGAAACGTTGTAGAGGCCGTATGGTTTTATGGCAGGATTCGAACATGCACATGTACTTGTGCACGTGTCATGGTTCGGACAGATAATACTGGTGGGCTTTGGTTTAAGCCGGATCCTAGTATTATATTGTGTAGGAGTATTTTTGTCTCATTGCATTTGTATTCGGTCGGAATACAAATGCGGGTATGTATATACAGTTTAGGGATAATCCTGTAATTCGGTTGAACATTAGCTTTAATGTTTAATTATTGATAAATGTGTTTGTATCTTTTTGGCCAAATTTCCTTCTCTTTTTCTACCTTGGCCGAATTCATCTTTGATGTGGGATTGTTTTGGATGTGGTGAGTCATTTGGTGAGTCATCATGGATGTTTCTTGTTGGGCATGGGCTTTGTGTGAGTCACCCCTTTACATTAATTGCTTTTTTGTGTGAAGGATTTTTTTGTGAGTGAGGTGGCTGCAGATTCTTTTGATGGAGGGTTTTTTCTTTTGGGGTTTTTAATTAATCAATCATTATTATTCCTTTAGTTTTCCCACCTCCTCAATTCCATTCACAGTGAGCTTGCTATGAAATGACCGTGCCCATTTGATGGGTAAGGAATTGTTCTTCATTGCAAAATCCATGATTCACTTCATCACTCCATGGCAATTTCATCAACCCTTCACCAAATTCGTTGGGTGCCCTGAGACAAAATATTATACACTCTCTATACTTCAATCTTAGACATGTCGGCTAGCAAACTTCATGTCCGAGTTGCCTCGGTTTTGAGGTGGGAGCCCGTATAAAGATTCGTTGACGTGGTGCCACCTCGATGAGGAGATAGGAGATCGAAGATGCCGCGAGGAGTTTAGGATGATGGCTAAATACCGAAGGACACGGATCGATCGGTATAGCCATTCTATCATTTTGTAGATTGCTAGTTTAGTGTTAATGGCACGATCCGGGTTACAGTTTATGTTAGCGTCAGTTTATCAAAAAGTTTTTATTCCGCATTTGGCCTCGGACTGTTGGCCGGGGCGCCGGCGTAGACTTACATGGTATCAGAGCCACGCCATTAACCTTTACTAGCTTATTCTAACATGTTTAAAATATCGATCGAACGAAATTTCCAAAACCGCATTTCCGTATTTTAAGTTTCTGCCGAATTTTTAAACTCGTCTCAAAATTATTTTGGGTATGTCAGAAAACCGAGCAGGCTTTTCTAAGACTGCAGAAGAAATTTGGTAGACTGATCCCATAAAACCGCCGCGGAACCGCCGCAGAACCCATGGGTTTGCCACGGTTCCGCCGCCGTTTTAGGGCTTCAGTGCACCATTTTTCTTCTGGGTGTCTTTCATGTGGAATTGTGGTTTCTGGAATATTTTGTTTAGACCCAGATTTGTTTGAGTACTGGATTTGTACTTGGGGCCCACTTCGGGAAGTTTTGTCGATCGGAATTTTAAATATGTTAGTTCACAGTGCTTACATTATATCTGTGACCGTGAATATCATTTGAGCGGTAAATCTTGTCTAAGTACTATAGTCCCTTTAAACGGGTTTGCGAACATGACATTCGCGTTGATGTTCTGTATTGTGCTATGATGTTGCGGATTTGTCATGGTGGATAGCTGTGTGCAATGGTGGTGCAGTTTGGATTTATTTGTACATTTGATATCGCGGGATGAGCGTCCGACATATGGACTGCCGTCACTGCATGTTTGTATATTATTCTTTTGGGACACGACCGGGTTGAGGTCGATGTACCCGTTGTACATATTCATTTCAGTACTAGGTTTACCCCGCGACGGAGTGCACGGATAGCTGGGTTCTGGAGGGCAACGGGCCCGCATCTCATGGCTTTGAGAGGCATCACTCTAGAATTGGCAAGCTATTCGCCACACTCGTAGGGGGTACAGGTTGACCCAAGGAGGGGTGATCAAGTTACCGGATTCCGTGAAGTGCCGGGTGGTTCATTCACTTTGCTGAAAGGGGCTGCCTCGCTTCAGGTTTTGGAGGGTAACTTGCCGCACTCGTAGGGGTCTAGGATTTTATTGCACAGGCTATCCACACAACTAAGGGAACGTCGGGTTTCAGTTGCAGCTCTGTGAAACCCGGGACTCCTAGATTATCTGTATTGTTCTGTGATATTTATTACTTTTCTGTAATGTTGCATTTATCATGCCTGGAGCGATTATTGTATATTAGTATATATACTAGTAGATGTTGTATATGTTTTACACCCGCGCTAGTCCATTCTCCGCTCTGTCGTTAGTTAAGTAACCTAACGGGTGATGACGGGACCCGGTGATGAATGCGGATGGCATATACGTACATTTTATTTTCGTTCTTTTCTGGTGTGATTAATTGATGGGACTGCGTTGATTCTGATCAATGCAAAAGGAAAACAAACCTGTTTGATGTCGTTGGAACAATTTTCAAAAAGTGTTATTACAAGGAAGTTTTGTTTTGTTTTGCACAGTGGTATTCAGTTGGAATATCCTGCACCTCATTCGACGGGGCAAGGGCCGAGATCCCTTCACCGGGAGTGACCCCTTAGGTAGAAGTTTCCGTCAGGGTAATAACTTCACTATAGTCGATTACTTGTTACTTTGCATCGCGGTATTCAGTTGGAATATCCTGCACCTCATTCCACGAGGAAAGAGCCGAGATCCCTTCACCGGGAGTGATCTCTTTAGCAAAAGTTTTCACCACTATATTTTTGTAAAAAGCTATTAGGTTCCTTCAACGAGATCAAGTTCATTAAGTTAAAGGTTTTTCGCCAAAAACCAGCCGTAGCCCTCCGTCGTTTCAGACGGGTAGCACGTAGTATTCATGCTATGTTTGTTGGCCTTCGTAAAGCCATAGTGGATGGTAGCTGCTTGTTACCTTTCTGTTGCATAGATAGATGCGTTGGTTTGGGACAGTCGTATTACCTTGTTGGCCTTCGTCAAAGGTATGTACGGGTGGGTTCAAATTAACCTGGACAATGACGGGTAGAACTTGACGTGTGACTTATGATTTGTTGGCCTTCGTCAAGGTCATAAGAGCATGGGGTAAAAATCCACATCGGGAGTTTCTAAAGAAACTGAAACTTGCCAGGCATGCGCATACCTTCTGGAGTATGATAATGTGAGTGAATTCCATCACGTTATCATGCGATGATAGTTGGATCCCGATTCCCACTGATGAGTTGGTTTACTCTTCGGCTGATCCCGACTAATTCTTCTTTCAGGTTTGGAGGAGAATTTGACGGTACAGTGGGAGGTTTCCTGATTAGATAAAGTGATAAACATTCTGATCTAGGTTAGAGTGCACGCAGAGTGTTTCTTTTCTCTCTCTCTCTTTGGCAGCGACCATTGACCGACCCTAGACTATGACTCAGTGACCAAGTTGACCGAACTTTCTTAAAATACTGTCTTTTAGATTGTCTGAGTTGCATAATTCATTGCCGCTCCTTCTTTTACCCTTTGCATTTCTCCAGAACACCTCGTATTACTACGAACATCCACTTCCATTGGATAAATTCATCGTATGGTTATATACAAACTTGAAGGGACTTCTTCGAGGATGGATTCAGGTTCAGGAGAAATTGAATTGGTTTATTCAGTTGTCTTTTATCATCACCTTCTCTTAGGTTGCGAGGGCTCATTGGTTTAGGAGAGTACACCTATTACGCTTATTGGATAGTCTTCATCCAAACCATAGGCAGGTGCCGAAAGGCAGGGAAAGGAGAAAACCAATTAGCCTAAGTAGGGTGTACAGAAGGTAATAAGTAAAAACATATGAAGGGATTAGAAAGAGGGCAAAGTAAAATGCGACAGGTATCATTCACGACCAAACCGCGTATATCATCGCTACTCCTATTTCACCTTTGCTTTTCTCTGGTTATGGAGGAATAGAATAAGGTATTATTCAGTTGTCTTTTATCATCACCTTCTCTCAGGTTGCGAGTACTCCTTGGTTTAGGAGGGTACACCTATTACGCTTATTGGATAGTCTTCTTCCAAACCATAGGCTGGTGCCGAACGGTAGGGAAGGAAGAAAACCATTAAGCTTAACGAAGGTGTACAGTAGGTAATGACTAAAGACAAATAAAGGGATTTGGAGAGATGGCAACGAAATATACGGTTATAGTCATGAATTGGATTATAGAAGAGGCATTACTAGGAATACCCGGATACCCCTTCGAAACATTTTCATGTTTCAGTTTCACTGTGCATTGTTAAAGGAAAACTGATTTTCCAATTAGACACTTGCTCCAGGGTATGTATTTACCAGGTATGATTCTCACGTCTGTATGGTTTTACAGATAATGAGTGGGAGTAAGTAATTGGGAATTAGGTGATCATCCTCATTATATCGGAATTCATTGTAATTGGTGATATTTGAGGAAATCGCATGGGTACAGTTTTCAAACTACGACGCACAGGGTTTGAGTTATTCAACTCAAGGGACTTATACAAAGTATTGTATGTTGTCCAGTGTCCATCAGGACAAAGGGGTTGGTCCTCGTACTATATTCTGTTTACCTGTAACTTCTCAAGTCTTAGACATGTGTTTCGTAGAAATACAAGGTCCAAGTTTGAGAAGTTATAGGTATAAGAATAAAGTAGAGAACCAGGTATCGCAAGTATCGGGATTCTTCAAAGTGATCGAAGATGTAGATACTTGTGTTTGGTATTCAGTCGATAGTAATGATTTTGAGAAACTTGTTTCTCTTTCAGGTTACTCATAATTGGATGAACTCCTAAGCAGAGTAATGCTGATTAGCCTCTTTCCATTAAGTTGATATGCGGTGGAGACAGCTGCATGATTTGAATCTGGTTCCAATTAAATCAGTACCAAAGTTTCTATATTGGATATAGAATGATTCATATCTTAACGATGTTAAGGTACGGGGAGTTGTCCGGCTTATGCTTAAAACCAGACTTTGGATAACTCATGGCACGTTTCTGTAATAGCAGTTTGTGGGTTGGCCCAGGCTATTGATTAGTCTAAAAACTTGTATTTACCGTAATCAGAAACGGCGTCGCTTTGCAGCTAGCCGGTGAGTACGGGTCGATCCACAGAGATGGGTAGTTTTCTTAGTGTGTTTTTACGAGTTGATTCCAAATGTTGTTTGGATTGATTGAATCTAAAAACTAGATCTATCACTAAACTAAATTAATCTAAATTAAAGTCTTGCTAGGGTTAGGTTTAGGGGAAGTTTGGAAATTAAGGGTTTCCCCACCGCTTTCATTGCCCTATTTTTGATCTATTAGATGTTGTGGTAATTATCAATAAAGTGGATTAGAATGTTTTGGGAAGATGTTTCTTCCTCTAGATTCTTATCCTTCCTTTATCGATAATTACCCTAACCCCCATGGAAAACACGTGCAACCGGGCCTTTATACTACGGTGTCACTGTTACCTCGAGGGGTAGGGTGCCATAGGGAGCGGTTGTGCGTGTATGCATGGAGTTCTAATTCTTGTGAAGGGGCATGAAAGGGGTGAGAGATCTCATCTCTCAAACCTTTCCCTAAGGCTAACCCTAACAAGCGAGGAGATTACTCGCTCATTAGGGGATGAAAAAATATTTTAATTAAAGAGAATTAAAAGCACAGAAATAAAATTACTTACTAATTTGATGGCTCCCTCCAAGCAAGAATACAGAACAGATCTGAATTTTATTTATTGAAAAGAGGCATAGGGTTTTACAATTTTCGATTACAATTTATAAGTAAACAGGAGAATTTAGGGTTACAGACTCTCGCACATGTGCAATTATAGATTTGCCCACGGAAAATCCCAACACCCGCACCGACAGAAGAAATCTGCGCCGACACGGGCATTAGACGGCCGCGGAACCGCGGCAATAGGGCACTTGGGCCGCGGTTCCGCGGCCCTTTGGTGAGCTTAGCTCACCAAACTTCTGGGCTTCCTTCTTTACTTCTTGGGCTTTCTATTTCCATAGTTATTTTCTCTGTTGGTCTTCTAATTCTTCTCCAGATGTTTCAGTGAAAACTTGTAGCGATCTTTTAACCGTTCACTTTGACGTTTCGGACTGTATTGCCTTATACAATTGTAAATTGTTCTTCGTGACTAGGATTCGTCCACTTGTTGGTCAAAAGTCCCTTTTCTGTATCAACTTTTGTCTTTTTCACTGTATTTGCTCCAAGAACCTGTATCCTGTAATATGCAACAAACGTGCGTCAAGAGTACCTGTTTATTTATAAAACGGATAAAAATAGGGGGATGAAAAATGCAATATTATGGTCTGAACAAATACCCCCAAACTTATCTTTTGCTCGTCCTCGAGCAAACTTATTTTTTTATTCACTAAAAATCCTATCCGCACTTTCGCAGGGAAACGCGGTTGCACTGAGCACGTGCAACAAGCCGTTAAACCTCTAGGTGTCCCTAGTAGGAGGAGTGTTGTCTCCTGAGGGTTTTCAGCGGATACTACCCACAAAATCCTATCAATTCGGCTTTTCGACTTTAATTCTCCAATTAGGGTTTCTAACAAGGAATTCTATTATCGTTGGCTCGTAAATTGTCCACCCATATTCTTCACACTTCCTTATCATCTAACTTAAGATTATATATGTTGTGTAGACCTACTCAGCTTTCGGCATCTCTTAAGTCTTCCTTCTAGGGTTTCATCTCTACTTAGGAACTTCTATCAACTCTATTAAAGATACAAGTTATATCTTTCATTCCTCTCTCTTATCTAAATTCCAATCACATACTCCTACGTGTGTGTATAAATCACCCCTACACTTGGAAATTCAAATCAAGCAATCATACCCTTGTCCGTTGTCCAAAGTACTAATTAGTTGGTGAATTTAATTGAATTTTGCTCACACATCCTTCATGCGACTGTTAATACTTCTTGAGGTACCAACAACCGATTACAAGATGCGTTTTCACTTTAAAACATACTTCCTAGTCTTGCAACACCCAAGGCTTTAGCAGTGACTCCCAAACCAATTGGTCTAAGGCACTAGGTGATGAAGCACCCTCGCTAAATATTTTTCTATTCCATTTGATTAGTCCAAAAACTTGTATTTACCGTAATCAGAAACGGCGTCGCTTTGCAGCTAGCCGGTGAGTACGGGTCGATCCACAGAGATGGGTAGTTTTCTTAGTGTGTTTTTACGAGTTGATTCCAAATGTTGTTTGGATTGATTGAATCTAAAAACTAGATCTATCACTAAACTAAATTAATCTAAATTGAAGTCTTGCTAGGGTTAGTTTAGGGGAAGTTTGGAGATTAAGGGTTTCCTCACCGCTTTCATTGCCCTATTTTTGATCTATTAGATGTTGTGGTAATTATCAATAAAGTGGATTAGAATGTTTTGGGAAGATGTTTCTTCCTCTAGATTCTTATCCTTCCTTTATCGATAATTACCCTAACCCCTATGGAAAACACGTGCAACCGGGCTTTTATACTACGGTGTCACCGTTACCTCGAGGGGTAGGGTGCCGTAGGGAGCGGTTGTGCATGTATGTATGGAGTTCTAATTCTTGTGAAGGGGCATGAAAGGGGTGAGAGATCTCATCTCTCAAACCTTTCCCTAAGGGTAATCCTAACAAGCGAGGAGATTACTGGCTCATTAGGGGATGAAAAAACATTTTAATTAAAGAGAATTAAAAGCACAGAAATAAAATTACTTACTAATTTGATGGCTTCCTCTAAGCAAGAATACAGAACAGATCTGAATTTTATTTATTGAAAAGAGGCATAGGGTTTTACAATTTTCGATTACAATTTATAAGTAAACAGGAGAATTTAGGGTTACATACTCTCGCACATGTGCAATTACAGATTTGCCTACGGAAAATCCCAACACCCGCACCGATGCACCGACAGAAGAAATCTGTGCCGACACGGGCATTAGACGGCCGCGGAACCGCGGCAATAGGGCACTTGGGCCGCGGTTCCGCGGCCCTTTGGTGAGCTTAGCTCACCAAACTTCTGGGCTTCCTTCTTTACTTCTTGGGCTTTCTATTTCCATAGTTATTTTCTTTGTTGGGCTTCTAATTCTTCTCCAGATGTTTCAGTGAAAACTTGTAGCGATCTTTTAACCGTTCACTTTGACATTTCGGACTGTATTGCCTTATACAATTGTAAATTGTTCTTCGTGACTAGGATCCGTCCACTTGTTGGTCAAAAGTCCCTTTTCTGTATCAACTTTCGTCTTTTTCACCGTATTTTCTCCAAGAACCTGTATCCTGTAATATGCAACAAACGTGCGTCAAGAGTACCTGTTTATTTATAAAACGGATAAGAATAGGGGGATGAAAAATGCAATATTATGGTCTGAACAGCTATGACGAGGGTTGACTTTCTACCATCTAGAAGATCAATGGTGATATTGTTCTTGACTCGCCACAGTTTTAGTAAAATAGATTTTTTCAGAAAACAGTAGTGGGAGTATGGTAGAACTGGAAAAGATTCTAGAACCGCAAACGATTACGGAAAATTTAATAGGACCTAAAGATTCAATCAGGTTTGACATTTCATTAGCCACTCCGCAGATATGGTGGGTAACCTCAGACACCCGAGAGGTACTCCGGTACCTCAAGGAAGGTGACAGGGAGGTTCTTGTTTACCTAGACTTGCCATTACTGCTATTCCAGACTATGAGACCCGGCAGAAGGATAAGTATAGCGTCGTTCTAAAGTTTACTTTAGAAGTGCACGTATATAATATTCTGCCAGAGGGTTGTTGTGGTCAGTGGGAGCAGCGGAAGCATAGTAGACAAGTAGCTTATGTCTATTTATAGACTAAAGCAGATATAGCAGAGATAGATCGTCTAATTTTGATGTGACAGTCATGGCATTGACTTCATCAGGATAGGGGATGGATCTGTTAAGAAGGTAGTAGGGTGTGATGTCCTGGTATTTGGATGACATACACAGAGTAGGAAGTAAAATTCCTATACTACAATCGGTTATACTTTGGTTGTCACACAGTAGTTTCTCCACACAGGATATAGATATAATATCAGACATTCTGGTTACTAGATCTATGGTTTTAGATATAGATTTGGGTAGTTTCCCAATCTGGGTACTTAGATAGTATTCTAAAGGTATTTAGAATAGATGACTCCTGGCATGGTGGTGTACCTGCAGGTGATGGAGTCACCCTCTCTAAAGGTGTCTTACAGACTAAAGGGGAGAGGGATGTGCATGATTAACATATCACTTTCTTAGGCAATTGAGTTGATCATGAGATGTCAAGTACCACACCAGATGTTGTTTTTGCACTAGATCCAATAAGTTGATATTAATCCAATCTTGGAGAAACATTCGGAAGTTGTTTTAGAACATAAGTGGATGTTCTACGGATTTGATGACGGCAGCCTCCTTCGGGGGACGGTTATCGTTCTAGGCTTCCAAGGTGACATGGATGACAGAGTGATTGTCAGAGTTATAGTTTTCCCTCTGATGAAGGGCAGTAGTTTGGACAGGTGGTCCAAGCGGATACTGAGAGAGGCATGGTGCAGGATACTGATTAGGTTCAGTTGACGATACAGTCTAAGAAATTTGGATTTAGAGTTCATATATGAACTAGGTCCCATCAGATATCCAGACATATTCTAAAACAGGTATTACTCAATTCGGGAGATGGCTTTCTTCGCGAACATAAGATTAAGAGAGACATAGAAAGAAACATCAGGGTGGATCCACTCACTGAGGCTATTTCTCGAACACAATAGTTTTACAAACGAGCTTTGTGAAACTGATTAGTAGAGGAGTTGGATGTTCGGTATCACACGGGCTGTGAGTATGCGACATCGCAATAATTAGCCTTAAGTGCAAGTGGGAGATTGTTGGATATAGTGCCCTCAAAGTCAATTATTGGATCGCAGAATGGTGATTGCAATGATTGAGGGAGGACCTATACCGGTAGGACAGTCTTACTCGAGATGATAGTATGCTATCTTGTTTACCATTATCAGTCATGTACAGCTTTAGGTGACATGATCACTATTACACGTTGATAAAGCCCTTACGATTCTTGCTTGACTACCAACAGTATGATGGCGATCATATACGTGAGAGTTGGGTGGTCTATAAGCACATCCTTAAAAGTGGTCCCTAGTCGTGGGAGTTTCGAGACAGGGCATCGATACTCCAGAGTAGACTAGTGTTTACAGTCGAGACCCTGACGAGGGGCAGTGGCCAGTCTCACAAGCTATTGGTGTCAGTTGGATCACCTAATATGTATGTAGGTGCTCATTGGATTATGAGTGCACCGGACAGGACTCGCCGGGGACCTGCAAGTTGGTATTATACCTAACGTCAGATAGCAGTTCCCTGGTGACATGTGTACATGTTAGTTCATCGACCTGAGATCGTCATTCGTCTCGTGTGAGTTCCCACTGTACTTTGATTATTACCCTACCACGGTTCAAAGGAGTCGTGCAAACAGGTTTTAGTTGGGTACAGTCCCGAGCCATATGGAGGCAAGTGAGCGGATCGGCATGGGATTCGTCTCTCCCGGTATTAGGGGTGAGATCGCGCTGTGCCTAGGAGAGCCATTACACAAAGCCCTCGGCCGAGATAGAAGATTTACTGGTAGGTACTCCAGTAGTATCTCAGGGTGTTTTGGGCTACACTATGACACGACTTATACCGCTATTGGGGGTCTGACGTTACCAGCCACCTAGGCCCGATATGCGATGCTCATAGACGAACGGACCGAACTATACGGATATTGTCACTGATAGGCTCAGTAGGGTTTCAGGATGAGTTCGCTCATCAGCTTCCCTTTCTGTCAATACACGGGAAGTCGTTACGTACAGCTAGTACTACTGACGGCTTGTGGTTAAACCTCCTGCCAGGGTATTGACGAGTCATTAGAGTCCCCCACAGATTGTTTCCCAAGTTCGGATGAAACGTTGTAGAGGCCGTATGGTTTTATGGCAGGATTCGAACATGCACGTGTACTTTTGCACGTGTCATGGTTCGGACAGATAATACTGCTGGGCTTTGGTTTAAGCCGGAACCTAGTATTATATTGTATAGGAGTATTTTTGTCTCATTGCATCTGTATTCGGTCGGAATACAAATGCGGGTATGTATATACAGTTTAGGGATATTCCTGTAATTCGTTACGGGATTATTTTTGGAGTTGCCAGTTTTTCTTCTCTCGGTTAAACATTAGCTTTAATGTTTAATTATTGATAAATGTGTTTGTATCTTTTTGGCCAAATTTCCTTCTCTTATTCTACCTTGGCCGAATTCATTTTTGATGTGGGATTGTTTTGGATGTGGTGAGTCATTTGGTGAGTCATCATGGATGTTTCTTGTTGGGCATGGGCTTTGTGTGAGTCACCCCTTTACATTAATTGCTTTTGTTGTGTGAAGGATTTTTTTGTGAGTGAGGTAGCTGCAGATTCTTTTGATGGAGGGTTTTCTTCATTTAGGGTTTTTAATTAATCAATCATTATTATTCCTTTAGTTTTCCCACCTCCTCAATTGCATTCACAGTGAGCTTGCTATGAAATGACCGAGCCCATTTGATGGGTAAGGAATTGTTCTTCATTGCAAAATCCATGATTCACTTCATCACTCCATGGCAACTTCATTAACCTTTCACCCAATTTGTTGGGTGCCTTAAGACAAAATATTCTACTCTCTCTACTTCAATCTTGGACATGTCGGCTAGCAAACTTCATATCCGAGTTGCCTCGGTTTTGAGGCGGGAGCCCGTATAAAGATTCGTTGACGTGGTGCAACCTCGACGAGGAGACAGGAAATTGGAGATGCCGCGAAGAGCGTGGGATGATGGCTAAAAACCGAAGGACACGGATCGATCGGTATAGCCATTTTATCATTTTGTAGATTGCTAGTTTAGTGTTAATGGCACGATTCAGGTTACAGTCTATGTTAGCGCCAGTTTATGAAATAGTTTTTATTCCGCGTTTGGCCTCGGATTATTAGCCGGGGCACTGGCGTAGACTTACAGAATTGCTCACACATTTTTCATGCGACCGTTAATACTTCTTGAGGTACTAACCGACCGATTACTAAATGTGCTCATATATTATACGTAATTAGCAATTTTCTCGTGTTGCAACACCAAAGGCTTGGCAGTGACTCCCAAACCAGTTGGTCTAAGGCACTAGGTGATGAAGCACCCTCGCTATATTTTTTTATGCTGCCTTGGTGATTACAAAATCAGTATTCATTTTTCTTCACCATTTTATACTTTATTTATTATTTTCTTCATACTTTGGCTTTTAGACAAGAGCATTTCAAGGTATCCTCTACTATCCCGAGTTCAAGACGTGTGTAAGTGCGTATAGTAGGGTATCAACGTTCAGATGTTTGGCTTCCGGAATAGGAACTATTTTTCAGACTTATTTTTATTCTCAGATTAATGACTTCCTTCATCTTACTAACCCTTTGGACAACGGCTCATAATTACTTATTACTAGTTTCGTTTAAGAAAACATCTAACTTTTCTAGTTTTCTTAAAAAATTTCAATCTTTTAATTGTAATTTTTCACTTTCTAACCTTTTATTATAAAAGAAATTTTGGAAATTTTTTATGTTTTGTGCTTATGCAAAGTGTAATGCAATGTGATGCGTAAATAAACACAAACCTCCCCAAAACCTGTTTACAGCAGTGTCCTCACTGTTGTCATCTGTTAAATCTCAAAAACTTGTAGACTTAGGAGAAAAAGTTATTAACAGGGAAAAGAATAAATGAAAGTGAAAATCTTCACCCAAACTTATTTTTTATTATATTTATGTAAAATTTGGCATTTTTTATTTATTATTTATTATTTATTTATATATATATATATATTTTTATTTACAAATGATTCACTTCCATTCTAAAAAATGAGACAATATTACCGAGACATGAAGGTGAGATGGAGGAAAATCAATCATTATAAATCTGCTCCTGTAAAAACAGGAGCTCCTCCATTGGATCAGTGGAGAAATACGGTTTTAATCTATGCCAGTTCACTTTGAAAATTGTACCGTTTTTTCTATTTTCAACTTCAACTGCCCCGTGCGAGTATACATACCGCACCACAAATGGTCCTTTCCAACGAGATCGTAGCTTATCCGCATGAAGATGGAGACGGTAATCGTAAAGAAGGACTTGTTGACCTGGAATAAAAGTTTTTCTCAAAATATTTTTGTCATGAAATACCTTCGTCCGATTCTTTACAATCACCGCATTATCATAAGCTTCATCGCGAAGTTCATTTAACTCATTTAATTGCGGCTTCCGAAAGTTGCAGGCTTGATTCAAATCGAAGTTAAGTTCTTTAATGGCCCACATTGCTTTATGTTCAATCTCGACCGGAAAGTAGCAAGCATTTCCAAATACTATTCGGTAAGGAGACATACCAAGATCGGTCTTATAAGCGGTACAAAATGCCCAAAGAGCATCCATCAATTTGATTGACCAATCTTTCCGGTTTTTAGAAACTGTTTTCTCCAAAATTTGTTTGATTTGCCTGTTAGAAATCTTAGCTTGCCCGCTCGTTTGGGGATGATAGGGTGTCGAAAGTCTGTGGTTGATTGAATATTTCCGCATCAAAGTCTCGAAAGACCGATTACAGAAATGCCTCCCGTTGTCGCTAATGATAGCGCGAGGGTGTCCAAATCGCGAAAAGATATTTTCTTTAAGGAACTTAATGACAGCCTTGTTGTCATTAGTGCGACATGGAATAGCTTCCACCCATTTCGAGACGTAATCAACCGCTAATAAGATGTACAAATTCCTAAAAGAGTTGGGAAAAGGACACATAAAATCAATTCCCCAAACGTCGAAAATTTCAACAACCAAGATCGGTTGAAGTGGCATCTCATTTCTTTTAGAAATCTGACCCGTGTTTTGACATTGTGGACAGGTTTTGCAATGATCAAATGCATCTTTGAATAATGTAGGCCAGTAAAAAACGCATTGCAAAACCTTCTCCGCCGTCTTTCGTGGACCAAAATGACCTCAACATGCCTAATCATGACAGAAAGATAAAACACTCTTGAATTCATCATTGGGGACACATTTGCGAATGATTTGGTCAGGACAATATTTAAACAAATAAGGTTCATCCCAGTAAAAATGTTTTACTTGGGAAAGAAATCGATAATTGTCTTATTTAGACCAATCGCTAGGAATAAGTCCCGTTGCAAGATAATTCACAATATTCACGAACCAAGGTTCGCAGGACACAGTCAAGAGTTGTTCGTCAGGAAAAGAGTCATTAATTGGCAAGGTCACAGTTGGTGAAGAGATGCGTGAAAGATGGTCGACTACTACGTTTTCACATCCTTTCTTATCTCGAATGACAAGATCAAATTCTTGTAATAATAGGATCCAACGTATTGACCTACCTTTAGCATCCTTCTTCGATAAAAGTTGTTTAAGGTGGAGTGGTCAGTGTAAACTACAATCGGTGAGCCAATCAAGTAAGGCCTGAATTTTTCAAATGCAAATACAACTGCCAAGTGTTCTTTCTAGGTTGTTGTATAATTAATTTGGGTATCATTCAACGTCTTACTTGCATAATAAATCGCATGTGGCATCTTATCAATGTGATGTCCTAAGACTACACCAACAGCGAAATCTGATACATCACACATAAGCTCAAACTGGTGATTCCAATCAGGAGATGATAGAACAGGGGCTGTAGTGAGAGAATTTTTAAGTGAGTCAAATGCAGCCACACAGTCTGAATCAAAGTGAAATATTTTATCCTTGGCCAAGAGAAGAGTTAAAGGTCTAGCAATTTTGCTAAAATCCTTAATGAATCTCCTATAAAATCCTGCATGACCAAGGAAAGATCGTATATCTTTGACGCATTTGGGATGAGGAAGGTTATGAACGACATCTATTTTAGCTCTGTCGACCTCAATGCCTTTCTGTGAAATGACATGTCCAAGAACAATACGCTCTTGGACCATGAAATGGCATTTTTCTCAATTCAAACTTAAGTTCTTATCTTTACAACGAGTAAAAACTGCGTCAAGATGAGATAGTCAATCATCAAAAGAGTCCCTGAATATCGAGAAATCGTCCATGAAAATCTCCAGAAAATTCTCTACCATGTCCCCAATATCCCCATCATACACCGCTGAAATGTAGCGGGAGCATTGCATAACCCAAAGGGCATGTGTCTATAAGCAAAAGTACCGAAATGACAAGTCAATTTGGTTTTATCTTGATCCTTTTTGGCAATAGGGACCTGGTTATAGCCAGAGTATCCATCTATGAAACAATAATATTCATGTCCAGCTAATAGTTCCAACATCTGGTCAATAAAAGGTAAGGAGAAGTGGTCTTTCCTCGTTGCGGCATTGAGTTTTCTGTAATCAATACATACACGCCATCCAGTTTGAGTTCGTGTCTGGATCAACTCATTAGCCTCATTAGATATGACCGTGATGCCAGATTTCTTAGGGACTACATAAATAGGACTTACCCATTGGCTATCAGAGATTGGGTAAATGATACCACTGTTAAGGCATTTGACGATTTCTTTCTTTACCGCCTCCTTCATGACAGGATTTAACCGTCTTTGTGGTTCTCGGGTTGGCTTGTCTTCATCCATCAGATGTATATGATGTTCAACAATCAAGGGACTAATCCCTTTGATGTCATTCATTGTCCAACCAAAGGCTTTCCAGTTAGATCTCAAGACCATCAAAAGAGCGTTCTCTTGCTCTAAGGCTAGAGAAGCGGATATGATCGCAGGCAAAGACTCATTCTCACCTAAATATGCATATTTAAGGTGAGAAGGTAACAATTTGAGATCTAATGTGGGGGGAGAGACAATAGAAGGTGGGGTAAGTGAATGGCATTCAGATTCTCGAAGAAGTTCATAGCCTGCAAAGGATACAGACTCGGAAAGTGTGACTGACTCTTGTGATGAGTCAGGAGGTTCAAACTCAGGGTAGGACCCGTCAAAAGTGTCCTCACTATAATGTGCAAGATCAAACAATGATGTGCTAATGTCGTCGAGATCATCAAAGCAAAGTTCATCAGCCTTGCAGCTTTCGGGATCTATCTCGTGGACAGAACAGATATCAAGAATATGAGTAGAGGGTTCAGATGGCTGACTTCCAATCTTGTAAATGTTAAGCTCAATTGTCATTTTCCCAAAGGATAGCTTCATGGAACCGTTTCAACAATTAATAACAGTATTGGAAGTGGCAAGGAAGGGTCGACCGAGAATCACCGGAATTTGGTTCCGTAGGTTTGCTACATGCTATGTATCCAAAACAATAAAGTCCACAGGGAATATAAATTCCCCGAATTTTATCAACACATCCTCAATATCACCCATAGGTTTGGTGATGGATCGGTCTGACACTTAGAGAGTATAATGAGTTGGTTTCAACTCTCCAATCCCTAACTGCTCGTAAACAGAGTATGGAAGAAGATTAACACTAGCGCCAAGGTCGAGTAAAGCACGGTTAATATTTTTACCCCTAAAAGAAATAGAGAATGTAGGACATCCAGGGTCCTTCTATTACTTTGGTAATTGTGGGGTAAAAGCTGTGCTAACATTATTCGTCATGAATACCTTTTTGGGCACTTGAGTCTTCCTATTTCTAGTGCACAAGTCCTTAAGGATTTTCGCATAAGCAGGAACTTGTTGGATAGCATCTAGGAGAGGGATATTGATGTTAACCTGTTTAAACATTTTCATAATTTTCTCCATATGCGGACTTGGTTTGTTTCCCCTTAACCTTTTCGAATAAGGAGCTTTAGCAATAAGAGCTGGGTCCAATATTGGAGAAGGTCGTGTGGGTGGAACAAATCCCAGAATTGGAGTGGGGATCGTCTTTGGTTGACTAGAAGAAGTGGGCTGAGAGTTCGAGCCTTGAGGAAAACGGAGAATAGGCTCGCAAGAAAATGAACTAGGGTCAGAAGTGGAAGTGGAAGTGGAAGCCGGGGTGTCATTGATAGATTCATCATTATCAATATCAATCTGTTCACCGACTTGATTATTCAGTACTCTTCCGGATCTCAACGTTATAATGGCACTCACATTGTAGTGTTGTGAATGCCCAAGATTCGGTAGGGGTTGAGATGGAAGTTTTCCTTTCTCTCTAGCACTCATTTTGGCATTTAATCATGCAATTTGTGCTTCTGTCGATTTAATACTCTCACTGTGAGAAGTGTAGTTCTTCTTTATATCATCAATAGAAGACCTTATATCAGCCGACACTTGGATGGAATGTTTCATGAATAAATCCAAGGTTCGTTCGAATGAAGAGGAGTTATCAGTACCGGTCAATTGCAAAGAATTATTATACGGTGCAAAAGTGTTGGCTGGATTTTGAAAATTTTGGGGTTGAAAGGGGTGCTGACTCAGTTGTAGTGGTTGCTGTTGTTGCGGAGGGACCCTTTGAAAGCTATTTTGGTTTGGAACTGTATTTTGAGTTTGGTGTTGGTTCCAAGCAAAATTAGGGTGATTCTTCCAATCCTGATTATAAGTGGAAGAATAAGGATTATTTCTAGGTCGTTACTGAAAAGCAGCATTAGTGAGTTCTTGACCTTGAAACGGAGAATTCAAAGGACATTATTCCATCAAATGTGATGGATCGGAATAGCATCCACACTCAGTTTTAGGGAGTGTGACCGGGTTTAGGGAGGCCAATAAAAATTTGTGTTCCATAGCTTCAAGTTTCTTTTGCATTGCTGCCATTTCATCTTTGACTGCTATGGAAACATCAAGTTGATGGATACCACTCTTAGATGATGGTTAACTAACACTCTCCCATTGCAAAGTTTTTTCAGTAAAATCTTCTAAAAATTTCCAAGCTTCACCGTCGTCTTTAGACATGAAATTTCCTTGACACATGGATTCAAGCATCTGCTTTGTTGTTGATTAATGTCCTCATATATGATTCTGCACAGATCCTATCGATGGATTCCATGATGAGGACATTGGACTAACAGATCCTTGAATCGTTCAAAACACTTCCAAAATTGTTCATTGGGAAGCTGGGTAAATTGATTGATTTCGCTACGGACAAGGGCGGTCTTGTGATTGAGATAAAATTTCTTAAGGAAAGCTATGAAGAATTCATCCTAGTTGGAAATAGAGTGTGCAGCTGTGTTATAAAGCCATTTCTCGGCTAAATCGCAAAAAGTGAACGGGAGAAGATGCAATCTCATAGCATCCACAGAAAGTTGTGAAGTGCCCATCACAGCACATACGTTTTCGAATTTGGTGATAAAAACGTATGCGTCTTCAGACTCGAGACCGTGAAATTTCGGTAAAAGATTGATGTAGTGTAGTTTGATTTCGAAGTTATCCCCATTGACTGGTGGAATAGAAAGAAAAGTAGAAAGAGGACCACGTATCGGGTAGCATATCTCCTCGAGAGACATACACGGTAGAGTCTGCGCACCTACGGGCGGTGGCAAAGTGGTGTTATAATTTGATGGAGATCTATCCATCGCGGTGGATGTAGTGAGTGGTGAGGAAAAAGAAGATAAAGAATTACCGACTTCGGAGTCGATAGGAGGAACGCGGACAAGACGGGCACTAGAATCCCGTGTCCAGCCGAGCATGCACTAAACGGTTTAGCACAAGTGACAGCGTTTGTGATAATTAAAGAAAGTGGTTTATTTTTGGTTTTTGGTTTGTTTTGAAAAAGACGGATTTAGAAAAATCAAAACAAAAAAAATGCACTGTCACCTAGGTCAAGTCACTAGACCGCTCCTAGACTTCCAGAAGACAAATCGCAGGATAAATTCTCTACTACCTCTTTATCCCTCCTGTGGCCAGGTAAGTGCCAGGTAAATGGGAGGTATCTGCTGCGTAAGTAGCGGGCCTAATTAAGTAACCACTTGCCTTAGACACACTTGCCTTAGACACCACAAAAGAAATGCGGATAAGTAATAGATTATCCATGACCTTCTTCTGTCCTAATTAAGCGCGACGGTCCTTCGAGTCTTATCTAGATATTTTTTAGTTAATGAAGGGTGATGTGGATGCTAGTTTTGTGATTTTTGGGGCTTAGGAAGGGTAATGAAATCCCCACCTAATCTGAATTTGGTTTTTGCCCCTTAATTTCCGTATTAAAATATGCAAACAACCAATATCAAAACACGCAACAAATTTTTATTTTTGAGCGGCGAATTTTTGCAAAGAATCCTGCAGAAAAGTTGTTATTGAACAGATCAGAGGAGAGATAAGAAAGTAGAGAATATACCACAGAGAACTGGAGCCCTAAACCTTCAAGAATTTCGCGGATCCGCCGCTAATTCCTGCAATATGCCGCGGTTCCACGGTCTGTTGTCAAGTTCTTTGAACTGAAATTGTACTGCTTCTCCCTTTTGCTCTTCTGTCCTTTATGAAGTGAACTGAATAATTTTCTCACGGCTGTAGTGATTCCAGATTTCCTTGCAAAATTCACACACTAATCGTTAAGCACACGATGCGGTTTTGATTTAAAATTTTGATGGAATAATAAAGTTTCAACAGCAAGCACGAACAAATTACATATGCATCCCCGGCAACGGCGCCATTTAATTGATATCGAATGATTGATTAAAATGAAAAATATAATCACAATCAAAGAATTTATAATCGCAATCAATAACAGTGTCGAAGTAGTTCGTTAATGAGTACGGGTCGTCCACTGGGATTCGTGTATTTATTCGTTCTTGCTTTAGTTGGGTTGAAGATAATAGTAAAGAAAATTCAAGAAAATGAGATTTCAAGATTTAATTGAGTTTTTCATTTCAAGAAAATCAAGGAAGAGTTTAAGATTTAGTAATCAAGAAATTGTCCAATATCAATTTTAGTTATCAAGAAAATGAAGAATAGCTTGTAGCATTCGATAGGAATTAGTAGCAATGATGAATACTAAAAATGACTCATCTTATCTATTGATGAATTATAGCTAGAACGATGGCGATGAATGAAGATTAGGGATCTATTGAAGAAACTAGGGTTTCTCTTTCACTATCCCTTGTCTTTTCATTGATCATCGTTCAAATCTAGCCTTTAGCAAAGAGAATCATTAATCATTTAAACCCAAAATGCAACGAAATTATCAAGAACGGTGATCTCGTTCCAAATTAAGTCATTGATGATTCTTTTTCCTAAAATTCATGACTCTCATAAGACTTAAGATACGTATAGAATTTCATCACCATTTGATCTACCGAATTCCTTCGAATCCTTAGCAAGCGGAGATTTACTCATGCATAATGAAAATAAAAGAATCAAGAATTAGAAATTTCATAATGCAAGAATGTAAAGAAAGTGAGAAGTAACAATTGATCACCTTTATTAATCAACTTCTAATTACACATTCCTTCCATCCGAGATTACAAGAATCGCTCTCGATCGCTCTCATGAAGAGGTAACTATTCCGTCGAATTTCACTTCGCTTGATCTCCGTAAGACTTGGACCTGTCGAGGATCTCGTGCTCTTGATGACGATCGGCTTTGCGTAAAGGATCTTGAATGTCGTCACTCGACTTTGTTCTCAACGATTCCTTATTTGGATCTTGAATTGGAATTGAATTGGATTTGGTTTTGGTTTGTGTGCTAGAAATCGACTACAATCAACAACTAGCCCTTAACAACCTCCCTAGGTCTCTATTTATATCCCTAGATCAAGCTTCCCTCATAAGCTAGGTTGTTACAAGAAGGCATCTAGAATAAGCTAGGTAGTTATGAAGCTTGATCAACAAGCTAGCTTGTTGTAGAGAAGTTTCCAGAAGAAGATTGTTACAATGAAGCGTCCTCAGCAAGCAAGGTTATTGAGAAGAAGGTTTTGGAAAATTCCCAATCGCTGACGCCCTGACTCGGCCGCGGATCCACGGAGGATCGGCTTAACTCGGCCGTGGTTCCGCGACCATTTGGTGAGTTTGCATCTTCAAACTTTCTGTGTATTCTGGTGTTGATGTTGGGGTCTTCATTTGATATCTGGAATCTTCTAATGTTTTCTTAGTTACTGCCAGTATTTAACTCTTTAATTTCCTGTATTTTATATCGGCAGGTTTCTGATTCCTGTTATTTGATCTAAATAATCTGGCACAAGATCTCAGTAAAGAATGTGAGAGATACAGAATATATGCATGAAATAATAAACACACAATTTCCTTCCAGAATGTTGATTATAATGTATAACACGTGGTAATTGATATTTTCCAGACGAACTTGTAATACGTGTTATATTTATAACAAACATCCTTAGATGATTAGAAAAGTGAGGAAATTGTTATGTTAAAAATTGCAATATTTTCGACTGAACACTATCTTATCCTACAGACCCTAACAAGTGAGAATTTACTCGATCCTGGAGATCAATGAAGTAAAAGAAAGATGTGTAAGTCGATGTCGCACACCCCACACATTTGTAGGGAGACGGAATACACAAAAAACGATTTTTTATACTTGCGACATCGACCTATCATACAGGATCTTTTTGGAAACCTTAACTAGCTAAACTACATAGAGTTCTAAACTACTGTGTAAGTGTTTTATACCTTGATGATTCTAGTCCTTCAGGTCTTCTTCTCCTTAGCTTAAGCTCCTCGAAGGTGCGAATCTAGCTCGGTCATCGGCCTCCTCGTGTCGAAGATGATCCACCCGAGAGTCTATGGTTCAAGATCCAACCTCTAAACCGAGGTAACTAAAGTACCTAGTTCGCTAATCTAGATAGCTTAGAAGATGTATAGAGTTAATTGGAGTGTTTAATCTCAAAGGACTCTAGGGTTCACAACATATGTGAGGGTTAGGGTCTTGAGGAAGAAAGAGAAGAACAAATGGAGAGAGAGAGAGAGAAAATGAACAAATGAGCTAAGTCTTGTGCAAGTGAAGAATATCTCATTCTTTTCTCACAAGAAGTATGCAATAATGTTCAATAGAAAATTGTACCCATGCTTCAATAATAAGTCCAAACCAATAAACAAATGAATTAGCCATGCTTCACCCATACCACAAATATCTCCATTTCCACCTCATTAATCTATTTTCCAAACTTAGATAAATCCAATAATGAGGTGTCCCCTTCTAGAAGCAACTCTTGTAAAATTACAAGAATGCCCTCACCGTATATACATACCTGTATTCGTACTGCAAAAATACGAATACGATGAAATAATAATAATCCAATAATATAATACTAGAATATGGCTTAAACCAAAACCCACTAGTATTATCCGTCCGAACAATATTCGTGTAGGCAGTACACGTATATGATCGGAACCCTGCACGTAAAACCATACGGCCTCTACATCGTTTCGCCTGAACCAGGGAAGCCCTCTATGTGGGACTCTAAAAACTCGACAGTACGCTGGTAGTGGGTTTAACCACAAGTCCGTCAGCGGCACTAGCTGTACGTAACGGCTATCCAGGTAGCTGTCGAAAAGAAGGCCAACGAGCGAACTCATCTGAACCCCTACCGAGCCTATCCATGACAATCTCCATACAGTCCGGTCTATTCGTCTAAGTGTATCGCATATCAGCCCTAGGGGGTGGTAAACGTCAAACCCCAATAGCGCAATAAGTTGTGTCGGTGTAGATCCCAATACACCCTAAGAAACTACTGGTGTACCTATCAGTAAATCGCACTTGCCCTAACCAGGGACTTTGTATATTGTCTATTCGAACACAGCGTGATATCAACTCCCAATACCGGGAGAGACGAATCCTTTCTATCCACTACTGCCTCCAAGTGCTTCAGGACTGCGCCTAACTACTACGTGTTTGCACGACTCATTTGAGCCGTGGTAGGGTGGTAATCTAAATACAGTGGGAACACACTCGAGACGAATAGTGATGTCAAGTCAACAGACTAAGCTGTACTCTTGTTACCCGGGAAATACTAACTTACAATAGGTATAATGCCAACCAGCAGTTCCCATCGAGTCTGTCCAGTGTAACTCATAACCTAATGAGCACCTGTATACTATCTCTGGTATCGCATGCCAATGGATGCGGGACAGGCCATCTCCCCTGACTGGGATGAGAAGTATATACACTAGTCTACTCTGGAGTATCGATACCCTGTCTCGATAATCCTTCGACTATGGACAAGCTTAAGGATGTGTTTATACACTACCTAGCCCCCACTAGTGTAACTGCCATCACAACGCTGGTAGTCAAGCAAAGATCCTAAGAGCTCTATCAATATGTATTAGCGATATGCTAATAGAAATATATACACATATTAATATAGAATCAAATCAGATAGCATACTATCATATTGAGCAAGACTGTTATTATATCTGTGTATATCCCAAGCTTCCAAAATGTAATATACAATCCAGTACTATACAATAATGGACTTTAGAATATATATCACTAACAAGGTGGATGAATACGGAACCCATAAGTTAAACAAAAATTAAAATTGGAGAAAGTAATTGCGTAAAGTAATGAGACAAAATTAAAAAAAAAAGAAACTATCTTTTATTGAAACTTTTGCATTACAGAATTTGATTGCTGAAAAAAATTAAAAAAACAAAAAAAACCCCTAAATTTCTTGATAAATCTAGATTGCTCAATCGATAGATGATAGATAGATAATCTTAAATGCTCTCGGTCCTTTATATAGGCTCTAAAACTTGAAGCCCCATATGTCATCTTAAAATATGCGAAAAGACGATCAAGCCCCTGAAAATTCACATACAATGGATGTTTCCCCCAATCAGAGCAAAGCTCTGTTTTAAAAATTGTTGGATATATATATGCCCTAGAGGCCATTATATGATAGTGGATGTATTTATACATGTATATATATATTCAGTGTACATTCTTGCTCGACATGATAGTATGATATCTGGTTCTTCTTTATCTGACATGTTGATAAAGCCCTGATGATATAGGCTTGACTACTGTGATTATGATGGAGATCATATTAGTGGGACATCTGTAGTTTATAAGCATATCCTGAAATGTCCCTAGTCGTAGGTATATCGAGACGGGGCATCGATATACCAGAGTAGACTAGCGTGTATGATACTAGACCCATATGATGGGCGATGGATGTTCCCACATTCATCGATGTTTGACATCGAGATCGTATACGGGTGCTCAGTGATGACTGGGTACACTGGACGGACTCACCGAGAACTCCTCCTATATGGAATTATATCTATCGTCGGATAGCGGTTCTCAGGTGACACTGGTGCAGGTTAGTCTGTAGACCCGAGATCGTCATAGAGTCTTGTGTTTTCTCCCACTGTACTTTGATTACCACCCTACCACGGCTCTACTGAGTCGTGCAAACAGGTGGCCGTTGGGTACAGTCCCGAGACACACGAAGGCGATGAGCGATAGGAGGGGTTTCGTCTCTCCCGGTATTGGGAGTTGAGGCTGTGCTGTGCTCAACTGGCTATATCAGTAAGTCTCTGGCCAGGGCTGTTAAGATTTACTGATAAGTGTTATCAGTAGTTTCTCGATCTGTTATAGACCTTTCATTGGCATGACTTATTGAGTTATTGGGGTCGACGTTACCATACCTAGGCTTGATATGCAGCATATCTGACGAAAAGACCGGACTGTACGGTAGTGTTGCCGGTTGGCTCGACGGGAGTTGTAACAGGTTCGCTTGTTTTCTTCTGATCGCTCAATACCCGGGTGGCCGTTACGTTTAGCTGACCTCTTGCGGCTTGGGGGTGCTTGATATGATCATCACCCACTGCCGGCGTATTGACGAGTCTTAGAGTCCCATAATGGAGTTGCCCAGTCCAGGCGAAACGATGTGGTGCGCATATGAGATATGCGCGTGGAGCCGGTTAAAATGCGTGTATGTGATACTGTATATTAGCCGGGCGGTTTACTTTTGGTCGGGTTGTATGTGATATGACCGAGTTGCTAAATCAAGTGTTGATTTATCATTGACCATTAGTTTCTCACTAGACATCCTTTCTTGTCTTTTTTTTTTGTATGCATGCATGTATGCATTCATTCTTATTCATGCACATATGGATGTGCATGCACACATACATGCATACATCATTCTATCATGGTTGTTGATATAGTGGATGGTGGCAATATAAGACTCACACCCTTTATAAAATATATGGATATTATTTTTGGAAAAGAAAAATGAAAATGGAAATTGTTTCATGGTTGAATATTTTATTCTTTCATTAACCCTTTAGTTTAGACATGATTTAATTTCTATGGTCATTTTTGTTCCAAACAAAAATATCTAGATATTTTATAACCATGGTTGAGAATGAGAGAGTGAAAATATATATATTTTCATTTTCTTATTTTATTCAACAAGCTTATCATTATCTTGAGTTTAAAAAAGCCATCATCTTCTTCTTCCTTTCTCTCTTGCTCTCTAGTTCTCTCAATTGAGCAAGAGAGTTACCAAGTTAGGATTTTGAAGTGAGAAAACCAACCACAACACCATTCTACACTAGTCTTGCCCATTAGTGAAGAGTGTTAGCTTCCATTTCTTCTCTTGATCTTATGAAGTTTCAAGCTTGGACAAAAAGGACTCCGGGTGGATCATCGTGGACCTAGACGACCTCAAGCGGACTTTTTTCCAACCCTCAAGTAGCCAAGGAGTCTAGCGTAGGGAGCTACAAAGGTTGTACTCTCAAAACCCTAGCTTTTACTACTTGTATTTGTGTTTAAGTTTAGTTTCCCGAATTTTTCTAGCTTGATCCTTGTGATTGTTTCTTTAGCACCATCTAAAATTAAAATATGGCATATGTGTTGCCTCCAAACCCTAGCAGTGGTGCTGTAGGAAACCCTTCATGGTATCAGAGCCAAGCTAGAATCTTAGGTGACGCTTAGGCGAAGTTAAAACTCCGATCGAACCAAAAATACGGATTTTTAACCCTTCTCTGTACATTTTTTAAAAACTGTGTTTTATCAGAATTAAAAATACTTAAAAAATTCAGCAGGAAAATCTAAGCAATACTGTAAAAAATGAAGCAATAAACCGTACATTCCGCCGTAGAACCGTGGCCAGACCTTGCTTAGGCCGCGGATCCGCGGCCGTACAGATGAATCATTGCTTCTTTTTCACACAGTAATGTTCCTACCTGCTTTTATATATTTTTGGGTATTTTTAATATGATTCAAGAGTTGAGTGTTCTGAGGATTGTTTTGGATTCATTAATTCGATCGGAATATTTAATTTCGTGCTGTTTTCGGATAATTTAGAAAGTATTAAAAAGTTCGAATGGATATCATTAACTCACTTTTTCCCGGTACGAAAAACTTTCAAATGTTGAATTTTTCTCGAGTTTAAATCTTTCGGAAATACGTGCAACTAATGTGGTGGACCCTCTAGAAGAACACAGACCTTAACTCGATTATGTGACCGTCTGAACTGCTTCTGAACCTTAGGGTTTGAGGCAGTACGGCGTGCCACATGTGAGGCGTTGGCTTGACCCTTTTACGGCTGGACCGCTGCTACTTTGACACATGTCGGGATTTTTGAACTCCGCTCAAGTGTTGAGCTATTTAGGAAATCTTGGGTATTTGATTATTCGATTGGAAATTTTAATACTGTCTATTTATCTGGAATGTGATACAATATGTGGAATTCATATAGTTAGGCATGAAATGCGAAGTATGTGATATTTCGGATTTTCGATGTCTAAAGTGATTGTAGATTCCAAATGTTGTAGTTTTACACTTTCTTTTCTGTGACCGTAAGTGTAGTATGTAGTTGTATTACCGGTTTTCGTTGCTATACATCAACGACGATCGGTGTATGCATACTTACTTACGTTGATGATATATGATATTATATGTTGCTGAGATATGATGTGCAGGATTGTCGCGATTGAATAGCCGGGTTTTTTTTATATGAGATGAGAGTTTTCTTTTCAATCATGTAAAATTCAAATGTAATGTAATATTCTTTTATTTGGGGCACTTCCGAGTTGAGGTTGATGCCACCAGTGTTGTATATTATTTACTTTTCCGCATTAGGATAGACTCAAGGAGGGGAGCACAAGTGACCGGGTTCTGAGGTTCAGTGGGAGGCCATCTCGAGAAGTCGAGACCGGGTCTCCTAAACTCCAGAATTGGTAGGGTCACTTGCCTCTCTCGTAGGGGTCTAGGGGTGTGGGCTTGGCTATTCATCGCGACTATGGAATCCGTATTTTCTATTGTTGGCTAAATACTAAATACGGACGTTCTAGTATATCCCACATTATATCTGTGTTTCTGCTGCATAATGTGATGTGATATCTGAGACGAATGATATATTATATATGAGATATATAGTAGACGTTGCTTATGTTTTACACCCGCGCTAGTCCCGTCCCGGTATGCCGTTAGTTAAGTAACCTAACGGTGCATAACGGAACATTGCGACGAAAGCGGATGGCATAAGCGTATGTGGTATTTTCGTTTCTTTTCTGTGATTGGCTTAAGGACTTAAATGATGGGACTACATTAATATGATCAATGTAAAGAAAATAAACCTAAAAAAGATGTTGTAGAATCGGATTTAAAAACCACTCGGCTCTTTATAAAAAAACTACATTTCAAAACTACGGAGCTTAAGCCACTCCTTTTGAAAACCATTTGATTCTACAACGATATCAAGTTCAAAGCGTTAAAGATTTTCTTAAAAATCATCCGCAACCCTCCATCATTTTAGGAAGTAGAGTACTTAGTATTCGTGCTACGTTTGTTGACCTTAGCCAAGGCGTAGTGTACGGTAGCTAAGTGATGTCTTCCTACAATGCATATGATGCAGATTAATTGGGATGGGCATGTGACTTTGTTGACCTTAGCCAAGGGTCATGTGAACGGGTATAATTAATCAAGAAATGACGGGTTGAACTTGACTAGTGCTTGTGATTTGTTGACCATAGCCAAGGTCATAGGAACTAGGTGTAAAAACCACATCGGGAATTTCAATAGTTGAAATTTGCAATGAGATTGCATACCTTACATATGATGGTTGGATCCCGATCCCACTGTGGGCAATAGTTGCTCCCAGGAGAGTTTTACAGTTTACAGTTAGCTAACTCATTAGGTTCTAGAAAGGTGTTAACGGGGCTACGCCTCTGGGAAAACGAGATTTACTTTAATTAGGTCCGTGCGAAAGCACGGGGAACCTCCCTCAAGTACCGACACTGGCCTGGCTGAACGGTTAGCAAAGTTGTAGACTGTAATTAATCCTGGCTAGTTTTCTTTTTAGGTTTGAAAGAAAAACTTGATTAAAGCAGTGGGAGACATCGATTAGACAAGATAATAACCAATCTGATCTTTGCAAGAGCTTTCGCTGAGTGTATTCTTTTCTCTCTCTTAATGGCAGATACCAATGACTAGACTCAAGCTTCTACTAGATAAAAATAAACTGAATGGGACCAATTATAAAGACTGGCTGAGGAATCTGAAAATAGCCTTGACTTATGATAAAGTATCATATGTCCTCACGGCTCCAGCCCCGCCCGTCCCAGGTCCAAAATCCTCAGTTGCGGATAAAGAAGTCCGCAAGACATGGGACGCTGACTGTGCCACGGCCAAATGCCTCGCGCTTGCATCGATGGATAACACACATCAAAAGTAGCACGAGAATATGGACATTCATAACATATTCCTCCATACAAAGGAGTTGTATGGAGAGCAATCCCGCGTATTACGATACGAAGCATCAAAGAAATTGTTTCAGATGTGAATGGCCCCTGGCACACTAGTAGGAGACCATGTTCTGAAGATGATAGCTCTCATAGAAGAGCTTGAGGACCTTGGATGGACGATAGACAATGAACAATATACGGATATTATTCTGCAGTCCCTCCCCTCCACCTTTGCTCAATTCATAGTTAACTTCAACATGCACAACATGGAGAAGGAACTACCTGAACTTCTTAATATGTTAAGGAGTGCAGAGAGCACACTGAAATCAGTGAAAATTCCCGTTTTGAGTGTTGGGCAATCTTCTTCTTCTCGCCCAAAGGCTAAGGCCAAGGGAAAGCTCAAGAAGAAGCCCACCAAGCCTAGGGGTGGAGTTAAAAAGGTTAAGGGGAAGGACAAGTCCAAAGCTGGAGAATCGGGGAAAGGGGAATGTTTTCATTGCCACAAAACAGGACATTAGAAGCGCAACTGTACGGAGTACTTAAATCTCAAGAAGAAGCATGGGGATGCTTCCGCTTCAGGTGTGTTTGTGACAGAAAACTGTTTTTCAATAAACTCTGCTTCCTGGGTATTAGATACCGGTTCAGGTTATCACATTTGCAATTCTATGCAGGGGCTGAGAAATAGCAAGGTTTTGAAGATAGGTAACCATACTCTCCGCGTTGGAAATGGTTCCAATGTACATACAGTCGCAGTGGGAGAGTATCACTTGGGGTTGCCATCTGGGTGTATATTGGTTTTGAACCCATGTTATTTTGTACCAAGTATGCTTTGTAATATAATATCTGTTTCTTTGTTAGACAATGAAGGATATAATTTTGTATTGCAGAATAATGTTATGAACATCACCTGAATCAAATGTTGGTTGGGTGTGGTACGCTTAATAACGGGATATACGTCATAAATCAACACACAGTTTTCAGTATACAACACACTAATAAAAGAAAACTTTCAGAGATAAATGAAGCTTTTCTTTGGCACTGTAGACTTGGTCATATTAACGAAACAAGACTAAACAAGTTACACAAAGATGGATATTTAAACCCTTTTGAATATAAATCTTATGCGACTTGCCAGTCTTGTATCAAGGGTAAAATGACCAAAACTCCGTTTATCGGACACGGAGAAAGAGCTACTGAGCTCCTAGGCCTCATACATAGTGATGTATGTGGACCAATGTCTACACAGGCTAGAGGCGGTTTTTCTTACTTCATTACTTTCACTGACAATTTCTCAAGATTCAGTCATGTATTTTTATTAAAGCACAAATCCAAAGCTTTCGAGAAATTCACTGAATATAAACTCGAAGTAGAAAAACAAACCGGCTTGAGTATCAAAATGCTTCGATCAGATCGAGGTGGGGAGTACCTCAGTACAGAATTTACAAACTTCCTAAAAGAGAATGGGATTCTCTCTCAGCTCACTCCTCCTTACACACCACAGCACAACGGTGTGTCTGAACAACGGAATCGGACCCTATTAGATATGGTCCGTTCCATGATGAGTGATGCTGAGTTACCTGTCTTATTTTGGGGGCATGCATTGGAATCTGCAGCGTTTCTACAGAACAGGGTTCCAACCAAAACCGTGTCTACCACGCCATATGAGATACGGCATGGGAAGAGACCATCTCTTAAGAGAATTAAGATTTGGGGTTGTCCGGCCTATGTTAAAAAGCAGAATCCGGACAAACTCGAGACACGGTCGGTCATGTGTAACTTTGTGGGATATCCAAGGAATTCTTATGGATATCTTTTCTACCACAAGGAGGAACAAAAAGTGTTTGTTTCTCAGCATACCACATTCTTAGAAAAAGAGTTTTTCACAAATGAAACTGATGGCAATGTGGTAGATCTAGAAGAGGTTCTAGAGACACAAACTACAAATGACGACTTGGTTGAACCGGCTGTTGCAACAGAAACAGAGGAACCTCGGCCGCTCCGAAGGTCTGGTAGGACTTCTCGTCCATTGGAAAGGTACTACGGTTTCCTCATTGATGGTGACAGAGAAGACTGCATCATGGAGGATGATAATCCTACCAGTTTTCAGCAAGCTATCACGAGTGGAGACTCTGTGAAGTGGCTGGATGCCATGAGATCCGAAATGGAGTCTATGTACACTAACAGAGTATGGACTTTGGACATTGTACCCCCTGGGGTAAAACCTGTGGGGTGCAACTGGATCTTTAAAAGAAAGATTGGTGTAGATGCGCAGGTAGAGACCTATAAGGAAAGACTTGAGGCGAAGGGTTTTCGTCAAAGATCAGGTTTGGACTATGACGAGACTTTTTCTCCCGTAGCCATGCTTAAATCCATTCGTATCCTACTTGCTATTGCTGCTCACTACGACTATGAAATCTAGCAGATGGACGTTAAAACGGCATTTCTAAATGGAGATTTAGAAGAATGCGTTTATATGGATCAGCCAGAGGGCTTCATTGACAGTGGGAGCAGCGGGAAAGCATGTAGATTGCTTAAATCCATATATAGGTTAAAGCAGGCATCACAGAGTTGGAACATCTGTTTCGATGATGTTATCAAAGAGTTTGATTTCATCAAAAATCCAGATGAACCTTGTGTTTATAAGAAGGCTGTAGGGAGAGCTGTCACATTCCTCGTATTGTACGTGGATGGCATTCTTCTGATAGTAAATGATATTCCTATGCTACAGTCGGTCAAATCTTTCTTATCACTAAGGTTCTCCATGAAGGACCTGGGTGATGCCACATACATTCTGGGCATAAGGATCTATAGGGATAGATCCAAGAAGTTATTGGGATTGTCCCAAACCAGGCACATCAACACCATCCTAAAAAGGTTTAGTATGGAAGACTCCAAGCGGGGTGCCTTACCCGCTTGCCATGGGGCCACTCTCTCCAAGGACTCTTGCCCAAAGACCGATGAAGAGAGAGCTCGCATGAGCATTATACCCTATGCTTCGGCAGTAGGATCTATAATGTATGCGATGTTATGTACACGCCCAGATGTAGCTTATGCACTTAGTGTTGTAAGCAGGTATTAATCCAACCCAGGGGAGAATCACTGGATAGCTGTGAAGAACATTCTTAAGTACTTGCGAAGGACTAAAGAATTGTTCTTGGTGTATGGTAATGGAGATCTCCAAATGGAGACCTTTACCGATTCGAGCTTCTAAAGCGATAAGGACGAAAGCAAATCTATCTCCGGGTTTGTATTTACCCTCAATGGAGGGGTGGTAAGTTGGAAGAGTTCCAAACAGGATACCGTTGCAGACTCTACGATGGAGGCTGAGTACATTGCTGCGAATGATGCCGCTAAGGAAGCCGTCTGGATGAGGAAGTTCGTCTCGGAGCTAGGAGTAGTTCCAACCATTATTGATCCAATACCATTGTATTGTGATAATAATGGGGCTATGGCGCTAGCCAAGGAGCCCACGTCCCATCAGCGGTCCAGACACATCCTGAGGCGTTTTCATTTGATCCGGGAGATTGTAGATTGCCGCGAGATCGAGATTCGGAGAGTAGACACAAAGAATAACACCGTGGATCCATTCACCAAGGCCCTCCCTCAGCCGCAACATGAGCAACTTTTTGAGATGTTGGGTATGAGATACGCCAATAACTGGCCTTAGTGCAAGTGGGAGATTGTTGGATATATGTATGCCCTAGAGGCCATTATATGATTGTAGATGTATTTATACATGTATATATATATTCAGTGTATATTCTTGCTCGACATGATAGTATGCTATCTGGTTCTTCTTTATCTGACATGTTGATTTGATCTTGCTTTTATTCATTCATACATGTTGATAAAGCCCTGAGGATATAGGCTTGACTACTGTGATTAAGATGGAGATCATACTAGTGGGACATCTGTAGTTTATAAGCATATCCTGAAATGTCCCTAGTCGTAGGTATATCGAGACGGGGTATCGATATACCAGAGTAGACTAGCGTGTATGACACTAGACCCATATGATGGGCGATGGATGTTCCCACATTCATCGATGTTTGACATCGAGATCGTATACGGGTGCTCAGTGGTGACTGGGTACACTGGACGGACCAAACGAGAACTCCTATATGGAATTATATCTATCGTCAGATAGCAGTTCTCAGGTGACACTGGTGCAGGTTAGTCTGTAGACCCGAGATCGTCATAGAGTCTTGTGTGTTCTCCTACTGTACTTTGATTACCACCTTACCACGGCTCTACTGAGTCGTGCAAACAGGTGGCCGTTGGGTACAGTCCCGAGACACACGAAGGCGATGAGCGATAGGAGGGGTTTCGTCTCTCCCGGTATTGGGAGTTGATGCTGTGCTCGACTGGCTATATCAGTAAGTCCCTGGCCAGGGCTGTTGAGATTTACTGATAAGTGTTATCAGTAGTTTCTTGATCTGTTATAGAACTTTCATCGGCATGACTTATTGAGTTATTGGGGTCGACGTTACCATACCTAGGCTTGATATGCAGCATATCTGATAAAGAGACCGGACTGTACGGTAGTGTTGCCAGTTGGCTCGACGGGAGTTGTAATAGGTTCGCTTGTTTTCTTCTGATCGCTCAATACCTGGGTGGCCGTTACGTTTAGCTGACCTCTTGCGGCTTGGGGGTGCTTGATATGATCATCACCCACTGCTGACGTATTGACGAGTCTTAGAGTCCCACAATGGAGTTGCCTAGTCCAGGCAAAACGATGTGGTGCCCATATGAGATATACGCGTGGACCCGGTTAAAATGCGTGTATGTGATACTGTATATTAGTCGGGCGGTTTGCTTTTGGTCGTGTCGTATGTGATATGACCGGGTTACTAAATCAAGTGTTGATTTATCATTGACCATTAGTTTCTCACTAGAAATCCTTTCCTGTCTTTTTTGTTGTATGCATTCATTCTTATTCATGCACATATGGATGTGCATGCACACATACATGCATACATCATTCTATCATGGTTGTTGATATAGTGGATGGTGGCAATATAAGACTCACACCCTTTATAAAATATATGGATATTATTTTTGGAAAATAAAAATGAAAATGGAAATTGTTTCATGGTTGAATATTTTATTCTTTCATTAACCCTTTAGTTTAACCATGATTTAATTTCTATGGTCATTTTTGTTCCAAACAAAAATATCTAGATATTTTATAACCATGGTTGAGAATGAAAGAGTGAAAATATATATATTTTCATTTTCTCATTTTATTCAACAAGCTTATCAGTATCTTGAGTTTAAAAAAGCCATCATCTTCTTCCTCCTTTCTCTCTTGCTCTCTAGTTCTCTCAAGTGAGCAAGAGAGTTACCAAGTTAGGATTTTGAAGTGAGAAAACCAACCACAACACCATTCTACACTAGTCTTACCCATTAGTGAAGAGTGTTAGCTTCTATTTCTTCTCTTGATCTTATGAAGTTTCAAGCTTGGACAAAGAGGACTCCGGATGGATCATCGTGGACCTAGAGGACCTCAAGCGGACTTTTTTCCAACCCTCAAGTAGCCAAGGAGTCTAGAGTAGGGAGCTACAAAGGTTGTACTCTCAAAACCCTAGCTTTTACTACTTGTGTTTGTGTTTAAGTTTAGTTGCCCGAATTTTTCTAGCTTGATCCTTGTGATTGTTTCTTTAGCACCATCTAAAATTAAAATGTGGCATGTGTGTTGCCTCCAAACCCTAGCAGTGGTGCTGTAGGAAACCCTTCAAAAATGAAACGACGCTTCTGCTTCCCCTAATCAGAGCAAAGCTCTATTCAAATTCCAAGATTTGGAATGAAGCGACGCTTCTTTACCCCCAATCAGAGCAAAGCTCTGTTTTAAAATTCAAAATTTAAAAGTTGAAGCAACGCTTCAGATTCAGCGCTCAGCGCTGCACACCACGTGTCAAACACAGGTGTGCTAGCGCCAAGTGTCAAACACGGGGGCGCTAGCGTAGTTGCGCTGCGCTCTACGCTGCGCGCCACGTATCGAACACGGGTGCGCTCGCGCAAGGTGCGCCACCGCCGGAATTAAAAATTCCTGCACCGTTAGATCAAAAAATCTAATAATAATAAATTATTAATTAATCAGAATTAAAATTCTGTTATGGAAAGATCTTTCCAATCTTATTAAAAGAAAAAGATTATCTTCTGCAAAGCAGAAGCCTCAGGATCAAAGATCCAACGGTGGGAAATATTCCCAAATCAGTCAGAGAAAGATCTCTCAAACCGATTCAACAAATCATTTGGCCCTATATAAAGGCCCCTAGACTTCAATTCTAAAAAAGATACGAAAAGAGAGAGAAAAACCCTCTGCAAACTTTGAGAAAAAAGAAGAGCAAGCTCTTAGAAAAAAGAAGATTTTTTCTTCATCTTCAAGGTAAAGAACTATGTTCTTGAAATAACAACCATCTCGTAAAAAGAAGAACCATCTTCTAAAAAGATCATAGATCTCAAAAAAGAGCAAGGTCTTTAATAAAAAGGAAAAGATCAAAAGATCTAATCATAAAATAATAAAAGAAGTATATTTACTTCATTCATAGATCTTTGATGTATAAAGGCAGAGCCTTTTATAAAAACAAGAACTTTTATTCTTGGATCTTGAGGTAATGCCTCCTTTAAAGAAGAACATAAATCTGTTCTTTGATCTTAAAATTGATCAGATGCGCTTTGTGCTATCAGAAAGTGCCTTGCACTCATGAATTACGCTTTTGCGCTTCTTGGACCGGCGCTCAGCGCCAAAACATGCCACGTGTCAACCATAGACACAATCTGCGCTTTGCGCTTTTAAAACAGAGCAGTGCGCTCATGGGCTGGCGCTCAGCGCCAAGCGCGCCATGTGTCGCTCACTGGCGCGCCAACAAACTAGCGCAACACGCTCATGAATTAAAAGTGCAATGCGCTAACAAACTAGCGCTTAGCGCTAAGCGCGATACGTGTCATCTTCGTGTGCGCTACCTGACAAAAGCGCAATGCGCACTTTAATTGGCGCAAAGCGCCTGACGCGCCATGTGGCGCACTATCAGAACACAATTTGTTCTGATCAAGACAAAATATGTCAGAGCCCAATACTTAGCATTATTAAAAGGGCTGAGCCCAAATGAAGGCTTAATAGCCAGAACAAAAATAAAATGTTAAAACATTTTAATTGGACTTAGCCCAATTCTGGCCATAAGTCCTCAACTTATCTTGAACTGAGCACATCTGCTCTTTCAAACAACTCACCTTGGTTCAAGGGTACATCCCTCCATTCTTTTGATATTTGTCGTTGTAATTCCTCAACGTCTTCAAAGAGGTGACGGGTCCCGACAATCACGCATTTCATGGACTGTGGGGTCCTTAAACTCATGGACTATGATGTCCTTAACCTCGACCATGACATCTTAAAACTAACATCGGACTGTGGAGTCCTTAAATCCACGGACTATGATGTCCTTAACCTCGACCGCGATGTCTTAAAACTAACATTGGACTGTGAGGTCTTTAAACTCACGGACTATGATGTCCTTAACCTCGACCGTGATGTCTTTAAACTAACATCGGACTGCGAGGTCCTTAAACTCACGGACTATGATGTCCTTAACCTCAACCGTGATGTCTTTAAACTAACATCGGACTGTGGGGTCCTTAAACTCACGGACTATGATGTTCTTAACCTCGACCGCGATGTCTTTAAACAAACAATGGACCCCATGTCCTTAAACTGGCAATCGACCGCAATGTCACTAAACTAAACAATAGAGCCCAATTGCACTTTTGTCGGATCTAAACGGTCCCGTTAAGTTGATCTTAGTCTAAAATTAGACTAACGTATCCTTAACAAAAGTTTAAGTTGATCTTAGTCTCAAATGAGGCTAACGTATCCTTAAACCCAAACCCCCAAACCCAAATCTAAGAAAGATACGGATTTGGACTAGTCCACGCCCTACGGGTGACAACATAACTTAGTCTCCGTATACAATCCACGGGCAACCAAACACAAAACAAACACCCACGACACGAAGTGACCATATGGAGAAGGAGAAAGTGGTTACCGCGATGCGGTAGCGTAATTAACTGCAGGGGCTTGCGCCTGCAGGGAAAAGCGTCCCCACAATCAAAAACCCCTCAAACGAGGGGGAATCTGACAAAGTCTGCTACATCGGCCGCATCTGTTTAAACCTTCGATACATGGTGCCATTAATCAACTTGGCATCTTCGGAGAGGTGGACGGATAGCACCAATTAGCATCTGCCCCGAAATTCAGGCAAGACGTTCGCCGCACCTCCGCCGCGTCTTTCAGAGGGGAACAGATTCTGGCATGCCCGGTGGGACATTTTCCTCTTTCCACTCCACACTTCGTGTGTCGTGTTCGCGAACCAATCGCGGTTTGCTGATGGTTGCCCTTGGGTTCGAGGTACTAAGATTTGGCGTTTTGCTTGCAGCAGAAAGCGAAGGATCAATGGCGTTCACTTGTGCAAAATGTTCCAGCTGCAACTGCAACGTACGCTCCGCCTCATCCGGAGGCATAGTCTACGGGCCTCAAGCGGCTTCGCTGTTCATAATGCCGGTGGACCAGGTGACTCAGGCCACCACCGGGTTGTTTTTCGGGACCATGCTCCCTCCAACAAGCTTCACCGTTCCTGTGCCAACGCCGGAAGCTCCCAAGAAGTCGGTCTTTGATCGGCTTACAACTACTGCGGCCTCTTTCAACGGGTCGTCCAGCTCCAGCACCTCGATCTTCTCCAGATTGGGCCGAAGTTGCCGTGGGCCCATGTTGAAGCCTGCAGTCCCAGAAAAGGCTGTTCCGAAGAGGATAGCCATCCCTGCTCCTGAAGTCGTCAAGGCGGATTCTCCTACCAAAGGGTCAGTTTTTACAAGACTGCTTGTTCCGGCTCCCACTACGGTTCCCGTCCCTGCTCAGAAGTCTGTTTTTGACCGCTTGGATATGGCTTCTCAACGGACATCATTCTTCAAGAGGCTGACGCCAGCAACAGCCTTTCACCTGAACAGCAGGCAAGAAAAAGCCATCCCCACCTCTGAACCAACCCCAACAGCTCGACATGCTCGACACTGCCACTGACACCGGGGAAGGAAGGCTGGGGGCAACATCCCCTCTGGGCTAACTCCACCAGCTCCAATGGTGGAAATTAATGCTGCTGTTCCAAACGGGAACAGCTTTGAGCTGCTGAATAAGGTGCGCAGGAACTCGCCTATCGCCGTACTGAAAAGATCTCCGCCACTAGTGGAGGCTGTCACAGAAATAAAGCCGGAGCAGTCCCCTCAACGGCTGTCTTCCAAAGTTTACAAAATCTGGCGACAAGTCCGAGAGCCGGTGGTTGATCAAGACTATCCCTGCCGGCAGAAGAAGCTGAAGGTCCGACAGGAAGAAAACCGTCCTGTTAAGCCACAGAAGGTGATGACTACTTGGGTGCCCACTATAACGGTCCCCTCAACTTCGACCATCCATAAGAGGAGAAGGCTGGAAAAAATCCCCATGCCTGCGACAAATGTTAAAGGCACTGAGCCCAAACGCCCTAAGTCTGGGGGCATGGTGGTGCATACCGTCTATATGGCATCCGGAAAAGAGGATAGCCGTATCTCCATAGGTCATCGACCGCTTATGCGATCCGTGACAAAAGCCCAAGAGCAGCAACAGAAGCTTCAGGAGATGATGACTGCGATGGCCGCGCTTACAGGACCGAAAGCAAGCCCAGAGACATCCTCAGAGCAACGCCACAAGCAGGAAACTGATGCCGAGTTCTTTCGGAGAATGCTTGAGAAGAAGGACAATGAGGCCACGAAACAAGCGACCAATATAAAACAAATGGCCCTTCTATTCCAGGATATGGTGGGCATGATGATCCAGCCGGATCCCCCAGCCGAAGATCCTCCAGTAATAATTGAAGTTGATAAAGGAGAAACATCGAATCCTCTGCCGGCTCTTTCAGCAGCCAAGGAGGAAACTATTTCCAAGTCCGCCCTGGATGATTATATCGCTCAGCAGCTATGAGTTCACCAGGCGAATGAAACGGCTGGCCAAGTTGTTAGAACTGGGCGACCGTATCCAGACTGGTATGATCAGATAAAGTACCCGCCGGGCTACACGATCCCGAAATTCCATGTGTACAAGAGGACAGGCAATCCCCATCAACATGCCGCCCAGTTCAGGGCTCTTTGCGGCAACACCGGCGGCGATGATAAGCTCTTGCTTCGCCAACTCGTCGGCAGCTTATCGGAGACGGCATTCGAGTGGTACTCCGAACTTCCAAATGACTTTGTCAAAACTTTCACGGAAATGGAGTTGTTGTTCACCCAGAGATTCGCAAGTGCTAGTGAACGCACCTAAATAACGGCATTGATCAATGCTTGGGTGAAGCCGGGCGAGACATGGGTTCAATACGCAATCCGATGGCGGAATCTGTGGTCTAAGTGCAAACAGCGTATCGAAGAAGCACCAGCGGTGGGCATTTTCGTGGGCACCCTAGACCCTCATGCAACTATTTCACAGTTCATGATGTTCTTCAAACCGACTACGTTCCAGGCTTTAATCGACAAGCTAGCCCAGATAGATCAAATGGGTCATAGACCGTCTCCTCCGAAGCCGGAGCCACGGAACAAAAAAGGTAAGGGGAAGGCGACCTTCGTTGCAAATACCCAATAGCAGCCCAGTGCTCCAAGACTAACAGATCAACTGGAAGAGAGATTGCGCTATTATAATGAGAAGATGAAGCGTCCTTACTCATTCCCACGGGACATAACGAAGAGACTATTCGAGCTGGCAACGCGCAACAGGCTTATCAATCTGCCGAATCCAAGGTGACCATTGCAACCCGGCAAAGCAAATAACCCCAATTATTGTCCTTACCACCAAACGGTGAGCCATCCAATCGAAGATTGCATCGCCTTTAACGGATGGATCGAGGATCAGTACCTACAAGGAAAGTTTGCGCTGTCTGAGAAGTGGAAAGTAAACCCACCACAACCGCACACTCCTAAAAGATGGATACACCGGGGGCAATGTGCTCTTTTGTTGAAGAAGCTCCATGGGAAGTGGCCCTTTCGGCCAAAACTAAAAGGATGCTGAATGATCTCCAGACATGCCCGGCGATCAGGTGGAAGAGTCCGTTGGAACCTAAAATCATCAAAGGAATGCTAAAGCCGCACCCAACTCCAAAGGTTGGTGGTGATAACCAAAGTTTTCATATCCAGCCGTCAAAATCATCGAAAAAGAAGAAGAATTCCAAAAAGCCCGTGAAGCCTGGTGACAAGCGCACGGACCTGCAGAAACAGATCGACGCGCTGGAAGAGTATAACCAGAAGATGCAAACTCTAATCATGCTCCAGGAATTTCTCGGCCACGTCCTTGAGGACGAAGATGATGGAGAAGACTCATCGGATGGATCTGAAGATTACGTAGCAAGTTGCCATATGATCTCTCACTCGTTGACAGACAATGAGGAAGCTCATTACACAGAGAAACTGGGGGCAGAGCCTGAGCCGGAACTTCTGGGGCCGTCAGATGAAATGATCGACGCATTCCTAAACGAAGCTCTTCTGAAGAGTAAAGCTGATCGGGAGCGTGAGATGGCCATATTTGAAAAGGCCAAACGCCAGCGACTGGACGAAAGAGTCGAGACACTCCCGCCGAATCAAAGGACATCCGTCGTGAATAAAAATGAGTTCAAGACGAGGAAGAGGTTTGCTAAAGCCATATCAATGGGAATGAAGCTACCACCCTCCGAAAGAAACACTTTCGGTGAAGCAGAGATGCATCCTAGCTACTGCTTATATCATCGAAAGATTTCGCACTCCACCGAAGAGTGCAACACTTTTACAAGATGGTGGCAGGGATATGTTGCTCACCAGCAGCATTTCAAGCAGATGAAACGCAAAACTCATCGGGAGCAGAGAAGTACGACCGAAGAGCATAAAGGAACTACCAGCAACTGTCGCACGGTCAACGCCGGGGCATCGCAAGTTCTCACCTTCGAAAGTGACTCCGACGAAGAGATGACTCTTGGCCCTATTTTTAAAGAATCTACCTCGGGAAGAGAGGAAGAACTGAAGACCTGCAAAAATATCCAGTTGCGCAATCGTATGCTGCCCGAAAAGAATCTTGGACCCACGAATAGAAAAGATAAGGGAAAAGAAAAGGTCTCTAAGGATATCGCCTTAGATGACCAAGTCATGAAAGAGCTGACCGCCAAGGACCCGCCAAAGAAAAGTAAGGTGGACTACAACGTTCTGGTGCACTTGAGGAAGCTACCCTGGTAGCTCAACATTCTCGATGACCTTTTACTATCAAAAGAAGTAAGAGATTCATTGATCAAGGCGCTACAAGAGCCGGAGCAATTCCAAGCTTCCCTCGCCGAGGAAAGGATGAAAGACGAGCTGGAAGAAGTACACACAGCCGATTTCACCTTCGGCGATGAAGATCTCCTCCTTGGAACATGCAAGCACAACCATCCCCTATATGTCTCTGGATAATGTCATGACATCAAGATAGGTAAAATCCTGGTCGACAATGGGTCTTCCGTCAACCTCCTCAACGTGAGAGTATTGAAGGAAATCTGCATGAGCATTCAACACCTCGCTCGGGATAAGATCACCATCTTCAGGTTCGACTCTCAGTCATCACGGACGCTTGGGTCCGTGATACTACGCTTTGGGTTGCTCGTCACTGATATCAAGTTCCACGTCATTGATGCCAAGACATGCTATAATGCTTTGCTCGGTCGGCCCTGGTTACACGAGTACAACATCATCCCTTCTATACAACACCAGTGTATGAAGTATTTCAAGGATGGTCTCGAGTATACTGTGATAGGAGAGATAAACCCATTCTCCGTGAACGAAGTCCGGAAATACGAAGATGCAAAATACTTCTTTCCAGATTTCGAGGACACGGAGAGATGTCACAAACCGGAGAACAAAGCCATCCCTACCGTTCCGGTCTTCGGGAGTGATACCGAAGAGGAAGAAGAGATAGTTTACTTAGGTCCACCCCAGTGCAACAAACCAGGACCGTCCGCTCCTATGTTGATCTTTTGTAGCGACTTGGAAGATGAGGTCCATGCTATATTCTCTGCTCGGCCTTCAATACAAACATTCGCTGATAAAGAGCGAAGTTTGCAAATTGCCATGGTTCCGCCCAAGCATCATAAAGAACTAGACGCGCTTGATACCTACAGTGTGGAAGAGCTGCAGACATTCTATATCGCTCCCAGGAGAGAAGGTGAAAAGGCGATCCTATTCTACCGATCCGGGGAAACCAAAATAGAGAAAGAAGTCTGGCACGGCGCGGATTCTACACTTGACAGGCTCCAGCCCATCCGTTTGCCCAGATATTACACGAACGGACTAAAAAGACTGTTAAGGCGCCAAGGCGTACCTTTCAAACAGACCGCTCAGAAAGCTAAGTTCTATGACAGGATCTGGAACGTCCCTGGAACTCAGCAGAAATTGCCCAACGGGAAAGTGGAAACGACCTTTGGGTATGTTCAATCCAAGAAACGGGAGCTACTCCACGACTGCTACGTCGTACATGACTTTGATGAAGAAGGGGATGCTCTATGGGAAGATGCTAACCCTGAACCAGAAAGAGCTCCCGACAAGAAAATGCCCAGTCCGTCGTTCGAAGAACAAATGGACAAGCTTATAAAGAAAGCGAGTCAAAAGGTTCGAGATGACCATAATCGCGAAATGGCCATTTACGAGAAAGCCAGGACGCATTGCCATCTTCAACAGGCTACGAAAGATGAAAATGCTCCTCCCTGTCAACCCGTTGTACAAAAGGTACGATGCAGAGGCAGAAACAAGCTAAAGAATAGGAAAGGCGTCCGGCAGCGACAAAGCGGGTCCAAGAAGCCACGCGGTCAGGAATCGAGCAGTCCAGATTCATCTCTTATAAAAAAGATGAGTCGAGCATATTCTTTTCCCCAAGACAAGACAAGGAAGATATTTGATCTTATCATAAAACATCAGATGATGACACTGCCGGAGTCCAAGCACCCCGAACAAGCAGGCGAAGTCTCTCACCCGGACTATTGCTCTTATCACCGAGCAATAGGGCATCCCGTCGAAGACTGCTTCACCTTCAAGAACTGGGTTGAAGACCAATATCAACAGGGAAAGTTCACGCTATCCAGCAGTTGGAAGGTAAGCCCGCCACAGAAGCATGAACTGAAAGCCACGCATACAGCGAGAGTAGAACCAGATCAACATCGGTCTTGGAAGTGAGCTCGTACTTGTCATATGATAACGCTATCAGAAGGAATGCCCGAGAATATGGATGACCTCCCTCGGTGCTTCGAAAACAATGATGACGAGGTGATCTCGAGTTTCCGCCAGCGCCGAAAGCGATGGAAGATAGAATACTTACCACTGCAGATGAGCTCAAGAAAATTGATTTGGGGACGGCAAGTGACCCTCGGCCGACGTTCGTCAGCGAGCTGTTGTCTGAAGAAAGGGTGGCTACACTAAAAGACGTGCTTATGCAGCATAAAGATTGCTTCGCATGGAACTATTCCAAGATGCCAGGACTAGATCCAGAGATTGTTGTACACAAATTGGCCATATCCCCGGACATCAAGCCAATCAAACAAGCACCGAGAAGAAAGCGGCTCGAGCTTGAGATGAGTATCAACGTCGAAGTCAAGAAGCTAATCGACTCTGGCTTCATCCAAGAGGTTCAATATCCAGATTGGATTGCCAACATCGTACCAGTGATGAAGAAAAATGGAACGGTGCGCATATGTGTGGACTTTCGGGATCTCAACAAAGCTTGCCCAAAGGACGACTTTCCAGTACCAGTCACTGAGCTAATGATAGATAACACGTCCACTCACGAAGTCTTCTCCTTCATGGACAGATCGTCAGGATATAATCAGATAAAAATGCATCCTGAGGACCAGAAGCATACTGCTTTTCGGACCCCTTGGGCATATTCTGCTATAAGGTGATGCCCTTCGGTCTAAAGAACGTCGGTGCCACCTATCAGAGGGCCATGACGAAGATCTTTGATGAACTCATACATGAAGTCGTCGAATGCTATATCGACGACCTTGTGGTTAAGAGCAAATCATACGAGGAGCATTTAGAGCATCTGAAGACCGTATTTCAACGCTTTCGTAAATACAACTTGAAGATGAACCCTCTTAAATGCGCGTTCGGAGTCTCCTCGGGCAAATTCCTGGAGTTCATCGTCCGACACCGAGACATCGAAATAGATCCATCGAAGATCAAAGCGATCATGGAAATGCCTCCGCCAAGGACTCTCAAGCAATTGCGGTCTTTCCAAGGGAAGCTCGCATATATCCGGCGATTTATAGCTAATCTTTCGGGCAAGTGCCGTCCTTACAGCCACCTGATGAAGAAAGGAACCCCTTTCATCTGGGATCACAAATGCCAAAGCGCACTGGACGAAATCAAGCAGTACCTACAGAATCCGCCAGTACTGGCCGCTCCGGTCAAGGGAAAGCCTCTCATTCTTTATACAACAGCCCTCGATGGTTCCTTAGGCACATTATGGGCACAAGAGAATGACCAAGGGAAGGAGAGAGCTCTTTACTATTTGAGTCGAGTTCTACTGGGGGCAGAAAGCAATTATTCTCCCATCGAAAAACACTGCCTGGCATTGATCTTCGCGATAACAAAGCTCAGACATTATGCATCGGCGCATGAAGTCCATCTCATATCGAAGGTGGATCCCCAAAAATATTTGATGTCAAAGGCCATATTAACGGGACGGCTCGCTAAATGGGCCTTGCTCTTAATAGAGTTCTCGATAACTTATCAGCCTCTTAAGGCAGTGAAAGGCCAGGCCATCGCCGAATTCCTCGCCGAGCACCCAATACCTGCCGATTCTCCTTTGAATTGCGAACTGCCAGATGAGCATGCGTTTGACACGATTGGCGGTAATGGCACACGATGGGAACTTTATTTTGATGGAGCGTCTTCCATGAAGAAGCTCAAGCAAAGCACCCCTATAATCAAATTAGGGGTAGGCCTCATCTTCGTAACTCCATAAGGAGGGATAATGCGCTTTGCCTTCTCCTTAACAGAACCGAGGACAAACAATGAAGCCGAGAATGAAGCTTTGATAGCTGGTCTTGAGATCGCTATCGACATGGGGATTGAAAACCTCTTCATATATGGAGACTCCCAACTGGTTGTTAGTCAAGTAAACGGCGACTATCAGACGTGCAAACCAGAACTGGTGAAGTACGGCCAGAAGGTACAGCAGCTGCTGACCCAAATACCTTCCTATACCTTGGAAAGCATACCGCGTGCGGAAAATAGCAAAGCGGATGCATTAGCCAAACTTGCTAAAGAACTGGCCGATGAGAACCTCGATGATGTGAGGATCGTTGTGCAAAGCCGTCGGGTTCTTGCACCGGCATAAATATCTCCAGAGTCGTCCAAGAAAAAGGGAGCGATCAAGCAAACGGCCCTACAAATAAAAGACCAAGAAACGGTTGAGGATTGGAGAGAAGTCTTTATAGACTACTTCAAATCCCGTCGAACGCCCGAAGATGCGTCCTCAAGACATCAGCATCTGAAACGAGCCTTGTCTTTTGCCTTTGTCAATGATACTCTGTACAAGAGGTCATTTAATTCTCTGTGGTTAAGATGCATGGGACCTGAAGAAGCAAAAAGAGTCGTCCAAGAAACCCACAACGGACTCTGCGGTTCTCACCAAGCCGGGCCGAAGATGAAACTGAAGATCAAAGGGATGGGCTATTATTGGCCCACGATGATCCAAGACTGCCTCGAATACGCGAAGCAGTGCCACTCATGCCAGATCCATGGGGACTTTATCCACCAGCATCCAAATCCACTACATCCAACGGTGGCTAGCTGGCCGTTCGAAATATGGGGAACTGACATAATCGGCCCCATCGAACCAGCATCGTCCAGAGGACATCGATTCATTCTGACGACAACTGATTACTTCTCCAAATGGGCAGAAGCAATACCACTGAGGGAGGTGAAGATGGAGAATATCCTCCATTTCTTCAAGACACACGTCATTTATCGTTTTGGAACTCCGACACGGATCATCTCCGATAACGGGCTAGCCTACCGAAGCCATAAGATCAGCCGCTTCGCTCAACAGCACAACATAGACTGGAGATACTCCTCAGTCTATAATCCCCGAGCTAACGGTCTGGCTGAGGCTTTTAACAAGACCTTGATGAAGATCGTGAAAAAGACGGTGTCCCGAAATAAGAAGGACTGGCACGAGAGACTGCATGAAGCTCTCTGGGTGTACCGGACTACGTTCAAGATGGCCATGAACACAACGCCGTACGCATTGGTATTCGGTACAGAAGCGGTACTCCCCCTCGAGATAGAGCTACCCTCTCTACGAATGGCAGTTCATTACGAGCTGACGGATGAAGAGAATGCTCACCTTCGGCTTGAGGAGCTCGACGCCCTTGACGAAACCCGGCTCATAGCGCAACAAAACCTGGAGGCTTATAAAGAAAAGATGACGCGCTCATATGAAAGATTGACTAGGCCGAGGATATTCCGCCAAGGAAAACTCGTGCTAGTGGTCAAAAGACCTATGATCCCCAATCGTGCCAAGCGGGGAAAATTCGAGCCAAATTATGAAGGCTCGTATATCATAGACAAGGTCTACCAGGGTGGAGCCTATCTACTCATGGACATGCATGGAAAAAGGCCATTTAGGCCAATAAATGGTCGCTTCTGAAGAAATACTACGCCTAACGAGTCACGGTCTAGGTCAATGATAGATGACGACGACTATGTCCGCTCGCTATCTTCCTAAGCCTAAACTCTGTAACTAGTAACCGGCTTCCTTAACAACGGACCGAAACGTCCATAAACTAACAACAGACCGAAATGTTTTTAAACTAACAACGGACCGAAACGTCCTTAAAACTAACGACGGACTGAAACGTCCTTAAACTAACAACGGACCACTATGTCCTAAAACTGGCCGTTGACCGAGATGTCGATAAATTTCGGTGGATTGCAGCATCCCAAAGCTGATACAAAAAAAAGAATAAAAAAAGAGAGGAAAAAAATAAAACGGTATGTCCATAAGCACAAAGGGCACGGATGAAAACCCGAAAGGGCTCCGTGAGTAAAAACAGCAGGGCTACCGGCGAGTTTTGTGAAAACCCGAAAGGGCACAACTTCGTTAGAATAAAAAAAACGGTATGTCCACAAGCAAAAAGGCACGGATGAAAACCCTAAAGGGCTCCGTGAGTAAAAACAGCAGGGCTACCGGCAAGTTTTGTGAAAACCCAAAAGGGCGCAATCTCGTTAAAAGACACTTTCAAGGTCCTCTCGACCTTGTAAGGAGAAACCACCTGCGTGAAATCCTTACGACTCACAAGGGAGCAACACACTTAGGGATCCCCACGATTCCTAAAGAGAAATTACACTTGCGAGATCCACACGACTCGTAAGGAGAACCCTCTTATGGGACCCTCACGGCTCATAAGATTCAAAAGTCTTAAGTTACAGGGATCTGAACCTGTTCTTAAGCAGCCCCCACAACCTCCAATACTGACCTACAAGCGGCTCAACGCTGACCCTTGTATACAATCCACGGGCGCGAATAAACATTTCCTTAACAAATTCCCATCCGTGACTTGGGATATGTCTACACGGTGAACAACCCTTGTAAGTCCTCTCGACTTATAAGGAGAAAACACTCTTGTAAGATCCCTACGACTTACAAGAGAACATGCACTTAAGAATCCTCACGACTCCTAAGGAGAAAACGCACCTACGGATCCTCACGACTCGCGGGGAGAAATACCTTTATGAGACCCTTACGGCTTATGAAGTCAAAAGCCTTAGTCGACAGGATCTTAACCCTGTTTACTAAGCCACCTTTGTCCGACATCGACAGAGGCAAATGATGATTCACTCCTGGCAATATCCCAGTTGTAGCGATGCTGATACCAAAATCAGTGTCTCATTCCAAGCTTGCAGCAAAAAGCCAGCAAGCAACACATGCATACGAAATAGCCGAAATGATGGGGCAACTTGCAAACAAAATCAGCAAGTAAAAGTGTATGCCTGCAAAATAGCCGAAATGATTGGGCAACTCGTAATAAAAAGCAGCAAGCAAAAATAAAAAAAAATAATAATAGCCGAAATGATTGGGCACCGAGAAAAATAGCCGAAATGATTGGCCAATCGTGACCTTCGCGATATAAAAGCTGAAATGATAGAGCATCGTGGAAAGAAATAAAAAAAATGAAATTTATGCCCTACAAGTGATATCATGTCAATCCCTGTATACAATCCAGGGGCGCAAACAAAGAAGGAATCACACCTTTCCTCCCCAGGTTTTCATTAGAAGGAGAAGCCAAATCTTAATGGCTCACAGATAGCCTGGAGATCATCTCAACATTCGTCTCATTACAACAGACACAACATAAAATAAAGCAGAACAGCGGCAACCCCCAGTTCCATAACTCGGCAGTACATAGATGATCGAGAGTCAAACCCTGACTCTGTGAAATGCGGATGAAGTCAACCCTTCCTGGCTACGTGGAACACAGTTTACGTCAATCCTGACCCCGTGGGAAATGTTCAGAGCGGATCCTGGTCCTCGCATAGCACGGCAATGACCCCATGCGAAGCATCCAGAGCGGAGCCTGGTCCTCGCCGAACACGGCAGTGAACCCGTAGGAAGCATCCAGAGCAAAATTCCTGGCAACGTAGAACGCGGCTTATGTCAATCCTGACCCCGTGGGAAACGTCCAGAGCGGATCCTGGTCCTTGCAGAGCATGGCAATGACCCTGTATGAAGCATCTAGAGCGGAGCCTGGTCCTCGCCGAACAAGGCAGTGAACCCATGGGAAGCATCCAGAGCAAAATTCCTGGCTACGTGGAACGCGGCTTATATCAATCCTGACCCCATGGGAAACGTCCAGAGCGGATCCTGGTCTTCGCAGAGCACGGCAATGACCCCGTGTGAAGCATCCAGAGAGGAGTCTGGTCCTCGCCGAACACGGCAGTAAACCCGTGGGAAGCATCCAGAGAAAAATTCTTGGTCACGTGGAACGCGGATAATGTCAACCCTGACCCCGTGGGAAACATCCAGAGCGGAGCCTGGTCCTTGCAGAACACGGCAGTGAACCCGTGGGAAGCATCCAGAGCAACTCCTGACTTCGTGAAATGCGAATAAGGACAACTTCACCCATAACTTGCGGGTCCTCACGACTCGTAAGGGAGTAAATTCTCTTTTGAGATCTTTACGACTTTCAAGAGAAAACACACTTAGAAATCCTCACGATTCTTAAGGAGAAATTACACCTACGGGATCCCTTCGACCGGTAGGGAGAAAATTCTTTATGAGACCCTCACGACTTATAAAGTTGAAAAGTCTTAGATGACAGATCCTGACTCTGTTTTCTAAGCCATCGCCACCGTACAAAGAGCCCAAGATTGACAGCTATATACTATCTACAGACCGCACTTGCTAAAATCACATGGCAACAACACAGCAAGGAGAAGAAAGCGACAAGGAGAACATTTGATTCGTAATTACTTAAGCATCCATGGCATACCCGTTCATGCATGTGCAAAAGATTTAATACGAAAAATAAAACAAGCTGAAATGAGAAACTTGCCATTCATACTACGAAAAAGTTCTTATAATTATGAAAGCAGTAAACAAAAACATTATCAAAATAATTACATTGGCAAAACCTCAGATCCAGGGCATGGATTAAAGAACTCAAAAGTGACTTTGTCCAGAATTTTCCAGGCCTGGCGAACCATCCTAGTATGCTTTCTTTCGCGATCACAAGCGTCGGGATCCCCACGGATGTCCTCCACCCTCTGATAGGCAGCAAGTATGGCCGACTGTTGAAAAGCCTGGTGCAGGAGATCGACAAGATTGTCTCGCCTTCTCTTTGAGATTAGGCTCATCAGATACACCGAGTGCACCTTATCCTCGGCGGCATCCAACGCCCTAAGCGGCACGCCGGTACAGAATAAAGGAAGCGCTTCCCAGATCGCTCCCACAATAAGCTTCAGGAGAGAGGAACGTCGAGGAAGCAGCCGACCATTGTATGCGTCAAAGCGACCCATGATTTTGGCATACTCGGCATTTGTGAATTCTCGATTCTGAGAACGGCCGAGTGAGTGGATGTCTCCGTAAGAGATAATCTCGTCGAGATCATACATATGAGCGTCCATTACTCCTGAAAAAGAAAATCAACAAAAATCAGCGGACAGACTGATTAACCGAATTCTTATTAAAACAGGCATAGGGAGTTAAACTCCTCGAGAGCAATGCTCTGCAGACAGGAGTGACACCTGTCAAAATCAATTATGAGGGGAATTTAAAGAAATTCCCCGAGAACACTGAAAGCCTTGCTCTGAGAAGGTGATATAATTCATTAAAAAATAAAATTCCATTTTTAATCATCAAGATCCATGAAAAAACTCTTAAGAGTTCTTCTATATGATTTGAAAGGAGCAAAGCTCCATTAATGAATTAAGAAATCATAAGTAAAATCCTTTTAGAGAGCAAAGCTCTATTAATGGAACCCTAAAAGGGTTCTCTTTAAATCTCTTTAGATCTATAGAGCAAAGCTCTGCTAGTGAAACCTTAAATGGGTTTTCTGAAGATCAAAGATCTATTAAGAGCAAGGCTCTGTTAATGGGTAAAACCCTAACTCATTAAGATTTATTAAAATTTTACCTAAGTTTGGAAAGAGTTTCTTTTTTGCGTTTGAGAAGTTCTCAAACAGAAGAGTTGTGCTCTGAACAAAATTCTCAAAGAAGATGATAATCATCTAGAGGACCAAAGGTCCTATTTATAGGCGTTAAGCCGCCTCTTCAACTTCTGAGTTGATCCAAAGGCTCAGATGTTGCCACCGCTGCGCTCACGTGTGGACCACATAAGCGCAACGGTGGGGGGCATTTGTTTCCCCCAATCAGAGTAAAGCTCTGTTTTAAAAATGAAGCGACGCTTCTGCTTCCCCCAATCAGAGCAAAGCTCTGTTCAAATTCCAAGATTTGGAATGAAGCGACGCTTCCTTACCCCAAATCAGAGCAAAGCACTGTTTTAAAATTCAAAATTTAAAATTTGAAGCAACGCTTCAGATCCAGCCTCTGCGCTGCGCGCCACGTGTCAAACACGGGTGCCCTAGCGCAGTTGCGCTGCACGCCACGTGTCGAACGTAGGTGCGCTAGCGCAAGGTGCGCCAGCGCTGGAATTAAAAATTCCCCCACCGTTAGATCAAAAGATCTAATAATAATAAATTATTAATTAATCAGAATTAAAATTCTGTTATGGAAAGATCTTTCCAATCTTATTAAAACAAAAAGATTATCTTCTGCAAAGCAGAAGCCTTAGGATCAAAAATCCAACGGTGGGAAATATTCCCAAATCAATCAGAGAAAGATCTCTCAAACCGATTCAACAAATCATTTGACCCTATATAAAGGCCCCTAGACTTCAAGTCTAAAAAAGATACGAAAAGAGAGAGAGAAACCCTCTACAAACTTTGAGAAAAAAGAAGAGCAAGCTCTTAGAAAAAAGAAGATTTTTTCTTCATCTTCAAGGTAAAGAACTATGTTCTTGAAATAACAGAGATGAAACCATCTCGTAAAAAGTAGAACCATCTTCTAAAAAGATCATAGATCTGAAAAAAGAGCAAGGTCTTTAATAAAAAGGAAAAGAACAAAAGATCTAATCATAAAATAATAAAAGAAGTATTTTTACTTCATTCACAGATCTTTGATCTATAAAGGCAGAGCTTTTTATAAAAACAAGAACTTTTGTTCTTGGATCTTGAGGCAAAGCCTCCTTTAAAGAAGAACATAAATCTGTTCTTTGATCTTAAAATTGATTAGATGCGCTTTGCGCTATCAGAAAGTGTCTTGCACACATGAATTGCGCTTTTGCGCTTCTTGGACCGGTGCTCAGCGCCAAAACATGCCACGTATCAACCATAGACATAATATGCGCTCTGCGCTTTTAAAATAGAGCACTGCGCTCATGGGCTGGCGCTCAGCGCCAAGCGCGCCACGTGTCGCTCACTGGCGCGCCAACAAACTAGCGCAACGCGCTCATGAATTAAAAGCGCAATGCGCTAACAAACTAGCGCTTAGCGCTAAGCGCGACACGTGTCCTCTTCATGTACGCTACCTGACAGAAGCGCAATGCGCTCTTTAATTGGCGCAAAGCGCCTGACGCGCCATGTGGCGCACTATCAGAACATAATTTGTTCTGATCAAGACAAAATATGTCAAAGCCCAATGCTTAGCATTATTAAAAGGGCCGAGCCCAAATGAAGGCTTAATAGCCAGAACAAAAATAAAATGTTAAAACATTTTAATTGGACTTAACCCAATTCTGGCCATAAGTTCTCAACTTATCTTGAACTGAGCACATATGCTCTTTCAAACAACTCACATTGGTTCAAAGGTACATCCCTCCATTCCTTTGATATTTGTCGTTGTAATTCCTCAACGTCTTCAAAGAGGTGACGGGTCCCGACAACCACACATTTCACGGACTGTGGGGTCTTTAAACTCATGGACTATGATATCCTTAACCTCGACCGTGACGTCTTAAAACTAACATCGGACTGTGGAGTCCTTAAATCCACGGACTATGATGTCTTTAACCTCGACCGTGACGTCATAAAACTAATATCGGACTGTGAGGTCCATTAAGTAATTTAAATAAAAATGGTTAAGAATATTGATATGACATGACATGCATATTTTCATAATTAAGAATTATATGGATATTTTATTTAAATATGATATTCTTATATGCCCCCAATTATATTAATTATAAGTTAAGAAACATATGACAAAATCTTTTTACAAATAAACTCACATATGTTTTTAAATTACAAACAACATCTTATAGTAATTAATAATAATAGGGAAAATGACCGTATAAAACTACAGTAAATATAACTGATCATGAACCGTTGCGTGAACAACAGATTCATTTCAGAAAAGGTCTTCATAGAATCATTTGGGAGCTCCGGGTACCATTCAAAAGCTGTATCTGACAAGCTTCCGACGAATTGGCGAAGCAATATTTTGCCGTCGCCTGCAGTATTATCACACGGAGCTCTGAATTGTGCGATGTGCTAGTAGGGATTGCATGTTCCTTTGTAAAAATAGAACTACGGGATCGTATATCCCGGGGGTACTTGATTTGATCATACCAGGCAGGATACGATCGCTCGGTTTTGACGAGTTGGCTACCGGCTTCATCGGCCTGGTGAGATCTGATTTGCTGAGCAATGTAGTCATCAAGGGCAGATTTGGAGATCGTTTCCTCCTTGGCTGCTGATAAGGCCGGGGGAGGATTTGATGTTTCTTCTCTGTCTTCCTCGATAATTACTGGCGGACCTTCAGCCAGTGGTTTCGGTTGGATCATCATTCCAACCATGTCTTGGAATAATAGAGCCATCTGCTTGATGTTAGCAACTTGCACCGTAGCTTCTTTATCTTTTCTCTCCAGCACTCGTCGCAAGAACTCTGTATCGGACTCTTGCTCTTGAATCTGTTCATCTTCTTTGTCTGGACTTTCTTTTGGTCCAGTGTATGCTACCATTTTGGTCAGCACCTTCTGGAGCTTTTGCTGTTACTCCTGAGCCTTTATCAGCGGCCGATTTTGCCGTCAATGACTTACCGAGGCACGGCTCTCTTCTTTTCCCGTGACCATGTAGACCTTATGTATCGTTATGCCCCCAGACTTAGGACGTTTAGATCTTTCGCCATTGGATTTTTCCATTGGCGGTAAAGTTTTCTCCAGCCTTGTTCTTTTATGAGAGATTAGATCTGAAGGAGCCATTATGCTAGGCACCTGTTCAGGAGAAGCCCCTCGTTGTATGGCGGAGGAGCGGCCTTTTTCTTGTCGGCCCTTAGATTTCTTCGGTCTATGAGAGTAATTTTCGTCAAGCACAGATTCTTGTATTTTTCGCCAGACTTTATGGATTTGCGAGGAGAGCCGATGATATGGCTGCTCCGGCTTTTCCTGCACTAGTAGCTCTGCCGACAGAGGTGATTTCTTCAGTACCGCCGTCGGGGAGCTCTTGCGCACCCTCCTGAGCAGGTCAAAACTGTTCCCAGTTTGAACAACGGCGTCGATATCCACCATAGAAGCTGGTGGGGTGAGCCTAGAGGGAGAGTTTCTCCCAGCATATCTCACTCGGCGCCAGAGGCGATGTCGAGTATGTTGTGGAGTAGGAATCGCTTTAGTTTTGGAGGTGTCTTCCTTATGCCCACGGCATTGCTGGGGAGCTTCGGTTGGTGTCAGACTGTTGAACACCAACGTCTTTGTTGGAGATGAAGTAGAGTTGGTCAATCTTTCGAAGACCGACTGTCTTGTTGGGAAAGCGCTTTTATCAGCTTCACCCGTAGCAGGAGTAGGGAGAGATAGCCGTTTGGGGGTAGCTCTTTCTGGTATCATGGGCTTCTTTACGAGCCCGCTCGAGTTCTTCCTCAGCCTGTTGAAGACTGAGACGTCAAATTTGGATGGCTTGCTGATAGGAGCCGCCATGGTTGCCAGCCGATCAAAGACCGGCCTTCTAGAAGCTTCTTCTTATGGTGTTGAAGCGCCGAAGTTCACAGGCGGGAGCATAGTTCTGAAGAAGAGCCCGATAGTGACCTGTGTGACATTCCCCATCGGCATTGAGAAAATGGAGGCCGTGTTAGACCCGTACATCACTCCTCCAGCTGGGGTGGAGTGGAAGTTGTTGTTCAAGCAGTGGAGTGAGAAGCCACTAATTCTGCACAGAAGCGAGACACCAAGTTTTAGTAGCTCGAATCCAGAGGCAACCATGAATACAGTGAACCACGATTTTGTTCGCCATCACAACACATGAAGCGTGGAGTGGAAAGAGGAAGATGTCCTACCAGGCATACCAGAATCTGTTTACCGCCGAAGACTAGACTGAGACGTTGAGACGTCTAGCCTGAATTTGGGGGCAGATGCTATTTGGACATATCCATTCATCTCTCCGAAAATTCCAAGTTCATTTATGTAACACCCTAGTGCATTTATAAGATATTCTTATTTGGGTATTTTCGAATCTTGCGAAAGTTTCTTATTTATTATCGTTTTTGGGTGCGGATAGTGCATTTGGTATCTGTGGACAGTATCTAACCCGACCCGCATGCTTGAAACCCACTATGGTTCATGATTACATCACATATTTGCTGGTATAGAGGATTTGTGCACATCTATGTTCTATATACATATAGGATCTGTTTGGTATCTGCATAATAAAAATAATATCCAGATAATACATTTTAATATCCAGCATGACCTGTTATCATACCCCATATCTTATGTTTGCATCCATATACCGTGTTCATGTCCAGACTAATAAAACAGACTTGTTTGGATCGTTACGTGTATTTACGTATATCTGTTCTTGAGGGTATGCATTTTATTTAACCAGACATCGCATTATGGTTTTGGCTGATACATATATTATCCATATTTTAAAACTAGATTTTTAGAAGAGACCCGGATATTTTTCGGGGTATTTTGATATTAGCTGTTTAAACCCAGAAAATATATTATTATATTCTTTATATATATATATATATATATATATAGTTAATATAAACTAATATATGTTAAATATATTTTAAAACTAAATATATTATTTACCCAGTCTCTCTCTCTCTAACCCTCTGTCTCTCTCTCCTCTCGTACTCTCTCTCTCTGTATATCCCTGCCTCTCTCTCCCCCTATATATATATTTTATATATATTATATATATATAACCTAATATAGTTAAACTCACCTTTCTCTCTCCTATCTTTCTTCTCCTTCCCTCTCGCGAGAACCCGAGTACCCTAACCCTAGCCCCTCACCTCGCCTTCGCTGCCGACCTCCCCACAACCTCGTCACCACCACCCTCATCACCTCACCAACCTCGTTTCCTTCTCCTTTAACGCCTAAGCCACCTGCAACCCAAAACCAGCAACCCAAGAAATTCCACCCTCATCACCGTTGCTATCACCCGACCTTACCACCACCTCGCCACCCTCGTCACCACTTCCACCACGTCCTCTCCTCTCTTTGCTTTCCCGACCATAAACCCCAAAAACCCACAAACCTGAGAACCCAAGAACCCTAACCCCACGCTTGCACCCTCACCGCCGATCACCTCCAACCTCGTCGTCGTCACCCTCTTCATCTCCTCACATCCTTCTCCTTTCGCGACACCACCACCACCATCCTCGCCACCCTAGAACCCCAACAGCAACCTTAACCAACTCAAGAAACCCACTGCCCTCGCCGTCGACGGCAGCCTCATCGCCGTCGCCTTCTCCCCTTTCCTCTATCCTCTATCCCCTGAGTCTAGAGCTGTTCTCCTCCGAACACAGAGACGCGAACGCGTAAGTCCGTCTTGCCTGAATTTGGGGGAAGATGCTAATTGGTGCTATCCGTCCACCTCTTCGAAGATGCCAAGTTGATTTATGGCACCGTATATCGAAGGTTTAAACGGATGCGGCCGATGTAGCAGACTTCATCAGATTCCCCCTCGTTGAGGGGTTTTTGATTGTGGGGACGCTCTTCCCTGCAGGCGCAAGCCCCTGCAGTTAATTACGCTACCGCATCGTGGTAACCACTTTCTCCTTCTCCAGATGGTCACTTCGTGTCGTGTGTGTTTGTTTTATTTTTGGTTGCCTGTGGATTGTATACGGAAACTAATTTATGTTGCCGCCCGTAGGGCGTGGATTAGTCCAAATCCGTATTTTCTTAGATTTGGGTTTGGGGTTGGATTTAAGGATACGTTAGTCTCATTTAAGAGTAAGATCAACTTAAACATATGTTAAGGATACGTTAGTCTAATTTCAGACTAAGATCAACTTAACGGGATCGTTTAGATCCAACAAAAGAGCATTCGGACTCCATTGTTTAGTTTAGGGACATTGCGGTCGATTACCAGTTTAAGGACATGGTGGTCCAATGTTAGTTTAAGGACATCTCGGTCCAAGGTTAAGGATATCATAGTCCATGGGTTTAAAGGTACCCCACAGTCCGAGGTTAAGGACATCATAGTCCATGGGCTTAAGGACCCCACAGTCCGTAGTTTAAAGACGTTATAGTCTATAAAGTTTAAAGACATCATAGTCCATGGGCTTAAGGACCCTACAGTCCATGAAATGATTGGTTATCGGGACCCATCACCTCTCTGAAGACGTTGAAGGATTACAACGACAAATATCAAAGGAGTGAAGAGATGTACCCTTGACCAAAGTTGATTGGGAAATCTGTAGTCCTATTTGGATCTAAGATCAATTAATTAGATTATGAGCACATTGGCTCAGTTAAATCTGAATTGAGGACTTATGGCTAACTTGGGCTACGTCCAATTAAGTTTGAGATGTTGGCCTTTTGTTGGACTGTTGAACATTTGTCTAGGTTCAACCTCCCCATTATTTAGCAATGCTAAACAGGGGTCTGGGGGCTCTGACAATATTTTGCCTTTGGCTGAGCACTAGCCATTCATTATGGCTCTGGACTTTACTTTGCATATCATATGAACTGGTCAATTTTGGGGTTCAGTTGGAGGGGAGTTTTGCCTTTAGAAGACTCAACCAATTTAGGCTAAGACCAGTTTGAATATAGTGTTAAACACTAGCACATATTTGGTGATCACGTGTTTCCATGTGATGCACTTAAAAATAGTGTTAAGCACTAAAAGAATGACGTGTATAAAATAGTGTTAAACACTAGAGACAAAACACTTAAAGTAGTGTTAAATACTAAGACTGAAACGCTCACATGGGGTCACGTGAGGCGCCTGATGATTGGGCTTTCCCTCTGTTATTTGTTCTCAGAATATTCACAAAAGTGTTAAACACTTAATCTTAATGGCCATCACGTGTGGGCACGTGATGGGTACCCATGCATTGACTATTAAAGTGTTTATTAGGGGTCACGTGAGGACACATGAGGGCGCCCAAAATCAGTACTGCCTTTGTCTTTGTTCCCTTTATTTTGAGGGTCACGTGGGAGCACGTGAGGCATTGCCTCCATGCTTTTTCTTTCACATTTTCAAGAGTCTGTTCAAGGGTCACGTGGGGGCACGTGACCTAGTCTTGTTCGTTCTTTTTCATTCATTGGGATGAAAGGTCACGTGTTACCACGCGATCACATTGGATACTTTGATCTTTACGTGCATGGAGAGCTTTAAGTCTCTTGTTTTAAGAATTAAATTCTTTTATAGGGTTAAACCCTAGTTCTGTTTAGAGGAATTAAATTCCTATGTATTTTTGGACGAATTAAATTCTTATGTAGGGTTAAACCCTAGTTTCATTTGGAGGAATTAAATTCCTGTGAATTTGGAAGAATTAAATTCTTATGTAGGGTTGAACCCTAGTTTCATTTGGAGGAAATAAATTCCTATGAATTTGGAAGAATTAAATTCTTATGTAGGGTTAAACCCTAACTTCATTTGGAGGAACTAAATTCCTATGAATTTGGGGGAATTAAATTCCCTAAACTCAATTCTCCCTCTAAGTTTTGGATTTACATGGCAGAATCTCCCCAATGAGAATTAAATTCTCAACTTATGGGGAGATCTGCTTCTGCAGATTTTCAACCAAAGGAAGAACTAAGTTCTTATTCAGAAGAGTTAAACTCTTAATGTGATAATTAAATTCCCATTTTTATTCTATAGAGCTTAGATCTCTTTCCCTTTCTCACCTAGGGTTTCTTTTTCTGAAGAGATCTTCTTTTTCTCCCTTGAGAATTAAATTCTACTCTCTTTTTTCTCTTTGTTGTTGTATATCTCAAAAAAAATTCCAAAGATCCTTCTCTTCTCTTCTTGGCTCCTATTTATAGGAGAAAGGAAAGAATCAATTTGTTTAGTCAATCTTTCATTGAAAAATTTTGGTTGTTTCTGTAATCAACATGATCTTTTAGATCACTCAGTGAATTTTACTCACCATTGGATTTTTAATCCAAAAGATATTCTGTTTATTATTCTTGGTGAATTTCAGGGGAATCTTTCCTTGTATAGAATCTTTCTATAAATTGGTGATTTTTAATCACCATTGGATTTTTAATCCAACGGTGCTCCACTTTACAGAGCAAATCTCTTTTTGTTTGGAAAGATTTAGAGAGATATTATCCAATTAGGGTCCTCGGTTCCTTCTTAATTAGAATTTAATTCTATTAGTTCAGAAGGCTTTAAAAGCCTATCACGTGTTGGCACGTGATCCCATTGTTTGATATTTAAATATAATTTAATTCTATTAATTAAAGAGCTTAGGAACCCATCACGTGTTGATACGTGACACCCTTGATTAACATTTTAACCAGAATTTAATTCTGCTGTTTTAAAGAACTAAGGAATCATCACATGTCAGCACGTGACCCTTGGTCACGTGCGAGCACGTGATGCCCCATTGGGGTTTTTCCTTACTTATTTTATTATACTTTTAATTCTTTTTAGTGGGTTTAAAGGCTCATCACGTGTGGGCATGTGACTCCCGTTGATTGATTGTTTGATTAGAATTCACTTCTATTATAACAAAGTCCCCAAGAAACCATCACGTGTCAGCACGTGACCCTTGGTCACGTGTGAGCACGTAACCCTTGGTCACGTGTGAGCACGTGATGCCCCATTGGGGCTTTTCCCGATATTTTCATGAGGGAAGAAATGCCCCCACAGCGTTGTTCTCACGTGTTTGCATGTGAGTGCAACGCTGTCATCTTTTGTGGCCGTTGGATCTGTCTAGGGAAGGGGCAGATGAACCGTTTCCCATCACATCCTATAAATGCATGGGTCTCTTCAAAAGCGCCTCCACTTTTCATCTTCTTCCTTGCTTATTCTTGCCTTGAGAATTTAATTCTCCATGTCAGAGCTTAGTTCTTTGTTTCAAAAATTTCCAGCGTTTAACTCTGTTGACAAAAGATTTCATTTTTCAGGTAATGGTCTTGAACGGCTGAAGAACTTCTTGTAGGAATTTGGATTTTAAATCCACACTAAGGGTTTTTTACTTTAACAAGAACCCATCTTTCCAAGTTAAAATAATGTCCATTCTTTAGATAATAAACTCCTTTTGTTAGGGCTTCTCTGATCTCAGGGATCGGTGGTGATACTCGTCTTCTCTCTTGAATTTAATTCCATTCCAAAGAGCTTTAGCTTTGAAAATGTTTTCTGGGAATTTAATTCCTCTATTCAAAAGGAATTTAATTACTCTAAAGAACTCAGTTCTTCACAGAGAACTTCTTAGGACTTTCTTGCCCTGAGTTGTGCTTTGCAAAAAGTTTCTAGAGAGATCCTTCATGATTTGCATAGAGTCTGCAATAGGAGTTCTCCTTGGGGAATGTGTAGAGTTGTTTGAAATTCAATGTTCATTTATTGAGAATCTTCCCATTATTTCCATAATGATTACCCTGCCTCATCTTAGTGAGCCGCCATTTTGATTTTGTGGAGCCCCTGTGTTTTATAACCAATGGTCCCATGAAATAAGTTTTCTGTCGCTTTCTTCTACTGTCTTTCTTTCTTTATATAGACACACACACACACACACACACACACACACACACACACACGTGTTGGATTCACTTAACAGTTTCCCTTTCTTTTATTTCAGGAACAATGTTTCGCTTTCTTCTACTGTCTTTCTTTCTTTATATAGACACACACACACACAGACACACACACGTGTTGGATTCACTTAACAGTTTCCCCTTCTTTTATTAACAGTTTCCCCTTCTTTATATAGACACACACACACACACACACACACACACATACACACGTGTCGCTTTCTTTCTCTTTCGTACTTCCTTTTCACCCGCTTGGAGGCTGCCTTTCCTCAGTCACCGTCTGATGAAGAGGTGATGGCGATGATCAGAACTCAGGACCCTAATTGCACCAATTTGCTTTTATGGGGGACCTAGTACGGTCATATCATCCGTGGTCGCCGCAGCTTTCTTTGCGAGATACCAACGGAGCCTACCTACCCATTTTTGCTGATGGAGCGTCTACGGGCCGCCTTTCCTCTGGAGATGTTGAACTGGACTCCTACGGGACGACTCGGGCCATCAACGACTGGGATTCCAATTCACCCTGTGCCAGCTATAGACATCTTAGGGCATCGTATCTGCCAAAGTGAAGCCCAGCCCTGGGGACATGTTTACAAAATAGGGCTTACTTCTCGACAACCCACGGGTTACCTTCTCTGGGCTCGTTATATCCTGTCTGCCCATCGTGCGCGACTGCAGAGGGTTGGGCTCTATCAGGCGGTGTACGCGTCTCTCTTCCACTATCAGTCCCCCGATGTCTGGTGGGTTAAGGCTTTCTTAAATCAATAGAATCTTCCCACCAACACCTTCTTTCTATGGGACCGCGAAGTTTCAATTTATCTGGAAGAGTTTCGCGAGATCACGGGGTTGCCGGTCAGGGGGACGCTCTATGAAGAACCGCTGCCTTCTGATGAGTATTTTTTCGAAACCGAGCCTGCTATGCTCGACGGCCTGTCGACTGAAAATGCCGTTCGCCACAGGCACCCAAGTTTAATCAAGATTCTGAGCATTTTGAGAAGCTATTCACAGAGTCAGAGGAGCAAGGCGTCGCTTTCAAAAGCTTTATCGCCTGCTTCCTTCGTGGAGACGTTCTATCAAAGACGGCTCCAAAGTTTGCGAATATCAGCGACCCCTTTGGGTTCGGTTTAAATAAGCTGCCGGCTAAAGAAGAGGATTTGCCGCAGTTCTATATTCCAATCCTGTCGGCTGTACCTTTTGAGTCGATCGCAGCTCCTGGCATAGATGAAGAGACTTTCTTCGTGGGTTTTATCAGTGTCTGGCTCAGCTGGTTCGTCATTCCAACGCATTTTCGATTCATGAGAGCTTCAGTCATTTACCCTGCTCATCGCATCGCTGGAGGGACACGACTAGCCGTGGGCATTGCGGGGCTAGTGCATTTGTATCATGGGTTAAGCGCTGCAGCCAATACCTCAACACCAGGCATGAACGTAGTGAGTTTCTATCTTCATTACTTTACGTCATGGATTGAGATGCATGTGCTAGGGGCATTTGCCGCGCATCAGAGACCTAGCTTTTATGATGCCTACACTTTTCCGCGGCTCATGAGGTTGGTGAATGCTTCTGCTCCTGATCCGACTCAGTCCGGAGCTATTCGTGTGCTGATTAATCCCTATGCGAATACGGGCGGGATGGTATTCAACAATCGAGTTCTCTCTAATCTTTCAGGACCGATTCAATAGCTTTGTAACTCATCAAAAGAGGGAGTCCTTCCCTGAAGCCTAAGGAAACCATGCACTTATATTCGATTAGACCGGATTATCTGGTATTTCATCAAAACGGTGCAGCCCTTTTTATGCAGTACAACCCACACCGCTTTGCTCGGCAACTGAGATATGACCAGGGTGTCCTCTTTGAGGCATTTACAGTAGAGCCCAGCCCATCGTCGGAAGTCGTTCGTGACGCCGCTCATCACTTCATGCGGCTGAACACCGGATTTCGCTTTGTGATTCCTGAAGCTGACTATATTCCTCGATATGTGGGGTTTTTCATGGGCTGGTACCTCCACCGAGTCAGTCCCATTATTGCCAAGGAGAGGAGGATGCTCCTCGGATATAGGGATCCTACTCTGATCCAGGTTACGGGAGCCCCGCCGTGACCGTGGGCAGTGGTTCGCCCTCCCCTGAGAGATACTGGTATCGTGCTTATTCCAGAGGCGGTGGAAGTAGATCTGACTCCCACAGCTGGTATGCCGCTGTGAACTAGAGCTCAATCAAGGACCAATAGGACGCCAGTAGTAGTATCATCAACTGCGGCGTCAGCAATGGCAATGTCGTTGTCGGTAGCACCACCGAGTGAGGATATTGAAAGCAAAGTGGGTCAACGTTGCACTAAAGCACCGAGGGGAAAGAAGCGATCGTCTTCTGCAGTTAGTTCTGGGTCCAAGAGGCGAAAGAAGATGGTCACCAATCTGCTCGACTTTTTAGTGGAATCAGAGCCTATCCTTCAAGATGAACCACTAGCCATGCAAGAATCAGATGGTGGTCTGCTTTTCCCGGGTTCATCTGCCGAGGAAGCCGCACAACTGGCTGAGGCTATAAGACGCTCAAAGGATGAATCTAAGAATGTAAGGATCCTGAAGAGGCCTTATTCTGCCGTCATCTTTTATGAAGATCCTCCATTAATACGGCAGATATTCATAGGTCCTTTGGAAGAAGGAGGCAAGAGAGCCCTTAAGCAGCCTATCTCAACCGACGCCGAAAATGCGCTTTCGTTGTGGACCGGTGGCCATGAGTCTACCCTCGAACCCCGGTGAGCAAACCTCCTCCGGAAGGAACACCGGCTTGAAAATGCCATACTAGAGGCTTCTTTGCTCATTGGTATACTCATATATCTCTTTGTAATATTTTATACTGCTCAAATACATATATATATATATATATATATATATCCTTATCTTCATGAGAACTTTGCAGGGATTTCGGCAATGGCGGAGGATCTGAGTTCGAGTCGCGCCTTGACCATGGACTCTACCAATATCCTCGATGAGACACTAATAAGTATGCAGGGGGTCAATACAACTGTTGTTCCTGCAGCGGAGTGACTCCCGTTCCCCCAGTGCTTGCTCCCCCGGAAGAGGTGATTGTATGTCAAAAACTATCTATTTACCGCAATCAAGAACGGCGTCGCATGAAGCTAGCCGGTGAGTACGGGTCGGTCCACAGCGATGTTGTGAATTTCCTATTCGTGCTAATGAGTTAATTCCGAAGGGTGTTCGGATTGGTTATTAAATCTAAAAACCTAAATTATTCTATCTACGATTATCTAGATCTATTCTTGCTAGGGTTAGGTTTAGGGATGGCTTGGAAATGCAAGTAAATCTCAACGCTTTCTATACCCGAATGAAGATATATGAGGAGTTATGGTAATTATCAATAAAGGGGATTAGATCCATTCGGGAAGGTGTTCCTTCCTCTAGGTTCTTGTCCTTCCTTTAGAGATCCTTACCCTAACCTCCATGGAAAACGCGCGCAACCGGGCTTTTACACTACGGTATCACCGCTACCTCGAGGGATAGGGTGCCGTAGGACGCGGTGTGTGCGTGTATGCATGGAGTCCTATTGTAAATATATAATGGGTAAGAAAGGGATGAGAGATCTCATCTCTCAAAAGCCTTCCCCAAAGCTAACTCTAATCAATTATCTACGGTGAGGAAATAAATCTACCTAGGGCAAAGAATTGAAATCTAAACTAGGGCAAAGAATTAAATCTACTTACAGATGCATTTCTCCAATCATCAATGCAGGGTTGTCAGATCTGAATTTCTGAATTGAAAAGAGGCACCGATGCTCTCCATAAAGAATTCTAAAATTTATTATTAAAAGGAGGCATCAGAAATTACAATGATTAGAGTTCATATTTATAGAGAATAGGAAACCCTAGGTTACACTTTGATCACATGTCTACATTTACGAAAATACCCGTAGGTAGACCTAATCAGCGCCGCACACATTATGGTAAAATTTGTATCCTTCAATCGCTCAAGCCCGCCGCGGAACCGCAGCCCAAGGCCCTGTTTGGCCGCGGTTCCGCTGCCAAATAAGGGTGTTGGCTTCTGAAATTTCCTGTGACGGTTCCTGGAGTTTTGGTCTTTCTACTTCTTTGGTTCTTTTCTCCATTTTGCTTCTGGGTCTTCTCCAGATCTTCAGTGAACAATTTGCAATGACTTTTTAACCGTTTGCCTTGACATTTTGGACCTTGCGGTTCCTTGTTGATTGTGAACTGTTCTTCGTCTAGGCTTGACTAAGATCCTCCTATTTGTTGGTCAAAAGTCCTTCTTTGGTGTCGTCTTTTGTCCTTTTCACTGTTTTTGCTCCAGGAACCTGTAACCTGTAACATGTAGCAGACATGCGTCAAAAGCACCTGTTTATTTATAAAAAGAATAAGAATGGGGAGTATAATAATGCAATATTATGGTGTGAACAAATACCCCCAAACTTATCTTTTGCTCGTCCTCGAGCAAACTTATTTTTTTATTCTCGATAAAAATCTAACCTAGCCGCACTTTCGCAGGGAAACGCGATTGCACTGAGCACGTGCAACAAGCCGTTAAACCTCTAGGTGTCCCTAGTAGGAGGAGTGTTGTCTCCTGAGGGTTTTCAGCGGATACTACCCACAAAATCCTATCAACTTGGCTTTTCGACTTTAATTCTCCAATTAGGTTTTCTAACAAGGAATTCTATTATCGTCGACTCGTAAATTATCCACCCATATTCTTCACACTTCCTCATCATTTAACTTAAGATTATATATGTTCTGTAGACTTACTTAGCTTTCGGCATCTCTTAAGTTTTCCTTCTAGGGTTCCATCTCCACTTAGGAATTTTTATCAACTCTACTAAAGATACAGGTTCTATTCTTCATTCCTTTCTCTCATCTAAACTCCAATCACATATCCCCACGTGTGTGTATAAATCACCCCTACACTTGGAAATTCAAATCAAGCAATCATACCCTTATCCGTTGTCCAAAGTACTTATTAACTGGTGAATTTTTAATTGAATTTTGCTTACACATCCTTCATGCGACCGTTAATACTTCTTGAGGTACCAACGACCAATTACAAGATGCGTTTGCACTTTAAAGCGTAATTCCTAGTCTTACAACACCCAAGGCTTTTTAGCAGTGACTCCCAAACCAGTTGATCTAAGGCACTAGGTGATGAAGCACCCTCGCTAAATATTTTTCTATTTTTGCAGCCTTTAGTAATCACAAAAACCAGTGTCCATTTTTTTTATTCTTTATTCACACTTTTTTTTATTCTCATTGTACTAAGGACTTTAGAAAAGAGCATTTTAAGGTCTCTTCTACTATCCCAAGTTTCAAGGTGCGTGATTGTGCAAATTGTAGGGTATACATTTTAGACTTAAGTTAGGAACTATTTTTCAAACTTATACTCTAATAAGAACATCAATACTCTTCCCTTATTTTGACTTAGCCCAAGAAGTGAACCCAAAATTTGCCTATTTCTAAATAAACTACAAAGGCATATACTTTCTACCGTTAAACTTTAAGGAAGGTTGTCTTTAGGGTTTTTAATTTACTAAGTCTAAGATCTAGTTGTTCCTAGCCAGTTAACCTATTTATCAAACTCAAGTCAATTAACCAAAATTGAATACAATAATTTTTATAATTTTTAAAAATTTTAAAATTTTTATGGGTTTCCAAATAAGTATGCAAATGCAAAAATATGTACAAATGAATGCGAAGGAAAAAGACGTACCGAGCATACCCCCAAACTTGAACTTGACAGTGTCCTCACTGTCATGCTGAACCAAGAGGGTCAAAATACTGGCACTCCCCTGTTTATTTATTTATAATTTTTTTAAATATTTTTTTATGTTTTGAATTTTTTTTTATTTTTTTATAGAAAAAGAAAACAAAAAATATATATATATATACACAAGGTTCCCCCCAAACTTAAGCTTGGCCTTACACAAGCCAAAGGTTAGCACCAAGCATTCAAAGATTTTATCGTGGTAATGGTATAGTTGGTGCAAGAATGGGGTGTAGAAGAAAGAAATGAGAAACACGCGAGACCGTGTGGAAAGAAGAATGGTAGAATATGGTCTCGGTGGGGGAGAAGAAGGGCGGAAAGGAGAAAGAAGGGTCACGCGATTTTGGGAGTGTAAATCGAGTGAATAAATTAGCGCAATATGTGATGACCAATATGTTATAAGCGATTACGCTAACCTATCAACCCGTCGGGAAATAGGGTCAAATCCCTCAAGATTCGCAAAAAAATATGGGTACGCCGAATTTGGTATAGGAGATGAAAGCGTAACGGTCACTTGTACGGTCGGAACAATAGGAAGGACGAAAGGATGTGAATTAGGGACAGTATCATTCTCACCGTAGTAAACTGTCTCGAACTTGAAAGATTCCATTAATGGTTCGAAACTACTGTAATCAACCGAGTCTGATGATTCAACTAACCCATCTGAAAATGTAAAGGACTCAAACTCGGGCGGTGAGTCATCAACATCGTCCGAAAAAGTGAAACACTCGTAAGTGTTAACGTCTGTGAGAAGTGTGTCAGATTCAAAAGAAAATTTTTCAAGCTCACAGTCTTCAAGCATGGTCGGAACGATGGAAAGGAGGGAGGGTGATTTAGGTAAAGGTTTAAGAGGATGAATTGGAAAATCCGACACATCAAACAAAAATGGTTCAATCTCTATATTATCCTCAATACTCTCCTCAGTACTATCCTCATATTTTTCCTCAATATTTGTCTCATCCATGCCATTATCATCAAAATCAAGACGCATATGAGATTCGGGAGAAACATCTAATGACCCGGATGATGAATTGGACCTAAAATTTCAATCAAATCGACAGGTTCATCATCCGAAATATTCCCGGCGTCTGTATCCTCAATCAAGTGAAAATCACTAGTTTCTGACACCTCATCAAAAGCATGGATATTTATCAATATAGGTTCTAGATGGGAGGTGTAAAGATCGAAAGGATTAGGTGTGGTTTCACTCGAAAGGGGTTCTTCACAATCTGACAAATCAAGTACTACAAAATCATACAACTCGTTTTTATTTTCAACAGGTGAATCATTTGGGGCAATCGATGGAAAACCAAAGTTGTGGGTTTCAATTGGATAGGGATAGGTTTGATTTGGAAATCCTCTCACATTCTCACTCTGTCCAACCGCCTCCTTATACATTGAAAAATTTGAAGCTAGCGGAAATCTAGCTACCGGTTCACTAGGTTGCATAAGGGTGGCCACTGACGCTTCCACATTCCTAGTCATTTTGTTTGTTGCTAAGATATAAGCCTCCAAAGACTCTTCCAAACTAGACTTGGGTGGTAAAGGGGTTTCGGTAAAAGATTTGAAATCGTGTGGATATGCAAAACTCCCAACAGGCTGTGTAGAATCAATGTCTAGTGAAGGTAGGAAAGTCGGGTAGGACTGGTAGGAAGTGGGTGGTTGGACAGGGGTAGGGTCAACATGTGGATAAAAAGGTGAATAATCGTGCGGATCCCTAGAACTAGATGAGTGGAGAGGGGTGAAAGATCGACTACGAGATTGAGCAATATGCTCAGTAATGGACATCGGTTTAGGAGTGACAGAAGGACTTGAAAAAATGGTATCAACATATGGAGGTGGTAAATGTTGACTTGGTTGACACAAAGTGGGTTGGAAATTCAAACTGTTTCTTCTAGACGCCTCTATTTGATCTTTTAAAGATTTTTTAGGCAAGGAAGGATCGTCTTTAAATTGACCGAACAAATTGACGTACGACGCAAAATTAGGTTCGGGATACCAAAGTTCGGCTAATGATTTATTATGTGGAGTACCCATGTTAGAAGAAGGGGAGAAGAAAGAAAGTTTGTTGGTGGTGGTGCAAGGATTTATTTGCGGCAAAAATTTGCAAGTTTTCTAAAAAAAATTCCTTTTTCTTTTTTCTCTTTATTTGGAAATTGTTGCAAAAAGATTTTGATAAAAGATACGCAACAGAAAAATATTACTTGCAATTTATCTCTAATTTCAACTAGGCGCAAAAAATCCTGCACAAAATTGTTATTTGGAAGCGGAAATATTTTTATAACGCACGGAATTCTGCAGGAATTTTCAGGAAAAGATATTTCAAAATATACAGAGAAGGAACAGAGAAGACTTACAGTGCAATTTTCAAGAGCTAAAGTCACCAAGATGCCGCGTTTTCGCGGTCTGAGGCCACCTCCCGCGGCGTTTCCGCGGTCGTTTTGCTGGATCGAGTCCTAAGAATTTTTTTGACGCTCTGATTCGACAAGGTGGCCGCGGTTCCGCGGCCTAAAGCAGGTTTTGGCCGCGGAAAGGCGGTGGTTTGGGCGGTTCAAGACTCCAAAAATTTTGTACTCTTCTGTTGTTTAAAATCCCTTCTGTTCCGATATCTCATTTTCTGTTTCGCTTTCTGGAAATTTCCACATCCGAGTTTGTTCCTGCAAGATTTCACACAACAGGGTATCCTTTCCAAAAAATAACAATTGATCTATTTTTATATTTTTTTTTGATTTTTCAGATTTTTCAGATTTTTTTTAATTTTAAGATTAACCCGAAATTGCAAACAGGAAATTTCTACGCCATCCCGGGCAACGGCGCCATTTGATTGTTCTAAAAAACTATCTATTACCGCAATCAAGAACGGGGTCGCATGAAGCTAGCCGGTGGGTACGCGTCGGTCCACAGGGATGTTGTGAATCTCTTATTCATCTTACGAGTTAATTCCGAAGGGTGTTCGGATTGATTATTAAATCTAAAAAGCTAATTATTCTACCTAGGGCAATTAATTGAAAGTTATAACTAGGGAAGATAAATAAAATCTATACTAGAGCAGGAAAATAATTTTAATCTAGGGCAGGAATTGAAATTATCTAGGGCAAGAAAATATATAAATCTACTTACTTTACAGATAGATCTCTCCATACATTTACGCAGGGTTGTCAGATCTGAATAGATGAATTGAAGAGAGGCACCGATGCTCTCCAAAAAGAATTCTAAAATTTATTATTAAAAGGAGGCATCAGAAATTACAATGATTAGAGTTCCTATTTATAGAGAATAGGAAACCCTAGGTTACACTTTGATCGCATGTCTACATTTACGAAAATACCCCTAGGTAGACCTAATCAGCGCCGCACACATTATGGTAAAATTTGTATCCTTCAATCGCTCAAGCCCGCCGCGGAACCGCGGCCCAAGGCCCTATTTGGCCGCGGTTCCGCTGCCAAATAAGGGTGTTGGCTTCAGAAATTTCCTGTGACGGTTCCTGGAGTTTTGGTCTTTCTACTTCTTTGGTTCTTTTCTCCATTTTGCTTCTGGGTCTTCTCCAGATCTTCAGTGAACAATTTGCAATGACTTTTTAACCGTTTGCCTTGACATTTTGGACCTTGTGTTGCCTTGTTGATTGTGAACTATTCTTCGTCTAGGCTTGACTAAGATCCTCCTATTTGTTGGTCAAAAGTCCTTCTTTGGTGTCGTCTTTTGTCCTTTTCACTGTTTTTGCTCCAAGAACCTGTAACCTGTAACATGTAGCAGACATGCGTCAAAAGCACATGTTTATTTATAAAAATAATAAGAATGGGGAGTATAATAATGCAATATTATGGTGTGAACAAGAGGAACTTCATTGGCCGCGGATTCAATGGATCTTTCTGCGGATGGCCCGGAGACTGCGGGACAGGTAGTCGAGGCCATCATCCTTTCATTGGATCCTGCAGCGATGGCCACTGCTCCTCAACCGGAAGTTATTATACCGTACCACATCCCCGATGATGTGCCTGGGGGCACGGAGGAGGCCGCCAAAGCTGCTATCCCTCCAGTCTAGAGTGGGAGGAGCATCAAAGATATTCTTCTATCTTTTACTTTAATGATCTCTTCATTATCTGAACCTTCCTGCCTTTTCAGAGCTACGAGGATTGGCAGCGTCCATCGTGGACTTGTCCCCCAGGAAGTCTTTTCAGCGTCTGCTAGAGATGGCCGCTCCGCAGACGATATCTCCTCAACGCATCGTCCTCTCTTCCGGGTAAGATTAGTGTCATTTGCCCTCTCCTCACGGCATTATTATTATTTCATATAATGACACTGATGTCTTCTACAGTTCTAGAAGTTAATGACGAAGTTGAGATTCTTGACGGGCCTGGGGAGCCTTCAGACCCTTCTTGCATGACCGTGGGTAAGCAAAGTTTCAACGTTGTTCCATCTGCTCTTTGCTTGTGAGTCTCGCTGATTGTTTTCTACGAATCATAACAGCTTTGCCAGTTCTTACCACGATGGAATCTCGCATCGTCATGCCACCCGGCCCCTATGCTCTACGTGCCTCGGAACGGATGGCAAAGCTAAGCCTTCACTCCTTGTCAGCTCTAATTGAAGACCTCCGTGATGGCAGTCTGATCACGGCCGAAGCATTTGCCGCTGAAGCCAACGGTTCTTTTCCCTTTCTTACTACTTACCTTAGTAAAACATTGTTGCAAGTCTGGGTTGAGTTCTGTCATCAGGTGGAGGCTTGCTTACATATTCTTGAATATACACGCCTTCCTTCAGACGTTGTGGCTGCAAAGGCAGGCTTACGGGGGGTGATTGAGCGGTGCGCTGCGAATATGCTATCATGCGAGAAAAGGCTCAGCCGCAAATTCTCAGAGAGGAAGTTGGCTTCAACCGCGCTAGGGGAACTTTAAGCTAATCTTACGGCCAAGACTACTCGGGCGTATGAACTTTGGTGGGTGCTTCAAGAAGCTATCAGAGAGGTGGTAGCCATTGATAAGGCCGTCATTTTCACTCGCGAAATGGTCGAAGCTCATAAGGTTACCGAAAAAGAGCTTGAAAGCCGGCTTTCCTCATACCAGGCTCAGCAATCTCAAGCGGAGGCCCATCTCTTAGCGATAATGAACCATGAAGCTGAGGCCCAGCGAAAAAGGATGAATTGGCAAATCTATTGAATCGTCCGCCGGCTTGAAGAATTGTGTATTTTTTTATTCTTCTTTGTACATACTCCTGAATGAGAGTATTTTTTTATTCTTTCATAAATTGTACTTGGTATTCATTCTGATTCATAAATAAAAGACATATTTTGCTTCATGATGGTGTGTCCCTTTTGGTAAATGCATTTTGTGGATAATCTATTTTGATCTCCTTGTAGGACAGCAATGGCTTAAGGGACAGGGTTAGGATCTGTCACCTAAGACTTTTCAAATTTATGAGCTGTGAGGGTCTCATAAAGGTATTTCTCCTTACGAGTCGTGAGGATCTCGTATGTGTGTTTTCTCTTGAGAGTTGTAAGAATCTCACGAGAGAGTTTTTCTTGCTTACAAGTCGAGAGGACCCGTAGGTGATTATTTCTTTTCTTGTCGGAGAGGGTAGCCTGTAGAAAATCTACCTTGGCCTCTCTGGGAAGCAACGATGGCTTGGGAGACAGGGTTAGGATCTGTCTCCTATGACTTTTCAACTTTATGAGCTGTGAGGGTCTCATAAAGAATTTTCTCCCTACAGGTTGAGAGGATCCCGTAGGTGTAATTTCTCCTTAGGAATCGTGAGGATTCCTAAGTACGTTTTCTTTTGAGAGTCGTAAGGATCTCACAAAAGAGTTTTCTCCCTTATGAGTCGAGAGGACCCGTAAGTGATGAATGAGGTTGACATTATTCGCATTTCACGGGGTCAGGGGTTGCTCTGGCCATTTCCCACGGGGTCAAGATTGACTTTAGCCGTGTTCTATGGGACCAGGATTTGCTCAGGATGTTTCCCACGGGGTCAGGATTGACATAAGCTGTGTTCCACAAGGACCAGGTTGCGCTCTGGACGCTTCCCACGGGGTCAGAATTGACATAAGCCGTGTTCCGCAAGGACCAGGATCCGCTCTCGACGCTTCCTATGGGGTCAGGATTAACATAGGACGTGTTCCACGAAACCAGGATTTGCTCTGAATGCTTCCCACGGGGTCAGGATTGACATATCTGTGTTCCGTAAGGACCAGGATCCGCTCTGGACGCTTCCTACGGGGTCAGGATTGACATAGGCCGTGTTCCACGAAACCAAGATTTGCTCTGGATGCTTCCCACGGGGTTAGGATTGTCATAGCCGTGTTCCGCAAGGACCAGGTTCCGCTCTGGACGCTTCCCACAGGGTCAGGATTGACATAAGCCGTGTTCCACGAAACTAAGATTTGCTCTGGATGCTTCCCACGGGGTAAGAATTGACATAGCCATGTTCCGCAAGGACCGGGTTCCGCTCTGGACGCTTCCCACGGGGTCAGGATTGACATAAGCCATGTTCCATGAAAGCAGGATTTGCTCTGGATGCTTCCCACAGGGTCAAGATTGACGTAACCGTGTTCCGCAAGGACCAGGTTCCGCTCTGGACGCTTTTCACAGGGTCAGGATTGACATAGGCCGTGTTCCACGAAACCAGGATTTGCTCTGGATACTTCCCACGGGGTCAGGATTGACATAGCCGTGTTCCACAAGGACCAGGATCCGATTTGGACGTTTCCCATGGGGTCAGAATTGACATAGGCCGTGTTCCACGAAACCCGGATTTGCTCTGGATGCTTCCCACGGGGTCAAGATTGACATAGCCGTGTTCCGCAAGGACCAGGTTTCGCTCTGGACGCTTCCCACGGGGTCAGGATTGACATAAGCAGTTTTCCACGAAACCAAGATTTACTCTGGATGCTTGCCACGGGGTCAGAATTGACATAGCCGTGTTCCGCAAGGACCAGGTTCTGCTCTGGACGCTTCCCACTGGGTCAGAATTGACAATAGCCATGTTCCACGAAACTAGGAAGGGTTGACTCTCGGTTGTCTGTGCATCGTCGAGTCATGGAACTGGGAACTTTGCCGCAGCTCCGATTTGTCGATGTTGCGTCTGTTGTAATGAGACGAATGTTAAGATGATCTCTAGGCTGTCTGTAAACCATCGAGATGTGGCTTCTTTTTCTGATGGAGCCTGGTGGGAAGATATAGTTCCCTCTTAATTTGTGCCCCTGGATTGTATACAGGGATCGATGTGATTTCACCTGTAGGGCAAAAGTTTCATTTTATATTTTTCTTTCCGTGATGCTCTATCATTTCAGCTTTTATATCATGAAAGTCACGATTTCCCAATCATTTCGGCTATTTGTTTTTATTTACTCGCTGTTTTTTATTGCGAGTTGCCCAATCATTTCGGCTATTTTGCATGCATACACTTTTACTTGCTCATTTGCAAGTTGCCCAATTATTTCGGCTATTTCATATGCATTTGTGGCTCGCTGGCTTTTCGCTGCGAGTTTTGGGATTTGACACCGATTTCGGCATCGCTACAACTAGGATACTACCAGGAGCGACTCATCATTTGCCTCTGTCGATGTCGAACAAAGGTGGCTTAGCGAACAGGGTTAGGATCCTGTCGACTAAGGCTTTTAACTTTACGAGCCGTAAGGGTCTCGTAAAGGTATTTATCCCTACGAGTCGTGAGGATCTCGTAAGTGCATTTTCTCCTTGAGAATCGTGAGGAGTCTTAAGTGTATGTTCTCTTATAAGTCATAAGGATCTTACAAGAGTATTTTCTCCTTATAAGTCGAGAGGACTTACAAGTGTCGTTTGCTGTGCGAGCATATCTCCAGTCTCTGGTGGGACTTTGTTAGGGAAATGTTTATTCGTGCCCGTGGATTATATACAAGGTTCGAGACGCTTGTAAGGAAGAATTGGAGGTTGTGATGGCTTAGGAACAGGTTCAGCCTCCCCTTCAGATCTGACCACCGAGAGGTTGTAAAGATCCCTGTAGCTTAAGGCTTTTGAATCTTATGAGCCGTGAGGGACTCATAGGAGGGTTCTCCTTACAAGTCGTGAGGATCTCGCAAGTGTAATTTCTCCTTAGGAATCGTGGGGATCCCAAAGTGCGTTTCTCCCTTGTGAGTCGTAAGGATCTCACGCAGGTGGTTTCTCCTCATAAGGTCGAGAGGACCTTACAAGTGTCTTTTAACGAGGTTGCGCCCTTACGGGTTTTCACAAAAACACGCCGGTAGCCCTGCTGTTTTTACTCACGGAGCCCTTTCGGGTTTTCATCCGTGTCTATTTTGCTAATGGAGATACCGTTTTCTCTTTTTTTTATTTTATTTTTTTTTGTGTCAGCCTTGGGATGCTGCAGTCCGTAATAGTTTATCGACGTCTAGATCAACAGCCAGTTTTAGGACATAGTGGTCCATTGTTAGTTTAAGGACGTTTCGGTCCGTCTCCAGTTTTAAGACATAGTGGTCCATCGTTAGTTTAAGGACTTTTCGGTCCGTAGCCGACTACTACTTATAGAGTTTGGGTATAGGAAGATAGCGAGCAGACATAGGCGTCGTCATCTATCGTTAACCTAAGCCGTGACTCGTCAGGCGTAGTATTTTTTTAGGAAGCGACCGTTTATTGGCCTAAAAGGTCTTTCACCATGCATGTCCATGAGTAGGTAGGCACCACCCTGGTAAACTTTATCTATGATATACGGGCCTTCGTAGTTCGGCTCGAATTTTCCCCGTTTGGCACGATTAGGGGTCATAGGTCTCTTGACCACTAGCACGAGTTCGCCTTGGCGGAATGTTCTCGGCCTAGTCAATCTCTCATATGAGCGCGTCATCTTTTCTTTATAAGCCTCCAGATTTTGCTGCGCTATAAGCCGAGTTTCGTCGAGGGCATCAAGTTCCTCAAGTCGAAGATGAGCATTTTCTTCATCTGTTAGCTCATAGTGAACCGCCATTCGTAGAGAGGGTAACTCTATCTCGAGAGGGAGTACCGCTTCTGTGCCGAATACCAATGCATAAGGCGTTGTGTTTGTGGTCGTTTTGAACGTAGTTCGATATGCCCAGAGTGCCTCATGCAGTCTTTCGTGTCAGTCCTTTTTATTTCGAGACACCGTCTTTTTCACGATCTTCGTCAAGGTCTTGTTGAAAGCCTCAGCTAGATCGTTAGCTCGGGGATTATATACTGAAGAGTATCTCCAGTCTATGTTATGTTGTTGTGCGAAGCGGCTGATCTTGTGGCTTCTATAGGCCGGCCCGTTATCGGAGATAATCCGTCGCGGATTGCCAAACCGATAAATGACATGTGTCTTGAAGAAATGGAGGATATTCTCCGTCTTCACTTCCCTTAGCGGTACTGCTTCTGCCCATTTGGAGAAGTAATCAGTTGTTGCCAAAATGAACCGATGTCCTCTGGACGATGCTGGTTCGATGGGGCCGATTATGTCAGTCCCCCACATTTCGAACGGCTAGCTAGCCACTGTTGGATGTAGTGGATTGATGCTGATGGATAAAATCTCCATGAATCTGGCATGAGTGCCATTGCTTCGCTTATTCGAGGCAGTCCTGGATCATCGTGGGCCAATAGTAGCCCATCCTTTTGATCTTTAGCTTCATCTTCGGGATGGGTTGGTGAGAACCGCAGAGTCCATCGTGAGTTTCTTAGACGACTCTCTTTGCCTCTTCAGGTCCCAGGCATCTTAGCCACAGAGAATCAAATGATCTCTTATACAGAGTATCATTGACGAAGGCGAAAGACAGAGCTCGTTTCATAAGCTGATATCTTGAGGACGCATCTTCAGGTGTTCGACGGGATTTTAAGTAGTCTATAAAGACTTCTCTCCAATCCTCAGCCTTTTCCTGGTCTTTTATTTGTAGGGCCGTTTGCTCGGTTGCTCCTTTTTCTTCGGATAACTCTGAAGATATTTCTACCGGTGCAAGAACCCGACGGCTTTTCACAACGATCCTCACGTTATCGAGGTTCTCGTCGGCCAGTTCTTTAGCGAGCTTGGCTAATGCATCCGCATTGCTATTTTCCGCATGCGGTAGGCTTTCCAGTGTGTAGGAAGGGATTCGAGTCAGCAGTTGTTGCACTCTCTCACCGTACTTTACCAACTCTGGTTTGCACGTTTGATAGTCGCCGTTTACTTGGCTAACGATCAGCTGGGAGTTTCCGTATATAAGGAGATTCTCAATTCCCATGTCGACGGCGATCTTAAGACCTGCTATCAAAGCTTTGTATTCGGCTTCATTGTTCGTCTCGGCTCTGTTAAGGAGAAGGCAAAGCGCATTATCCCTCCTTATGGAGTCACGAAGATGAGGCATACCCCGAATTTGATTATAGGGGTGCTTTGTTTGCACTTCTTCATAGAAGATGCTCCATCGAAATAGAGTTCCCACTGGGTATCATTCTCTCTTTTCTCCCCGTCGATAGTGTCAAACGCGTGCTCGTCGAGCAATTCACGGTTCAAAGGAGAATCGGCGGGTATTGGATGCTCAGCGAGGAATTCGGCGACGGTCTGGCCTTTCACTGCCTTGAGGGGTCGATAAGTTATCAAGAACTCCATCAAGAGCAGGGCCCATTTAGCGAGCCGCCCTGTTAATATAGCCTTTGACATCAAATATTTGAGAGGATCCACCTTTGATATGAGATGGACCTCGTGTGCCAATACATAGTGTCTGAGCTTCGTTATCGCGAAGATCAACGCCAGGCAGTGTTTTTCAATGAGGGAGTAATTGTTTTCTGCCCCCAAAAAAACTCGACTCAAATAGTAGAGGGCTCTCTCCTTCCCTTGGTCGTTTTCTTGTGCCCATAATGCGCCTAAAGAACCTTCGAGGGATGTCGTATACAGGACGAGAGGTTTTCCTTTAAAGGGAGCGGCCAGTACTGGCAGATTCTACAGGTATTGCTTGATTTCGTCCAGTGCGCTTTGGCATTTGCGATCCCAGACAAACGGGGATCCTTTCTTCATTAGGTGACTGTAAGGATGGCACTTGCCGGAGAGATTGGCTATAAATCGCCGGATATACGCGAGCTTCTCTTGGAGAGACCGCAGTTGCTTGGGAGTCTTTGGAGGAGGCATTTCCATGATCGCCTTGATCTTCGAGGGGTCTATCTCGATGCCTTGGTGTCGGATGACGAATCCTAGGAACTTGTCCGAGGAAACTCCAAACGCGCATTTGAGAGGGTTCATCTTCAAGTTGTATTTCCGAAGACGCTGAAACACAATGCTCAGGTGCTCTGAATGTTCCTCGTATGATTTGCTTTTAACTATGAGGTCGTCAATATAACATTCGATGATTTCATGTATGAGGACATCGAAAATCTTCGTCATGGCCCTCTGATAGGTGGCACCTGCATTCTTTAGACCGAAGGGCATCATCTTGTAGCAGAATATGCCCAAAGGGGTCCGAAAAACGGTATGCTTCTGGTCCTCGGGATGCATCTTTATCTAATTGTATCCTGATGAGCCGTCCATGAAGGAGAAAACTTCATGAGTGGACGTATTATCTATCATCAGCTCAGTGACCGGTACTGGAAAGTCGTCCTTTGGGCAAGCTTTGTTGAGATCCCGAAAGTCCACACATACGTGCACCGTCCTATTTTTCTTCATTACCGGGACAATGTTGGCGATCCAGTCAGGGTATCGAACCTCTTGGATGAAGCCGGAGTCGATTAGCTTCTTGACTTCGGCGTTGATGCCCATCTCAAGCTCGAGCCGCATTCTTCTCAGTGCTTGTTTGATCGGCTTGATGTCTGGAGAAATCACCAATTTGTGGACGGCTATTTCTGGATCCAATCCGGGCATCTCTGAATAGTTCCATGCAAAGCAATCTTTATACTGCATGAGCACGTCTTTTAACGTAGCCTCCTTTTCTTCAGACAATGGTTCACTGACGAACATCGGTCGTGGGTCATTTGCCGTTCCCAAGTCGATTTTTCTGAGGTCATCTGCAGTAGTATGTATCCCATCTTCCAGCTCCTTTGGCACCGGTGGAAATTCTGAGATTAACTCATCTTCATCATTTTCGAAGCACCAAGCGAGGTCTTCCATGTCCTCTGGTTCTTCTTCCGATAGCGTTATCACGTGACAGGTACGAGATCGCTTCCAAGACCGATGCTGATCTGGTTCTACTCTCGCTGCATACGTGGCTTTCGGTTCATGCTTCTGCGGTGGGGTTACCCTCCAACTGCTGGATAAAGCGAATCTGCCGAGTTGATACTGGTCTTCAACCCAGTTCTTGAAGGTGAAGCAGTCTTCGAAAGGATGCCCTATTGCTCGGTGATAGGGGCAATAATTAGGATTATTAACCTCACCGGGTTGCAATGGGCATTTTGGATTTGGCAAATTAACAAGCCTGTTGTGCATTGCCAGCTCAAACAATCTCCTCATTTTGTCCCGGGGAAACGAATAAGGGCGCTTTATTTTCTCATTATAAAATTGTCGTCTCTCGTCCAGGCGATTAGTTAGTTTTGGGCCACTGGGATACTATTGATCATTTGCGACGAAGGTCGCTTTCCCTTTGCCCTTTTCATTCCGTGGCTCCGGCTTTGAAGGAGACGGCCTATGACTCATCTGGTCCATTTGGGCCAGTTTGTCAATCAAGGCCTGGAATAAGGTCGGCTTGAAGAACATCATGAATTGGGAAATAGTCGCCTAGGGGTCAAGAGTGCCCACAAACATGCCTACTGCAGGTGCTTCTTCGATGCGATACTCGCATTTCGACCATAAATTCCGCCATCGTATCGCGTATTGAACCCATGTCTCGCCTGTCTTCACCCTGGCGTTAATTAGTGCGGTAATCGGGGTACGCTCGCTAGCGCTTGCGAATCTTTTTGTGAACAACAGCTCCATTTCCGCAAATGTCTTGATAGAGTCATTTGGAAGTTCAGAATACCGCTCGAACGCCGTCTCCGACAAGCTGCCAACAAACTGGCGGAGCAGAAGTTTATCATCACCTCTAGTGTTGCTGCACAGGGCTCTAAATTGAGCGACGTGCTGATGCGGATTTCCCGTCCCCTTATATACATGGAATCTGGGGATCGTATATCCCGGTGGGTACCTTATTTGGTCAAACCAACCCGGATAGGGTTGTCCGGTCTTAACGATCTGCCCGGCCGCTTCATTCGCCTGGTGAACTCGTATTTGCTGAGCAATGTAATCATCCAGAGTGGCCTTGGAGATGGTCTCCTCCTTGGCTACTGAAAGAGCCGGTGGAGGGTTCGATGTCTCCCCTTTGTTGTCTTCAACGATAATCGGGGGGTCTTCAGCTGGAAGTTCCGGCTGTAACAACATCCCGGCCATGTCTTGGAACAAAAAAGCCATTTGTTTTATATTGGCTGCCTGTTCCGCTGCCTCTTTTTCTTTCCTCTCGAGCATTCTTCGGAGGAATTCAGTATCAGTTTCTTGTTCCCAACGCTGCTCTGAGGTCTCAGGATTTTCTTTCGGCCCAGTGAGTGCGGCCATTGTAGTCAGCATTTCCTAGAGTTTTTGCTGCTGTTGTTCCTGAGCCTTCGTTATTGATCGGGTAAGCGGTCGATGACCCGTAGAAGCACATATTTCCTCTTTTTCGGAAGCTATATAAACGGTATGTGTTACCATGCCCCTAGACTTAGGGCGTTTAGATTCAGCGTCTTTGCGGTTCATCGCGGTCACAGGGGCTTTCTCCGGCTCCCTTCTCTTGTGAGCGGTTGACGTCGAGGGGGCCGTTGCAGTGGGCACCCAAACAGCTGTTGCCTATTGTGGCATCACAGGATGGTTCTCTTCTTGCTGAACTTTTACCTTTTTCTGTCGGCGAGAGTAATCTTGATCAATCACTGATTCCTGAACCCGTCGCCAAACTTTGTAAATTTTAAAGGACAGCCGCTGAGGGGGCTGCTCTGGCTTCTTTTCTGTAGCAATCTCCATAGGTGGAGGAGATCTTTTCAGCACGGCAGTCGGAGAGTTCTTGCGAACCCTCTTAAGCGGTTCAAAGCTCTTCCCAGTTGGAACAGCAGCATTGATTTCCACCATGGGAGCTGGTGCAGTTAGTCCAGACGGGGAGCTGCCCCCAGCCTTCCTTACGCGGTGCCAGTGGCTACGTTGAGCATGTCAAGATGTTGGGATTGTCTCAGCTGTAGGGGTGACTTCCTCATGCCCCCTGTGTTGGCGAAGAGTTGTCACCGGCGTCATCCTCTGAAAGACCGATGCCCGTTGAGAAGTGATGTCCAATCTGTCAAAGACAGACCTCTGGGCGAGGGAAGCAGCTTTGATGACTTCGCCTGGAGCGGGAGCCGGAACGGCCAGCCTTGTGAAGACTGACTTCTTGGCAGAAGAAGCTTCTCTAATAATTTCGTCCGCTTGAGCCGGGATGGCTATCCGCATTGGGATGGTTGCTTCAGGTATCGCGGGCTTGTTGGCGTTCTGGCCCAGTCTGTTGAAAACTGAGGCAGCGGAGTTGGGCGACCCTTTGAGAGAGGCCGCGGCAGTGGTAAGCCGATCAAAGACCGACTTCTTTGGGGCTTCTTGTGACAGCATCGGGGTACTGAAGCTCATCGGTGGGATCATGGTCCCAAAGAACAGCTCAGTGGTGGCTTGAGTTACTTGCTCCACTGGCATTTTGAACAGGGAGGCCGCTTGGGGCCCATAGGTTACACCTCCAGATGAGGTGGAACGTGAGTTGCAGTTGCAGCTGGAGCAGTTAGAGGCCATCTCTTTTTATTCTGCACGAGAGCAAAACAAAATCTTAGTACCTCGAACCTAAGGGCAACCATATTAAACCGCGATTCATTCGCGAACACGACACACGAAGTGTGGAGTGGAAAGAAGAAAAGGTCCAACTGGGCGTGCCAGAATCTGTTTTCCTCCGAACACAAAGACACGAACGCGTAGGTCCGTCTTGCCAGAATTTGGGGGCAGATGCTAATTAGTGCTATCCTTCCACCTCTTCGAAGATGCCAAGTTGATTTATTGCACCGTATATCGAAGGTTTAAACGGATGCGGCCGATGTAGCAGACTTCGTCAGATTCTCCCTCGTTGAGGGGTTTTTGATTGTGGGGACGCTCTTCCCTGCAGGCGCAAGCCCCTGCAGTTAATTACGCTACAGCATCACGGTAACCACATTCTCCTTCTCCAGATGGTCACTTCGTGTCATGTGTGTTTGTTTTATTTTTGGTTGCCCGTAGATTGTATACGGAGACTAATTTATGTTGTCGCCAGTAGGGCGTGGATTAGTCCAAATCCGTATTTTCTTAGATTTGGGTTTAGGGTTGGGTTTAAGAATACGTTTGTCTCATTTGAGACTAAGATCAACTTAAACGTATGTTAAGGATACGTTAGTCTAATTTCAGACTAAGATCAACTTAACGGGATCGTTTAGATCCAACAAAAGAGCATTCGGGCTCCATTGTTTAGTTTAGGGACATTGCGGTCGATTACCAGTTTAAGGACATGGTGGTCCAATGTTAGTTTAAGGACATCTCGGTCCAAGGTTAAGGACATCATAGTCCATGGGTTTAAAGGGACCCTACAGTCCGAGGTTAAGGACATCATAGTCCATGGGCTTAAGGACCCCACAGTCCATAGTTTAAAGAAGTCATAGTCTATAAAGTTTAAGGACATCATAGTCCATGGGCTTAAGGACCCCACAGTCCATGGAATGATTGGTTATCGGGACCCATCACCTCTCTGAAGAGGTTGAAGGATTACAACGACAAATATCAAAGGAGTGAAGAGATGTACCCTTGAACCAAAGTTGATTGGGAAATCTGTAGTCCAATTTGGAACTAAGATCAATTAATTAGATTATGAGCACTTTGGCTCAGTTAAATCTGAATTGAGGACTTATGGCCAACTTGGGCTAAGTCCAATTAAGTTTGAGATGTTGGCCCTTTGTTGGACTGTTGAACATGTGTCTAGGTTCAAACTCCCCATTATTTAGCAATGCTAAACAGGGGTCTGGGGGTTTTGACAATATTTTGCCTTTGGCTGAGCACTAGCCTTTCATTATGGCTCTGGACTTTACTGTGCATATCATATGAACTGGTCAATTTTGGGGTTCAGTTGGAGGGGAGTCTTGCCTCTGGAAGACTCAGCCAATTTAGGCGAAGACCAGTTTGAATATAGTGTTAAACACTAGCACATATTTAGTGATCACGTGTTCCCATATGATGCACTTAAAAATAGTTTTAAGCACTAAAAGAATGAAGTGTTTAAAATAGTGTTAAACACTAGAGACAAAACACTTAAAGTAGTGTTAAAGACTAAGACCGTACCACTCACATGGGGTCACGTGAGGCGCCTTTTGATTGGGCCTTGCCTCTGTTATTTGTTCTAAGAATATTCACAGAAGTGTAAAACACTTAATCTTAACGGCCATCACGTGTAGGCACGTGATGAGTACCCATGCATTGATTATTATAGTGTTTATTAGGGGTCACGTGAGGACACGTGAGGGCGCCCAAAATCAGTACTGCTTTTGGTTTTGTTCCCTTTATTTTGAGGGTCACGTGGGAGCACATGAGGCATTGCCTCCATACTTTTCTTTCTCATTTTGAAGAGTCTGTTCAAGGGTCACGTGGGGGCACGTGACCTAGTCTTGTTCGTTCTTTTTCATTCATTGGTATGAAGGGTCACGTGTTACCACGTGATCACATTGGATACTTTGATCTTTACGTGCATGGAGAGCTTTAAGTCTTTTGTTTTAAGAATTAAATTCTTTTATAAGGTTAAACCCTAGTTCTGTTTAGAGGAATTAAATTCCTATGTATTTTTGGACGAATTAAATTCTTATGTAGGGTTAAACCCTAGTTTCATTTGGAGGAATTAAATTCCTGTGAATTTGGAAGAATTAAATTCTTATGTAGGGTTGAACCCTAGTTTCATTTGGAAAAATTAAATTCCTATGAATTTGGAAGAATTAAATTCTTATGTAGGGTTAAACCCTAGCTTCATTTGGAGGAATTAAATTCCTATGAATTTGGGGGAATTAAATTCCCTAAACTCAATTCTCCTTCTATGTTTTGAATCTACATAGCAGAATCTCCCCGATAATAATTAAATTCTCAACCTGTGGAGAGATCTGCTTCTGCAGATTTTCTACCAAAGGAAGAACTAAGTTCTTATTCAGAAGAGTTAAACTTTTAATTTGAGAATTAAATTCTCTTTTTTATTTTATGGATCTTAGATTTCTTTCCCTTTCTCACCTAGGGTTTCGAAGAGATCTTCTTTTTCTCTCTTGAGAATTAAATTCTCCTCTCTTTTTTCTTTCTGTTATTGTATATCTCAAAAAAAATTCCAAAGATCCTTCATTTCTCTTCTTGGCTCCTATTTACAGGAGAAAGAAAAAAATCAATTTGTTTAGTCAATCTTTCATTGAAAGATTTTGGTTGTTTCTGTAACCAACATGACATTTTAGATCACTCAGTGAATTTTACTCACCATTGCATTTTTAATCTAAAAGATATTCTGTTTGTTATTCTTGGTGAATTTCAGGGAAATCTTTCCTTGTATAAAATGTTTCTATAAATTGGTGATTTTTAATCACTATTGGATTTTTAATCCAACGGTGCTCCACTTTACAGAGCACAATCTCTTTTTGTTTGGAAAGATTTAGAGAGATATTTTCCAATTAGGGTCATCGGTTCCTTCTTAATTAGAATTTAACTCTATTAGTTCAGAAGGCTTTAAAAGCCTATCACGTGTTGGCACATGATCCCATTGTTTGATCATTTAAATAGAATTTAATTCTATTAATTAAAGAGCTTAGGAACCCATCACGTGTTGACGCGTGACCCCCTTGATTAACATTTTAACCAGAATTTAATTCTGTTGTTTTAAAGAAGTAAAGAATCATCACGTGTCAGCACGTGACCCTTGGTCACGTGTGAGCACGTGATGCCCCATTGGGGTTTTTCCTTAGTTATTTTATTATACTTTTAATTCTTTTTAGTGGGTTTAAAGGCTCATCACGTGTGGGCACGTGACTCCCGTTGATTGATTGTTTGATTAGAATTCACTTCTATTATAACAGAGACCCCAGGAAACCATCACGTGTCAGCCTGGTCACGTGTGAGCACGTGATGCCCAATTAGGGTTTTTCCCGATATTTTCATGAGGGAACAAGAGCCCGACACCAGCAGCCACAAACCCCCTTTCCTCTCCTTCTTCTTGTAATACCCAGTCTCTTTTTGTACGACGATGGCAGTATTTAAATAAATTGTTAGTGTAAATAGTTTACCCATTTTATATTTTTCTACTTATATTTTCTTTCTTTTCCATACCTACTTATTTTAATTATTTTGTTTCCTACAACCTAACCCAAGGCCCAAACCCATTTGCCCAAACCATCCATTTTTCTTTTCCCCGACATTTTTCTTTCAACCCTTTCAAATTCAAAATTTTTCTCCATTAAAACCCAAATATTACCCCAATTAATTTCCTTTAATCTCTAATTAAATCCTAATAATTACATATTAATTTTCATATCACTCTCCCCACCCCCCTCTCTCTCTCTCCCGTTCACCTCCTAAAAAAACAAAAAAACAAAACACACACACTCTCTCCCTCTCCCTCTCTCTCACAATCACCCTCTCCTACCTAACCACGACCGCCAGCTCCATCCACCGCAGACGAGCTCCGGCCGATCCCATCACGCCAACAACCTCCTCCCGTGTCATCGTTGCTATTGGGAATCATCGATTCGTCAAAGGCAAGTTCTAAGACTTGCTTACATGCTATAATGATTATATGTCGATTTATGATCCGATATTATCTCGTGATTGATATTAGGCCGTATTCATTTAAATTAATTTAGATCTGGATATTAATCGAGTCAAACACCTCATGTTAACGTCGTATTGAAATTCGTAAGTATTCCTCTTATAAATTGAGCGAATATAATGGTATTTTCGACAATAAACAACCGATTAGTTTAGATGTTCGATACGTTTTTCATACAAAAATCCTATCTAATGTGGTGGAAATTACGGTTACTAGAAGAGAAAAAGGTTAATGTGTAAAAATTTGGTTTGAACATACGGACGTAAACACCATAGAATGTCAACCCCTTCTAGATCCGCCAAATATGAAATTTCTCGTACACATAACTTGTGAAAATCGTAGTAATTTGGATACATACCGGAATGCAGTGTTCGAGGGCTCTTATCGAATACGAATTGACAAACTAGAATCCCATGTAATTAATATTTTGTTACTATTTTAAATCGATCATAAAAACTGTTCAGGAATGCGGCTCTGGACTGCAGTACAGAGCAACCCTGCTTGTCGACACTTGAAATAAAATACTTTTACAACTTTGTGTGAAAATGGTATTATGCATAACCCTATACTGTTCCAAATATTAATCTTTTAGCTAACTATTAGAGGCAGTTTCATCTGTTATTACCATCGTTTGCTATTTTAATCATTTTTTAAATCATCAATACATACTGCAGTCCCAAGCAGGGACAGAACGTATATCCCGATCTTAAATAATGCATAACTCCAAGCACACAGTGGATATTGTCGATCCGTCTGGCGTTTTGGAAACCTAACTACTAAAAATAAATATTATCCAACTGTAACGTCACCTAATTTTGATCCCAACAGGGTGAAAACATTGTTACGAAATGAACTTTCAGTTCAGAAACTGAATTTTCAGCAGAGAACACTTAAAAAGAAATGACCGTAATTTTCGAACCCGAAACCCGATTGATTTGAAACTAATTTCGTTGAATTGATGATTAAGTCTAATTTTTACCCATTTTGTATCATTTTACATAATTCTGAACGTACGGTTTAATGTGATTTTTCTAAGTTCATAAGACGCGTAATGACTTGTATTGCATATGATTTGTTTAGCGGCTTAATTCACATTTTTTACCCGACTGCAATACCTCAAGCGATAGTGAGCGTTCTTAAAAATTTTCAGTGTATAATGCATTGTGTAACATGAATGGTATCGGTTTAGATGTGTCGAGTACGTCAGTAAAAAGTGAATGATTTGTGATATTGAATAACACAGTAAATGGTGGATAAAGCAATGTTATTGGTGCGTATTTGTACACAACTAGCCCATACTTATAGATAGTGAAACCTGAGGAAAAAGAAAAAATCGAAGTGGAAAGGAACTTGTATTTAGCGAGGTTAGCGATTTAGAGCATGATCATTCGAACAGCGACTCTTATATATATTAGGTTTGGACTTATCGGTCCGGCTGACAGGGTTATGTCTCGGGCAACAGTGGGTTGTATTCTCAGGTACGTACGAGACCTTCGTTAAACAAGATCACTCTTTTCCAAAAACTCGATTTCAAAAGTCACTTAGAGACCGATAGGGACACAGATCATACATCGTATTGTTTATTGACATATCGATTACCTGCATTTATTGTCTCCACCGTTATTACTTTATTTTCTTGCCTTATTATTATTATCATAATATTGCTATTGCATCGCCCTGACGACCTGAGTATGCATGCTTAGATCTTGGAGATGAACCAGTTCAGGAGTCAGACCAACCATTCGAGCTCGCAGAGATCTAGACAGTCATGCCTTCAGTACTTTTACCGCTTTCCATAATTAACCTTGTATTCACTCTTGGTTAGTAGTTTCTTTTTCTTTCGAACTATTGTAAACTGTGAACAATGAAAGTTGGTGTAAAAAACGAGTGATGTGTTTCCTTTACTTCTGTGATGTGTTTACAGATTACCATGTAATGGTAGAAGCCGAAGTGTGACTACGGCGGGTTTGTTCCCTGACCGTAGGAGCATGGCTGGCCTAGTCGCCTTTCGTATTCCGTATTTTGGGAAGTGGGGCGTGACAAGATTTTGTTGGTATCAAAGTGCCAGGCTTTAGTATTAAGGGATAACATTAACTACGCTATATTATATTATTTTCACTTCACTATCTTTCACCTTCATCCTTGTATCTAATCATATCCGTTCATCTATTTTTCCAGCAACATGGCTTCCCCGAACGACCTCTCCTCGGACTCTATTTCTCAGGATCGCACAGAGAGGATCCTGAATGCACTGACGACCCTTGTAGAAGCCTAAGAGAGAAAGACGGACCTACTTACCAAGGGACTCAGGGAAATTACAGCATTAGGAGGACCCTTCGCTCTCATTACCGCCCCCAAGGGCACCGCTACACCAGCTACACCTGCCAGAACTGGCACTGTGTCGGATTTCTAGATGTTACACCTAGCTGTGTTTACAGGACTAGCCGAACCACTCGAGGCCGAACAATGGCTGGTCAATGTGGCGAATCAACTGACGGCCACATAGGTCCCCGATAAAGAAAAGGTGAATGTGATAAAGATTCAGCTGGAGGACGAAGCCCGTACTTGGTGGCCGTCAAAGAGAGTAGACTTGATGGGCCAATCGAGTGAAGCAAGTTCAAAGAATGCTTCTTGGACCACTATTTTCCTCCCACCGCCAAGGCAGAAATGGAAGAAAGATTTATCTTACCGAAGCAAAACGGCCGACCTGTTGACGTGTATGCGGAAGAATTCAACCGTCTGAGCTGATTCGCTTCATATATGGTCGCTTCAGAGGCCACCAGGGCCAGATATTTCTTATAGGGACTTGACCTTGAGCTGCAACAGTTGATTGCATCACTGGAGTTGCAGACTTTCGCGCAGATGCTCAATGTTGCACGGATTCAGGAGAAGCTAATTAATAATTTAGAAGCCCTAGCTCGAGTGAAAGGAAGCCCTTAGTTGTCCCGACACGTACTCACACATCGTCTGTAGAGGTCATACCAGTTCACAGGCCAGGGACGACGCAGATGAAGCATCCTTTCGTGTCCTAGAAGCACCCATAGAGGAAAGCTTTAGTTTGTGGCTACTGTCACATGGACAGGCACACCCAAAAGGACTGTCGCCGCGTCAAGGGACAGTATTTGATTTGCGGATCCAACCAGCACCGGGTTAGTGGTTGCCCTCGGCGAATAGAGTTACAGGGAGGGTATGGACCGCAGCAGCAGAGATCTTTAGAACAGAGGCAAACTAATACAGGCCGCGGTCAAGGGCGGGCTTTCACCCTGAATGCCGAGCAGGCAAAGGCCTCAGGTAAAGTTGTTACAAGTATTCTACTCGTTCATTCTATGCCAGCTAGAGTATTGTTTGATTCTGGAGCATTACATTGTTTCATATCTGCACATTTTGTCGATACACACTCCATACCACATGAAACGTTGACCAAGGGATGGGAAATACATACGGGTAATGGTGTTATAGTATATAGTCGAGAATGTAGATCTTGTCCAGTTTCAGTTTGTGGCAGATAATTCTATGCGAATTTCCTTTTAATCGGAATAGGCAGCTATGACTCAATTCTCGGGATGGATTGGATGAGTAAATTCCATGCGATTATTGATTACCGAGCTAGGAATATGACTTTCCGCATTCCTAATCACCCTGAGTTTGTTTTTGAAGGCGGAAGTGAGTCTTTGGAGCCAGCCAAGTATAGAGCCAAACCAAAAATATTGACGGCTATAGAGGTTGATGAAAACCCTGCACCAAAAATCGTTCGGGATTTTATTGACGTGTTCCCTGAAGATTTACCAGGTCTACCACCTCCACGCGTCTTGGGATTCTCAATAGATTTGATTACAGGTACATCACCGGTTTCTAAGGCACCGTACAGAATGGCACCAGTAGAGTTGGCAGAATTGAAGAAGCAAATTGGAGAGCTTCTGGAGAAGGGATTTATTCGTCCAAGCGCTTCGCCGTGGGGTGCACCGGTCTTGTTGGTGAAGAAAAAGTATGGATTGCTATGGATGTGCATAGACTATCGTGAGCTGAACATGGTAACGATAAGGAACAAATTCCCCATTCCGCATATCAACGACTTATTTGATCAATTGGGTGGTGCCAAGGTATTTTCAAAGCTCGATCTTCGTTCGGGTTATCACCAGATCAGAGTAACGGGCGAAGATATATCCAAGACAGCTTTCTGGACCCAATACGGGCATTATGAGTTTCTTGTGATGCCGTTCGGCGTTACCAATGCTCCAGCTATATTTATGGATCTGATGAATAGAGTATTTGCAAAATACTTGGACACGTTTGTCATTGTATTCATCGACGACATACTCTTCTACTCTAAGAATCGAGAGGAGCACGCTGAACTCTTGTGAACTGTACTACAAATTCTTCGGGAAGAGAAGCTATACACAAAATTGAGCAAATGTGAGTTCTGGCTCGATAAAGTGCAGTTCTTGGGACACATTGTTTTAGGCGAAGGCATCTCAGTGGACCCAGCGAAGATTGAATCTATTAGGGATTGGCCAACACCGAAGTCAGTGGTGGAGATCAGAATTTTCCTGGGATTGGCAAGATATTATCGGCGTTTCGTTCAAGACTTCGCGCGAGTCGGTGAATCTTTGAGAAAGCTGACACGGAAGAAAGTGCCTTACGTATGGACAGAGGAATGTACTCAGGCTTTTGAGATACTGAAACAAAATTTGACCACGGCCCCTATTCTTACAGTGCCAGATAATTCAGGTGGTTTTGTGATACACAACGATGATTCAGGGAAAGGTTTAGGATGCTTCCTGATCCAGCACGGTCGGGTAGTTGCTTATGCATCACGACAGTTGAAGAAACATGAGAGGAAATACCCAACACATGACTTGGAGTTAGCTTTAGTGTTTTTCATATTAAAGATCTGGAGACATTACTTATTAGGAGAAAAGGTAGAAGTGTACATGGATCACAAGAGTCTGAAATACGTGTTCACTTAGAGAGAATTGAATATGAGACAACACCGATGGCTAGAACTAATGGCGGACTACGACTTGGACTTACAGTACCATCCGGGGAAAGTAAATGTCGTACCTGACACTCTCAGTAGCAAGCCAGCGGTCATGATGTTGACCGGTCAGAGGAGCATCATTGAGGATTTTCATAAGCTTGAATTAGAGATTGTTACTTCGAGTGAAACCAGGCAGTTTTGGCAATTACAGGTGTAGTCTACACTTGTAAATCGCATTAAGGCTGCACAGGCTGATGATCCTCGATTGCAGAAGTTCAGAGAGCAAGTGGAAGTTGGGCTAAGGACAAACTTGCTCATACATCGAGACGGTTCTTTGAGATTCGGTAGCAGACTTTGCGTTCCCAAGGGGGATGTTCGAGAAGAAGTACTAGCTGAGGCTCATAGTTTAGCTTATTCAGTGCATCAGGGAGGCACGAAAATGTACCGAGATCTGAGGTAGCACTATTGGTGGAATGGGATGAAGCGAGAGATTGCACGGTTTGTATCCAAGTTCTTGGTATGCCAGCAAGTAAAGTCGGAACACCAGAGAACAGATGGACTGTTGCAACCGCTTCCGATACCCGAATGGAAATGGGAGCATATCACTATGGATTTTGTAAATGCTTTAACATGGAGTTCAAGAGGCAACAACGGCGTCTGGGTTATCGTCGACCGTCTTACAAAAGCAACACACTTTATACCCTTCTGGGTGGGACAGTCGACAGAGTCTCTTATGGAGAAGTACATGCAAGAAGAAGTGCGACTTCATGAAGTTCCGGTCAGCATAATATCATATCAAGACACCAGATTCGTTTCACACTGTTGGAAGAGCTTACAGGAGAGTCTGGGTACACGTCTCAAGTTCAGTACGGCTTACCATCCACAGACGGACGGACAGTCCGAGCGTACTATTCAGATGCTCAAGGAAATGTTGAGGGCTTGCATGCTAGACTTTCAAGCTTCTTGGGAGGATCACCTCCATCTAGTGGAGTTTTCTTATAACAACAGTTTTCAAGCTAGCATCCAGATGGCTCCATTCGAAACACTTTATGGACGGAAATGTCGATCCCCTGTTTATTGGGATGACGTTGGTGAGTGGAGATTACCGGGCCCCGAACTTATAGTAAAGACAGTAGACAAGGTCCAGATGATCAAACAATGCATTAAGACGGCTCAGGACCAACAAAAGAGTTGGGCAGATGCCAGCAGAAGATCGCTAGAATTCAAAGTCGGTGATCATGTGTTTCTGAAGATTTCACCTACCCGCGGTGTTATCAGGTTTGGGAGTCATGAAAAACTCAGTCCCCGATTCATCGGACCATTCGAGATATTGGAGCGAGTAGGGGAAGTGGCATACCGTCTTGCCTTACCCCCATCATTAGATGACATACACAACACGTTTCATGTGTTACAGTTGCGGCGCTACGTTCGAGATGACAGTCGCGTTCTCAATCATTCTGAATTGACTTTGGGTACCGATTTATTTTATGTGGAGCAGCCTACTACTATACTCGACCGTAGAGAGAAGGTGCTGAAGAATAAAGTCATTTCGTTAGTCCGAGTGTCTTGGGGCGGTCGTTCACCTGGGGAATCTACCTAGAAACGTGAAGAGGATATTCGTTCGCAGTTCCCATATCTTTTTGGGTAGCCATTTGTATCACCTCTTTCTTATTTTCATTCTTTTAATTTTGAGGACGAAATTTTTGTAAGGGTGGTATGATTTAATACACAGTCCCTTTTTGTACGACGATGCCAGTATTTAAATAAAAAGTTAGTATAAATAGTTTACCCATTTTATATTTTTCTACTTATATTTTCTTGCTTTCCTATACCTACTTATTCTAATTATTTTGTTTCCTACAAGCTAACCCAATGCCCAAACCCATTAGCCCAAACCTTCCATTTTTCTTTTCCCAAACATTTTCCTTTCAACCCTTTCAAATTCAAAAATTTTCTCCATTAAAACCCAAATCTTACCCCAATTTATTTCCTTTTATCTCTAATTAAATCCTAATAATTACATATTAATTTTCATATCACTCTCTCTCTCTCTCCCCCCCCTCTCTCTCCCGTTCACCTCCTTAAAAAACAAAAAAAACAAAACACACACTCTCTCTCCCTCTCCCTCTCTGTCACATTCACCCTCTCCCACCTCAACGCGACCATGACCGCCAGCTCCAGCCACCGCCGACGATCTCCGGCCGATCCCATCACGCCGACAACCTCCTCCCGTGTCATCGTTGCTATTAGGAATCATCGATTCATCAAAGACAAATTCTAAGACTTGGTTACATGCTATAATGATTATAGGTCGATATATGATCCGATATTATCTCGTGATTGATATTAGGCCGTATTCATTTAAATTAATTTAGATCTAGATATTTATCGAGTCAAACACCTCATGTTAACGTCGTATTGAAATTCGTAAGTATTCCTCTTATGAATTGAACGAACATAATGGTATTTCCGACAATAAACGACCGATTAGTTTAGGTGTTCGATACGTTTTTCGTACGAAAATCCTATCTAGTATGGCGGAAATTATGGTTAATATATTACTTTAGGGAGAAAGGTTAACGTGTAAAAATTTGGTTTGAAAATACGGACTTAAACGCCATAGAATGTCAACCCCTTCTAGATCCGTCAAATATGAAATTCTTCGTACACATAACTTGTGAAAATCATAATAATTTGGATATATACCAGAATGCAGTGTTCGAGGGCTCTTATCAAATCCAAATCAACAAACTAGAACCCCATGTAATTTATATTTTGTTACTATTTTAAATCAATGACGAAAACTGTTCGGGAATGCGGCTCTGGACTGCAGTACAGAGCAGCACTGCTTGTAGACACTTGAAATAAAATACTTTTACAACTTTGTGTGAAAATGGTATTATGCATAACCCTATACCCTTCCGAAGATTAATATTTTATCTAACTATTGGAGGTGGTTTCATCTGTTTTTACCATCGTTTGCTATTTTAATCATTTTTTAAATCATCAATACATACTGCAGTCTTAAGCAGGGACAAAACGTATATCCCGATCTTAAATATTGCATAACTCCCAGCATACAGTGGATATTGTCAATCCGTATGGCGCTTTGGAAACCTAACTACTAAACCTAAATATTATCCAATTGTAATGTCACCTAATTTTGATCCCAACAAGGTGAAAACAGTGTTACGAAATGGACTTTCAGTCCAGGAATTGAATTTTCAGCAGAGAACACTTAAAAAGAAATGACCGTAATTCGCGAACCCAAAACCCGATTGACTTGAAACCAATTTCTTTGAATTTATGATTAAGTATACTATTTACCCCATTTGTATCATTTTCTTAATTCTGAACATACGATTTAATGTGATTTTTCTAAGTTCATAAAACACGTAATGACTTGTATTACATATGATTTGTTTAGCGGCATAATTCATATTTTTTACCCGACTGCAATACCTCTAGTGATAGTGAGTGTTCTTATAAATTTTCAGTGTATAATGCATTCTCGAACGTGAATGGTATCAGTTTAGATGTTTCGAGTACGGCAGTAAAAAGTGAATGGTTTGTGATAGTGAACAACACAGTGAATAATGGATAAAGCAGTGTTATTGGTGCGTACTTGTACACAACTAGCCCGTACATATAGTAGTGAAACCTGGGGAAAAAAGGGAAATCGAAGTGGAAAGGAACTTGTATTTAGCGAGGTTAGTGATTTAAAGGACGATCATTCGAACAGCGACTCTTATATATATTAGGTTTGGACTTAGTGGTTCGGCTAACAGGGTTATGTCCCGGGCAACAGTGGGCCGTAGTCTCGGGTACATACGAGACCCTCGTTAAACGTGATTACTCCTTTCTACAAACTCGATTTCAAAAGTTTCTTAGATACCGATAGGGTCACAGATCATACATCGCATTGTTTATTGGCATATCGATTACCAGCATTTATTGTCTCCACCGTTATTACTTTATTTTCTTTCCTCATTGTTATTATCATAATATTGCTATTGTGTCGCCCTGAAGACCTGAGTATGCATGCTCAGAGATTGGAGATGACCCAGTTCAGAAGTGAGACCTATCATTTGAGCTCACAGAAATCTAGACGGTCGTGCCTTCAGTACTTTTACCGCTTTCCATAAATCAACTTTGTATTCACTCTTGGTTAGTAGTTTTTTTTCTTTCGAACTATTGTAAAATGTGGACAATGAAAGTTGGTGTAATAAACAAGTGATGTGTTTCCTTTACTTCTGTGTTGTGTTTACTGATTATCATATAATGCTAGAAGCCGAAGTGTGACTGCGGCGGGTTTGTTCCCTGACCGTAGGAGCATGACTGGCCTAGTCGCCTCCTGTATTCCGTATTTTGGGAAGCGGGTCGTGACACTTTTCTTTTCTTTCTTTCTCTCTTTCTTTATCGGTTCTTGGCCGTCGCCAGTGTCGCGCACATCGCCGACGATCCGGGAGACCCAGTCATCGTCGTCGTCCAGCATAGTCACATCTTTGATAAGCCAAGTCCAGTCCTGCATGCGCATGGTTGCATCGCAACGTTTATCCGAAGTCGAACGTGACGTACGTGCCCCGATGTGAGATCGGATCAGGCAAGTTTATCTTGCAACATGCTATGTTATATTATATCTATTTATATATGAATAAAAATAGTACATATATGTTATTATACAACAAATGTTATAGATTTACCGTTTTACGATATCCGTTCTTATCCGTACTGATCATATCTAATTGCATGTCGGAACGTCCTAATATCATTATACTATATATTAGTACAACGTATTATCTAGTATGCATCATACGTAGTCATGGACGTATAACAGGTTATTACAGTTAGATACATGTGCATCCGTGCATTAACCGTGTTTCGATATCGACTATAGTTTCACATTGGATATCTATTTTATGCATATACATCACCTGACATGTTCACGACACACTACTTAACTTGTTACATGGATCTTGTTACTAATGCCAACGATATTGATGTGTTGTCCTGACGGACGTAACGTGTTGTCTGTATAGACGAGAACTGTACCTGCTTGATCCTGTGTTGGCATTAGATCTATATTGGCAATACTTGACTTGAACACTAACCTGTGGGTAAAAGGGAAATCAAGAATGTAATCGAAATATAACTCAAAAGGCTATTATTACATGTTTGCCGTTTTTCCGGGCGTTACAGAATAATCCTGTTTGCCATTTTCCGGGCGTTACGGAATAATTTCATGTTTGCCGTTTTTCCGGGCGTTACGAAATAATCATGTTTGTCGTTTACTGGGCGTTACGGAATAAATCCTGTTACTGTGGTCCCGTGGGGAATGAACGGGCCATAGACTGTTGGGTTACGATGAGAATTACATTAATTTATTTCAAAGACTTTTAGAATAGATAACCTAGAAGCACGGTTTTAGGTTACACATCACATACATACACATACCTCACTATTTATATCTATGTTATTTACTTATATTCATGTTTAGTTATATTATTATATCCCGGTTATCATTTTCATTTGGTATTATTACGCACTGACATCTGGGTTTTGCATGGCCCGGTTCCTATATCATTATCGCATGCTGAACAGGAGTACTTTAGCCATCAAGCCGAGCAATGAGGAATTGAACGATTTTATTTAGAGTTGTTTAGTTTAGTTTTTTGTTTCCACTGTTTTATTTTCTTGATGTGAGCCTATATTTGGATGAGTTTTCAGGTGTTGTTTATTTGATTTAATTCGTTTCCGCTGATGCATTTTTTTCTTGACTCTATTTACTATGGCAAATGGACATGTACTAGCTAGTTTTTATATATTTTTTGTTCTTAATATCCTATAGACAACCGTAATGTGACTGTGGAGGGATGTTTCTGTTAGTTATATGTATGCCCTAGAGGCCATTAATGTGTATGAGATGTATATTGTAGTGGATGCTTAGACATATATAGGGAGGAATTTCTTGCTCAACATGATAGTATGCTATCTGGTTGCACTTTATCTTAACATGTACACTGATTGTCTCTCTGTTACATATTGATAAAGCCCTTAGGATGTGTACTTGACTACCTGGATTATGCTGCGGATCATACTAGTGGGACAAAGGTAATCGGTAAGTACATCCTTTAATATCCCTAGTCGTGGGTGTATCGAGACGGGGCATCGATATACCATAGTGGACTAGCGTATACCTTCTCAACCCATGTAGATGGGCGATGGATGATCCCATATTCATTGGTGTTTGACATCAGAGATGATATACGGATGCTCAGTGGAGACTCGATACACTAGACGGACTCGCCGAGAACTCCTAGATGGTATTATACCTCACGTCAGATGACAGTTCTCTGATGACACTGGTACAGGTTAGTCTGTTGACCCGAGATCGTCATAGAGTCTTATGTGATTCCCACTGTGCTTTGATTTCCACCTTACCAACTCTAGAGAACATGCAAAATGGTGGTTTTTGGGTACAGTCTCGAGTCACATGGAGGCAATGAGCGATAGGAGGGGATTTCGTCTCTCCCGGTATTGGGGGTTGGTGTTGCGCTGTGCTCGATTGGCTATAACAGGAAGTCCCTGGCCAGGGGTGTTTCTAAAATTTACTGGTAAGTGTTATCAGTAGTTTCTCGACCCGCTATGAGCCTCATATCGGCATGACTTATCAAGCAATTGGGGTCTGACGTTTACCACCCCCCAGGCGAGATATGCGACATATCAGATGAAGAGACCAGACTGTACGGTAGTGTTACTGATTGGATTCACAAGAGTATGAGTAGGCATGCTTGTTAATCTTCTGATCGCTCAATACCCGGGTGGCCGTTACGTTTAGCAGACCGCTTGCGGCTTGTGGGTGTTTGATATGATCATCACCTACTGCCGGCGTATTGACGAGTCTTTAGAATCCTACACAGAGATTTCCTGGTTCATGCGAAACGGAGTAGGAGCACATATGTGATATGTGCGGGAACGAGATTGATGCGCGTATGTGATGCCGCATTCTATTCTCGTGATATGTGACATCGGTCGGTTATATGTGATATAGCCGGGTTATCGAATCAAGTGTTGATTCGATAAGTTGTTACATTTGATATTAGTCGGTTATATGTGATATAGCCGGATTATTAAATCAAGTATTGATTTAATAATTTAATGTATAATTATATATTTGATATATTAACATACATTAACTAATATTAGCGCACTTAAGATTTCTTTTCTCACTTGTGTGCATATAGTATATATGTGATATATATTAATGTACATTATTTTGTGTCATGCTTGATACCACATGTGACATGGGTGTATGAGACTTACACCATGCTTATAATAATGGAATGGTTTTATTTATTTAAATTTAATCAAAATTAGTAGGAAATTAGTCACATGCTTGGAAGCTTGGAGAAGCTTGTATCATCTTTGACTTAGTCCACTAGTTTTGTTTTACTTGTAGATATTTATAAACATAACCATTATTGTAACACATGGTTTAATCTCTACATGAGTTAGTGTATGACACTAACCGACCCATGGTTGTTATTCTCACCTCTAGAGTTCATTCTCTCATCTTCACTTGTTCTTCTTCTTCCTCATGAGAAAAGCTTACTAGCTTTTCTCAAGGTGAGAAAATATTGTAAGAAAAATAAATCTAAAGTGAGCCCATTTCCTACTTCATCATCCTCTACTACTTGTCATTTAGTATAGGGCGTTTGCTTTACTAATTTCACAATTAGTGAAGAGGTTGCATGAGCTTAAGTCTTCTCGACGTAGATCATCTTCGGCCTCGAAGACTTCGAGTAAGCTTGTTCATTTCTCCGGGAGAACCCTTTCTAGAGTTCGGTTGTTCATGACTTGCAGCGAAGGGACTACTACACGGAGCATTAGAAGTGAAGGACCGGTCTACAAAGGTTGTATTCCTCATTCACTTAGTTGTAAAGGTGTATACATATAGTTTCGTCGCATTTTCTAGTAAAGATTCTATGGTTAGGGTTAACTAGAACGGAAAATTTTTGAAATTAGCATGGACGATACCTCCCGAAACCTTATAGCCGTGCTAGGGAACCCTGTAGTTTCCTAGTCACGGGTAGCATGGTTGGCTCTGTCACGTGCCGTAGTTCGCGCACTCTGGGAAGCGGGGTGTAACAGGGGTTGTTTTGTATCAGAGCCCATAGGATTTAGGATTTATCGGGTATGGTTCTTTTGTAGTTGGGTATTGAACCCAATACGCTAACGAGAAAACCCGGATTTAGGAACATGTCCTGCCACATTACTATCTTGCAAGTCTTAAATCTATAGCTATCTTGTTTATTGAATTTTGTATACTGTTGCTAATCCTCTTCAGTGTCTTGGCTTCAGAATCATGGCTGATAGAGATTTGCGATCGTACTAGAGGCATGTTGATGACACCGCATTGCTTGGAATTATATGTGGTATGCTGGAAAACCAGAAGCGGCAAACCGAGCTGAATCAGCGGTAAGCCAAGGCTTTTTAGGAGGGTCTGCAGACAGTCCAGCAGTCCGTAGTCGCAGTAGCACCCGGGCCAGCATAGCGTGAGGGCACCGTGGCGGACTTTAGGAGTCTCGGTCCGTACTCATTTATAGGATTGGAGGAGCCGTTTCCAACGGAGCAGTGGCTAGTTGATACGGAGAATCTTCTTATTTCCATGCATATTCCAGATGAGAAAAGGGTGGATGTAGTACGCATCCAACCGATAGATTATGCTCGCGAATGGTGGCTCATAGAAGAGACCTGTCTGCCCAAGCCGATCAGTTAGGCAGCGTTTTCACGGAGTTTCTTGGAGAAGTTCTTTCCACAATCTGCTTGAGAAGAAATGGAAGAAAAGTTTATTAACCTGAAGCAGAATAGCGGATCCGTTGATGCGCATGCGGCTGAGTGGACTCGGCTCAGTCGATTTCCGGGGCCTTTGGTTGCCGACGATGCAGATAGGGCATGAATGTTTATGTGTAGTTTGGATGTGGAGATCCAGAGGCATATTATATCTCTAGGATTGACCACATTCTCCCAAGTTCTCAAGGCAGCCAGGGAGCAGCAGAGTTTATCAGTGAAAGCGAAGAGTACGCAACAGCAAGCCGTCGTAGTACGGAAGCCAGCGTTTACGCCAAACCGAGCTTCTGTATGTTGAGGCATCCCGGTGAATAGGCCAGGCATTGTGCATATGAAGAAGCCTATTGTACCCGATCAGAAAGCAAGGGTGTTTTGTGACTACTGCCAATGACCGGGTCATTTCCGGAGAGAATGTCGAAGGAGGCTTGGACTCTGTCTTGTTTGCGGATCAACTGACCATTCCATCGATGCTTGTCCTTCAAAGCTACGATTGAGGGATGATATTCATAAGCCACTGTAGAAGCAGATTCACAGGTAGAAGTAGATTACTCAGGAGCCTAATCAAGCATGGGAATTGACTTTGACGACCGAGGAGGCAAAGGCTTCAGACGAAGTTGTTTCAGGTATCCTACTCGTTTCTAATTTTCCCACATAGGCATTATTTGATTCAAGTGCATCCCGCTGCTTTATTTCGTCCAATTTTATTAGTGCACCCTCAATTCCATACGTGGCCTTGTCTAGTTGCTGGGACATACACACTGAGAATGGGAAAATTATATCTAGCAGTGAGTGCAAGGATTGTTCGATTGTTATTTGCGGACGAGAGCTATTCGTGGATTTCTTGGTGATCGATACGGGAAGCTATTATGTTGTCTTAGGAATGGATTTTCTCGGCACTTTCCACGCTCACATCGATTGTAGGGCAAAGAAAGTGATTTTCCAGATTCCTAGACATCCGGAGTTTATATTTTCAGGAGGTAGCAGATCTGTCGGGCCAGTCGAATTCAGGGCTAGGCCGACAAGTGTCGTTCTTTCATCGATGGAAGTAGACAAGGAGGAAGCGCCAGCAGTAGTTTGAGAGTTTATGGATGTGCTTGAGGACAACTCAGGTTTACCACTAAAACGAGATGTGGAGTTCGTAATTGATCTTATTCCTGGAGCAGCACCGATTTCAAAGGCTTATTATCCAATAGCGCCGGTGGAATTGGAAGAAGTAAAGAAAAAAGTTGCCGAATTGCTAGAGAAGGGTTGGATTCATAGCAGTAATTCACCCTAAGGAGCTCCAGTTCTTCTAGTCAAGAAGAAGGATGGCACACGACGGATGTGCATCGATTATCGAGAATTAAATTGCATGACTATTAATAACAAGTACCCAATCTCTCGCATCGGCGAATTATTCAATCAACTCAGTAGCACGAGGGTATTCTTGAAGCTGGATTTGTCGTCCGGATATCATCAAGTTCGGGTGAAAGCAGAAGATATTTGCAAGACAGCGTTCCGAACTCGATATGAGCATTACGAGTACTTAATGATGCCATTCGGAGTCACGGACGCACCGGCGATATTTATGGACTTGAACCGATCTTTTCATCGTATTTGGACCAGTTCGTAGTAGTGTTTATTGATGACATTCTGGTCTATTCGAGGAGCAAAGAAGAGCATGCAGAACACTTGAAGATCGCACTGCAAACGTTGCAGCAAGAAAGGGTATATGCTAAGATGAGCAAGTGCGAGTTTTAGCTCAAAGAAGTGAAGTTCTTGGGTCATGTCGTATCCGAAGATGGAATTTTCGTTGACCCTGAAAATATTGCGACAGTTCACGATTGACTGATTCTAAAGAACGTAGCGGAGATCAGGAGTTTTCTTGGGCTTACTGGATATTATAGAAAGTCTGTAGAGTACTTCACTCGAATAGATGAACCATTAACCAAGCTAACACGAAGGGAGGTACATTTCATATGGACGGATAAATGTCATCATCTTTTGAAGCGTTGAAGCAAAGATTGACTACCGGTCCTATCTTGACAGTGCCAGATGGTTCCGGAGGGCTGGTTATTCACAGTGACGCATTTGGGAAAGGCTTGGGATGTGTTCTAATGCAGAATGGGAAGGTTATAGCCTATGCGTCAAGACAATTGAAGACTCATCAGAAGAACTACCCAAATCATGATTTGGAGCTAGACGTAGTGATTTTCGCTTTGAAAATTTTGAGACACTACTTATTAGGAGAAAGGGTGGAAGTATTTACCGATCACAAGAGCCTAAAGTATGTGTTCATGCAGAAAAAGCTCAACATGAGGCAGCGTAGATGGTTGGTGCTGATGGCTGACTATGATCTTGATCTTGATCTAAAATACCATCCGGGGAAAGTTTATGTAGTGCTGGATATGCTAAGTTGGTTGCCAGCGATACAGATACTGACTGCACAGAACCAGACTATAGCTGATTTTCAGAGACTCGAATTGGAGATTATACTACCACATTCTTCGGGACGGTTGATGAAATTGCAAGTACAGTCGTCCATGATCGATAACATTAAAGCAGCGCAGTCGCACGATCCAAGATTGCAGAAGTTTCGAGAACAAGTAGAAGCGGGATTTCGAACGGACTTGTTAATTCATGAAGATGGTTTGTTACAATATGGGAGCCGTTTATGTATGCCGAAATAAGATGTTCGTGAATAAGTTATGAAGGAGGCTCATAGTTCCACATATTCCATACATCCGGGAGACACAAAAATGTATAGAGATCTACAACAACATTTCTGGTGGGAAGGCATGAAAATGGAGATTGCTCGCTATATATTGAAGTGCTTGGTGTGTCAGCAAGTCAAGGCTGAACATCAAAAGGTAGCTGGTTTGTTGCAACCACTTCCGATTCCTCAATGGTAGTGGGAACATATAACCATGGATTTCGTGACAGCTTTATCGCGAAGTCCAAGGGGCAATAATGTAGTTTGGGTGATTGTTGATCGATTGACCAAAGCAGCTCATTTTATACTATTTCAAGTTGGTCAGTCGACGGAAGCTTTAGCAGAACAGTACATGCAAGAGATTGTGAGATTGCATAGAGTGCCTGTGAGCATCTTTTCCGATCTTGATACCCGATTCTTATCGCACTTTTGGAGGGGTCTGCAGGAAAGTTTGGGGACTTGTTAGTCTTGACTGTGATTAGAGATTAGATTAATGATTGTTTTGGTAAAGGCTAGATATGAACGGAGTTCCGTGTCGAGATAGGGATTAAGAGTGGGATTCCTTTTCCCTCCAGAAACCCTAATCTACACGCATCACCGTCGTTCTAATTTTAAATCTATTAAAGGATAAAAAGGATAACTTTTAATTAACCGTCCATAACTACTAAATCCTAACGAACCCTACAAGCCCCTTCTTATATTAACTTACATCCATAAATAATCTAGATCTATATTTTGCATTAGTGCTTAACGTAGATCTAGAAACCATTCATTAACATTCTTATTTCTTCCTCCTTTCTCAACACATCTAAAGTAAGAGTAAAAGGTTCAACGTTTCCCAAAGGACGACCCATACTCATCTCGGTCTAGCTACACGCGACACCGTTATTGATTGTGGTTATTCTACAAACACATTTTTTCCACACCAATCCCGATTAGGATGTTAATGATTCTTTTGATAAAGTTCATAAACTTTATAGGACGTAAAAAGGGTTTAGGGATCTTCATCATCCATTAACCTACCCTAATACTACGAACCCTAACAAGCGGAGATTTACTCCCCGGCAACGGCGCCATTTGATTGGTATATATTTTATGTGTAGTAGTTTACCGCAATCAATAACGGTGTCGCGTGTAGCTAGACCGAGATGAGTACGGGTCGTCCTCAGGGAAACGTTGAACCTTTTAATCTTACTTTAGGTGTGTTGAAAAAGGGGAGGAATAAAGAATTTTGTGAAAAGATTTCTAGATCTACTTTAAGCAAAAATGCAAATATATAGATCTAGATTATTTATGGATGTAGTTAATATAATAAGGGGCTTGTAGGGTTCGTTAGGATTTAGTAGTTATGGATGATTAATTAAAAGTTACCCTTTTATCCTTTAATAGATTTAAAATTAGAACGACGGTGATGCGTGTAGATTAGGGTTTCTGGAGGGAAAAGGAATCCGACTCTTAACCCTTATCTCGACACGGAACTCCGTTCATATCTAGCCTTTACCAAAACAATCATTAATCTAATCTCTAATCGTGGTCGGAACTAACAAAGAATTGTTAGCGCGCCCGATTAGGATGTTAATGATTCTTTTGATAAAGTTTATAAACTTTATAGGACTTAAAAAGGGTTTAGGGATGTTCATAATCCATTAGCCTACCCTAATCCTACGAACCCTAACAAGAGGAGAATTACTCGCGCATGTTGGGAGAAAAAGAGATGGAAAGAAATTGCATAATTAAACTACGAAGAAATAGAATAAGAAAAAGAAAGCTACCTTTATTAATCAACAATATTAATTACACTTTGATTCCTTAAAATATGATTACAATTTCTAGTTGCTTCTCGATCTCTTCTAAGGAGGTAGACGAACAGTTGATGATCGGCCTGGATGTGTGAGCCGTCTGGGACTTCGTGATCTCATTGGCTTGATGATTTTTCCAAGAGGCTCTCGGTCTTTATTTATAGTCCCAAAGCCAGAAATTTAGATGCCTAAATTAGGGAATGGTAGTTAAAATCCCACCAGAAAAATGCCAGCCCCTAATTCCACTTCCACACGGCGGATCCGCGGCATCAAGGGTCTCAGGCCGCGGATCCGCGGCCTGATGATCAGGTCCGTTGATCAAATTTCTGGGGCTGGCTCGTTGTGACATTTGGCGATCCTTGGAACCTTTGTAACATGAAAATCTTCTCGTGGTTGCTGCCATACTTGGTTTCCAAGTTTTGCTTTCTTAATTAGGCAAGTTTTCTTCAACAACTTGATTTTCTTGATTTTAGCCTTGGAAAAATTCTGCACAACAACTTGGAAAAATTCTGCACAACAACTTAAATAATATTTAGTAGACTTGGTTCTACTAGGATTAGGTCAATAATATTATATACATTTTCCTACCAAATGCTAATTATAATATATCATCACATGGAAAATATTATTTTTACACATAAACCCTCATATGTATGATATATTATAATAAAGACCTTATTTAATATAGAAATGGTAGGAAAAATGTAATAACAAATGTGCAGTTTTATCAACTGAACAAATACCCCCAAACTTATCTTTGATCGTCCCGAGCAAATTAGTTTATTCAAGAGAAGGAGAAAAAAAGAAAGGAGAAAACTACGCACACTTTCGTAGGCAAACACGATTGCACTGAGCACGTGCAACAAGCCGTTAAATCTCTAGGTGTTCCTAGTAGGAGGAGTGTTGTCTCCTGAGGGTTTTCAGCGGATTACACCCAGAAAATCCTATAACAAAAGAGAGATGATGAAATTTACATATAAAGATAAGAACTATAAAAGAAAGACTTTGAAAATAAGAGTTTCCAACTACACTAGCTTTTCAGTTGTCATGAGCCCTATCTTAATAGTCATGAAAAAATGTTAGAAATCGCATTATCCCTCAATAAAACATCGTCTTTATTCTTCATTCCTACCTTTCATCCAAACATCGATCATATAACCCTACGTGTGTGTAATGGACATCCCTACACTCGGAGAATTCATTTTAAGCTATCATACTCTTGTCCATCTACCTCAGTACTTTTTAACTTGATGAATATTTAGATTTGCTCACACATTTTCATGCGACCGTTAATACTTCTTGAGGTACTAACCGACCGATTACTCATGTGCTTGCTGATTTGGTGATAATATTTTCCTCGTCTTGCACCACCTAAGGCTTAGCAGTGACTCCCAAACCAGTTGGCCTTAGGGCACTAGGTGAAGAGGCACCCTCGCTATATTTTTTTATTGCTGCCTTGGCGATAACAAAACCAGTGTTCATTTTTTCCTTTTCACCATTTTTATATTTTCTTCATTTTTTTTCATTTCCTTCATACTTTTGCTTTTAGACAAGAGCATTTCAAGGTATCCTCTACTATCCCGAGTTTCAAGACGTGTGAAAGTGCATATAGTAGGGTATCAACATTCAAATGTTTGGCTTCCAGAATAGAAACTATTTTTTATACTTATTTTTATGCTCAGATTTGTGACTTCCTTCATCTTACTAACCCTTGGGACAACGGCTCATAACTACTTATTACCAGTTCGTTTAAGAAAACTTCTAATTTTCTTGGTTTTCTTAAACTATTCCTATCTTGTGGATGTAATTTTTCACTTTCTACTCTTTTGTTATAAAAAAATATTTAATGCCCAGTGTCAAAGATAATTCAGTGAATACAAACCTCCTCCCCAAACCTGTTTTCAGCAGTGTCCTCACTGATGTAGCCTTTTGAGAACAAGGACCTGTATACTAGGGGAGAGATACAAGAGGTAAAATAATAGTTAAATGAAAAATTCCCCCAAACTTATTCTTTGGCACGCACAGATATTCAATTAAATCCATTTTCACTCACCTCCATTCTTAAAATGAGAAAAAGTTACCAAAATATGGAGGTGAGGCGGAGGAAATTTAGGTTTGATAAAGCGGCTCCTGTAAAAACAGGAGCTCCTCCGCGGGGTCAGCAGAAAAATACGGTTTTAATCTATGCCCATTTACTTTAAAAATTGAACCGTTTTTCAAATTTTCGACTTCAACTGCCCCGTGCGGGTATACATACCGCACCACAAAAGGTCCTTTCCAACAAGATTTAAGCTTACCCAGATGAAGATGGAGACGGGAATCGTAAAGAAGGACTTGTTGCCCCGATGTGAAGGTTTTTCTAAAAAGATTTTTATCGTGGAACACTTTAGTCATGTTCTTTACTATCACCGCATTATCATAAGCTTCATCGCAGAGTTCGTTTAGCTCATTCAATTGCAGCTTTCGATAGCTGCATGCATGATCAAGATCAAAATTAAGCTCTTTAATAGCCCACATTGCCTTATGTTCAATCTCGACAGGAAGGTGGCATGCCTTCCCAAACAAGGAGGTATGGAGACATACCAAGATCGGTCTTATAAGCGGTGTGGAATGCCCAAAGAGCATCCGTAAATTTGGTTGACCAATTTTTACGGTTCTTAGAAACCGTCTTCTCCAAGATTTGTTTGATCTGCCTATTTGAGATCTCAGCCTGCCCGCTCGTTTGGGGATGATAGGGCGTAGAAAGCTTGTGAGTGATTGAATATTTCTGCATCAATGTCTCGAAAGACCGATTGCAGAAATGTGTCACGTTGTCGTTAATTATAGCGCGAGGGTGTCCGAATCGCGAAAAGATATTTTCTTTAAGGAACTTAATGACAACTTTATTGTCATTAGTGCGACACGGTATAGCTTCCACCCATTTCGAGACATAATCAACCGCTAACAAGATATATAGATTCCCAAAGAAGTTGGGAAAAGGGCCCATAAAATCAATACCCCAAATATCAAATATTTCCACAACCAATATAGATTGGAGCGGCATCTCGTTCCTTCGTGAAATCTGACCCAAATGCTGACATCGCGGACAAGTTTTGCAATGTTCAAATACATCTTTAAATAATGTTGGCCAATAAAAACCACATTGCAAAACTTTCTCCACCATTTTTCGAGGTCCAAAATGACCGCCGCATGCCTGATCATAACAAAATGATAACACGCTCTTGAATTCATCGTTAGGGACACATCTGCGAATGATTTGTTTAGATAAGGTTCATCCCAGTAAAAGTATTTTACTTGGGATAGAAATCGAAGTTTTTCTTGTTTCGACCAATCACTAGGAATAAGTCCTGTCGCAAGATATTTCACGATATCCACGAACCAAGGTTCGTAGGATACAGTCAAGAGCTGTTCGTCAGGAAATGGGTCATTTATCGGCACGGTCAAAGTTGGCGAAGAAGTGATGCGTGAAAGATGGTCGGCTACAACGTTTTCACATCCACTCTTGTCTCGGATGACAAGATCAAATTCTTGTAACAATAGGATCCAACGTATTAGCCTGGCCTTCGCATCCTTCTTCGATAAAATATGTCGTAGGGCGGAGTGATCTGTGTAAACCACAATAGGCGAGCCAATCAAGTAGGGCCTGAATTTCTCTAATGCAAATACAACTGCCAAGAGTTCTTTCTCGGTAGTTGTGTAATTTATTTGTGCATCATTCAAGGTCCTACTTGCATAGTAAATTACATGTGGCATCTTATCAATGTGCTGTCCTAAGACCGCACCAATAGCAAAATCTGATGCATCACACATAAGCTCGAACGGGTGGTTCCAATCCGGAGATGATAGAACGGGGGCTGTAGTGAGTGATTCTTTAAGCGATTCAAAAGCAGCCTCACAATCCGGATCGAAGTGAAAAGTAGTGTCCTTGGCTAATAGAAGGGTTAAGAGTCTAGCAATTTTGCTAAAGTCCTCAATAAATCTCCTATAAAATCCTGCATGACCAAGGAAGGATCGTATATCTTTAACGCAGTTGGGACGAGGGAGGTTTTGAATGACATTTATTTTAGCTCTGTCAACCTCAATTCCTTTTCGTGAAATTATATGTCCAAGTACAATACCTTCTTGGATCATAAAATGGCATTTTTCCCAATTCAAAGTCAAGTTCTTATCCTTACAGCGGGTAAGAACTGTGTCTAGATTACGAAGACAGTCCTTAAAGGAGTCCCCAAAAATGGAGAAATCGTCCATAAAAATTTCTAGAAAATTTTCCACCATATCTGAAAATATCCCCATCATGCACCGCTGAAATGTAGCGGGAGCGTTGCATAACCCAAAGGGCATGCGTCTATAAGCAAAAGTTCCGAAAGGGCAAGTAAATGTGGTTTTATCTTGATCCTTTTCGGCGATGAGGGCCTGGTTATAGCCAGAGTATCCGTCCAAGAAACAGTAGTATTCGTGTCCAGCTAATCGTTCTAACATCTGGTCAATAAAAGGTAAAGGGAAATGATCTTTCCTCGTCGCGGCATTGAGTTTCCTGTAATCAATACATACGTGCCACCCAGTTTGGATGCGTGTTTGGATTAACTCATTAGCCTCATTAGTGATGACCGTGATGCCAGACTTTTTAGGGACCACATGAATTGGACTTACCCATTGGCTATCAGATATGGGGTAAATTATTCCACTATCAAGGTACTTGACGATTTCTTTCTTTACCGCCTCCTTCATAACGGGATTTAACTGTCTTTGTGGGTCTCGGGTTAGTTTGGCTTCATCCATAAGATGTATGTAATGTTCAACAATTAAGGGACTAATCTCTTTGATGTCAGACATTGTCCAACAAAATACTTGCCGATTCGATCTCAATACTGCCAAAAGTGCATTCTCTTGCTCTAAGGCTAGAGAGGCAGAAATAATCACTGGCAAAGTCTCATTCTCTCCTAAATATGCATATTTAAAATGAGAAGGTAGCGGTTTGAGATCAAAAATTGGCGGAGAGACAATAGAAGGTGGGGTAAGGGAATGATATTCGAACTCCCTAAGAGGTTCAAAACTTGCATAAGATATTGACTCGGAAAGTGCTGCTGACTTTTGCAACGAGTCAACTGGTTCAGACTAATTGAACATATCCTCACTATGAAGTGGTGCAAGATCAAACGATGTCTCATTAGTGTTGTCGAGAACATCAAAGCAAAGTTCCTCATCCATGCAGCTTTCGGGAGCTATCTCGTGGATGGAACAAACATCCAGCAATTGAGCAGAAGGTTCTGATGGCTGACTTCCTAGCTTGTAAATATTAAGCTCAATTGTCATTTTTCCGAAGGATAGGTTCATAGAACCATTACGACAATTAATTACAGCGTTAGAAGTTGCTAGGAAGGGTCGACCAAGTATCACCGGGATTTGATTGCGTGGGTTTGCCACAGGTTGTGTATCTAAAACAATAAAGTCCACGGGAAATATGAATTCCCCGACTTTAATTAACACATCCTCTAGTTCGCCCCGAGGTTTGGTGATCGATCAGTCTGCCATCTGGAGAGTACAATGGGCGGGTTTCAACTCTCCAATTCCTAACTGCTCGTATACTGAATAAGGAAGCAAGTTAACGCTAGCGCCTAGATCGAGTAAAGCACGATTGATATTTTTACCACCAATAGAAATAGAGATTGTAGGACAGCCGGGGTCCTTACGTTTCTTTGGTATTTGTTGGGTAAAAGCTGTGCTAATATTACTCGTCATGAAAACCTTCTTAGGCATTTGAGTTTTTCTCTTCCTAGTATACAAGTCTTTAAGAATTCTTGTATAAGATGGGACTTGTTGAATAGCATCTAGGAGAGGAATATTCACGCTAACTTGCTTAAACATTTCCACAATCTTCTCCATTTGCGGGTTAGGTCTGTTGGCCCTTAATCTGTTTGGAAATGGAGCTCGATCAATAAGTTTTGGGTCCAACGTTTGTGGAGAAGACTGTGGGGACGGATTCGATCCCAAAATTGGAGTGGGAATCGACTTAGATAGATTTGGCGAAATGTTCGAGCCTTGGGGAAAACGGAGAATAGGCTCAGATAAAGGTGGAAGACTAGACGAATTAGGGGAAGAAGAAGATGAAGCTGGGGTATCAATGGTGTCACTAACATCAAATTGCTCACCCACTCGGTTATTCAGCACTCTCCCCGATCTCAACGTAGTAACGACATTCACATTATGATTTTGTGAATGGCCAGGATTCGGTAGGGGTTGAGATGGGAGTTTCCTTTTCTCTCTCGCACTCATTGCGGCATTTAACTGTAAGAGTTGGTTTTCTATTGATTTAATACTCTCACCATGGGAGGTGGAGTCTTTCTTTATGGTATCAATAGAAGACTTCATCTCATACGACAATTGCATGGAATGTTTCAAGAACATATCCAAAGTTTGTGCAAGTGAAGAGTTGTCAGTACCGGCCACTTGTGGTGTAGAAATGTTGGCCGGATTTTGGAAATTTTGTGACTGAAAGGGGGGCTGATTCTGTGGTTGTGGTTGCTGTGGAGGAGGTCTTTGATAATTGCTTTGTTGGTTTTGATTCCAAGCAAAGTTAGGGTGATTCCTCCATCCTTGATTGTATGTGGAAGAATAATGGTCGTTTCTAGGTCGCTGCTGAAAAGCAGCATTAGCTTGAAACGATGCATTCATAGGACATTCTTCCGTTAAGTGTGAAAGATCCGAACAGCAACCACAGAAGGTCTTAGGAAGCGTGACTTGATTTAGGGAGAATGATGAGAATTTGTTCTCAATAGCGTCGAGTTTCTTCTGTATCGCTGCCATTTTGGCTTTTACTGCGATCGAAACATCGAGCTGGTGAATACCTCCTTTAGATGTAGGTGGTCTTACGCTTTCCCACTGCAAAGTATTTTCTGCGAGATCCTCCAGATATTTCCATGCTTTACCGTCATCTTTAGACATGAAATTGCATTGACATATTGTTTCAAGCATCTGCTTTGTCGCTGGATTAATGCCCTCATATATAATCCGACATAAATCCCATCTTTGTATTCCATGATGAGGACATTGGACAAGCAGATCCTTGAAACGTTCAAAGCACTTCCAAAATGGTTCATTAGGAAGCTGGGTGAACTGGTTGATCTCGCTCCTAATATGGGCAGTCTTGTGGTTTGGGTAAAACTTCTTAAGAAATGCTATGATGAATTCATCCCAATTAGTGATAGAGTGTGTGACAGTATTATAAAGCCATTTTTCTTCCAAGTCGCACAGTGTGAATGGGAGAAGACGCAAGCGCATAGCATCCACTGTCAACTGTGAAGTACCTATTATTGCGCATACGTTTTCGAATTTGGTGATGAAAACGTACGCGTCTTCCGACTTAAGCCCGTGAAATTTGGGCAGCAGATTGATGTAGTGGCATTTAATTTCGAAATTATCCCCGTTAGCTGGTGGAAGAGATAGACAAGTGGGAAGAGGACCACGGATAGGATAGCATCTCTCTTGGAGAGAGATGCGCGGTGGATTCTGCACACCTACGGGCGGTGGCAGCGTGATGTTATAATCTGATGGAGTGTCGTTCATCTCGGTCGTGGTGTGTGGTGGGGGAAAAGAAGATGAAGAAGTACCAACTTCAGCGTCGATAGCAGGAATGCGGACAAGACGGGCACTAGGATTCCGTGTCCAGCCGAGCATGCACTAAGCGGGTTTAGTGCAAGTGGCAGCGTGTGTGTGATTTTAAAATTGGTTTATTTTGAAAACAGTGGGACTCAAGACAAATCACCCTAAGATGCACAAGCAACCCTAGAAGTAAGGTCACCTAGGTCCAGTCTCTAGACTGCTCCTAGACTTCCAAAGGACAAGCTGCAGGATCAATCCTCTACCGCCTCTGTACTACCCTTGTAGCCAGGTAAGTGCCAGGTAAGTGGGAGGCTCCCCACTACAAAAGTAGTGGTCCTAATTAAGTAACCACTTGCCTTAGACACACTTGCCTAGGCACTACAAAAGTAATGCGAATAAGCGATAGATTACCCACGACCTTCCACTGTCCTTATTGAGCGCGACAGTCCTTAGAGTCTGGTCTAGATATTTTTTAAATTAATGAAGGGTTGATCTAGATACTCGATTTATGATTTGTGGGACTTAGGAAGGGTGATGAAATCCCCACCTAATCTTGATTTGGTCTTTACCCCTTAAAATCCGTATTAAAATATGCAAAACAAAACCAATCACAAAACTTTTGCAAAATGATTTTTCAGCGGCGCTATTTTGCAAAGAATCCTGCAGAAAATAGATTTTATTGGATTTTAGAGGAGAGAGAAGGAGTTGAGAAAGATACCGGAGAAGTATGAACCCTAGATCCCTTAGTCAAGCCGCGTTTCCGCCGCCTAAGGTCCCTTGTTGCCGCGGTTCCGCCGCATGGTGGAGGGATCAGGTGATGAAAATTTTTCTTTGGCCTTCTGTACTCCTCAATTCTGTGACTCCAGATCTCCTTGAAAAATTCACGCACAAATCGTTAAATATGCAATTTGCAGTTTTGTGTTAATAATGATATTGATCGTATGAGAATTCAACACAAATAGTAAGAATAAAAAATTACGCACGTATCCCAGGCAACGGCGCCATTTGATTGATGTGAAAAAGTGTTTTTAGAATAACCGCAATCAATAACGGTGTCGTGTGTAGCTAGACCGAGATGAGTACGGGTCGTCCTCAGGGAAACGTTGAACCTTTTAATCTTACTTTAGGTGTGTTGAAAAAGGGGAGGAATAAAGAATTTTGTGAAAATATTTCTAGATCTACATTAAGCAAAAATGCAAATATATAGATCTAGATTATTTATGGATGTAGTTAATATAATAAGGGGGCTTGTACGGTTCGTTAGGATTTAGTAGTTATGGATGATTAATTAAAAGTTACCCTTTTATCCTTTAATAGATTTAAAATTAGAACGACGGCGATGCGTGTAAATTAGGGTTTCTGGAGGGAAAAGGAATCCCACACTTAACCCTTATCTCGACACGGAACTCCGTTCATATCTAGCCTTTACCAAAACAATCATTAATCTAATCTCTAATCGTGGTCGGAACTAACAAAGAATTGTTAGCGCGCCCGATTAGGATGTTAATGATTCTTTTGATAAAGTTTATAAACTTTATAGGACTTAAAAAGGGTTTAGGGATGTTCATCATCTATTAGCCTACCCTAATCCTACGAACCCTAACAAGCGGAGAATTACTCGCGCTTGTTGGGAGAAAAAGAGATGGAAAGAAATTGCATAATTAAACTACGAAGAAATAAAATAAGAAAAAGAAAGCAACCTTTATTAATCAACAATATTCATTACACTTTGATTCCTTAAAAGATGATTACAATTTCAAGTTGCTTCTCGATCTCTTCTAAGGAGGTAGACGAACAGTTGATGATCAGCCTGGATGCGTGAGCCGTCTGGGACTTCGTGATCTCGTCGGCTTGATGATTTTTCCAAGAAGCTCTCGGCATTTATTTATAGTCCCAAAGCCAGAAATTTAGATGCCTAAATTGGGGAATGGTAGTTAAAATCCCACCAGAAAAATGCCAGCCCCTGATTCCACTTCCACGGGGCAGATCCGCAGCATCAAGGGTCTCGGGCCGCGGATCCGCGGCCTGATGATCAGGTCCATTGATCAAATTTCTGGGGCTGGCTCGTTGTGACATTTGGCGATCCTTGGAACCTTTGTAACATGAAAATATTCTCGTGGTTGCTGCCAGACTTGGTTTCCACGTTTTGCTTTTTTAATTAGGCAAGTTTTCTTCAACAACTTGATTTCCTTGATTTTAGTCTTGGAAAAATTCTGCACAACAACTTGGAAAAAATCTGCACAACAACTTAAATAATATTTAGTAGACTTGGTTCTACTAGGATTAGGTCAATAATATTATATACATTTTCCTACCAAATGCTAATTATAATATATCAACATATGGAAAATATTATTTTTACACATAGACCCTCATATGTATGATATATTATAATAAAGACCTTTTTTAATATGAAAATGGTAGGAAAAATGTAATAACAAATGTGCAGTTTTATCAACTGAACAGGACTTGATTGAAATTTAGTACAGCGTATCATCCTCAGACAGATGTCCAATCTGAAAGAACGATCCAAACTCTTGAAGATATGTTGAGAGCATGCATGTTGGACTTCAAAGGTTCATGGGAGGATCATTTGCACTTGGTAGAGTTTTCTTATAATAACAGTTTTCATGCGACTATACAGATGGCTCCATTCGAAGCGTTATAAGGTCGTAAGTGTCGCTCGCCCTTCTGTTGGGACGATGTTGAAGAAAGAAGATTATTAGGATCGCATCTTATTGTGTGAACAGTGGAGAAAGTCAACGTGATCTGAAACCATATGAAGGCAGCATAAGATCGACGGAAAATTTGGCTGATACAGGACGTAGACCTTTAGAGTTTGCAGTTAGTGATCTTGTATTCTTGAAGATATCACCAACCAGAGGAGTGATTCGATTTGGTAGCCGAGACAAGTTTAGTCCTCGATTCGTGAGGCCTTTCGGTATCAACGAGCGCGTTAGAGAAGTAGCTTATCGATTGGCTTTACCACCATTCTTGGTGAGTGTTCATGACGTGTTTTATGTATCTCAACTCCGCAAGTATGTTCGAGATGAGACGCACGTCCTAGATCCCTCGGAGCTGACAGTAAAGGAGGACTTAACATACGAAGAACGACCGATGGAGATTGTGGATCGACGAGAAAAGGTCCTCATGAACAAGGTTATCACTCTAGTACTTGTTTCATGGAGGAATCATTTGCATGGATAATCTACTTGGGAACGTGAAGACAAGATCCGACGGAAGTTTCCACACCTCTTTTCTTAGATTCGCGTTTTCTTATCTTTTCTTGTTCCGGAAATTTCGAGGACGAAATTCTTTTGTAGTTGGGTATAATATAACACCCTAGTGCATTTATACGATATTCTTATTTGGGTACTTTCAAATCTTGCGAAAGTTTCTTGTTTATTATCGTTTTTGGGTGCGGATAGTGCATTTGGTATCTGTGGATAGTATCCGACCAAACCCACATGCTTGAAAACCATTATGGTTTAAGATTATGTCACATATTCACTAGTACAGAGGATCTGTGCACATCTAGGTTTTATATACATATAGGACCTATTTGGTATCTGTATAATACAAATAATAGACAAATAATACATTTTAATATCAAGCATGGCCTGTTATCATACCCCATATCTTTTGTTTGCATCCATATACCGTGTTCATGTTCAGACTGATAAAACAGACTCGTTTGGATCGCTATGTGTATTTACGTATATCCGTTCTTGGGGGTATGCATTTTATTTAACTGGACATCGCATTATGATTTTGGCTAATACGTATATTATTCATATTTTAAAACTAGATTTTTAGAAGAGACCCGGATATTTTTCGGAGTATTTTAACAATAGCTGTTTAAACCCAGAAAATATATTATTATATTCTTTATATATATATATATATATAGTTAATATAAATGAATATATGTTAAATATATTTTAAAACTAAATATATTATTTACCCAATATATATCTCTCTCTCTAACCCTCTGTCTCTCTCTCTCCTCTCGTACTCTCTCTCTATATATCCCTACTTCTCTCCCCCCCTCTATATATATATTTTATATATATAACCTAATATAGTTAAACTCGCCTCTCCCTCTCCTCTATTTCTTCTCCTTCCCTCTCGCGAGAACCCGAGCACCCTAACCCTATCCCATCGCCTTGCCTTCGCCGCCAACCTCCCCACAACCTCGTCACGACCACCCCATCACCTCACCACCCTCGTTTCCTTCTCTCCTCTAACCCTGACAACCCCGACACCACCTGCAACCCAAACCCAGCAACTTAAGAAATTCCACCCGCATCACCGGCAACTCGCCGTCGCCATCACCCAACCCCACCATCACCTCGCCACCCTCGTCAGCACCTCCACCATGTCCTCTCCTCTCCTTGCTTTCCCGACCACAAACCCTAAGAACCCACAACCCCGAGAACCTAAGAACCCTAACCCGACGCCTGCACCCTCACCGCCAATCACCTCCGACCTTGTTGTCGTCACCGTCTTCATCTCTTCACATCCTTCTCCTTTTCCCGACACCACCACCACCATCCTCACCACTTTAGAACCCCCAACAGCAACCCCGACCAACTCAAGAAACCCACAGCCCTCGCCGTCGATAGCAACCCCATCGCCGTCGCCTTCTCCCCTTTCCTCTATCCTCTGTCCCATGAGTCCAGAGCCCGACACCAGCAGCCACAAACCCCCTTCCTCTCCTTCTTCTCTTTACTTTCTTTCTCTCTTTCTTGATCGATTCTTGGCCGCCGCCGGAGTCGCGCACGTCGCCGACGATCCGGGCGACCCAGTTATCATCGTTGTCCAGCGTAGTCGCATCTTTGATTAGCTAAGTCCAGTTCTGTACGCACGTGGTTGCATCGCGACGTTTATCCGACATCGAACGTGACGTACGTATCCCGACATCAGATCTGATCAGGCAATTTTATCTTGCAACATGCTATGTTATATTATATCTATTTATATATGAATAGTACACGTGTATGTTATTATACAGTAAATGTTATAGATTTAACGTTTTACGATATCCGTTCGTATCCATACTGATAATAACATATCTAATTGCATGTCGGAACGTCCTAATATCATTATACTATATATTAGTACAACTTGTTATCTAGTATGCATCATACATGGTCATGAACGTATAACAGGTTATTACAGATAGAAATATGTGCATCCGTGCATTAACCGTGTTTCGATATCGACTACAGTTTCACATTGGATATCTATTTGATGCATATACATCACTTGACATGTTCACGACACACTACTTGACTTGTTACATGGATCTTGTTACTAATGCCAACGATATTGACATGTTGTCCTAACGGACGTAACGTGTTGTCTGCATAGACGAGAAGTGTATCTGCTTGATCCTGTGTTGGCATTAGATCTATATTGGCAATACCTGACTTGAACATTAACCTGGGGGTAAAGAGGAAATCAAGAATGTAACCAAAACGTAACTCAAAAGGCTATTATTACATGTTTGCCATTTTTCCGGGTGTTACGGAATAATCATGTTTGCCGTCTTTTTCGGGTGTTATGGAATAATCCTGTTTGCTGTTTTTCCGGGCATTTCGGAATAATTATATGTTTGTCGTTTTTCCGGGAGTTACGAAATAATCATGTTCGTCGTTTTTCCGGGCGTTACAGAATAAATCCTGTTACCATGGTCCCGTGGGGAATGAACGGGATAGACTGTTGGGTTACGATGAGAATTATATTAATTGATTTCAAAGACTTTTAGAATAAATAAGTTAGAAGCACAGTTTTAGGTTACACATCACACATCACATACATACACATACCTCACTATTTATATCTATGTTATTTACTTATATTCATGTTTAGTTATATCATTATATCCTGGTTATCACTGTCATTTGGTATTATGACGCACTGACGTCTGGGTTTTGTATGGCCCAGTTCCTTTATCTTTATCGGAGGCTGAACATGAGTACTTTAGCCATCAAGACGAGCAGTAAGGAATTGAACGATTGCTATTTAGAGAAATTTAGTTTAGTTATTTTTTTCCGCTGTTTTATTTCCTTGATGTGAGCTCATATTGGGACGAGTTTTCAGGTATTGTTTATTAGATTTAATTCGTTTCCGCTTATGCATTTTTTCTTGACTCTATTTACTGTGGCAAATGGACATGTACTAGCTAGTTTTTATATATTTTCTGTTCTTGATATTTTATAGAAATCCGTAATGTAACTGTGGAGAGATATTTCCTAGCCATAGGTAGCATGATTGGCTCTGTCGCGTGCCGTTGTTCGCGCACTCTAGGAGGCGGGGCAATACAATTTATGGCACCATATATCGGAGGTTTGGATAGATACGACCAATATAGTAGACTTTATCAGATTCCCCCTTATTTGTGAGGGGTTTTTTAATTGTGGGGATGCTCTTCCCTGCAGGCACAATTCCTACAGTTAATTACATTATCGCATTGCGATAACTACTTTCTCCTGCTCCGGTAGTTCACTTCATGTCGTGTTGTGTTTTATTTATTTTGGCTGCCCGTTGATTGTATACGGAGATTAGCTTATGCCATCACCCGTAGGGCACGAATTAGTCCAAATCCGTATATTTTAGATTTGGGTTTGAACTTAGGTTGTATTTTCCTTTAGTTTAAAGAATATTTAATTTTATTTAAGGACCATTAATTTTTTTAGATTAAGATCAACTTAAATATATGAGCATTTGGGCTCAATTTAACTAAGGATACATTAGTCTTATTTGAGACTAAGATTAACTTAGAAATATTTTCAGGATCACTAAATTTAGTTAAGATCCAACATCAGAGCATTTGGGCTCAGCTGCAAGCAATTTTAGAGAGACTTAGCCAATTTGGGCTCGGTCTTAGGCTTTTTCCCTTTATTCAGAAGTGCTAAGCATTTATTTGCTGCTCTGGCGCTGACGTGGGAAGCACGTAAGGCGCTCAGACATAGGCATTGCCGAATCAGTGCTAAGCACTTAGTCATTTCGATTAGATATAGTCCTAAGCACTTTTATACAGCGCTCACATGTGTTTCATGTGAGGCGCTAAGTCTTCATCTCTGGACGCTCACGTGGGAAGCACGTGAGATGCTGAGTTTTTATTTTTGGGTGCTCACATGGGAAGCACATGAGGTGTTGAGCACCTTTTTTTTGTCAGGCGCTCACGTGGGAAGCATGTGAGGCGCCGAGCTCCCTATTTTTGTTGGGCGCTCACATGGGAAGCACGTGAGACGCTGAGTTCTTTTCTTTTAAAAATTCAATCTCTGTTAATGTAGTTTTTAACCATTAATGTTCATCAAGATCTCTGTTTTGAAGATCTGAGATCAAGTTTTCTTTGAGAACTAAGTTCCTATGTTTTTTTATTATAAGAACTAAGTTCTTTATAGGGTTAAACACTTTTTTCAGAGAAATTAAATTCCTGGAACATATTTATTTTCTCTCTTCTTTTTACCTAGTTCTTTTCCTTAGATTTTGAATCTGAAGAACAGAATCTTCCCGATGAGAATTAAATTCTCAACTTATGGGCGATTTGTCTTATGGATCTTAGATCCAGAAAAAAAACTAAGTTCTTTTGTGAAGGGTTAAACCATTGTTTTTGTTTATGTTGGGCAAAAGAGATATATTTTTATCTTTTCTTTTTCTTTACGTAGGGTTTGAAAGAGTAAGGAGATCTTCTTTGAAAAAAGAATTAAATTCTTACCTTTATGACTTCTGTCTTTTTGTTTGCAGAAGCTTATGGGGTTCTCTCTCTTTCTTGTGTGTGAGACTTGAAGTCTCAGATCTTTTATATAGGCAAGACAAATTGTTGATTAGTTTTGAGAAAATCTCTCACTGAGATATTCCTATTGATTTAATTGGTCTCAAAACTTATTTGGAGAATTTTATCCACCGTTGGATTTTTGATCCAGTGATTTCTGTTTTATAGAATATATTTTCTTGTTTTTAAAAAGATCGGGGAAATATTTCCCATATATATGATTTTATTCTATTAAACGGTGATTTTAATCACCATTGGATTTTTGATCCAAGGGCTTTCTATTTAACAGAGAATATTTTTCTTGTGTAGAAAGATTATTTTCCTATATTAGAATTTAATTCTGTTATTGGATCTTTGATCCAACGGCTCTTTGTTTAACAGAGAATATCTTTCTAATTTTAGAAAGATCGGGAAGATATTCTCCTCTAATAGAATTTAATTCTATCATTTGATGATTTTTAATCACTATTGCATTTTTGATCCAACAACTCTCTGTTTAACAGAGCATATCTTTCTTGTTTAGAAAGAATATTTTTCCATATTAGAATTTAATTCTGTTATTGAATTTTTGATCCAACAGCTTTCTGTTTAACAAAGAATATCTTTCTCATTTTAGAAAGATCAGGAAGATATTCTCCTCTAATAGAATTTAATTCTATTATTTGATAACTTTTAATCACCATTGGTCTTTGATCCAATGGCTCTCTATTTAACAGAGAATATTTCTCTTTTTAGAAAGATCGGGGGAAGCATTTTCCAAATATAGAATTCAATTTTATATAGAATTTAATTCTATCTAAAGCTAGTGTTTCAAAAAGTATATTCTTACGTATTTAACACGTGACCCCGGTGTGGGTTTTAACCTGCTTATATTTAGCGCTCTTATGCTTTGTATATGAGCGCTCACATGTTTAACACGTGAGGCTAGTTTGCCCCTTTTGGTTATTTATTTTCAGCGCTTATATGTTTTCCATATAAGCGCTCACGTGCCAATTTGGCCTTTAGTTATTTGTTTTTAGCGCTCACATATTTAACGCGTGAGGCCAAACTGTAGGAATTCTTTTCCCCTTTCTTTTCTTCTCCTTTTTATAAGGGAACAAGGACCCATAAGTGGCTTTTTCTCCTCATTGGATGCAACTTTAGCGAATGTGGCTGGTGGATAGTAAATAAGAGTCAGTCTTGACCTTCTTATAAGGCAACAGTGCTTAGAAAACAGGTTGATATTCCCGCCGCCTAAGGCTTTTCACCTTCATGGGCAGTAAGAGTCTCGAGAAGAGTTTTTTCCTATGAGTCGAAATGATCTCGCAGGTGTATCCTAACGTGAAATATAGATACTCCCTTTCTTTTATGATAGGGGTCCGTTAGGTTTGTGGTATTAGATTAATTCCATCGTACTATCGCGCTGGCTGATATAGTCTTGACATGCAGTCCCTTAGATTGATGTTCGAGTAGCCCCGCGTCTGTCGTGTCTCTGATCCCTTCTAAGGCTGGACAAGATGTCTTCAAGTAATCTTCTTAGGTTGGAATATCCATATTACCATCGGAAGATCAAACATTAGGTATTGTTGTGGCGTTTTATTTGAGGTCAGGCTTAATTTGAAGTCTCGATGAGTCATAACCGCACCCTTCTAGGGTGGGATGGCATTCAATAGTCTTTAGACTTTGTATGTATTGCCGTCAAGACCTGAAATTAGGAATATGTCGTCACTTCGCCTTTGCTTTGATGATGCCACGCCAATTCTTTTGCTGAATTAGGGTAAACATCCGTATGACCTCTATGCTGTATGTATTGCAATTGTGATTTGGAGATAGGAATATACCGTCACTCCACTTTTTTTGAACCCTTGGGTCCTTGTTGACGTCGCGTCTACACCGAGAAAGAACGTCGAGATGATCTCTAGGCTATAAATGTTTTCATCGAGATCTGGAGCTAGGATTTTGCTATTGCTCTGCTTTTATTTGACCCTTGGGTCCTTGTTGACAAAACATCTGCACCGAGAAAGAATGTCGAGCTGGAGCTAAAATTTTTCTATTACTCCTCTTTTATTTGACCCTTAGGTCCTTGTTGACGTCCCATCTGCACCGAGAAGGAACGTTGAGCTGGAGCTAGGATTTTGCCATTACTTTGCTTTTATTTGACCCTTTAGTCTTTGTTGACGTTACATATGCATGATTGTTAGAATACGAGCGTGTTCAAGTTCTAGTTTAAATACCGCAATCAAGACGGTTTCGCACGTAGCTAGCCGGTTGAGTACGGGTCGTCCGCAGGGAGATGGGAATCTTTTTCTATGTGTTTTTCGACGAGTTAAGTCCGGTTGTTCAGATTTTGTTTGTAGTTATCTAAGTGTTGAGTTGATATTTAAAGAGAGCTTGTTAGGGTTAGGATTAGGTTAGTTTGAGTTAGGAGTCTCCACATCTTTCGTTGCCCCACTTAATATCGGTGTTACGGTAATCGGCAACAACGGGGATTAGCACGACTAGGAAGGAACTTGCGAGTATAAGCTAGGCTTTCCAACGCATAGTCCTTCCTTTTGGTGCTTGTCCGTCCGTTCTTGGCTCTTATCCATAACCTCCGGTTAATTCAACCACAACCGGTCTCACTACGGAATCACCGCTATCATGTAGGATAGGGTGCCGTAAGGAGCGGATTGTGGTTGGGTTAACGGGAGTTGATTTAAGTTGTTGGGCAAGGAAAGAGTGAGAGAGATTTCCTTCTCTCAAACTTCCCTTATCCTACCCTAACAAGTATAGAACTACTCACACTTCATAATACGGAAAAATAAAACAACACAAAAGAGGAAGATAGAAAGAAGGAGATTAGAAGAATACGACTAACTGTTTGCGACCTCACCTTGGCGAGGATCAAGCGTAAGTATCATTGTCGTATGTAAGGATAAAGAAAAAGAGAGAAGAAACAAACAACAAGGAAATAACAACAACTACTTAACAATTAAAATTACAACAATTATAACAAGTAAAGAAAGAGACAAGCATGATAAAAAATGGTCTTCTTTATTCATCACTCTTCACTCAAAAGCTCACTTACAAGTTTAATGGAGAAGAGGTGAGAAGAGGAAGAAGAACAATACTAAAACTAGGCAAAATGAAAAATACAAAGTTATGGACCCCTTTCCTTCACAAACTTCTGGGCTATTTATAGGCCAAAACATGAAACCCTAGGGCAACCAACAGAACATACATGAAAAGACCAACCTACCCCCCAAAACCCTGCACACTTGGTGCCAGAACGGCCGCGCAAGCGCGGCCAAGGACCCCCTTTGGCCGCGCTTCCGCGGCCGTTTTGATGACTTGGGTCTGGGTCTTTTTGGTGGGACCCTGATCTGATAGGAGCTTTAATCTGGTATATGTATTTTCTCATAATTGCTTCCCGAATTTTCCAGAATTTCTGTTGAGGGAAAGGTGGACTTTTTGTCAAGATTTTTGTCATGATTGCCTCGAGCTCCGCGTAGATCTCTTGGATCTTGTGCTACCATTGAGCCTTGTGCCTGAAAACGACATTGATTTGACATTTTGTCTCCCTAAACTGGTATCTGGCAGCACACGGATGAAGAGCGGAGACCGTGTTTTATCTGTGGTTGGCAGGAACCGGATTTTTGTCGTGTTTTCCATGAATTTCTCCGTTTGAGCACCGGGAACCTGTATCCTGCAATTGACTAGCAAACACGGCTCAAGAGTATCTACCGACATGCAATGTGATAAAAATTGGGCGGTATGAAAATGCAAAAATCTGATATGAACAAATACCCCCAAACTTATCAATTGCTCGTCCCGAGCAAAGTCCATTTATTCACAAAAAAAAATTTCCTAACCTCACTTTCGCAGGGAACGCGATTGCACTGAGCATGTGCAACAAGCCGTTAAACCTCTAGGTGTCCCTAGTAGGAGGAGTGTTGTCTCCTGAGGGTTTTCAGCGGATACTACCCACAAAATCCGGTCAAGTTGGTTTGTAAAAAAAGACTAAGTTTCAAACCCTAAAGTTTTGTTTAGAAAATAACAATTCTATAATCCTTAGTCTAGACTATCGAACCTTTATTTTTCACACCTCACATCTTATTTAACTACAGATTTTATATGTCTTTACGTGCAGTGCGGATAGTGTCGTTAAGTTTCAGAAGGATCGATTAGAGTCATCATGTCGCACAATAAAGCCCAGATAACAATTTTAAAAGGATCACATAAGTTTTATAATGAGTTAAGCATTTTTCAAGTTTCGTTTTGCAGTAAGGTTTCAACTTTAGAATTTCTATCTTCCTTAACAGGAAACTAAGTCGTATTTTTCACTCCACCTTTTTCTTGTTTTCATTTCATACACACCACTGTGAACGTGCAATAGTCTTTATCAAAGAGTAAAACCTTCATATCTCCGTTAAAATTTTTTTTTAAAAGCCTGTCTTTTATCAAGATTATTCTCACACAAAGAACCGTTAGGAATTTTAACTCGGAGAGAACACTTGCTTGACTTTGTTTTAAACTGGACTTTCTAGGCTTCTTAGCGAGCTTTGGGCCAATGCACCCAAACCAGTTGGTTTTAGGGCATTAGGTGTAGAAACACCCCAGCGGACTTAATTACTCAAGTTACCTAGGTCCAAAAACAAAAGACAGTTTGGCGTGAAAATCAGATGATTTAATACGAACGGAGATATAACCGGCAGTTCAAATATTTTTTTTGGATAAAAGACGTGTCTAGTGGGTTTGGTGTGTAATCATTCCAATCAAGTTTTAGATGGGTTATTTTTCAGACTTAGCTCCTATTACGGCATCAATAACATTCCTTCATATTCGCTTTACTTCATAAACTATTCTTGTCATTACTTATTTCAGAACAAACCTATTTGATTCTCAGAAAATCATTTATCTGTTTAAAAGTTTGAACATGAAAGACTTGTCATCTAATTCCCAAAACTCACGACACGTGTAGTGTGATGTAAAGACGTATATCAGCTATAGTTAACTTCAAAGGAGAGTTATCTTTCAGGTTTTCAAAATCCAAACATAAGATCTAGTTATTCCTATTTTATCAAACAAAAACCGTCGAATGTTGAATCAGAGTTCTTCCACAAGCTAACTTGACAAAAAAGTTTTTATATTTTTGGAAAATTTTCAAATTTTTATGGATTTTATGGATTTTAATATGCAGATGCAAAATATACATATGAATGCGAAGGTAAGAAATGCGTACCGAGCGTACCCCCAAACTTAAACTGGACAGTGTCCTCACTGTCATTGCATGAAGAGAGTAGTTTGAAGGTTCAAAATTGTTGGTTAGCGATACACAATTTTTATTTATTTTTGTTTTGAAAGAAAAGAAAAAGAATATACAAAAATATAAACAAAATGGTTTGTACATACCCCCAAACTTATTTGGAACAGTGTCCACTGTTCTTGGCTGGATAACCGAAGTTTGGAGGTAGGCAGAGGAAGATCAAGCAAGGTAAACCGGCTCCTGTAAGAACAGGAGCTCCTCTGTTGGTTCGGCGCTAAGGTACGGTTTGCATCGGTGTCCGTTCACTTTGAAGAGTGAACCTTCCTTTGGATTTTCCAAATCCACAGCGCCCTGCGGATACACAGTCCGCACAAAATACGGCCCTTTCCAGCGAGATCGGAGCTTTCCAGGATGGAAGTGAAGTCGGGTGTCGTAAAGAAGTACCTGCTGACCAGGTACGAAGGTTTTGCGCACAAGGTGTTTATCATGAAACACCTTCGTTCGATTCTTAACGACAACCGCGTTGTCGTAAGCCTCATCCCTAAGCTCGCTCAGTTCGTTCAGCTGCAGCTTCCGATGGCTGCCCGCGTCCTCCAGAGACAGATTCAGCTCCTTTATCGCCCAAAACGCGCGATGCTCGATTTCGACAGGAAGGTGGCAGGCTTTTCCGTACACAAGTCGATAGGGAGACATGCCAAGGTCGGTCTTATAAGCGGTTCTAAATGCCCAAAGGGCATCAGTGAGTTTCAAAGACCAATCCTTACGGTTCTTGGAAACCGTTTTCTCCAGTATCTGCTTGATCTGCCGATTTGAAACTTCGGCCTGCCCGCAGGTTTGGGGGTGGTAGGGCGTAGAAAGCTTATGATTAATGGAGTATTTCCGCATCAAGGCCTCGAAAGTCTTATTGCAGAAATGACTTCCATTGTCGCTAATGATCGCTCGGGGGTGCCCAAACCGTGAGAAAATGTTTTCTTTAAGGAACCTAACGACAACCTTGTTGTCGTTAGTTCGGCTGGGCACAGCCTCGACCCATTTAGAGACGTAATCAACAGCTAGAAGAATGTACAAGTTCCCAAAAGAGCTGGGAAACGGCCCCATGAAGTCTATCCCCCAAACATCGAAAATCTCCACAACCAAGATCGGTTGGAGCGGCATCTCATTCCTCCGGGATATCCGGCCCATGTGTTGGCACCGGGAGCAAGTCTTGCAATAGTCGTGAGCGTCTTTGAAAAGTTGTGGCCAGTAGAAACCACATTGCAAGATCTTCTCAGCTGTCTTTCTGGGCCCAAAATGCCCGCCACATGCTTGGTCGTGGCAAAATGACAGCACACTCTTGAATTCCTCATCAGGGACATACCGACGAATAATCTGGTCGGGACAGTTCTTGAACAAATAGGGTTCGTCCCAGTAAAAATGTTTTACTTGGGATAAGAAGCGAAGTCTGTCCTGACTCGACCATTCAGTCGGTAGTAATCCCGTGGCCAAATAGTTCACAATATCTGCGAACCAGGGTTCACGAGATACTGTCAAGAGTTGTTCATCCGGGAAAACGTCGTTTATCGGAATTGGAAGCGAAGGCGATGAAGGAAGTCGCGAGAGATGGTCGGCAACCACGTTTTCACATCCTCGTTTGTCCTTAATGACAAGGTCAAACTCTTGAAGCAAGAGGATCCAACGGATTAACCGAGATTTGGCATCTTTCTTCGCAAAAAGATGGCGCAGAGCTGAGTGGTCAGTGTAGACAATGACTGGAGAGCCGATGAGGTAGGGCCTGAACTTTTCTAAGGCAAATACAACAGCTAAGAATTCCTTCTCAGTTGTTGTATAATTGAGTTGTGCGTCGTTCAGGGTTCGGCTTGCGTAATAGATTACATGCGGCATCTTGTTGATGTGCTGTCCAAGGACAGCACCGATGGCAAAGTCGGATGCATCGCACATAATCTCGAATGGGTGCGTCCAGTCAGGAGAAGAGAGAACGGGAGCAGAAGTGAGTGAGAGTTTCAGTGACTCGAATGCAGTCACACAGCTCGAGTCGAAAGTGAAAGGCGTGTCCTTGGCCAGCAAAAGCGTCAAGGGCCTAGCAATCTTGCTAAAGTCCTTGATAAACCGTCTATAAAAACCGGCATGGCCAAGGAAGGCTCGGATATCTCTGACGCATCGGGGAGGAGGCAGATTGGAAATGACCTCAATCTTTGCTTTGTCAACCTCTATGCCATTTTGCGAGATGATATGTCCTAAGACAATACCTTCACGCACCATGAAGTGGCATTTCTCCCAGTTCAAAGTGAGATTCTTGTCCTTACATCGGGTAAGGACAGCGTCAGGATGCAGCAAACACTCGTCAAAGGAGTCGCCGAAAATGGAGAAGTCATCCATGAAAATCTCCAGAAATTTCTCCACCATGTCTGAGAAAATCCCCATCATACACCGCTGGAAGGTAGCGGGCGCATTGCATAACCCAAAGGGCATGCGTCGATATGCAAACGTGCCGAAAGGACAAGTGAAAGTGGTCTTGTCCTGGTCTTTTTCGGCGATGGGAATTTGATTATAGCCAGAGTAGCCATCAAGAAAGCAATAGTACTCATGTCCGGCCAATCGTTCCAGCATCTGGTCAATGAAAGGTAGCGGAAAGTGGTCTTTCCGTGTTGCAGCGTTGAGTTTTCTGTAATCAATGCAAACTCGCCATCCAGTTTGGGTGCGAGTAGGGATTAACTCATTCGCCTCGTTGGTTATGACCGTGATGCCCGACTTCTTGGGGACAACGTGAATGGGGCTAACCCACTGGCTATCAGAGATAGGGTAAATGATACCACTATCTAGACATTTGACGATCTCCTTCTTCACAGCCTCCTTCATGACTGGATTAAGACGTCTTTGTAGATCTCGGGCTGGTTTGGCATCATCCATCAGATGAATGTGATGCTCAACGATGAGGGGACTAATCCCCTTGATGTCCACCATGGACCAGCCAAAAGCTTGCCTGTTGCCGTGCAAGACCGTGAGAAGGGCTTTCTCTTGCTCGGGAGCTAGAGAAGCCGAGATGATGACAGGGAGGGTCTCGTTCTCACCTAAGTAAGCATACTTAAGGTGAGACGGCAATGGCTTGAGTTCGAGCGTTGGAGGTGAAATGATGGAAGGCAAGACTGGTGCAAAGGTCTCGAACTCAAAGGACTCCAGCAAAGGTTCAAAACGAGTGTAGGCAACCGAGTCGGATGGTTCAGGTAACTCATCCGAAAAGTCGAAAGATTCAAACTCGGGTTGTGCGCGGCTAAGATCGTTCGTGAACGTGAAACACTCGTAGTCGTTATCGGGCGCAGAAACAGCAGCAGGTTCGAAGAGACACGCACTAGTGGCGTCAAGATTATCGTATTCAAACAAAAACTCCTCGAATTCACACTCTTCGGGGGTGATCTCCTGGATCGAGCAAACATCCAGTATATGAGCATTAGGTTCGGCGGGCTGATTCCCCAACCTAAAAATGTTGAGTTCAATTGTCATATTTCCAAAAGAGAGGTTCATTGAACCATTGCGACAATTGATCACAGCATTTGAGGTTGCGAGAAATGGACGACCGAGTATCATCGGAATTTGATTCCGGGGGTTAGCTACAGGCTGTGTATCTAAGACAATGAAGTCGACGGGGAATATGAAGTCCCCGACTTTGATTAACACATCCTCTAGCTCACCCCTAGGATGGGTGATCGATCGGTCGGCCATCTGGAGAGTGCAGTGTGTGGGTTTCAGCTCTCCGACGCCTAATTGCTCGTATACTGAATACGGAAGCAAGTTAACACTGGCACCAAGATCTAATAGTGCGCGGTTGATGTTTTTATCCCCAATAGTAATTGAAATCGTAGGACAGCCAGGGTCCTTCCGTTTTTGTGGTAAAGATTGGGTAAGGGCATCACTCACAGCACTAGCCAAGAAAACTTTCTTGGGTACCTGAGACTTCCTCTTTTTCGTGCACAAGTCCTTCAAGATTTTTGCGTAAGATGGGACTTGTTGGACAGCATCTAAAAGAGGAATGTTAATGTTAACTTGCTTGAATAACTCCAAAATCTTCTCCATTTGTGGATTTTGTTTGTTAGACCTCAACCGGTTTGGAAATGGAACATTTTGAAAATTGGTTGAGTCTAAAGCTGGAGGAGGAGATTTTGGAGTTGGAACAGATCCCAGAATAGGTGTTTTCGTGGAGTGAGAAGTGGGTCCGTTCAGAGCAGAAGAAGAAGAAGAAGAGCCTTGTGAAGAACGGAGAATAGGCTCGGAAGACGAAGAAGAAGAAGGAGAAGAAGAAGAAGAAGCGGCCGGGGTGTCATCATTGATTCGCTTGCCAATGTCGTTTTGCAGCACCCTCCCTGATCTCAGTGTGGTCACGGCACTCACATTATGGTTTTGTTGTTCAAGAGCAACATGTGCATTATGTGGGTGGCCGGGATTTGGAAGTGGCTGGGACGGGAGCTTCCCCTTCTCTCGCTCGCTCAAGGCCGCGTTCAGCTGTGCAATCTGGGCCTCGATGGTCTTGATGCTCTGCCCGTGTGCGGCGGTGTGTTGCACTAAAGATTGGATCGAAGACTGGATGTTGGCGGTGGATTGAGTCGATTGTTTAACAAACGCATCCAGACTTCGCTCGAGCGAGGAAACCTTATCGTTGTTCGACGGAACAAAGTTGTTTGGTGGAAAGGAATTGTTCGGTGCAAAGTTGTTCGTCTGGTTTTGGTAAGGCTGGGGTTGGAAGGGCTGCTGATACTGAGTTTGTTGTTGCGCTTGTTGTTGCGGTGGAGGGGCCCTTTGGAAATTGTTGCCCTGGAATTGATTCTGATTCTGATTCCAGGCGAAATTGGGGTGGTTCCTCCAACCGGGATTGTAGGTGGAAGAGTATGGATCATTCCTTGGTCTTTGCTGGAATGCATTAACCTGATCCTGTCCTTGCGAGGGTGGATTGTAAGGACACTCTTCAGTCAAGTGGGACGGATCGGAACAACAAGCGCAGATGGTACGAAGGGGGAGAACAGGGGCAGGAGTAGGAGAAGAAAATTTGCTCTCTATTGCTTCAAGCTTTTTTGTTATTGCAGCCATTTCAGCTCTCATCGCAATAGAGACATCAAGCTGGTGAATTCCTACCCTAGACTGACCGGTAGAAGTGGAGGTAGAAGAAGAAGAAGGAGTCGGTCTGGTGCTCTCCCACTGTAGCGTTTGCTCCGCAAGATCGTCAAAGAACTGCCACGCTTCCTCGTCAGATTTGGATAGGAAGTGGCCCTGACAGATGGTTTCCAGCAACTGCTTCGTTGCTGGGTTCAGTCCCTCGTATAAGGTTTGGCAGAGTTGCCATTTCTCTATACCGTGGTGAGGACACTGAACAAGAAGGTCTTTGTATCGGTCAAAGCACTTCCAAAAGGGTTCAGAAGGAAGCTGGGAGAATTGGTTGATCTCATTTCGAATTCTTGCGGTCTTATGATTTGGGTAGAATTTTTTCAGAAACGCTTTAACAAACTCGTCCCAGCTGGTGATTGAGTGGGAAGCGGTGCTATACAGCCATTTTTCTGCGAGATCGCATAAAGTGAACGGAATGACCCGTAAACGTATAGCATCGTCCGACAGCTGGGTTGTTTTCATCATGGCACAGACGTTTTGAAATTTGTTAATGAAGATATAGGCATCTTCAGATTCAAGCCCATGAAAACGTGGAAGCATGTTGATGAAATGGGGCTTAATTTCAAAGTTGTCCCCATTGGCCGGAGGAAGAGAAAGGCAGGTTGGAAGTGCAGAACGGGTAGGGTAGAAACGATCCTGGAGCGCAATTCGCTGCGGCGCTACAACAGGCGGAGGTGGTAGGAGATTGGTCTCCATAGGAGGTGGAGCCAATCCAGGGGTGGTCAACGAGATGTTCGGATTAAATCCCGACATCGCGGAAGAAGAGGTTGGTGAAGGTGAAGGTGAAGGTGAAGGTGAAGATGTACGAACAGAATTTCGGTCAACGTCGGAGTTGGCCGGCAAAGGAAGGGGTGAAAGAGGAGTGGACGGAGTATCGACTTCGGAGTCGATCGCGTAGTCGGTCGCGACTAACGTAACGCGGACTAGACGGGCGCTAGTGTCCCGAGTCCAAGCGGACATACACTAAACGAGTTTAGTATAGTCAAAGCGAAGAAGGTGAGGGTAAGAAAACGTCAATGAAGAAAGGCGATGGGTGTTGGGTGAAAATGGATTTGGCGACAAAAGGGCAAGTTTTTATAAAAGTTTTTGATTTTTTTTCTTTTTTTTTTCTTTTTTTTTTTTTAGAAAGAGATTTACAGAAGTATGTACGGGAATACGGCTTAAGCAATCACAAACAAGATATGCACAATCACACCTAGATCTAGGGTAACCTAGGTCTACTAGACCTGCTCCTGAACTTGATTGTCGAAGTTAAACAGTGTCGAGAAACAGGCTTAAAAATACACTGATCACGAGGCCAGGTAAGTGCAGAGATAAGGGGAGGTTGTCCAACGCTTTCGCGAAGTTCCTTAATTAAATAACCCTTTCTCTTTCGGCGGTTGCGCCTTTAACACTTTCCTAGACACCCCGTAAACAATATACGGTTAAGCGAGCTTCTAAACAAGGTTTATCTTCTCCTAATGAGCGCGAAGTCCTTAGGGCTGAAGTCTAGTATTCTTTTAATTACAATGGACAATGCATATGCTTTAGTGATTTCCGGGGTCCTGGGAAGGGTGATGAAATCCCCACCCAATCTGGATTGGTTTCAAGCCCCTTAAGTCCGTATTAAAGAATGCAAAACAGTAACAATATCAACAGCAAACAATTTTTATTTGCGGCGCAAAGAATCCTGCACAAGAACAGTTTATTGGAAGGGGGAGAAGAATTTGCGCAAAGAAGGCTGCAGAAAACACAATTCAGTGGAGCTTAGAGGAGTGGAGAGAGGCAGAGAGACTCACCAGAGAAAAATGGGGCCCTGAAGCCAAAAGATGGCCGCGCTTGCGCGGCCAAATGCATGTAATTGCCGCGCTTGCGCGGCAGTCCTGAGGCTTTGGTGCTCTGGAAAAATTTGGTGTTCTCTGTTGGGTGTCCTCTGCTTGTCTGGATGTACTGAATCTTGATTTGCTCACTGTATTTGCTCCAGATTTGTACAGTAAACCGGATGCTTCGTTTTGTCCGTCGCGGTGTAGCCGCGAAAATGTGGGTCTATCTTTCCACGTCTTTGGCACTGTACTTGAACTCCGTATTTCCAACGTCTTTGGCGTCGATCTTGAGCTTCGTATTTCCTGCACACTTGCACAAAAACTAATCAAAAATAACAAGATGGTTTCTTTTACAAAGTATATATTTTTTTTGGTTTTTGGTTGTTTTTATATTCACAAATTAACCCGAAATTTCACTTAGAAATAGACTACCGTCTCCCCGGCAACGGCGCCATTTGATTGTTAGAATACGAGCGTGTTCAAGTTCTAGTTTAAATACCGCAATCAAGACGGTTTCGCACGTAGCTAGCCGGTTGAGTACGGGTCGTCCGCAGGGAGATGGGAATCTTTTTCTATGTGTTTTTCGACGAGTTAAGTCCGGTTGTTCAGATTTTGTTTGTAGTTATCTAAGTGTTGAGTTGATATTTAAAGAGAGCTTGTTAGGGTTAGGATTAGGTTAGTTTGAGTTAGGAGTCTCCACATCTTTCGTTACCCCACTTAATATCGGTGTTACGGTAATCGGCAACAACGGGGATTAGCACGACTAGGAAGGAACTTGCGAGTATAAGCTAGGCTTTCCAACGCATAGTCCTTCCTTTTGGTGCTTGTCCGTCCGTTCTTGGCTCTTATCCATAACCTCCGGTTAATTCAACCACAACCGGTCTCACTACGGAATCACCGCTATCATGTAGGATAGGGTGCCGTAAGGAGCGGATTGTGGTTGGGTTAACGGGAGTTGATTTAAGTTGTTGGGCAAGGAAAGAGTGAGAGAGATTTCCTTCTCTCAAACTTCCCTTATCCTACCCTAACAAGTATAGAACTACTCACACTTCATAATACGGAAAAATAAAACAACACAAAAGAGGAAGATAGAAAGAAGGAGATTAGAAGAATACGACTAACTGTTTGCGACCTCACCTTGGCGAGGATCAAGCGTAAGTATCATTGTCGTATGTAAGGATAAAGAAAAAGAGAGAAGAAACAAACAACAAGGAAATAACAACAACTACTTAACAATTAAAATTACAACAATTATAACAAGTAAAGAAAGAGACAAGCATGATAAAAAATGGTCTTCTTTATTCATCACTCTTCACTCAAAAGCTCACTTACAAGTTTAATGGAGAAGAGGTGAGAAGAGGAAGAAGAACAATACTAAAACTAAGCAAAATGAAAAATACAAAGTTATGGACCCCTTTCCTTCACAAACTTCTGGGCTATTTATAGGCCAAAACATGAAACCCTAGGGCAACCAACAGAACATACATGAAAAGACCAACCTACCCCCCAAAACCCTGCACACTTGGCGCCAGAACGGCCGCGCAAGCGTGGCCAAGGACCCCCTTTGGCCGCGCTTCCGCGGCCGTTTTGATGACTTGGGTCTGGGTCTTTTTGGTGGGACCCTGATCTGATAGGAGCTTTAATCTGGTATATGTATTTTCTCATAATTGCTTCCCGAATTTTCCAGAATTTCTGTTGAGGGAAAGGTGGACTTTTTGTCAAGATTTTTGTCATGATTGCCTCGAGCTCCGCGTAGATCTCTTGGATCTTGTGCTACCATTGAGCCTTGTGCCTGAAAACGACATTGATTTGACATTTTGTCTCCCTAAACTGGTATCTGGCAGCACACGGATGAAGAGCGGAGACCGTGTTTTATCTGTGGTTGGCAGGAACCGGATTTTTGTCGTGTTTTCCATGAATTTCTCCGTTTGAGCACCGGGAACCTGTATCCTGCAATTGACTAGCAAACACGGCTCAAGAGTATCTACCGACATGCAATGTGATAAAAATTGGGCGGTATGAAAATGCAAAAATCTGATATGAACAATGCACCCTGTCAGAATGAGAAGAATCTTGGGATGATCTTCACGCTATAGATGTTGCCATTGAGATCTGGAGCTAAGAATATACCTTCACTCTGTTTTTGTTCGACCCTTGGGTCCTTCTTGACATCGCGTCTATATTGAGAAGGGACGTCGAGCTGGAGCTAAGATTTTCCCATTACTCTTTTTTTATTTGTCTCCTTAGAGCTTTATTGACATCGCGTCTACACTGAGAAGGCACGTCGATCTGGAGCTAGGATTTTTCCATTACTATTTTTTTTATTTGGCTCCTTGGAGCTTTGTCGACACCACGTCTGTACTATGCTGGAGTAAGAGAGACGTCGAATTGGTCTTTAGGCCGCATATATTGCCATCGAGACTTGGAGTTAGGAAAATGCCTTTACTCCATCTTTGTTTTGACCCTTTGGTCCTTAGTGACGTTACATCTGTACCGAGAAGGAATGAGAAGAACGTCGAGCTGAGCTAGGATTTTTCCATTACTCTACTTTTATATATTTGAACCTTTAACCTTTATTGACGTTAAGTCTGCACCTTGTCGGCATGAAAAGAACGTTAGGATGATCTCTAGGCTGTAGATGTTGCCATTGAGATCTGGAACTAGGATTTTTCCATCACTCGTCGCGTCTGCACCGAGAAGGAACGTCAAGCTGGAGCTAGAACTTTTCCATTACTCCCATTTTATTTGACCCTTTGGTCTTTGATGACGTCGAGTCTGCACCGAGAAGAAACGTCGAGCTGGAGCTAGGATTTTGCCATTACTCCACTCTTATTTGACCCTTTGGTCTTTGATGACGCCATGTCTATATCCTGCTGGAATGAGAAGAACGTCGAGTTGATCTCTAGGCTATAAATGCTGCCATCGAGATCTGGAACTTCTTTTGACGAAGCATGGTGGGAAAATATGGTTCCCTTTCTTTTATTCATGCCCATTGATTGTATATAAGAGTCGGTATGGATCTACTTGCAGGGCAGAAAAAAAATTATTTTCTCTTATTTTCCTTTTTTATTTGTGCGATACTCTATCATTTCAGCTTTTCATATCATGAAATTCGGGATTGCCCAATCATTTTGGCTATTTTATTCGCGGTGCCCAATCATTTCGGCTATGTCATTTTTTTGTTTTTTTTTACTCGCCGCTTTTTATTGAGAGTTGCCCAAATATTTTGGACGCTTCATATGCATATATTTTTTTGGCTCACTGATTTTTATTGCGAGTTACCCCATCATTTCGGATGTTTTATATGCATATTTTTCCTTGCTCGCTGATTTTATTACAAGTTGGGGATTTGGAATCTGATACCAATCCTGTCGATTAAGGATTTTTGACTTTATGTGCCATAAGGGTCTCATAAAGGTATTATTCCCTACGAGTCGAGAGGATCTCGTAGGTGTATTTTTTCCTTAGGAATTTTGGGGATTCCTAAGTGATATTTTCCCTTGCAAGTCGTAAGAATCTTATAAGAGTATTTTCTCCTTGTAATTCGTGAGGAATTACAAGTGTCATTCGCCATATGGGGATATTTCTCGCCATTGGTGGAACTCGGTTAGAACATATTTTGTTCATGCCCGTGGATTGTATACAAGAGTCGATATTGAATTACTTGTAGGGCAATTTGGGGTATATGACGGCTTAAAAACAAGTTTGGATCCCTATAACTTAAGGATTTTGAATCTCATGAGCCGTGATGGTCTTATGGGGGGGATTCTCCCTACGAGTCGTAAGGATCTCGTAAGTGTACTTTCTCCTTAGAAATCATATGGATCCTTAATTGTGTTACTCCTTTGTGAGTCGTAAGGATCTCACACGGTTTTTTTTCCTTACAAGGTCGAGAGGACCTTGCAAGTGCACACATTTTTTAACGGGTTTGCGTCCTCTCGGGTTTTCACAAACTCGCTAGCAGTCCTGTTGTTTTTACTCACGGCGCCCTTTCGGGTTTTGATCCATTCCCATTTCGCTTGTAGACATACTAATTTTTTTCGAACGGTGGAACTCTCAAAAGTAGCTTCGTCATAGGTGATCCATCTATTTGCCGGTGGGATTTGAAGGTGACTTCATCGTAGATGTAGCGATGTAGCCGGTTGGAACTTGAGTTTCAACCTTCGTTGGTGGAACTTGGGTCGCAATATAGATCTGAAGGCGTATATTAGTTTAGGGACATTACGGTCCATTATTGCCGTGTTTGGGACGACGCGCTAATTTAGGAACATTGCGGTCCATTATTGGTTTAGGAACATTTCAATCCAACATCTCCCTGTTCGGAGTGAAATGCTAGTTTAGGAACATTTTGGTCCAATATTCCCATGTTCGGGACGAATATTAGTTTAAGAATATTTCGGTCCATCATTCCCATGTTTAGGACGAATATTAGTTTAAGGACATTTCGGTCCATTATTGTCTTGTTTGGGGTGATGCGTTAGTTTAAGGAAATTTTGGCTCATTATTAGTTTAGGGACATTTCGGTCCATTATCGCCATGTTTAGGGCGAAATGCTAGTTTAAGGACGTTCCGGTCCATTATCGCCGTGTTTGGGGCGAAATACTAGTTTAGGGATGCTCTGGTCCATTGTTTATCATTTGATCGGAGAGTTGCATAACCCATTCCTTCCACCGCTTGCTTGCTGAGGCGCTGCTGTCTATCCTTTATATGCATGCATACTTCACACCTTAAACTATCTTCACTTTCTTGGACTGCTTATTTTACCATTGCACCAATCGGGTTGTTTTGTGGGAAATATCGGATATTTTACATGGCACCTGCCCCCTGCTCATCAATGTCGCTGTTTGACGCTGACGGAGCATCTTCTTCATATACAAAGGAACAAGATATCACGTCACTCCTTCTATCGAGTCTTCTTCTTCCTTGGAAGAATGAACTTGACTTGGGGGTTTTTTCCTCTCATCATCTGATTCGGAGTGAGACATGGATTCCATATCCCTTCCATGTTTTTTTAAGCGGGCTACTCCACTCGATTGCAGGACCCGCTAATAGGTACTTTAATATCCTTTCTGTTATTTGAAGAAAGGACTATCTCACATAGAGATTCCTCCACCAGCGAGCAATATACCCCCTGCGCATATTTCGGGGTAGCAAGTATTCGCATCCTAATCTTTTGAAGGGTAGAACCAGTGCTGTCACTATTTTGGCGACAGGCTGCTTCAAGCCGCTCATTTTTTGTTGAGCGTTGGCGACAAACGATGCCTTTCTTCTGCTTTTTCATCGAAAGATGGTGCGTCTTGACCCATCTGATCCAATCGAGCCATTTTATCCATAAGCTCTTGGAAGTTCATCGGGTTGAAGATGGCAATATATGGGAAAATCTTTGAATTTGAGTCAAGGGTGGCTATGAACATTCCCACGGATGGAGCTTCGTCGATGCGTTGCTCGCATTTAGACTAGAGATTTCGCCATCAGGTAACATATTAGACCCAATTCTTATTTGGTCTAACCCTTTCGTTGAACAATGTTGTCACAGTAGTGCGTTTATTCACACTGGCGAATCTCTGACAGGAGATTATCTCCATCTCGTTGAAGATCTTCATGAAGTCATTCGGGAGTTCTGAGTACCATTCGAACGCAGTGCCTACCGGACTGCTGACGAACTGTCGAAAGAGTAGTATATCATTTCCTCCAGTGTTGCCGCACATGGATTTAAATCGTGCGATGTGCTGGTGAGGATTCCAGGTCCCTGTATACATGTGGAATGTTAGAAGTATATATTCTGGCGGGTACAGTATTTGATCGTACCATACCGGATACAGTCGATCGGTCTTGATCGACCTATTTGCTGCTTCACTGGCATAGTGAGCTTTGATTTTCCGAGTGATATATGCGTCCAGCTTTTCTTTTGGGATCATTTCCTCTTCAGCCGTTGATGAGGCTTGCAAAGGATTTGAAATATCGCCCTTTGTCTTTAAGAGCGACTACCGGCGGTTTATCTGCCAGTGGTTCCGAATGGACCATTATTCCAGCCATATTTTGGATCAAAAGGGCCATCTGGTTCATTTTAGCGAACATCGCTTCCACTTATTCATCTCTCTTCTTGAGAGCGCGCTTCAGGAAATCAATATTTGATTCCTGCCTTACTCTTTCTTCAGGTGAGTCTTCGGAGTTTGCCTTAGACGGTGGATTAGCAAGTGTCGCCGCTTGAGAAAGCATCTTCAACAATTTTTCATATTACTACTGAGCTTCTTTCAGAGACTGGGTATACGGTCCGTGACTAGTAGAAGTAGAACTTTCCTTTTTAGAATTCACCACATGGACTGTGTAAACTATCATGCCCCCAAGCTTGGGGCGTTTAAAATCTTGACCCTTGTTGTTTTCCTCGGGTGTTTGGACTTTATTGGGCCTCTCTTTTTTGTGAGAAGCCGCTTTGGCTTTAAGAGTAACATCAGAACAGGAACCGTCTTGAGATGAGTCCCCTTGTATTTGGAATGGAGTTTTTAGAGTTTGGTTGATGTTTAGGGGAGGAGCCATGGATGAAGAATGAGTCTTTTATCTGCTTCCACACTTTATATATAGATGAGGAAAGTTCTTTTAAGGAGCGAAATGGTTTCTGCTCTTATTGGATCTCCATAGTATGCAGAGATTTCTTTAGTACCGTGATGGGGGAATTTTGTCTGACCCTTCGCAACAGCTCAAAGTTGTTTCCAGTTGGAACAACAACAGTCGCCATCGGAGTTGAAGCAAGTGGAGTCAACACAGACGGAGAACTGCCCCCAGCTTGTTTTATTTGACACCCATATTGACGTCAATCATGTCTTTTGACCAGAGTTTCTTTAATCTTAGGAATTTGCTGAGCATGCCCCCTATTTTCCTTGAAAGCATGAATACTATGCTCTTTGTGTTGACCTTGGTCTTCAGAGGGTGCTAGTCGTATGAAGACTGTTGCTGTCAGCAGAACCGGAGCTTGAGGATTCAGCCTGTGGAAGACAGACTTCTTTTAGGCTTTCCCCTTTGGCGTTGAGGCACCAAAGGTAGAAAGTGGGACCATTGTCCCAAAGAAAAGCCCGTTGATTTCATGAAGAGTCAGATTGCAGAGATTTGAGGCTGCAAGTGGCCTATACTTGACTCCACCAGGTATGATAAAGCCTGAGTTGCAGTGAGTGGAAGAAAATGCCATTCTACAAAGAGACGAAACGCCAGTTTCAGTATCTCATCATCCAAGGGAAACTACAAACATATATACTATGATTATTTGATTGCAGAAAAATACGACACACAAAGTGTGGAGTGGAAAAAGGAAGAGGTCCCACAGTGCGTGCCAGAATCTGTTTACCGCCAAAGACTGGACTGAGACGTTGAGACGTCTAGCCTGAATTTTGGGGCAGATACTATTTGGACATATCCATCCACCTCTCCGAAGATACCAAGTTTATTTTTGGCACCGTGTGTCGGAGATTTGGATATATGCGACCGATGTAGCAGACTTTATCAGATCCCCTCATTTGTGAGGGGGTTTTAATTGTGGGGACGCTCTTCCCTGCAGGCGTAAGCCCCTGCAGTTAATTACGTTATCGCAACACGATAACAACTTTCACCTGCTCTGGTAGGTCACTTCGTGTCGTGTTCTGTTTGGTTTATTTTGGTTGCCCGTAAATTGTATACGGAGACTAATTTATATCGTCGCCCGTAGGGTGTGGATTAATCCAAATCTTTACATATATTTTCATAATTTGGGTTAAGCATTTGCTTGACGGTTTCCACATTGGTATCTTGGTTTGCCAACGGGGATGAACTTAGGACGCATATCTCGCATTTTTTAGGTCCATCGGTTCATATGAAACTTGGGTTTTTTGTAAGGGTCGTTAGTCTTATTTGAACGTAGAAATATTGGGTCAAGCATTTACTCGACAGGGTCTGCATTGGTAGCTTGGTTTTCCAACGACAATGAACTTAGGACGCATTTCTCACATTTGTGAGGTCCATCCATTCATGTGATATATGGGTTTGATCTAAAGATCGTTAGTCATATATGGGACTAAGATTGACTTAGGAACAATGAGCATATGGGCTCAACTGATCATTAGATCATATATGAATAGCCCCTGGATGGTATACGGTATTCAGTATAGAGATAGTCCGCAAGGAAAACTATATTAGTTTAAGAATGTCGCGGTCCAACATCACCGTGTTTGGGACGACGCGCTAGTTTAGGGACATCTCGGTCCGACATTCCCGTGTTTGGTATGAAGGAAGAGAATTTGTTGGTTGTTGGGACCTGCCACCTTTCTAAAGACGTTGAGAAATTATAACGACGTATACCAGAGGAGTAGAAAGATGTACCCTTGAACCAAATCCCGTATTTAAGGGAAAAGATCATGGTGGATCTAAGAATTGTTAGTATTATTTGAGACTAAGATTAACTTAGAAGATATGGGATGAAAATTATTAGTAATATATGGGACTAAGATCAATTTGGATATCATGAGCATATGGGCTCAATTGATTTAAGAAGGTGCTTAAGCTTCACAGATTTAGCCAATTTGGGCTTAGATTGGGTTTCTATACCACCCAGGACTGCTAAACACTCAGTCACGTAGCACTCACGTGAATATCACGTGAGGAGCTATGTTTCTTGAGCTCTCACGTGTGTTTCACGTGAGGCACTGAGTTTTTGAACGCTCACGTATATTTTACGCGAGGCGCTGTGTTCTTGGTGCTCACGTGCATTTCACGTGAGGCGCTGAGTTCTTAGCGCTGACATGCTATCACGCGAGGTGCTACAATAGTACTAAACACTAATCTATTGTGCTTTCTGGCGCTCATGCGCTGTCACATGAGGCATTGTCTTCATGGGACTTGGGCGCACACATGTGTTTTACGTGAAGCGCTGAGCTTTCATTTATGGGCACTCACGTGAGGCGCTGAGCTCTTTTCACGCCCTGCTTCCTGGTGTACGGATAAGGAGACGTGACTAGGCCCGCGACATATTTACTCAGAAGTAAACACGCTAAGCGTAAATAAGAAATATAATAAATGTATAAAAGAAAGACATGAGATGTAAATAAACAGCAACTTTATTGATTAAACATTCTTTACAATACAACTGGAAAGTAAATACAATACTGGAAATCGATGCCTAAACAATGGCTTGAACTAATAGTAAAAGTATATACAAGTGAACTAGAAGTCGGGGTTCTCGATGAACTGCTCCAAGTCTTCTGAGCTGGGCTCAACCTTCAGAGAGTCAGGTCCTCCTAACAACATTCCAAAGAAAGAATAGAAAATGAATGTCGTCAGCGAACAATCGCTCGGTAAGTCCCAAGAGATAGAGAAGATTAGATAGAGAATAGAACATGTAAAGGATAAAAGATTATGTTCGCTATACTAACTTAGTTTTTTGTAGCTTGGTACAGAAGATATTAGTGTTTACGAGAGGAGTCCATCTATTCCGTGGACTAAGGCAACCCGTATTACAAGGCTCCGTCAAACCCCACAGAACAACGGCAATGGATATTTAGTGACGTCTTTTAATGACCATCCCGTGCCACTTTTAACACATTCCGTACCAGTCTACTCCTTTAACCCCGTAATGTATATTGTATTATTTATAACTGTAAGACTTGCCAATACCATGATATCAATTGTTCATGTAAACGGATAGGGATGTAAATGGATAATCATATGATCAAGTCAAGGTATATCCATGGTTCAGTCAGTTCAAGTCATGTTGATATAGATGGTATTCCGGTATTCATGTTCAAGTTCCAGTATATATGGATTCATGATGTATTGGAATTATATTTGAATTGTTTTTAGATTGTATTCTGATTATACTGAGACTCTGTCTGAGTCAAACACTTAAACAGAATTGGATTCCTGAATTAGGTTTTAGAATTATCGGTGACTGCTGCACATGGACGACAGGATTTATGACTTTTTTCAAGCCAATTACCATTGATAACCCTATTTTAGTTTTCTAACTTAAATAAGCAAGCACCCACTTTCTCCGGCTCCCTGAGGCTCAAGAGAATTGGTCCCGCTTAAACTTATATTTACTGGGGTCCTTATTGCAAATTAATAAACTTGAGGGTGTCTTATGAAAAATTGTTTTAGTATACTTTCAAAATATTCCTCAAGTATTTATTTATCATATTTAGGGTTTTCATGGATGTAATTTTTAAAAGTGAAGTATTCTAATGATTATAAACCTAGATTGAATAATATAGGTTATTTTAGTGTAAATTGGAATTGTATAGACTTGTGATGGTATATTCATGAAATTTGTGATTCCTTTGTTTAGAAAATATGGAATTTATTATATATATTTAAAATAGATATTTTGATAATATATATATATATATATATATATAATTATTAAAAATAGAATTTATTTATTAAATAGAAAATCACATTATTCTTAAAAATTGTATTAAAAATTCCATCGAGATCGGATGCTCTGTGAGGAGGTCTGTATCTCACTCTACTAGTCCCAAGGATGTGCGATAACCCACACCATCCAAATCGGGTTCCCCAAAATGGGTTGTAGAGGCTTAATTGTAAGAAATTTTAATTAAAACAATCTTAAAGAATACGGTTTTATTAGTTTAAGGTATTTTATTGTAAAATTGTATTAATCTCATAAAATATTGTTCCAAAATTCATCGTGCTATGTCATGATGAGTGTTGTGATAAGGTAGGTCATTACCTCGTGAGTTTTCTAAAGGTAATATGAGCAAATATGATGAAATGATGCCGTAAGTAAACTTTGTGGTATTTAACCGTAAAATTGAAATAAAAATTGTATAACACTGTATTTTGAATTGAAACTCGTTCTAAATGTTTATTTTAAGATTACTAAATAAGATGTAACAATATGGATGTTTGGTTATTAAGAAAAGTTATATTTTAAAAAAAATTAGAATCGGAAGTCGGAATAACTTCTCTTCCGATGAGTTTTGAGAAGAGAATTCTTTTAATAGGGAAGAGATGAGTGGAGAGGGGACTTACTGGATTAGATGAGAGAGGGGAGGTAGAGGATGTTAGGTTACGCCAGCGCCCCGTCCATCAATCCGTGGCCAAGTGCGGAACAAAAACTTTAAAAAACCGGCGCTAACGGAACCCTAACCTACGAATCGACCATTAACCCTAAACTAGCTATATGAAAAGGAGTTTAGAGAGTTTATACCGAATGATCCATTTCCTTCGGTCTTCAACCACTGTCCCAAGATCCTCGCAGCTTTCTCGATCATATTTGATCTCCGGTCTCCCCCATCGAAGACGATCCACCTCGAGATTTTGTATTACGGGCTCCGACCTCAAAACCGAAGCAACTCGAGTATCTAGTTTGCTAACCTAGATAACCAAGATGAAGTAGAGAGTGTGTGTGATTACTTTATCTCAATACACCCTAGGTTTCTCAACACATGGGACATATAGGGTGGAGGTTGAAGAAGATGCCATCGGGTGAAAGTGTGAGCTAAAGAAAAAGGCAAGTGAAAAAATGGCTAAGTTATTGTGTGCAATTTGTTGTGAGCCTTGAGCAAGTAAAGAAAAGCCTTGCCAAAATAAATATCCGCCACTTGCTCTTCCCATGCTCACAACAAATATCTCACAATACAACAAAAGATTCATCATGCTACCATGAGTCACAACATGACCCACCAAGTGCACATGCATGAATCAATGCATAAAAGAATCAATGCCAAAACTTACACTCACACTTTCCACCTCACTAAACATTTGAACTAAATGTTTAATAGAAAAAGAAATGGCATCTTCTAAAGTAAACTTGTAACAAATTACAAGAATACCCCTCATCCGTATATACATACTCACAACTGTATTCCGAAAGAATACGAATACAACGAGACGAAAATAATCCAACAATATAATACTAGGATCCGGCTTAAACCAAAGCCCACTACCATTATCCGTCCGAATCATGATCCGTGCATAAGTGCACGTATATGATCGAACCCTGCCATAAAACCATACGGCATCTACAACGATTCGCCCGAAGCAGAGAAACCCTTTGTGTGGGACTCTAAAGACTCATCAATACGCTGGCAGTAGGTTTAACCACAAGCACATCAGTGGCACTAGCTGTACGTAACGGCTACCCAGGTATTGAGCAAAAGGGAGGCCGATGAGCAAACTCATCCTGAAACCCCTACTGAGCCTGACAGTGACAATATCCATACAGTCCGGTCCGTTCGTCTATGAGTATCGCATATCAAGTCTAGGGGGTGGATAAAGTCAGACCCCTAATAACTTGACATTTAGTGTCGGTATGAAACCTATCACCACCTGAGAAACTACCGATCCTAGATCAGTAATTCTCGACTACCTTGGCCAAGGATTTTTGGTGATGGCCACCCGTGCACACCGCGGTATCAACCCTCAATACCGGGAGAAACGAGTCCCCTGACGATCCGCTCACTGCCTCCATATGGCTCGGGACTGTACCCAACTAAAACCTGTTTTCACGACTCCTTTGAGCCGTGGTAGGGTAGTAATCAAAGAACAGTGGGAACTCACATGAGACGAATTACGATCTCAGGTCGATAGACTAACCTGCACACATGTCACCAAGGAACTGCTATCTGACAATAGGCATAATACCAACTAGTATGTTCCCGACGAGTCTGGCCGGTGTACTCATAACCCAATGAGCACCTGTATATATCTTAGGTGAACCAACTGACCCCAATGGCTTATGAGACCGGCCACTGCCCCTCGTCAGGGTCTCGATCAGTATACACTAGTCTACTCTTGGAGTATCGTTGCCCGGTCTCGAAACTCCCACGACTAGGGACATTTTAAGGATGTGCTTATAGAATACCCAGCTCTCACATATATGATCGCCATTATACTACTGGTAGTCAAGCAAGAATCCTATGGGCTCTATCAACATGTAATAGTGATCTGTAATGTCACCAAAAGCATGTACAAGATGATAAAGACAAACCAGATAGCATACTATCATCTCGAGTAAGATTGTTCTACCGGTATAGCTCATCCCTCAATCATTGCAATTGCGTGCCTGCGATCCAATAATTGACTTGAGGGCGCTACATCCAACAATCTCCTACTTGCACTTAAGGCTAATTATTGCGGTGTCGCATACTCACAGCCCGTGCGATACCAAACACCCAACTTCTCTACTAATCAATTTCACAAAGCTCGTTTGTAAAACTATTGCGTTCGAGAAATAGCCTCAGTGAGTGGATCCGCTCCAATGTTTCTTTCTATATCTCTCTTTATCTCAAGTTCGCAGAGAAAGCCATCTCCCGAAATGAGCAATACCTGTCTTAGAATATGTATGGATTTCTGATGGGAACCAGTTCACAAATAAACTCCAAATCCAGCAAACTTCTTAGAATATATCGTTCACTGAATTTAATCAGTATCCTGCGCCATGCCTCCCTCGATATCCGCTTGGACCATCTGTCCAAACAACTGCCCCTCATTAAGAGGGAAAACTATAACTCTGACAAACACTCTGTCATCCAGGTCACCTTGGAAGCCTGGAATGATAACCGTCTCCCGAAGGAGGCTGCCAGTATCAAATCCCTAAAACATCCACTTATGTTCATAAACTGCTTCCGAACGTTTCTCCAGGATTGGATCAATATATCAACTTATTGCAACTAGTGCAAAAACAATATCTGGTGTGGTACTTGACATCTCATGATTGACTCAATTGCCTAAGCAAGTGATATGCCAATCATGCATATCCCTCTCCCCTTTAGTTTGTAATACACCTTTAGAGAGGGTCACACCATCACCTGCAAGTACACCACCATGCCCGGAGTCGTCCATTCTTAAACACCTTTAGAATGTGTTAAAGTACCCAGATTGGGAAACTACCCAAATCTAAATCTAAAACCATAGATCTAGTAACCAGAATGCCTGATATAATATCCATATCTTATGTGGAGAAACAACTGTATAACAACCACAGTATAACCGATCGTAGTGTAGGAATTTCACTTCCTACAAAGTGTATGTCATCCAAATACCAGGACATCACACCCTACTACCTTCTTAACAGATCCAACTCCTATTCTGATAAAGGCAAAGCCTATGACTGTCACATCAAAAATAGATGATCCATCTCCGTTATACCTGCTTTAGTCTATAAATAGACATAAGCTACTTGTCCACTATGCTTCCGCTACTCCCACTGATACAACAACCCTCAGGCAGAGTCATATACGCGTGCACTTCTAAAGCTAGTTTAGAATGACGCTATACTCATCCTCCTGCCGGGTCTCATAGTCTAGAACAGCAGTAATGGCAAGTCTGGGTAAACAAGAACCTCCCTATCACCTTCTTTGAGGACACCAGAGTACCACTCGGTTGCCTGAGCTTACCCACCATATCTGCGGAGTGGCTAATGGAATGTCAAGCCCGATTGAATATTTAGGTTTTATTAAATTTTCAGTAATTGTTTGTGGTTCTGGAATCACTTCCAGTTCTACCATACTCCAATTACTGTTTTCTGAAAAGTCCATTTTATTAAAACGGTGGCGAGTCAAGAACAATATCACTATTGATCTTCCAGATGGTAGAAAGTTAACCCTCGTCATAGCCCGAGATAACCCACAAAATGCCATTACAGAAACGTGCCTTGAGTTATCCAGAGTCTAGTTTTAAGCATAAGCCGAACAACTCCATATACCTTAACATCGTTAAGATATGAACCATTCTATATACAATATAGAAACATAGGCACTGATTTAATTGGAACCAGATTAAAATCATGCAGCCATCTCCAGTGCATGTCAACTAAATGGAGAGAGGCTGATCAGCATTACTCAACTTAGGAGTGCATCTAGATATGAGTAACCTGAAAAAGAAATAAGTTCTCAAAACCATTACTATCAACTGAATACCAAACAAAAATATCTACATTTTCGATCATCTTGAAGAATCCTGATACTTGCAACACATGGTTCTCTACTTTATTCTTGTACCTATAACTTCTCAAAACTTGGATCTTATATTTCTACGAAATACTTGTCTAAAACTGGAGAAGTCACAAGTAAACAGAATATAGAACAAGCACCAACCCCTTTGTCCTAATGGACACTGGACAACATACAATATTTTGTATAAGTCTCCTGAGTTGAATAACTCAAACCCTGTGCGTCGTAGGTTGAAAACTATATTATGGTGAAGAAGAATTACACCGCTGTTTAATGCTCCTTACCCAATCATCAACTGATATAGCTAAATGTCAAGGACATAATTTCAAAAGGTCATATCTCACTTTATAAAATAAACGTACAGATATATTAGTTTGAAATTGATGCATAATAACGGATATTCAAAACCAAATATTTGCCGTCAGGCAAAACCCTAGGTGATTTCCTCAAATATCACCAATTACAGCGAATTTCGATATAATGAGGATATAATCACCTAATTCCTAATAACTTACCCCCACTCAATATCTGTAAAACTATACAGATATGAGAATCAAACCTGGTAAATACATACCCAGGAGTAAGTATCTAATTGGAAAATCAGTTTTAAATTAACAATGCATAGAGAATCTGAAACATGAAAATGTTTCGAAGGGGTAAATGGGTATTCCTAGTAATGCCTCTTCCATTATCCAGATTCATGACTGTAACCTTATATTTGTTAGTTATATGTATGCCCTAGAGGTCATTACTGTACATGTGATGTATATTGTAGTGGATGCTTGGACATATATAGGGAGGACTTTCTTACTCGACATGATAGTATACTATCTGGTTGCTCTTTATCTTAACATGTACACTTATTGTCTCTCTATTACATCTTGATAAAGCCCGATAAGTACTTGACTACCAGGATTATGATGCGGATCATACTAGTGGGGCAGAGGTCGTCGGCAAGTACATCCTTCAAATGTTCCTAGTCGTGGGATTATCGAGACAGGGTATCGATACTCCAGAGTAGACTAGCGTATGCGCTTCTTGACCCATATGATGTGAAATGGATGATCCCACATCCATTGGTGTTTGACATCAGAGAAGATATACGGGTTCTCAGTGGAGACTGGGTACACTGGACGGACTCGCTGAGAACTCCTAGATGGTATTATACCTATCATCAGATAGTAGTTCTCTGGTGACACTGTCTGTCGACCCGAGATCATCATAGAGTATTGTGTGATTCCCACTATGCTTTGATTTCCACCATAACACGTTCAAGAGATCGTGCAAAAAGGTGATTTTTAGGTACATTCCCGAGTCACATAGAGGCAATGCGCGATAGGAGAGGATTCGTCTCTCCCGGTATTGGGGATTGATGTTGCGCTATGCTCAATTGGCCATAACAGGAAATCCCTGGCCAGGATTGCTGAGATCCACTGGTAAGTGTTATCAGTAGTTTCTCGAACCGTTATGGACCTTGCATGTGTTGGAGATAGTGCCCTCAGAGTCAATTATTGGATCACAGGCACGTGATTGCAATGATTGAGGGAGGACCTATCCCGGTAGGACAGTCTTACTCAAGATGATAGTATGCTATCCGGTTTACCTTTATCATCGTGTACTGCTTTAGGTGACCTGACAGGTCATTATTACACGTTGATAGAGCCCCTAGGATTCTTGCTTGACCACCAGCAGTATGAGGGCGATCATATAAGTGGGAGCTGGCAGTCTATAAGCACATCCTTAAATAGTCCCTAGTCGTGGGAGTTTCGAGACAGGGCATCGATTCTCCAGAGTAGACTAGTGTATACAGTCGAGACCCCGACGAGGGGCGGTGGCCGGTCTCACAAGCCACTGGTGTCAGTTGGTTCACCTAAGATGTATACAGGTGCTCATTGGGTTATGAGTACACCGGACAGGACTCGCCGGGAACATGCTAGTTGGTCTTATACCTGACGTCAGATAGCAGTTCCCTGGTGACATGTGTGCAGGTTAGTTCATCGACCTGAGGATCGTCATTTGTCTTGTGTGAGTTCCCACTGTACTTTGATTATTACCCTACCACGCTCAAAGGAGTCGTGCAAACAGGTTTTAGTTGGGTACAGTCCCGAGCCACATGGAGGCAGTGAGCGGATCTTCAAGGGTTCATCTCTCCCGGTATTGGGGGTGAGGTCACGCTGTGTCTAGGAGAGCCATTACACAAAGTCCTTGGCCAAGGCAGGAGATTTACTGGTAGGTATTCCAGTAGTATCTCAGGGTGTTCTAGGCTACACTCCGACACGACTTGTACCGCTTTTGGGGGTCTGACTTTTACTAACCCCCTAGGCCCGACATGCGATGCTCATAGACGAACGGACCGGACTGTACGGATATTGTTACTGACAGGCTCAGTAGGGTGTCAGGATGAGTTCGCTCATCGACGTCCCTTTTGTTCAATAGCTGGTGGCCCGTTATGTATTGGCTTATACCTCTGACGTGCTAGTGGTTAAATCCACAGCCATAGTATTGACGAGTCTTTAGAGTCCAGCACACTTTCAGTTACTCAAGTTTCGGGCGAAACGCTGTAGAGGCCGTATGGAGATATGTCATGGTTCGATCAGATACGTGCGGTATTGCACGGATCGTGATCGGACGGATTTTACTAGCCGGCTTTGGCTTAAGCCGGATCCTAGTATTAGAGAGTGTAGATTTTGTCTCTTTGCATTTGTGTTCAGTGGGAATACAAAAGCGGGCATGTATATGCAGTAGCGGGGTTTTCCTGTAATTTATTATGGGACCAGTTTTCTGGAGTTGCCAGTTTGCATTCCGTTCCGGCCGGTTTTCCTTTGTTCCTTCCTGGCCGGACTTTCCGATGGAGGGGGTTATTTGCAAGTTTGCAAATAACATTAGTGGAGGGGGTTTCTTACATTTGTGGGGCTTCATGATGGTTCATAATCATGAGATGCTTTCTTAGTCTTTTCCTTTGCTTTTTGTGATGAGAAAGGATTAGATGTTGATATGATATTGTTATCATGATGTTTGGTTGTGGTCACCCTTCACCTTTTACTACACTCACCTCCCTCTTGTATTTTGTTTTTCCCTCCACCATTCTCACAATATAGAGGCCGGCCACTTATTGAGGGAGAGAGTGAGAGGTTTCATTTTTTTTTGTATGAGGGAAATTTCATGATCTCATTTTTGGCTTGCTCCCAAAATCCTTCTCACCTCTCCAAAGTTCATATTGATTCCTCCATCCTCCATGGCAACAAAACCCCAATGAGACATAGACTCTACACGAGCCTACAGCAAATCTTGGACGCGTCGGCTAGCCAACTTCGCGCCCGAGTTGCCTCGGTATAGAGGTAGGAGTCCGTAAAAGATTCCGGCGATGTGGTGCCCTTCCGGCGACGAGGTGGAGACCGGACATTCCGCGGGAGATCGGGACGACGGCGAGAAGACCGGAGGACTCGGATCACTCGGTATACCTCTTTACCCCCTCTCTTGATAGCTAGGACTAGTTTAATGGCCCGATCCGGGTGTTTAGTGCGCGGTGGTGCCGGTTTGCTAGTTTGCAAAATTAAAAGTTTATCACCGCTTCCGCATTTGGCCGTCGGATTGACGGCCGGGGCGCCGCCGTGCACTTACAGTGGTATCAGAGCCTCGCCATTAACTTAGTCTAGCTTTGCCTAATGTGTTTTACGTTTCCGATCGAACAAAATCCCGAAACCGCGTTTTCAAGTACTATCAGTTTCTGCCGATTTTTTTTTGAGTCCAAAAATTTTTCAGGTTGTCTCAGAATGATGTGCAGGGAGTCCTAAGAACACTGAAAAAATTTGATGACCTGATCTCTCCGTACGACCGCGGAACCGCAGCCATAACCCCTCTTTGGCCGCGGTTCCGCCGCAGGAATGTGGATTCATGTCATCATTTTTTTGCAGTGGGCATGTGGGCTGAAAATAGGGGTTTTGGTATACTTTGTTTGGGTCCAGAATTTCTTGATGTGCTACAGTAGTACTTGGGGGCCCACTTGTTAAAATTTTGATCGATCGGATATTTTTAACACATTATTTCACAGTGTTTACATTATATCTGCGACCGTAAATGTCACTTGATCGGTAAATCCTGTCTAGCAGCTATAGCCTGGTTAGACGGATTTGCGAACGTGACCTTCACGTTGATGTTCTTTGTATTGCTGTGATGTTGCGGATCGGTCGTGGGGGATAGCCTGGTTGCAATGCTAGTACAGTTTTGTTGTATTATGTACATTTGATATTGCGGGGCGAGCGTCCGACATGTGGACTGCCGTCATTGCCTGTTTGTATTATTCTTTTGGGGCACGGCCAGGTTGCGGTCGATGTACCCGTTGTATGTATATTTTACTTTCTGTACTAGGATTACCCCGCGGAGGGGTGCACGGATAGCCGGGTTCTAGAGGGCAACAAGCCCGCATCTCATGGCTTTGAGACGGAGGGGGCTTTACTCTAGAATTGGCGGGCTATTCGCCGCACTCGTAGGGGGTATAGGATTGACCCAGGAGGGGTGACCAAGTTACCGGATTCCGTGAAGTGCTGGGTGGTCCATTCACGTTGCTGAAAGGGGCTGCCTCGCTTCAGGTTTTGGCGGGTAACTTGTCGCGCCCGTAGGGGTCTAGGATTTCATTGCACAGGCTATCCACACGACCAGGGGAACGTCGGGTTTCAGTAGCTGCTCTGTGAAACCCGGGGATCCCAGATATCTGTATTGATCTGTGCTGCTATACTTTTCTCTTTTGTTGCATTTTATCACGCCTTAAGCGAAAATTATATATTATATATATACTAGTAGATGTTGTATATGTTTTGCATCTGCGCTAGTCCAGTCCCCGCTCTGTCGTTAGTTAGCTAACCTAACGGGTAATGACGGGACCCAGTGGCGAATGCGGATGGCATATACGTACATCAGTATATTTTCGTTCTTTGTGGTGTGATCAATTGATGGGACTGCATTGATTCGGATCAATGCAAGTTAAAAACAAACCTAATCTGATGTTGTTGGAACACTTTTCAAAAGGCTGTTATTGCAAGGACATTCTCTTTTGTTTTGCACCGTGGTATTCAGTTGGAATATCCTGCTCCTCAGTCGACGAGGCAAGGGCCGAGATCTCTTCACCGGGAGTGACCCCTTGAACAAAAAGTTTGCGTCAGGGCAATGACTTCACTATAGCCGATTGCTTTTGCTTTGTATCGTGGTATTCAGTTGGAATATCCTGCACCTCATTCTACGGGGAAAGAGCCGAGATCCCTTCACCGGGAGTGACCTCTTTAGCAAAGGTTTTCGTCACTATATTTTTCTAAAAAGCTATCAGTTCCTTCAACGATATCAAGTTCATTACGTTAAAGGTTTTCGCCAGAAACCATTCGTAGCCCTCCGTCGTTTCATATGGGTAGTCGATAGTATTCAAGCTGTGTTTGTTGGCCAAAGTCAAGGCACAGTGTTTGGTAGCTGTTGGTTATTCATATGCAGCATAGATAGATGCGTTGGTTTGGAACAGTCGTACTGCCTTGTTGGCCAAAGTCAAGGGTAGGTACGGGTGGATTCAAATTAACCTGGAGAATGACGGGTAGAACTTGACATGTGACTTATGATTTGTTGGCCAAAGTCAAGGTCATAAGAGCATGGGGTAAAAATCACATCGGGAGTTTCAAAAGAACTGAAACTTGCCAGATATGCGCATACCTTCTGGAGTGTGATCCGTGAGCGGATTCCGTCACGTTATCATGCGATGATAGTTGGATCCCGATTCCCACTGATGAGTTGGTTTACTCCTCGGGTGTTCCCGACTAATTCTTCTTTTAGGTTTGGAGGAGAATTTGAGGTGACAGTGGGAGGTTTCCAGATTAGATAAATTGGTAACCATTCTGATCTAGGGTAGAGTGCACGCTGAGTGTTTCTTTTCTCTCTCTCTTTGGCAACGACCATTGACCCGACCCTAGACTATGACTCAGTGACCAAGTTGACCGAACCTTCTTAACACTGGCTTTTGGATTGTCAGAGTTGCAAACCTCATTGCCACTCCTACTTTTACCCTTTTCTCCAGGACACCCCGTATTACTACGAATGTCCACTTCCATTGGACAAAACCATCCTATGGTTATATACGAACTCGAATGAATTCGAGGATGGTTTCTGGTTCTGGAGAAAACGAATAGGACTGTTCAGTTGTCTTTTCCTTTTACCTTCTCTCTCAGATTGCGAGTACTCCTTGGTTTAGGAGATAGTACACATATTACGCAAATTGGATAGTCTTCTTCCAAACCATAGGCAGGTGCCGACTGGTAGGGAATGAAGAAAGCCAATTAGCCTAAACGGTGTACAGAAGGTATTAAGTTCAGACAAAGCAAGGGATTAGTAAGAGGGCAAAGTAAAGTGTGACTGCTATTCACGACCAAACCAAGCATTTCTTCGCCAATCCTAAATCACCTTTGTATTTCTCCAGGATACTCCGTATCACTACGAAGATCCCAGTTTATTGGATAATCCATCGTATGGTTATATACGAACTCAAAAGGAACTTGTTCCAGTTCGGGGATGGATCCTGGTTCAGGAGAAATAAGAATAAAGTACATTCAGGTGTCTTTTATCTTCACCTTCTCTCGCGTTGCGAGTGCTCCTAGGACTAGGACAGTACACCCTTTATGCTTATTGGATAGTCTTCTTCCAAACCATAGGCTGGTGCCGAACGGTAGGGAAGGAAGAAAACCATTTGGCCTAATGGGGTGTGCAGAAGGTAATGGCTAAAGACATATAAAGGGATTTGGAGAGGTGGCAAAGAATTATACGGTTACAGTTGTGAATCTAGATAATGGAAGAGGCATTACCAAGAATACCCGGATACCCCATCGAAATATTTCAATGTTTCAGTTTCACTGTGTAATGTTAAAAGAAAACTGATTTCCCGATTAGACACTTGCTCCAGAGTATGTGTTTACCAGGTATGAATTCTCACATCTGCATAGTTTTACAGATGATGAGTGGGAGTGAGTTATTGGGAATTAGGTGATCATCCTCATTATATCGGGATTCGTTGTAATTGGTGATATTTGAGGAAGTCACCTGGGTTGTTTGCCGGTCGGCAAATATTTGGTTTTGAATATCCGTTGTTATGCACCAATTTCAAATTGATATATCTGTACGTTTATTTTCATAGAGTGAGATATACCTTTTTGAGATTATGTCCATGACATTTACCTATATCAGTGGATGGTTAGGTAAGGAGCATTGAACAGCGGTGTAATTCTTCATAACCATAGTACAGTTTTCAACCTACGACACACAGAGAAAGAGTTACAAGACTCAGGGGAATTATACAGAGTATTGTATATTGTCCAGTGTCCATTATGACAGAGGGGTTGGTCCTCGTACTATATTCAGTTTACTTATGAGTTCTTTAGTTCTTAGACATGTGTTTCGTAGAAACACAGGGTCTAAGTTTTGAGGAGTTATAGTCATAAGAATAAAGTAGAGAACCAGGTGTTGCAAGTATCGGGATTCTTCAAGGTGATCGAAGATGTAGATACTTGTATAAGGTATTCAGTTGATAGTAATGATTAAGAGAACTTGGTTCTTTTTCAGGTTACTCATAACTGGAAGTATTCCTAAGTTGAGTGACGCTGATCGGCCTTCTTCCATTTAGTAGACATGCACTGGAGACAGCTGCATGATTTGAATCTGGTTCAATTAAATCAGTGCCTCTGTTTCTGTATTGGATATAGAACAGTTCATATCTTAACATTGTTAAGGTACGGGGAGTTGTCTGGCTTATGATTAAAACCAGGTTCTGGATAACTCAAGGCACGTTTCTGTAATGGCTGTTTATGGGTTGACCCAGGCTATGACGAGGGTTGACTTTCTACCATCTGGAAGATCAATAGTGATATTGTTCTTGACTCGCCACATTTTTAAAAGAAATGGATTTTTTCCAGAAAACAGTAGTGGGAGTATGGTAGAACTGGAAGTGATTCCAGAACCGCAAACGATTACGGAAGATTTGACAAGAACCTGAAGATTCAATCTGGTTTGACATTCCATTGGCCACTCCGCAGATATGGTGGGTAACCTCAGGCACTCGAGAGGTACTTCAGTATGCTCAAGGACGGTGGCAGGGAGGTTCTTGTTTACCCAGACTTACCATTGCTGTCATTCCAGACTGTGAGACCCGGCAGGAGGATGAGTATAGCGTCGTTCTAAACTAGCTTTAGAAGTGTACGTCTATATAACTCTGCCAGAGGGTTGTCGTAGTCAGTGGGAGTAGCGGAAGCATTGGTGGATTGGTGGCTTATGTCTATTTATAGACTAAAGCAGATACAGCGGAGATAGATCATCTATTTCTGATGTTACAGTCATAGGTTTGACTTCATCAGAATAGGGGATGGATCTGTTAAGAAGGTAGTAGGGTGTGATGTCCTGGTATTAGGATGACATTCACAGAGTAGGAAGTGATGTTCCTATACTACGATCGGTTATTCTTTGGTTGTCACACAGTGGTTTCTCCACATAGGACTTGGATATTATATCAAACATTCTGGTTACTGGATCTATGGTTTTAGATCTAGATTTGGGTGGTTTCCCAATCAGGGTACTTAGACAGCATTCTAAGAGTATTTAGAATGGACGACTCCTGACACGGTAGTATACCTGCAGGTAATGGAGTCACCCTCTCTAAAGGTGTCTTACAGACTATAAAGGAGAGGGATGTGCATATTGACAGATCACTTGCTTAGGCAATTGAGTCAATCATGAGATGTCATGTACCACACCAGATGTTGTTCTTGCACTAGATGCAATAAGTTCACATTGATCCTATCCTGGAGAAACAGATGGAAGCAGTTTTAGAACATAAGTGGATGTTCTAGGGATATGATAACGACAGCCTTATTCGTGCAGGGTTCCTAGGCACTCTAGTGAGGTCACCCAAGCCATCAACCATGGCAATTTCAAAAATTATGGTGCCTACAAACCCTAAAGTACGGATCGTTTGCTAGATTTCTAGGCGAACAAGAACTAGTTAACAGTTAACTATATAAAATACGGAAATACAACCTTTGTAGATCCGGTGCTCCACCTCCATAGCTCCGCAACGAGGTCCTCTCCGCTGTCCAAATCGAATCTGGGCTCTAGGATCGGCTTCGTCGGAGAATGGGCAAGCTAGGTCGTCGATGTCCATGCCGAAGATGATCTACGTCGAAGCATCGATGAATCAAGCTCCACCTTCACCAAACCGTGAAAAGTTGTGAAGGAAACACACTCTACTACTTGGCAAGAGGTAGAGGATGAAGAAATAGGAAGTGGGTAGACTTTAGAATTGGATTTCTCACTCATATGCATCAATCACCATTGATGGACTTTGCTTTTCTTCACTTGAAGAATGAAGAAGAAGAAGAAAGATATTATGATAAGTTAAAAAGAATAAGAAAAGAAAATCAATTCTTATCATAATATAACCATGGTTATGTGTAGAGATTTAACTAGGGTTAATTCAAATGGTTAGGTTAAGCATGAGATAAGAATGGTGGACAAAGTCAAAGCTTCATGAAACTTCAACTTAAAACAAAAATAGCCACCATCCTTTTCTCTTGCCTTTTATTTTCCAAAAATCAATAAATAAATAAATAAATAAATAGATAAATAAAGGAAAAGAAACCCTAACCATTCTTTTAACCATGGTTTAAATCTTTGCACTTAACCAAGTAAACATGTATCATCAAACATGATACATTCAAATGCACAAAATCATATCGCATATGTAATGCGCATATCCGAGTGAGAAAATCCATCTTAAGTAAACCGATACTAGTTGATGCAAAGTAATATATCAAATATATAAATATGCATTAAATCATTAAATCAACATTTGATTCAATGATCCGGTCATGCGCACATAACCGACTGGTATCTTTTATATCGGCTTATCGAATCAACGCTTGAATCGATAACTAGGTTATATCGCATACAACCTTTCGATATATTTATCGCGAGAATAGAATACGGTATCACATACACGCATTATTCTCGGTCCCGCACATATCTCATATGCGCTCCTATTTCGTTTCGCTTGACCCAGGAAACCTCTGTGTAGGACTCTAAAGACTCGTCAATACGCCGGCAGCGGATGATGATCATATCAAACATCCACAAGCCGCAAGCGGTCTGCTAAACGTAACGGCCACCCGGGTATTGAGCGATCTGAAGATCGACGAGCAAGCCCGCTCACACTCCAGTGAATCCGACCAGTAACACTACCGTACAGTCCGGTCTGATCGTCTGATATGTCGCATATCTCGCCTAGGGGTGGTAAACGTCAGACCCCAGTAGCTCAATAAGTCGTGTCGATATGAGGTCTATAACTGTTCGAGAAACTACTGGTAACACTTACCAGTAAATCTCAGCAACCCTGGCCAGGGATTTCCTGTTATAGCCAATCGAACACAGCGCAACATCAACCCCCATATACCGGGAGAGACGAATCCCCTCCTATCGCTCATTGCCTCCATGTGACTCGGGACTGTACCCAAAAACCACCGTTTTGCACGCCCTCTTGGACGTGGTAAGATGGAAATCAAAGCACAGTGGGAACCACACAAGACTCTATGACGATCTCGGGTCAACAGACTACTCTGTACCAGTGTCACCAGAGAACTGCCATCTGACGTGAGGTATAATACCATCTGGGAGTTCTCGGCGAGTCCGTCCAGTGTACCCAGTCTCTACTGAGCACCCGTATATCTCCTCTGATGTCAAACACCGATGGATATGGGATCATCCATCGCCCATCTGTATGGGTCGAGAAGGTACACGCTAGTCTACACTGGCATATCGATGCCCCGTCTCGATACACCCACGACTAGGGACTTTGAAGGATGTACTTATGGACTACCATGTCCCCACTAGTATGATCCGCATCATAGTCCAGGTAGTCAAGTACAGATCCTAAGGGCTTTACCAACATGTAACAGAGAGACAATCAGCATACACGTTAAGGTAAAGATCAACCAGATAGCATACTATCATGTCGAGCAAGAAAGTCCTCCCTATATACGTCCCAGCATCCACTACAATATACATCATATGTATAGTAATGGCCTCTAGGGCATACATATAACTAACAATCTCCCACTTGCACTAGGGCCATCTGTAGCAGTGGTTGCAGTATCTCATACTCAACCATCCCATGAAAGTCTCTCTCTGGGAACAGGCCTTTGTGAGTGGATCCGCTGTGTTGTCCTTTGAGTCTACTCTCCAAACCTCGATCACCCTGGAGATCAACTATCTCCATGATCAGGCGATGCTGCCTTAGAATATGTCTGGATCAACTGATGGGACGGGCGTTCCTTGGCATAAGCCACAACTCCATTGTCACACAATGGGAGGAACATAGTTCATCTCATGAACCTATATACACCCAAACAGCCTCTTTGGTAGCATCTTAAGTAGCGATGTATCCAGCCTTTATCGTCTAGTATGTCACGGTATCTAGCTTGGAACTCTTCCAACATACCGTCCCTTTACTGAGGGTAAAGACAATGCCTGCGACTGATATTCAGTCGTCTTTATCACCCTGGAACTATTCCAGTGATTCTTCCCAGGATCGGTTGATACCGTCTCACTACAACTAGTGAGAATCCTAACATCCAATTAAATCTATCTCATAGATCCAAAATCCAGGATTTAGGAGGTATCACTTTGATCCTATATGGAGAATCATTGTGATAAGCGGAGATTGATCGAGCATAGCATAAGAAACTCTTTTCTTATCAAGAGTATGTCATCCACGTACTCTACGAGGATCGTCACCATACTCCCTACTACCTTTTTGTTTATACAAGGTTCATCTACCATTTTGATGATGTCAAACTCTTTGACTAATTCATCAAAACAGATGTTCCAACTCCGCGATGCCTGCTTTATCCTATAAAGCATCTTGCACACGTTTCCGCTGCTCCCACTGTCTACGAAGCCCTCTGGCTGTGTACTTACAGACGCACTCTTCTAAATCATCATTTAGAAAAGCAGTCAAGACACCCAACCACCAGATATCGTAGTCATGGTATGTAGCCGTGGTAAGTAGGATCTGGATGGACTTAAGCATAGATCCTTGAAAAGGTTTCATCATGATCCACGCCTGGTCAATGAAGAAAACCTTTAACAAGTCTAGCTTTGAAAGTCTCAACTTTTCCATCTACACCAAGTAATCTTCTCAAGATATACCTGCTCCTGATGGGAATTTAACCCTTCAGATATTGCAACCAAAGTCCATACTTTGTTGGTGTATAAGGATTCCATCTCAGATCACTAAGCATCCAGCCATTCTTACAGAGTCTTACTCCTGATGGCCAGCTCGAAACTAGTTGGGTCATCATCTCATGATGTAATCCTCGCTCCCACTGTCATAGAGAAACCGAAGTATCTTTCAGGTGGGTGAGGAACCCTACTAGATCGGCGGAGAGGCTGAGGTTCGTTGGTATCTACTGAATCCTTTGGTTCTACCAAATCTTCTTCTGTTGTTTGTATAGTTGGAACCTTTCCAGTTCTACAATACAGACCTTGCCTCGAGCTTGTCCGGATTTTGCTTTCAGACATAGGCCGGACAACCCCAAATCTTAACTAGCTTAAGACATGGGCTCTTCCCTTTCCATATCATATATGAAATGGTAGGCAACTGATTTGATTCGAACCCTATTCAATAGGTATGCAACTTCATAAGTGCATAACTCCCAGAAGGAAAAAGGTAACTCAGTAGTACTCATCATAGAGCACACCATATCAAATAGGGTGTATCTGCTCCGCCCCGATATACCATCGTGCTATGGTGTATACGGAGGAGTAATGCTGAGAGAGAATCTCATTCTCCTTTAGAATAATCCAGGATTTCCGTGCTCAAGTATTCTCCTCCTTGATCTCATCAAAGGACATAATACTTATACCCGTATATCTGGTTCTCTACTTCTAACTTATATTCTGTGAACATCTCAAAAGGTTCGGACTTGTGTTTCAACAGGAACATATGTCTGAATCTTGAGAGATTATCAGAGAATGTAATGAAGTACAAAGAACCGGTCTTGGCATATGTAGACAGGGGACCTACATACATCAACATGTATTATCCCAAGAGTTTACTAACTCTTTCTCTGTTTCCAGTAAACGGAGCTATGGTCATCTTATCTTTGTGACATGACTGGCGAGTTTCACAAGATGTAAATTCAAACTGATTTAAATATACATCTATATGTAACTCTAGCCAGTCGGGTCGCATTGATCTGACCTAGTCTACAATACCTCAAGAAGAATTCGTTCATTTCTGAACTATTCCTCTCGTGTGTGTTCCGTATATTAAGAACTGTAGTTTGATTTAGAACATTAATGCTTTTAGATAACGTGCCTGAACCGATCAACCTTTGATATAGGAAATGTTCAAAACATTATCCAACAATACAAAATTATATCCTTTCTTTTCAGATAAAGAGACTGATATGATTTTGTATATCAGGTTCGGTATCTAACAACATTCGTTCAGAATCAATGTATTGTAATACAGGGTGACAGTGACCGACAGACTTGGCTGCAACACTTGTCCCGTTTTCTGCCTCATGAAACTTATCACCCGTTCTCAGTTCTCTACCTTTCTGTAGCCCTATGTAACAGATTACATATCTGGGATCCTGATCTGGTATCACATACCCAGGACGTAAAGGATACTGAGAAACAGTTCTGTATAATGAACACACCCGAAGATGATGCATCAGCATGCACTCTCTTCGTTTGGGCGGCACAGGAATTCTGGTAATCCCCAATTTCATGCTCTGTCTTATAACAATTATAAGTTGGAGCGGGACCAACGTTCCCCAGCTCAGTATAACAAGTGGGTTCGGTCAATATTCCGTATTATTATCTTGATTAAGGCGTGATATGGTCGCTACCTGGAGAGAGAGAGAAGAAAACACTCGGCGTGCGCTCTGTCAAGAATAGATTGGTTATTATTTTATCTAATCAGGATGGCTCCCACTGCTTTTTATCAAATCTTCCTTCAAACCCTAAAAGGAAAGACTAGCCGGGATTAATTACACACTACAAGTTCGCCAATCTTTCAGCCAGGCCAGTGTCGGTACTTTGAGGGAGGTCCCCCGTGCTTTCGCACGAACCTAATTAATGTAAACCTCGTTTTCCCAGAGGCGTAACCCCGTTAACACCTTTCTAGACACCTACTTGATCGGCTAATTGTAATGTATAAAACTCTCCCAGGAGTAACTCTTACTCGCAGCGGGTATCGGGATCCAACTATCTCATAGAAGGTATGCAATCTCATTGCAAATTTCAACACTTGAAATTCCCGATAATATTTTGCCCCTAGCATGCTATGACCTTGACGAAAGCCAACAAACCATAGCCCGCTAGTCAAGTTCAACCCGTACATTTCTTGATCGAATTAAACCCACCCGCACGACCCTTGACGAAAGCCAACAAAGCCGCACGACTACCCTAATCCAATCGCATCGTATGCTAGCAGATAAGCAGCATATAGCTACCGCACACTGCACCTTGACGAAAGCCAACAAATGCAGCACGAATACTATATACAACTTATCTGAAATGACGGAGGGCTACGACAGGTTTTTCTGAAAACCTATTGCGTAATGAACTTGATATCGTTGTAGGATCGAATGAATTTTAAAATGGAGTGCTTTTGAGGCTTTTCTAGTTTTGCTAAAGGAGTCACTCCCGGTGAAGGGATCGTCGGTCCTTTCCTCGTCGAATGAGGTGCGGGATATATCATATATATCACTGTGCAAAGCAAAACCACTTAAAAGCAATCAAAGGACAAACCGAGTGTGTAGCATCTGCCAGTTATTGCTAAAGGAGTCACTCCCGGTGAAGGGATCTCGGTCCTTTCCTCGTCGAATGAGGTGCAGGATATATCACATATACCGCTATGCAAAGCAAGAACTGTAGCTACCTGTTTTATTTTGAAATTCGATTCTACAACATCTTAGGTTTCTTTTATTTCATTAATCACATTAATGAAGTCCCATCATTAAAGTACCTAAACATCACAGATAGATATGACGTACACTTATGCCATCCGCATTCGCCTCGATGTCCCCTCGTGCACCGTTAGGTTAGGTAACTAACGGCAGAGCAGGGCAGGGCTAGCGCGGGTGTAAAACATAAGTAACGTCTATATAATATATCATATATACTATATACTATATCCATCACAGAAACATCACATGATCTCATCACAGATATCGCAGCAGAAGAATCATATGAAATATTGGATATACTAGGACGTCCGTGTTTTCAATACGAGCCAGTATAAAACACGGATTCCACGGTCGTGATGAATAGCCAAACCCACACCCCTAGACCCCTACGAGAGCGGCAAGCAACCCTACCAATTCTAGAGTTAGGAGACCCGGACTCGACTCCTCGAGTTGGTCTCCCACTGGACCCCAGAACCCGGTTACTTGTGCCCTCCTCCTTGGGTCTATCCTAGTGCGGAAAAGTAAATAATATACAACAGGTGACAACTCCCGCAACCTGGAAGCGCCCCAATAAAAGAATATTACATACAAGTTTTTACATGAATGAAAATGAAAAACACTCATCTCACATAAAAACCCCCGGCTATTCAAACACGACGATCCAATATAACATATCCAGCAACACATAACATCACATGTCATCAACGTAAGTAAATATGTCCATCCCAATTGTCGTTGACATATAGCAACGAAACCGGCGATAACACATATTACACTTACGGTCACAGAAAAGAAAGTGTAAAACTACAACAGTTGGAATCCGCAATCACCTCAGACATCGCATGCCTGACCAAATGAATTACTTAGACATTGCATGCCTAACAATTATAAACCTCGCATTTTAGTCTCAAAATCGAAAACACTTTTCAATATTAAGTCGGGCAATTCAACAAGATTCCCGACAGCCTGATCGAATGCTCGTCGCAAACTTAAGTAGGCGGCCGCACCCCCGATACCGGCGACGAAGTGCACCAAGGCGGAACACCGCTACCGCGAGCACCCGGAGGGATGCTTTCGGCGACGGGGTTCTCCTACAGTCACTTGGTCGGGGCTATGGAGTGAGGCTGTCTATTAAGTTTACCCGGCGAGTATCCGCGTACGCTACGTGATTGCAACGGACTTTTGATCACATCAAAATTCCGTGGCAACCGATCAAGTGAGACTAAACTGCTATGTTTATAACATTCATTTAGTTATCATATAACTCATTGTGAATTCCAATTATTGTATCCCATTCCAGATAAACAGAAAATGTTAAACTTTTCGATTGAACAATCGAACACCCAAGTTTTCCCGAAACTGATCAACACATGAAACAAGTCTAACAACATTCCGTTCGTACCTCAGTACCAACGATCCAGCCGTAGAAGGGTCAAGCCAACGCCTCACATGTGGCACGCCGTACTGCCCCAAACCCGAAGGTTCAAAGGGCAGTTCAAGACGGTCACATAATCGAGTTAAGGTTTGTGTCTTCTAGAGGGACCATCGCGTTACTTGCACTACTTAGAACGTCGTCAAACTACGGAAAAATCCAACACTTGGAAATTTCCCGACAGGGGAAAAATTGGGTATTTATATCCGGTCGAACTGTTTAACATATTCTAAAATTTATCCGGAAAGCCACACAGACAAAATTTGATATCCCGATCGAAACACCGAATCCCCAAATCAACTCAGAAAAATTCAACTCTTTAAAAAATATTAAAAATACCCAGGAAGACCAACACTGGAAACTAGGAGTTACTGTGCAAAAATCGTCTCACAAAACGACAAAACCGCCGCGCTTGCGCCGCACAAGCTAGGCTCGTGCCGCGGAAGCGCGGCGCTTTAAGGGAATTAGGGTTACGAATTGCACAGTTATTCTTATATTTTCCTGCATGTTTTTCTGGATATTTTTAATACTGAAAAATCCCTGTTTTTAAAAATTGTACAGAGAGCAATTTTGAATCGGGGTTTCGGGTTCGATCGGACTTCAATTTCCGTCTGGACTTCGCCTAAGGCTCTAGCTAGGCTCTGATACCACTGCAGGGTTCCTAGGCACTCTAGTGAGGTCACCCAAGCCATCAACCATGGCAATTTCAAAAATTATGGTGCCTACAAACCCTAAAGTACGGATCGTTTGCTAGATTTCTAGGCGAACAAGAACTAGTTAACAGTTAACTATATAAAATACGGAAATACAACCTTTGTAGATCCGGTGCTCCACCTCCATAGCTCCGCAACGAGGTCCTCTCCGCTGTCCAAATCGAATCTGGGCTCTAGGATCGGCTTCGTCGGAGAATGGGCAAGCTAGGTCGTCGATGTCCATGCCGAAGATGATCTACGTCGAAGCATCGATGAATCAAGCTCCACCTTCACCAAACCGTGAAAAGTTGTGAAGGAAACACACTCTACTACTTGGCAAGAGGTAGAGGATGAAGAAATAGGAAGTGGGTAGACTTTAGAATTGGATTTCTCACTCATATGCATCAATCACCATTGATGGACTTTGCTTTTCTTCACTTGAAGAATGAAGAAGAAGAAGAAAGATATTATGATAAGTTAAAAAGAATAAGAAAAGAAAATCAATTCTTATCATAATATAACCATGGTTATGTGTAGAGATTTAACTAGGGTTAATTCAAATGGTTAGGTTAAGCATGAGATAAGAATGGTGGACAAAGTCAAAGCTTCATGAAACTTCAACTTAAAACAAAAATAGCCACCATCCTTTTCTCTTGCCTTTTATTTTCCAAAAATCAATAAATAAATAAATAAATAAATAGATAAATAAAGGAAAAGAAACCCTAACCATTCTTTTAACCATGGTTTAAATCTTTGCACTTAACCAAGTAAACATGTATCATCAAACATGATACATTCAAATGCACAAAATCATATCGCATATGTAATGCGCATATCCGAGTGAGAAAATCCATCTTAAGTAAACCGATACTAGTTGATGCAAAGTAATATATCAAATATATAAATATGCATTAAATCATTAAATCAACATTTGATTCAATGATCCGGTCATGCGCACATAACCGACTGGTATCTTTTATATCGGCTTATCGAATCAACGCTTGAATCGATAACTAGGTTATATCGCATACAACCTTTCGATATATTTATCGCGAGAATAGAATACGGTATCACATACACGCATTATTCTCGGTCCCGCACATATCTCATATGCGCTCCTATTTCGTTTCGCTTGACCCAGGAAACCTCTGTGTAGGACTCTAAAGACTCGTCAATACGCCGGCAGCGGATGATGATCATATCAAACATCCACAAGCCGCAAGCGGTCTGCTAAACGTAACGGCCACCCGGGTATTGAGCGATCTGAAGATCGACGAGCAAGCCCGCTCACACTCCAGTGAATCCGACCAGTAACACTACCGTACAGTCCGGTCTGATCGTCTGATATGTCGCATATCTCGCCTAGGGGTGGTAAACGTCAGACCCCAGTAGCTCAATAAGTCGTGTCGATATGAGGTCTATAACTGTTCGAGAAACTACTGGTAACACTTACCAGTAAATCTCAGCAACCCTGGCCAGGGATTTCCTGTTATAGCCAATCGAACACAGCGCAACATCAACCCCCATATACCGGGAGAGACGAATCCCCTCCTATCGCTCATTGCCTCCATGTGACTCGGGACTGTACCCAAAAACCACCGTTTTGCACGCCCTCTTGGACGTGGTAAGATGGAAATCAAAGCACAGTGGGAACCACACAAGACTCTATGACGATCTCGGGTCAACAGACTACTCTGTACCAGTGTCACCAGAGAACTGCCATCTGACGTGAGGTATAATACCATCTGGGAGTTCTCGGCGAGTCCGTCCAGTGTACCCAGTCTCTACTGAGCACCCGTATATCTCCTCTGATGTCAAACACCGATGGATATGGGATCATCCATCGCCCATCTGTATGGGTCGAGAAGGTACACGCTAGTCTACACTGGCATATCGATGCCCCGTCTCGATACACCCACGACTAGGGACTTTGAAGGATGTACTTATGGACTACCATGTCCCCACTAGTATGATCCGCATCATAGTCCAGGTAGTCAAGTACAGATCCTAAGGGCTTTACCAACATGTAACAGAGAGACAATCAGCATACACGTTAAGGTAAAGATCAACCAGATAGCATACTATCATGTCGAGCAAGAAAGTCCTCCCTATATACGTCCCAGCATCCACTACAATATACATCCTATGTATAGTAATGGCCTCTAGGGCATACATATAACTAACAATTCGGGGGACAGTTATCATTCCAGGCTTCCAAGGTGACATGGACGACAAGGAGGTTGTCAGAGTTATAGTTTTTCCTTCTGACGAGGGGCAGTATTTTGGACAGATGGTCCAAGGCAATACTGAGGGAGGCATGGCGCAAGATACTGATTAAGTTCAGTTGACGATACAGTCTAAGAAGTTTAGATTTGGAGTTCACTTATGAGCTATGTCCCATCAGACATCCAGACATTCTAAGACAGGTATTGCTCATTTCGGGAGATGGTTTTCTCCGCGAACTTGAGATATAGAGAGACATAGAAAGAAACAACAAAGCGGATCCCCTCACTGAGGCTATTCCTCGAACGCAATAGTTTCGCAAACGAGTTTTTGTGAGACTGAGTAGTAGAGGAGTTGGGTGTTCGGTATCACACGGGTTGTGAGTATGCGACATCGCAATAATTAGCCTTGAGTGCAAGTAGGAGATTGTTGGAGATAGTGCCCTCAGAGTCAATTATTGGATCACAGGCACGTGATTGCAATGATTGAGGGAGGACCTATCCCGGTAGGACAGACTTACTCAAGATGATAGTGTGCTATCTGGTTTACCTTTATCATCGTGTACTGCTTTAGGTGACCTGATAGGTCACTATTACACGTTGATAGAGCCCCTAAGATTCTTGCTTGACCACCAGCAGTATGAGGGCGATCATATAAGTGGGAGCTGGCAGTCTATAAGCACATCCTTAAATAGTCCCTAGTCGTGGGAGTTTCGAGACAGGGCATCGATTCTCCAGAGTAGACTAGTGTATACAGTCGAGACCCCGATGAGGGGTGGTGGCCGGTCTCACAAGCCACTGGTGTCAGTTGGTTCACCTAAGATGTATACAGGTGCTCATTGGGTTATGAGTACACCGGACAGGACTCGCCAGGAACATGCTAGTTGGTCTTATACCTGACGTCAGATAGCAGTTCCCTGGTGACATGTGTGCAGGTTAGTTCATCGACCTGAGGATCGTCATTTGTCTCGTATGAGTTCCTGTTAGTGTATATGCCCTAGAGGCCATTACTGTATCATACTAGTTTGTATATTACTTAATGGATGCTTGGGATATTCACCTTGTATATACAATCTTGCTCAAAATAGTAGTATGCTACTTGGTTTGTTTCTACTTCAATGTGTACTTGTGTTTATTTCAGTATATCACTTATACGCATTAGTGGAGCCCTTAGGATCTTTGCTTGATTACCAGCGTTGTGATGGCAGTCACACTAGTGGGGGCTGGGTAATCTATAAGCACATCCTTATTCAGGTCCCTGGTCGCAGGACTATCGAGACAGGGCATCGATACTCCGGAGTAGACCAGCGCATGCGCTTCTCATCCCAGTGTGGGAAACGGTCTGTCCCACAGCCGTCAGTACGTCGTACTTGAGATAGTATGCGGGTGCTCGTTAGGTTATGGGTACACTGGACAGGACTCGTAGGGAACTGACTAGTTGGTATTATACCTATCGTCAGTTATCAGTTCCCAGGTGACATGAGTACAGCTTAGTCCGCTGACTTGACACTGTCACTTCGCCTCGGGTGTGTTCCCACTGTACTTTGATCACTACCCTACCACGGCTCAAAGGAGTCGTGCAAACAGGTGGTGGTTGGGTGCAGTCCCGAAGCACTTGGAGGCAGTGACGGTTAGACAGGATTCGTCTCTCCCGGTATTGGGGGTTGACATCGCGCTGTGTCTAGGAGAGCCATTACACGAGTAGTCCCTGGCCAGGGCAAACGAGATATACTGGTAGGTTTCCAGTGTTATCTCAGGGTGTATTGGGCTTCACTCCGGCACGACTTGTACCGCTATTGGGGGACTGACGTTTACCGCCCCCTAGGCCCGCCATGCGATGTATCAGACGAACAGACCGGACTGTATGGAGAATGTCACACTCAGGCTCAGTAGGAGTTCAGATGGGTTTCGCCTCGTCGGTCTTCTTGTCGGCATTACCTGGGGACCGTTACGCACAGCTAGTGCCGCTTGCGGTCTGTGGTTAAACCCACTGCCAGCGTAGTGTCGAGTCTTTAGAGTCCCACACAGAAAGCTTTTCGCCTTTAGGCAAAAGAGTAGAGGTCGCATGGTATTGCGACAGGTCGCATGGTTTTGCGACAGGGTTCGGTCACATCCGTGCACTTGTGCACGTACAGTGTCCGGACAGTTTACACTAGCGGGCTTTGGTTTAAGCCAGATCCTAGTGTACCTTATGGGATTGGATTTATCCAGTTTGCATTCGTGTTCCTCGGAACGCGGATGCGGGTGTGTATGCACAGTTGACAGGGAGGCAGAGGCAGCGGATTCTCATTAGGGTTGTTGACAGTTGACCGTTGACTTTTTGACTTTATGCTCAACCCTAATGAGAATATGATTTGTGATTAACTATTATATTAATTAAGTATTATGGTGATATGGTTGTTGACTTGTTGACTTTTGTTGACTTGTTGACTTTGGTGACTTGTTGACTTTTGTTGACTTGTTGACCGGTTGACTAGGCTTGACTAGTTGACCATCATGATGACCATGGTTATCATTTCATGCCAAAGACTTTTTTCTTGCTTGCTTTTTTGAGTAAAATGAGTGCATGATATGATAACCTTATGGTTGCTTCTAACCATTACCAAAAGACTTTTTTTGATATGATGAGTTATGATCACTTTGGATTATGAGAGGGTGAAAGGAAAAAGAGAGCCTCATTCTTTCTTGCTCATTCTCTCTCTTGTTCTTGAGCTCTCCTCTTGCTCTCATCCTCAACCTCTTGCTCCCTCTCTTGATCTATGGTTCTCTTGTCTCATGAGTTGAGAATCAAGAACCATAGATAAAATCCCATTCTAAATCATCTCTACTCATTCTAGTTCACTAGGTTTGGCAAACCAAGTGAACTAGTTTCTTCAAAGAACGAAGAAGGAGCTAAAGGTTGGAGCTTTCAAGTGGATCTATCTTCGGCGTACGGAGACAACGAGAAGGAGCCATCGAACCACCATCGGAGCTTGAAGAGAAGGAGTTCAAGTTTAGGTATAACCATCTCTATCCGAGTAGCTAAATATCTTTAGCTTAGTATGCTAGTTTTAGTTTAGGTAAAGATCCCGACCTAGCTTAGTCCATGTTGCCTCTTGCGTTAAAATTTTGATTTTATACCGTTTCCGCCTCCCCGTAAGAACCGGGGGTCGCAACGTGGACTTACAGTGGTATCAGAGCCTAACTAAACTTAAACTAGCTTGGTAGTGAAGTGTAACGAAGTTCGGAACCGGAAAAATCCAAAAACCAAACTTTTACAAAATCTGAGTTTCTGTTGAAATTTTTTCTGGTCAAAATGAAAAACTTTATACTCCTAAATTCGGCTCAGGGTTTTGTGTGAACACCCAAGAAAAACGATACAGTGATTCGTCTAAAGTGCCGCGCTTCCGCCGCGTGATCCTTCTTAGACGCCGCGGAACCGCCGCGACTTGGTGTCTTCTCTGCATCGTTTTTCGTGCAGTGTGTTTGTGTGTTGGTTTTGGGATTTTTAAAATATATTATATGTGCCCAGATTTTCCAGAAAAGAAATTTCCTTTTGGGGTCCTATAATTCCGTATTTTTTCCGAACTTCACTGCACTTTGACTATGATGGTTATATCTGTGATGCTTGCATGTATTGAATGTCGGCTAATCGCTATAAGTCGATTAGTCGGGGTTATACATGATCTGTAATGTGCTGGAATGTGTATATGAATGTGTTGGACTGTCGCGGGTGAATAGCCGGGGTGGATGTGAGATGAGCTTTTGTTTTTCTTTCATTCATTGTAAATGTAAATTGATGTAATAATTATTATTTGTTTGACCGCACAACCGGGTCGGGGTTGTAGCCGTCATTGTATAATTCTTTTTACTGTTTTTGCTCCTAGGATAGACCCATGGAGGGGTGCACAAACTACCGAGTACTTGGCGGGTAGTTTGCCGCACCCGTAGGGGTCTTGGGTGGGGTATTTGGCTATTCACCGCGACCGTGTTATCCGCTTTTCGTTTCAGGCTCGAAAGGATTGCGGATTGCTAGTATATCCAATGCATTCATCTGTGATCTGTAATGTCTATCATTGCTTACTATTTAGGCGTTGCTTATGTTTTACAGACGCGCTAGCCCAGCCCCCGCTCTGTCGTTAGTTAAGTAACCTAACGGGTAATGACGGGGCCCAGTGGCGAATGCGAATGGCATAAGCGTACGTCATATTTTGGTTGTTTTCTGCAATGGTAGGGTTAAATGATGGGACGCATTAAAAGTACTAATGCAAGAATATCACGCATTAAAAGAACTAATGCAAGATAATAAACCAAGTTAAAGTCGTTGGAACACTTTCGAAAAACCACTCGGTTCTTTTCAAAATAACTTTTAAATGCGGAGCTTGAGCCACTCCTTCTAAAAGCTATCTCGTTCCATCGATTAAATCAAGTTCACTACGTTCACGGTTTCGCCAAAACCATTCGTAGCCCTCCGTCGTTTCGTATGAATATTCAATAAGTATTCAAGCTGTGTTTGTTGACCTTCGTCAAAGCATAGTGATTGGTAGCTATTGGGTATTCATATGTAGCATAGATAGATGCGTTGGTTTGGGACATTCGCATTACCTTGTTGACCTTCGTCAAGGGTACATACGGGTGGATTCAAATTAACCTGGATAATGACGGGCAGAACTTGACATGTGACTTATGATTTGTTGACCTTCGTCAAGGTCATAAGAGCATGGGGCAAAAATCCACATCGGGAGTTTCATAAGTACTGAAACTTGCTAGATTTGCATACCATTTGGAGTGTGATGATTCTGGTAGGATTCCTTCAGTTTCGTCACGCGATGATATTTGGATCCCGATCCTACTGTGAGTATATGCTACTCCTCGGGAAATTTCTCACTTAACGATCAATGCTATAAACCTAGTAGGTGCCTAGAAAGGTGTTAGCGGGGCTACGCCCCCAGGAAAAAGAGGTTCTTTAATTAAGGAACTTCGCGAAAGCGTTGGAAAACCTCCCTCGAAGTACCGACACCGGCCTGGCTGAACGGTTAAGCAAGTATTGTACGGTGGGATTGATCCTGACTAATTCTTCCTTTATGGTTTGAGGAGGGATTCGAGAAACAGTGGGAGCCATCCTGTTTAGACAAACTAAAAACCACTCTAAACTTGCAAGAGCATCATGCTGAGTGTTTCTTCTTCTCTCTCCTAATTGCAGCGACCAATCAACATGACTGGACTTAAGTTACTCCTAGATAAAAACAAACTGACAGGGCCAAACTACAAAGATTGGCTCAGGAATGTCAAGATAGCAATCACTTATGACAAGCTGGGGTATCTTCTTACCACCAAAGCTCCCCCTGTCCCTGGTCCAACTTCCAGTGTCGCGGATAAGGAAATCCGCAAGACTTGGGAGATTGATAGCGCGAAGGCCAAGTGCCTCCTGCTTGCCTCGATGGACAACGAACATCAGAGGAGGCATGAGAATATGGACATGGAGTCCATATTGCTCCATACAAAAGAACTGTATGAAGAGCAATCACGTATCGCAAGATACGAAGCGTCGAAAAAGTTATTTTCGACAAGAATGGCCGTCGGATCATCAGTAGCCGAGCATGTGCTAAAGATGATCGGCTTCATTGAGGAGCTCGCTGACCTAGGGATCACATTGGAGAGTGAGCTATATACGGATATAGTTCTCCAGTCCCTTCCTTCCACTTACGCCCAGTTTATACTGAACTTCAACCTACAAGAAAAAGAGGTTGAACTATCAGAGCTCCTCAACATGCTGAGGAGCGCAGAGGGCACCCTACAGAAAGGTAGGGAAACATCCACTTTGTTTGTAGGAGGATCATCTTCTTCTAGGTCCAAGGCGAAAGCCAAGGGAAAGAAGAAGAAGGCCCCCGCCAAACCAAGGGGCGGTGTTGGTAAAGTGGATACGAAGGGAAAAGGCAAAGCAACAAAGATAGCGGGGAAGCTTGTGGATAAGGAAGAATGCTTCTATTGTCATAAGAAAGGACACTGGAAGAATGATTGCAGGGCCTGGAAGGCCAGAACACAGGAATTGAAGCATGTTGCAGCTTCAGCTTCAGGTGTGTATGTTATTGAAAACTGTCTTTCAATAAACTCTACTTCCTGGGTATTGGATACCGGATCAGGATCTCATATCTGTAATTCTTTGCAGGCGTTGAGAAACCGTAGTGTTTTGAAGGCAGGTGACATGACCCTCAAAGTTGCGAACGGAGCTAGCATGGATGCTAAAGCCGTGGGGGACTATCACCTGGGAATGTCAGATGGACATGTTTTGGTTTTGCGTAATTGCTTTTTTGTACCCAACGCAACTTGTAATATCATTTCTGTATCTTTAGTTTCTAAAGAAGGTTATGAATTTGCGTTTGTAAGTAATGTTGTAAACATTCACCTTAATCAAGTTTTGATTGGGTCAGGTACATTGAGTAATGGTATATACGTGTTAAACCAACCACAGATTTTCAACGTCCAGAATACACACAAAAGAAAGTCTCCGGAAATGAATCAGACTTTCTTATGGCATTGTAGATTGGGTCACATCAATGAGAGAAGGTTGACTAAGTTACATACAGAAGGATATTTGAATACGTTCGAATATCAATCGTATGCCACTTGTCAATCTTGTCTCAAAGGAAAGATGACAAAGACTCCGTTTACTGGACAAGGAGTAAGAGCGAGCGAGCTCTTAGGACTCGTACACAGTGACGTGTGCGGTCCAATGTCTACACATGCCCGAAGCGGACATTCTTACTTCATTACTTTTACGGATGACTTCTCAAGGTACGGTTATGTCTTCTTAATGAAACATAAGTCCGAGGCCTTTGGAAAATTCCAGGAGTATAAGAATGAAGTAGAGAAACAGACCGGCAAAAGTATTAAGATTCTAAGATCGGATCGAGGTGGAGAATACTTAAGTGCCGAATTCCTGAATTACTTAAAAGAGAATGGTATTCTCTCTCAGCTTACTCCTCCATACACTCCGCAACATAACGGTGTATCGGAGAGACGGAACCGAACCCTATTGGATATGGTTCGGTCCATGATGAGTAACGCTGAGTTACCGCGATCATTCTGGGGATATGCACTAGAAGCAGCTGCGTATCTCTTGAACAAGGCTCCTACCAAGACTGTGCCCACCATCCCATATGAGATGTGGACTGGGAAGAAACCCTGTCTTAATTATCTTAAGGTATGGGGATGTCCAGCTTTTGTAAAAAAGCAGCATGCGGACAAGCTTGAGGCACGTTCAGTACAGTGTAAGTTTGTAGGATACCCAAGGAACTCCAGGGGATATCTTTTCTATTCCGCTGAGGAACAAAAGGTTTTTGTTTCTCAGCATGCCCGCTTCTTGGAAACTGAGTTTTTGGAAACCCAGATAAGTGGGAACACAATAGAACTGGAAGAAATTCCAGAACCACAGACTGTTACTGAAAGCTTAGTGGAACCAGAGGGTTCAACAGAACAGGACATTCCTACGCCGCTCCGCAGGAGTAGTAGGCAGTCTCATCTGCCCGAGAGATACTGCGGTTTTCTCATAGACGGGGATAGAGAGGATTGCATCATAGATTATGATGAGCCTACTAGCTTCCAGCAGGCCGTTCAGAGCGTTGACTCAGTGAAATGGCTGGATGCAATGCGGACCGAAATGGAGTCCATGTACACCAACAAGGTATGGACGTTGGACATTGCTCCAGACGGGGTAAAACCCGTAGGATGCAAGTGGATCTTCAAAAGGAAGATTGGTGTAGATGGACAGGTTGAGACCTATAAAGCTAGGCTGGTAGCAAAGGGTTTTCGTCAAAGACCTGGCTTGGACTACGACGAAACCTTTTCTCCAGTAGCCATGCTGAAATCCATTCGGATCCTTCTTGCCATTGCTGCCTTCCACGATTATGAGATCTGGCAAATGGACGTAAAGACAGCTTTTCTAAATGGAAATTTAGAGGAGTGTGTCTATATGGACCAGCCAGAGGGTTTCATTCAGAGTGGGAGCAGCGGAAAGGTGTGCAAGTTGCTTAAGTCCATCTATGGACTAAAGCAGGCATCGCGGAGTTGGAACATCTGCTTTGATGAGACGGTCAAAGAATTTGGCTTTATCAAAAATCCAGATGAACCATGCATCTATAGTAGATTTGTAGCGAGAACTGTAGTATTCCTCGTTTTATACGTGGATGACATTCTCTTAATAGGAAATGACATTCCTATGCTACAATCTGTCAAGGGGTTCTTGTCATACAGGTTCTCCATGAAAGACCTGGGTGATGCCTCGTACATTCTGGGTATCCGGATCTACCGTGACAGATCCAAGAGGATATTAGGACTTTCACAGTCCAGGTACATCGATACCATACTGAAGAGATTCAGTATGGAAGATTCCAAGCGTGGTAACCTACCGGCTTGTCACGGGATCACCCTCTCTAAAGAGATGTCTCCCAAGACTGATTTGGAGAGGGATCGCATGTCTATTATACCCTACGCTTCTGCGGTAGGCTCTATAATGTATGCGATGTTGTGTACCAGACCGGATATAGCTTATGCACTGAGTGTGGTAAGCCGGTATCAGTCAAACCCTGGGGAGAAACACTGGATAGCGGTAAAGAACATTCTCAAGTACCTGAGAAGGACTAAGGAGATGTTCTTGGTGTATGGCGGAAAAGACCTCCAGATCGAGGCCTTTACTGACTCCAGCTTCCAGAGTGACAAGGATGATTCCAAGTCCATGTCGGGTTTTGTCTTTACCCTCAATGGAGGGGCGGTGTGTTGGAAGAGTTCCAAACAAGAAACCGTTGCAGACTCGACGATGGAAGCGGAATACATCGCTGCATCTGATGCCGCAAAAGAAGCTGTCTGGATGAGGAAGTTCTTGAAAGAACTTCAGGTGGTTCCGTCCATTGTTGATCCAATACCTCTGTATTGCGACAACAACGGGGCTATAGCATTAGCGAAGGAACCCAGGTCCCATCAGAGATCCAGGCACATCTTGAGGCGGTATCACCTGATCAGGGAGATCGTGGATCGCAAGGAGATCGAGGTTCGGAGAGTCGCTTCAGAAGATAACACTGCAGATCCATTCACCAAGGCCTTGCCCCAGACTCAGTTCGAGCGGCTGATCGAGATGATAGGTCTTCGATACGCCAGTACATGGCCTTAGTGCAAGTGGGAGATTGTTAGTGTATATGCCCTAGAGGCCATTACTGTATCATACTAGTTTGTATATTACTTAATGGATGCTTGGGATATTCACCTTGTATATACAATCTTGCTCAAAATAGTAGTATGCTACTTGGTTTGTTTCTACTTCAATGTGTACTTGTGTTTATTTCAGTATATCACTTATACGCATTAGTGGAGCCCTTAGGATCTTTGCTTGATTACCAGCGTTGTGATGGCAGTCACACTAGTGGGGGCTGGGTAATCTATAAGCACATCCTTATTCAGGTCCCTGGTCGCAGGACTATCGAGACAGGGCATCGATACTCCGGAGTAGACCAGCGCATGCGCTTCTCATCCCAGTGTGGGAAACGGTCTGTCCCACAGCCGTCAGTACGTCGTACTTGAGATAGTATGCGGGTGCTCGTTAGGTTACGGGTACACTGGACAGGACTCGTAGGGAACTGACTAGTTGGTATTATACCTATCGTCAGTTATCAGTTCCCAGGTGACATGAGTACAGCTTAGTCCGCTGACTTGACACTGTCACTTCGCCTCGGGTGTGTTCCCACTGTACTTTGATCACTACCCTACCACGGCTCAAAGGAGTCGTGCAAACAGGTGGTGGTTGGGTGCAGTCCCGAAGCACTTGGAGGCAGTGACGGTTAGACAGGATTCGTCTCTCCCGGTATTGGGGGTTGACATCGCGCTGTGTCTAGGAGAGCCATTACACGAGTAGTCCCTGGCCAGGGCAAACGAGATATACTGGTAGGTTTCCAGTGTTATCTCAGGGTGTATTGGGCTTCACTCCGGCACGACTTGTACCGCTATTGGGGGACTGACGTTTACCGCCCCCTAGGCCCGCCATGCGATGTATCAGACGAACAGACCGGACTGTATGGAGAATGTCACACTCAGGCTCAGTAGGAGTTCAGATGGGTTTCGCCTCGTCGGTCTTCTTGTCGGCATTACCTGGGGACCGTTACGCACAGCTAGTGCCGCTTGCGGTCTGTGGTTAAACCCACTGCCAGCGTAGTGTCGAGTCTTTAGAGTCCCACACAGAAAGCTTTTCGCCTTTAGGCAAAAGAGTAGAGGTCGCATGGTATTGCGACAGGTCGCATGGTTTTGCGACAGGGTTCGGTCACATCCGTGCACTTGTGCACGTACAGTGTCCGGACAGTTTACACTAGCGGGCTTTGGTTTAAGCCAGATCCTAGTGTACCTTATGGGATTGGATTTATCCAGTTTGCATTCGTGTTCCTCGGAACGCGGATGCGGGTGTGTATGCACAGTTGACAGGGAGGCAGAGGCAGCGGATTCTCATTAGGGTTGTTGACAGTTGACCGTTGACTTTTTGACTTTATGCTCAACCCTAATGAGAATATGATTTGTGATTAACTATTATATTAATTAAGTATTATGGTGATATGGTTGTTGACTTGTTGACTTTTGTTGACTTGTTGACTTTGGTGACTTGTTGACTTTTGTTGACTTGTTGACCGGTTGACTAGGCTTGACTAGTTGACCATCATGATGACCATGGTTATCATTTCATGCCAAAGACTTTTTTCTTGCTTGCTTTTTTGAGTAAAATGAGTGCATGATATGATAACCTTATGGTTGCTTCTAACCATTACCAAAAGACTTTTTTTGATATGATGAGTTATGATCACTTTGGATTATGAGAGGGTGAAAGGAAAAAGAGAGCCTCATTCTTTCTTGCTCATTCTCTCTCTTGTTCTTGAGCTCTCCTCTTGCTCTCATCCTCAACCTCTTGCTCCCTCTCTTGATCTATGGTTCTCTTGTCTCATGAGTTGAGAATCAAGAACCATAGATAAAATCCCATTCTAAATCATCTCTACTCATTCTAGTTCACTAGGTTTGGCAAACCAAGTGAACTAGTTTCTTCAAAGAACGAAGAAGGAGCTAAAGGTTGGAGCTTTCAAGTGGATCTATCTTCGGCGTACGGAGACAACGAGAAGGAGCCATCGAACCACCATCGGAGCTTGAAGAGAAGGAGTTCAAGTTTAGGTATAACCATCTCTATCCGAGTAGCTAAATATCTTTAGCTTAGTATGCTAGTTTTAGTTTAGGTAAAGATCCCGACCTAGCTTAGTCCATGTTGCCTCTTGCGTTAAAATTTTGATTTTATACCGTTTCCGCCTCCCCGTAAGAACCGGGGGTCGCAACGTGGACTTACAGTTCCCACTGTACTTTGATTATTACCCTACCACGCTCAAAGGAGTCGTGCAAACAGGTTTTAGTTTGGTACAGTTCCGAGCTACATGGAGGCGGTGAACGGATCTTCAGGGGTTCGTCTCTCCCGGTATTGGGGGTGAGGTCGCGCTGTGTCTAGGAGAGCCATTACACAAAGTCCTTGGCCAAGGCAGGAGATTTACTGGTAGGTATTCCAGTAGTATCTCAGGGTGTTCTGGGCTACACTCCGACACGACTTGTACCGCTTTTGGGGGTCTGACTTTTACTAACCCCCTAGGCCCGACATGCGATGCTCATAGACGAACGGACCGGACTGTACGGATATTGTTACTGACAGGCTCAGTAGGGTGTCAGGATGAGTTCGCTCATCGACGTCCCTTTTGGTCAATAGCTGGTGGCCCGTTATGTATTGGCTTATACCTCTGACGTGCTAGTGGTTAAATCCACAGCCATAGTATTGACGAGTCTTTAGAGTCCACCACACTTTCAGTTACTCAAGTTTCGGGCGAAACGCTGTAGAGGCCGTATGGAGATATGGCATGGTTCGATCAGATACGTGCGGTATTGCACGGATCGTGATCGGACGGATTTTACTAGCCGGCTTTGGCTTAAGCCGGATCCTAGTATTAGAGAGTGTAGATTTTGTCTCTTTGCATTTGTGTTCAGTGGGAATACAAAAGCGGGCATGTATATGCAGTAGCGGGGTTTTCCTGTAATTTATTACGGGACCAGTTTTCTGGAGTTGCCAGTTTGCATTCCGTTCCGGCCGGTTTTCCTTTGTTCCTTCCCGGCCGGACTTTCCGATGGAGGGGGTTATTTGCAAGTTTGCAAATAACATTAGTGGAGGGGGTTTCTTACATTTGTGGGGCTTCATGATGGTTCATAATCATGAGATGCTTTCTTAGTCTTTTCCTTTGCTTTTTGTGATGAGAAAGGATTAGATGTTGATATGATATTGTTATCATGATGTTTGGTTGTGGTCACCCTCCACCTTTTACTACACTCACCTCCCTCTTGTATTTTGTTTTTCCCTCCACCATTCTCACAATATAGAGGCCGGCCACTTATTGAGGGAGAGAGTGAGAGGTTTCATTTTTTTTTTGTATGAGGGAAACTTCATGATCTCATTTTTGGCTTGCTCCCAAAATCCTTCTCACCTCTCCAAAGTTCATATTGATTCCTCCATCCTCCATGGCAACAAAACCCCAATGAGACATAGACTCTACACTAGCCTACAGCAAATCTTGGACGCGTCGGCTAGCCAACTTCACGCCCGAGTTGCCTCGGTATAGAGGTAGGAGTCCGTAAAAGATTCCGGCGATGTGGTACCCTTCCGGCGACGAGGTGGAGACCGGACATTCCGCGGGAGATCGGGACGACGGCGAGAAGACCGGAGGACTCGGATCACTCGGTATACCTCTTTACCCCCTCTCTTGATAGCTAGGACTAGTTTAATAGCCCGATCCGGGTGTTTAGTGCGCGGTGGTGCCGGTTTGCTAGTTTGCAAAATTAAAAGTTCATCACCGCTTCCGCATTTGGCCGTCGGATTGACGACCGGGGCGCCGCCGTGCACTTACAGTATGGGCATGACTTATCAGACTATTAGGGTCTGTCGTTTTACCACCCCTAGACTGCGATATGCGACATATCTGACAAAAAGACCGGACTGTACGGTAGTGTTACTAATTGGATTCGCGGGAGTATGAGCAGGCTTGCTTGTTGATCTTCTGATCGCTCAATACCCGGGTGGCCGTTACGTTTGCAGACCGCTTGTGGCTTGTGGGTGTTTGATATGATCATCACCTACTGCCGGCGTATTGACGAGTCTTTAGAGTCCTATACAGAGGTTTCCTGGTTCATGCGAAATGAAATAGGAGCACATATGTGATATGTGCAGGACCAAGATTAATGCGCGTATGTGATACCGCATTCTATTCTCGCGATATGTGATATCAGTCAGTTATATGTGATATAGCCGGGTTATCGGACCAAGTGTTGATTCGATAGATTGTTACATTTTATATTAGTCAGTTGTATGTGATATAGCCAGATTATTAAATCAAGTGTTGATTTGATAATTTGATGTATAATTATATATTTGATATATTAACTTACATTAACTAATATTTGCTCACTAAACATTTCTTTTTCTCACTTGTGTGCATATAGTATATATCTGATATATATTAATGTATATTTTATTGTGTCATGCTTGATGCCACATGCAACATGCGTGTACGAGACTTACACCATGGTTATGATAATCCTAAGGTTTTTATTTATTTTATTAATTCAAAAATTGGTGGAAATTTGTCATGGCTAGAAGCTTGGAGAAGCTTGTTGCCTCCATTGACTTAGTCCACTAATTTGTTTTACTTAAGATATTTATTAACCTAACAATTATCCTTAGCCATAGTTTATTCTCTACATGAGTTAGTGTATGACACTAACTCACCCATGGTTGCTATTCTCACCTTATGTGTTTCATTCTCATCTCCACTTCATCTTCTTCTTTCTCATGGAAAAACTTTCTAGCCTTTCAAATGGTGATGAAATATTGTGAGAAAAATTAATCTAAAGATAGCTCAATTCATACTTCACCATCCTCTACTATATTAGTCATTTAATTTAGGGTGTTTGCTTCACTAATCTACCATTAGTGAAGAGGTAGCATGAGCTTGAGTCTTCTCGACGTAGATCATCTTCGGTCTCGAAGACTTAGAGTAAGCTTGTTCATTTCTTTATGTGAACCCTTACTAGAGTTCGGGTGTTCACTACTTGGAGCGAAGGGACTAATATACGGAGTTTTAGAAGTGAAGAACCGGTCTACAAAAGTTGTATTCCTCATTTACTTAGTATGTAAAGTTGTTTGCATGTTGTTTCGTCTAAATCTCTAGTTAAGATTCTAGGGTTAGGGTTCTTTAGGATGGCAAAATTTTGAAAACGGTATAGATGATGCCTCCCGAAACCTTGATGCCGCCCTCGGGAACCCAACAGTGGTATCAGAGCAACTAGGCATTGGATGTCGACCTATGGGGGTTCTCACTATGTGACAGTATGGCGAAGCATAGGCTCTTAACCCCAGGGTGTCCCGAGACCGGAAGGTGTTTCGGCGGGTTGTAGTCCTCGCGAGGGGGGCATGAGTAAAAAGTAACTGCTGAAGAACTTGTAGGTGCCACGGGGACCCCATTAGATGGGGTAGCTGCCTGACCAACAGTGGTATCAGATCCAAGCTAGAAAATTAGACGATATTTTTTAGATTACCAAACCGAAACAACTCCGAAACACACGAAACATAATCCTAGTTTCTGTCGAATTTTAAATGGCCTCTAAAAATTTTTTTAGCAACTGCAGAATTTGTATGTGATATAACATAAACACCATAGAAATTTGAAGCGAATTGCTCTGAAGATGGTCGGCCACATAGGCAAAAAATCCGAGCTCACCGGTTTTTTTGTGGGTGTTTGGCTTCAAATTTTTAGGGTGTTCCAGTCTCTGGGTTTTGGTGTTTCAGGTGTTGCTTGTTTTTGCTAAATTTGCATGTGATGTTAACTTTCTGCAAAGGCAATTCGGAGTGTTCCGTTATCGTAATTCTAACATCAATTCGGGTTATTTAGACGATGTTAAAAATTTCGACCGGATATCAATAACCCAATTTTTCCCTCGCTGGGTTGGATTTTTCTGAGTTTAAAATCTTCAGAAAATCATGCAAGCGATTCTGTGGACCCTCTAGAAAAACGATACCCAAACTCGACTTTTTGGATCATGGAACCGCAGTCATACCCTAGGGTTTGCCGCAGTTCCGCGGCAATATGAGTGAGGCATGGGTCGGCCCTTCTACCGATGGTTCATAGATGTTGTGGTATGTTCTGGGTACTTTTTGAACTCCGCTCAAGTGTTGAGCTTTTTGAGAAATTTTAGGTGTTTGTTTATTCGATCGAAAAGTTTAACATCGTCTAGTTATCTGTGATTGTAATACAATATTTGGAATGCACATAATTAGTTATGTGATAACTAGTTTGAATTTTATAAATCTAGCAGTTTAGTCTCATTTGATCGGTTGCCACGGAATTTTGATGTGGATCAAAAGTCCGTCGCAATTACGTAGAGTACGCAGATATTCGCCGGGTAACCTTACTAGATAGCTATGCCCCATAGCTCCGACCAAGTGACTGTAGGAGAACCTCGTCGCGAAAAGCATCCGTTAGGGTGCTCGGGGCCGCGGTGTTCCACCTAAGTGCACTTCGTCGATGGCATCTGGGGTACGGCCGTCTACTAAAGTTTCCGACGAGCATTCGATCAGGTTATCGGGAATCTTGTTGAATTATCCGACAGATTATTGGAAAGTGTTTTCAATATCGAGACTAAAATGCAGGGTTTATAATTGTTAGGCATGTGATGTCTAAGGAATTCATATGGTAAGGCATGAAATCCAAAGTATGTGATACATTGGGTTTATGATGTCTAAAGTGGTTGTGGATTCCAATTGTTGTAGTTTTTCACTTTCTTTTCTGCGACCGTAAGTGTAATATGTGGTGTATCGACGGTTTCGGTGCTATATGTCAACGACAATTGGGATATGCATATTTACTTACGTTGATGATATGTGATGTTATGTGTTGCTGTGATATGTTATATTGGATCGTCGTGTTTTGAATAGCCGGGGGTTTTTATGTGAGATAAGAGTTTTTCATTTTCATTCATGTAAAAACTTGTATGTAATATTCTTTTATTAGGGCACTTTCGGGTTGAGAATGATGTCACCATTGATGTATATTATTTACTTTTCTGCATTAGGATAGACCCAAGGCGAGAAGCACAAGTAACCGGGTTCTAGGGTCCAGTAGGAGACCATCTCGAGGAGTCGAGACCGGGTCTCCTAACTCTAGAATTAGTAGGGTTGCTTGCCGCTCTCGTAGGGGTCTAGGGATGTGGGTTTGGCTATTCATCATGACCGTGGAATCCGTGTTTTTTACTGGCTTAATTTTAAACACGGAATTCCTAGTATATCCAATATTTCATATGTGTTCTTCTGCTGCTAATATTTTGTGATGTGATCACTTGATATTCTGAGATGAATGCTTATATTATATATATGATATATAATAAATATTGATGCTTTTGTTTCTTCTGTGATGCTTAGGAAGCATAATTGATGGGACTTCATTAATGAGATTAATGAAATAAAAGAAACCTAAAGATATTGCAGAATATTGTTTTAAAAACTGGTAGCTCTAGTTCTTGCTTTGCATAGCGGTATTCCTTATAGAATATCCAGCACCTTATTCGATAAGGAAAGAGCCGAGATCCCTTCACCGGGAGTGACCTCTTTAGCGAAACTGGCAGATGCTACAACCACTCGGTTTACGTTTTGATTGCTTCTATAGTTTTTGCTTTGCATAGTGGTATTTATGAAATATCCTGCACCTTATTCGATAAGGAAAGAGCCGAGATCCCTTCACCGGGAATGAGCTCTTTAACAAAACTAGTAAAAGCCTCAAAAACACTCCTTTTAAAAAGCACTCCATTCTACAACAATATCAAGTTCATTACGCAAAGGGTTTTCTTAAAAACCTGACGTATCCCTCCGTCATTTCAGATAAGTAGTATTTAGTATTCGTGCTACGGTAGTTTGGCCTCCGTCAAGGCATGGTGTACGGTAGCTGATTAGTACTTATCTGCAGCATGAGATGCGATTGGATTAGGGTATTCGCACGGCGTTGTTTGGCCTCCGTCAAGGGCCATGCGGGTGGGTCTAATTCAATCAAGAAATGAACGGGTTGAACTTGACTAGCGCCCTATGGGTAGTTTGGTCTTCGTCAAGGTCATAGGACGCTAGGGGTAAAATATTATCGGAAATTTCAAGTATTGAAATTGGAGGGTTCCTAGGCACCCTAATGAGGTCTCACAAGGCATCGAACATGCCATTATAAGATTTTACGGGTGCCGAGAGACCCGACTACGGATCGTTTGCTAGAAAACTAGACGAAAAAGCTAACTAGTTAACACTTAACTACAAGATACGGAAATACAACCTTTGTAGATCCGGTGCTCCACCTCCATAGCTCCGCAACGAGGTCCTCTCCGCTGTCCAAATCAAATCCGGGCTCAAGCGTCGGCTTCGTCGGAGAATGGGCAAGCTAGGTCGTCGATGTCCATGCCGAAGATGATCTACGTCGAGGCATCGCTAGATCAAGCTCACAACTTCACCAAGTCAAGAAACTTGTGAAGTAAACACACTCTACTACTTGGCAAGAGGTAGAGGATGAAGAAATAGGAAGTGGGTAGACTTTAGTTTTGGATTTCTCACTCTTTTCCAACAATCACCATTGATGGAGCTTGGTTTTCTTCACTTGAAGAATGAAGAAGATGAAGAAGAATATTATGATAAGTTAATTAAAAACAATAGAAAAATCAAAACTTATCATAATGTTAACTAGAGTTAAGTGTAGAGAATGAATCATGGTTAGTGGGAATGGTTAGGGTTAAGGATGAGATAAGAATGGTTGACTTGATCAAAGATTCATGAAGCTTCAACTAAACTCCAAATTAAGCCACCATTCTTTTCTCCTCTTTTCCAAAATGAATAAACAAATAAATAAATGAATAAATAAAGGAAATGAAACCCTAACCATTCTTTTAACCATGGTTTAATTCTTTGCACTTAACCAAGTAATCATGTATCATCAAACATGATACAATCAAATGCACAAAATCATATCGCATATGTAATGCGCACACCCGAGTGAGAAAATCCATTTAAAGTGAACCAATACTAGTTAATGCAAAGTAATATATCAAATATATAATTATACATTAAATCATTAAATCAACACTTGATTCAATGATCCGGTCATGTCGCACACAACCGACTAGTATACAATATATCGGCTTATCGAATCAACGCTTGAATCGATAACTAGGTTATATCGCATACAACCATTCGATACATTCATTGCGAGAATGGAATACGGTATCACATACTCGCATTATTCTCGGTCCCGCACATATCTCATATGCGCTCCTATTTCGTTTCGCTTGAGCCAGGAAACCTCTGTGTAGGACTCTAAAGACTCGTCAATACGCCGGCAGCGGATGATGATCATATCAAACACCCACAAGCCGCAAGCGGTCTGCTAAACGTAACGGCCACCCGGGTATTGAGCGATCTGAAGATCAACGAGCAAGCCCGCTCACACTCCAGTGAATCCGACCAGTAACACTACCGTACGGTCCGGTCTGTTCGTCTGATATGTCGCATATCTCGCCTAGGGGTGGTAAACGTCAGACCCCAATAGCTCGATAAGTCATGCCGACGTAGGGTCCATAACATTCGTGAAACTACTGATAACACTTACCAGTATATCACTGCAACCCTGGCCAGGGATTTCCTGTTATGGCCAGTCGAGCATAGCACAACATCAACCCCCAATACCGGGAGAGACGAATCCCCTCCTATCGCTCATTGCCTCCATGTGAATCGGGACTGTACCCAAAAACCACCTGTTTGCACAACTCAGTAGAGCCGTGGTAGGGTGGAAATCAAAGCACAGTGGGAGACACACAAGACTCTATGACGATCTCGGGTCAACAGACTAAGCTGTACCAGTGTCACCAGAGAACTGTCATCTGACGTGAGGTATAATACCATCTGGGAGTTCTCGGCGAGTCCGTTCAGTGTACCCAGTCTCCACTGAGCACCCGCATACCATCTTCGATGTCAAACACCAATGGATATGGGATCATCCATCGCCCATCGCATGGGTCGAGAAGATATACGCTAGTCTACTCTGGAATATCGATGCCCCGTCTCGATATTCCCACGACTAGGAACAATTCAAGGATGTACTCTTGGACTACCCAGGCCCCACTAGTATGATCTACATCATAGTCCTGGAAGTCGAGCACACATCCTATGGGCTTTATCAACATGTAATCAGAGAGACAGAAAGTATACATGTTAAGATAAAGTGCAACCAGATAGCGTACTATCATGTCGAGCAAGAAAATCCTTCCTATATATGTCCCAGCATCCACTACAATATACATCCAATGTACAGTAATGGCCTCTAGGGCATACATATAACTAACAGAAATTTGCAATGAAATTGCATATCTTCTATGAGATAGTTGGATCCTGATACCCACTGCGAGTAAGAATTACTCTTGGGAGAGTTTTACACATTACAATTAGCCGATCAAGTAGGTATCTAGAAAGGTGTTAACGGGGTTACGCCCCTGGGAAAACGAGGTTTATTTTAATTAGGTCCGTGCGAAAGCACGGGGAACCTCTCTCAAAGTACCGACACTGGCCTGGCCGAAAGATTGGCGAACTTGTAGGATGTAATTAATACCGACTAGTCTTACCTTTTAGGGATTGAAGGAAGATTTGATAAAAACAGTGGGAGCCATCCTGATTAGATAAAATAATAACCAATCTGATCTTGCAAGAGCATACGCCGAATGTTTTCTTCTCTCTCTCTCTCCTAGTAGCGACTATGCCATGCCTTAATCAAGATAATAATATGGATACTTTGACCGAACCTGTGTATTATACTAAGCTGGGGAACATTGGTTCCGCTCTATCTTATAATTGTTATAAGTCCGAGCAGGAAATAGGGAAATTTCCGGATTCCTACGCGACCCAATCGAGGAATGAGCATGTTGATGCATATTCTTCGGGTGTGTTCGTTACCGAGAACTATTTCTCGGTATCCTCTACGTCCTAGGTATGAGATACCGGATCAGGATCCCACATATGTAATCTGTTACATAGGCTACGACAGGTAGAGAACTGAGAATGGGTGATATATCTCTAAATGTTAGAGAATGGTGCAATTGTTGCAGCTAAATCAGTTGGCAAATATCACATTATATTACCAAATGGTAAATACATTGATTCTGAACAAATGTTATTGCATTCCGAACCTGATAGATAATATTACATCAGTTTCTTTATTGAGTTAAAGAAGGATATAATTCTGTATTAGAGGATAATGTTGTGAACATTTTCCTGAATCAAGAGTTGATTGGATCAGGCATATTATGAAATGGCATATACGTTCTAAATCAAACCACAGTCCAAAGTATCTAGAACACACACAAGAGGAGTGGTTCATAAATGAACGAATCCTTCTTGTGGTATTGTAGACTAGGTCATATCAATGCAACACAACTAGCTTAGTTACATAAGGATGAATATGAGAATCTGTTCAAATTTTCATTTTATGATACTTTCTAGTCTTGTCTTAAAGGTAAAATGACCAATGCTCCGTTTACTGGACAGAGAAAGAGTTAATGAACTCTTGGGACAGATACATGGTGATGTATATAGTCCTATGTCTACAAATGCCAAAGTTGGTTCTTCATACTTCATTATATTCACTGATCATCTCTCAGGATTTTGACATATGTTCCTGTTGAAACACAAGTTTGAAACTTTTAAGAAATTCAAGGAATATAAGCTTGAAGTTGAGAACCAGACGGGTAGAAGAATTACAGTCCTATGATGCGATCAAGGAGGCGAATACTTGCGCATGGAGTTCCTGGAGTTTCTAAAAGGAGGATGAGATTCTCTCTCAGCTTACTCCTTCGTATACACCACAGTACAACAGTGTATCGAGGCGGAGGTATCGCACCTTATGAGATATGGCGTGCTCTATGATGAGTATTGCTGAGTTACCTGTTTCCTTTTGGAGTTATGCACTTGAGAAGTTGCATACCTATTGAATAGGCTCCATCCAAATCAGTGCCTATCACTACATATGAGATATAAAATGGGAAGAGACCATGTCTTAAACGAGTTAAGATATGGGATTCTCCGGGCTATGTTGAAAAGCAAAATCCGGACAATCTTGAGGCAAGGTCGGTTCTGTATAAGTTTGTTGGATATCCCAAACATTTGCAAGGGAAATATCTTCTGCCACTCTGAGGAGCAAAAGCTGTTTTGTTTCTCAGCATGCTACCTTTTTAGAAAAGGAATTTCTTGTGAAGAAATTAGTGGTCAAGAGGTAGAACTGGAAGAAGTTCCAGCTAGACAAACTAACAGCTGATGATTTGGTGAAACCAAAGGATTCAATAGTTTCCAACGAACCTCACCCTCTCCACGAATCTGGTAGGGTTCCTCATCCACTTGAGAGATACTACAGTCTTCTCGGTGACAGTGGGAGCGAGGATTGCATCATGGAAAATGATGGCCCAACTTGGTTCAGGCAGGCCATCACGAGTGGGGACTCTGTGAATGGCTGGATACTGTGCGATCAGAGATGGAATCCATGTACACCAACAAAGTATGAATTTGAATGATGCACCTGAAAGTGTAAAAACCCATCAGGAGCAAATGGATCTTGAGAAGATTCTTGATGTAAATGGAAAAGTTGAGACTTTCAAAGCTATGCTTAAGTCCATCAGGATCAATGCGCGCATCGCGGAGTTGGAACATCTGTTTTGATGTGGCAGTCAAAGAGTTTGATTTCATCAAAATGGTAGATGAACCTTGTATATACAAGAAAGTAGTAGAGAGTAAGATTGTCTTCCACGTATTGTACGTAGATGACATACTCTTGATAGGAAATGGTTTCCTATGCTACACTCGGTCAAGCTCCTGTTATCATAAGTATTCTCCATGGAAGATCTTGATGATACCTACTACATCTTGTGGATTATGATCTATGGTGATAGATCTAAGTGGATGTTGGAAGTGTCCTAAATCCGAGTACATTAACACCATACTGAAGGGGTTTAGTATGGAGGATTCTAAGAGTGGCGGTTCGCCCACTTACTCAGGAATCACTCCCTCCAAAAAGAAGTCTCCCGAGACTGATTTGGAGAGAGCTCGCGTGCAAAGGATACCCTATGCTTTGGCAGTGGGCTCTATCATGTATGCGATGTTATGTACCAGACCAGATGTAGATGACTCACTAGGTGTAGTGATCAGGAATCAATCGGATCTTGGGAGAATCACTGGACAGCTGTGAAGGACATTCTTAAGTACTTGAGAAGCACTAAAGAAATGTTCTTGGGATTTTGGTAACGGTGAACTCCAGTGGGAGTCCTTTACCAATTCCAGCTTCCAGAGTGATAAAGTCGACTGAAAGTCAGTCACAGACTTTATCTTTACACTCAGTGGAGGGACGGTATGTTGGAAGAGTTCCAAGCTAGATACCGTGGCATACTAGATGATAAAGGCTAAATATATCGCTACCAACGATACTACCAAAATGGATGTCTGGATAATTCTTGTTCATGAGATGAACATGGTTCCTACCATTGAGCGTCCAATAACTGTTATTATTACAACAATGGAGTTGTGGATTTGGCCTGGGAACGCAGCTCCCATCAATGATCCAGACATATTTTGAGGACAGTATCACCTGATCAAGGAGATGGTTGATCTCTAGGGGATCGAGATCAGGAGAGTTGACGCGGAGGATAACACGGCGGATCCACACACAAAGGCCTTTTCCTAGAGAGACTTCTGTAGGACGTTGAGTATGAGATACTGCAACAAATGGCCTTAGTGCAAGTGGGAGATTGTTAGTTATATGTATACCCTAGAGGCCATTACTGTATATGTGATGTATATTGTAGTGGATGCTTGGACATATATATGGAGGACTTTCTTGCTCGACATGATAGTATGCTATCTGGTTACTCTTTATCTTAACATGTACACTTATTGTCTCTCTATTACATGTTGATAAAGCCCTTAGGATGAGTACTTGACTACCAGGATTATGATTTGGATCATACTAGTGGTGCAGAGATAGTCGGCAAGTACATCCTTCAAATGTTCCTAGTCGTGGGAGTATCGAGACTAGGTATCGATACTCCAGAGTAGACAAGCGTATGCGCTTCTTGACCCATATGATGGGTGATGGATGATCCCACATCCATTGGTGTTTGACATCAGAGAAGTTATACGGGTGCTCAGTGGAGACTCGGTACACTGGACGGATTTGCCGAGAACTCCTAGATGGTATTATACCTATCGTCAGATAGCAGTTCTCTGATGACACTAGTACAGATTAGTCTGTCAACCTGAGATCGTCATAGAGTCTTGTGTGATTCCCACTGTGCTTTGTGTGATTCCCACTGTGCTTTGATTTCCACCATACCACGTTCAAGAGATCGTGCAAAAAGGTGGTTTTGGGGTACAGTCCTGAATCACATGGAGGCAATGAGTGATAGGAGGGGATTCGTCTCTCCCGGTATTGGGGGTTGATGTTGTGCTATGCTCGATTGGCCATAACAGGAAATCCCTGGCCAGGGTTGCTAAGATCTACTGGTAAGTGTTATCAGAAGTTTCTCGAACCGTTATGTACCTTGCATCGGCATGACTTATGAGGCTATTGTGGTCTAACGTTTTATCACCCTTAGGGTGCGATATGCGACATATCTGACGAAGAGACCGGACTATACGGTGGTGTTACTGATTGGATTCATATGAGTATGAGCAGGCTTGCTTGTTGATCTTCTGATCGCTCAATACCCGGATGGCCGTTACGTTTAGAAGACCGCTTACGGATTGTGGGTGTTTGATATGATCATCACCTACTGCCGGCATATTGACGAGTCTTTAGAGTCCTACACATAGGTATCCTGGTTCATGCGAAATGAAGTAGGAGCACATATGTGATATGTGTGGGACCAAGATTAATGCGCGTATGTGATACCGCATTCTATTCTCGCGATATATAATATCGGTCGGTTATATGTGATATAGCCGGGTTATCGGACCAAGTGTTGATTCGATAGATTATTACATTTTATATTAGTCGGTTGTATGTGATATAGCCGGATTATTAAATCAAGTGTTGATTTGATAATTTGATGTATAATTATATATTTGATATATTAGCTTACATTAACTAATATTTGCTCACTAAACATTTCTTTTTCTCACTTGTGTGCATATAGTATATATGTGATATATATTAATGTACATTTTATTGTGTCATGCTTGATGCCACATGCAACATGGGTGTATAAGACTTACACCATGGTTATGATAATTCTAAGGTTTTTATTTATTTTGGTAATTCACAAATTGGTGGAAATTTGTCATGGCTAGAAGCTTGGAGAAGCTTGTTGCCTCCATTGACTTAGTCCACTAATTTGTTTTACTTAAGATATTTATTAACCTAACAATTATCCTTAGCCATAGTTTATTCTCTACATGAGTTAGTGTATGACACTAACTCACCCATGGTTGCTATTCTCACCTTATGTGTTTCATTCTCATCTCCACTTCATCTTCTTCTTTCTTATGGAAAAACTTTCTAGCTTTTCAAATGGTGATGAAATATTGTGAGAAAAATTAATCTAAAGATAGCTCAATTCATACTTCATCATCCTCTACTATATTAGTCATTTAATTTAGGGTGTTTGCTTCACTAATCTACCATTAGTGAAGAGGGAGCATGAGCTTGAGTCTTCTCGACGTAGATCATCTTCGGTCTCGAAGAATTAGAGTAAGCTTGTTCATTTCTTCATGTGAACCCTTACTAGAGTTCGGGTGTTCACTACTTGAAGCGAAGGGACTAATATACGGAGTTTTAGAAGTGAAGAACCGGTCTACAAAGGTTGTATTCCTCATTTACTTAGTATGTAAAGTTGTTTGCATGTTGTTTCGTCTAAATCTCTAGTTAAGATTCTAGGGTTGGGGTTCTTTAGGACGGCAAAATTTTGAAAATGGCATGGACGATGCCTCCCGAAACCTTGATGCCACTGTCAGGAACCCAACAATATTTCCTTGCCATCTCTCCAAATCCCTTTATTTGTTTTTACTCATTATCTTCTGTATACCACCCTTAGGTTAAATAGTTTTCTTCCTTCCCTACCGTTCAGCACCAGCCTTTGGTTTGGAAGAAAACTATCCAATAAGCGTAATAGGTGTACTCTCCTAATCGTAAGAGTCATCGCAACCTGAGAGAAGGTAAAGATAAAAAGACAACTGAATAATCCTTATTCTATTTCTCCTGAACCAGAATCCATTCTCGAACTGGAACAAGTTCCTTCGAGTTCGTATGTAACTATACGATGGATTATCCAATAAATGTGGATCTTCATAGTGATACGAGGTGTTCTGGAGAAATTCAAAGGTGAAGTAAGAGTGGCGATGATATACGCGGTTTGGTCATGAATGATAGCAGTCGCAATTTACTTTACCCTTTTTCTAATCCCTTTATTTGTCTTTATTTATTACCTTGTAACATTTTAGAAAAAAAATATTTTTTTTGAAAAATTAAATAATTAAATTAATAAATATTATGAATATTTTAGTCTATGGAGATTATTTTTAATGTGATGGTATAATTAAATACCGATAAATTGGAAAATATTGGAAAAATTACATTGAATGTTGAATTTTAAAGAATTTATGAGATTTAGACATTTTGCGAAATTTTATATGATTTAATATATACAAGTTCATATCTAAGCTTGAATTTTAATCACTAATTGTTCATTAAGTATGTTTTTTTCAAGTGACATGCACCATGTCATGTTTTACATTTGTTACATTTTCCTACCATGTCTTTCTCTTTTTCTTGCATGGATTTGTTTTTAAAAAGAAAAGGAAAAGAAAAGATAAATAAAAGAAAAAGAAAAGGAAAGGAATTTTATAATGTGGCATGGGGAGACAAGAGGGTATGGGAAGAGAGAGAGAGAGGGTGAGGGGTTAACCTTGGGCATGGCTCATTTCTTAATTCCATATCCATTATTCTCCCTCCTTCTTCCTCTCCCATGGCAGCCACTCCCTCCACCTCCTTCACCTCTCACAACTCTCTCCATTTTCACATCAAAATCATGCACCCCTCTTCACAAAAAATGTGCACAAGCTCACTACAAGTATTTTGGACCAAGAAAGGATGGATTTTGAGCACTTAAGGCAACTCAAGAAAATTCTTGAGTTGCCAAATGAGGTAATTCTTTCATCATTAGTGTAGTGTTTCAATTCCTTTAGCATCCATACATGTTTAGAAGTGTTTTAGTATGGTTTAGTGAACTTTGAAAATTCCTAGAGAGGGTTAGGGTTTTCTTTGAGTTGTGTTGGTGAACTTGAGTGTGTTTGGTGACTACAAACCCCCCATGGTGCTAAAAACCTAGGCCAAACAAAACATGGACTTTGCAATGGGATTTAGACATCGATATGTTGGTTTGTGAATTATTAGTAGGTGTAGGGAATCTGAGATGACCTGAGAACTTTTCTGGAAAACCAAACAACCCCGGAGACCTAGAACAGACACTAGGAGACCACCCTGCAAGTACGAGACCCTAACTCCCCCACATGGCCGGAGAGATCGGATTTCAGGGGCATGTGGCCGGCCACATTGTGGATTCTGGTGCTAGTATTTGATCTGTAGCTCATACACCCCCTATACTACACCCCAGTATTGATTGTTCATCTTGTTTTCGCCTGAACTAAAATCTGGGACCATTTTATTGGGTTGCTGCTTTGAATTCCTCGATGTTTATGAGTTGAAGTTTTGATATTTGTGTTTGATATCGGTCACTTGACGTTTGTACGTCGATATCAGGTGTTTTTGGGCTCTTTTGTGTGAGTAGACTATAGGTTTTGACCTATGTACGATTCGTGTGTCGTTTTGGCTTTGAATTGGATTTTAATGCGACACGATATGTCATGACATGTAGGTACCTCCGCGTGAACTTCGGGATGACAAGCAAGAGTATGACGACATCGACTTTGGCAAGTAAAGATCAGGTGAGTAGATATATATCTACGGGGGAATTTGGGTGGATGGCGTATAGCACCCCCGCAGTTCGTAGTGTAGCCTATGATATATCATGTGTATATATATACGATACTATGTGTTATGTGAAACGTTTATGATTATCAAGAAAGGTTTTAGGAGATCATGGGTTAAAGTTTAGTGTAATTGGATGATAGTGTTATAAGCTAGTTTTAGTCGTGAAACTCTAGAATAAGGTACACGCACACACACACGCATACATTTTATTTCTCGTGCGTATATGGGGATATATACATATATATGCATACATGTACATGAGTATGTGTGTGTGTATATATATATGTATGTATGTATGTATGTATACATATACACAGATGATGAGGATAGTATATGATACTTGGAGATGAGTCGATGTGATTAGGCGGGATACCGTGAGATCGGTGATGTGTTTTGGGTCGTGTTATGAGATATGACATATTATATTAGCGGATGGATGGGCAATGTGTTTTCATACACACGTGGTTATATGTTTGATGGTATCGGTATGTACTAGACATAGATCAGTACCATGTTCATGATATATTGATAATGATACCAGATGGATATTGAGATATATGTGATAGGCGACCCGTACCCCGATTTTGGGATGCCGTATGGTGGATTTACCATACGAGATATAGTTATGATAATAGATCCGCACTCATGATTCGAGGATGCCGTATTGAATATATGTTATCGTATGTGACGCTATAGAGACGGGATCACCGACTACTATATATATTTATCGACTCAGACTTAGGTGGTTTTTCCTAACCCTTTTGATTAGTCTCTTAGTTTGTCCTGTAGTTACTTAGTAGATGATAGACTGGGCTCGAATCATACTTATTTCCAAAACCAATGAATCGTGAATAATTTAAAGACAGGCCAAAGGGTACTACGGATATTTCAAAGGACATATCTTTCTTAAAAACACCGTAGCCCCCATTTTTTAAATACCACGATTCGTGTTATTTCAAATGACAAACTGTATGACTCGTATATCTAATGTAGATTTCTTATTGTTGCATTTACTATTCATTTCTGCATATTCATGTTGTTATCATCGCATTGCATGCTTAATGTGTACTTTAGTGATTATGAAACCATGCTGTCAGGACACCAGCACCATTACCGATGATGCGTATGCTCCACGTACACTTGCTTACCAACTCACACACATCATCATCGGTAATTGCCATGTCACATACACTTTAGAGAATATTACCTTATTGATATCGCTTGTTAACTGATAATTCTGATATATCATTGCTGTGCAAGTTTAGATATTGCATTCTTTACATATATACATGTGCATGTTATTATATTCATTTGCCATGCAATATAATTAGGGCCAGTCCGGATTGCCGGAGCCCGATATTTACTATTATTTACTCTTCATTTGAGATTTTGGATTTTCCATGAGATTTCGGGATTTGGAGAAACCGCAACATTTTATAAACTCATTTTCATTTCAAAAGATAAAAAGTGTGGTTTTCTCGTGTTATGATGTGAGATACGTCCACCATGAGTTTTCTCGGCTCTTGAGCAATATTATACACCCGATTCGAGGAGGAGGAGGAACCGTCTATGGGTGCATGTTGGACCCGGTGCGGTACCCCAGGACGAGAAGGTCGCAGATGGCGTTGAGCCTGGCAGAGGAGCACTACCAACCGGTTATCTGTGACGCGGCGGATATCCGGAGGATACCGACGTAGTCGTGAGATTTAATAAGGGGCCAGTCCGGATAGCCGGAGCCCAGGGGCCAGTCCGGATAGCTGGAGCCCGAGATATTGAGACTTTGAGGTATTGAGATTTTATGATATGGGCCAGTCCGGATAGCCAGAGCATGAGATATTGGATATTTGGATATATGTTTTGTGTCAATGATTGACACAGATTTTATGCTGATTTCATTGATGATACTTCGATTTAAATATACAGAAATCTCACTATATTAAGAAAACAGTTTTCTTATTCATGATGTATTCTGTTTTCATTTTGATGCATTCATACATCATATATATGTTATGTTGCTATATGAGGCACAGACACGAGCATGTGGTATTACACTTATGTGTAGATGGTTCTGGATATTATTGAGGATATATTATTATCGTATGACCTAGGATTGAGTCATACATGCGATTTCTGCTTGGTGATGTTTTCTACTCACGAGTTGGCAACTCACCACCGTTGTGCCATAATTCTTGCAGGTTTTGCCGTACAGGTTTCCTTGGCGGCTTTGCTGGCACACTTCTTCATTTAGAGTGATTGCTTTGGTAGGTGGATTCACTTGCATCGTGACCACCATTGTATTTTATTTATTTATTCAGTTGTATCTAGTAAACTCCATCAACCAGACTTGTATTATTTATAGACTTAGAAGACCAGTGTATATTATTTCGACCTTAGAGTCGCGCTTGTATTATTATGGTTTTCTGGTGGTTATTGGTTTTCCTTTTGGGTTTTGATCCTCGCCCTTCAGCGTTGTATATTATATTGCATTGCGTGGTTGTGTCCGCCAATTAGCGAAGAGCTAGCTCCCGCTTTGGGATGCCCTTATATTATGCATGTTGTACCCGTTTGGGGCCAGTATTTACAAAGGAAACTCTGCCGAAATTTTCAGAAAGGACTTGAGGTTTTAAAAATACATACTTCGGCTTATTTTGTTAAACCACTCGCTTTAAAACTAAATTTTTCCTTCACTTTCTCCTTTAAATGGTTTAGATTTCTGGGATTTTGGGTTACTTGAATTATATGGGGTCCTATAAACTTCATATGATTCAAGTGTCAGTCACGTGCCATTTCGGGTCGTGACAAAGTTGGTATCAGAGCGCTAGGTTTAACCTTGGTTCGAGTCTATGTTTGACTATGCGGAGTCTGGGGCGTATATTATATTCGGAACCTAGGCTTGACCTTACAGAACTTAAACCTAGTCGAGGGGGTAATAGACCCAAACTTTCGTCGCATAGGTTGACCTTGGTTGATGGAGTAGGTGACTTAAGTAGAGTGACGTACAGTGTGTATGTTCCGCGGCATACTTACAATACGCTACTCCACTTAAGAAGCCTTAGGATGTACATTTCTTTGCACAGTATTATATTTATTCCTATAATCTATTCTCATCGATATTGGTTGGTGGTTTTTGTTACCACAATTACATAGGCAGAGAGGGCTGCGGCTAGAATTGCGGTCAGCAGGAGCTCGTCTTGGACGAGGACTGACCAGTATGTATTCCAGTGACACACGATTGCATAGATGTGTCGTTTTATTGTGTTTTCACGCCTTGAGCGTTTGATGGATGGCTTTTACGAATTTCTCGAACGTGCAGATCAGCACCAGAGGATTGGGCCACTGATAGAGGCCAGCTAGAATGTGATGACCGTCAATGCACCATTATTTTGATGATTGAGGCACTGTTTAGTGTGCGGACAAATGAGCCAGTTGTTGCTGCGAATGACAAGATATCACCCCAGATGTTGGAGCTATTGCAGCACGAATTATACTTAGAGATATGATAGAAGATCACTAGTCACCCAAGGATGAATGACTGGGACATGTGGTTCGTTTGCACACCCCGATGTGAGGTCATCAGATTGATTGATTCCAGCTTGAGAAGACTTCACGCAGGTATGTTGAGAGTCGATAGAAGACGATCGAGTGTCAGAAACCCATTTTCCAACTTTAAGGTATTCAGAAAAACATGCAAGTAATTCCGTGGACCCTCTAGAAGAATGAAACCCTAACTCGATATAATGTCCATGGGAACGCTTTTGAACCTTAGGGTTTGCAGCAGTTCCGCGGTGCCATTGATGAGGCTTGGGTTTGCACTTCTACGGTTGGTCCATAGGTTCTGTGGCATATACTGGATATTATTAAACTGTACTCAAGATGTTGAGCTCCTAGGGGATTATGGAACTTTGATGAATCGATCGAAAAGTTTGACGTGTTCAGATATCATGTGACAGGATACATTGCTTGGAAGACTCCAGATATGAATATAGTCGTTGGAGCGCAGTCCATGCAGCCACAAAGAGACGAGTCCGAATTAGTCGACATTAGAGAGAAGTGGAGTAAGACGTTCGTACGAGATCTTGATGAGATGACGTTCCACTCCGCTGACATCAGAGATGCGATACACATGCAGAGGCGTTGTATATGGATATATTTTCCAGGAAGAGTCATGACGAGTATGCAGCAGTTCCGGAACAAGAAATAGATTAGAAAAGGGTGATAACTTCCGGGCAGTTCAGCAGAAACGAGATTTGGGAGAGACCCCTACAAAATCTTTCTGGAATACTAAATGAGGAGACTTGGACCCAGGATCAGTCGTATTACGCACACCCAGTAGGCCAGAGTTCGGCATCGTCAATGAGACATGTTACGAGTGACCATGATAGTTGGCCAGATATCCTCAGAGGATGTGACAGAGCGGAACCGTTTCCGTCATCATTCCATATTGGGCTGTTGAGCCGAGGAGCTATGTAACTGACAATCCGCAGTGAGAGACGAGAGCCTAAAGGCACAAGGCGTCAGACCATGAACAGGAAGCAAGTAGATATCTTGCTCTGCTAGCTTTGGAGGCACCGACACTTTCTTGACTTTGAAGGAAGGACATATCAATGACAGTGTTTACGATTTGGGACTTGGTGATTCGGATATCACGTGTCCGTTATTTTGGATTTCGGTATTTTTGTGTGATTTATTAGCATGATTGAGTTTTCGTGCACCACAATTGCACTTGATTTCGATTTGATATCATTCGAGATGGTTGATTTTGATTCATGCCTATGGAATGTATGTGATTTGACTTGCGCCTTCGATATAGTTTTCATGCACTTCAGTATTTGGATGCGACTTTGGTGCATACTGGATGCACTGAATCGGGATTCTTCATGCATATCAGAAGCACCTGATATTGTTGTCAGGCACACTCGTTGCCCTTGACAGGTGTTTTCGTGCACACCCGTTGCACTTAGATTTTGTTTTGTGCACATGTATAGCACATTCAGTGATTTCGATTTCTGTGCGCACCAGACGCACGTGGAATTGTTACATGTACTACTGGGTACGATTTCTTTTGAGCAGTACGTCTTTATGATATTTACTATTTGGTTTAGTGCCTGAGCAGGACTAGTCCGAGAACAGTATCTGGATATATTTTTGCATGTATCGATAGTTATCAAAGAGATTTCCAAAAAGGAGCTATAGTCTCAGTATTTTTCCTATGTGTCCGAGATGACACGAACATTTTACAAAGGAAACCCTTCTAAATTTTTTTTCAAAAACGGCAGGACATGTATGTTAAACGAAGGATATATGTATATATATATATATATATAGTTATTTTCTTATAATAAATGTCCGCTACTGTGCCGTGATACGCGCATCGCTCAGCGACTTGAAAAGGTTTGGCATGCATTTTTTCAGATGTTTTTACGAGTTTACAACAATGCGTACTTTGTACATATTTTAGTCTTGAGTATATCATGTTGGTTTTCGTATTGGATTTTGACATTTGTATCTTCCCCGTGACTCCGATGATTGCGTGATGCTTGACGGAGTTTTGATTTTGAGTTATATACTCGGTTTTCACGCGCATGCATTGCGCTACGATATGTTTTGTGTATATATGATTTCGGAGCCCCGACGATTTGATCATTTTACTAAAATGTTTTACTATTTAAGGGATTTAAATTTAAATTCAAGGACCGAATTTATTTAAGGGGGAAAGACTGTAACATTTCAGAAAAATAAAATATTATTTTTGGAAAATTAAATAATTAAAATAATAAATATTATGAATATTTTAGTCTATGGAGATTAGTTTTAATGTAATGGTATAATTAAATACCAATAAATTGGAAAATATTGGAAAAATTATATTGAATGTTGCATTTTAAAGAATTTGTGAGATTTAGACATTTTACGAAATTTTATATGATTTAATATATACAAGTTCATGTCTAAGATTGAATTTTAATCACTAATTGTGCATTAAGTATAATTTTTTTTCAAGTGACATGCACCATGTCATGTTTTACATTTGTTACATTTTCCTACCATGTCTTTTCTTTTTCTTGCATGGATTTGTTTTTAAAAAGAAAAGGAAAAGAGAAGATAAATAAAAGAAAAGGAAAAGAAAAGGAAAGGAATTTTATAATGTGGCATAGGGAGACAAGAGGCTATGGGTAAGAGAGAGAGAGAGAGAGAGAGAGAGAGAGAGAGAGAGAGGGGTGAGGGGTCAACCTTGGGCATGGCTCATTTCTTCACTCCATCTCCAATATTCTCCCTCCTTCCTCTCCCATGGCAGCCACTCCCTCCACCTCCTTCACCTCTCACAACACTCCCCATTTTCACATCAAAACCATGCACCCTCTTCACAAAAAATGTGCACAAGCTCATTACAAGCATTTTGGACCAAGAAAGGATGGATTTTGAGCACTTGGGGCAAATTAAGAATATTCTTGAGTTGCCAAATAAGGTAATTCTTTCATCATTAGTGTAGTGTTTCAATTCCTTTAGCATCCATACATGTTTAGAAGTGTTTTAGTATGGTTTAGTGAACTTTGAAAATTCCTAGAGAGGGTTAAGGTTTTCTTTGAGTTATGTTGGTGAACTTAAGTGTGTTTGGTGACTACAAACCCCCATAGTGCTAAAAACCAGGACCAAACAGAACATGGACTTTTCAATGGGATTTAGACATCGATATGTCGGTTTGTGAATTATTAATGGGTGCAAGGAATCTAGGATGACCTGAGAACTTTTCTGGAAAACCAAACAACCCCAGAGACCTAGAACAGACACTAGGAGACCACCCTGCAAGTACGAGACCCTAACTCCCCCACATGGCCGGCGAGATCGGATTTCAAGGGCATGTGGCCGGCCACATTGTGGATTCTGGTGCTAGTATTTGTTCTGTAGCTCATACACCCCCTATACTACACCCCAGTACTGTTTGTTCATCTTATTTTCGTCTGAACTAAAATCTGGGACCATTTTATTGGGTTGCTACTTTGAATTCCTCGATGTTTATGAGTTGAAGTTTTGATATTTTTGTTTGATATCGGTCACTTGACGTTTGTACGTCGATATCGGGTGTTTTGGGCTCTTTTGTGTGAGTAGACCATAGGTTTTGACCTATGTGCGATTCGTATGACGTTTTGGTTTTGAATTGGATTTTAATGCGACACGATATGTCATGACATGTAGGTACCTCCGCGTGAACTTCGGGACGACAAGCAAGAGCGTGACGACATCGACTTCGGCAAGCAAAGATCAGGTGAGTTGATATATATCTACGGGGAAAGTCGGGTGGATGGCGTATAGCACCCCAGCAGTTCGTAGTGTAGCCTATGATATATCATGTGTATATATATACGATACTATGTATTATGTGAAACATTTATGATTATCAAGAAAGGTTTTAGGAGATCATGGGTTAAAGTTTAGTGTAATTGGATGATAGTGTCATTAGCTAGTTTTAGTCGCGAAACCCTAGAATAAGGTATACGCACACACACACACACACACGCATACATTTTATTTCTCATGCGTATATGGGGATATATACATATATATATACATACATGTATGTGAGTATGTATGTGTGTGTGTGTGTATGTATATATATACATATATACGGATGATGAGAATGGTATATGATACTTGGTGATGAGTCGATGTGATTGGGCTGGATGCCGCGAGATCGGTGATGTGTTTTGGGTCGTGTTATGAGATACGACATATTATATTAGTGGATGGATGGGCGACGTGTTTTCATACACACGCGGTTATATGTTTGATGGTATCGGTATGTACTAGACATAGATCAGTACCCTGTTCATGATATATTGATAATGATACCAGATGGATATTGAGGTATATGTGATAGGCGACCCGTACCCCAATTTTGGGATGCCGTACGATGGATTTATCGTACGAGATATAATTATGATAATAGATCCACACTCATGATTCGAAGATGTCGTATTGTATATATGTTATCGTATGTGACGCTATAGAGGCGGGATCACCGACTACTATATATATTTATCGACTCAGACTTAGGTGGTTTTTCCTAACCCTTTTGATTAGTCTCTTAGTTTGTCCTGTAGTTACTTAGTAGATGATAGACTGGGCTCGAGTCATACTTATTTCAAAATCCAACGAATCATGAATAATTTAAAGACAGGCCAAGGGGTACTACGGATATTTCATAGGACATATCTTTCTTAAAAACACTGTAGCCCCCATTTTTCTAAATACCACGATTCGTGTTATTTCAAATGACAAACTGTATGATTCGTATATCTAATGTAGATTTCTTATTGTTGCATTTACTATTCATTTCTGCATATTCATGTTGTTATCATCGCATTGCACGCTTAATGTGTACTTTAGTGATTATGAAACCATGCTGTCAGGACACTAGCACCATTACCGATGATGCGTATACTCCACGTACACTTGCTTACCGGCTCACACACATCATCATCGGTAATTGCCATGTCACGTGCACTTTAGAGAATATTACCTTATTGATATCGCTTGTTTGCTGATAATTCTGATATATCATTGTTGTGCTAGTTTAGATATTGCATTCTTTACATATATACATGTGCATGTTATTATATTCATTTGTCATGCAATATAATTAGGGCCAGTCCGGATTGCCAGAGCCCGGTATTTACTATTATTGACTCTTCATTTGAGATTTCGGATTTTCTATGAGATTTCGGGATTTGGAGAAACCGCAACATTTTATAAACTCATTTTCATTTCAAAAGATAAAAAGTGTGGTTTTCTCATGTTATGATGTGAGATACGTCCACCATGAGTTTTCTCGGCTCCTGAGCGATATCATACACCTGATTCAACGAGGAGGAGGAACCGTCTGTGGGTGCATGGTGGACCCGGTGCGGTATCCCGGGATGAGAAGGTCGCAGATGATGGCGTTGAGCCTGGCAGGGGAGCACTACCGACTGGTTATTTGTGACACGGCGGATATCCGGAGGATACCGACGTAGTCGTGAGATTTGATGAGGGGCCAGTCCGGATAGCCGGAGGCCAAGGGCCAGTCCGGATAGCCAGAGCCCGAGATATTGAGACTTTGAAATATTGAGATTTTATGATATGGGCCAGTTCGGATAACCAGAGCCCGAGATATTGGATATTTGGATATATGTTTTGTGTCGATGCTTGACACAGATTTTATGCTGATTTCATTGATGATACCTCGATTTAAATATACAGAAATCTCACTATATTAAGAAAACAATTTTCTTATTCATGATGTATTCTGTTTTCATTTTGATGCATTCATACATCATATATATGTTATGTTGCTATCTGTGGCACAGACACGAGCATGTGGTATTACACTTATGTGTAGATGGTTCAGGATATTGTTGAGCATATATTATTATCGTATGACCTAGGATTGAGTCATACATGCGATTTCTGCTCGGTGATGTTTTCTACTCGCGGGTTGGCAACTCACCCCCGTTGTGCCACAATTCTTGCAGGTTTTGCCGTACAGGTTTCCTTGGCGGCTTTGCTGGCCCACTTCTTCATTTCGAGTGATTGCTTTGGTAGGTGGATTCACTTGCATCGTGACCACCATTGTATTTTATTTATTTATTCAGTTGTATCTAGTAAACTCCGTCAACCAGACTTGTATTATTTATAGATATAGAAGACCGGTGTATATTATTTCGACCTTAGAGCCGCGCTTGTATTATTATGGTTTTCTGGTGGTTATTGGTTTTCCTTTTGGGTTTTGATCCTCGCCCTTCGGCGTTGTATATTATATTGCATTGAGTGGTTATGTCCGCCAATTGGCGAAGAGCTAGCTCCCGCTTGGGATGCCTTTATATTATGCATATTGTACCCGTTTGGGGCCAGTATTTACAAATGAAACTCTGCCGAAATTTTCAGAAAAGGCTTAAGGTTTTAAAAATACATACTTCGGCTTATTTTGTTAAACCACTCGCTTTAAAACTAAAGTTTTCCTTCACTTTCTCCTTTAAATGGTTTAGATTTCTGGGATTTTGGCTTACTTGAATTAGATGGGGTCCTATAGACTTCATATGATTCAAGTACCAGTCACGTGCTATTTCGGGTCGTGACATACCTTCTGTATACCACACTTAGGCTAATTGGTTTTCTTCCTTTCCCACCTTTCGGCACCTGCCTATGGTTTGGAAGAAGACTATCCAATAAGCGCAATAGGTGTACCCTTTCTTAATCCTAGGAGCCCTCATTACTTGAGAAAAGGTAAAAGGAAAAGACAACAGAATAGTCCTATTCAATTTCTCCAGAACCGGAAACCATTCTCGAATCTCAAACAAGTTTCTTCGAGTTCATATGTAACTATACGATGGTTATATCTAATAAACGTGGATCTTCGTAGTGATGCGGAATGTTCCGGAGAAAAGCAAAGGGTAAAAGTAGGAGTGGCAATGAAGTATGCAACTCTGACAATCCAAAAACCATTTTATTTTATGAAAGTTCGGTTAACTTGGTTTATGAGTTCTAGTCTAGGGTCGGGCCACGGTCGCAGCCAAAGAGAGAGAGAAAAGAAACACTCAGCGTGCACTCTAATCTAGACCAGAATGGTTAATTACTTTATCTAATCAGGATGTCTCCCACTGTTTCCTCAAATTCTCCTCCAAATCCAAAAGAAGAATTAGTCGGAATCATCTAAAATCACCCGAGGAGTAAACCAACTCATCAGTGGGAATCAAGATCCAACTATCATCGCATGATAGCCTGATGGAATCCACACAAGTTATCACACTCCAGAAGGTATGCGCATGTCGAGCAAGTTTCCTGTATGTTTGAAACTCCCGATGTGATTTTTACCCCATACTCTTATGACCTTAACGAAGGCCAACATATCATAAGTCACATGTTAAGTTCTACCCGTCATTGTCCAGGTTAATTTGAACCCACCCGTACATACCCTTAATGAAGGCCAACATAGTAGTACGACAGTCCCAAACCAACGCATATATCTATGCAACATAAAAGTAACAAATAGCTACCATACACTATGCCATGACGAAGGCCAACAAACATAGCATGAATACTAAGTGCTACCCGTCTGAAATGATGGAGGGCTATGAATGGTTTTTGACGAAAAACCTTTAACATAATGAACTTGATATCGTTGAAGGAACCGGATAGCATTACAAATATATAGTAACGAAAACCTTTGCTAAAGAGGTCACTCCTGTTGAAGGGATCTCGACTCTTTCCTCGTGAAATGAGGTGCAGAATATTCCCATACCTCAATGCAAAGCAAAAAAGTAATCGACTATAATGAAGCTATTACCCTAACGCAAATTTCTGCCTAAGAGGTCACCCCCGGTGAATGGAACTCGGCTCTTGCCTCGTCGAATGAAGTGCTGGATATTTTTAACTGAATACCACTGTGCAAAACAAAAGAAAACGCCCTTGTAATAACAGCTTTTGAATTTTTTTCCAACATCGTATAGGTCTGTTTTCCTTACATTGATCAGAATCAACGCAGTCTCATCAATTAATCACACCAGAAAAGAACGAAAGTACGATGTACGTATATGCCATCCGCATTCGCCACTGGGCCCCGTCATCACCCGTTAGGTTACTTAACTAATGACAGAGCGGGGGATGGACTGGCCTGAGTGAAAAACATATACAACATCTACTAGTATATATATAACAATATATAATAATCTTCCAAACATGATAAATGCAATATCACAGATAAGCGATAAACATCACAGAATAATACTGATAATCTGGGATCCCAGGGTTTCCTTTGAGCCGCAAGTGAAACCCGACGTTTCCCTGGTCGTGTGGATAGCCTGTGCAATGAAAACCTATACCCCTACGAGCGCGGTAAGTCACCCATCAAAATCAGATGTGAGGCAACCCCCTTCATCAAAGTGAATAGGCCACCTGGCACTTCACGGAATCCGGTAACTTGAACACCCTTTCTTGGGTCAACCTGTACCCCCTACGAGTGCGGCGAATAGCCCGCCAATTCTAGAGTGAGGCCTCCTCCTTCTCAACGCTATGAGATGCGGACCCGTTTCCCTTTAGAACCCGGCTATCCGTGCACTCCATCGCAGGGTAATCCTAGTACAGAAAAGAAAATATGTACAACGGTGACATCGACCTCAACCCGGTCGTGCCCCAAACAAATAATATACAAACAGGCAGTGACGGCAGTCCACATGTCGGACGCTCGCCCCGCGATATCAAATGTACAAATAAAACTAAACTGTACTAACGTTGCACCCAAGCTATCCACCATGACGATTCTGCCACAACACAGCACAACACAGAACATCAACGTGAATTTCACGTTCGCAAACCCGTCCAAAAGACATATAGCAATTAGACAAGTTGTACCACTCTAATGACATTCACGATCGCAGATAGTACTGTATATACTGTAAAACTTTAAATAGTGTTAAAAATATCGACTTCGAAACACCCCGAAATGCCCCCAAACCTAAGGATAAATCCATATCCAAACAGGGTTAAACAAGAAATACCACTTAACCAATATTCCAGAAACAAAAGTACACCCAAAATTTCAAACCCAAAGCATAAATCCAGACCGGCCAGACTGGAATTTTCCTCAAAGTGGCTGGGTCAATACAGGTGGATTGGGCTCATATTTGGGGTGTGTTCTAGCGGTCACCTAGGTAGTCTTCTGCAATTGCTTAAAAAAAATTTAAAGACTAAATAAAATTCGACAGAAACTAGAACACAAGTTGGTATTGTTTCGGAGTTGTTTCGATTTCGATACTTTAACATCGTCTAAATCAACTAGATGAGGTTAATGAGTTGGCTCTAATACCATGTTGGGTTACACCAGCGCCCCGGCTATCAATCCGTGGCCAAATGCGGAACAAAAACTTTAAAAAACCGGCGCTAACGGAACCCTAATCTACAGAACGACCATTAACCCTAAACTAGCTATATGAAAAGGAGTTTAGAGAGGTTATACCGAATGATTCGTGTCCTTGGGTCTTTAATCTCTGTCCCAAGCTCCTCGCGGCTTTTTCGATCATATTTGATCTCCGGTCTCCCCCATCGAAGACGATACACCTCGAGAGTTTGTATTACGGGCTCCGACCTCAAAACCGAAGCAACTCGAATATCTAGTTTGCTAACCTAGATAGCCAAGATGATGTAGAGTGTGTGTATGATTACTATGTCTCAATACACTCTAGGTTTCTCAACACATGAGACATATAGAGTGGAGGTTGAAGAAGATGCCAATGGGTGAAAGTGTGAGGTAAAGAAAAAGGCAAGTGAAGAAAATGGCCATGTTATTGTGTGCTATTTTTTGTGAGCCTTGAGCAACTAAAGAAAAACCTTACCAAAATAAATATCTGCCACTTTCTCTTCCCATGCTCACAACAAATATCTCACAATACAACAAAAGATTCATCATGCCACCATGAGTCACAACATGACCCACCAAGTGCACATGCATGAATCAATGTATAAAAGAATCAATGCCAAAACTTACACTCACACTTTCCACCTCACTAAACATTTAAACTAAATGTTTAATAGAAAAAGAAATGGTATTTTCTAAAGTAAACTTGTAACGAATTAAGAATACCCATCATCCGTATATACATACTCGCATCCGTATTCCAAAAGAATACGAATACAGCGAGAAGAAAATAATCCAACAATATAATACTAGGATCCGGCTTAAACCAAATCCCACTAACATTATCCATCCGAATCATGATCCGTTCACAAGTGCACGTATATGATCGAACCCTGCCATAAAACCATACGGCCTCTACAACATTTTGCCCGAAACAGGGAAACCCTCTGTGTGGGACTCTAAAGACTCGTCAATACGTTGGCAGTGAGTTTAACCATAAGCACGTCAGTGGTACTAACTGTATGTAACGGCTACCCAGGTATTGAGCGACAGGGAGTCCAACGAGCAAACTCATCCTGAAACCCCTACTAAGCCTGAAAGTGACAATATCCGTACAGTCCGGTCCGTTCATCTATGAGTATCGCATATCAAGTCTGGGGGATGGATAAAGTCAGACCCCTAATAACTTGATATTTAGTGTCGGTATGTAACCTATCACCACCTGAAAAACTACCGATCCTAGATCAGTAATTCTCGACTACCTTGGCCAAGGATTTCTGGTGATGGCCACCCGTGCACACCGTGGCATCAACCCCCAATACCGGGAGAGACGAATCCCCTGACGATCCGCTCACAGCCTCCATGTGGCTCGGGACTGTACCCAACTAAAACCTGTTAGTTATATGTATGTCCTAGAGGCCATTACTGTACATATGATGTATATTGTAATGGATTCTTGGATATATATAGGGAGGACTTTCTTGCTCGACATGATAGTATGCTATCTGGTTGTACTTTATCTTAACATGTACTCTGATTGTCTCTATATTACATGTTGATAAAGCCCATAGGATATGTACTCGACTACTGGGACTATGATGAGATCATACTAGTGGGGCCATGGTAGTCGACGATTACATCCTATAACTGTTCCTAGTCGAGGGTGTATCGAGACAGGGCATCGATGCACCAGAGTAGACTAGCGTATACGCATCTTGACCCATATGATGGGCGATGGATGATCCCATATCCATCGGTGTTTGACATCAAGGATGGTGTACAGGTGCTCAGTGTAGACTGGGTACACTGGACGGACTCGTCGAGAACTCCCAGATGGTATTATACCTCACGTCAGATGGCAGTTCTCCGGTGACACTGGTACAGAGTAGTCTGTTGACCCGAGATCGTCATAGTTTCTTGTGTGATTCCTACTGTGCTTTGATTTCCATCATACCACGTCCAAGAGGGCGTGCAAAAAGGTGGCTTTTGGGTACAGTCCCGAATCACATGGAGGCAATGAGCGATAGGAGGGGATTCGTCTCTCCCGGTATAGGGAGTTGATGTTGTGCTGTGTTCGATTGGCTATAACCGGAAATCCCTGGCCAGGGTTGCTGAGATTTAATGGTAAGTGTTATCAGTAGTTTCTCGAACTATTATAGACCTCATATCGACACGACTTATCAAGCTACTGGGGTCTGACGTATACCACCCCTAGGCGAGATATACGACATATCAAACGACGAGACCGGACTATACGGAAGTGTTACTGATTGGATTCATAGGAGAATGTACAGGCTTGCTTGTTGATCTTCTGAGCGCTCAATACCTGGGTGGCTGTTACGTTTAGCTGACCGCTTACAGCTTGTGGGTGTTCGATATGATTATCACCTACTTCCGGCGTATTGACGATTCTTTAGAGTCCTACACAGAGGTTTCTTGGCTCAGGCAAAACAGAGTAGGAGCACATATGTGATATGTGCGGGACCGAGGATAATGCGGTATGTGATACCGTATTGGATTCTAGCGATATGAGATATCGGCCGGGTATATGTGATATAGCCGGGTCATCGTATTAGTCGGTTATATGAGATATAGCCAGATTGTCGGATCAAGTGTTGATTCGATAATTTAATGTATAATAATATATATGATATATTAAATTACATTAACTAATATTAGCTCACTAAAAGATTCTTTTTCTCACTCGGGTAATACATTGATATATATGCGATATATGTTAATTGTATTATTTTATTTTTTTACGATAAATATTATATATGTGATATATAATATTGTAACATGATATGATAACTAATGCAACATGTTTAGTGGAGTTTAAACATGATTAGGGTTTGGATTAGGGTTAAGACTTCTAGTAGATTCTAGAAGGTTTCTTTTTGTCATGAATGAGATATTATGCTTGATATTTTTGTGTGACTCATTCTTAACCCAACCCAAACCCTACCACTAGTTAAATCTCTACAATGGTTTGATAAACCATGGTTGCATTATTCATCATATTAATCCTTTCATTATTCATCACAAAAGATTTGATGTTAATTGTTCATCTTCTTCCTTCTTTCTTTTCACGAAAAAGCTTTCTAGCTTTTTCTAAGTGATGAAAAATGAGTGAGAATAAGAAAACTAATGAGAGCAAAAATCATACTTCATCATCCACATCTATCCTTGCCATTTAGATGAGGGTGTTCACATCATTTCATGAGTGATAGCTTGTGTTAACGAAACTTCAAGGTAGATCATCTATGTTATCGAAGATCGGAAGCAAGACTGCATCTTTCTCTTCGTGATGCCTCTCAAGAGTCCGGAACACGATGATCGCAGCGAAGGGACCTCAACACGGAGCTTAAGAAGTGAAGGACCGGATCTACAAAGGTTGTAATCTCTCTCACTTAGTGTTAAAGTGTTTAACATGCTTGTTTTCGCCTAAACTCTAGTTTAAAGATCTTGTTAAGGGTTGTTCGGCACGGCTAAATTTTTAATCGGGCATGGTTGATGCCTCGTAGACCTTTGTGGCAGTGCCTAGCATCCCTACAGTGGTATCAGAGCCAAGCTAGAGCTTTAGGCGAAGTCTGAGCGAAGTTTAAAGTCCGATCGAACTCCGAATACCCGGCTTAAACCCTTCTCTGGACATTTTCTAAAAATGTGATTTTTTTCAGTATTAAAAATACTCAGAAAAACAAGAAGGAAAAACTAAGAATTACTGTGAAATACGGCCATCTAATTCGCTCATATGACCGCGGAACCGCGGCCAAACCAATGGTTTGGCGGCGGTTACGCGGCCAAAATTCTGACTTAGTCCCTGGAATTTCATGTAATTATTCTTAGGTCCTTTCTTGTTATTTTTTTTTTGGGGAATATTTTTTTAATTCCACTCAAGTGTTGAGTTTTCTAAGGTTGTATTGGGGACTTGTTGATTCGATCGGATAATTTAACTTTGTTTAGTTTTTCCGGATAATTTTAGAAACTGTTAAAAAGTTCGAACGGATATCAATAACTCACTTTTCCCCTGTCGGAAAAATTTTCAAAAGTTGGATTTTTTCTCGAGTTTGAAACTTTCTAAGTCGTGCAAGTAACGCGGTGGACCCTCTAGAAGACAACAAACCTTAACTCGATTATGTGACCGTCTTGAACTGCCTCTAAACCTTAGGGTTTGTGGCAGTATGGCGTGCCACATGTGAGGCGTTGGCTTGAACCTTCTACGGCTAGACCATTGGTACCGTGGCATGTGATAGATGCTTTTAAACTCCGCTCAAGTGTTGAGCTATTTGGGAAAACTTGGGTGTTTGATTATTCGATCGGAAAGTTTAACATTGTCTATTTATCTTGAATGTGATACAATATTTGGAATCCACATGTAGTTATAAGATAACTAATTTGAATGTTATAAATCTAGCAGTTTAATCTCAGATGATCGGTTGCTATGGAATTTTGATGTGATCAAAAGTCCGTCGCAATCACGTAGCGTACGCGGATACTCGCCGGGTAAACTTAACAGACAGCCACGCCCCATAGCCCCGATCAAGTGACTGTAGGAGAACCCCGTCGCCAAAAGCATCTGTTCGGGTGCTCGCGGCAGCGGTGTTCCGCCTTAGTGCACTTCGTCGATGGCATCCGGGGGTGCGGCCGTCTACTAAAGTTTGCGACGAGCATTCGATCAGGATGTCGGAAATCTTGTTGAATTGCCCGACTTGATATTGAAAAGATTTTTCGATAATAAGACTAAAATGCGGGGTTTATAATTGTTAGGCATGCGATGTCTAAGGAATTCATTTGGTTAGGCATGCGATGTCTAAGGAGGTTTCGGATTCCAACTGTTGTAGTTTTACACTTTCTTTTCTGTGACCGTAAGTGTAGTATGTAGTTGTATTGCCGGTTTTCGTTACTATACATCAACGACGATCGGTGTATGCATACTTACTTACGTTGATGATATGAGATATTATATGTTGCTGTGATATGTTATATTGGATCGTCGTGTTTGAATAGCCGGGGGTTTTATGTGAGATGAGAGTTTTTCATTTTCATTCATGTAAAATTCATTTGTATGTAATATTCTTTTATTGGGGCACTTCCGGGCTGAGGATGATGTCACCATTGTATATTATTTACTTTTCCGCATTAGGTAGACCCAAGGCGGGGAGCACAAGTAACCGGGTTCTAGGTTCCAGTGGGAGACCATCTCGAGGAGTCGAGACCGGGTCTCCTAACCCTAGAATTGGCAGTGTTGCTTGCCGCTCTCGTAGGGGTCTAGGGATGTGGGTTTGGCTATTCATCACGACCGTGGAATCCGTGTTTTATACAGGCTCATATTAAAACACGGACGTCCTAGTATATCCAATATTTCATATATGTTCTTCTGCTGCAATATTCTGTAATGAGATCATATTACTGCCTGAGACGAATGTTTATATTATATAAGATATATGTAATATTGCAGATTTCGTTTCAAATGTGATGCTTATGAAGCATAATAAAATAGGACTTCATTAATGAGATTAATGAAATAAAAGAAACCTAAGATGTTGTAGAAACTTGTTTAAAAACTGGTAGCTCTAGTTCTTGCTTTGCATAGCGGTGTTCCTTGTAGAACATCCAGCACCTTATTCGATAAGGAAAGAGCCGAGATCCCTTCACCGGGAGTGACCTCTTTAGTGAAACTAGCATATGCTACAAACTCGGTTTGTCTTTTGATTGCTTCTATAGTTCTTGCTTTGCATAGTGATATTTGTGAAATATCCTGCACCTTATTCGATGAGGAAACTGTTAGGTCCACGTTACCTCTCCCGGTATTTTCGGGGTTGCGGAAACGGTAAAACAAAAATTTTCTGGACTTGGCAACATGGACCGTAAAAGCCGGATCTTTGCTAAACAATACACTAGCAACCTAACTAGAGATTTATCTACTCGGTTAGGGGTTATACCTCAACTTGAACTCCTTCTCTTCTTGTTGTTCTTCTTCTTTCTTGCTCTTTGTAGTAGCTTGAATGGCTTCCCCTCCTCGTCTCCTCTTTCCCGAAGATAGATCCACCTGAGGGCTTCATCCTTGGGCTCCTTTCTCGATCTTGAGAGAACTAAGGTATTCGGCTTGCTAGACCTTCTACCTTAGAGTGAGTAGAGTGTGCTTTGGGGTGTTATATCTTCAAGGAGATGATTCTCAACACATGAGATTTTCTCTCCTTGAACTAGAGGAGGAAGAAGATGAAGTGAAGAGAGAGAAACAAAATGATAGAATGATGTGGTATTTTTACAACCATAACATATATGTGATTTTCTAATAATAATATTAATTCAAAATGAAAAAGGTGATGGATGGATTGAAGAGACCATTATCATATCACAATAAATGAATTTTGCAAAGATCAAAGAGCATCTAAAAAGGGTAATGATGATGGTCAATATTTCAAACCTAGTCAACTAGTCAGCCATGGTCAACAAGTCAACAAACCCAACCATGACACAATTTCATTTAATTAATATTATTAATTGATAAATCACAAGATCATTAGGGTTTGGAAAAAGACGACTGTCAACTGTGCATACACACCCGTTCCAAAACCCTAATGAACAAACTCTTCCTCCGCCTCAATCAACTGTGCATACACACCCGCATTCATGTTCCGAGAAACATGAACACAATGAGATAAAACTAACCCCAAAGCATATACTAGGATCCGGCTCAAACCAGAGCCCGCTAGTAATGACTGTCCGGACACCAAACGTGCACAAGTGCGCGGATGTGAACGAACCCTGTCGCAAAACCATGCGACCTCTACTCAGTTTTGCCCAAAGGCGAGTAACCCTCTGTGTGGGACTCTAAAGACTCGACACTACGCTGGCAGTGGGGTTAACCACAGACCGCAAGCGGCACTAGCTGTACGTAACGGTCCCCAGGTATATGCCGATAAGAAGACTGATGAGGTGAACCCATCCGAACTCCTACTGAGTCTATATGTGACAATCTCCGTACAGTCCGGTCTGTTCGTCTGATACATCGCATGGCGGGCCTAGGGGGCGGTAAACGTCAGTCCCCTAATAGCGGTACAAGTCGTGTCGGAGTGAAGCCCAATACACCCTGAGATAACACTGGAAACCTACCAGTATATCTCGCTTGCCCTGGCCAGGGACTACTCGTGTAATGGCTCTCCTAGACACAGCGCGATGTCAACCCCCAATACCGGGAGAGACGAATCCTGTCTAACCGTCACTGCCTCCAAGTGCTTCGGGACTGCTCCCAACTACTACCTGTTTGCACGACTCGGTAGAGCCGTGGTAGGGTAGTAATCAAAGAATAGTGGGAACACACTCGAGGCGAAGTGACAGTGTCAAGTCAGCGGACTAAGCTGTACTCATGTCACCTGGGAACTGATAAATGACGATAGGTATAATACCAACCATCAGTTCCCGACGAGTCATGTCCAGTGTACTCGTAACCTAACGAGCACCCGCATACTATCTCAAGTACGACGTACCGACGGCTGTGGGACAGACCGTCTCCCCTGCTGGGATGAGAAGCGCATACGCTAGTCTACTCCGGAGTATCGATGCCCTATCTCGATACTCCCATGACTAGGGATGTGTATAAGGATGTGCTTGTAGACTACCCAGCCCCCACGAGTGTGATCGCCATCACAACGCCGGTAATCAAGCAAAGATCCTAAGGGCTCTACTGATGCGTATAGGTGATATAATAAATAAACACACATGTACACATTAAAGCAGAGACAAACCAAGTAGCATACTACTATATTGAGCAAGATTGTCTGTACAACTGTGAATATCCCAAGCTTCCATCAAGTAATATACATACTAGTATGATACAGTAATGGCCTCTAGGGCATATACACTAACAATCTCCCACTTGCACTAAGGCCATGTACTGGCGTATTGAAGACCTATCATCTCGATCAGCCGCTCGAACTGAGTCTGGGGTAAAGCCTTTGTGAATGGGTCCGCAGTGTTGTCCTTTGTGTCCACTCTCCGCACCTCGATCTCCTGGCGATCAATGATCTCCCTGATCAGGTGATACCGCCTTAAGATGTGCCTGGATTTCTGATGGGACCTTGGTTCCTTCGCTAAAGCTATAGCCCCATTGTTATCGTAATACAAAGGTATTGGGTCAACAATGGACGGAACCACCTGAAGTTCACTAATGAACTTCTTCATCCAGACCGCCTCTTTTGCGGCATCGCTTGCAGCAATGTATTCAGCCTCCATCGTCGAGTCTGCGACGGTATCCTGCTTGGAACTCCTCCAACATACCGCCCCTCCGTTGAGGGTAAACACAAAACCCGAGACAGACTTGCTGTCATCTTTGTCACTCTGGAAGCTTGAATCGGTAAAGGACTCGACCCTGAGGTCTCCATTACTGTAAACCAGGAACATCTCCTTAGTCCTTCTCAGGTACTTGAGAATGTTCTTCACTGCTGTCCAGTGGTCCTCCCCTGGGCCTGACTGATACCGGCTTACCGCGCTTAGCGCGTAAGCTACATCTGGTCTTGTACATAGCATCGCATACATTATAGATCCTACCGCCGAAGCGTAGGGTATAGTGCTCATGCGAACCCTCTCCTCGTCAGTCTTAGGAGACATCTTCTTGGAGAGGGTAATTCCGTGCAATGCGGGTATGTTACCGCGCTTGGAATCCTCCATACTAAATCTCTTTAGTACGGTCTCTATGTACCTGGACTGCGAAAGTCCCAGTAGTCTCTTGGATCTATCTCTATAGATCTTGATCCCCAGAATGTACGAGGCATCACCCAGGTCCTTCATGGAGAACCGTTGTGACAAAAATAGCTTGACCGATTGTAGCATAGGAATATCATTTCCTATCAAAAGAATGTCGTCCACGTACAAGACTAGGAATAAGACAGTTCGTCCTACAATCTTCTTATAAACACAGGGTTCATCTTCGTTCTTGATGAAATCAAATTCCTTGATTGCCTCATCAAAACAGATGTTCAAGCTCCGCGATGCCTGCTTTAATCCATAAATGGATTTAAGCAACTTGTACACCTTCCCGCTGCTCCCACTGTCTACGAAACCTTCTGGTTGATCCATGTAAACGCACTCTTCCAAACAACCGTTTAGGAAAGCCGTTTTAACATCCATCTGCCAGATTTCATAGTCATGGAAGGCAGCAATGGCAAGTAGGATCCGAATGGATTTGAGCATAGCCACCGGAGAAAAAGTTTCATCATAGTCCAAACCAGGTCTTTGACGAAAACCTTTTGCAACGAGTCTAGCTTTATAGGTTTCCACCTGCCCATCTACACCAAGTTTCCTTTTGTAGATCCATTTGCATCCAACGGGTTTTACCCCAGGTGGAGCAATATCCAAGGTCCACACTTTATTGGCGTACATGGACTCCATTTCGGATTGCATTGCTTCCTGCCACTTATCAGAGTCCCTACTGATAATGGCCTGCCTGAAACTGGTAGGGTCATCTTCTTCCAAGATGCAATCTTCTCGATCCCCGTCAATGAGAAAACCGTAGTATCTCTCGGGCGGATGAGAAATCCTACCAGATCTGCGGAGTGGCTGAGGTTCGTTTGGGGTTATTGAATCTAGCGGCTCCTCCAAATTTTCAGTTATATTTTGTGGTCGCTGAATTTCTTCCAGTTCTACCGAACTCCCACTAGTTTCTTTTGCAAGAAACTCACTTTCTAAAAAGGTAGCGTGGCGAGATACAAACACCTTCTGTTCCTCAGTGTGGTAGAACAGATATCCTAGTGAGTCTTTAGGATATCCCACAAATTTACACAGAACTGACCGTGCCTCTAGCTTGTCCGGTTTCTGTGTTTTCACATAGGCCGGACAACCCCATATCTTAAATCGCTTAAGATACGGATTTCTTCCACTCCACATTTCATATGGAGTCTTAGGCACTGATTTGGATGGAACATAATTCAATAGGTATGCCGCTGTCTGAAGCGCATGTCCCCAAAATGAAAGAGGCAACTCAGCACTACTCATCATGGAGCGAACCATATCCAATAGGGTACGATTCCTCCGCTCCGAAACACCGTTGTGCTGTGGTGTATAAGGAGGAGTAAGCTGAGAGAGAATACCATTCTCTTTTAAGTAATCTAGGAATTCCGTGCTTAAGTACTCCCCTCCTCTATCAGACCGGAGGATCTTGATACTTTTGCCAATCTGGTTCTCTACTTCCTTTCTGAATTCCTTGAATTTCTCAAAAGCTTCAGATTTGTGTTTCATCAGATACACATATCCGAACCTAGAGAGATCGTCAGTGAATGTGATAAAGTAAGAGAACCCACCCCTTGCATGTGTAGATATTGGACCACATACATCACTGTGTATGAGTCCCAAGAGCTCTGCTGCTCTTTCTCCATGTCCGGTGAACGGAGATTTGGTCATCTTCCCTTTGAAACAAGACTGACATGTTTCATAAGATGAAAACTCGAACGCATTCAAGAGTCCATCTTTATGCAACTTACTCAGTCTTTTCTCTCCGATATGACCAAGTCTACAATGCCACAAGTAGGATTCATTCGTATCTGAATTCTTCCTCTTGCGTGTGTTTTGTACATTGAGAACTGTATTCTGATTTAGAACGTAGATACCATTACACAGTGTACCCTCTGCAACCAGTACCTTATGAAGGTAAATGTTCATGATATTCTTTTCAAGAACAAAGTTATATCCATCTTTATCGAGTAAAGAAACTGATATGATGTTGCAAACCATGGAGGGTACATAGTAGCAATCGTTCAAAATCATAGTCTTGCCTTTTGGCAATACTAGGTGATATTCACCGACGGCTGCCGCATTAACATGTGCTCCGTTCGCTACTCTGAGCGACATATCACCCGGTGCAACTTTCCTACTTTTTCTCAGTCCCTGCAATAAATTACAGATATGAGATCCTGATCCGGTATCAAGTACCCAGGAGGTAGGGATGACCGTAAAACAGTTCTCAATTACAAGAAAACCTGAAGTAGATGCAAGACCATGCTTCTTCTTCAACTGGGTATCCTGGAAATCCATACAATCCCCTTTCCCATTCTCATACTTATGACTGTTGTCACAAGTTAGAGCTGAACCAACGTTCCCCAGCCCCGAATAAGAATTCGGATCGGTCAAGCGATACATTTTATTATCTTGATTAGGGCGTGAAATGGTTGCTACCTGGAGAGGGAGAAAAGAAACACTCAGCGTATGCACTTGCAAGATTAGATTGGTTTATTAATTTATCTAACCAGGATGTCTCCCACTGTTTCCTCAAATTATTTTTAAAACCTTTTAAAAGAAGAACTAGCCGGGATTTAATTCACGTCACAATACTTGCTTAACCTTTCAGCCAGGCTAGTGTCGGTACTTCGAGGGAGGTTTTCCAACGCTTTCGCGAAGTTCCTTAATTTAAGAACCTCTTTTCTCTGGGGGCGTAACCCCGCTAACACCTTTCTAGACACCTACTAGGTTTATAGCATTGATTGTTAAGTGAAATAAACTCCCAAGAGTAATCCAACTCATCAGCGGGATCGGGATCCAACTATCACCGTGTGATGACCTAGATGGAATCCACTCTAGTCACCACACTCCAGAAGGTATGCTAAATCTGCAAGTTTCAGTACTTTTGAAACTCCCGATGTGATTTTTGCCCTTAGGACCCAAGTGATCTTGACGGAGTCAACAAATCAAAGAGTCCTAGTCAAGTTCAACCTGTCATTATCTGGATTGCATTAAACCCACCCGCATAACCCTTGACGGAGTCAACAAGGTTATACGACTGTCCTAATCAATCCCATATACCGATACAAACAAGCAGCACTTAGCTACCGCACACTACGTCTTTACGGAGTCAACAAACGCAGCACGAATACTAAGTGTTGCATGTAAGAAATGACGAAGGGCTACGGCTGGGTTTTTGGCGAAAAACCCGTTAACGTAATGAACTTGATATCGTTGAAGGAACCTGGTAATCATTTTGAAAATAGAGTGGCGAAAACTTTTGCTAAAGAGGTCACTCCCTGTGAAGGGATCTCGGCTCTTTCCTCGTCGAATGAGGTGCAGGATATTCCAAACTGAATACCTCGATGCAAAGCAAGAATAATCGACTATAGCGAAGTTATTACCCTGACGCAAACTTTTGTCCAAGAGGTCACTCCCGATGAAGGGATCTCGGCCCTTGCCTTGTCGACTGAGGTGCAGGGCATTCACAACCGAATACCTCGATGCAAAACAAAAATGAACGTCCTTGCAATAACAACTTTTTGAAAAACTTGTTCCAACAACGTCTTTTAGGTTTATTTTCTTGCATTAGTTCTTTTAATGCGTCCCATCATTTAAATCCTACCATTGCAGAAAACAACCAAAATATGACGTACGCTTATGCCATTCGCATTCGCCACTGGGTCCCGTCATCACCCGTTAGGTTACTTAACTAACGACAGAGCGGGGGCTGGGCTAGCGCGGCTGTAAAACATAAGCAACGCCTAAATAGTTATTATATATAAATATACAGCAATGATAGCCAATCCAGATCACAGATGAACATTTTGGATATACTAGGAACTCGCGATTCGTTCGAGCCTACAACGAAAAGCGGATTACACGGTCGCGATGAATAGCCAATACCCCACCCAAGACCCCTACGGGTGCGGCAAACTACCCGCCAAGTACCCGAAGCGAAGCAACCTCCCTCAACGCCGTGAGTAGGCCACTCGGCACTTCGAGATACCCGGTAGTTTGTGCACCCCCTCCATGGGTCTATCCTAGGAGCAAAAACAGTAAAAAGAATTATACAATGACGGCTACAACCCCGACCCGGTTGTGTGGCCATATAAATAATATTACATCAATTTACAAATTTATTACATGAATGAAAGAAAAAGAAACTCTCATCTCACATCCACCCCGGCTATTCATCCGCGACAATCCAACGAGTTCATATACAAATACCATCAACAACACAGATCACAGATGTATACAACCCCCACTAATCGGCGTATAGCGATTAGTAGACGTTCAATACACATATAACATTACAGATATAACCATTAGCTAAAGTCTACAGAACATCGACCAAAAATACGGATTTTTGAGCCCCAAAAACAAATTTTGCTTTCTGGAAAATCTGGGCAAAAAAGTCATATTCCAAAAATCCCAAAAACCCACCAAAAAAACACTGCAACAAAAATGATCCACGGCCGAGTCAACTCGGCCGCGGAACCGCGGTGAGTTGGTCGACTCGTGCGATCATTTTTCTTGCCAGTTCTAACAAAAGCCTGAGCCGATTTTTAGTGTATGAATTTTCAATTTTGGAACAGTTCTAAAAATCGGCAGAAACTACAAATTTCCGGGGTGTTTTGCGGTTTTTCGTCCGGTCGAAATTCTAAATACTTTGCTAACATACTACGGTGTGTTTAGTTAGGCTCTGATACCACTGTTAGGTCCACGTTACCTCTCCCGGTACTTTCGAGGTTGCGGAAACGGTAAAACAAAAATTTTCTGGACTTGGCAACATGGACCGTAAAAGCCGGATCTTTGCTAAACAATACACTAGCAACCTAACTAGAGATTTATCTACTCGGTTAGGGGTTATACCTCAACTTGAACTCCTTCTCTTCTTTTTGTTCTTCTTCTTTCTTGCTCTTTGTAGTAGCTTGAATGGCTTCCCCTCCTCGTCTCCTCTTTGTCGAAGATAGATCCACCTGAGGGCTTCATCCTTTGGCTCCTTTCTCGATCTTGAGAGAACTAAGATATTCGACTTGCTAGACCTTCTACCTTAAAGTGAGTAGAGTGTGCTTTGGGGTGTTATATCTTCAAGGAGATGATTCTCAACACATGAGATTTGCTCTCCTTGAACTAGAGGAGGAAGAAGATGAAGTGAAGAGAGAGAAACAAAATGATAGAATGATGTGGTATTTTTACAACCATAACATATATGTGATTTTCTAATAATAATATTAATTCAAAATGAAAAAGGTGATGGATGGATTGAAGAGACCATTATCATATCACAATAAATGAATTTTGCAAAGATCAAAGAGCATCTAAAAAGGGTAATGATGATGGTCAATATTTCAAACCTAGTCAACTAGTCAACCATGGTCAACAAGTCAACAAACCCAACCATGACACAATTTCATTTAATTAATATTATTAATTGATAAATCACAAGATCATTAGGGTTTGGAAAAAGACGACTGTCAACTGTGCATACACACCCATTCCAAAACCCTAATGAACAAACTCTTCCTCCGCCTCAATCAACTGTGCATACACACCCGCATTCATGTTCCGAGAAACATGAACACAATGAGATAAAACTAACCCCAAAGCATATACTAGGATCTGGCTCAAACCAGAGCCCGCTAGTAATGACTGTCCGGACACCAAACGTGCACAAGTGCGCGGATGTGAACGAACCCTGTCGCAAAACCATGCGACCTCTACTCAGTTTTGCCCAAAGGCGAGTAACCCTCTGTGTGGGACCCTAAAGACTCGACACTACGCTGGCAGTGGGGTTAACCACAGACCGCAAGCGGCACTAGCTGTACGTAACGGTCCCCAGGTAGATGCCGATAAGAAGACTGATGAGGTGAACCCATCCGAACTCCTACTGAGTCTATATGTGACAATCTCCGTACAGTCCGGTCTGTTCGTCTGATACATCGCATGGCGGGCCTAGGGGGCGGTAAACGTCAGTCCCCTAATAGCGGTACAAGTCTTGTCGGAGTGAAGCCCAATACACCCTGGATAACACTGGAAACCTACCAGTATATCTCGCTTGCCCTGGCCAGGGACTACTCATGTAATGGCTCTTCTAGACACAGCGCGATGTCAACCCCCAATACCGGGAGAGACGAATCCTGTCTAACCGTCACTGCCTCCAAGTGCTTCGGGACTGCTCCCAACTACTACCTGTTTGCATGACTCAGTAGAGCCGTGGTAGGGTAGTAATCAAAGAACAGTGGGAACACACTCGAGGCGAAGTGACAGTGTCAAGTCAGCGGACTAAGCTGTACTCATGTCACCTGGGAACTGATAACTGACGATAGGTATAATACCAACCATCAGTTCCCGACGAGTCCTGTCCAGTGTACTCGTAACCTAACGAGCACCCGCATACTATCTCAAGTACGACGTACCGACGGCTGTGGGACAGACCGTCTCCCCTGCTGGGATGAGAAGCGCATACGCTAGTCTACTCCGGAGTATCGATGCCCTATCTCGATACTCCCATGACTAGGGACGTGTATAAGGATGTGCTTGTAGATTACCCAGCCCCCACGAGTGTGATCGCCATCACAACGCCGGTAATCAAGCAAAGATCCTAAGGGCTCTACTAATGCGTATAGGTGATATAATAAATAAACACACATGTACACATTAAAGCAGAGACAAACCAAGTAGCATACTACTATATTGAGCAAGATTGTCTGTACAACTGTGAATATCCCAAGCTTCCATCAAGTAATATACATACTAGTATGATACAGTAATGGCCTCTAGGGCATATACACTAACAGAAAGGGCCGACGATCCCTTCACCGGGAGTGACCCCTTTAGCAAAACTAGAAAAGCCTCAAAAACACTCCATTTAAAAATCACTCGATTCTACAACGATATCAAGTTCATTATGCAAAGGGTTTTCTTAAAAACCTGTCGTAGCCCTCCGTCATTTCAGATAAGTACTACTTAGTATTCGTGCTGCGGTAGTTTGGCATTCGTCAAGACGCAGTGTACGGTAGCTAACTAGTATTTTTCTGCTTATGCATATGATGCAGATTGGATTAGGGTATTCGTACGGCGTTGTTTGGCATTCGTCAAGGGTCGTGCGGGTGGGTTTAATTCAATCAAGAAATATACGGGTTGAACTTGGCTAGCGGACTATGGGTGGTTTGGCATTCGTCAAGGTCATAGGACGCTAGGGGCAAAATATTATTGGGAATTTCAAGTGTTGAAATTTGCAATGAGATTGCATACCTTCTATGAGATAGTTGGATCCCGATACCCGCTGCGAGTAAGAGTTACTCCTGGGAGAGTTTTACACATTACAATTAGCCGATCAAGTAGGTGTCTAGAAAGGTGTTAACGGGGTTACGCCCCTGGGAAAACGAGGTTTACTTTAATTAGGTTCGTGCGAAAGCACGGGGGACCTCCCTCAAAGTACCGGCACTGGCCTGGCTGAAAGATTGGCGAACTTATACCGTGTAATTAATCCCGGCTAGTCTTTCCTTTTAGGGTTTGAAGGAAGATTTGACTAAAACAGTGGGAGACATCCTGATTAGATGTATTAGATAACCAATCTAATCTTGGAAGAGCATACGCTGAGTGTTTTCTTCTCTCTCTCTCCAGGTAGCGACCATGTCATGCCTTAATCAAGATAATAATACGGATGTATTAACCGAACCCGCTTATTATACTGAGCTGGGAACGTTGGTCCCGCTCCAACTTATAATTGTTATAAGACAGAGAAGGAAATTGGGGAATACCAGATTTCCCATGCCGCCCAAACGAAGAAAGTGCATGTTGATGCATCTTCTTCGGGTGTATTCATTACAGAGAACTGTTTCTCAGTATCCTTTACGTCCTGGGTATGAGATACCGGATCAGGATCCCGCATATGTAATCTGTTACATGGGTTACAGATAGGTAGAGAACTGAGAACGGGTGATAAGTTTCATGAGACAAAAAACGGTGCAAGTGTTGCAGCCAAGTCTGTTGGTCACTATCACCCTGTATTACCAGAATACATTGACTCTGAACGAATGTTATTAGATACCGAACCTAATATACAACATCATATCAGTCTCTTTATTAGTAAAGAAATGATATAATTTTGTATTGTTGGATAATGTTTTGAACATTTCCTATATCAAGAGTTGATCGGTTCAGGCACGTTATCTAAAAGCATTGACATTCTAAATCAAACTACAGTTCTTAGTATATAGAACACACACAAGAGGAAGAGTTCAGAAATGAACGAATTCTTCTTGAGGTATTGTAGACCAGGTCATATCAATGCGACCCGACTAGCTAAAGTTACATTTAGATGCATATTTAAATTTGTTTGAATTTACATCTTGTGAAACTTGCCGGTCATGTCACAAAGATATATTGACCACAGCTCTGTTTATTGGAAACAGAGAAAGAGTTAGTGAACTCTTGGGATTGATACATGCTGATGTATGAAGGTCCCCTGTCTACACATGCCAAGACCGATTCTTTGTACTTCATTACATTCTCTGATGATCTCTCAAGATTCAGACATATGTTCCTGTTGAAACACAAGTCTGAAGCTTTTGAGATATTCACGGAATATAAGCTAGAAGTAGAGAACCAAAAACGTTTATAAGTATTATGTCCTTTGATGAGATCAGGGAGGAGAATACTTGAGCACGGAATTCCTGGACTATTCTAAAGGAGAATGAGATTCTATCTCAGCATTACTCCTCCGTATACACCACAGCACGACGGTGTATCGGGACGGAGCAATCACACCCTATTTGATATGGTGCGCTCTATGATGAGTACTACTGAGTTTCCTATTTCCTTTTAGGAGTTATGCACTTATGAAGCTGCATACCTATTGAATAAGGGTTCCAATCAAATCAGTTGCCTACCACTTCATATGTGATATGGAAAAAGGAAGAGCCTATATCTTAAGTTTGTTAAGATTTGGGGTTGTCCGACCTATGTCTAAAAAGCAAAATCTGGACAAGCTCGAGGTAAAGTCAGATCTGTGGAAGTTTGTTGGATATCCCAAGCATACGCAAGGGAATATCTTCTACCTAATCGAGGAACAAAAATGTTTTGTTTCTCAACATGCCACCTTTGTGAAAGAGAATTTCTTGTGAAGAAACTAATGGTCATGAGGGAGAACTGGAAGAAATTCCAGCTATACAAACTACAGCAGATGATTTGGTAGAACTAAAGGATTCAATAGTTTCCAACGAACCTCAGCCTCTCCGGCGATCTAGTAGGGTTCCTCACCCACCTAAGAGATACTTCGGTTTCTCTATGACAGTGGGAGTGAGGATTGCCTTATGAGATGATGACCCAACTAGTTTCGAGCTGGCCATCAGGAGTGGGACTCTGTAAGAATGGCTGGATGCTTATCGATCTGAAATGGAATCCTTATACACCAACAAAGTATGGACTTTGGTTACTTTATCTGAAGGGTTAAATCCCCATCAGGAGCAAGTATATCTTGAGAAGATTACTAGGTGTACATGGAAAAGTTAAGACTTTCAAAGCTATGCTTAAGTCCATCCAGATCCTACTTGCCACGGCTACATACCATGACTACGATATCTGGCGGTTGGGTGTCATGACTGCTTTTCTAAATGATGATTTGAAAGAGAGCGTCTATAAATACACAGCTAGAGGGCTTCATAGACAGTGGGAGCAGCGGAAACGTGTGCAAGATGTTTTATGTAATAAAGCAGGCATCGCAGAGTTGGAACATCTATTTTGATGTGGTAGTCAAAGAGTTTGACTTCATCAAAATGGTAGATGAACCTTGTATATACAAAAAGGTAGTAGAGAGTATGGTGGTGATCCTCGTAGAGTACGTGGATGACATACTCTTGATAGGGAAGGGGTTTCCTATGCTACGCTCGGTCAATCTCCGCTTATCACAAGGATTCTCCATATAGGATCAAAATGATACCTCCTAAATCCTGGGTTTTAGATCTATGAGATAGATCTAATTGGATGTTAGGATACTCACTAGTTGTGGTGAGATGGTATCAATCGATCCTGAGGAGAATCACTGGAAAAGTTCCGGGGTGATAAGGACGACTGAATGTCAGTCGTAAGCATTGTCGTTACCCTCAGTGGAGGGACGGTATGTTGGAAGAGTTCCAAGCTAGAAACCGTGACTTACTAGACGATTAAAGGCAAGATACATCGCTACCAAAGATGCTACCAAAGAGGCAGTCTGGATACGTATAAGTTCATGAGATGAACTTCGTTCCTACCATTGTGTGACAATGGAGTTGTAGATTTTGCCAAGGAACCGCCCGTCCCATCAGAAATCCAGATATAATTCTTAGGCAGTATCACCTGATCATGGAGATAGTTGATCTCCAGGGAGATCGAGGTTAGGAGAGTAGACACAGACGACAACAGCGCGGATCCACTCACAAAGGCCTTTTTTCCAGTAGAGACTTTTATGGGATGGTTGAGTTTGCGATACTTCAACCACAGCTAATTGTTGGGTATGTGATACCACAACAGATGGCCCTAGTGCAAGTGGGAGATTGTTAGTTATATGTATGCCCTAGAGGCCATTACTGTACATATGATGTATATTGTAATGGATGCTTGGACATATATAGGGAGGACTTTCTTTCTCGACATGATAGTATGCTATCTGGTTGTACTTTATCTTAACATGTACTCTGATTGTCTCTATATTACATGTTGATAAAGCCCTTAGGATATGTACTCGACTACTGGGACTATGATGAGATCATACTAGTGGGGCCACGGTAGTCGACGATTACATTCTATAACTGTTCCTAGTCGAGGGTGTATCGAGACAGGGCATCAATACACCAGAGTAGACTGGCGTATACGCATCTTGACCCATATGATGGGCGATGGATGATCCCATATCCATCGGTGTTTGACATCAAGGATGGTGTACGGGTGCTCAGTGTAGACTGGGTACACCGGACGGACTCGCCGAGAACTCCCAGATGGTATTATACCTCACGTCAAATAGCAGTTCTCCGGTGACACTGGTACAGAGTAGTCTGTTGACCCGAGATCGTCATAGAGTCTTGTGTGATTCCCACTGTGCTTTGATTTCTATCATACCACGTCCAAGAGGGCGTGCAAAAAGGTGGCTTTTGGGTACAGTCCCGAATCACAAGGAGGCACTGAGCGATAGGAGGGGATTCGTCTCTCCCGGTATAGGGAGTTGATGTTGTGCTGTGTTCGATTGGCTATAACCGGAAATCCCTGGCCAGGATTGCTGAGATTTAATGGTAAGTGTTATCAGTAGTTTCTTGAACTGTTATAGACCTCATATCGACACGACTTATCAAGTTACTGGGGTCTGACGTATACCACCCCTAGGTGAGATATGCGACATATCAGACGACAAGACCGGACTGTATGGGAGGGTTACTGATTGGATTCACAGGAGAATGTACATGCTTGCTTGTTGATCTTCTGAGCGCTCAATACCTGTGTGGCTGTTACGTTTAGCTGACCGCTTGCAGCTTGTGGGTGTTTGATATGATCATCACCTACTGCCGGCGTATTGACGATTCTTTAGAGTCCTACACAGAGGTTTCTTGGCTCAGGCAAAACGGAGTAGGAGCACATATGTGATATGTGCGCGACCGAGGATAATGCGGTATGTGATACCGTATTGGATTCTCGCGATATGAGATATCGGCCGGGTATATGTGATATAGCCGGGTCATCGTATTAGTCGATTATATGCGATATAGCCGGATTGTCGGATCAAGTGTTGATTCGATAATTTAATTTATAATAATATATATGATATATTAAATTACATTAACTAATATTAGCTCACTAAAAGATTTTTTTCTCACTCGGGTAATACGTTGATATATATGCGATATATGTTAATTGTATTATTTTATTTTTTTACGATAAATATTATATATGTGATATATAATATTGTAACATGATATGATAACTAATGCAACATGTTTAGTGGAGTTTAAACATGATTAGGGTTTGGATTAGGGTTAAGACTTCTAGTAGATTCTAGAAGGTTTCTTTTTGTCAAGAAAGAGATATTATGCTTGATATTTTTGTGTGACTCACTCTTAACCCAACCCAAACCCTACCCCTAGTTAAATCTCTATAATGGTTTGATAAACCATGGTTGCATTATTCATCATATTAATCCTTTCACTATTCATCACAAAAGATTTGATGTTAATTGTTCATCTTCTTCCTTCTTTCTTTTCATGAAAAAGCTTTCTAGCTTTTTCTAAGTGATGAAAAATGAGTGAGAATAAGAAAACAAATGAGAGCAAAAATCCTACTTTATCATCCTCATCTATCCTTGCCATTTAGATGAGGGTGTTCACATCATTTCATGAGTGATATCTTGTGTTAACGAAACTTCAAGGTAGATCATCTATGTTATCGAAGATCGGAAGCAAGACTGCATCTTTCTCTTCGTGAAGCCTCTCAAGAGTCCGGAACACGATGATCGCAGCGAAGGGACCTCAACACGGAGCTTAAGAAGTGAAGGACAGGATCTACAAAGGTTGTAATCCCTCTCACTTAGTGTTAAAGTGTTTAACATGCTTGTTTTCGCCTAAACTCTAGTTTAAAGATCTTGTTAAGGGTTGTTCGGCACGGCTAAATTTTTAATCGGGCATGGTTGATGCCTCGTAGACCTTTGTAGCAGTGCCTAGCATCCCTACAAAACCTGTTTGCACGACTCCTTTGAGCCGTGGTAGGGTAGTAATCAAAGCACAGTAGTAACTCACACGAGACGAATGACGATCTCAGGTCGATAGACTAACCTGCATACATGTCACCAGGGAAATGCTATCTGACAATAGGTATAATACCAACTAGCATGTCCCTGGCGAGTCCGTCCAGTGTACTCATAACCCAATGAGCACCTATATACATCTTAGGTGAACCAACTGACACCAATGGCCTGTGAGACCGGCCACCGCCTCTCGTCGGGGTCCCGATCAGTATACACTAGTTTACTCTTAGAGTATTGATGCCCAGTCTCGAAAATCTCACGACTAGGGATATTTTAAGGATGTGCTTATAGACCACCCAGGTCTCACGTATATGATCGCCATCATACTTCTGGTAGTCAAGCAAGAATCCTATGGGCTCTGTCAACATATAATAGTGATCTGTAATATCACCTAAAGTATTTACACAATGATAAATACAAAACAGATAGCATACTATCATCTCGGGTAAGACTTTTCTACCAGTATAGGTTCTCTCTCAATCATTGCAATCACGTACCTGCGATCCAATAATTGACTTGAGAGCACTACAGCCAACAGAAAAAGGGTTTGAAAGCTTCGTGGAGTCGCGGTGTCGCTGGATTTGTCCCGAGTTGTCGCCGGAAGATGACCTTGGGCGAACTCCACTTGTACAACTAATTTGACTTGGAAAAATTTGAGAGTTTTGATGATAGATTTCATAATGGAGAGGGCTAGGGTGTGGGATGGTATTTATAGGATAGAATTAGGGTTAAGGGAATTAAAAATGAGAATTAAAGTGCATTAAAACAATGGTTTAATGGTGATTTTTAATTCTCTGGTTAATTGCAGGAAAAACAAACAGAAGATGAGTGGTGGGGGAGGCCAAGGGGTGTTGGGGAAAAATTTGGGAGCATTCCCTACGGGGGGGCCGGCGGTGCCGGTCTGGGGCTCTATCTCGTCGACCATTAGGTGGGTATAGGGCTCTGGATCGATGCCACGTGTCGGGGTCTGTTCATATATTATATTCCACATGTTTGATTTTAGTGACTTTTCATTTTTACGTGTATTGCTTGTGTAAACTTTTGGGCTTTCAAAAAGTTTTTTAAAAAAATCATTAAAAAATAATATGTGGCTGAAGGGATTTGAACATAGAGGCCATATCACAGTAGTGCAATACTTTACCATTGAGCTACAAGTGCTTTCTTGTTATTCTTAAACAAAAAATACTTTTAAGTTGTGCTCAGGCATAGATACTCCTTTCTGTACTTTACAAAAATTTTGTACAAAAAGTTTAGGGTTGTTACAGCTCTTAGAGATTTAATCTCTGTTTATCTTTTTGAAGAGAAGTTAAACTTCTATTAATAGTATTTTGGTCATTAATGATCACCAAAATCTCTGTTTTTGATGATCTGGGATCGGATTTTTGAGAACTAAGTTCTTCTGTTCCTTTTTTATAAGAAATAAGTTCTTTATATAAGGTTAAATCCTATTTTTAGAGCAATTAAATTCATGTTAATGGTATTTTGACCATTAACAATCACCAAAACCGCTGTTTTGAGGATTTGCGATCGGGTTCTTTAAGAACTAAGTTCTTGATTATGCGGAAACTAAGTTCGTAGAGTATTATGGACTTTATCTTCTTCTTGTTCTTTCTTTCATTGTTCTCCCTTGAATCTTTAATTCTTAAGAATAAGATCTTACCGATGAGAATTAAATTCTCAACTTGTGAGAGACTGTGGATCTTAGATCTAGAGAAAGTACTAAGTTCTTTTAAAGGGTTAAACCCTTAGATATGATATGATAGATAAAAGAGATATTTTAATCTCTTCTTTTTTCTTTACCTAGGGTTTTGAGGAGGAAGACGATCTTTCTTCTTTATTGAGAATTAAATTCTCTGTTTTTTTGTGGAAGCTTATGGAGAACCTTCTGTGTATTTTTTTTTACAGAAACTTATGGGGGTCTCCTCTCTTTAGATTTAATCTCTTTGCCCCTATTTATAGGAGAAGAGAAAAATCAATCTTGTTGGAGGAAATCTCTCATTGAAAGATCATGATTGATTTTATAATTAATTGAATTGATCTTAAAGATCAATCGGTGAATTTTATTCACCGTTGGAATTTTAATCCAAAGGCTCTCTGTTTAACAGAGAAGATTTCTTATTTTTTTTAAAAAGATTAAGAAAATATTTTCCTAAGATAGAATTTTATTCTATCATATGGTTCAATTGGTGATATTTTATCACCATTGGATTTTAAATCTAAAGATTCTCTGTTAAAGAAAGATCTTTCCATATTAGAAAAAATCGGGAAAAATATTTCCCAAATAGAATTAGAATTTAATTCTATCATATGATAGAATTTTAAATTGGGGCGCTCACGTGCTATCACATAAACGCTAACATATACATATATGGTAGCGGCACTCACGTGCTTTGCATGTGAGCGCTGCCAAAAGTTTGCGGCAAGAGAACTTATATGTTTAACACGTGGGTGCTCACGTGTTTAACATGTAGAGGCTATCATATGATTTAATTTTTTCTGCAGCAGGTACTCGTGTACTTTGCATGTGAATGCTCACGTATTTAACATGTGGGCGCTACTATAGCATTTAATCCTATCTGCAGGTACTCGCGTACTTTGCATGTGAGGCGCTGCTGTTCCCCTCTGAATGGCGGCCGAGACATGGACGTCTGGCCTAAAATTCGGGGCAGATACTATTTGGTTTTATCCGTCCACCTCTCCGAAGATGCCAAGTTGATTTATGGCACCGTGTATCGAAGGTTTAGACGGATGCAGCCAATGTAGCAGACTTCGTCAGATTCCCCCTCGCTTGAGGGGTTTTTGATTATGGGGACGCTCTTCCCTGCAGGCGCAAGCCCCTGCAGTTAATTATGCTACCACATCACGGTAACCACTTTCTCCTTCTCCAGAAATTTCACTTCGTGTCGTGTGTGTTTGTTTTGTTTGTGGATGCCTGTGGATTGTATACGGAGACTAATTTATGTCGTCGCCCGTAGGACGTGGATTAGTCCAAATCCATATTTACTTAGATTTGGGTTTGGTGTTTTGGTTTGAGGATACGTTAGCCCTATTTGAGGCTAAGATCAACTCAAACGTTTGTTAAGGATACATTAGTCTGATTTGAGACTAAGATCAACTTAACGGAAAGAGCATTTAGGGGCTCTATTGTTCCAGTTTAGGGACATAGTGGTCCATTTAATATATGGCCGTCGGGACCCGTCACCTCTCTGACGACGTTGAAGGATTACAACGACAGGTGTCCGAGGAGTTCGGAGATGTACCCTTAAACCAAAGTTGATTAGGGAATATGTAATCCGATTGAATGTTTAATGATACGTTAGCCAGATTTGAGGCTAAGATCGACTCAAATGAGATCTTTTAGATCCGGCAAAAGAGCATTTGAGGGCTCTATTGTTCCAGTTTAGGGACGTAGTGGTCCATGTTCCAGTTTAGGGACGTGGTGGTCCATTTCCAGTTTAGGGACATGGGGGTCCATTGCCAGTTTAGGGACATGGTGGTCCATTGCCAGTTTAGGGACATAGTGGTCCATGGAACTTGTGGCCGTCGGGACCCGTCGCCTCTCTGACGTCGTTGAAGGATTACAATGATAGGTGTCAGAAGAGTTCGGAGATGTACCCTTGAACCGGATGTAAATTGATTTAGGAGAGCCGTCTTGCTCAGTCAATTTAGTTTGAGGACTTACGGCCATGATTGGGCTAAGTCCAGTTGAGAATATTCAACGTTTTTCTTATTTTTGGCCTATTAGACCTGTGCTAGGGCTTTGCCCATGTTTAATAATGCATAGTATTAATCTTGGTCTCTGTTGGACCTTTATTTGGGCTCTGCCCCTTTTAAATGATGCACAGCATCTGTTTTGGGTATGACAGACCCTTGTTTGGGCTCTGCCCTTCAGTAAATAATGCAATGCATTTGTCAGGCGCTTTGCGCCAATCATTGAGCGCAAGCGCATGTGGAGGTGACACGTGTCATGCTCTGGTGAGCGCAAGCGCAACAGGGCAGTGCGCTGCGCCAGTACGCTGCGCTGTTGCGCTGCTGACACGTGGCGCGCTCTGATGAGTTGCACAAATTTCAGAGAGCAATGCTCTATCCTAAAAGCGCAGAGCGCAAGTGGTTTTGGTGCTGACACGTGGCGCTCTCTGGTGGCTTGCACCAACCCAGGAGCGCAACAGTGCAGTTTTGCAAGTGCAAGGCACTGTTTCTATAACTTGATCCAATTTTGGATTCAAGAAAAGATTTTTTCTGAAATTTCAGAACCAATGGTTCATACAAAGTGCAAGACACTGTTATTATTTATTTTTTATTGAAGATCATTGATCTTGTTCTTAGATCAATGATCTATTTAGAAGAAATTCTTCTATTTTATAAAGGTTTTTACCTTTTTCTTGAATTTTCTTCAGAGTTCTCTCTGTTTTGAAGTTCTTGATCTCTCACCATCTTCCAACTTTTGAGTTGGGATCTAGGGGTCTTTATATAGTGCCCATAGATTTGTTAAGTTTGTTCAAGAGATCATTCTCTGAGTGATTTGGGGAATTTTTCCCACCGTTGGATCTTTGATCCAAGAGCTTCTGTTTTACAGAAGACAATCTTCTTGTTTTAACAAGAACAGAAGGATCTTTTCTAAAATTTTAATTCTGTTTGGCGCAGACGCCCCAGCGCTTGACACGTGTCATGCAGCGCAGAGTGCAGCGCAGCTGCTCTTGCGCACCTGCGCTGACACGTGTCGCGCAGCGCAGAGCGCAGCGCGACTGCGCTAGCACAAATGCGCTGCCACGTGGCGCGCAGCGCAGAGCGCAAGTCAGCTGAAGCGTTGCTTCTTTAATTTTTTAGTTTTCATTTTAATTTTAAGAACAGAGCCTTGCTCTGATTGGGGGAAACAGAAGCGTTGCTTCGTTTCCCGCCTTGGAATTTGAACAGAGTTTTGCTCTGATTGGGATAAACAAATGCCCCCCCCACCGTTGCGCTTACGTGGCCTTCCAAACGTGAGCGCAGCGGTGGCAGAATTCCAACCGTCGCGGCAACTGTTGGAAGTTGAAAGGGCATTTGATGCCTATAAATAGGACCTTTGGTCCTCAACAGATGATTATCATCTTCAAAAATTTTACTTTCAAACTTCAGAACCTTACTCTTGCCTTTAAGAACTCCAAGAGTTAGAATTTCTTAAAAATTTTGAGGTAAAAATTTTAATTTAAATTGAATTGAATTAAGTTAATTTTAATTAACAGAGCCTTGCTCTCAATAGATCCCTGATCTAAAGAAAACCCATTTAGGGTTTTACTTGGCAGAGCTTTGCTCTATAGGTCTAAAAGGATCTAAAGAGAACTAAAGGGGACGACCCTATTAGGGTTCCATTAATAGAGCTCTGTTCTCTAAAAGAATCCCCTTGTATTTTCTTAATTCCTTAATGGAGCTTTGCTCCTTCCAAATCATATAGAAGAACTCTTAAGAGTTCTTCATGGATCTTGGAAGTTAAAGATGGCATTTTATATTACTATTATTATTATATCATCTTTTCAGAGCAAAGCTCTCAATGCCCTTAAGGGATTTTCTTCAAATTCTCCTCCTAACTGATTTTGACAGGTGTCACTCCTGTCTGCAGAGCATTGCTCTCGAGGATTTTTAACTCAGTCTCTTTTTTTATTGCTAATTTTCCAATGATATTTCCTTCAGGCATTATGGCGGTGCATCTATACAGTCTGCACGAATTCATCACCTACGAGGATATCCGCGTACAGGGTCGTCATCAAGACCAGGAGTTTACAGATGCCCAGTATGCGGAGGTCATGGGTCGCTTGAACGCACGTGTTGGTTGGCTTCTCCCTCGCCGCTCTGCTCTCTTGAAAGTCATGCTGGGAGCAATCTGGAGGGCACTCCCGGGGTTCCACGAGGCCATGCCGCTTAATGTGCTGGATGATGCCGAAGACAATGTGCATTCAGTGTACCTATCGAGGCTGATCTCAAAGAAACGGCGGGATAGCCTCATCGACATTCTGCATCAAGTTTTTCAGCAGACGACGATAATCGCTGCTTATCAAAGGATATGGGGCCTTGCCGAAGACCTTGACACCCGTGAGCGCAAGAGGCTGCGCACGAGAATAATCAGAAAGGCCAGAAGAACTCTAGATGGCCTTACTTTTGAATTCCTCAATCCGTGCCCTGGATCTGAGGTTATGCCGTTGTAATAATTTGAATAATGTTTTTGTTTATTTCTTTATGATTGTAAGAACCCTTTGTAATGGAAAATTTCTCATTTCAGCTTGTCTTATTTCTCGTTCTGAGTCTTTTGCACATGCATGAATGAGTGTGTCTCGAGTGCTTGATTAAATGCCAATCAGATGTTCTTCCTGTTGCTTTCTTCTTTCTTTTATTATCCGCATGTTACCTTGGTGAACATGGTTGATAGATAATAGAGTAAGCATCTTGATTTCCCCAAGAGATAGTGATGGCTTAGGTTGCAGGTTCAGGTCTGCTGCCTAAAACTTTTCAACTCTATGAGCCGTGAGGGTCTCATAGAGACTTTTCTCCCTACGGATCGAGAGGATCTCGTAGGTGGATTTTCTCCTTAGGAATCGTGAGGATTCCTAAGTGCGTTTTCTCTTATAAGTCGTAAGGATCCTATAAGAGAATTTTCCCTCCTACAAGTCGAGAGGACTCGCAAGCGGTTGTTTCCCTCCTTGTCGAGATTCGACTTTGGAGAGTGAAACCCGTGGATAGTATGCAAGAGACCGTTTTGGGCCAACTTGCAGGGTCCCAGTGCTTAGGGAACAAGTTTTTTAATCCTTACTGCCTAAGGCATTATCTTACGAGTCGAACCGCATCGTGAAGTTCTCGCAAAGACATCAATTTCTTCACAAGTCGAGACGAATCGAGTATTTCTCGCAAGAATATCCTAACGTCACAGTTAACCTCTGCTCTTTACGACAGAAGTCCGTTAGGGTCTGTGGTACTTAGGGTTTTGGCCGTCGTACCGTCGCATCGGCTGATATAGTTCTCGATAGGCAATCGTGCTGTTCGAGTAGCCCTGCGACCGCCGTGTCTCTGATCCCTTCGGAGGCTGGACAAGACGTCTTCAAGCAATCTTCCTAGGCAGTTTGACCGTCGGAAGAGCAAGCGTTAGGAATTTGCCATGCCGCTTTTTACTTGAGATTAGGCTCATTTTGGAGAGCCCCGATGAGTCATAACCACTCCGCGCTGGTGTGGGATGATCTCCGATAGTCTTTCAGGTTCTATGTGAGTTGCCGTCAAGACCCTGAAGCTAGGAATTTGGAATTTTCTTCGTTTGCTGGCATCGCGTCTGCTGTATCGAGACGAATGTCACGGTGGGAACTAGGGATTTTGCTGTGGCTCCGTTTGTTTGATTGTCTCGTCTGATCTCTACTGGAAGAAGAACGCTGGGGTGACATCTTGTCTGCTGTATCGAGAGGAATGTCGCGGTTGTCTCTAGGTTGTTGGTGAATCGTCGAGGTTTGGAACTAGGGGTTTTGCCGTGGCTCCGTTTGTTTGATTGTCGCGTCCGATCCTTACTGGAGGAAGAACGCTGGGGTGACAACTCATCTGCTGTATCAAGACGAATGTCATAGTGGAGCTGGGATTTTGCCGTGGCTCCATTTGTTTGGTTGTCGCGTCTGCAGTATCAAGACGAACATAGAGGTGGTGACCATTCCATGTTGGTGTGGGATGATCTCTGGTTGTCTTTCAAGCTTTATATGACTTGCCTTTAAGACCTCGAAGCTGGGAATTTAGCCTTCGCTTCGTTTGGTTTGTCATGTCCAAATCCTGTTGGGGGAAGGACGTTATTGTTGACATTGCGTCTGCTGTATCGAGACGAATGTCATGGTGGTAACCATTCCACACTGATGTGAGATCATCTCCAGTTGTCTTTCAGGCTTTATATGACACGCCGTTAAGACCTTGAAGCTAGGAATTTGGCCTTCGCTTCGTTTGCTTTGTCACGTCCGAATCCGGTTGGAGGAAGAACGCTGAGGTGACAACTCGTCTGCTGTATCGAGACGAACGTCGCGGTTGTCTCTAGGTTGCTTGTGAACCGTCGTGGTTTGGAACTAGGGATTTTGTCGTGGCTCCGCTTTGTTTCGACTGCGAGGTCTTTTGCTGGCGTTGTATCCGCATCTTGATGGACTGCGAAGGAACGCCGTTGTTGACACCTCGTCTGTTGTATCGAGACGATTGTTGAGATGAAGCTGGGATTTTGCCGTCGCTTCGCTTTGTTTTGACCGCGAGGTCTTTTGTTGGCGTTGTATCTGCATCTTAATGGACTGCAAAGGAACGCCTTTGTTAACATCTCGTCTGCTGTACCGAGACGATTGTTGAGATGAAGCTGGGGTTTTTCCATCGCTTCGGTTTGTTTTGACCGTGAGGTCTTTTGTTAGCGTTGTATCTGCATCTTGATGGACTGTGAAGGAATGCCTTTGTTAACATCTCGTCTGCTGTATCGAGACGATTGTTAAGATGAAGCTGGGATTTTGCCGTCGCTTCGCTTTGTTTTGACTGCGAGGTCTTTTGTTGGCGTTGTATCTGCAGCTTGATGGACTGCAAAGGAACGCCTTTGTTAACGTCTCGTCTGCTGTATCGAGACGATTGTTGAGACGAAGCTGGGATTTTGCCGTCGCTTCCCTTTGTTTTGACCACGAGGTCTTTTATTGGCGCTGTATCTGCATCTTAATGGACTGCAAAGGAACGCCTTTGTTAACATCTCGTCTGCTGTATCGAGACGATTGTTGAGATGAAGCTGGGATTTTGCCGTCGCTTCGCTATGTTTTGACCGAGAGGTCTTTTGTTGGCGTTGCATCTGCATCTTGATGGACTGCAAAGGAACGCCTTTGTTAACATCCCGTCTGCTGTATCGAGACGATTGTTGAGATGAAGCTGGGATTTTGCCGTCACTTCGCTTGTTTTGACCGCGAGGTCTTTTGTTGGCGTTGTATCTCCATCTTGATGGACTGCAAAGGAACGCCTTTGTTAACATCTCGTCTGCTGTATCGAGATGATTGTTGAGATGAAGCTGGGATTTTGCCGTCGCTTCGCTTTGGTTTTGACCGCGAGGTCTTTTGTTGGCGTTGTATCTGCATCTTGATAGACTGCGAAGGAACGCCTTTGTGGACTCTTAGGCCGTAGATATTGCCGTTAAGATTTGGAACTAGGGACTATGCCATGGCTCCATTTTGTTGCGACTCTGATGTCGATTGTTGATGTCAAGACCCTGAAGTTAGGGATTTTCCTTTTGCTCCGTTTGTTGACATTGTGTCTGCAATATTGGGACAAATGTCGAGGTTGTCTCTAGGTTGTCTATGAACCGTCGAGATTTGGCTTCGCTTTCTGGTGGAGCCTGTTGGGAAGGTATGGTTCCCTCTTTGTTTGTGCCCCTGGATTGTATACAGGGATCGATGCAATATCACCTGTAGGGCAAAAAGTTTCATTCTTTCATCATTCATTTTTTTATTCGTTCCGCGACGCTCTATCATTTCAGCTTTTTATATCGCGAAGATCGCGATTGCCCAATCATTTCGGTTATTTTTCGCGGTGCCCAATCATTTCGGCTATTTTTCTTTTTACTCGCTGCTTTTTATTGCGAGTTGCCCAATCATTTCAGCTGTTTTTCTTTTTACTCGCTGCTTTTTATTGCGAGTTGCCCAATCATTTCGGCTGTTTTGTATGCAAACATTTTTACTTGCTAATTTCGTTGCAAGTAGCCCCATCATTTCGGCTATTTTATATGCATTTTTGGCTCGCTGGTTTTTTTATCGCGAGTGTGTAACTTGGAATCTGATGCCAATCTTAACATCAGCATCGCTACGACTGGAATATTGCTAGGAGTGAATCCTCATTTGCCACGAAAGGACTTGGAATTTGATACCGATTTAGGCATCAGCATCGCTACAACTGGGATATTGCCAGGAGCGAATCATCATTTGCCTTTGTCAATGTCGAACAAAGGTGGCTTAGCAAACAGGGTTAGGATCCTGTCGACTAAGGCTTTTGACTTCACGAGCCGTAAGGGTATCATAAAGGTGTTTCTCCCTACAAGTCGTGAGGATCTCGCAGGTGCGTTTTCTCCTTAAGAATCATGAGGACTCCTAAGTGTATGTTCTCTTATAAGTCGTAAGGATCTTACAAGAGTGTTTTCTCCTTATGAGTTACAAGGGTTGTTCACCGTACGAACATACCCCTAGTCACGGATGGGACTTTGTTAGGGAAATGTTGATTCGCGCCCGTGGATTGTATACAAGAGCCAGTATGAGCCACTTGTAGGGCAATATCAAAGGTTATGGGAGTTGCTTAAGAACAGGTTCAGGCTTCTGTAACTTAAGACTTTCAAATCTTATGAGCCGTGAGGGTCCCATAAGAGAGTTCTCCTTACGAGTCGTGAGGATCTCGCAAGTGTAATTTCTTCTTAGGAATCGTGAGGATCCCTAAGTGTGTTGCTTCCCTGTGAGTCGTAAGGATCTCGAACGGGTGGTTTCTCCTTACAAAGTCGAGAGGACCCTGTAAGCGTCTTTTAACGAGGTTGCGCCCTTTCGGGTTTTCATTAACACTCGCCGGTAGTCCTGCTGTTTTTACTCACGGAGCCCTTTCAGGTTTTCATCCGTACCCATTTTGCTTATGGACATACCGTTTTATATATATATATATATATATATATATATATATTTTTTATTTTATTCTTTATTCTCTTTTTTTTTACGAGGTCGCGTCCTTTCGGGTTTTCACGTACACTTGCCGGTAGCCCTGCTATTTTTATTCACGGAGCCCTTTCGGGTTTTCATCCGTACCCATTTTGCTTATGGACATACCGTTCTTTTTTCTTTTTCTTTTTTTTATTTATTTTTTTTTATTCTTTTCTTTTCCTTTTTTTTTTCTCGTCAGCCCGAGAATGCTGCGGTAGTAGTTTAAAGACGTTTCGGTCGTTTGCAAGTTTTAGGACATTGCGGTCCACCATTAGTTTAAGGACGTTTCGGTCCGTCGTCGCCGTATTTGAGGCGAATCTCTAGTTTACTGACTTTTCGGTCTATGGGGCTTTCCCTATGAATGAGCATGATGCCCCCAGCGTATCCATCTTTCTCGGAGCATGTGGTTGTGGCGGGTTCACCCTCCAGTTTTCGGAGATGACGAACTTGCCCTGTTGGTATTGGTCTTCAATCCAGTTCTTGAAGACGTAACAGTTTTCGATCGAATGGCCCAATACTTGGTGGTAAGGACAATAATTAGGACTGTTGACATCATCCAGTTGTAGTTGGTGTTTCGGCTCCGGTAGAGTGATAAGCCTGTTATGCATTGTCACTTCGAACAGCCTCCTTGTTTCCTCTTGGGGAAATGAGTAAGGACGTCTTAACCTCTCCTCGAGAGATATGCGTGGACGTATATTGTTTTGACGAACAACCGGTCTAGGGCCACTCGACTGTTGTTGAGTGTTGGCGATGAAGGTCATTTTCCCCTTCCCTTTATCCTTTTTGCTCGATCCTTTGTTTGCGGGGCCGAGATTCTTTCCAAGTAGCGTGCGATTGCACGGCTGAACGTTCTCGCAACTCCTCAATTCTTTCGTTTTTGAAATGGATTCCTTGAGGAGAGGGTTGAGGGCAGCTTCTTCGTCAGAGTCGCTTCCAAAAGTGATAATTTGCGATCTCTTGGAGTCGGCTATATGACAGTCGGCTGCGGATCTTTTGCGCTCATCTGTCGCATTTTTCCAATATCTACGAGCTTCACACTTTGTCCTGTTGAAGTGTTGCTTTTGAGCGACATATCCTTGCCACCAACACTTAAAGGAGTCGCGGTCTTCGGTAGGATGTATAATCTTCTGATGATATAAGCAGAAGTTAGGATGCATTTCTAATCCACCGAGAGTATTTTCTTCAGAAGGCGGTAGTTTCATTCCTACTGATAGGGCTTTGGCGAACCTTTTCCTCGTCTTGAATTTGTTTTTACCGGCAGCGGATGACTTTTGATTTGACGGAGTGCCTCGGCTCTTTGGCCTAGTAGTCGGTGTTTGGCTCCTTCCAGTATGGCCATCCCATGCTCTTGATTGGCTTTAACTTTCATACGAATCTCATTCAGGAAGGCATCGATCAACTCGTCTGACGGCCGCTAAATTTCTGGTTCAGGGTCTGCCCTCGCTTTCTCGGCGCAAGGAGCCTCTTCATCATCCGCCAATGAGTGAGAGATCACATGATAAGTCATTATGCAGTCTTCGGATTCACCTGATGAGTCTTCACCATTGTTTTCGTCCTCGACAAAAGAACAAGTTGCCCCCGGTGTGTCCGTCTTCTTTGGAGAGTGCGGCTGTGGTGGGTTTACCTTCCAGCTTTCCGACAGCGCGAACTTGCCTTGTAGGTACTGATCCTCGATCCATCCCTTAAAGACGAAACAATCCTCGATCGGGTGACTTACCGTTTGGTGGTAAGGGCAATAATTGGGGTTATTAAGATCGCCTGGCTGCGACAGACGCTTTGGACTCGGCAGATTGATGAGTCTGTTGCGCACTGCCAGCTCGAACAGTCTTCTCGTTTTATTCTGAGGAAACGAGTAAGGACGTCCCAGTCTCTCCTCGAGTGATGGGCGCGGATGCACGTTATTTTGGTGAACAACCGGCTTTGAGTTGCTTAGTGGTGGTTGAGCATTGGCGACGACGATCGCTTTCCCTTTTCCTTTCTCATTTCGAGAGTCTGATTTTGGAGGAGACGGTCCATGGCCCATCTGGTCCATTTGGGCTAATTTGTCGATCAGGGCCTGGAAGGTGGTCGGCCTGAAGAACATCATGAATTGCGAGATAGTCGCTTGCAGATCAAGAGTGCCCACGAACATGCCTACCGCATGTGCCTCTTCTATGCATTGTTCGCATTTTGACCATAGGTTCCGCCATCGTGTTGCGTATTGGACCCACGTTTCGCCGGGCCTTATCCTGGCGTTAATCAGTGCTGTTATCGGGGTGCATCCACTAGCACTCGCGAATCTTTGTATAAACAGTGGCTCAATCTCCGCAAATGTTTTGACAAAGTCGTTAGGTAGCTCCGAATACCATTCAAAAGCTGTTTCTGCTAAGCTGCCGACGAATTGGCGAAACAACAATTTGTCATCGCCTCCAGTATTGCCGCATAAGGCCCTGAATTGAGGGACATGCTGATGCGGATTCCCTGTCCCTTTATATATGTGGAACTTAGGGATCGTATATCCCGGCGGGTAACTGATTTGGTCATACCAGCTTGGATAGGGTCGTCCAGTTATAACAATTTGCGCAGCCGCTTCATTCGCTTGATGAACACGTATTTGCTGAGCTATATAGTCATCCAGCACGGCCTTGGAAATGGTTTCATCTTTGACTGCTGAAAGAGCCGGCGGAGGATTAGATGTCTCCCTTCTATCGTCTTCAACAATGATTGGAGGGTCATCAGCTGGAGGGTCCAGCTATAACATCATCCCTACCATATCTTGGAAGAGGAGCGACATCTGTCTTATGTTAGCCGCTTGTTCTGCGGCTTCTTTGTCCTTCTTTTCGACGACTCTACGTAAGAAGTCAGCATCGGTTTCTTGTTCGTGACGCTGCTCTGATGATAACTCTGAGTTTTCTTTTGGCCCAGTAAGTACAGCCATTGCAGTCATCATTTCCTGAAGCTTTTGTTGTTGCTCCTGGGCTTTCGTCACGGATCGGGAGAGCGGTCGGTGGCCCGTAGAAGCACGGCTTTCCTCCTTTCCGGTAGCCATATAAACAGTGTGCACCACCATGCCCCCTGACTTGGGGCGTTTGTGTTCAGCACTTTCACACATCGCCATGTTCACGGGGGCTTTTTGCGGCCTCCTTTTCCTTTGAGTGATTGAAGTTGAGGGGGCCGTCGCAGTGGGCACCCAAGTAGCTGTTGCTTTTTGTGGCTTGACGGAGTAATCGTTCTCCTGCCGAACCTTCATCTTTTTCTGTTGGCGGATATAGTTTTCATCAATCACCGACTCTTGGACATGTCGCCGACTTTGTAAATTTTAGAGGAAAGCCGTTGAGGGGGCTGCTCTAGCTTCTACTCTGGAGTATTCTCTACAGGTGAAGGAGTTCGTTTCAACACCGCAGTAGGAGAATTTCTGCGCACCATGTTCAGCAATTCAAAGCTATTCCCGGTTGGAACAGCAGCATCGATCCCCACCGTTGGAGCTGGTAGAGTAAATCCAGAGGGGGAGTTGCCTCCAGCCTTCCTCACTCGGCGCCAGTGGCGACATCGACCGCGTCGTGCGGATGGAGTTGTTCTAACCGTAGGAGTGACCTCCTCATGCCCCCTGTGTTGGTCATAATCTGTTGGTACCAGCCTTTTAAAGACCGACATCCATTGAATGGGGACGGCCAACCTGTCAAAAGCGGACTTCCGAGCGGGGGAAGCAACCTTGGTGATTTCGCCTGAAACTGGAGTAGGGATAGCTATCCGCTTCGGGATAAAATCTTCCGGTATTGCTGGCTTTTTCATGGGCCCGTTGGAGCTCTGACCTAGCCTATTAAAACCCGAGGCAGTGGAGTTGAGCGACCCATTGAGAGGGGTCGCGGTAGTTGTAAGCCGATCAAAGACCGACTTCTTTAGAGTTTCTTGTGATGCTATTGGGGCATTGAAGCTCATCGGTGGGAGCATGGTCTCGAAGAATAGTCCAGTGGTGGCCTGAGTTACCTGCTCCACTGGCATCTTGAAAAGGGAGGCCACGTGGGGTCCGTAGGTCACTCCTCCAGCAGGGACGGAGCAAGAGTTGCAGTTGCAGGTAGTGCAGTTTGAAGCCATTGATCTTCTGTTTTCTGCACGGAGCAATACACCAAATCTAAATACCTTGAATCCATATGCAACCACAGCAAACCATGATTTGTTCGCGAACACGACACACGAAGTGTGGAGTGGAAAGAGGAAAAGGTCCCACCGGGCGTGCCAGAATCTGTTCCCCTCCGAACGGCGGCCGAGACATGGACGTCTGGCCTGAAATTCAGGGCAGATGCTATTTGGTTTTATCCGTCCACCTCTCCGAAGATGCCAAGTTGATTTATGGCACCGTGTATCGGAGGTTTAGACGGATGCGACTGATGTAGCAGACTTCGTCAGATTCCCTCTCGCTTGAGGGGTTTTTGATTGTGGGGACGCTCTTCCCTGCAGGCGCAAGCCCCTGCAGTTAATTACGCTACCGCATCGCGGTAACCACTTTCTCCTTCTCCAGAAATTTCACTTCGTATCGTGTGTGTTTGTTTTGTTTGTGGATGCCCGTGGATTGTATACGGAGACTAATTTATGTTGTCGCCCGTAGGACGTGGATTAGTCCAAATCCGTTTTACTTAGATTTGGGTTTGGTGTTTTGGTTTGAGGATACGTTAACCCTATTTGAGGCTAAGATCAACTCAAACGTTTGTTAAGGATACATTAGTCTGATTTGAGACTAAGATCAACTTAACGGAAAGAGCATTTAGGGGCTCTTTTGTTCCAGTTTAGGGACGTAGTGGTCCATTTAATATATGGCCGTCGGGACCCGTCACCTCTCTGACAACGTTGAAGGATTACAACAACAGGTGTCCGAGGAGTTCGGAGATGTACCCTTGAACCAAAGTTGATTAGGGAATATGTAATCCGATTGAATGTTTAAGGATACGTTAGCCAGATTTAAGGCGAAGATCGACTCAAACGAGATCTTTTAGATCCGGCAAAAGAGCATTTGAGGGATCTATTGTTCCAGTTTAGGGACGTAGTGGTTCATGTTCCAGTTTAGGGATGTGGTGGTCCATTTCCAGTTTAGGGACATGGAGGTCCATTGCCAGTTTAGGGACATGGTGGTCCATTGCAAGTTTAGGGACATGGTGGTCCATGGAACTTGTGGCCGTCGGTACCCGTCACCTCTCTGACGTCGTTGAAGGATTACAACGATAGGCGTTTGAGGAGTTCGGAGATGTACCCTTAAACCGGATGTAAATTGATTTAGGAGAGCCGTCTTGCTCAGTCAATTTAGTTTGAAGACTTACGGCCATGATTGGGCTAAGTCCGGTTGAGAATATTCAACGTTTTTCTTATTTTTGGCCTATTAGACCTGTGCTAGGGCTTTGCCCATGTTTAATAATGCATAGCATTAATCTTGGTCTCTGTTGGACCTTTATTTGGGCTCTGCCCCTTTTAAATGATGCACAGCATATGTTTTGGGTCTGACAGACCCTTGTTTGGGCTCTGCCCTTCAGTAAATAATGCAATGCATTTGTCAGGCGCTTTGCGCCAATCATTGAGCACAAGCGCATGTGGAGGTGACACGTGTCATGCTCTGGTGAACGCAAGCGCAACAGCGCAGTGCGCTGCACTGTTGCGCTGCTGACACGTAGCGTGCTCTGGTGAGTTGCGCCAATTTCAGAGAGCAATGCTCTATCTTAAAAGCGCAGAGCGCAAGTGGTTTTGGTGCTGACACGTGGTGCTCTCTGGTGGCTTGCGCCAACCCAGGAGCGCAACAGTGCAGTTTTGCAAGTGCAAGACACTGTTTCAATAACTTGATCCAATTTTGGATTCAAGAAAAGAATTTTTCTGAAATTCCAGAACCAATGGTTCATAAAAAGTGCAAGGCACTGTTATTATTTATTTTTTATTGAAGATCATTGATCTTGTTCTTAAATCAATGATCTATTCAGAGGAAATTCTTCTATTTTATAAAGGTTTTTACCTTTTTCTTGAATTTTATTCAGAGTTCTCTCTGTTTTGAAGTTCTTGATCTCTCACCATCTTCCTCCCTTTTGAGTTGGGGTCTAGGGGTCTTTATATAGTGCCCATAGATTTGTTAAGTTTGTTCAAGAGATTATTCTCTGAGTGATTTGGGAAATTTTCCCCACTGTTGGATCTTTGATCCAAGGGCTTCTGTTTTACAGAAAACAATCTTCTTGTTTTAACAAGAACAGAAGGATCTTTTCTAAAATTTTAATTCTGTTTGGCGCAGACGCCCCAGCGCTTGACACGTGTCACGCAGCGCACAGCATGGCGCAGCTGTGCTTGCGCAACTGCGCTGCCACGTGCTGCGCAGCGCAGAGCGCGGCGCGACTGCGCTAGCGCAACTGCGCTGCCACGTGGCGCGCGGCGCGACTGCGCTAGCGCAACTGCGCTGCCACGTGGCGCGCAGCGCAGAGCGCAAGTTAGCTGAAGCGTTGCTTCTTTAATTTTTTAGTTTTCATTTTAATTTTAAGAACAGAGCCTTGCTCTGATTGGGGGAAACAGAAGCGTTTCTTCATTTACCGCCTTGAAATTTGAACAGAGCTTTGCTCTGACAGCTGCCTTCTATTTTTATAAAGGGAACAACAATTTTGAGCCAATTTTTTTTTTGCGGGAACACTCCTTTTAGGGTTTGAAGGAGAATTCAATAATACAGTGGGAGCCATCATATTAGATAAAGTGATTAACCAATCTAATTTTGATAGAGTGCACGATGACTGTTTCTTTTCTCTCTCTCTTACAGTGTCCCATGACTTACCTTAAACTAATAACCAAGTTAACTGAAGCTTCTTACACACTTTAGTTTTGTATTGTCATGATTCACGACAAACACGCATATTTCCTTGCTACTTCTACATTCCCTTTGCATTTCTCCAGAATACTCTGTATCACTACGATGACCCATATTGCTAGGAAAGGCCATCGTATAGTTACATACGCTCTCGAAAAATTATTTCATTCGAGGATGGCCACTAGTTCTGGAGAAATTGAATAGGATTATTCTGTTGTTTCTTCCCTTTACCTTTTCTCAGGTTGCAAGAGCTCCTTGTATTAAGAAAGCACATCTATTACGCTTATTGGATGGTCTTCTTCCAAACCTTAGGCTGGTGCCGAAAAGTAGGGAAGGAAGAAAACCAATTAGCCTAAGTGTGGTATACAAAAGGTAAGATGTAGAGACATATAAAGAGATTTAAATAAGGGCAAAGAAAATTACAACTAGTGTCATGAATCTGAATATTGGAGAAGGCATTACTAGGAATACCCGGCCACCCCTTGAAACATTTTCATGTTTCAGAATTTCTGTGGACGTGTAAATGAGAATTGTTTTCCCAATTAATTATGAAACCAGGGTATATATGTACCGTATTTGATCTCATATCTGTACGGCATTACAGATGCCGAGTAGGAGTAGAATATTGGGAAATGGACGATTTGATCCTCAATATCGGAATTCGTAGCAATTGGCGATATTGGATTAAATCGTCTGGCTTTGCCTAACTGCAAATATTTGGTTTCAAATAACCGTTGTTATGCACCAATTTTAAAATTGAATATTTGTATCTTTATTTTATAAAGTGGGATATAAATTTAAAAATTGTGTTCCAAACATTTACCTTCATCGGTTAAGGATAAAGTAAGGTGCATTTAATAACGGTGTAAGACATTCTTAACCAAAATACAGTTTTTGACTTATAACACACGGTATTTGAGTTAGTATACTCTTAGAACTTATACATGGTAATGTATGTTGTCCGGTGTCCTTTAAGATAAGGGGTTGGTGATCTTTCTTCATTCAGTTTACTTATGAGTTCTCTGGTTTTAGACATGCATTCGTTGAAATGCAAGGTCCAAAACTCTTAAGAAGTTTATAGATATAAGATTAAAGTAGAGAACGATACATTGGAAGTATCAGAATTCTTCGAAGTGATCGAAAATGCAGATACTTATACTAGGTGTTTCATCATGGTAATATTGAGAACTTGATTCTCTCACAGGTTACTCATCTGTGGGTGCGTTCTTTGTTGAATAATGTTGTATGGCTTTTTTTCATTTAGGTGATATGAACTGGAAATAGCTGCATGATATTTGAATCTGGTTCTATCTAAATTAGTGTCTTTAATTCTATATGGAAATAGATTGGTTGCATATCTTGAGGTTGTTAAGATATGGAGTTATCCGGTTTCTATTTAAATGCAGAATCCGGACAAACTCAAGGCACGCTTCGTTAATGGCAGTTTGTGGTTTATCCCAAAATTTGCCAGGGTTTTGCTTCTACCATTTACAAGATCAAAAATTGGTTTGTTCTTGACTCACCGTCTTTTTATAAAAGGAATTTTTTTGCAAAAGAAACTAGTGGGAGTATGGTAGAACTGAAAGTGATTTCAGAACCACAAACGGTTACTAAAAATTTAGTAGAACCTAAGAATTCAATTGGACTTTACAAACCATTAGCTACTCCGCAGATTTAGTAGGTGACTTTTACCACTCGAGAGATAATTTGGTTTTCTTATAGAGAGTGACAGGAAGGTCAGCATCACTGTGATGATGGCCCTACTAGTTGTTAGCAGGCCATGGGAAGTGGTGACTTCCAGATGATGGTTAGATGCTTTATATCCAAGTTGGACTCCACGCACTTCGGCAAATTATGGAATTTGCTGGATGCTTTTGAAGGGGTAAAATCTATTAGGTGCAAGTAGATCTTTCGAGATCTGTGCAGGTAGAAAGGTATTAACCTAATAAAGCTAGACTTTTTATAAAGATTTTCATTAAATACCCGGTGTGGATTGTGATGAGATTTTTACTTCAATGTCCTGAAGTTCAAACGAATATGATTTGGTACTGATGCTGTTCTTGACTATAATATCTGGCAGGTAGATGACTATAACATCTTTCTAAATGGGAATTTAGAAGTGCGCGTCTATATGACTCTACCAGAGAGTTATCGTTGTCAGTGGGAGCAGCGGAAGGTGTGCAAATGGCTTATGTCTATTAGTAGACTAAAGCATGCATAGCGGATACGGATCATCTGTTTTGATGTGACGGTCAAGGTGATTGACTTCATCAAAACAACTGATGAACCTAGTAAGAAAGGTGTAGGGAGTACTGTCCTAGGATTTGGATGGCATACTCCTGATAGGAAGTGATGTTCCTATAATACAATCGGTCAAACTTTGATTGTCACAGGTTTTTCTCCACATAGGATAAAGATAAGATATCAGGAATTCTTGTAACTGGATCTATGGTTTTAGATCTAGATTTGGAAAGTGTCCTAATCTGGATACTTGACACCATTCTAAAAGTATTTTAGAATGGACGACTCCTAACGTGGTGGTATACCCGCAGGTGATGGAGTCACCCTCTCTAAAGAGATGTCTTTCAATGAGGAGAGGGAATCGCATGAATGCCATATCATTTGCTTAGGCAATTGAGTCAATCATGCAATTTCTTGTACCAAACCAGATGTTGCTTCTGCATTTGGTATAGTAAGCAGATATTAATCCAATTCTGGAGAAATAAAAGGAAGCAGTTAAGAACATAAGAGGATATTCATGGTATATGGTAACAGCAGCCTCCTCTAGGAGGCGATTATCGGTTCAGGCTTCCAAAGCGACCTGGATGACAAAGATGCTGTCAGAGTTTTGAGTTTACCTTCTTCTGAGAAGCAGTATATTGTATAGGGTTCCAATAAGGATACTAAGATAGACATGGTGTAGGATGCTGGTTATGACTCAACGGAGGATATTGCCCAAGATGTTTCTTGGATAAAATTGTTCATTTATGAACTTGGTCCCATCATGTATCTAGAAAAATTCCTGAGACGGGGTATCTCTTAGTTCGGAAGATTGTTGATCTCCGCGAAGTTGAGACATAGAGAGAGGAAGTTGGAAAATTGTAGCGGATCCACCCACTGAGGCTATTTCTCGAATACGGATGTTTCACAAACATGGTTTTCGAAACTGATTAGTAGAGAAATTGGGAATTCGGTAGCACACGGGATGTAGGTATGCGATACCGCAATAATTGGCCTTAAGTGCAAGTAAGGGATTGTTGGATATAGTGCCCTCAAGGCAATTATTGTAATTGCAGAAACGTGATTATGATAATTGAGGAAGGACCTATACAGGTAGAACAATCTTACTCGAAATGATAGTATACTATCTTGTTTTTCTTTATCATTGATGCGTATACGTTTTACTTGCGTATCGCTAATATATAATGATGAAGCTCGTAGGATTCTTACTTGACTGCCAGCATTATTATGGCGATCATATACGTGAGAGATGGGTATTCCATAAGCACATCCTTAAATGTCCATAGTTGAGAGAGTATCAAACTGGGCATCGATATTCCGGAGTAGACTAGTGTATACGTTTTTAGACCCCGACGAGGGGCAGTGGCCTATCTCATAAGCCATTGGTGTTGTGTCACCTAAGATGGTATACAGGCTCTCACTGGAGATGAGTACACTGGACGGACTTGCCGAGAACTTCTAGATGGTATTATATTATCGTCAGATAGCAGTTCTCTAGTGGCATGAGTACGGGTTAGTCCTTTGACCTGAGCTCGTCATTTGTTTCGTGTGAGTTCCCACTGTACTTAGATTACTACCCTACCACGGCTCAAAAGAGTCATGCAAATATGTTTTAGTTGGGTACAGTCCCGAGTAACATAGAGGTAGTGAGCGATTGTCAGGGATTCGTCCTTCCTGGTATTAGGAGGCGATGTCGCTCTGTGATCAGTTGGCCATCACCCTAAATCCGTGGCTACGGTGGATGAGATTTACTGATAGGAGTTCAATAGTTTCTTAGTTGGTGATGAGCTTGACTCTGACATGACTTATCGGGTTATTAGGGGTCTGACATTATTCACCCCTAGACACAGTGTAATACTCTTAGAAGAAGAGACCAGACTGTACGGAGATTGTCACATTCTTTCTCAGTTGGGTACGGACGGATTTGGTTGTCGGCCTCCCTTTCGGCATATACCTAGGTAGCTGTTATGTACAGCTAGTGTCGTTGATGTGCCTGTGGTTTTAGATTTATCTAGTAAATTACTTCCAGTGTATTGTCAAGTCTTTAGAGTCTCATGCATAGGGTTTTCCCGGTTCAGACGGTATAATGTAGAGGCCGTATATTGATACGTGCAGGGGTTCGATTAAATACATGTACTTGCTATGCGGACTTTAATCGGACGGTTGATAATACTAGCCGGTTTAGGATTAAGCCGGATTATTAAATCAAGTATTGATTTGATAATTTATATGTATATATATTCTATTATTATTGTTCAATATTCATTTTCTCTCTCTTGGCTATTCGTATTTTTATACGGATACGCGTATATGTATTTCAATACGTATACCGGATTGTATTACGTATTTATACGGAATACTTCTAGAAGGAGGATGTCTTATTTGTGAATATTCATTTATTAATATTCAAGAATATGAGGTGGAGGGTGAGGTGGTTTTGGGTATGGTTGTGGACATATAGAGAGGGATGGGCTTCATTTGTTTATACAAATATGGTTGTGATATTTTATTGGATGGTTGAAAAATTGATATGAATCCATTCCATTCTCTCATGCATTCACCCCTTAGCTCATTTTTGTTATGACTACATCTTCATCCTTCTCCTCCTTCTTCATTTGCTCTCTTGAGTTTTATGTTTGAGAGAAACTGATAGTGGAAAGTTCCTATATCCCCACTCTCTATTTCTAGCAAGCTTGGAGCGTCGGTTGCTTCACTAGATGAAACCAGAGCTTGGATTGGTTCTCTTGGGTGGATCATCTTTGGCATAGAGATGCGCATCTCAAGTTTGTTCCCGACGGCCTATGAAGAGCTTTGAGGGGTCTTCCACGATTTGGTAAATACGTATCAAAGGTTGTAATCTCTAAATCTTGCATGCTTTTTTTCTAATTTAGTATTTGGAACAATCACCAGGAATTAGTTTCTAGTGCTCTCTGTAAAAAAAAATTCGATTCCGCATTGGCCGCAATTTCAGCGGCAAGGGCACTAGGAACTTTCAGACGCAATTCAGGGCACATCTCAAATATTCAAGGGTTCTTACAAAATTAGGACGGCTCTTTGCTAATTTCTATTACGAAACAACTCAATTTCGACTACATTATGAACAATGGCTTGAGGGTAACAATGGCTTGTTCCCAAAGTGATAAAAGATGCCAATGGAGATTGCATGCATCACCTTGTACTCAGAGGTACAGAGTTAACATAAACGTTGTTAACGTAAAAGTGTAATTATCATTTTTTTCAAATTGTTGATTGTTTTAATTGTTAAGTTATGCTAATGTTTGCATGTTTGTCATATTTGAGCAGTTCTCTATGGGCTATAAAGAGATACTACCCGACGCACACATGTTCCGGAGGATTTTCAAGCGACGGACATCTCCGAGTTACGAAGAAATTGGTAAGTGACATGCTTGTAGATGTTTTGAGATCACGACCGGGCTATCGGCCAATCGAACCTAAGAAGAAGTTCCATCAAAGGTTTGGGGTTAAGATTTCATATGATGTTGTATGAAATGCAAAGGAATAGGTACAAGAGACCCTCTTCGGCAGTTATCGTCATTCTTATGACTCGTTGAGATGGTATCAAAGCAAGTGCATGGAAACCAATCCCGGGAGCGTAATTAGCATCGACAAATCAGTGGATGACAGATTCATGAGGCTTTTTGTTAGCTATGTTGCTTTTATTAACGGGTATTTAGATGGTTGCCGGCCTCTCATATTTCTTGATGGAGCATTCATCAAGAACAGGTCCAAAGGCTTTCTATTGGCGGCGACTGCTTAAGACGGAAACAATGGTTTGTTTATGTTAGCTTTCACTATTTGTGATCAATAGAACATCACCAATTAGATATGGTTTTTAGGTTAGTTGAGGGCCGTGTTGTTTGATGGTTCTAAGGCCTACCACCCGCCACATACCCTTATATTTCTATCATACTCCGACAAGGGAATCAAAGAAGCGATTAGGATGTGCTTTTCCACCACATTGCATTCTTTACTTGATGCAGAATTTTAAAAATAAGCTCAAGAGCCTTGGTATGAAGAATTCAGAAGCCAAAACTTGCGCGCAACTGATGGAGACAGCCTGTTACCAATACACGATGGTTGAGTTCTTGGGGAAGATGAACCTATTGAAGGAGAAATCGATGGTTGCCAACAACTCGATGGTTGCCAACAACGCAATGGTTGAGCATTACAATCCTCAACATTGGGCTAATTGTTACTTCCCTGGAATAAGATACAATCTCAATTCTTGCTTCTATTATACACCTGATTTGGTAATGAACATGATTGACATAGTTTTTTATAACATTAGAGCAGCTGCCTATAACTTCTAACCAGTTGCCTGTAACTTCTACTGAGTTGCGTGTAATATCTATTAACTTGATTATAATTATTAAGCTGCATGTAACATTTACGGACTTGCTTGTTACCTCTAGGTAGTTGCCTGTAATATCTAATAAGTTGCCTATAACTTCTAATAAGTTGCATGTAATATGTATTAAAGTTGTATGTAACATCTATTTATATGTTTGTTGAATGCAGGTGCGGTCATGTTACATTCAATGTTGATGAATCGTATAATAACTGGATACATGAGTCTTGCACTTTTCCTATTCTTCAAATGGTGGACCACATAAGGGTATGTTTGATGGATTGCTTCAATAGTCGGTGAAAAAAGCCGAAAAGTGGACTGGAGTATAATGTCCCAATTTGGAGGACATCCTAAACAAAAAAAATTGGACACCGCTAAGGTTTTTCTATTCATCAAGCTGATACGGAGCATTATGAGGTGTTTGACATTAAAATTGTTCGGATCAATATGTCGGCTCGCTCATGTTCATGCCGAGAATGGGATGTTACTAAGATTCTTTGTAGGCATGCTTGCGCCGTTATCAATTCCTTAAGGCAATCAACCTATAACTATTGTGATCCTTTCTTGACGATCGAATATTTCATGGCGATTTATGCGAATAAAATTTACCCAGTATCTACATTTGACAAGCGAATGGTCATGGAAGAGAATATTGAGATCCATCCTCTTTTGATGAGAAAACAGCCGGGAAGGCCCCTTGCAAGGTGCATAAAGGGTTGCTCAAAAGAGGAAGACGATTCGCGCTAGGTGTGGCAACAAGGGTCACAATAGAGAGACATGCACTGCTTCGATCGATTAAGATTTAAAATAGCTACATATTGGTTGTTTGGTATTTTGTTTTATGTTAATATATCCACCGTCAAGTTTCATAGACCTTTTGTACTAAAACATTACGGTGTTCATTATAATTTTGCTGTAAATTTTTCTATTGGTTAAGTATGCATCTAAATGAAATTTAGAAACTGTTTTATGAATCCTTTTATTTGCAGTTGCTTATAACATTTAGGCACTTGCCTGCAACTTCTGATAAGTTTCCTACAACTTCTAGGCAGTTGCCTGTAATTTATAAGTAGTTTCCTGTAATTTCTAAGCACTTGCCTATAACTTCTAACCAGTTGTCTGTAACTTGTAAGCAGTTGCCTATAACATCTAACCATTTTTCTGTAATTTCTAGTCAGTTGCCTGTAACTTCTAAGTAGTTGCTTGTAACTTGTAAGAAGTTGCCTCAGACGTCTCCTGTTAAAAATAGAAACTTATATTTTGAAGAAAAAAATTAGCAGACGTCTGTACCGGACATCTACAGTTCAAAAATTTCTTAAGCAGACGTCTGTTTAGTCGTCTCTGAAATAGAACTAGAGATTTGAAAATGGAAATTTACTTCACCAGACGTCTGTATGAGACGTCTGGTTTTCAAAAAAAAAATTTAAGCAAACATATGTACCAGACGTCTGCAGTATGAGTATATTTTGTTTTCAAAAATTTCTTAAGCAGACGTCTGCAGTTTAGGGTTATGCTAGCGCCCCGGCCATCAATCTGTGGCCAAATGTAAAACAAAAACTTTTAGAAACCGATGCTAACGGAACCCGTTACCCGGATCATACTATTAACCCTAAACTAGTTATAGATAAAGGAGTTTAAAGAGGTTATACAGAACGATCCGTGTCCTTCGGTCTTCAACCTCTGTCCCAAGCTCCTCGCGGCTTCCTTGATCAAGTTTGATCTCCGGTCTCCCCCCATCGAAGACGATCCACGTCGAGAGTTAGTAATACGGGCTCCGACCTAAAAACCGAAGCAACTCGAGTATCTAGTTTGCTAGCCTAGATAGCCAAGATGAAGTAGAGATTATTTATGATTACTTTGTCTCAATACATCCTAAGTTTCTCAACACATGAGACATGTAGGGTGGAGGTTGAAGAAGATGCCATAGGAGAAAAAGTGTGAGCTCAAGAAAAGGCAAGTGAAGAAAGAAAGTGTCTGCTCTTTTCTTTTAGTGTAGTGAGATATTAGTTGTGAGTAACTAAAGAAAATCCCCAAGTCAAGAAAATATCTGCCTCTACCCAATAAATATCCCACAAGCTCACTATAAATATCTCAAAATACTACAAAAAACACATCATGCCACCATGACCCACCACTATGAGTCACAAGTGCAGATGCATGAACCCATGCCAACCATGACTCACACTTTCCCACCAAATAAACATTTAAAACCCTAAATGTTTAATAACAAAATGAAATGGCATCTTCTAAAGTAAACTTGTAACCAATTACGAGAATATCCCTCATTCGTACATACATACATGTATCCGTATTCCGACTGAATACGAATAAAACGAGATGAAAATAATCCAAAAATATAATACTAGAATCCGGCTTAAACCAAAGCCCACTAGTATTATCCGTCCGATCATGATACATGCACAAGTGTACGTATATGATCGAGCCATGCCATAAAACCATACGGCCTCTACAACGTTTCACCCGAAACAGAGAAACCCTCTATGTGGGAATCTAAAGACTCGTCAATACGCTGGCAGTGGGTTTAACCACAAGCACATCAGTGGCACTAGCTGTACGTAACGGCTACCCAGGTATTGAGCGAAAGGGAGGCCGACGAGCAAATTCATCCTGAAACCCCTACTGAGCCTGACAGTGACAATATCCGTACAATCTGGTCCGTTCGTCTATGAGTATCGCAAATCGAGTCTAGGGTGTGGATAAAATCAGAGCCCTAATAACGCGACAATTAGTATCGGTATGAAGCCCATCACCACCTGAGAAACTACTGATCCGAATCATTAATTCTCGACTACCTTGGCCAAGGATTTCTGGTGACGGCCACCCGTGCACTCCGTGACATCAACCCCCAATACCGGGAGAGACGAATCCCCTTACGATCCGCTCACCGTCTCCATGTGACTCGGGACTGTACCCAACTAAAACCTGTTTGCACGACTCCTTTGAGCCGTGGTAGGGTAGTAATCAAAGCACAGTAGGAACTCACATGAGACAAAACACGATCTCAGGTCGATAGACTAACCTGTACACATGTCACCAGGGAACTGCTATCTGACAATAGATATAATACCAACTAGCATGTTCCTGGCAAGTTCGTCCGGTGTACTCATAACCCAATGAGCACATGTATACATCTTAGGTGAACCAACTGACACCAATGGCTTGTGAGACCGGCCACCGCCCCTCGTCGGGGTCTCGATCTGTATACACTAGTCTACTCTTGGAGTATCGATGCCCAGTCTCGAAACTCCCATGACTATGGCACTTTAAGGATGTGCTTATAAACCACCCAACTCCCACGTATATGATCGCCATCATACTGCTGATAGTCAAGCAAGAATCCTATGGGCTCTATCAACATATAATAGTGATCTGTAATGTCACATGAAGCATGTACACGATGATAAAGACAAACCAGATAGTATACTATCATCTCGAGTAAGACTGTTCTACTGGTATAGGTCCTCCCTCAATCATTGCAATCACGTCCAATAATTAATTTGAGGGCACTATAGCCAACAGAATATACATGAATAGAACATAACAAATGAATAATTCAAGCATGATATGAAGCATAATGAACCAATCCATAATAATAACAGAAATAGGATAAAGCTTACAGACTTCATACAACAACAACTCAGTCTTAGGTTACATACTTTATAATAATAGAAAACAAAATAGTAACTAATACATAAGCAAACCGATAATTAAGACTGTTCTTCTGGATTTTGTGGGTCTTGAGTACTGATCAGTCGAAAATATTACATTTTTAACACATCAATTTCCCTATTATTTGCAATCATCTAAAGGTGTTCGGTATAAATATAGCACATATTAGCAAATTGACTGTAAAATACCAAATAACTGGTGTTATACATTATAACCGGCATTTTGAGGGAAATTGAGTGTTTATTATTGCACGCATGATCTTTGTATATCGCAACACTTGTCTCGAGATTGTGTGCAGGAAATTCCAGGTAAAAGAGTCAAAACTGCTAAAAGTGCTGATAAAAATGCGCCAAGTCCAAGACTTGTGATCTAGCAGTGAACAAAAAATTATAAAAATATTCCAGACATTCTAAAAGTGTCATAAAGCCAACAGAGGAATTACCAGGAAGTTTGATGCATCAAGCACTCCAAACGGCCACGGATCCGCGACCGAAGGGGGCTATTGGCGGCGGATCCGCGGCCACGTCAACGCATCTTCGGCAGATTACCATCTCGGGCTTCTCCTTTCACTGGCCAAACCTCTTCAAGACATTTCAATCTCCAGAGATCCCCAGAAGCATCCGTCCTAACAGCCAAGCTTCTTGTACAAACTAAACACTACCAAGCTTCTTAAGGAAGCTAGCTAACTACCTAAATCTAGAAACTTCCTTCATAACTACCAAGCTTGCAAGAGAAGCTAACCCTAGCTTAGCTTTTAAAGGAAGCTAAACCTAATCAAGCTTCTAGGGGAAGCTAAAGAAGAAGGCTATAAAAGGAGCCCTAGGGCATCATTCTAAGGTTGTTCAACAATTTCCAACCACAAGTTAAGTGACACAACTTATGCATCCAAACCCTAATCCAATTCCAAAAGCCAATTCAAGATCTCCGAGTACAAAATCAAGCAAGAAGCCATCAAGCCTTTTTGAAGCGACGCCGATCTTCAACCGAGCAAGTGATCCAAGACGATCCGCGACTCACGGAGACTATGCGAACCTAATTCGACGATCGCGTTCTTTCTTCAATTCGTGTAGTCTTGAGTGATTTGTAACGACATGTTGAATAATGAAAGGTGAAAACTCTTGATCTTGCTTTTCTTTACATTTAAGCATTATGATGAGTTCTCAATTCTTGATTGTTTTCTTTGTCATGATGTTTGAGTAAAAACTCCGCTCGTGGAGGAATCGAGAAAATAGATAGATGATGATGATTAAATTCTTGAACGATTCTTAAGTTCTATGAGTTTTGTTAACTTTAGGAAATTGAATCATCGACAACCTAGTTTCAAGCGACATTCTTTCTTGAATGTTTTCGCTCTTAATTAGAGATCAACGATCAATGATTGAATTTCCTAAAGGCTAGAATTTGAATGCTAATCAATGAAAGGACAAGGGATATAATGAAGAAACCATAATTTCTTCAATAGATCCCTAATTCTCGTTGATCGTCATCGATCTAGCAACAAATCATCAATGGATAAGAATACGTAATCACAAGACTTCATCATCACTATCGATTCGATCGATTCCTACGAGCCTCATTAAAAATCTTGATAACTAATTCAAATTGGACGATTATTGATTCTTGATTTTTGATCTTTATTTTCTCTTAATTCTTGAAACTAAATTTCAAAATTCTTGAATCATTTTCTTTTCTCCTTTAATTTTCGACTCAACTAAAACAAATACGATCAAATCTCACTTTCCCTGTGGACGATCTGCACTCGCTAATGAACCTACATCGACACCGTTAATTGATTACGGTTTACAAATTTCTTTGATTGTGATATATTTTATATTTTCCATACACATCGAGAAAAATATCAATCAAATGGCGCCGTTGCGGGGGATAATGTGCTAATTTGTTCGTTTTTTAAATTTGAGTTGAAAATTTTATTCCATCAGAATTTTTGGATCAAAATTCGCACAAACACTAAACGATTCGTTGTGATTTGTTGCAAGGAAATCTGGAATCTGTGGAGCGATGGAAAAAAAATTTCTGAATATTCCAGGGAGTTCAGTGAGTGAACAGAAGCCTTTGTACCAATTTTCGTGCAGGAATCTCAACATCAGGCCGCGGAAGCGCGGCCATTGTGTGCATATTGCGGCGGAAACGCGGCACTCCTAGGGTTTCGCTCTATGAAAATTCTCAGGTATAATTCTCACTTTCTTATCTCCTCCTTGATCTGCTCCATTAACCAACTTCTGCAGGTTTCTTTGCAAAAATTCGCAGCGCCGCAAAAAGCAAAATTGTGCGTGTTTGATCTTGGTTGTTTGCATTTTTAATATGAAAATTAAGGGGCAAAGACCAAATTCTGATTAGGTGGGGAGTTCATTACCCTTCCTAAGCCCCAAAATCATAAAACTGCATCCGCATCACCCTCATTAACTAAAAAATATCTAGACATGACTCTAAGGACCGTCGCGCTCACTTAGGACAGAAGGAGGTCGTGGGTAATCTATTGCTTATCCGCGTTTCTTTTGTGGTGTCTAAGGCAAGTGTGTCTAAGGCAAGTGATTACTTAATTAGGCCAACTACTTACGTAGTGGAGAACCTCCCACTTACCTGGCACTTACCTGGCCACAGGAGAGGCAAAGAGGCAGTAGAGGATTTATCTTGCGACTTGTCTTCTGGAAATCTAGGAGCGGTCTAGAGACTTGACCTAGGTGACCACTAGACTTAGGGTTGCTTGTGTATTTTGTGATTTGAATTTTTCAAAAATCCGTATTTTTCAAAAAAAACAAACACCAAACTCATCTTTTCCTTAATTATCACAACGCTGCCACTTGTGCTAAACCCTTTAGTGCATGCTCGGCTGGACACGGGATTCTAGTGCCCGTCTTGTCCGCGTTCCTCCTATCGACTCCGAAGTCAGTATTTCTACATCTACTACTTCTTTACCTACTACCACACCCACTTCGATGGTCAATTCTCCATCGAACTTCTTTAACACTACTCTGCCACCGTCCGCAGGTACGCAGAATCCACCCCGCATCTCTCTCCAAGAGAGATGTTACCCTATGCGAAGTCCTCTTTCGACCTGTCTCACCATTCCACCAGCCAACGGGGACAACTTTGAAATAAAACCCTAATACATCAATTTTCTACCAAAATATCACGGTCTCGAGTCTGAAGACGCATATGTCTTTATTACCAAATTTGAAAATGTATGCGCTATGATGGGTACTTCACAGCTTTCTATGGATGCTATGAGTCTACGTCTTCTCCCATTCACCTTGTGCGATATAACCGAGAAGTGGCTTTATAACACAGCCGCACATTCTATTTCAAATTGGGATGAATTCGTTGCAGCATTCCTAAAGAAATTCTACCCCAATCATAAGACAGCTCGAGTCCGTAGCGAAATAAATCAATTTACCCAGCTTCCAAATGAACCATTCTCGAAGTGTTTTGAACGCTTCAAGGATCTGTTAGTTCAATGTCCACATCACGGAATTCCTTGATGGGATCTGTGCAGAATCATATATGAGGGCATTAATCCTACCACAAAACAGAACCTTGAATCTATGTGTCAAGGCACTTTCATGACTAAAGATGATGGTGAAGCCTGGAGATTCTTAGAAGATTTCGCTGAAAAATCTTTACAGTGGGAGAGTGTAAACCAGTCATCGTCTAGGGGTGGCATTCACTAAATTGATGTTTCCATAGGACTTAGAGCTGAAATGGCAGCAATGCAAAAGAAGCTCGAAGCTATGGAACATAAATTTTTAGCAGCCTCCCTAAATCAGATGTCGCTCCCCAAAACTGTATGTGGATGCTGTTCTGATCCATCACATCTTACGGAAGAATGTCCATTAAATTCTCTGTTTCAAGGTCAAGAGTATATCAATACTGTTTTCCAACAAAGACGTAAAAACGATCCGTATTCTTCCACTTATAATCAGGGTTGGAGGAATCACCCTAATTTTGCTTGGAACGAACATCAAAATCAAAACACGGTTCCAAATCAAAACAATTTTCAAAGGGCTCCTCCACCACAACAGCAACCACTTCAACTAACTCAGCATCCCTACCAGTCACAAAATTTTCAAAACCAGGTCAACACACCTGCACCGTCTAGTCCTTTGCAGTTGACCAGTTCTGATGAATCCTCTTCATTCGCACAAACCATGAATTTGCTTTTGACAAATTTCATGCAAGTTTCGGCTGAAATAAAGACTTCTGTCGATAAAATCCAGAAAAACTCTGACTATCGTGGAGAGAGTATTAAATCGATGGAAGCAGAAATTGCAAGATTAAAAGCCGAAATGAGTGCGAGAGAGAAATGGAAATTTCCGTCTCAACCCCTACCGAATCCTGGGCATTACAATGTGAATGTTATCACAACGTTGAGATCAGGAAGAGTGCTGAATAATCATGTTGGGGAAGAAATTGATGATAATGAAAAATCTATCAATAATACCCCGGCTGAGACCTTTCCTTCCACACACACTTCTACTTCTGATCCTTGTTCTTCTACCCCACCACCTTCTTACGAGCCTATTCTTCGTTTCCCCCAAGGCTCGACACCTCAGCAAACCTCTTCTAGTCCACCAAAGACGATCCCCACTCCTATTCTGGGATCACTTCCACACACACCACCTTCTCCAATGATGGACCCAGCTCTTATTGCTAAATCTCTTTATCCTAATCAGTTAAGAGGTAACAAATCCAGTCCACATATGGAGAAGATTATAGAAATGTTCAAACAGGTTAACATCAACATCCCTCTCATAGATGCTATCCAACAAGTCCCCGCTTATACGAAAATTCTTAAAGACTTGTGCACTAAGAAGAGGAAGACTCAAGTGACAAAGAAGGTCTTCATGACAAATAATGTTAGCACTGCTTTTACCCTATAGTTACCAAACAAACGTAAGGACCCAGGATGTCCTACGATATCGATTTCTATTAAGGTAAAAACACCAGCCGTGCTTTACTTGACCTGGGCGCAAATGTTAACCTGCTTCCATATGTTGGGATCAAAATTTGCACCCCGGTTGACCGAGTCAAAGTCAAGGTCAACCCCAAGCCAGATGGGCCCAAGCCCAGGTCAAGCGGGCCCATACCTAAGTCGAGCCCGCGGCCAGCCTCCTCCATGCCAAAATATAGATCATGTAATAAATAAATTTTTATGTAATTTTTTATGCATGAATGTATGCAAAATAGGCATAAAGCAAAATTTTTGTAAAGCCCATGGCTTATGTGCAAAAAGAAATGGTACATGAGCCATGGGATGGGCAAAATGCCATTTTGTAAAGCCCAATGGGCTATATGTAAATATGTAAGCCTATATAAGGCAACATGATGATGAATAAAAGACGCTTTTCATTTTCCCTCAAAATCTAGGGTTTGTGCCTTTTTCCCCTTTCTGAAGGTTCTAAACCTTCTTCTTTCTTTTGAATTAAATCAAGAGTTTTAATCTTCCTTTTATAAAACTAAATAATTTTTCACCACAAAACCCACAAAGGGGAACTCAGATCTTCCATCAGATCTTAAAAAAAGAGATTTTTAAAATCTCACACTTCTTGATCTTCAAGATCCGGCCAACAAAGGAAGAAGAAGGAGGCCCATCTCCAGAAACCCCACTTTAGGGAAGAGCTAGGAATCTCAAAGAAGAAGCCTTTCATCAGCTTCAAAACATCTTAGGAGTTCAACTCCACTCTAATTTCTCTTTCGGGAGTTTCTGAGGCTAAAAGCCGCTTTTCTTGCCGGCGCCCAAGCGCCTAGCGCTCCAGCGCTCAGCGCCCACGTACCGACACGTGGCGCGCTAGCGCTCGAGCGCCTAGCGCCCAGCGCTCAAGCGCCCAGCGTCCACGTGCCGACACGTGGCGTGCTAGCGCTCGAGCGCCTAGTGTCCAGCGTCCAGCGCTCAAGCGCTAAGCGCCCATGTGCCGACACGTGGCGCGCTAGCGCTCAAGCGCCCAGCGCTCAAGCGCCAAGCGCCCACGTGTCGACACGTGGCGCACTAGCGCTCAAGCGCCCAGCACCCACGTGTCAAACACGTGGCGCGCTAGCGCCTCAGCGCACAGCGCCTAAGCGCACAGCACCTAAGCGCCCAGCGCTCAAGGCGCTAGCTCCACGCGTCCTTTGGGCACTTTTTCCCCTTTTTTATATATATGTATACATGTGTATATATATATAGATACTCACACACTCCACAACAACGTCCCTCTAAAAAAAATTTTGGGCCGGAGCGCTGCCCCACACCCCGCAAGGGGGCTGCTAGCCCCTTGACCCCCAGCCCGCTATCAGGGTAGCGGGACCCCCGTAAAAACTCTGCGGGGCTCCCGATATATCCAAAACCCTTTCAAAACACAAAAATGCACATTGAGTTCGCATGACCAGTTTAACCCGTTAATCGGAAGTTCCCTCGCTCCAAAGGCAAGGGGTAATTAACGGCAGCTTAGTCCGCGGTTGCCGGAGATTCAGATCCCCACAATCAATAAACCCCTGCCTACCCTAGACAGGGGGAATCTGTAGTACGCCTGAAAAGCGCGCGCGTATTCCCATCTCAATGGGGTGACGAAAAACACCCTACAGATTCTGGCACGCCCGGTGGGACTAATCTCTCCTCCCATATTTCGGGTTAAACGTTCATGCGAACTCAATCAATATGCATACCCATATCTATACTAAAATAATGCTTTTTCATGCAGGTTTCAAGCAATCACTTTTCAACAATGTCTCCTATGATGAACTCAGCTCTCAGCACGGCTCCCATCTCATACATGATGAAGATGGACGCCAAGACGGTCCTTCCGGCCAGTCTCGGGCGACAATGGGAAGAGCCGCCGCTACCATTCGACTCTATCCTGTTCGTGTCAGCTAACGCCATCCCAGCTCCTCAAGCCCCGGTAGCAGACAAACCGGTCTCGAAAGGCAAGAGGCCAAATGTGGTGGTCTCGAATGCGCCCCAACTCAAACGCAAGTCGGTGTTCGAACGACTTTCTTTGGCCCCAACTAGAGGCAAGACCATCAATACCAACAAAGATACAACGCGTCTTGAGCAAGCTCCGGCGGTGCCCCTAACAACTACTCGATCGGGTGTCTTCTCTAAGCTCCCCGCTAATCGACTCATAATGGATTCCCGGAGAACGGATGCCCGCCAAGCCCTTAAAATTGAGAAGCTAAGGCAGAAAAGGCTCAGATATATAGCCAACAAAAGGGCTAGGGCTCCTGCTAGGCTGAACCTCATGAGGTTCGAAGAACAGGGTTACCCTGCCAAAGATGAGGAAATGGCTGGATAAGTGGTCCACACTGTCTACATGGTGGGCACGCGCAGCAAGAGCAAGGACGGGGCCACCACATCTCAAATCCAATCTGGCTTGAATATGGTTGCCGCTTCCCAAGGACAGCCGCCTCTGCTGGGTGATGAAAACCCTCTCGATGAGGATGATAGGCAGAAAGACCCTTCGGTCCATGAGGAGTCGGGCTCGGAAAGCAAAGATGAGCCAATCTTCCGTCCCAAGAACGCAGAGCAGCAACTTCTCCAAGAGCTCCGAAAGCAGCTCAGAAACAAAGACAAGGAGATGGCCAAGCTCTACTCAAAAATTGACGACTTGACAAACGTCGTCTTACAGCTCACGGCCCAACTTGCCTCTCAGCCGCCCAATCAAGCGCAAGGCTCTGCTCGTGAACTGGGAAATGGTGCCCCAAAGCAGCCGACGCCTATTCCCTCAAATCCAAAAGTGGGCGAACCGCATGAAAATCAGTCGCATCCTATCTCGGAAAATGTCTTGGCTACCGATGACAGTTGCCCGCTAACTCAAGATCAAATCATGGATTTGGTTGCCGGCAAAGTCAAAACATTGGTGGCCGAAGCCGAAGCGCAAAAAAATATCAGCAGTAGTGGGAGACCATATCCTGCTCAGTATGATCTGGTAGAATTTCCTAGCGGCTATGTCATCCCCAAATTCGGAAGATTCGATGGGACGGGAAATGCGAATCAGTACATCGCCCACTTCAAAGCTTCATGTGGGAATACTGGGGGCAACGATGCGCTTCACCTCCGCCAGTTCGTTAATAGCTTGACCGATGTTGCTTTCGACTGGTACGCGAGCATACCGGATGGCTCCGTTACTACTTTCGTCAAAATGGAATCTTTGTTTCGACAAAGGTTCATGAGCGTCAGCGATAAGATCACCATTACCGAACTCGTAAGGACCAAGCCCAAGAACAACGAAAGCAGCACGGATTTTATAACCCGATGGCGCAATCTCTCCGTCAAATGTGAACCGCCGATAGAGCAGGACCAATCTGTCAGTCTCCTCGTCGGAAATCTCAACAATTGGATGGCACCGTTTCTATTAACCGCGGGTCTCAAAACATTCCAAGAGCTGACCAGAAAAGTTCAGATGCTGGAGCGCTCGAAGCAGGAGTCCTCCTCTGACTCTCAAAATAACAATAGGTCCTGGAGAAACCGAAAGGACAAAAATCGCAAAGGCGGAGGTTCTGACGATACTGTATCTTTTAACACTTCGGCTAACCGAAATAAGCAAGGGATGAGCGGGCCTAATGCCAACCAGCCTCGGAAGCCAGTGTTCGGAAAGGGAGGAGAATCTCTACTGAAAGAGAAGCTGGATAAGATCTATTCCTTCAGAAGGGACAAAGTCCACAAAATATTCAAAGACGCCCTGAGGAACGGTCTACAACTGCCAGAGTCAAAAAGACCGCAGGAAGCAAATATAACCGACAACCCCAAATACTGCCCCTATCACAGAGTGATAGGTCATGTCATTGAGGACTGCTTCGTCTTCAAAGATTGGGTCGAAAAGCAATACAAGGCTGGAGAGATAGAACTGTCTAATGGCGTGTTAACAAACAGTCCATCTGCGACCGCCAATTTCATACAAACGGAGACCGAAGTTCTTCGTGAAATTGATTCTCTCAGACATCTGCCTTTCTCTGAAAACAGTCGACCACCCGTCATTAAACTGGGAACAGTCGACCTCTAAGTCGTTAAACTGGGAATGTAAAATATAAAATAAAATAAAATATATGTAAATAAACAAAAAATGTGTAAATAAAAGAAAAATAAAGAAAAGCAGAAATGATAGGGCAACTCGCAATAAAAATCAGCGAGTAAAAATAAAAATGAAAATAAAGCCGAAATGATGGAGCAACTGCGAATAAATAGCCGAAATGATAGGGCAATCGCGACCTTCGCGATAAGAAAAGCTGAAATGATAGAGCAATTGCGGTAAAACAAAAACAAAAACAAAAAAAACAAACAAAACATAGGCGAATGATGAGTCGCTCCTGATACCATATTCCAGTGCAGCGATGCAGACGCCAACAAAAATTCAAATTTCCAAAATTCTCCCGGCCCTACGGTTGGTCCCCAAATTGACTATCGTATACAATCCACGGCCTCAAATAATTCTCATCATACCCATGCCCCACCACAATCACCAGTTACGCGGCTAGTCTCCGCCTTTGGAATTATGCTCCATTGAGAAGACCCACTCATGTGTCCTCACTATACATGAGGAGAACCAACCTTTGTGGGATCCTTACGACTCATAAAGGAAAAACACACTTAGGAGTCCTCACGACTCCTAAGGAGAAAATACACCTGTGGGATCCTTATGACTCGTAGGGAGAAAATGCTTTTATGGGACCCTCACGGCCCATAAAATTGAAAAGCCTAAGGTGATAGGGATCTAAACCTGTCTCCTAAGCCATCGCTTCCCAACCCCCAAGTGGCGAATGATGAGTCGCTCCTGGTACCATATTCCAGTACAGCGATGCAGACGCCAACCAAATTCCAAATCCCATACCACAATGGCGAATGATGAGTCGCTTCTGGTACCATATTCCAGTGCAACGATGCAGATGCCAACAAAATCTCAAAATTTTTCCGGCCCTACGTTCTGGATCATACATCCTGCAAAACCGTATACAATCCACGGGCGTAAAACGATCTCAATCTCTCCCAAGTCCTACCGGCGAGACCGCATTCAAAGTCCCACCGGCGGGGAAGATTCAAAAAAAAGGGAGAGAAGAAAAAAAGAAGGTATGTCCACAAGCAAAATGGGCACGGATGAAAACCCGAAAGGGCTCCGTGAGTAAAAACAGCAGGACTGCCGGCGAGTTTGTGAAAACCCGAAAGGACGCAAACTCGTGAAAAAGAGATGAAATGCACTCGCAAAGTCCTCTCGACTTTGTGAGGAGAAAATTCCCGCATGAGATCCTTACGACTCACAAAGGAGCAATACACTTGGGAGTCCCTACGACTCCTAAGGAGAAAATACACTTACGGGATCCTTACGACCCGTAGGGAGAAAATTCTTTGTGAGACCCTTACGGCTCACAAAATTGAAAAGTCTTAGGTGATAGGGACCTAAAACCTGTCTCCTAAGCCATCGTTTCTTAATAAGCAAACGCAAATGATGATTCGCTCCTGGTATCATATTCCAGTGTAGCGATGCTGATGCCAAACAAAAAAAATCAGTTCCTAAGTCCTCCCAGGGAAAATGATGAGTTGCTCCTGGCATTATTCCAGTGCAGCAATGCAGATACCAAACTAAAACCAAATCCTCAAATCCACTCAAAGACAGACGATGATTCGCTCCTGGTACCATATTCCAGTATAGCGATACTGATGTCAACCCAAATCAAATCAAACCAACAACCTCTGTGGCGGAATCATGCTCCGTCCCAGAATTTACCTCGTGTCGAAATCATGCCTCGCCTCGGGATATCTACCTTCCCTGCCGGAATTATGCTCCACCTCGGAATCAAATCAACTAACCAGCTCTGCGTCGGAATCATACTTCGTCTCAGAGTGTCCCCCACGTCAAAATCAAGCTTCGCCTCGGTGTATCTGCCTTCCCTGTCGGAATTATGCTTCGGCTCAGAATCAACCAGCGACCTCCTCGTCGGAATTAAGCTCCGCTCTTCGGAATGATGCTCCGATCCTCGGAATTATGCTCTGATCCCCGATGTTATGCTCATCGGAATTATGCTCCGATCCCTGGAATGATGCTCCGCTCATCGGAATGATGTCCGATCCCTGGAATCATACTCCGCCCTTCGGAATGATGCTCCGATCCTTGGAATCATGCTCCGCTCTTCGGAATGATGCTCCGATCCCTGGAATCATGCTCCGCTCATCGGAATGATGCTCCGATCCCTGGAATCATGCTCCGCTCATCGGAATGATGCTCTGATCCCTGGAATCATGCTCCGCTCAACAGAATGATGCTCCGATCTCTGGAATCATGCTCCGCCCTTCGGAATGATGCTCCGATCTCTGGAATCATGCTCCTCCCTTCGGAATGATGCTCCGATCCCTGGAATGATGCTCCGATCCCTGGAATCATGCTCCGCTCTTCGGAATGATGCTCCGATCCCTGGAATGATGCTCCGCTCAACGGAATGATTCTCCGATCCCGGAATTATGCTCCGACTCTTCGGAATGATGCTCCGATGTTTGGAATCATGCTCCGCGCTTCGGAATGATGCTCCGATCCTTGGAATAATGCCTCTACTCTTCGGAATTATGCTTCGACTCTTCGGAATGATGCTCCGACCTTGGAATTATGCTCTGCAAATCGGAATGATGCTCCGATCCCCGGGAATCATGCTCCCCGAGGGATACTCCGACCCTGGAATTATGCTCCACGAATCAGAATGATACTCCGATCCCCGGGAATTATGCTCCCCGGGATGACACTCCGCCCCTGGAATGATGTTCCACCTCGAAGTCCAACTTCAAGATCCATCAATTTCACGCACACAACTCAAATGTGCGGTGTGCATTTATTGATGGGGGCACTTTGTTAGGGTAAAAATTTGCTCCCCGGTTGACCGAGTCAAAGTCAAGGTCAACCCCAAGCCAGGTGGGCCCAAGCCCAGGTCAAGCGAGCCCATGCCCAAGTCGAGCCCGCGGCCAACCTCCTCCATGCCAAAATATAGATCATCAATAAATAAATTTTTATGTAATTTTTTATGCATGAATGTATGCAAAATAGGCATAAATCCAAATTTTTGTAAAGCTCATGGCTTATGTGCAAAAGGAAATGGCACATGAGCCATGGGATGGGCAAAATGCCATTTTGTAAAGCCCAAGGGGCTATATGTAAATATGTAAGCCTATATAAGGCAACATGATGATGAATAAAAGACACTTTTCATTTTCCCTCAAAATCTAGGGTTTGTGCCTTTTCCCCATTTCTGAAGGTTCTAAACCTTCTTCTTTCTTTTGAATTAAATCAAGAGTTTTACTCTTCCTTTTATAAAACTAAATAGTTTTTCACCACAAAACCCACAAAGGGGAACTCAAATGTTCCATCAGATCTCAAAGAGAAGAGATTTTTAAAATCTCACACTTCTTGATCTTCAAGATCCGGCCAACAAAGGAAGAAGAAGGAGGCCTATCTCCAGAAACCCCACTTTGGGAAAGAGCTAGGGCTCTCAAAGAAGAAGCCCTTCATCAGCTTCAAAATATCTTAGGAGTTCAACTCCACTCTAATTTCTCTTTCGAGAGTTTCTGGGGCTAAAAGCCCCTTTTCTTGTCGGCGCCCAAGCGCCTAGCGCTCCAGCGCCCACGTGCCGACATGTGGCGCGCTGGCACTCGAGGGCCTAACGCCCAGCATCCACGTGCCGACACGTGGCGCGCTAGCGCCCGAGCGCCCAGCGCCCAGCGCCCAGCGCCCACGTGCCGACACGTGCACGCTAGCGCTCGAGCGCCCAGCGCCCACGTGCCGATACGTGGCGCGCTAGCGCTCGAGTGCCCAGCGCCCACGTGTCGACACATGGTGCACTAGCGCTCGAGCACCTAGTGCTCAAGCGCCCAGCACCCACGTGTCGAACACGTGGCGCGCTAGCGCCTAAGCGCACAGCATCTAAGCGCTCAAGGCGCTGGCTCCACGCGTCCTTTGGGCGCTTTTTCCACTTTTTATATTTATGTATACATGTATATATATATAGATACTCACACACTCCACAACACCGTCCCTCTAAAAAAAATTTGGGCCGGGGTGCTGCCCCGCACCCCGCAAGGGGGCTGCTAGCCCCCTTGACCCCCAGCCCGCTATCCGGGTAGCGGGACCCCCATAAAAACTCTGCGAGGCTCCCGATATATCCAAAACCCCTTCAAAACACAAAAATTCACATTGAGTTCGCATGACCAGTTTAACCCGTTAATCGGAGGTTCCCTCGCTCCAAAGGCGAAGGGTAATTAACGGCAGCTTAGTCCGCGGTTGCCGGAGAATCGAATCCCCACAATCAATAAACCCCCGCCTACCCTAGGCAGGGGGAATCTGTAGTACGCCTGACAAGAGCGCGTATTCCCATCTCAATGGGGTGACGAAAAACACCCTACACCATATTCTGTCTACGAGCAGTTAGGGATTGGAGAGTTAAAACCAGCTCATTGCACTCTCCAAATGACAGATCGTTCAATCACCAAACCTAGGGGTGAACTGGAGGATGTGTTGATAAAAGTCGGGGAATTTTTATTCCCTGTGGACTTCATTGTTCTCGATACACAACCTGTAGCAAACCCACGGAACCAAATTCCGGTGATTTTGGGTCGACCATTCCTTGCCACTTCCAATGCTTTCATTAACTGTCAAAACGGTTCAAGGAACCTATCTTTTGGAAAATGACAATTGAACTGAACATCTACAAAATTGGAAGTCAGCCGTCTGAACCCTCTGCTCACATACTTGATGTTTGTTCTGTCCACGAGATTTCTCCCGAAAGTTGCGAAGTTGATGAACTTTGCTTTGATGATCTCGAAGACACTAGCACATCAATGTTTGATCTTTCACATCTTAGTAAGGACACACTATCCACTCCTGAGTCTGACACTCTTGACTCATCACCTTCCGTGTCTGTATCTTTTGCAGGCTACGAGTTCCTTTGTGACTCTAAATATCATTCGATGATCCCACCTTCTATAATTTCTCCGCCAGTATTAGATCTCAAACTTTTACCTTCTCATATTAAATATGCATATTTAGGTGAGAATGAGTCCTTACCAGTGATCATATCTGCTTCTCTAGCATCAGAGCAAGAGAATGCGCTTTTGACGGTATTGATCTAATAGGCAGACGTTTGGTTGGACTATGGCTGACATCAAAGGGATCAGTCCCTTGATTGTAGAACATCATATACATCTGATGGATGAAGCCAAGCCAACCCGAGAACCACAGAGACGGTTAAACCCCGTTATGAAGGATGCGGTTAAGAAAGAAATCGTCAAATGCCTTGACAATGGTATCATTTACCCAATCTCCGATAGTCAATGGGTGAGTCCAATTCATTTCATCCCTAAGAAATCTGGCACCACAGTCATTACAAATGAGGCTAATGAGTTAATCCAGACACGCGCTCAAACTGGGTGGCGTGTATGTATTGATTACAGAAAACCCAATGCCGCAACGAGGAAAGACCACTTTCCTCTACCTTTCATTGACCAGATGTTAGAACGCTTAGCTGGACGAGAGTATTACTGCTTTATGGACGGATACTCTGGCTATAACCAAGTCCCTATTGCCAAAAAGGATCAAGACAAAACCATATTTACTTGTCCTTTTGGTACCTTTGCTTATAGACGCATGCCCTTTGGGTTATGCAATGCTCCCGCTACATTTCAGCGGTGTATGATGGGGATATTCTCGGACATGGTCGAGAATTTTTTGGAGATTTTCATGGACGATTTCTCGATATTCGGAGATTCTTTTTCTGACTGCTTATCTCATCTTGATGCAGTTCTTACTCGTTGTAAAGAGAAGAACTTAATCTTGAACTGGGAAAAATACCATTTCATGGTCCAAGAGGGAATTATACTTGGACATGATATTTCACGGAAAGGCATTGAGGTTGACAAAGCCAAAATAGATGTCATTCAAAACCTTCCCCATCCCAAATGCGTTAAGGATATCCGATCCTTTCTTGGCCATGCAGGCTTTTACAGGAGATTCATTAAAGATTTTAGCAAAATTGCTAGACCTTTAACTCTTCTCTTGACCAAGGACACGACCTTTCACTTTGACTCGGATTGTAAGGCAGCATTCGACTCACTCAAACACTCTCTCACTACAGCCCCCGTTTTATCATCTCCAGATTGGAACCACCCATTTGAGCTTATGTGTGATGCATCAGATTTTGCAGTTGGTGCAGTCTTAGGACAGCACATTGAAAAGATGCCACACGTGATCTATTATGCAAGTAAGACCATGAACGATGCTCAAATTAACTATACAACTACCGAAAAGGAACTTTTGGCAGTTGTATTCGCATTAGAAAAATTCTGGCCTTGATTGGCTCACCAATTGTTGTGTACACTGACCACTCCGCCTTGAAACATCTTTTGGCGAAGAAGGATGCTAAAGGTAGGCTAATACGTTGGATCCTTCTATTACAAGAATTTGATCTTGTTATTAAAGATAAGAAAGGATGTGAAAATGTTGTAGCCGACCATCTTTCACGCATCTCTTCTTCACCTGTGACCCTGCCGATCAATGATTCTTTTCCGGACGAACAACTCTTGACTGTATCCAATGAACCTTGGTTCAGGGATATTGTGAATTATCTTGCTACGGGACTTATTCCCCGCGAATGGTCAAAACAAGACAAATATCGATTTCTATCCCAAGTAAAACATTTTTACTGGGATGAACCCTATCTGTTTAAGTATTGTCCTGACCAGATCATTGGCAAGTGTGTCCCGAATGAGGAATTCAAGAGTGTTCTATCTTTTTGTCATGATCAGGCATGTGGGGGTCATTTCGGTCCTAGAAAGACGGCGGAGAAGGTTTTGCAATGCGGTTTTTATTGGCCGACTTTGTTCAAAGATGCATTTGATCATTGCAAAACCTGTGCACAATGTCAACACACGGGTAGGATTTCTCGGAGAAATGAGATGCCACAGCAACCCATCTTAATGGTTGAAATTTTCGACGTTTGGGGTATTGACTTTATGGGTCCTTTTCCCAACTTCTGTGAGAATCTGTACATACTTCTTGTGGTTGTTTACGTCTTAAAGTGGGTTGAAGCCATTCCTTGTCGCACTAATGATAAAAAGGTTGTCATTAAGTTCTTAAAAGAAAACATCTTTTCGCGATTTGGACACCCACGCACTATCATTAGCGATAACGGAACACATTTCTGCAATCGGTCTTTCGAGACTTTGATGCGGAAATATGCAATCAACCACAAACTTTCCACACCCTATCATCCCCAAACGAGCGGGCAAGCTGAGGTTTCAAACAGATAAATCAAACAAATTCTGGAGAAAAATCTTTCTAAAAATCGAAAAGATTGGTCAACCAAATTGACGGATGCTCTTTGGGCATTCCGAACTGCATATAAAACCGATCTAGGTATCTCTCCTTACAGACTAGTGTTTGGGAAGGCTTGTCACCTTCCAGTCGAGATTGAGCATAAAGCAATATGGGCCATTAGAGAAATCAACTTTGACTTAAATCAAGCCTGCAACTTTCGAAAGCTGCAATTAAACGAGCTAAGCGAACTCCGCGATGAACCTTATGATAATGCAGTAATTGGAAAGAACCGGACTAAGGTATTTTACGATAAAAAAATTTAAGAAAAACTTTTACACCTGGTCAACAAGTCCTTCTTTATGATTCACGACTCCATCTTCATGCGGGTAAGCTACGATCTCGGTGGAAAGGACCTTTTGTTGTGCGGTCTGTATACCCGCACGGGGCAGTTGAGGTTGAAAATGCTAAAAACGGTACTTTTTTCAAAGTAAATGGACATAGATTAAAGCCGTATTTTTCCACTGACCCCACGGAGGGGCTCCTGTTTTTACAGGAGCCAATTTATCTTGATTAAAATTCCTCCGTCTCACCTTCATGTCCTGTAAATTACTGTATCATTTTTTGAATAGAGGTGAGTGAAAAGAATAAGTTTGGGGGAGGATTTTCACGATCATATTTATTGTCCCCATTAATAAATTTCCTCCCAAGCTTACAGGTTTTTGTGATCTAGCGGATGGCAACAGTAAGGACACTGTTGAAAACAAGTTTTGGGGAGGTTTATGCTTATTTACGCATCATTTGCATCATACTTTGCATAAGCACAAAACATTTAAAACCTATAAAAATTTAAATTTAAAAAATTTTTTAAAAGATAAAAATATTTAATATTTAATTTTATAATAAAAGATTAGATAGTGAAAAATTACATCCAAAAGATTGGAAAAATTTAAGAAAACCAAGAAAATTAGAAGTTTTCTTAAACGAACTAGTAATAAGTAGTTATGAGCCGTTGTCCCAAGGGTTAGTAAGATGAAGGAAGTCACTAATCTGAGGATAAAAATAAGTCTAAAAAATAGTTCCTATTCTGGAAGCCAAACATTTGAATGTTGATACCCTGCTATACGCACTTACACACGTCTTGAAACTCGGGATAGTAGAGAATACCTTGAAATGCTCTTGTCTAAAAGCCAAAGTATGAAGGAAATAATAAATGAAGAAAATATAAAATGGTGTTAAGAAAAAAAAATGAACACTGGTTTTGTTATCGCCAAGGCAGCAATAAAAAATATAGCGATGGTGCTTCATCACCTAGTGCCTTAGACCAACTGGTCTGGGAGTCACTGCTAAGCCTTAGGTGGTGCAAGACGAGGAAAACACTGTATAAGCAAGCACATGAGTAATCGGTCGGTTAGTACCTCAAAAAGTATTAACGGTTGCATGAAAAATGTGTGAGCAAATCCATCTAAATATTCATCAAATTAAAAAGTACTGAGGCAGATGGACAAGAGTATGATAGCTTGAATTGAATTCTCCGAGTGTAGAGATGTCTTTTATACACACGTAGGGGTATATGATCGATGTTTGGAAGAAAGATAGGAAAGAAGAATAAAGACGATGTCTTATTGAGGGATGATGTGATTTCTGACATCTTTTCATAACTATTAAGATAGGGCTCATGACAACCGAAAAGCTAGTGTAGTTCGAAACTCTAATTTTCAAAGTCTTTCTTTTATAATTCTTATGTTTACATGTAACTTTCACGGTCTTCCTTCTATTATTGGATTTTGTGGGTGCAATCCGCTGAAAACCCTCAGGAGACAACACTCCTCCCATTAGGGACACCTAGAGGTTTAAAGGCTTGTTGCACGTGCTCGGTGCAATCGTGTTGCCTACGAAAGTGTGCTAGTTAGTTTTTATTTTTCTTATATCTTCTCCTTCTCTTTTTTAATAAAACAAGTTTGCACGAGACGACCAAAAATAAGTTTGGGAGAATTTGATCAGTCGAAAATATTGCATTTTTAACACATCAATTTCCCTATTATTTGCAATCATTTAAAGGTGTTCGGTATGAATATAGCACATGTTAGCAAATTGACTGTAAAATACCAAATAATTGGTGTTGTACATTATAACCGGCATTTTGAGGGAAATTGAGTGTTTATTATTGCACGCATGATCTTTGTATATCGCGACACTTGTCTCGAGATTGTGTGCAGGAAATTCCAGGTAAAAGAGCCAAAACTGCTAAAAGTGCTGATAAAAATGCGCCAAGTCCAAGACTTGTGATCTGGCAATGAACAAGAAATTATAAAAATATTCCAGACATTCTAAAAGTGTCATAAAGCCAACAGAGGAATTACCAGGAAGTTTGATGCATCAAGCACTCCAAACGGCCGCGGATCCGCGGCCGAAGGAGCCTATTGGCGGCGGATCCGCGGCCACGTCAGCGCATCTTCGGCAGATTACCATCTCGGGCTTCTCCTTTCACTGGCCAAACCTCTTCAAGACATTTCAATCTCCAGAGATCTCCAGAAGCTTCCGTCCTAACAGCCAAGCTTCTCTTACAAGCTAAACACTACCAAGCTTCTTAAGGAAGCTAGCTAACAACCTAAATCTAGAAGCTTCCTTCATAACTACCAAGCTTGCAAGAGAAGCTAACCCTAGCTTAGCTTCTAAAGGAAGCTAAACCTAATCAAGCTTCTAGGGAAAGCTAAAGAAGAAAGCTATAAAAGGGGACCCTAGGGCATCATTCTAAGGTTATTCAACAATTTCCACCCACAAGTTGAGTGACACAACTTGTGCATCCAAACCCTAATCCAATTCCAAAAGCCAATTCAAGATCTCCGAGTACAAAATCAAGCAAGAAGCCATCAAGCTTTTTTGAAGCGACGCCGATCTTCAACCGAGCAAGTGATCCAAGACAATCCGCGACTCACGGAGACGATGCGAACCTAATTCGACGATCGAGTTCTTTCCTCAATTCTTGTAGTCTTGAGTGATTTGTAACGACATGTTGAATAATGAAAGGTGAAAACTCTTGATCTTGTTTTTCTTTACATTTGAGCATTATGATGAGTTCTCAATTCTTGATTATTTTCTTTGTCATGATATTTAAGTAAAAACTCTGCCCGTGGAGGAATCGAGAAAATAGATAGATGATGATGATTAAATTCCTGAACGATTCTTAAGTCCTATGAGTTTTGTAAACTTTAAGAAATTGAATCATCGACAACCTAGTTTCGAGCAAGATGCTTTCTTGAATGTTTTCGCTCTTAATTAGAGATCAACGATCAATGATTGAATTTCCTAGAGGCTGGAATTTGAATGCTAATCAACGAAAGGACAAGGGATATGATGAAGAAACCCCAGTTTCTTCAATAGATCCCTAATTCTCGTTGATCGTCATCGATCTAGCAATAAATCATCAATGGATAAGAATACGCAATCACAAGACTTCATCATATCGATTCGATCGATTTCTACGAGCCTCATTACAAATCTTGATAACTAATTCAAATTGGACGATTCTTGATTCTTGATTCTTGATCTTTATTTTCTCTTAATTCTTGAAACTAAATTTCAAAATTCTTGAATCATTTTCTTTTCTCCTTTAATTTTCGACTCAACTAAAACAAATACGATCAAATCTCACTTTCCCTGTGGACGATCCGCACTCGCTAACGAACCTACATCGACACCGTTAATTGATTGCGGTTTATAAATTTCTTTGATTGTGATATATTTTACATTTTCCATACACATCGAAAAAAATATCAATCAAGTACTTCCGAATGGTGGTGGAAGGGGATTTCAAGTTTGGAGTAATGATATTGCATGTGGTAATCAAGATGACGATCAAAATGCCCCGTAATCCGATCTATAATCCGATTTTCCAATCCTTAAAAGTCGAAGTCTTGAGGGGTTGCTTGAGTAGGAGCATTAGTGGGAATTTGGTAAGTACGGAAGGAGCTTAGTTGTTTTAGAGTCGAAGAATCCAATTTCATCAAGTTAACGTTCCTTGATCCAAACTCGGCATCGGGCTTTACATTATCCGAACATCCATGCAAATCGACTTTGTGATATTCCAATAGTTTAGTAATAGCCTATTCATAATATAAATTCCCGTGTCTACCCGACAATTCCTACATGCTATGAACTAGGAAGAGAGGAAGATTGACTAGAATGCCCGTGAGAATACAATAAGTCATAAGTTTGTAGCATCCCCGTAATGTCTCTCTACTTCCTGACTTTAGGAAAACAGTATAGGAAATAATATTTACAAGAATTATAGCATGCATGGATTTCAAAATTTCAAGAGAGCAAGCTAACTACAAACTATGATAATAGTGCTAAAGGTTTTAACTTGCAAGAAAATAAAGGAGTTTTCCATGATTGAAATTACAACCTTTGAAGACTCTTCAAGTGCTCCTAATTGTGTTGGAATCCTCTGTAGTGCTTCTTGGAGTTGAGGGAGCAAGCTTGAGTGTAGATCTCCAAGCCCCAGATAGATCCATCTTGAGTGCTCCAACTTTGGCTGCCACCTCAAACTAGAAGTTACTAAGATCAAACCCTTGCTAAGGATTTGATCTTAGGATGTAGTAAAAGTTCACTAAAACTATTTTTCTCTTTAATTTTCTTTTCTTTTCTCATTTAAAATTTTCAAGAGGAAATGAGAGCTCTGTTGGACATGAGAGAGAATGTAAAGAAAAATTATAAAAAGAAAATTGTATGACTGATATTCTTAATATATCTCAAAAGAATCTCAACCATAGGATTCTCATCAAGAATCCAAATGTCCATCTTCGCCTCTCTCCTCTACATATCATCCATAAGAGAATGGGCATGCATGTGCTAAACCAATGACACAATATAAATAAAAGAGAACAAAAGGAAAAATATAATTACAATATATATTCATATATGAAATATAACATATAATGAATGAATGCACGCGCGTGCACACACACTAGTAATTATATTCCTAAGTATTTAAAATACATAAAAGAGACAAATATAATTTTTGAAAAATACTAGAAAATACATATATCCAATACATGTATTATTATATTAAATCCAAACTAGATTTAATATCCTTCTTTTCTAAAGACCGGCTGGTATTTCGACCCTCTGATTACCGTCTGTGTATCCAATACACTAGTTTTAATCGGACTCCTGCACGTACCTAGTACGACTACTACATCATTTCGCCAAAGCCGGAAACCCTCTATGTGGGACTTTAAAGACTCGACAATACGTTGGCAGTGAGTTACCTGATGATACCCAAAACTCATAAGCATGTCAGTGGCACTAGATGTACGTAACGGCTACCCAGGTATCTGTCGAAAAGAAGATCAACAACAAAACTCATCAGAATCTCTACTAAACCTATAAGTGACATTCTCCGTACAGTCCGAATTGTTCGTTTAATAGTATCGCATATCGGGTTTAGGGGGTGGATGATGTCAGACCCCTAATAACCCGATAAGTCGTACCAATATCAAGCCCAATACCAATCGAGAAACTACTGATCTCGCTACCAGTAAATCTCATCTGCCCTGACCAGAGACTTATGGTATTGGCCAACCGTACACAGCGCGACATCGACTCCCTATACCAGGAGAGACGAATCCCTAACAATCGCTCATTGCCTTCATGTGGCTCGGAACTGTACCCAACTAAAACCTATTTTCATGACTCAATAGAGCCGTGATGGGGTAGTAATGAAAGTATAGTGGGAACTCACACGAGACAAATGACGATCTCAGGTCGACAAACTACCCTGAACTCATGCCACAAGAGAACTACTATCTGACATTAGGTATAGTACCAACCAGCAGCTCCCGGCGAGTCCGTCCAGTGTAACTCATAACCTAATGAACACATGTATACAATCTCTAGTGTCGTACATCAATGGCTGTGGGACCGGCCATCTCCCCTGACAGGAAAGAAACGTATACATTAGTCTACTTTGGAGTATCGATACCCAGTCTCGATAATCCTACGACTAGGGACAATTTAAGGATGTGCTTATAGACTACACATCCCCTATAAGTATGATTGCCATCACAACGCTAGTAGTCAAGTAAGAATCTTACGGGCTTTATCAATATGTATTAGCGATATGAAATAACAAGTGGAACATATACACATGTTAAGATAAAGACAAACTAAATAGCATATTATCATATCGAGCAAGACTGCCATGTACATATATATCTCCATCATCCTATACAATAAATGGCCTCTAGGGTATGCATATCCAGTATATGGGTCATGGAAGGTTAGGATTAGATTAGAGGAAATCGAATGATCTGAATTCATCTGATCGTTTCAAAAAATTGCCCGTGCAGACGTTTGGTTTTAAATACCAGTCGTCTTTGAAGTCAATTTTCAGAGGAATATTTTGAACTGGAGACGTCTGCCACAGACGTCTTCCACGGTCGCTTGTAACTTGTAAACAGTTTCCTGTAACTTCTGAGCTTCTACAGACGTCTAGTTTTTGAGAAAAGATGTCTCTAAAGACAATTTCTAGAGGCAAGATTTGAAATGGAGACGCCTGGTTCTAAGAACCAGATGTCTCTGAAGTCTGTTTCAAGAGGCATATTTTGAACTGGAGACGTCTGCCACAGTCGCCTGTAACTTCTAGGCAATTGTCTGTAACTTCTAATTAGTTGCTTGTAACTTGTAAGCAGTTGCTTGTAATCTCTAATAAATTGCATGTAACATCAGCTATATAAAACTGATAATATCAACAAAAATATCATTCATGTCATATCATTGGCCAACATCGGCTATACAAAACTGATAATATCAATAAAATATCATTCATATCATAGCATCGGCAGACATAGGTTATATAAAACAGATAATATCAACAAAAATATCATTCATATCACACCATCGGCGATTTTAAAGTAAATATATGAACAATATTTTACATTCATTGGACAAAACAACAACATATGAATACATGTACGTATAACGAAGAGTTCAAAGCAAAGCAAAAACTGAAGCAATATCAAGCCGTTTCTTACTCGTTGGCCAATAGAATTTAGGCTATAAGTTTCGGCCGCCATTACTCTGACTGTTTCCCCTCCGAGGCATCCGGAATCTGCCGACCCTCGATCAATGACTTTATGAATAAGTATACGAAGATGTTGCAATCATCATTGTTAACCGACAACGTTAACAAACGCATACCGTTATAACCCTTAACAATTAGAAATGTTAAAAAAACTTGTAAAGAAAATACTGCTTACCGGTTTCCTTGTATCAGGCAAGGGACAGCAATAAATTGAAATGCATTGTAACCCCATGCTCGTCGAATTTGTTCACCCCAAAATGATAAAGGAACGCCAAGTATAGCCTAGCTCCTTTCTCCCAATGGGGGTTGCGCTTCGGTGAAGAATAATATCGTAAATCCTTTGCGGCAAAGTCTATAACGAGCAACTTCTAATACCCGATATGACATATCGGGGTCATGATGCGAGTACTGGGGGAATGCCATGTATCGTCAACATATATGTTCAATGCATATTGATTCATATGCAGATTCCGGAGTCATCCGGATCAATAACCATGCCCCACCACAAGAATTTAACTAGTTAATAAATTGATGGATGTAATCAGGAAAATCGGATAAGATGAGTAGGCATTACCATTATCCACGGCCTTACGAAGGAAAATAGAGTTACCGCTGTGGCAGGAGCCAAAGACTTTATTAAGTTATCTGCCAACTTGACAAATGAGTCCATCACCTATAAAGAGTTCATATATTCATAAGTTACCTGTAATATCCACTAAATTACCTGTAACTTCTAATAAGTTGCATGTAACATCTACTAAGTTTCATGTAATATCTATTAACTTGATTATAATATCTAATAAGCTGCATGTAACTTCTATAGCAGTTGTCTGTAATTTCTAATAAGCTGCATGTAACTCCTATGGCAGTTGCCTGCAACTCCTATGGCAGTTGCCTCTTACTTCTTATAAGCTGCATGTAATCTCTAATAAGTTTCTTATAACCTCTGATGCACCGTGTCTCCCACCTGCTGCCCGGTTAAGAAATCGAAGAGCTCGAAGCGGTAAATAGAAACATGGTTAGTGTGGTCAAAGGGTATTGCATTCGACGAAATACGCTCCTTCAAAAAAATTCGACGACATCCTTTTGAACCTTCCCGAGCTCGTCGATGTGCTCTATTACGGGATAAGCAACAAATGTTTCATCCCCGTAAACCTTCGCCCGCATACCTGCAGACAATGAAAAGAGTTTCAGTTAAGACATTAAAGGGTATACAATATTCAGACAATTTCCATACATAAGAATTATAATGTAAATGGATAGTACTGATAGACAAAGAATTATACTTTACAAGCAACAAATAACACAGTTATGATAATTTCATAATTATTTCCCACCTGGAAACTTAGGATCTTCCACATTTTTGGGCGCATCTCCCCGTAATAGCCGAAGGACTTATGCATCTTGGTCAATGTATCAGCCGCGGCGATGGCACGTGCCTTCTCGACGGTGCCGTCAGCGCTGGAAATTTCTATCACCGTTTCGGCCTCCGCTTTCCTCATGTTTCCTTTTTTTACCGTGGTGACCCATACCTTCTTAGTTTTCATAGTAACGTACTCGTCCTCATTTAGATACTTGAATGGCTTTCGGTCATGCCTATTCTTAGCTCGTTTCTCCAGATTTTTGGTGCTGGACTTTCAGGCGACTGCTTTCCTCTTGGGTAGCGGTGCAGGGGTAACCGCAGAAGACTTCAACATAACATCAGCATCCTTGATAACGGGCGCCTCAGCTGCCTTCGAAATGTTTCCATCATCCGAAGCAGCTGCAACTACTTTCTCCTCAACTTGAGCAACCGGCGAGGATACAGTAGTAATAGCAAAACTGTCATCGAAACCACCATCAAAGGGGCCAACTTCATCCTCAACCTCACTCTTCTCCTCTTTTTTCTCTACCCCGTCATTTTCAGCTCTCTCGTCTTTCTCCTCGTCAGTGGAATGTATTGACGCAACCATGTCCCCCTTCGGCACACAAGAAACCCTCTTTTTTTATTACCTTCTCCAATCCCGACATTTTTAAAGATGTATTGAATTCCCACCCGCACAGAGTCGGTTTGTTGAAGTCTATATGTGTCGGTTGCCTCAAACCCATGATGGTATAAAACTATACCTGCAAATAAATATACATCACATTCGCATTATTAATATTAAATGATCAAAACACATCTACCAACAATATTTATTTATGTAGTTTATACTTTGCTTACAAATATAGTGTAATCTCTATAATGGTTTACATATATTTACGGCGAGAAGGATCTGACATCCAGACAACTGTGCAGAGATAGTCTTTGAGCTAAGCTTAGTCACGATACCGTCCATTATCATCTCGTGCACTGCTTTAGACTAGTTCACACTCGACACTACCGATTGCTCAACGTATGAGAATGCATCTCTAGGGATGATCGGGGATGTGACGGGTATCCAAAATAATGAAAGCTAATAAAGAATCAGCAAAGACATGAAATCGTTTATCCTGGACAGTCCGCTCGAAAGCAGTCTCCAATATTGTGATATACGTCCTTTCACCATTCTCTACGTTAAAGTACTTTTTTCGAAGCTGAATGATATCAAGGTTAGTCTTCATATCTTTGCCGGCCTTCGGCAAGCCGGTGTGCTCATTAACCCAATCTACAATAAATTTATGCAATGCGTCTCCAAAAATCGAACTCTCCGGCCCCTCGATCATAGCAAAAGATAAGCCTACATAAAGTAGACCTATATTGAGCCAAAGCTGTCAACTTCATGTAATGGCGGAACAGGGTTTTACTTAGCCTCTATCTGTGTTAATGGTAAATATGTGGTACCAACTTCTCAATGAAGTTGTTGTGGCATGCGACGTCGACATACGTCCGGATAGTGGGATTGGCTCCATACTTTCTTCTACGGAAAACCAAATTTAAATATTAAATTATAGCTATCGATTGTTTAAACTGAAAATTATAGGCAACTGCTTAGAAATTACAGGCAGTTGCTTATAAGTTACATGCAAATTCTCACAAGTTACACGCAACTATTTAGAAGTTACAGGCATTTGCTTACAAGTTACAGACAACATTATAGATGTTGCAGGCAACTTTTATGGAAATTACAAGCAACTACTTATATGTAAGCAGGTGCCTGTAACTTGTAAGCAGTTGCCTGTAACTTCTAGGCAATATTTGAACTGAAGACGTCTGGTTACAAGTACCGGACGTCTCTGAAGTCGGTTTCCAGAGGCATATTTTGAACTGGAGACGTCTGGTTATAATTATCAGACGTCTCTGAAGTCAATTTCCTAAGACGTATTCTACACTGGAGATGTCTGCCACAGACGTCTGCAACACAAAAAAAAATTTCGAGACGTCTGATGTGGTTTTCTAACTTTGGTACATGTTACAGACAATTGCTTATAAGTTACGGGCAACATTATAGATTTTGCAGGCAGCTCTTATAGAAGTTACATGCAACTATTTAGATATTACAAGCAAATAATTTATCTGTAATATCTTGCTAATAACAAATGAAAATTAGCACTTACATGTAAAATCTATGAAGTTGCCTGTAATCTGTAAGTGGTTACCTGTAACATGTAGGTAACTTTGGTACATGTTACAGGCAACTTGGGTAGATATTACAGGCAACATTATATATGTTACAGGAAACGTTATAGATGTTCATAATTTTTTTGAAAAGAAACAACTTCTAATTGTAATGTAAGATTAACAGAAAGGGTATGGATTTTACCTGATTTGTATCTCGGTAGCTGTCAATTCCTCGGTTGTTGTTGACGTTGTTAAATCCAATTTTGGAGCCACCGACTTGGCTGACGCCTCTTTCGCCAATTTCAAGGCCTTATCCTTTGATTTAGGTGCCATTCTGCAGGGATTATGCTTTTCGACGACTTGGAGAGGTGATGCTGCAACGGGGGAGGCAAGGTTGCGACGAGAGAGCTGACGACGACGAGTGCGATGACGACGACGACGTGAGGCGTGGGAGGACCTCAAGCGACAATGTGAGAGTACGAGTGAGAAAGGGAGAGAAAGAGAGCTAATTTTAAAGTTAGGGGTATTTTAGTCCCTGCATTAAATTAAAATACACAGGCCTTGGGCTATAGGTTTTTCGACCAAGTTTTTGAACGGCAGGGATTTTCTCTCTATTTCGAAAATACCGGGACTTTTTGATTCCTTTTTCTTGGGCCGGAGGCTTTGCAACAATCTACCCTATATTTAGGCTTATGTCAGGAGATGGGCCTGAATTTTAACGAACCTATAAACGTTTGTATTTGAGCCCAAGTCCATGCTACAAATGTATGACTTGAGCCCAATAGAGATAATATGCAGGGTAAATTGTCACAAAGCTCCGGGCCCGCTTCAAACTTGTGTAAAAACCCCTGGGTTTTTTTGATCTTGTTACAAAACCCCTGGGCTCAATCAAAATTAGCTGCATGTAATATCTGAGCATTTGTATGTAATATATAAACAATTGTTTGTAATATCTAAGCATGCAATATCTAAAAAGATGCTTGTAATATCCGCAGTTGAGAGAACACAAGGCCTAAATGAAGTACAGCCCATGGTTTTTTTCCACGGCGATTTTGAACTGTAGTCCCTTCCCAGCAGTTTTGAAAATTATAGGGGTTTACAAACAACTCTTGAGCGGGTCGGAGGCTTTTTGACAATTTACCCTGATATGTATTGCACAATCCCCAAGTCACTCTGCTTTCTATGGACCAAAATCCATAGATATACTCTAATTCTACTCTACATAACATAGCACAGAAGGAATAAGTTTTGGAGTATAATTAGACAGTCGTTTTCTTGGAACAAGGATTGTTTACAAATTTTTAGTTGCACATGATTTATTTGATCTGAAACTATTTGCTCTCTGTTTTAAAAAAAGAAGAAGGTATAGCATAAGAAATGGTTGTTTTACATCTTTTATTTAAATTTTTTATAATATCAATATTGACAAAAAAACTTAAATAATAACAGAAAAAGAAATTAGTTTTGATGGAAAAAAAATACAATTCCCTCATGGAAGATTGTAGATTACATTATAGATAACTAATTTAATTCGCATATGTTGGGCCAAAACTGTAAGCCTGACTGAGAAACTAATGGAAATATTTAAAACCGATTATAATACATGTTTTTAATTGGACCTTATTCTAAGTTTAAGCAGGGGTTCCAAAATTCCAAGCCCAGCCCATGCTTCAAGCATGTCAAAAAAATGGGTCTATATTGCATCACAAGAGGTTTGCATCCAGATCAGATCAGATACGAAGCAGATATGAGCTTTATGATCATTTCGTATTTGTTTTCAAATAACGGATACGGATTCAGATACGTTTAGTTCGGTGATAAATGGTCATATTGGCATTTGACCATATTGGATACGGACAAGAAGTGTATATTGGTTACATGTATAAAAAGATCCAAGATAAAATGACTTTCAAATGACACTTCACCTAAAGCCATGACAGTTCAAACTAATATTTAATTTCAAGGGATTTAGTCACGTAAAACACCGTCACACTGTCCTGTTTGTCGAGTATTTTACAACTATAAACCACAATTGGTTTATTAACTCATAACACTCTTAACCTTCATCATCGTGAAGTTGCTTGAGAAAGAAAAATCTAACATAACTATTGTAAATCCCCAATTTTATGTAAATATTTTCCGTATTTTTTTCAGAATTTTCCGAGTATTTTAGCACATTTTTTAAAATATTTTTTAATTATTATAAATTCCTAATCTAAACCTTAAACTACCCCTACCCAACCCGACCCGAACCCAACACGACCCGCTACCCCCTTTCTTCTTCTTCTTCTTCTTTCCTTTTATTTTTCCCGCCTTTTTCCCACGTCTCCTCTTTCCTCGCGTCGTCGCTGTAAGACCCGCGCCCACCTCCGTGATGACCTCGTCCTCGCCACGTCTCAACCGCCTCCTTCTCTATCTCCTCTCGTTTCCTCTTCCTCCCTCTCGCCAATGGCTCCCTTCTCGCTCGCTCCGCGTCATCGAAACCCGTTCCACCTATGATGAATTCCCGCCCTTACTGACCCCGAAATCTCGGCGCCGGCCTTCTCTCTCCACTCAACGTCTTCCGCTCTATCTTTTTCCTTCTTGTTCTTTTTCTCCTTCACTCCTTCTTCCTCCTCAGAAACCCACCACCATCTCACCGATGAGCTCGAGCCCTGTACAACAACCAGCTCCAACATCGAACACCGTCGTCAGAGCATTGCCGCCATCGCCTCCTTCGCCGGCGACCACCCACGAGCCCATCGAGTAACCTCACCGACCCATTCCTTATATCCCCTCACCTTGCAACCACCGGCCACCTTTACACCCCATCACCGCCTCTCCATCCCCTTAACCTTTAGCGAACAACTTGAACACCGCCGCAACCACCACCTCACCCTCACCGGCGAGCCCTGAGCACCGCCACCGAGTCTCAACTTCTTCAAGCACCTCCCCGTCTCCAAGCTCTTGTCGTCCACTGCCTTCGCCACTTTCTCTCACCGTGCCAACGAGCTCCTGCAACTTACGAAGCCCTACGTGCTCCCCTCCTAACCATACTAAACTCTAGCCGTTGCCACCGTGCCGCAACTTTCCGTAGCCGAGCCTAAGCTTGTAGTTGTTGTTGTTGTGTTACTGTGGCTATACATGTCGCGTCGTCGCTGCTATGCCATTTCGCCTTGAGGCAAGTGAAATCCCATTACATGCTAAATATAGCGTTAACTTAAGTAATCATTATATATATATATATATATATATATATATATATATATTCATTTTTTTAGTCATAATTATGACTGTGTTTGTATAGCGGATCTTGTGTTGTTATTGAAACCCGTCTAGGGTTTACTATCCCGTGTTAATATCATTTAGAACTTACACGAAAAACATCTAGCATTGATCAATTAAAGGAAACATATGTTTCAATTGATATCTGTATATATACAACCTGGGTGTTCGACGCGAAAGCCTAAATAAAAAAAACTATTTAAAATGGAGGAATTCAAGACGCATAAATCCCTTTTATGATAATGAATAACGTGTAAGAATTTTAGAGAAAAATATTTATTTTATCACTATGAAACGATACCCTTAGTTACGTCAAATTCGAAATTTTATCGTGCACGCCACCTTATTAAAATCATGGTAAATTAAATACAAATCAAAACCTGATGTTCTAGGATTCTTATCGAAGCCGACTCGATATGCTAGAACCCTTTATAGTTTACCCTTCAATACTGATGGGCCACTGTAACAAGAATTGACTGGGAATGCGGCTCTAGACTGCCGTCCGGGGCAGCATTCCTCGAGGATACCTGAATTTAAGTGCCTTTACGTCCCTACATAAAACTGAAAATGAGCGGAGTCCTATATAGTCGCGTAGATAATTTAGTTATCTAACATATGGATCTTGTCTCATTCAGTTTCACAGTTGTTTGATATTTAGTTTGTATTTTAGAATATCGACGTGTTCTACAGTTTCTGCAGTGACATTTCTTTTACTTTCACACTAAACAGGACATACCTACCAGTACATAAAGGATATTATTAATTCGTTTGATGCGTTGGAAACCTAACAAATATAACCAGGTTTTATTCAACTGGGGAAACACCTGAATCTGAACACAATTCCTAGTAAACCGCGCGTGAAGTTAGACTTCCAGTTCTGAAACTGGAATTCCAGCAATTGATCGTTAAGTTAAAATGATGATAAGTCCCTAACTAGAAATCCTATTGACATGAAACTAATTTTACTACATAGATAATCAAGTATACTTTGTACGCCTTTTATATTGTTTTGGTTGATTCTATACGTGTGATCTATGGTAAATTTTGCAAGTCATATGGCGTTGGGTGTTATAATTTAGTGAATATCTGTTCAGTGCATTTCTACCTATTTTTGTGCTTGCTTTATACCTTCTGTATAGTGATCGTTTACATTGAGACCTAGCGACTGTTTTGCATTGTCGATATATAAGTGTTAGTGATTGGATTGTGGTAAGTACGAAAGTGATATTGATAAGTGGAAACGTAATTGAAAGTGAAAGCGACGCGTATTTGTTCACAACCTATCTAATACTTGAATACATACTATAACCTGGGGAATGGGGAAATCAAGGTGGAATTGAACCCGTATTTAGCGAGGTACAGTGACTTAGAGGATGATCATTCGATATTAGTGATACACACACACACATACACACACAAATTAGGTCATGGGCCTAGCAGTACGGCTGCAGGGTTATGTCCCGGGCAACAGTGGACCGTAGTCTCGGGCATGCACGAGACCCTTGTTAAATACGAGCATCTTTTCCACCAATTGATTTCATTGACTTAGTGACTGATAAGTAGTGACATACACATTACTTGGTTTACTGACACGATACATATATCGCGCTGTGCATATTCAAATGATATTCATTATTTATCATGTTTCTGTATCCTGTCACACCTTTCATGTTTAATAATATTATATGCACATCATATATTTATTGCTATATGTGTCGTCCTGATGACCTGAGTGTGCATGAGCAGAGGACGAGGTGGACCCAGTCAAGGAGCAGGACCTGCCATTTGAGATCGCAGAGGTCTAGACCGCAACATCAGCGCTGCCCTTTTTTCTATAAGCATATTGTATTTCGTTGATTAGTTATTACCTTATGCAAAATAAATGTATCTCGAACTCTTTAATTGTAATGTAATAAAGTTGTGAACTGTGATTTCCTTTACTCTAGTACGGTTTACTGACTATCATGTAATACTAGAAGCCGAAATTTGGCTAAGGTGGGATTATTCCATGACCATAGGAGCATGGCTGGCCTAGTCACCCCTCGTATTCCGTATTTTGGAAAACAGGGCATGACATGGTTTTGTTGGTATCATAACCATGTTTGAAGAAATCATGGTTCCGTCGAGAGATCCCTAGATTGAGTTTTACCCTTGATGTGTGCTTTATTACATTTCTTTTCATTTCCTAATCCTCGTTGAATCATCATGAAATCCTTGACTGGATCTGATTTCTTTTTTAATCATCTTTCAGAAATATGAACTTCTCGGGCAACTCCTCAGGTGCCGATTCCCACGATCGTACCGAGAAGATCCTCAGCACACTGGCGACCCTAGCCCAGACTCAAGATAGGAAGACCGATCTCCCGACTGAGGGTTTGAAGGCGGTACAGGAAACCGCAATTATCGATGTGGAGAGATCTACGGCTATTCCCGCTGCCCTCGTACCAACTACACAGGCTAGGGTTGGTACCATTTCGGACTTTCGGTGGCTTCATCCAGCAGTTTTCACGGGATCAGCAAATCCACTCGAGGCCGAGCAATGGCTCATCAACGTGGAGAAACTTTTAATGGCCGCTCGAGTTCCTAACGATGACAGAATGAACGTGGTGAAGATTCAGCTGAAGGACGAGGCACGCACGTGGTGGTATGTAGAGAAAAGCTGGCTAGAGAAACCTATCGGATGGGACACGTTCTCTGCGTGCTTTCTAGATCACTATTTTCCGGCAACTGCCAAGGCCGAGATGGAAGAGAAATTCATCATGTTGAGGCAAAATGGACGCTCAGTGGATGTCTATACTGCAGAGTTTAACCGGCTGAGTCGTTTCGCACCATACATGGTAGCTGATCAGTCGAAAATATTGCATTTTTAACACATCAATTTCCCTACTCTTTCTAATCATCTAAGGGTATTTGGTATAAATATAACACATATTAGCAATTCATCTGCAAAATATCAAATAACATGCGTTATACATTATAAATGGCATTCTAGAGGGAAATTGAGTGTTTATTACCACACACATGATTTTTGTATATCTCAACACTTGTCTCAAGATTTTGTGCAAAAATTCTTCATGTCAAAGAACCGGAATCACAAAAGTGCCGATAAAACGCATCAAGTTAAAGACTTGAAATCTGGCAGAGATTTAGAAAGGAAAATAAGATTCCAGAAATCAGAAGAAGACCCTAAAGCCAACATAAAACAGCACAGAAGAATTCATGCAGTGACTCCATCAAACGGCCACGGATCCGCGGCCGATCCAGGCCGATCCGCCGCGGATCCGCGGTCGATCTGACTCGTCGGCGGTCGGCATTTTTTCCAGAGGCCTCCTTATAACTTCCTAGCCTCTCCAAGACGCTTCGAATGGTGTAGATTTCTTCAGAAGCTTCCCTTCTAACAACCATGCTTCTTGTGCAAGTTTGATACCTACCAAGCTTCTCATGCAAGCTTCATAACAACCTAGCTTCTAGTAGAAGATAAACCTAGCTTCTAGTGGAAGATGAGGAGAACTATAAAAGGAGACCTAGGGCTTTATTGAAAATGTTGTTGGGTTGTTGGTGAGTTGTTCCATATTGAGCCAAATTTGCACAAGTTGAGTGACACAACTTATGATCCAAAACCCTAACCCAAATCCAAAGCCAAAGCCAAATCAAGATCCATTGAGAAGCAAATCAATCAAGCAAATGAAGATCCTTTGAAGCAACGCCAATCATCATCCGAGCAAGTGATCGCAACCGTTCCACGACTCAAGAAGATCGATGCGAGGCTAATTTCGGCGTATCTAGTTACCTCCTCAAATCTTGTAACCTTTGAGTGAATTGTACCTAATCGTCGATTAATAAAGGTGAAAATTGTAAATCTTGCTTTCTTTACATTCTTGCATTATGAAAATTTATCGATTCTTAATTCTTTCATTTTTCATGATGTGTGAGTGAAATCTCCGCTTGTAGCGGAATCAAGAGAATAGGTAGATGATGATGATTAAATTCTTGAACGATTCTTAAGTCTTATGAGTTTTGTAAACTTTAGAAAATTGAATCATCGAAGACCTAATTTGAGCGAGATCGCTTTCTTGAATGTTTTTGCTCCAAATTAGAGATCAACGATCGGTGATTTAATTTGCTAGAGACTAGAATTTGAATGATAATCAATAAAAGGACAAGGGATGGTGAAGGAGAAACCCTAGTTTCTTCAATAGATCCCTAAATCTCGTTGATCGTCATCGATCTAGCAACAAATCCTCAATAGATAAGAATTTCGTAATCTTTAGTTTTCATGATCACTACTTATTTGATCGATTCCTACAAGCTACCTTAAAAATCTTGATAACTAAATTGATTGGGACATTTCTTGATTCTTGATTCTAGATCTTTAGTTTCTTTATGTTTCTTGAAATTAAAACTCACAAATCTTGAATCAATTTTCTTGCATTTTCTTTTATCTTTTCTTTTCAACTCAACTAAAACAAATTCAAACAAATTCATACAATCTCAGTGGACGATCCGTTCTCGCTAACGAAACTACAATAGACACCGTTATTGATTGCGGTATAAATTTCTTTGGTTGTGATCTTTTATACTTTTCAAAACACGACACGAAGACGATCAATCAAATGGCACCGTTGCCAGGGATCGTGTGCTAATTTGTTTGTTTTTGCAATTTGAGTTGAAAATTTTATTATTCCATCAGAATTTTTTAAATCAAAATCGAAACAGGTGCTTAATGATTTGTTGTGATTTTTGCAAGGGAATCTGGAATCATTGGAGCAAGAGGAAAAATATTCAGATCATCTCAGGAACTCCAGTGAGGTAACAGGAGCATTTGCACAAAATTTTGTGCAAAGATCACATCATCAAACCGCGGAACCACGGCACTTGGTAATATTTCGCGGCGGAAACGCGGCGTTCTTGAGGCTTCAGTGTTCCAAAATTCTCAGGTCTATTCATTACTTTCTTATCTCCTCCCTGCTCTTATCCATTAACTAATTTCTGCAGGATTCTTTGCAAAAATTCGCAGCGCCGCAAAAAGAAATTGTTGCGTGTTTGATCTTGGTTGTTTGCATATTTTAACACGGAAATTAAGGGGCAAAGACCAAATTCAGATTAGGTGGGGAGTTCATTACCCTTCCTAAGCCCCAAAAATCACAAACTTGCATCTGCATCACCCTCATTAACTACAAAATATCTAGACAAGACTCTAAAGACCTTCGCGCTCACTTAGGACAGAAGGAGGTCATGGGTAATCTATTGCTTATCCGCATTTCTTTTGTGGTGTCTAAGGCAAGTGTGTCTAAGGCAAGTGGTTACTTAATTAGGCCCACTACTTACGTAGTGGAGAACCTCCCACTTACCTGGCACTTACCTAGCCACAGAAGAGGCAAAGAGGCAGTAAAGGATCTATCTTGTGACTTGTCTTCTGGAAATGTAGGAGCGGTCTAGTGACTTGACCTAGGTGACCACTAGATTTAGGGTTGCTTGTGCATTGTTTGTGTGAATTTTTCAAAATCCATATTTTTCAAAACAAACACCAATCCAAAATTTTCTTCTAATTATCACAACGCTGCCACTTGTGCTAAACCATTTAGTGCATGCTCGGCTGGACACGAGATTCTAGTGCCCGTCTTGTCCGCATTCCTTCTATCGACTCCAAAGTCGGTAATTCTACGTCTACTTTTTCTTCACCCACCATCACACCCACTTCGATGGACGGTTCTCCATCGAACTTCTTTAACACTACTCTGCCACCGTCCGCAGGTGCGCAGAATCCACCCCGCATTTCTCTCCAAGAGAGATGTTACCTTATGCGAGGTCCTCTTTCGACCTGTCTCACCATTTCACCAGCCAACGGAGACAATTTTGAAATAAAACCTCAATACATCAATCTTTTACCCAAATTCCACGGTCTCGAGTCTGAAGACGCATACATTTTTATTACTAAATTTGAAAATGTATGCGCTATGATGGGTACTTCACAGCTTTCTGTGGATACTATGAGATTACGTCTTCTCCCATTCACTTTGTGCGATATAGCCGAGAAGTGGCTTTATAACACATCCGCACATTCTATTTGAACTGGGGAGAATTCGTAACAACTTTCCTAAATAAATTCTACCCTAATTATAAAACAGCTCGAGTCCGTAGCAAAATAAATCAATTTACCCAGCTTTCAAATGAACCATTCTCGAAGTGTTTTGAACGCTTCAAGGATCTGTTAGTTCAATGTCCTCATCACGGAATTCCTAGATGGGATCTGTGCAGAATCATATATGAGGGCATTAATCCTACAACAAAACAGACCCTTGAATCCATGTGTCAAGGCACCTTCATGAATAAAGATGATGGTGAAGCCTGGAGATTTTCAGAAGATTTCGCTGAAAAAACTTTACAGTGGGAGAGTGTAAACCAACCATCGTCTAGGGATGGCATTCATCAACATGATGTTTCCATAGGAGTTAGAGCTAAAATGGCAGCAAAGCAAAAGAAACTCGAAGCTATGGAACATAAATTTGTAGAAACCTCCCTAAATCAGATGTCACTCCCCAAAACTGTCTGTGGATGCTGTTCTAATCCATCTCATCTTACGGAAGAATGTCCATTGAATTCTCCGTTTCAAGATCAAGAGCACACAAATGCTGCTTTTCAGCAAAGACATAGAAACGATCCTTATTCTTCCACTTATAATCAGGGTTGGAGGTATCACCCTAACTTTGCTTGGAACCAATCACAAACTCAAAACACGGTTCCAAACCAAAATAATTTTCAAAGGGGTCCTCCACCACAACAACAACCACTTCAAATAAGTCAGCACCCCTACCAATCACAAAACTTTCAGAATCCGGTCAACGCACCTGCACCATATAACAATTCTTTGCAAGTGTCCGGTACTGATAACTCCTCTTCACTCGAACAAACCATGGATTTGCTTCTGACAAAGTTCATGGAAGTTTCAGCTGAGATGAAGTCTTCCGTCGATAAAATGCAGAAAAACTCTGACTCCCAAAGTGAGAGTATTAAATCGATGGAAGCACAAATTGCACAATTAAAATCTGAAATGAGTGCTAGAGAGAAAGGAAAACTTCCAGCTCAACCTTTACCCAATCCTGGCTATTCACATCATGTGAATGCTATCACCATGTTGAGATCTGGAAGAGTGCTAGACAACCATGTCGGTGAAGATATTAATATTAATAATGATGAATCAATCGATGATACCCCGGCTGAGACTTTTCCTTCCACTTCCACTTCTACTTCTGACCACAGTTCGTTTACCCCACCGCTTTCTTCTGAGCCTATTCTCCGTTTTCCTCAAGACTCGAACCCTCAACACACTTCTTCTAGTACACCAAAGATGATCCCCACTCCTATTATTGGATCTTTCCTACCCACACGATCTTCTCCAATGTTGGACCCCGCTATTATTGCTAAAGTTCCTTATCCGAATCGGTTAAGGGGAAACAAACCAAGTCCGCAAATGGAGAAGATCACTGAAATCGTTAAACACGTTAACATCAATATCCCTCTCCTAGATGCTATTCAAAAAGTCCTAGCTTATGCGAAAATTCTCAAGGACTTGTGCACTAGGAAGAGGAAGACTCAAGTGCCAAAAAAGGTGTTCATGTCAAAAACTGTAGACACAGCTTTTCCCCAACAATTACCTAAGAAACGTAAGGACCCTGGCTATCCTACTATTTCTATTTCTATTGGGGGTAAACACATTAACCGTGCTCCACTTGACCTTGGCACAAGTGTTAACCTGCTTCCTTACTCGGTTTATGAGCAGTTAGGGATTGGAGAGTTGAAACCAGCTCACTGCACTCTTCAGATGGTCGACCGATCAATCACCAAACTTAGGGGTGAACTAGAGGATGTGTTGATAAAAATTGGAGAATTTGTATTCCCTGTGGGCTTTATTGTACTCGATAACAGCCTGTAGCGAACCCACGGAATCAAATTCTGGTGATTCTTGGTCGACCCTTTTTGGCCACTTCCAATGCTATAATCAACTATCGTAATGACTCTATGACCCTATCCTTCGGGAAAATGTCAATAGAGCTTAACATATACAAGTTGGGAAGTGTACCTTCCGAACCTACTGCTCAAGCATGTTCTGTCGAATTAATGGATGTCGACAACAGCGAATTTGATCGGCCTCATGATACTAATCTAGACTCTTTTCATATGTTATTGTTTGACCCAGCTATGTATTATACACATATGGACTCTTCTATCGAGTTGTCCGGGTCAACATCCAACGCTGATTTTGAACCTTTGATGGAGTCTAGAGATCATCCCGCTCTTTCTGATGACATAATTCTTCGGGGTATCGATGAAAGTTTTGAGGACATTTTCGCTGATGAACTCGCATTTTTAGCAAACATGGGTGTTGAGATGAATCATCTCCCAAACAAATAAATTGAACCTCCACCCCTTCTTCTGGACAATCACAAGAATGCGAGTAATCCATCATCACAATCACTGTGTCATCTCTCCAAGTTGAGACGCAAAGCCTTTCCATCACACCACTTATCTTGTCCCCACTTCTTCCTGTCTCTATACAACATGTTCTTCCACCAACCGGTGCGCTACACTGATAAAATCTTTGAATGGTTGGTGTTGACTTTCGGTCTTTGCAAAGCTTAGCATTGACCAATAACTTTGACCCCCTCTTGTGATTTTAAATGCTTAACATTGTTTAACTCAAGTTTGGGGGGTATAATCTGGCTCTTGAAAATAAAATTTTTACTCAAAATGGTGAGCCAAAGAATATGTTTGGGGGAGGATTTTCACGATCATATTTCATGTCCCCATTAATAAATTTTTTCCTCCCAAGCTTATATATTTTTGTGATCTAACAGATGGCAACAGTGAGGACACTGTTAAAAACAAGTTTGGGGGAGGTTTGTGCTTATTTACGCATCACTTTGCATCATACTTTGCATAAGCACAAAACATATAAAAAAAATTGTACATAAATAAGAGAATAGAAGATTAGATAGTGAAAAATTACATCGAAAAGATTGGAAAAATTTAAGAAAACCAAGAAACTTAGAAGTTTTCTTAAACGAAACTAGTAATAAGTAGTTATGAGCCGTTGTCTTAAGGGTTAGTAAGATGAAAGAATTCACTAATCTAAGGATAAAAATAAGTTTGAAAAATAGTTCCTATTCTGGAAGCCAAACATTTGAACATTGATACCCTACTATACGCACTTACACACGTCTTGAAACTCGGGATAGTAGAGGATACCTTGAAATGCTCTTGTCTAAAAGCCAAAGTATGAAGAAAATAATGAATGAAAAATAAAAATATAAAATGGTGAAGAAAAATGAACACTGGTTTTGTTATCACCAAGGCAGCATAAAAAAAATATAGTAAGGGTGCTTCATCACCTAGTGCCTTAGACCAACTGGTTTGGGAGTCACTGCTAAGCTTTAGGTGTTGCAAGACGAGAAAAATACTAATACACCTAGTCAGAAAGCACATGAGTAATCGGTCGATTAGTACCTCAAGAAGTATTAATGGTCGCATGAAAAATGTGTGAGCAAATCCATCTAAATATTCACCGATTAAAAAGTACTGAGGTAGATGGATAAGAGTATGATAGCTTGAATTGAATTCTCCGAGTGTAGGGATGTCTTTTACACACACGTAGGGGTATATGATCAATGTTTGGAAGAAAGGTAGGAATAAAGAATAAAGACGATTTTTTTATTGAGGAATGATGTGATTTCTAACATTTTTTCATGACTATTAAGATAGGGCTCATGACAACTGAAAAGCTAGTGTAGTTGGAAACTCTGATTTTCAAAGTCTTTCTTTTACAATTCTTATCTTTATATGTAACTTTCAGAGTCTTCTTTTTATTATGGGATTTTGTGGGTGCAATCCGCTGAAAACCCTCAGGAGACAACACTCCTCCTACTAGGGACACCTAGAGGTTTAAAGGCTTGTTGCACGTGCTCGGCGCAATCGTATTGCCTACGAAAGTGTGCTAGTTAGTTTTTCTTTTTCTTATATTTCTCCTTCTCTTGAATAAAAGATGTTTGCTCGAGACGATCAAAATTAAGTTTGGGGGAATTTGATCAGTCGAAAATATTGCATTTTTAACACATCAATTTCCCTACTCTTTCTAATCATTTAAGAGTGTTTGGTATAAATATAGCACATATTAACAATTCGTCTGCAAAATATCAAATAACATGTGTTATACATTATAACCGGCATTCTAGAGGGAAATTGAGTGTTTATTACTACACACATGATTTTTGTATATCTCAACACTTGTCTCAAGATTTTGTGCAGAAATTCTTCATGTCAAAGAACCGGAATCACAAAAGTGCCGATAAAACGCATCAAGTCAAAGACTTGAAATTGGCAGAGATTTAGAAAGGAAAATAAGAAGAAGACCCTAAAGCCAACATAAAATAGCACAAAAGAATTCATGCAGTGACTCCATCAAACGGCCGCGGATCCACGGCCGATCCAGGCCGATCCGGCGTGGATCTGCGGCCGATCTGACTCGTCGGCGGTCGGCATTTTTTCCAAAGGCCTCCTTATAACTTTCTAGCTTCTCCAAGACGCTTTGAATGGTGTAGATTTCTCCAGAAGCTTCCCTTCTAACAGCCAAGCTTCTTGTACAAGTTTGATACCTACCAAGCTTCTCATGCAAGCTTCATAACAACCTAGTTTCTAGTAGAAGATAAACCTAGCTTCTAGTGGAAGATGGGGAGAACTATAAAAGGAGACTTAGGGTTTTATTGAAAAGGTTGTTGGGTTGTTGTTGAGTTGTTGAATATTGAGCCAAATTTGCACAAGTTGAGTGACACAACTTGTGATCCAAAACCCTAACCCAAATCCAAATCCAAAACTAAATCAAGATCCATTGAGAAGCAAATCAAGTAAGCAAATGAAGATCTTTTGAAGCAATGCCGATCATCATCCGAGCAAGTGATCGCAACCGTTCCACGACTCAAGAAGATCGATGCGAAGCTAATTTCGGCGGATCTAGTTACCTCCTCAAATATTGTAAGCTTTGAGTGAATTATACCTAATCATTGATTAATAAAGGTGAAAATTGTAAATCTTGCTTTCTTTACATTCTTGCATTATGAAAATTTATCAATTCTTGATTCTTTCATTTTTCATGATGTGTGAGTGAAATCTCCGCTTATAGCGGAATCGAGAGAATAGGTAGATGATGATGAAATTCTTGAACGATTCTTAAATCTTATGAGTTTTTTAAACTTTAGGAAATTGAATCATCGAAGACCTAATTTGAGCGAGATCGCTTTCTTGAATGTTTTTGCTCCAAATTAGAGATCAACGATCGGTGATTTAATTTGTTAGAGGCTAGAATTTGAATGATAATCAATGAAAGGACAAGGGATGGTGAAAGAGAAACCCTAGTTTCTTCAATAGATCCCTAAAGCTCGTTGATCGTCATCTATCTAGCAACAAATCCCCAATATCTAAGAATTTCGTAATCTTTAGTTTTCATGATCACTACTTATTTGATCGATTCCTACAAGCTACTTTACAAATCTTGATAACTAAATTGATTGGGACATTTGATTCTAGATCTTTGGTTTCTTTATGTTTCTTGAAATTAAAACTCACAAATCTTGAATCAATTTTCTTGCATTTTCTTTTATCTTTTCTTTTCAACTCAACTAAAATAAATTCAAACAAATTCACACAATCTCAGTGGACGATCCGCTCTCGCTAACGAAACTACAATAGACACCGTTATTGATGGCGGTATAAATTTCTTTGGTTGTGATTTTTTACACTTTTCAAAACACGACACGAAGACGATCAATCAGTAGCCACCGAAGCCGCCAGGGCAGGACGGTTTCATCAGGGGCTTGATATTGAACTGTAGCAACTTATCATGTATCTCGATCTACCGACCTTCGCTCAGGTGTTGAACACTGCCCGAGTACAGGAAAGATTGGCGGAGAAGGCCAAGGGCCAACGATCGGTGGACAGTAGACCCCACATAGTTCCAGCACGGGCTACCTTTTCCCCCTGGAGCGATCCCAGTTCACAGGCCGGCTGTTACGCAGATGAAACATACTTTCTCACATCAGCAGCTGCAGTGGAGAGCTCTATTTTGCGATTATTGCCAGAGGCCAAAGCACATACAGAGAGATTGTCGCAGAGCCAAGGGGCAGTGTCTGCTTTGCGGATCCAGCGAGCACAAGGTTAGCGGATGTCCCCAGATATCTGAGCTACAAGGAGGGTTCGAGCAACATCAACCATCGTACGACACTTCAGCTCAGAGGGGTCCACCTCTGGCATCCCAACAGTGGTTATTCGATCAGAGGCATACTGGTACAGATCGGAATTAGGGGTGGTCTTTCACCCTGTCCGCCGAGCAGGCAGAGACTTCTGGAGAAGTAGTTACAGGTACCCTCCTTATTTATTCTATACCAACTAGAATTCTTTTTGATTCGGGTGCTTCGCATTGCTTTATTTCTACGTAGTTTGTTAACACACACTCTATACCTCATGAGCCGTTGACCAAGTGTTAGGAGATACATACGGGTAACGGAAATATTGTGTCCAACCAAGAGTGTAGGTTATGTCCGGTAGTAGTATGCGGCAGGGAATTCTATGCGAATTTCCTTTTAATCGGAACGGCAGCTATGACGCAATTCTCGGGATGGATTGGATGAGCACCTTCTATGCGATCATCGATTGCCGAGCTAGGAAAGTGACTTTCCGCATTCCCAATCTCCTTGAGTTTGTTTTCGAAGGCGGAAGCGAGTCTTTGGAGCCAGCCAAGTTTAGAGCTAAGCCGAAAGTGTTGACGGCTATGGAGATTGATGAGAGTCCAGCCCCAGAGATCATTCGGGATTTTCTTGATGTGTTCCCTGAAGATTTATCAGATCTACCACCTCCTCGCGTCTTGGGATTCTCAATCGACTTGATTCCGGGTACATCATCAGTCTCGAAAGCACCATACAGAATAGCACCGATTGAGTTAGCAGATTTAAAGAAGCAAATAGAAGATCTTCTGGACAAGAGATTTATCCGTCCAAGTGCTTCCCCGTGGGGTGCTCCTATGTTACTGGTTAAGAAAAAAGACGATTCCTTGCGCATGTACATTGACTCCCGAGAGTTGAACGGGGTGACCGTGAAGAACAAGTATCCCATCCCACGCATCGTCGACTTGTTCGATCAGCTTGGTGGTGGTCAAGTATTTTCTAAACTAGATCTTCGGTCAGAGTATCACCAAATCAGGGTTAAGGCAGAGGATGTATGCAAGACAGCTTTCCGAACCCGATATGGCCACTATGAGTTTCTTGTGATGCCGTTCGGTGTTACCAATGACCGGCCATATTTATGGACTTGATGAACAGGGTTTTCTCCAAGTACTTGGATCATTTTGTTGTCATATTCATTGATGACATTCTCGTCTATTCGAGAAGTCGAGAGGAGCACGACGAGCACCTACGAATTGTATTGCAGGTTCTGCGGGAGAAGAAGTTCTATGCTAAGCTGAGCAAGTGCGAGTTTTGGCTCGACAAAGTGCAATTTCTGGGGCATATCGTTTCGCGTGACGATATTTCAGTGGATCCGACGAAAATCAAATCTATCAAATACTGGCCGACACCGAAATCAGTTACTGAGATAAGAAGCTTCTTGGGATTGGCTGGGTATAATCGACGGTTTGTCCAAGATTTCGCCAAAGTAGCGGAACTCTTGACGAAGCTCATACGGAAGGAGGTGCCTTATATTTGGTGAGAGGAGTGCACCCAGACATTTGAGCTGTTGAAACTGAAGTTGACCACGGCTCCAATCCTAACTGTGCCAGACAGCTCGGGTGGCTTGGTTATTCATATTGATGCGTCGGGAAAAGGTTTGGGTTGTGTATTAATGCATCACGGTCAAGTGGTGGTTTACGCCTATCGTCAGCTGAAAACTCATAAGAAGAACTACCCCACGCATGACCTAGAGTAAGCGGCCGTTGTGTTCGCTTTAAAGGTTTGGAGGCATTACTTGCTAGGCGAAAGAGTGGAAGTGTACACGGATCACAAAATTTTGAAATACGTGTTCACTCAGAAGAAGCTAAATATGAGATGACGCAGATGGTTGGAGCAGATGGCAGACTACGATATTGATCTGCAATATCATCTGGGGAAGGTGAACGCCATTCCTGATGCTTTCAGTCGCAGGCCGTCAGCTGCATTGCTGACTTGTCAGAAGAGGATTCTTGATGACCTTCAGATACTCGAGTTGGAGGTAGTTACTCCGGGTGTGTCCGGACAGCTCTGGCAGTAAGTTCAATTATCGCTTATAGATCGCATTAAAGCTGCACAGGCTGGTAACTCTCAGTTGCAGAAGTTTAGAGGGTTAGTTAAAGCTGGTTTGAGGATGGATCTGCAGATTCACGGAGAAGGCTCTCTGAGATTTGGCAGTCGGCTGTGTGTTCCAAAGGGGGGTATTCGAGATGAAGTTCTAGCTAAGGCATACAGTTCCGCTTACTCGGTGCACCCAGGTGGCACCAAGATGTACAGAGACCTGAGGCAACACTTCTGGTGGAACGGGATGAAGAAGGAGATTGCTCGCATTGTCTCCAAGTGTCTGGTATGCCAACAGGTGAAAACCGAGCATCAGAGAATCGCTGGGTTGTTGCAACCGCTTCCAGTACCATAGTGGAAATGGGAGCACATCACCATGGATTTCTTGATGGAACTACCTCGAAGTCTAAGGGACAACAATGTTGTCTGGGTTATTGTTGATCATCTCACGAAGGCAGCACATTTCATACCTTTCCGAGTTGGACAATCGACGGAGTCGCTTGCAAAGAAATATATGCAGGAGATTGTGAGGCTGCACTGGTTGCCCGTTAGTATCGTGTCTGATCAAGACACCAGGTTCATTTCCCATTTCTGGAAGAGCCTGCAGGAGAGTTTGGGCACACGTCTCAAGTTCAGCATGGCCTATCATCCGCAGACGGATGGGCAATCAGAGCGTACTATCCAGATGCTCGAGGATATGCTGAGGGCATGCATGCTTGATTTTCAGGGTTCTTGGAAGGATCACCTCCATCTGATAGAGTTTTCGTATAACAACAGCTACCAAACTAGCATCCAAATGGCACCGTTTGAGGCTCTATATGGACGGAAGTGTCGGTCCCCTTTTGTTGGGATGACATGGGTGAACGAAGGTTGTTGGGCCCTGAGCTTATAGAGCAAATAGTGAGAAAGGTTCAGACGATTAGGAAACAGATCAAGGCGGCTCAGGACCGACAGAAGAGTTGGGCAGATGCCTGCAGAATGTCGTTAGAGTTTGGTATTGGTGACCATGTATTTATGAAGATATCACCCACTCGGGGAGTGATCAGGTTTAGTAGTCGCGGGAAACTCTCATCGGACCTTTTGAGGTGCCAGAGCGAGTAGGAGAGGTGGCTTATCGGCTTGCCTTGCCTCCATCGCTAGCCGGTGTGCACAATACTTTCCATGTTTCTCAGTTGAGACGCTACGTTCAAAATGACAGCCATATCGTGGACCATTCGGAGTTAACATTGGACACGATCTTTCTTACGAGGAGCAACCTACAACCTTTTTCGATCGTTGGGAAAAAGTGCTAAAGAACAAAGTCATTCTCTTGGTTCGAGTTTCATGGGGTGGTCGTTCTCCAGGAGAGTCTACCTGGAAACGAAAAGAGAACATCCGTCCACGTTTTCCGCACATGTTTGAGTAGTGTTGTTGTTCCATTGTTTTCATTCTTTAATTTCGAGGACGAAATTTTTGTAAGGTGGGTATGATGTAAATCCCCAATTCCATGTATATATTTTCCGTATTTTTTTTTATAGAATTTTCCTAATATTTTTGCATATTTAAAAATAATTTTTAATAATTTTATTTATTATAAATTCCTAATCTAAACCTTAAACTACCCCAACCCAACCTGACCCGAACCCAACCCGACCCACTACCCCCTTTCTTCTTCTTCTTCTTTTATCCTTTTATTTTTCCCGTCTTTTCCCCACGTCTCCTCCTTCCTCGCGCCGTCGCCGCAAGACCTGCAACCACCTCCGCGATGACCTCGTCCTCGCCACATCTCAACTGCCTCCTTCTCCATCTCCTCTCGTTTCCTCTCCATCCCTCTCGCCAATAGCTCCCTTCTCGCTCGTGTCGCGCCCATGAGACCCGCTCCACCTACGACGAATTTTCGCCCCAACTAACCTCGAGATCTCGGCGCCGACCTTCTCTCTCCCCTCCACGTCTTCCGCTCTATCTCTTTCCCTCTTGTTCTTTTTCTCCTTCACTCATTCTTCCTCCTCATAAACCCACCACCATCTCACCGACGAGCTTGAGCCCCGTACAATGACCAACTCCAACATCGAACACCACCGCCAGAGCATCGCCGCCATTGCCTTCTTCAGCGGCGACCACCGACGAGCCCATCGAGTAACCTCACCGACCCATTCCTTCTATCCCCTCACCTTTCCACTACCAACCACCTTTAAACCACATCACCACCTCGTCATCTCCCTCAACCTCCAGTGACCAACTTGAACACCGCTGCAACCACCACCTCACTAGCGAGCCCTGAGCACCGCCACCGAGTCTCAACTTCTTCCAGTACCTCCCCGTCTCCAAGCTCTTGTCGTCTGCTGCCTTCGCCACTTCCTCTCACCGTGCCAACGAGCTCCTGCAACTCGCAAAGCCCTACGTGCTCCCCTCCTAGCCATACCAAGATCTAGCCATTACCACCGCGCCACAACTCGCCATAGCCGAGCCTAAGCTTGTAGCTAATGTTGTGTTACTGCAGCTATACATATCGTGCGTGTGATCGCCGTCGTCGCTGCTATTCCATTTTCTCCTTGAGGCAAGTGAAATCCTATTCACTTGCTATTACATGCTAAACATAGTGTTAACTTAAGTAATCATTATTCTCTCTCTCTCTCTCTCTCTCTATATATATATATATATATATATAGAGAGAGAGAGAGAGAGAGAGAGAGAATAATGGAGGAAAGATGTCATAGGAGGGAATTTCCTCATATGTCAAAAAAGTACGCCCTCCATCGTATTTTCCGACGATCGGCACTCATCGTCTTCATTGTTATTATCTAAGATATGGGTACAACAAATTTCATATGATTCTACAACTTTTTCACTATTGAATTAGTGGGTTCAAAATTAACGATTTACCTACAATAGAACTTTTTACATTGCTAAATCAACGGTGAAAAAATTGGAGAATCACATGAAATTTGGCGTACCCACATCTTAGATGATGATGATGAAGATGATGGATTCCGATCATTGAAAAATACGACGGAGGGAATACTTTTTCGACGCCATAGGAGGAAATTCCCTCATATGGCCTCTTTCCTTCATTATTCTTATATATATATATATATATATATATATATATATTCATTCTTTTAATCATAATTATGACTGTGTTTGTATGGCGGATCTTGTGTTGTTATTGAAACCTGTCTAGGATTTACTATCCCGTGTTAATATCATTTAGAACTAACACGAATAATATCTAGCATTGATCAATTAAAGGAAACAGACGTTTCAATTAATATCCATATATATACAACCTGGGTGTTCGACGCGAAAGCCTAAATAAAAAAACCTATTTAAAATGGCGGAATTTAGGACCCATAAATCCCTTTTATGATAATGAATAACGTGTAAGAATTTTAGAGAAAAATATTTACTTTATCACTATGAAATGATACCCCCATTTAGTTATGTCAAATTCAAAATTTTGTCGTGCACGCCACCTTATTAAAATCATGGTAAATTAAATACAAATCAAAATCTGATGTTCTAGGGTTCTTATCGAAGCCGACTCGATAATCTAGAACCCTATATAGTATAATCTTCAATACTGATAGGCCACTATAACGAGAATTGACTGGGAATGTGACTCTGGACTGCAGTCCGGGGCAGCATTCCTCGAGGATAGCTGAATTTAAGCGTCTGCACATCCCTACATAAAACTGAAAATGCGCAGAGTCCTATATATTCACATATATAATTTAGTTATCTAACATATGGATCTTATCTCATTCAGTTTCATGGTCGTTTGACATTTAGTTTGTATTTTAGAATGTCGACGTGTTCTGAAGTTTCTGCAGTGACATTTCTTTCACCTTCACACTAAACATGATATATATCCTAGTACAAAAAGGATATTATTTATCCGTTTGATGCGTTGGAAACCTAACAGATAGAACTAGGTTTTATTCAACTAGGGAAACACCTGAATCTGAACACAATACCTAGTAAACAGTGCGTGAAATTAGACTTCCAGTTCTGAAACTGGAATTCCAGCAATTGATCACTAATTTAAAATGATGATAAGTCTCTAACCAGAAATTCTATTGATATGAAACTAATTTTAATGCTTATATAATCAAGTGTACTTCGTACACCTTTTATATTGTTTTGGTCGATTCTATACGTGTGATTTATGGTAAATTTTGCAAGTCATATGGTGTTGGGTGTCATAATTTAGTAAATATCTGCTCAGTGCATTTCTACATATTTTTGTTCTTGCTTTATACCTTCTGTATAGTAATCGTTTACATTGAAACCTAGAGACTGTTTTGAATTGTCGATATATAAGTGTTAGTGATTGGGTTGTGGAAAATACAAAAGTGATATTGATAAGTGGAAATGTGATTGAAAGTGAAAGCGACACGTATTTGTTCACAACCTATTTAATAATTGAATATATACTATAACCTGGGGAATGGGAAAATCAAGGTGGAATTGAACTCGTATTTAGCGAGGTACAGTGACTTAGAGAATGACCATTCGATATTAATGATGCACACACACACACACATTAGGTCGTGGGCCTAGCGGCATAGCTGCAGGGTTATGTCCCGAGCAACAGTGAACCGTAGTCTCAGGCATGCACAAGACCCTTATTAAACACGAGCATTTTTTCCACCAATTGATTTCATTGACATAGTGACTGATAAGTAGTGACATACATATTTCCTGGTTTACTGACATGATACATATATCGCACTGTGCATATTCAAATGATATTAATTATTTTTCATGTTTCTGTATCCTGTCGCACCTTTCATGTTTAATAATATTGTACGCACATCATATATTTATTGCTATATGTATCGTCCTAACGACCTGAGTATGCATGCTCAGAGGACGAGGTGGACCCAGTCAAGGAGCAGGACCTGCCATTCGAGATCACGGAGGTCTAGACCGCAATATCAGCGCTGCCCTTTTTTGCAATAAGCGCATTGTGTTTCGTTGGTTAATTATTACCTTATGCAAAATAAATGTATATGTAACACCCTAGTTCATTTATACCAATTCCAGTTCTCGTATTTCTTTAATTATGGTATTTTCCTGATTTATCGTGTTTTGGGTGCGAATAGTATTTTACTTTAGTATTAGCATTCGATCCGACCCGCTTGCTTGAAACCTGTCTTGATTCATATTTATGAATTATCCTGACTTGTTACGTAGACTTGTGCATTTTCATGTTTACTGCATACTGGCATTTTATCTGGCATTGCATTTTTATAATATAATATTTTAGGTCACATAAAATATTTTAGAAATACATTGCATGGCCGGCATGACACCCCTAAACCCGTTGTAGAATTCGCACATCTTGATCTCGTCCCGTTCAGTGAAACGGACTTGTTTGGATGGCTACGCGCACGTACGTGCATCCGTTCTTGGGGGTATGCATTTTCGTTACCCGAGTATTCATTTTTAATTTTAATCGTCGCATATATTTTTCATATTTTAAAACTAAATTTTTAGACCCGACTCGGGCGTGTTTTGGAATATTCTTGTATCCCGCCAAAATTCAAATTTATTTAATATTTAAAATTTATTTAAGAATTTAAATTTCGTTAACAGCTTTAACATTTATAAAACTAACTAATATTTTATTAAAATTAAATCTTAACAGCTTAACAAACCTCAACTCTCTCTCTCTCTTTCCTCTGGACCCTACATCACAGAACTCTCTTCTCTCTCTTCTCTTTCTTTCCCTTTCTCTCGCTGCCATTCTCTCTCTCTCCCCCCCACTAGGTGACAAGTTTATCTCTCCTCCTCCTCTCTCTCTCTCCTCTCGCCTACTCTCTCTCTCTGCCTCCTCTCGCATCTCCCTCTCTCTCCTCTCGCGGTGAGAGGAATCCCGTCACCACCTCCTCTCCTTAACATCACCTCCCTCATTTCCCTCCCTCTCTTCTTCTTATTTAAACCCAGCAGCCTCGACGAGAACCCATCACAAATCCTCTACCTCCTCAAACCCTAACCCTAAACTTCATCCCCTCAACTCCATCTCCCTCACAGAGCCTCCTCTCCTCCTCCTTTCCATCTTCTTCTTCTCATTCACCCATTCCCGAGCCCTCACCTGCACACCCAACACAACCCCGAGAACCTTTCACACCTCCATCGCCGCCGATCACCTCCACCCCTCGCCTCCATCTTCATCACCTTCTTCTCTCCCTCTCCTCTGCTTTTCTCCTACACCTAACCCTGCACCAAAAACCCCAGCTAACAACCCAAACCCGAGCCAACCCCTTACCTAACCCTAACAACAAACCTAGTTCGTTGGAGCCCCGTCGACCTCGTCGTCACCCTCACACCTCCTCCCTGAAACCACAGAACACTTACAAATCCAGTGAGCAACTCATTCTCTCTTCTTCTTCCTCTTCTTCTTTCTTTTCTTTCTTTTTTCTTTATTTTCTTGAATCCTGTAATTTCATAGTTCGCCGGAGCTGGGCTTGACACCGACGATCCAGACGACGTACCTTATCTGCGTGATCACCCTCATGCGTTACTTGGACGCATTCCGTGTGCCGTGCGTGCGTCGCGACATTTTGCCGACGTCGGACGTACCATACACATCCATTTCGTGATCCGTCTAGGCAAGTTTATCTTGCTACATGCTACATTACTTTATATACATCTATTTTAATAAATATAATACTGGTATTTCAAATTATGCACCCCATGTTTACTTTTACAGTTTTTCGACATCCGTCTGCATCCGTACGTGTTATTTTACATCTAGCACATGCAAACCTATCTTCTTGCATACTATATTATAATATACTGCACTCAATTGAATGTTTACATCTCATATTGTTTAATTGTACAACATGCATTTACCAGTTCATTATTTTACTATTATATCACGTCCGTGTGTATCCATATTAGTAATTACATATCTAGTCGCATGCTAAACCATCTTGCTACATACTAGGTATAGGTTACGCATCCATATGAGTAAAATGTTACCCGTTTATCATATTATACATCCTTATGCAAGTTTTACAGTTATTGGATACCCGTTTGCATCAATATCATATAGTATACATATAACTGCATCTATAGATCAAATTAATACATAATACTGTGATATTAACACCCCATGTTTAATAAAGTGCATCCTAATTAGTATTGGAACTATAAATGTAACCCTAATCGATAATTGTGCATCTATATCATTGATTTTATATCTATTTGCATCCATGTTTTATTGTGTACCCATACCATTAATTCTTTATATCCAGTTGCATCTACAGATTATATTAATCCATATTATTCTTTTATTAGCACTCCATACTTGATAATGTGCATCATACATAGTCATGATATAACCCCTGATAAATATTTGTGCATCCATGCTTTTACCGTGCATCCGTATGTGCTACAGTTTTATTATAAGCATCCGCTTGATACCAGTGCACTACCTGACATGACCCGATATACCACTGCTTGACTTGATACCTGATCTTGTTACTAGTGCCGACAATCTTGACCTGTTGTCCCTACGGACATATCCTGTTGTCTATTTAGACAAACCTGTACCTGCTTGATCCTGTGTTGGCATTAGCTTCAGATTTATCAATACCTGACTTGAACACATAACCTTGGGGGTATGGGGAAATCAGAAGTGTAAACTAAAGTGTAACTTACAAGGGTATTACTTGATCCGTGGTCCCGGGGGATAACGGGACAGAATCATTCGTGATTCTTACTTGATCCGTGGTCCCGGGGGATAACGGGACAGAGTCATTCATGACTCCCACTACCTGATCCGTGGTCCCGAGAGATAACGGGACATATTCTTTAAGTTAAATGGAGGATTACATTAATTGATTTCAAACAAACCTTAGAATAGATAACCCCGTAGCACAATTTAGATTGATCACTGCACGTTACTAACTGATACACTTCACTGCCATTCCTGATGACTTGTTACTTGATAATTCATGTCTGCATATCTCATTTCATCCTGATTGCTTGTATTATTGTTGATATTATGACGCGCTGACCTCTGGGTTTTGCATGACCCAGATCCCTTATCCTTATCGCAGGCTGGCCAGGATTATTTTGATCAACAGGCCGAGCAATGAGGACCTGTTATTAGTTTAGTTTAGCTTTCCTTTCAGTATTTTATTCCTGATGTGAGCCCGTATTATGGGACGTACTTTCCAGATTGTTATTGTTTATTGGATCTATTGCTTCCGCATATTATTTCTTGACTAATTTATTCTGGCTCATGGACATGCACTAGATAGTTTATTTTATTTCTACTGTTCTTGATATCTTATAGACAGTCGTAATGTGACTGTGGAAGGATGTTTTCTAGCTACAGGTAGCATGGTTGGCTCTGTCACGTGCCGATCTTAGCGCACTCTGGAAAGCGGGGCGTGACAGGGTTTGTTTGGTATCAGAGCCATAGGATTTAGGTTAACCGGGTTTGATTCATTTGTAGTTGGGTATTGGACCCAATACACGAATCAGAAAATCCGTGATTAGGAATATGTCCTGCAACATTGTTATCGTGATTCTTGAATCATATTTTTTTCTTGACCCTTGTCTTGACGAAATGCAAACAACTTTGCATCTCGGCTTGAAACCTTTTGGTTATCCTTTCCTATTCCTTTGATTCTGATACTAGGATTTGGGCGACTTGAACGGAGTTATGTGATTGTACCCATGAACTGCAGAATGGTTACAATGCGGTACTCTATTTAAGTATCTTGGAGTCCTGGTCTTGATTCATTTCCTTGATTCATGGTCGTGAAATTTCCTTGGTTCTCTCAGTTTCATTGCTTACCAGTTCATGTTTTGCAGATTTCTTGGTAATTGATACTGGAAGTTATGACGTTGTCTTGGGAATGGATTTTCTCGGCACTTTTCACGCTCACATTGATTGTAGGGCAAATAAAGTGATTTTCCAGATTCCCGAACATCCGGAGTTTTTTTCACTGGAGGAAGCAATTCTGTCGGGCCAGTTGAGTTTAGAGCTAGGCCGACCAACAGTGTTCTTTCGATAATGGAAGTTGATAAGGAGGAAGCGCCAGTTGTAGTTCAAGAGTTTATGGACATGTTCGAGGACATCTCGGGTTTACCGCCAAAACGAGATGTGGAGTTCGCGATCGATCTTTTTCCTGGTGCAGCGCCAATCTCAAAGGCGTACTATCCAATAGCACCAGTGGAGTTGGAAGAAGTTAAGAAGCAGGTTACCGAATTGCTAGAGAAGGGTTGGATTCGCAGCAATAATTCACCTTGGGGAGCTCCAGTTCTTCTAGTCAAGAAGAAAGATGGCACAAGGAGGATGTGCATCGATTATCGAGAATTAAACCGGGTGACTATTAAGAACAAGTACCCAATCCCTCGCATTGGCGAATTGTTCGAGCAGCTTAGTGGCGCAAGGGTATTCTCGAAGCTGGATTTACGAACCGGATATCATCAGGTCTGAGTTAAATCAGAGGATATTTCCAAGACTGCGTTCCGAGCTCGGTATGGACATTACGAGTATTTAGTCATGCCATTCGGAGTCACGAATGCACCGGCGATATTTATAGACTTGATGAACCGAATGTTTTCACCATTCGTGGACCGGTTTATAGTGGTGTTCATCGATGATATTCTGGTCTACTCGAGGAGCATTGAAGAGCATGCGAAACACTTTAAGATCGCACTGCAGACATTGAGGCAAGAAAAATTATATGCAAAGATGAGCAAGTGCGAGTTTTGGCTTGAAGAAGTGAAGTTTTTGGGGCATATTGTATCCAGAGATGGAATCGCCGTTGACCCTGAAAAGATTGCAGCAGTTCAAGATTGGCCGATTCCGAAGAACGTAGCAGAGATCAGAAGCTTTCTTGGACTTGCCGGGTATTACATAAGATTCGTGGAGAATTTTGCTCGTTTGGCTGAGCCTTTGACCAAGCTTACGTGTAAAGAAGTACCATTCGTATGGATGGATAAATGTGCGTCAGCTTTTGAGGCGTTGAAGCAGAGATTGATAATCACTTCTATTTTGACCGTACCAGACAGTTCCGGAGGATTGGGGATTCATAGCGACACATCTGGGAAAGGTTTGGAATGTGTTTTGATGCAGCATGGGAAAGTTATAGCTTACGCATCGAGACAGTTGAAGACCCATGAGAAGAATTACCCAACTCATGATTTGGAGCTTGTAGCAGTAATTTTCTCTTTGAAGATTTGGAGACACTACTTATTGGGCGAAAGAGTCGAAGTATTCACCGATCACAAAAGCCCAAAGTATGTGTTCACACAAAAAGAGCTTAACATGAGGCAGCGTAGATGGTTGGATCTGATGGCTGACTACGCTCTTGATCTTAAGTACCATCCGGCGAAAGTTAATGTTGTACCGGATGTGCTTAGTCGGTTGCCAGCAATTCGGATGTTGACTGCACAGAAGGAGCTTATTGAAGACTTTCGGAGATTCGATTTTGAGATTGTGCTACCGCATTCTTCGGGACAGTTGATGCAGCTGCAAGTACAGTCGTCATTGATCGAGAGTATTAAAGCAGCACAGTCGCAGGACCCAAAATTGCAGAAGTTTCGAGAACAGGTTGAAGCTGGACTTCGAACGGACTTATTGATTCATGAAGATGGTTCGTTACGATATGGTAGCCGTTTGTGTGTGCCAAAAGGAGATATTCGCGAAGAAGTTATGAAGGAGGCACACAGTTCCGCATATTCCGTACATCCAGGAGGCACGAAGATGTACCGCGATCTAAGACAGCATTTCTGGTGGGAAGGCATGAAAAGGAGATTGCTCGCTTTGTAGCGAAGTGCTTGGTGTGTCAGCAAGTTAAGACTGAACATCAAAGGGTTGCTGGTTTATTGCAACCACTTCCGATTCCTCAATGGAAGTGGGAACATATAACCATGGATTTCGTGACAGCTTTACCGCAGAGTCCAAAGGGCAACAATGCAGTTTGGGTGATTGTTGATCGGTTGACCAAGGCAGCTCATTTCATACCATTTCGAGTTGGTCAATCAACAGAAGCTTTGGCAGAACGGTACATGCAGGAGATTGTGAGATTGCATGGAGTACTTGTGAGTATCGTGTCCGACCGTGACACCCGATTCTTATCACACTTCTGGAGGATTTTACAGAAAAGTTTGGGAACGCGATTAAAGTTTAGCACAACTTATCATCCTCAGACAGATGGCCAGTCGGAGAGAACGATCCAAACTCTTGAAGACATGTTGAGAGCTTGCATGTTAGACTTCAAGGGTTCCTAGGAGGATCATCTACATTTGGTGGAGTTTTCTTACAACAACAGCTTTCAGGCGACTATTCAGATGGATCCATTCGAAGCGTTGTATAGTCGCAAGTGTCGCTCACCCGTTTGTTGGGATGATGTTTGAGAGCGAAGATTGTTGGGACCAGATTTGATCGTGCAAACAGTTGAGAAAGTTAACACTATTCGGAATCATATGAAGGCAGCACAAGATCGGCAGAAGAGTTAGGCCAATACATCGAGAAGACCTCTAGAGTTCGCTGTTGGTGATCTTGTGTTCTTGAAGATATCACCGACTAGAGGAGTGATTCGTTTTGGGAGTCGACGCAAGCTTAGTCCTCGATTCGTAGGGCCTTTCGAGATTATGAAGTGTGTTGGAGAAGTGGCTTATCGATTGGCTTTACCACAATCTTTGGAGAATGTTCATGACGTGTTTCATATATCTCAATTCCGTAAGTATGTTCGAGATGAAACACAAGTGCTGGATCATTCGGAGCTGACTGTAAGAGAGGATTTGACTTTTGAGGAACGACCGATGTCGATTGTTGATCGAAGAGAAAAGGTCCTTAAGAACAAGATTATCCCTCTCGTACTTGTTTCTTGGGGAAATCACTCGCACGGAGAATCGACTTGGGAACGAGAAGACGAGATTCGACAGAAATTTCCACACCTGTTCTTGTAGTTTCTTGATTGTTTATCTTTCCTTGTTCTTGGAATTTCGAGGATGAAATTCTTTTTGTAGTTGGGTATAATGTAACACCCTAGTTCATTTATACCAATTCCAGTTCTCGTATTTCTTTAATTATGGTATTTTCCTGATTTATCGTGTTTTGGGTGCGAATAGTATTTTACTTTAGTATTAGAATTCGACCTGACCCACTTGCTTGAAACCTATCTTAATTCATGTTTATGAATTATCCTGACTTGTTATGTAGACTTGTGCATTTTCATGTTTACTGCATACTGGCATTTTATCCGGCATTGCATTTTTATAATATAACATTTTAGGTCATATAAAATATTTTAGAAATACATTGCATGGTCGGCATGACACCCCTAACCCCGTGGTAGCATCCACACATCTTGTTCTCGTCCCGCACAGTGAAACAGACTTGTTTGGATGGCTACGTGCACGTACGTGCATCCGTTCTTGGGGGTATGTATTTTCGTTATCCGAGCATTCATTTTTAATTTTAATCGTCGCATATATTTTTCATATTTTAAAACTGAATTTTTAGACCCGACCCGGACGTGTTTTGGAATATTTTTGTATCCCGCCAAAATTCAAATTTATTTAATATTTAAAATTTATTTAACAATTTAAATTTCGTTAACAGATTTAACATTTATAAAACTAACTAATATTTTATTAAAATTAAATCTTAACAGCTTAACAAACCTCAACTCTTGCTCTCTTTCTTCTGGACCCCACATCACAGAACTCTCTTCTCTCTTTCTTTCCCTTTCTCTCACTGCCATTCTCTCTCTCTCTCCCACTAGGTGACAAGTTTATCTTTCCTCCACACTCTCTCTCTCCCCTCTCGCATCTCCCTCTCTCTCCTCTCGCGGTGAGAGAAATCCCGTCACCGGCTCCTCTCCTTAACATCACCTCCTTCCTTTCCCTCCCTCTCTTCTTCTTATTTAAACCTAGCAACCTCGACGAGAACCCATCACAAATCCTCTACCTCCTCAAACCCTAACCCTAAACTTCATCCCCTCAACTCCATCTCCGTCACAGAGCCTCCTCTCCTCCTCCTCTCCATCTTCTTCTTCTCCTTCACCCATTCCCGAGCCCTCACCTGCACACCCAACACAACCCCGAGAACCTTGCACACCTCCATCGCCGCCGATCGCCTCCACCTCTCGCCTCCATCTTCATCACCTTCTTCTCTCCCTCTCCTCTGCTTTTCTCCTACACCTAACCCTGCACCAAAAACCCCAGCTAACAACCCAAACCCGAGCCAAACCCTAACCTAACCCTAACAGCAAAGCTAGTTCGCCGGAGCCCCGTCGACCTCGTCGTCACCCTCACACCTCCTCCTTGAAACTACAAAACACCTACAAATCCAGTGAGCAACTCATTCTCTCTTCTTCCTCCTCTTCTTCTTTCTTTTCTTTCTCTTTTCTTTATTTTCTTGAATCCTGTATTTTCATAGTTCGCCGAAGTCGGGCTTGACGCCGACGATCCAGACGACGTACCTTACCTGCGTGATCACCCTCGTGCGTTACTTGGACCCGTTCCGTGTGCCGTGCGTGCGTCGCGACATTTTGCCGGCATCGGACGTACTGTACACATCCATTTCGTGATCCGTCTAGGCAAGTTTATCTTGCTACATGCTACATTACTTTATATACATCTATTTTAATAAATATAATACTGGTATTTCAAATTATGCACCCCATGTTTACTTTTACAGTTTTTTCGACATCCGTCTGCATCCGTACGTGTTATTTTACATCTAGCACATGCAAACCTATCTTGTTACATACTATATTACAATATACTGCACTCAATTGAATGTTTACATCTCATATTGTTTAATTGTACATCATGCATTTACCAGTTCATCATTTTACTATTATATCACGTCCATGTGCATCCATATTAGTAATTACATATCTAGTCGCATGCTAAACCATCTTGCTACATACTAGGTATAGTTTACTCATTCATATGAGTAAAATGTTACCCGTTTATCATATTATACATCCATATGCAAGTTTTACAATTTTTGGATACCCGTTTGCATCCATATCATATAGTATACATATAGCTACATCTATAGATCACATTAATACATAATACCGTGATATTAACACCCCATATTTAATAAAGTGCATCCTAATTAGTATTGGAACTATAAATGTAACCCTAATCGATAATTGTGCATCCATATCATTGATTTTATATTTATTTGCATCCATGTTTTATTGTGTACCCATACCATTAATTCTTTATATCCAGTTGCATCTACAGATTATATTAATCCATATTATTGTTTTATTATCACCCTATACTTGATAATGTGCATCCTACATAGTCATGATATAACCCCTGATAAATATTTGTGCATCCATGCTTTTACCGTGCATCCGTACTTACTACAGTTTTATTATGAGCATCCGCTTGATACCTGTGCACTACCTGACATGATCCGATATACCACTGTTTGACTTGATACCTGATCTTGTTATTAATGCCGACAGTCTTGACCTGTTGTCCCTACGGATATATCTTGTTGTCTATTTAGATAAACATGTACTTTCTTGATCCTATGTTGGTATTAACTCCAAATTTATCAATACCCGACTTGAACACATAACCTTGGGTGTATGGGAAAATCAAAAGTGTAAACTAAAGTGTAACTTACAAGGGGGGATAACGGGACAGAATCATTCATGATTCTTATTTGATCCGTGGTCCCGGGGGATAACGGGACAGAATCATTCATGACTCCCACTACCTGATCCGTGGTCCCGGGGGATAACGGGACAGAATCATTCATGACTCCCACTACCTGATCCATGGTCCCGGAGGATAACGGGACAGAATCATTCATGACTCCCACTACCTGATCCGTGGTCCCGGAGGATAACGGGACATATTCTTTGAGTTATATGGATGATTACATTAATTGATTTCAAACAAACCTTAGAATAGTTAACCTCGTAGCACAGTTTAGATTGATCACTGCATGTCACTCACTGATACACTTCACTGCTATTCCTGATGACTTGTTACTTGATAATTCATGTCTGCATATCTCATTTCATCCTGATTGCTTGTATTATTGTTGATATTATGACACGCTGACGTCTGAGTTTTGCATGATCCAGATCTCTTATTCTTATCACAGGCTGGTCAGGAGTATTTTGATCAACAGGTCGAGCAGTGAGGACCTGTTATTAGTTTCGTTTAGCTTTCCTTTCAGTATTTTATTTCTGATATGAGCCCGTATTATGGGACGTACTTTCCAGATTGTTATTGTTTATTGGATCTATTGATTCCGCATATTATTTTTTGACTCGTTTATTCTGGCTCATGGACATGCACTAGATAATTTATTTTATTTTTACTGTTCTTGATATCTTATAGACAGCCATAATGTGACTGTGGAAGAATGTTTTCTAGCCACAGGTAGCATGGTTGGCTCTGTCACGTGCCGATCTTAGCGCACTCTGGGAAGCGGGGCGTAACAGTATCTCAAACTCTTTTATTGTAATGTAATAAAGTTGTGAATTGTGATTTTCTTTACTCCAGTACTGTTTACTAACTACCATGTAATGTTAGAAGCCGAAGTGTGATTACGACGGAATTATTCTCTGACCGTAGAAGTATGGCCGGTCTAGTCACCACTCGTATTCCGTATTTTGGAAAGCGGGACGTGAAAACCATCGACTAAATTTAAGGTGTTAGCGTGCTGATGGACTTGTTGAGAGTTGGAAACTAATTTTTATGGGTTAAAATTAAGAGAAAAATTGACCTGATAGTCCACTAACCACCGGAATGTAGCGGCTGATGAGTGTTAGAGGCTATATGTGAGAAATGCTATCACAATTTACCTTATTTTAGTCATTTATAACAGCTGTATAACTCCAGGCATTTTTGTCCGAACTCATTTTATCCATCAGCTATAATGCCCTGTCTCTGCGGATGGTCTGACCTACCCGATGTCCACATCTACCATGACACCCCTACATATGAGTATGAGATAAGATCATACGTGACAGATGCTATATGCAATAGCTTTACCCATGTATGGTGGATGTGAATAAACGGGTCATCCGTGTTGCATGATCGTTGTAACATGTAACTTACACTATGAGCAATTAACTTCCAAAGAGTTTTGTTAAATAATAGTCATTACATAATTGAAAACATGTACATTAAACACACAAATTTAATAATAAAGCACACAGACCACAAAGTTCCATAACAAAGAAAAAAGTAGAGTTTCTAATTGAAAAGGTTCAATATTGTATGGCTTTATTGGAGCCGGTCACCTTATTATTTGGTTCTTTATTCTCAACTTTATCTTCAATACCGGTCAGGTAACCCATAATCCCACAGGTTGGATGAATCCGATAATACTTTTAAATGGATGGACCGGATATGAATACAATTAGTTATATATATCGGGATCAATACTTTACGGGTCAATTTCCCGATCAAACAGGTCACGCACAAGAATTGGATCCTCCACAGCCACAGGTCAGCACCGTAAACAGTGAGAAGATTCGTAGCAACAGACATTAACATAATATGCATGGAGTCGTCAATTCAAGTGATGACAAGGGTATTGGGACTTGCATTCTATCATGAAGTGCAACGAAACAAATAATTGCCTGCAACAACTCTCTGCCCCGTGCTTATAATTGAATTCCAAGTCACTTGGCACACATATTATTGTTGCCCCCACAAATAATTCCAAAAAGGATAGTGATTTGTTGCATGCAGAATGGAAATCCACAACAAAATCTTGAGTCAAAAGTAGCCAATTGTTGAAAAATTCTCACATTATACACTAGACAATAAGGTGAGGATGCAACTATGCAGAGGGTTCCAATAAATTCTCCTCGTTGTACTTGTTTAGACATGAATCAATATAATAAAGTTTTATCTAACAAGTTGAAACAAAGAAACAAGCTTAATTTAAAAGAGTAAAATAAAATTTAAAAACGCCATTAAAATTTTCCATGTCTTTTATGGATTACGATTGGATTTATAATAAACAAATACTGCCACTAGCATGATGTTTGATGTTGTTATTGATCAACCGATTATGTAAATTTTGATATGCTTTTTAAGCATGCAAAGATACTTAATGTAATATTTGAAGTTTATGTTGTGGCCTAAAACATAAAAATAAGCACAACAGTTACATGTAATTTATATTTTCTTGGCCCACTGCTGATAAATGACAAATTTAGAGAGACCATGAACAAAATCATCAACTTCAATTCCATTGTTTGCACTACCATGAATAGCAAAAAGAACAAAAGAAGAAGAAAAACCATGAACAAATAAATACATGCAAAACAAAGTGAGTTCATCCTCCAATGAGTCTGTATCATATAACAAAAAGAAAATACAAAAAAATACCCTAAACTACTGATATAAGCACATCTCCGTAAGTTCATCTATTACACCAAGGAGTTATTCATAATTCCTAAATACTCAGAGGAACAAACGGGCACTTAAAAGAGATATATATCCATGATAATATGATATTGATAAAATCAAAAGCGAAACTGAGCATATTCCAATAATTAGGAATGAAAAAAAATCAATTATCAAATTTTCTTAAATGAAAATTGTATTCACTACCAAGTTAACAAGAGAGACATGAACACAAACATGCAAAACAAAATGAAATAAAAAACTGAAAATTAATTTTAATTCTCACATGACCAATCCATTGCCCATTCAATTAAAACTCTATACAACATCAAATTACAAAAACCCCATTATAATTTCCACACTTGATAATTCAGCTTCGTTACACTTCTTTTCCTGTTTGCAAACCCCTTTTATTCCCAAATCTCCATCGTTTTGGATCTGGCCAGCGATCGCTCATCTCTCAGCCGAGGACTCACTGGCGTCGACCTCGCCGTCCTCGGCGACTCAAATCCCCGGCGAAGCAGCTGCCTCATCGCCAAAATCAAATCCTCGCTCGAATTGTTCGGCGATTTGTAGCTCTTGGAGAAGCTCATGTGCCGATTTAGGGCTTCTTCGGTCGAGATCAAGCGCTTCGATCGACAGATCTCGTCTTTCACCGCTTCAGAGCAGAGGCCGCAGATCCAGCGGCCTTGGTAGCGCTCGCGGATCTTGGCGATGTAAGCAGGGGTGCATTCTTCGATTAGGGCACAGCAATCGCATTTCGCGCTCTCGATCTCTACATTTGAGGCTTTTGATGATTCGAGAGCTGGGATCGGGATAGCGATCGCGTTCGCGTCGCTGCTTCGAACTTTGGCCGACATTTCTTCGATCCAAGTACCGAAATCAATTTCAAAAAGTTGGGATTTTTAGGGATTTATTGAGATCTAGGGTTTAGGAATTCAAAGAGATTTACCGTTAATTTCGTTTAAAATCCTTAGCTTAGCCGTTTGATTTTCGAGCAAAACGAACGATTCAGCTATCTATCTCTCTTTTTCCGAAACAATTGCGGTGTCTCTCGATTCCTCTTCGATCGCTGCCGCCGCCTCCTTCTTCGTCTTCGTCTCTACGATCTCGAAAGCCACGAGGGACATTTCAAGGTCGAAACTTTCTCAAAGTTTTCGCCTTTTTTGGATCGATTCGATTGATAAATGAAGCTAACTTTCTGAAAAATTCTCGAAGTTTCAAAAATCTTTTCGCCAATTTTCTCGCTTAAACCTCGCAAAAGCTGAGGGTTTTTAATGCGCGGAGAAAGAGGGTGGAGACAATTTATGGCCTTTTCCACAACGGAGAGGGAGGGTGGGGCCCACGTCAATGATTGGGGGCAGGCGTGGGGTCGGATGACAGCTGTTGGGTTGGCGCCACGTAATACTGCTTAGCTGGAGCGTTGGCTGTGGACCCTTCCAGCTGTCGTCCAGTCGATGTGATTGGTTGGAAATGATGCGTGCACCCAATGAATTTTTTACTAAAATAATACCATATAATAAAATATTCCCCAAACTGATACCGGGCCAAAACTATTTCCCAAAATAGGCCTCTGTACTGCCACGCAGGAATATGTTTCGCACGGCAATTGAATGGGGGAAGGAAAACGCAATTGTCAGTATCACTTTTCTTTGTATAAAAACGCTATCGACATTGGCGTTTTCCTCCTAATGAAAACGCCACTGTCAGTAGTGTTTTCAAGCAGGTATATCCAACCATCACGAGAAGTCTCGGGTTAGGGCTGTGGGATTTATTCCAAATGGAAATGCTACTTTCAACAACGTTTTCATTTAATTGAAAACGCTACTACCAGTAGCGTTTTCAATAGCGTTTTCAATACAAGCAAAACGATAATGTCAGTAGCGTTTTACTTGAAACTACCCACCACCTGCAACCAAAAATCCCTTAACAACTGACATCCATGAAATATAGAATCGGATTTATAGTTAATACAACTTTTTTAATACCAAATGGCCCCAACGGCTCTCTGCGAATACTTATGTAACCACATTTTAAAAAATAAAACGAACAGCTTCTGCCGTTTAACCCAATTAGAGCAAAACTTTGTTCAAATTCCAAGACGGGAAATGAAGCAACACTTCTGATTCCCCCAATCAGAGCGAAACTCTGTTTGAATTTCAAAAATTCAAAAATTGAAGTAACGCTTCAAATTCCTTGCGCTGCGCGCAACGCGCCACGTGTCAAAAGTTGATACGTCAGCGCAGCGCCCAAGGCAATGCGCTCAATCAGAGCAAGACTCTATTTAAAAAAAAATAAAAAGAAGCAACGCTTCAGATGACCTGCGCTCTGCGCTGCGCGACACGTGGCAGCGCAGTTGTGCTGCGCTCTGCGCTGCGCGCCACGTGGCAGCGCAGTTGCGATAAGCGCTCTGCGCTGCGCGACACGTGGCAGCGCAGTTGCGCTCGCGCAGTTGCGCTGCGCTCTGCGCTGCGCGACACGTGGCAGCGCAGTTGCGCTGCGCTCTGCGCTGCGTGACACGTGTCACGCGCTGGGGCGTTTGCGCCAAACAGAATTAAAATTCTAGTAAGATCCTTCTGTTCTTGTTAAAACAAGAAGATTGTCTTCTGTAAAACAGAAGTCTTTGGATCAAAAATCCAACGGTGGGGAAAATTTCCCAAATCACTCAGAGAATGATCTCTTTAACAAACTGAACAAATCTATGGGCACTATATAAAGACCCGCAGACCCAAACTCAAAAGAAGATCAACATTGAGAACATCAAGAACTTCAGAAACAAAAACAGAGAGAATTTTTGAAGGATTGTGAGAAGAACTCAAGAACAAAAAAGGTACAAAAGCTTTATAAAAAGAAGAAGAATTTCTTCTGAATAGGTCATTGATCTAAGAACAAGATCAATGATCTTCAATAAATAAATAAAAAAATATATATAGTGCCTTGCACTTTTTTGTGAACCATTGGTTCTGAAATCTTAAAGATTCTTTTCTTGAATCCAAAATTGGATCAAGTTATTGAAACAGTGCCCTGCACTTGCAAAAATACACTGTTGCGCTCCTGGGTTGGCGCAAGCCACCAGAGAGCGTCACGTGTCAGCACCATAACCACTTGCGCTGTGCGCTTTTTAAAATAGAGCATTGCTCTTTAAAGTTAGCGCAACTCAGCAGAGCGTGCCACGTGTCAGCAGTGCAACGGCGCAGCGCACTGGCGCAGCGCACTGCGCTGTTGCGCTTACGCTCATCAGAGTGTGACACGTGTCACCATCGCATGAGTTTGCGTCTTGCGCTCCTCAATCGGCGCAAAGCGCATGACAAGCCACGTGGGGCGTTGTCAGAGCATTTAATGCGATGCATTATTAAGGGCAGAGCCCAATAAAAAGGTCTATCAGACCAAAAAGAAAATGTGCTGTGCATTGTTAAAAGGGACAGAGCCCAATTAACAGGACTAATAAAAAAAGAAATGCAATGCATTATAAAAAAGGGGGCAGAGCCCAAATAAAGGTCCAACGGACCAATTTAGATGCTGTGCATCATTCAAAGATGGCAGAGCCCAAATAAAGGCCTGACAGGCCAAATGCAAATAAATTGTTGAACATTCTCAACTGGACTTAGCCCAATCATGGCCGTAAGTCCTCCAAATTAAATTGACTGAGCAAGACTGCTCTCCTAAATCAATTTACATCCGTTTAAGGGTACATCTCCGAACTCCTCTGACTCCTATCGTTGTAATCCTTCAACGACGTCAGAGAGGTGACGGGTCCCGACAACCATACATCAACACGGACTGCGGGGTCCCTAAACTCGTGGCCCGAAACGTCCCTAAACAAATATTCGTCCTAAAATGGGAACGTTGGACCGAAACGTCCTTAAACTAATATTCGTCCTAAAATGGGAATGTTGGACCGAAATGTCCTTAAACTAATGCTCGTCCCCAAATAGGAACGATGGACCACCATGTCCCTAAACTGGCAATGGACCGTAATGTCCTTAAACTGCGTATGGACCACTACGTCCCTAAACTGGAACAATAGAGCCCAAATACTCTTTTGTCGGATCTGAACGATCCTGTTAAGTTGATCTTAGTTTCAAATTGGACTAACGTATCCTTAACAAACGTTTAAGTTGATCTTAGCCTCAAATATGGTTAACGTATCCTTAAACCTGTTGGAGATAGTGCCCTCAGAGTCATTATTAGGTCACAGGTACGTGATTGTAATGATTGATGGAGGAGCCTATCCCGGTAGGACAGTCTTACTCGAGATGATAGTATGCTATCTGTTTACCTTTATCATCGTGTACTGTTTTAAGTGACCTGACACGTCGCTATTACACGTTGATAGAGCCCCTAGGATTCTTGCTTGAACCACCAGCAGTATGAGGGCGATCATATAAGTGGGAGCTGGGGGTCTATAAGCATATCCTTAAAAGGTCCCTAGTCGTGAGAGTTTCGAGACAGGGCATCGATTCTCCATAGTAGACTAGTGTATACAGTCGAGACCCCGACGAGGGCGGTGGCCGGTCTCACAAGCCACTGGTGTCAGTTGGATCACCTAAGATGTATACAGGTGCTCATTGGGTTATGAGTACACCGGACAGGACTCGCCGGGAACATGCTAGTTGGTCATATACCAGACGTCAGATGGCAGTTCCTGGTGACATGTGTACAGGTTAGTTCATCGACCTGGGGATCGTCATTTGTCTCGTGTGAGTTCCCACTGTACTTTGATTACTACCTTACCACGGCTCAAAGGAGTCGTGCAAACAGGTTTTAGTTGGGTACAGTCCCGAGCCACATGGAGGCAGTGAGCGTATCTTCAGGGGTTCGTCTCTCCCGGTATTGGGGGTGAGGTCGTGCTGTGTCTAGGAGAGCTATTACACGAAGCCCTCGGCCGAGGCAAGAGATTTACTGGTAGGTATTCCAGTAGTATCTCAGGTGTTCTGGGCTACACTCCGACACGACTTGTACCGCTTTTGGGGGTCTGACTTTTACCAACCCCCTAGGCCCGCCATGCGATGCTCATAGACGAACGGACCGGACTGTACGGATATTGTCACTGACAGGCTCAGTAGGGAGTCAGGCTGAGTTCGCTCACAGACGTCCCTTTTGGTCAATACCTGGTGGCCCGTTATGTATTGGCTTATACCTCTAACGTGCTAGTGGTTAAATCCACAACCAAGGTGTTGACGAGTCTTTAGAGTCCTCCACATTCAGTTACTCAGCTTTCGGGCGAAAGGTTGTAGAGGCCGTATGGAGATATGGCAAGGTCCGATCAGATATGTGCGGTATTGCACGGATCAGGATCGGACAGTTTGTACTATGGGCCGTATGGATATATGGCAGGGTTCGATCAGATACGTGCGGTATTGCACGGATCAGGATCGAACGGATATTACTAGCCGGCTTTGGTATAAGCCGGATCCTAGTATAGTACAGTGTAGACTTTGTCTCTTTGCATTTGTATTTCGGTCGAAATACAGATGCGGGTGTGTATGCACAGTATCGGGGTTTTTCCTGTAATTTATCACGGGACCAGTTTTCTGGAGTTGCCAGTTTGCTTTCCGTTTCGGCCGATTTCCTTTGTTCCGTTCATTGGCCGAAGATTGGTGGAGGAGGGTTTATTTGCATTGTTGCAAATAGGCATTAGTGGAAGGGGTTCTTTGCATCTTGTTACATCATGATGGTTTTCATGATGTGCACCATCCTTTGACTTGATTTCTTCATGATGGCATGACTTTTTGAGTCATCATGGTTCATGATGGTTGGACTTTGTGAGGTGATGATGGTGGTGTTGAGTGTTGAGTTTTCCTTACTATCATTTCTTTTGCATGATAGCTTTCCTCTCTCTCTCTTTGGTATTAGATGAGAATGGCTCCCATTTGATTTACTCTCCCACTCTCTCATTCTCTCCACCACCTTGTCATGGCCGGCCTCTTGAGGGGGTGGGGCTGTCCCAATTTTGAGGAGGGGTTTTTTGGTTCATTTCATGCTCCAAAAATCCCCAAGTCCCTCCATATAGTTCTTGTATCATTCCTCCACCAAAAAGGCAACTCCACAAACCCCAAAGTGAGACTCGAGGACTACACATTCTACAGCGAACCTTGGGCACGTCGAGTAGCCGGCTTCGTGCCCGAGTTGCCTCGGCATTGAGGTGGGAGCCCGTAAAAGAAGTAGGCGATGTGGTGCACTTCCGGCGACGAGGAGGAGACGGGACATTCCGCATGAGATCGGGACGATGACGAGAAGACCGGAGGACTTGGATCGTCGGTATATCTCTTTCCCATCTTGTAGATAGCTAGGACTAGTTAGTGGTTCGATCCGGGTATTAGTGCGCGGCGGTTTGCCAGTTCAAGTAAAATTAAAGTTTATCACCGCTTCCGCATTTGGCCGTCGGATTGACGGCCGGGGCGCCGCCGTGCACTTACAGTGGTATCAGAGCCTCGCCATTAACTTAGTCTAGCTTGGTGTAATGTGTTTCCATTTCCGATCGATCAAAAAGTTCCAAAACCGTGTTTTTCAAAGTGACAGTTTTCTGTTGAAATTTTTCAGTCTCGAAAATTTTTTCAGGTTGTATAAAAGTACTGTACAGGAAGTTCTAAGCTCTCTGGAAAAATTCGACAAAATGATCTTTTAAGTGGAGCGCGGAACCGCGGCCAAATCCCACTCTGGGCCGCGGTTCCGCCGCAGTTTGTAATCTTCAGTTGGTCGAAATTTTCCAGTGGGCTTCTGGGCTGGAAACAGGGTTTTTGGAATATTAATATTGGGCCCAGAAATTCTTGATGTGCTGCAGTAATGTTTTGGGGCCCACTTATTAAAGTTTGATTGATCGGATATTTTAAACACATTTTTCACAGTATTTACATTATATCTGCGACCGTGAATGTCACTCGATCGGTAAATCCGGTCTAACTGCTATAGCCCGGTTAGACGGATTTGTGAACGTGACTTTCACGTTGATGTTCTGTTTTTGCTGTGATGTTGCGGATCGGTCGTGGGGGATAGCCTGGATGCAATGCTAGTACAGTTCTGTTGTATTATGTACATTTGATATTGCGGGGCGAGCGTCCGACATGTGGACTGTCGTCACTGCCTGTTTGTATTATTATTTTGGGGCACGACCTGGTTGCGGTCGATGTACCCGTTGTATGTATATTTTACTTTCTGTACTAGGATTGCCCCGCGGAGGGGTGCACGGATAGCCGGGTTCTAGAGGGCAACAAGCCCGCATCTCATGGCATTGGGACGGAGGGGGCTTCACTCTAGGATTGGCGGGCTATTCGCCGCACTCGTAGGGGGTACAGGTTAACCCAGGAGGGGTGCCCAAGTTGCCGGATTCCGTGAAGTGCCGGGTGGTCCATTCACGTCGCTGAAGGGGGCTGCCTCGCTTCAGGTTTTGGCGGGTAACTTGCCGCGCCCGTAGGGGTCTAGGTTTTCATTGCACAGGCTATCCACACAACCAGGGGAACGTCGGGTTTCAGCGGCTCTGTGAAACCCGGGGATCCCAGATATCTGTATTGTTTCTGTGATGCTGTTCATTCTCTGTGATGTTGCATTTTATTCACGCCTTGAGCGAATATAATATATTGGTATATATATTAGTAGATGTTGTATATGTTTTAAATCCGCGCTAGTCCAGTCCCCGCTCTGTCGTTAGTTAGCTAACCTAACGGGTAATGACGGGACCCAGTGGCGAATGCGGATGGCATATACGTACATCAGTATATTTTCGTTCTTTGTGGTGTGATCAATTGATGGGACTGCGTTGATTCGGATCAATGCAAGTTAAAAACAAACCTAATCTGATGTTGTTGGAACACTTTTCAAAAAGCTGTTATTGCAAGGACGTTCACTTTTGTTTTGCATCGTGGTATTCAGTTGGAATATCCTGCTCCTCAGTCGACGAGGCAAGGGCCGAGATCCCTTCACCGGGAGTGACCCCTTGTACAAAAGTTTGCGTCAGGGCATTAACTTCACTATAGCCGATTGCTTTTGCTTTGCACCGTGGTATTCAGTTGGAATATCCTGCACCCCATTCTACGGGGAAAGAGCCGAGATCCCTTCACCGGAGTGACCTCTTTAGCGAAGGTTTTCGTCACTATATTTTTAAAAGCTATCCGTTCCTTCGACGATATCAAGTTCATTACGTTAAAGGTTTTCGCCAGAAACCATTCGTAGCCCTCCGTCATTTCAGTTAAATATTCGGTAGTATTCAAGCTATGTATTTTGACCTCACGCCAAGGCATAGTGATTGGTAGCTGCCGGGTATTTATCTGTTGCATAGATAGATGCGTTGGTTTGGGACAGTCGTACTACTATTTTGGCCTACGTCAAGGGTATGTACGGGTGGGTTCAGATTAACCTGGATAATGACGGGCAGAACTTGACATGTGACTTATGATATTTTGACCTCACGCCAAGGTCATAAGAGCATGGGGCAGAAATCACATCGGGGGTTTCAAAAGAACTGAAACTTGCCAGATATGCGCATACCTTCTGGAGTGTGACACCGTGAGCGGATTCCGTCACGTTGTCATGCGATGATAGTTGGATCCCGATTCCCACTGATGAGTTAGTTTACTCCTCGGGTGTTCCCGACTAATTCTTCTTTTAGGTTTGGAGGAGAATTTGAGGTACAGTGGGAGGTTTCCAGATTAGATAAATTGGTAACCATTCTGATCTAGGTTAGAGTGCACGCTGAGTGTTTCTTTTCTCTCTCTCTGGCAGCGACCATTGACCCGACCCTAAGACTATGACTCAGTGACCAAGTTGACCGAACCTTCTTAAACACTGGCTTTTGGATTGTCAGAGTTGCAGACCTCATTGCCACTCCTACTTTTACCCTTTTCTCCAGGACACCCCGTATTACTATGAACGTCCACTTCCATTGGACAAAACCATCGTATGGTTATATACGAACTCGAAGGGATTTATTCGAGGATGGTTTCAGGTTCTGGAGAAAACGGATAGGATTATTCAGTTGTCTTTTCCTTTTACCTTCTCTCAGGTTGCGAGTACTCCTTGGTTTAGGAGATAGTACACCTATTACGCAAATTGAATAGTCTTCTTCCAAACCTTAGGCTGGTGCCGACCGGTAGGGAATGAAGAAAACCAATTAGCATAACGATGGTGTGCAGAAGGTATTAAGTTCAGACAAAGCAAGGGATTAGTAAGAGGACAAAGTAAATTGCAACATATATTCACGACCAAACCAAGTATTCCTTCGCCAATCCTAAATCACCTTTGAATTTCTTCAGGACACTCCGTATCACTACGAAGATCCACAGTTTATCGGATACTCCATCGTATGGTTAAATACGAACTCGAAAGGAATTTATTCCAGTTCGGGGATGGATTCTGGTCCAGGAGAAATAGGAATAAGGTTTATTCGGTTGTCTTTTATCTTCACCCTCTCTCATTGCGAGTGTTCCTAGGATTGGGACAGTACACCCATTATGCTTATTGGATAGTCTTCTTCCAAACCATAGGCTGGTGCCGAACGGTAGGGAAGGAAGAAAACCATTTGGCCTAAAGGGGTGTACAGAAGGTAAAGACTAAAGACATAAGAAGGGATTTGGAGAGGTGGCAAAGGATTATACGGTTACAGTCGTGAATCTGGAAGAGGCATTACTAGGAATACCGGGATACCCCATCGAAACATTTCAATGTTTCAGTCTCACTGTGTACTGTTAAAGGAAAACTGATTTCCCAATTAGATACTTACTCCAGGGTATGTATTTACCAGGTACGATTCTCACATCTGTATGGTTTTACAGATGATGAGTGGGAGTAAGTTATTGGGAATTGGGTGATTATCCTCATTATATCGGGATTCGTTGTAATCGGTGATATTTGAGGAAATCACCTGGGCTGTTTGCCCGTTGGCAAATATTTGGTTTTGAATATCCGCAGTTATGCACCAATTTCAAATTGATATATCTGTACGTCTATTTTCATAGAGTGAGATATACCTTTCTGAAATTATGTCTACGACATTTACCTATATCAGTGGATGGTTAGGTAAGGAGCATTAAGCAGCGGTGTAATTCTTCTTGACCATAAGTACAGTTTTCAACCTACGACACACAGTGAATGAGTTAACAGACTCAAGGGACTTGTACAGAGTATTGTATGATGTCCAGGGTCCATCAGGACAGAGGGGTTGGTCCTCGTACTATATTCGGTTTACTTATGACTTCTCTAGTTTTTAGACAGGTGTTTCGCGGAAACACAGGGTCTGAATTTTGAGAAGTTATAGATATTTGAATAGAGTAGAGAACCAGGTGTAGCAAGTATCGGGATTCTTCAAAGTGATCGAAGATGTAGATACTTGTATATGGTATTCAGTTGATAGTAGTGATTAAGAGAACTTGCTTCTTTTTCAGGTTACTCATAATTGGAAGCATTCCTAAGTTGAGTAACGCTGATCGGCCTCCTTCCATTCAGTTGACATGCACTGGAGACAGTTGCATGATTTGAATCTGGTTCAATTAAATCAGTGCCTCTGGTCCTATATGGGATATAGAACAGTTCATATCTTAACGATGTTAAGGTACGGGGAGTTGTCCGGCTTATGCTTAAAACCAGACACTGGACAACTCAAGGCACGTTTCTGTAATGGCTGTTTGTGGGTTGACCCAGGCTATGACGCGGGTTGACTTTCTACCATCTGGATGAACAATAGCAATATTGTTCTAGACTCGCCACAGTTTTAATAAAAATGGATTTTTTCAGAAAACAGTAGTGGGAGTATGGTAGAACTGGAAGTGATTCCAGAACCACAAACGATTACTGAAGATTTGATAAGGAACCTAAAGATTCAATCTGGATTGACATTCCATTGGCCACTCTGCAGATAAGGTGGGTAACTTCAGGCACCCGAGAGGTACTACGGTAGCCTCAAGGACGGTGACAGGGAAGTTCTTGTTTACCCACAATTACCATTGCTGTTGTTCCAGGCTGCGAGACCCGGCGGGAGGATGAGTATAGCGTCGTTCTAAACTAGTTTTAGAAGTGTACGTGTATATGACTCTGCCAGAGGGTTGTCGTAGTCAGTGGGAGCAGCGGAAGCATTGGTGGACAGGTAGCTTATGTCTATTTATAGACTAAAGCAGATGTAGCGGAGATAGATCATCTATTTCTGACGTGACAGTCATAGTTTTGACTTCATCAGAATAGGGGATGGATCTGTTGAGAAGGTAGTAGGCTGTGATGTCCTGGTATTTGGATGACATTCACAGAGTAGGAAAGGAAACTCCTATACTACAATCGGTTATACTTTGGTCGTCACACAATGTTTTCTCCATATGGGATTTGGACATTATGTCAGACATACTGGTTACTAGATCTATGGTTTTAGATCTAGATTTGGGTGGTTTCCCAATCATGGTACTTAGACAGCATTCTAAGAGTATTTAGAATGGACGACTCCATGCACGGTAGTGTACCTGCAGAAGATGGAGTCACCCTCTCTAAAGGTGTCTTTCAGACTAAAGGGGAGAGGGATGTGCATGATTGGCAGATCACTTGCTCAGGCAATTGAGTCAATCGTGATATGTCAAGTACCACACCAGATGTTGTTCTTGCACTAGATGCAATAAGTTGATATTGATCTAATCCTGGAGAAACAGTCGGAAACAGTTTTAGAACATAAGTGGATGTTCTAGGGATATGATAACGACAGCCTCATGCAGGAGACAGTTATCATTCCAGGCTTCCAAGGAGACATGGACGACAAGGAGGTTGTCAGAGTTATAGTTTTTCCTTCTGACGAGGGGCAGTATTTTGGCCAGGTGGTCCAAGGCAATACTGAGGGAGGCATGGCGCAGGATACTGATTAAGTTCAGTTGACGATACAGTCTAAGAAGTTTGGATTTGGAGTTCATTTATGATTTGGAGTTCATTTATGAGCTAGGTCCCATCAGACATCCAGACATTCTAAGACAGGTATTACTCTTTTCGGGAGATGGCTTTCTCCGCGAACTTGAGATATAGAGAGACATAGAAAGATACAACAAAGCGGATCCACTCACTGAGGCTATTCCTCGAACGCAATAGTTTCGCAAACGAGCTTTGTGAGACTGACTAGTAGAGGAGTTGGGTGTTCGGTATCACACGGGCTGTGAGTATGCGACATCGCAATAATTAGCCTTGAGTGCAAGTGGGAGATTGTTGGAGATAGTGCCCTCAGAGTCAATTATTAGGTCACAGGTACGTGATTGTAATGATTGATGGAGGACCTATCCCGGTAGGACAGTCTTACTCGAGATGATAGTATGCTATCTGGTTTACCTTTATCATCGTGTACTGTTTTAAGTGACCTGACACGTCGCTATTACACGTTGATAGAGCCCCTAGGATTCTTGCTTGACCACCAGCAGTATGAGGGCGATCATATAAGTGGGAGCTGGGGGTCTATAAGCATATCCTTAAAAGGTCCCTAGTCGTGAGAGTTTCGAGACAGGGCATCGATTCTCCATAGTAGACTAGTGTATACAGTCGAGACCCCGACGAGGGGCGGTGGCCGGTCTCACAAGCCACTGGTGTCAGTTGGATCACCTAAGATGTATACAGGTGCTCATTGGGTTATGAGTACACCAGACAGGACTCGCCGGGAACATGCTAGTTGGTCATATACCAGACGTCAGATGGCAGTTCCCTGGTGACATGTGTACAGGTTAGTTCATCGACCTGGGGATCGTCATTTGTCTCGTGTGAGTTCCCACTGTACTTTGATTACTACCCTACCACGGCTCAAAGGAGTCGTGCAAACAGGTTTTAGTTGGGTACAGTCCCGAGCCACATGGAGGCAGTGAGCGTATCTTCAGGGGTTCGTCTCTCCCGGTATTGGGGGTGAGGTCGTGCTGTGTCTAGGAGAGCCATTACACGAAGCCCTTGGCCGAGGCAAGGAGATTTACCGGTAGGTATTCCAGTAGTATCTCAGGGTGTTCTGGGCTACACTCCGACACGACTTGTACCGCTTTTGGGGGTCTGACTTTTACCAACCCCCTAGGCCAGCCATGCGATGCTCATAGACGAACGGACCGGACTGTACGGATATTGTCACTGACAGGCTCAGTAGGGAGTCAGGCTGAGTTCGCTCACAGACGTCCCTTTTGGTCAATACCTGGTGGCCCGTTATGTATTGGCTTATACCTCTAACGTGCTAGTGGTTAAATCCACAACCAAGGTGTTGACGAGTCTTTAGAGTCCCCCACATTCAGTTACTCAGCTTTCGGGCGAAAGGTTGTAGAGGCCGTATGGAGATATGGCAAGGTCCGATCAGATACGTGCGGTATTGCACGGATCAGGATCGGACAGTTTGTACTATGGGCCGTATGGATATATGGCAGGGTTCGATCAGATACGTGCGGTATTGCACGGATCAGGATCGAACGGATATTACTAGCCGGCTTTGGTATAAGCCGGATCCTAGTATAGTACAGTGTAGACTTTGTCTCTTTGCATTTGTATTTCGGTCGAAATACAGATGCGGGTGTGTATGCACAGTATCGGGGTTTTTCCTGTAATTTATCACGGGACCAGTTTTCTGGAGTTGCCAGTTTGCTTTCCGTTTCGGCCGATTTCCTTTGTTCCGTTCATTGGCCGAAGATTGGTGGAGGAGGGTTTATTTGCATTGTTGCAAATAGGCATTAGTGGAAGGGGTTCTTTGCATCTTGTTACATCATGATGGTTTTCATGATGTGCACCATCCTTTGACTTGATTTCTTCATGATGGCATGACTTTTTGAGTCATCATGGTTCATGATGGTTGGACTTTGTGAGGTGATGATGGTGGTGTTGAGTGTTGAGTTTTCCTTACTATCATTTCTTTTGCATGATAGCTTTCCTCTCTCTCTCTTTGGTATTAGATGAGAATGGCTCCCATTTGATTTACTCTCCCACTCTCTCATTCTCTCCACTACCTTGTCATGGCCGGCCTCTTGAGGGGGTGGGGCTGTCCCAATTTTGAGGAGGGGGTTTTTGGTTCATTTCATGCTCCAAAAATCCCCAAGTCCCTCCATATAGTTCTTGTATCATTCCTCCACCAAAAAGGCAACTCCACAAACCCCAAAGTGAGACTCGAGGACTACACATTCTACAGCGAACCTTGGGCACGTCGAGTAGCCGGCTTCGTGCCCGAGTTGCCTCGGCATTGAGGTGGGAGCCCGTAAAAGAAGTAGGCGATGTGGTGCACTTCCGGCGACGAGGAGGAGACGGGACATTCCGCATGAGATCGGGACGATGACGAGAAGACCGGAGGACTTAGATCGTCGGTATATCTCTTTCCCATCTTGTAGATAGCTAGGACTAGTTAGTGGTTCGATCCGGGTATTAGTGCGCGGCGGTTTGCCAGTTCAAGTAAAATTAAAGTTTATCACCGCTTCCGCATTTGGCCGTCGGATTGACGGCCGGGGCGCCGCCGTGCACTTACAAAACCAAAACCCCAAACCCAAATCTAAGTAAATATGGATTTGGACTAATCCACGTCCTACGGGCGACGGCATAACTTAGTCTCCGTATACAATCCACGGGCATCCACAAACAAAACAAACACACACGACACGAAGTGAAATTCTAGAGAAGGAGAAAGTTGTTACAGCGATGCGGTAGCGTAATTAACTGCAGGGGCTTGCGCCTGCAGGGAAGAGCGTCCCCACAATCAAAAAACCCCTCAAGCGAGGGGGAATCTGATGAAATCTGCTACGTCGGCCGCATCCGTCTAAACCTCCGATACACGGTGCCATAAATCAACTTGGCATCTTCAGAGAGGTGGACGGATAAAACCAAATAGTATCTGCCCCGAATCTCAGGCAAGACGTTCACCGCGTCTCCGCAGCGTCATTCGGAGGGGAACAGATTCTGGCACGCCCGGTGGGACCTTTTCCTCTTTCCACTTCACACTTCATGTGTCGTCTTCGCGAACGAATCGCGGTTTGTTAATGGTTGCCTTTGGGTTGTAAGTTACTAAGATTTGGTCTTTTGCCTGGCGCAGAACTCAAGCATCAATGGCCTCAAATTGCTCGAACTGCTCGAAGTGCCAATGCAGCCGACGTTCCACCTCACCTGGAGGTGTAGCATATGGGCCTCATGCGGCCTCCGTCCTTACTATGCCTGTGGAGAAAATGACTCAGGCCACCACTGGCCTGTTTTTCGGGACCATGATCTCTCCTGCAAGCTTCACCCTGCCAATACCTGTACCGGAAGCTTCAAAGAAGTCGGTCTTCGATCGACTTGCTACTCCCACGGCCCCTCTCAATGGATCGTCCAACTCCTCGGTCTTCACCAGACTGAGCCTGAGCTCCAAAGGGCCCGCCAAAAAGCCCATGATACCTGAGAAGGCCATCCCAAAGAAGGAAGCTGCTCCCGAAGTCGCCAAAGCGGCTTCTCCTGTCAAGGAGTCAGTCTTTTCAAGGCTGACTATTCCGGCTCATGCCCCTGCTCGAGGATCTGTCTTTGACAGATTGAATATTGCCACTCAGAGGACGACCTCAGTCTTTAAGAGGCTGGCATCAGCAGCGCCTCATTCGGATAGAGGGCAAGATGAAGCTGTCCCTATCGCCGAGCCATTCCCAACGGCTCGTCATGCTCGACGTCGCCACTGGCGCCGAGTAAGGAAGGCTGGGGGGAACTCCCCTTCGGGGCTAACTCCACCCGCTCCAATGGTGGAAGTTGATGCTGCTGTTCCAACTGGGAACAGCTTTGAACCGTTAAGGAGGGTGCGTAAGAACTCTCCAACTGCTACACTAAAAAGATCTCCTTCACCTGCGGAGAGGGTTCCGGAAACGAAGCTGGAGCAGCCCCCTCAGCGGCTATCCTCCAAAATTTATAAAGTCTGGCGGAGGGTTCAAGACTCCGTAATTGATCAAGGTCACTCTCGTCAGCAGAAAAGGGCAAAACTGCAAGAAGAGAAGAACCGTCCGGACAAACAGCAAAGGACGACCACCACCAGGGTGCCTGCTGCAGCGGCCCCCTCAACTTCAATGGCCCATAAGAGAAGGAGGCCAGAGAAAATTCCCACGCCCACGGCAAATGCCAAAGGCGGTGATCCTAAACGCCCTAAGTCCGGGGGCATTATGGTCCATACCGTCTACATGGCGTCTGGTAAAAAGGACAACCGTGCATCTACAGGTCATAGACCGCTTACAAGGTCAGTGACCAAAGCTCAGGAGCAACAGCAAAAGCTCCAGGAGATGATGAATGCGATGGCCGCACTTACTGGGCCAAAAGAAAGCCCTGAAACGTCCTCTGATGAACGCCAGGAGCAAGAGACTGACGCTGAATTCCTTCGCCGCATATTGGAGAAGAAGGATAAAGAGGCTGCTGAAAAAGCAGCCAATATAAAGCGAATGGCCCTCCTGTTCCAAGACATGATGGGAATGATGATCTAACAAGATCCTCCAGTTGAAGATCCCCCGATCGTCCTTGAAGATGATAGGGGAGAAACGTCAAATCCTCCACCGGCTCTGTCAACAGCCAAGGAGGAGACAATCTTCAAAGCCGACTTGGACGAATATATAGCCCAACAGATACGGGTTCATCATGCGACTGAAGCAGCCAGTCAGGTCGTAAAAACAGGACGACTATATCCGAGCTGGTACGATCAGATAAAGTACCCGCCGGGCTATACAATACCCAAATTCCATGTCTATAAGGGGACGGGCAATCCCCACCAGCATGTTGCCCAGTTTAGGGCGCTTTGCGGCAACACTGGCGGTGATGATAAACTGCTGCTTCGCCAGTTCGTTGGCAGGTTGTCAGATACAGCGTTCGAGTGGTACTCGGAGCTCCCAAACGACTCTATCAAGACCTTCGCGGAGATGGAGCTGCTGTTTACCCAGCGTTTTGCAAGCGCCAGCGAACGCACCCCGATGACGGCATTGATTAATGCCAGGGTGAACCCGGGCGAGATATGGGTCCAATATGCTATACGGTGGCGAAACTTATAGTCAAAATGCGAGCAACGCATCGAAGAGGCTCCTGCGGTAGGCATGTTTGTGGGAACCATTGATTCGCAAGCAACCATCTCGCAATTTATGATGTTCTTCAAGCCAACTACCTTCCAGGCCCTGATCGACAAGCTAGCGCAAATAGATCAGATGGGCCATAGACCTCCTCTTCCGAAGCCGGACTCCCGAAATGAGAAGGGGAAGGGGAAAGCGATCGTTGTCGCTAATGCTCAACAACAGCCGAGCAACTCAAAGCCGGTTGTCCGTCAAAATAATATGCGTCCGCACGTACCCCTTGAGGAGAGGCTAGGACGTCCTTACTCGTTTCCCCGAGATAAAACAAGAAGATTATTCGAGCTGGCGTTGCGCAATCGACTCATAAATCTGCCGAATCCAAAACGTCCGTCGCAACCAAATGATGTCAATGAGCCCAACTACTGTCCCTATCATCGGTACTGGGTCATCCGATCGAAGATTGCTACGTCTTCAAAAATTGGATTGAAGACCAGTACTAATAGGGCAAGTTCGCGTTGTCCGACAGATGGAAAGTGAATCCGCCGCAACCTCACACCCCCAAAAGGATGAATACTCTGGGGGCAACATGCTCCCTCGTTGAAGAAGCTCCATGGGAGGTCGTACTATCAGCTAAAACAAAAAGGATGCTGAACGATCTTCAAACATGCCCATCAATTAGGTGGAAAAACCCGTTGGAACCTCAGATCATTGAAAGGATGTTGAAGCCGTGTCCAACTCCAAAGATCGATGGTGGTGGCCCAAGCACTCACAACCAGCCGTCAAAATCTTCAAAGAAGATGAAAAAGAAATCCAAGAAGCACGTGAAGCCTGGCGATAAGCGCACGGACTTACAAAAACAAATTGATGCGCTGGAGGAATACAACCAGAAAGCACGGACTCCCATTACACTCTAAGAGTTTCTCAACCACGTCTTTCAAGAAGAAGATGAGGGAGACAGTTCGTCGGATGAATCTGAGGAATACGTGGCGAGCTGCCATATGATCTCCCGTTCGTTTACGGACAATGAGGAGACTCCTTGCACTGAAAATCTGGGGGCAGATCCTGAACCAAAAATTCTGGGGCCATCAGATGAAGTAATTGACGCATTCCTCAACGAAGCTCTGTTGAAAAGTAAAGCTGATCGGGAACGCGAGACGGCCATATTTGAAAGGGCCAAGCGCCAGCGACTTGATGAAAGAGGTAAGACACCCCCGCTGGAGCAAAATACATCCACTGCGGATAAAAGCAAACTCAAGATGAGGAAAATGTTTGTTAAGGCCATATCAATGGGTATGAAGCTACCATCCTCTGAAGGAAGCATTACTGGTGAAGCGGAAATGCACCCCTCCTACTGCTTGTATCATCGGAAGATTTCGCACTCCACCGAAGAGTGCAAAGCTTTCGATAGATGGCGGCAAGGGTATGTTGCTCACTGACAACAGTTTAAGCGGGAGAAGCGCAAAACTCGTCGGGAGCGAAAAAATACGACCGAGGGACTTAACAGAACTACCGGCAATTGTCGCATGGTTAACGCTGGGGGATCACAAGTGCTCACATTCGGGAGCGATTCTGATGAGGAGCTGGCTCTTAGCCCCCTCTTCAAAGAGTCTACCTCGGGAAAAGAGGAAGAGCCAAAAGTCTGCGAAAATATCCGGCTGCGTAATCGGACGCTGCCCGAAAAGATAAAGGGAAAGAAAAGGTCTCTGAGGATGTCGCCCTAGATGACCAAGTCATGGAAGAGCTAACTGCCAAGGACCCGCCAAAGAGAAATAAGGTGGATTACAACGTCTTAGCGCATCTGAGGAAGCTACCCTCGCAGCTCAGCATTCTCGACGCCCTTTTACTATCAAAAGAGGCGAGAGATTCGTTAATCAAGGCACTACAAGAGCCGGAGCAATTCCAAGCTTTCCTAGCCGAAGAAAAGATGAAGGACGAATTGGAGGAAGTGCACACGGCCGATGTCACTTTTGGCGATGAAGACCTTCTCTTCGGGACGTGCGAACACAATCACCCCCTTTACGTCTCGGGATACTTCCATGATATAAAGATAGGCAAAATCCTGATCGACAATGGATCCTCCGTTAATCTCCTCAATGTGCGGGTGTTAAAAGAAATCTGCATGAGCGTCCAGCACCCTGCTCGGGACAAGATCACCATCTCCGGGTTCGACTCCCAGTCATCAAGAACTCTTGGGTCTGTGATACTGACGCTACGCTTCGGGCTACTCGTCACGGACATTAAGTTCCACGTCATAGATGCCAAGACATGCTATAATGCTCTGCTCGGCCGACCATGGTTACACGAGTACAACATCATCCCTTCTACGCAACATCAGTGTATGAAGTATTTTAAGGATGGTCTCGAGTATACCGTGACGGGAGAACTGAACCCGTTCTCTGTGAACGAGGTCCGCAAATATGAAGATGCCAAATACTTCTTACCGGATTTCGAAGACACGGAGAGGTGTCACAAGCCGGAGAATAAAGCTAATGCCACCATTCCTGTCTTTGGGAGTGATACTGAAGAAGATGAAGAGATGATTTATTCGGGTCCACCCCAACACAACAAGCCGGGACAGTCCGCTCCCATGTTGATATTTGGCAGCGATTCGGAAGATGAGGTCCATGCGGTATTCTCTGCTCGACCTTCAATACAAACGTCCGCTGACGAAGAGCAAAGTCTGCAAGTCGCCATGGTGCCGCTTAAACACCATAAAGAACTGGATGCACTTGATATCTACAGTGTAGAGGAGCTATGGACGTTCTATATCCCTCCCAGGCGAGAAGGCGAAAAGGCAATTCTATTCTACCGCTCTGAGGAAACTAAAGTGGAGAAAGAAATCTGGCACGGTATGGATCCTACGCTTGACAGACTTCAGCCCATTCGTCTCCCCAGATATTATACAGAAGGCTTGAAGAGGCTGCTAAAGCGCCAGGGGATATCCTTCAAACAGACCGCTCGAAAAACCAAATTCTATGACAGGGTCTGGAACGTTCCCGGGACTCAGCATAAGTTTCCTAATGGGAGAATGGAAACAATCGGGCTTGGATACATTCGGTCCAAGAAACGAGTGCTACTCCACGGTTGCTATGTCGTGCATGACTTCGATAAAGAAGCGGATGCTCAATGGGAAGATGCTAATCCTAAACTAGTAAAAGTTTCTGATGCAAAAGTGCCCAGTCCGTCGTTCGAAGAACAAATGGACAAGCTTATAAGGGAAGCTGGTCAAAAAGTCCGAGACGACCATAACCGCGAAATGGCCATCTACGAGAAAGCCAAAATGCAACGCCTCCTCCAACAGGCTGTGAAAGATGAAAATGCCGCTCCCTGTCAACCTGTTTTAAAAAAGGCTCGACGCAGAGGCAGAAATAAGTCGAAAGGCGAAAAAGGTGCTCAACAGCAACAAAGCGGGATTAAGAAGCCACGCAAATGGGAATCGAGCGGTCCTGATCTATCCCTCATGAAGAAAATGGGTCGAGCGTACTCTTTTCCTCGAGACAAGACGAAGAAGATACTTGACCTCACTCTGAAACATCAGATGCTTACACTGCCGGAGTCCAAGCACCCTGAACAAGCAGGCGAAGTCTCTCACCCAAACTATTGCTCTTATCACCGAGTAATAGGTCATCCTCTCGAAGACTGCTTCACCTTCAAGAATTGGGTCGAAGATCAGTATCAGCTTGGCAAGTTCGCTCTGTCTGACAACTGGAGGGTAACGCCGTCACAGAAGCACGAACCCAAAGCCACGAGAATAGAACCAACTCCACATTGGGCCTGGAAGCGAATTCGCACTTGTCACATGATAACAATATCAAAAGAAGAGCCCGAGAACATGGATAACCTTCTCTGGTGCTTCAAAAACAGCAACGATGAGGTGATCTCAGAATTTCCACCAGCACCGAAAGAGCTGGAGGATGGAATACATACCACTGCGGATAACCTCAAGAAAATTGAGTTGGGGACGGCAAACGACCCGCGACCGACATTCGTCAGTGAGCTGCTATTTGAAGAAAGGGTGGCTGCGTTAAAAGATCTGCTTATGCAGCATAAAGATTGCTTCGCATGGAACTATTCCGAAATGCCAGGACTAGATCCAGAAATTGCTCTGCATAAATTGGCGATATCCCCGGACGTTAAACCAATCAAACAAGCGCCGAGAAGAATGCGACTCGAGCTTGAGATGAGCATCAATGCTGAGGTCAAGAAACTGATCGACTCTGGCTTCATCCAGGAACCCCAGTATCCCGAGTGGATCGCCAACATCGTCCCGATGATGAAGAAAAATGGGACAGTGCGCATATGCGTGGATTTCCGGGATCTCAATAAAGCTTGCCCGAAGGATGATTTCCCAGTGCCAGTCACCGAACTGATGATAGACAATACGTCCACTCATGAGGTTTTCTCCTTCATGGACGGCTCATCAGGGTATAATCAGATAAAGATGCATTCTGAAGACCAGAAGCACACCGCCTTCAGGACTCCTTTAGGTATATTTTGCTATAAGGTGATGCCCTTCGGTCTAAAGAACACCGGTGCAACCTATCAGAGGGCCATGACGAAAATCTTTGATGACCTTATACACGAAATCGTCGAATGCTATATCGACGATCTCGTGGTTAAAAGCAAATCATACGAGGAACATCTCGAGCATCTGAAGACCGTATTTCAACTCCTTTGACAAAACAACTTGAAGATGAACCCTCTCAAGTGTGCATTCGGAGTTTCCTCGGGCAAATTCCTGGGATTCATCGTCCGACACCGAGGTATTGAAATAGATCCATCAAAGATCAAGGCGATCATGGAAATGCCTCCGCCAAGGACTCTCAAACAGCTGCGGTCTCTCCAAGGGAAGCTCGCGTATATACGGCGATTTATAGCCAACCTTTCAGGCAAGTGCTGTCCTTACAGCCACCTGATGAAGAAGGGAACCCCGTTCGTCTGAGATCATAAATGCCAAGTATTAGTTATATGTATGCCCTAGAGGCCATTACTGTACATAGGATGTATATTGTAGTGGATGCTGGGACATATATAGGTAGGACTTTCTTGCTCGATATGATAGTACGCTATCTGGTTGCTCTTTATCTTAACATGTATACTTTCTGTCTCTCCGTTACATGTTGATAAAGCCCTTAGGATGTGTACTCGACTTCCAGGACTATGATGTAGATCATACTAGTGGGGCCTGGGTAGTCCATGAGTACATCCTTCAATGTTCCTAGTCGTGGGAATATCGAGACGGGGCATCGATATTCCAGAGTAGACTAGCGTATATCTTCTCGACCCATGTGATGGACGATGGATGATCCCATATCCATTGGTGTTTGACATCAGAGATGGTATGCGGGTGCTCATTGGAGACTGGGTATACTGAACGGACTCGCCGAGAACTCCCAGATGGTATTATACCTCACGTCAGATGGCAGTTCTCTGGTGACACCGGTACAGCTTAGTCTGTTGACCCGAGATCATCATAGAGTCTTGTGTGTCTCCCACTGTGCTTTGATTTCCATCCTACCACGGCTTTACTGAGTCGTGCAAACAGGTGGTTTTTGGGTACAGCCCCGATTCACATGGAGGCAATGAACGATAGGAGGGGATTCGTCTCTCCCGGTATTGGGGGTTGATGTTGCGCTATGCTCGATTGGCCATAACTGGAAATCCCTGGCCAGGGTTGCAGTGATATACTGGTAAGAGTCATCAGTAGTTTCACGCTTGTTGTGGACCTTACATCGGCATGACTTATCAAGCTACTGGGGTCTGACGTTTACCACCCCTAGGCGAGATATGCGACATATCAGACAAACAGACCGGACCGTACGGTAAGTGTTACTGGTTGGATTCACAGGAGTGTGAGCGGGCTTGCTCATTGATCTTCTGATCGCTCAATACCCGGGTGGCCGTTACGTTTAGCAGACCGCTTGCGGCTTGTGGGTGTTTGATATGATCATCACCTACTGCCGGCGTATTGACGAGTCTTTAGAGTCCTACACAGAGGTTTCCTGGCTCAAGCGAAACGAAATAGGAGCGCATATGAGATATGTGCGGGACGAGAATAATACCCGTATGTGATACTGAATTCTATTCTCGCGATTTGTATCATCGGACGGTTATATATGATATAGCCGGGTTACCGAATCAAATGTTGATTCGATATATTGACACTTGATATTAGTCGGTTGTGTGCAGTATGACCGAATCATTAAATCAAGTGTTGATTTAATGATTTAATGTATAATTATATATTAGATATATTACTTTACATTAACTAGTATTGGTTCACTTAAGATGATTTTCTCACTTGAATGTGCACATTGTATATATGATATATGTGCACTAGTTTGTATCATGTTTGATGATACATGCAAACTTGGGTGTGTGTATACTTTAAACCATGTTTAGGTTAATGGTTAAGTTTTTATTTGTTTTATTCATTTATTTATTTATTCATTTTGGCAAGAAATAAAACGGTGCCTTTCTTTGGATTTTATTTGAAGCTTCATGAAGCTTTGAAAAGCTTCAACCATTTTGTTTTTTGCTTAACCTAACCATTCACCTAAACCCTAGTTTAGTCTTTACACGAGTTACACTCACCCATGGTTGTAAATGATAAAAATCACTCGTTTTTCTATTATTCATAATTCACTTTTTCTTTTCTTTCTTCTTCTTCTTCTTCATGAAGAGAAGAAACTATTTCTTGAAAATTCCAAGTGATGATTCCAAGTGAGAAATCCAAATCTAAAGTGAACCCACTTCCTATTTCTTCATCCTCTACCACTTGCCATGTAGTAGAGTATGTTATCTTCATAAGTTTCATGACCTAGTGAAGATGGAGCTTGAGTTTGAGTTGCCTCAACGTAGATCATCTTCGGTATCGAAGTCAATGACCTAGCCCGATCATTTCTCCGACGAAACCAACGCTAGAGTCCGGGATCCGGTTGATCACAGCGGAGGGACGTCATCACGGAGCTAAGGAAGTGGAGGACCGGATCTACAAAGGTTGTAGTCCCTTTCACTTTTAGTTAAAGTTGTTAACTTGCATGTTCTTTCGCCTTACCTCTAGTATCGATCTTGTTTAGGGTTTCTCGGCACATAGAAAATTTTGAATTGGACATGTTTGATCAGTTGTAGAACCTCATGGGTGTTCTTAGGAACCCTACAGTGGTATCAGAGCTTAGCTAGAGCCTTAGGCGATGAGTAGACGAAGTTAGAAACCCGATCGAACCCCGAAACCCTAAAAATAACCCTTCTCTGTACATTTTTCAAAACTGTGGAATTTTGTGAATTAAAAATATGCATAAAAATCAGCAGGCTTTTCTAAGAAATACTGTGCAGAACGTGAGCCTAAATCGATCAAGGCGCCGTGGAACCGCAGCACGAGCATGGCTCGTGCGGCGGTTCCGCGGCCGTATGGTCACTTCTTTCATCACTGTTTGCACAGTAATGTCTTAATCTTATTCCTGTGTTTTCAGGGAATTTTTAATTTGCACTCAAGAGTTGAGTTTTCTGGGTTGTATTGGGAGTTCGTAGATTCGATCGGATTGTCTAATTTTGTCTATGTGTTTTTCCGGATAATTTAGAATATGTTAAAAAAGTTCGACCGGATATAAATACCCAATTTTTCCCCTGCCGGAAAATTTCCATGTGTTGGATTTTTCTGTGGTTTAAGAACGTTCTAAGTAGTGCAAGTAACGCGATGGACCCCCTAGAAGACAACAAACCTTAACTCGATTATGTGACCGTCTCGAACTGCCTTTTGAACCTTAGGGTTTGGGGTAGTACGACGTGCCACATGTGAGGCGTTGGCTTGACCCTTCTACGGCTGGACCGTTGGTACTGTGGCATGAAGTGAATGTTTTTAAACTTATTTCATGTGTTGAGCTGTTTCGGGAAAACTTGGGTGTTTGATTGTTCGATCGGAAAGTTTAACATTTTCTATTTATCTGGAATGTGATACAATATTAGGAATTCACAAGTAGTTATGAGATAACTTATATGAATATTATAAACACAGCACTTTAGTCTCAAATGATCGGTTGCCACGGGATTTTGATGTGATCAAAAGTCCGTCGCAATCACGTAGCGTACGCGGATACTCGCCGGATAAACTTAATAGACAGCTTCGCCCCATAGCCCCGACCAAGTGACTGTAGGAGAACCCCGTCGCCGAAAGCATCCGTTCGGGTGCTCGCGGCAGCGGTGTTCCGCCTTGGTGCACTTCGTCGACGGCATCGGGGGTGCGGCCGTCTACTAAAGTTTGCGACGAGCATTCGATCAGAATGTCGGGAATCCTGTTGAATTGCCCGACTTGATATTGAAAAGAGTTTTCGATAATGAGACTAAAATGCGGGGTTTATAATTGTTAGGCATGCGATGTCTAAGAAATTCATTTTTTTAGGCATGCGATGTCTAAAAAGGTTGCGGATTCCAACTGTTGTAGTTTTACACTTTCTTTTCTATGACCGTAAGTGTATTATGTGATATCGCCGGTTTCGTTGCTATATGTCAACGACAATTGGGATGGGCATATTTACTTACGTTGATGACATGTGATGTTATGTGTTGCTGGATATGTTATATTGGATCGTCGTGTTTGAATAGCCGGGGTTTTTTATGTGAGATGAGTGTTTTTCATTTTCATTCATGTAAAAACTTGTATGTAATATTCTTTTATTGGGGCACTTCCAGGTTGCGGAAGATGTCACCATTTATGTATATTATTTACTTTTCCGCATTAGGATAGACCCAAGGAGGGGAGCACAAGTAACCGGGTTCTAGGGTCCAGTGGAAGACCATCTCAAGGAGTCGAGTCCGGGTCTCCTAACCCTAGAATTGGTAGGGTTGCTTACCGCTCTCGTAGGGGTCTAAGGGTGTGGGATTGGCTATTCATCACGACCGTGGAATCCATGTTTTATTCAGGCTCAAAATAAAATACGGACGTCCTAGTATATCTAATATTTCATATGATATTTTCTGCTGCGTTATCTGTGATGTGATCATGTGATTTGTTCAGATAGATATTGTATATAGTATATATGATATATTATATAGACGTTGCTTATGTTTTACACCCGCGCTAGCCCTGCCCCGCTCTGTCGTTAGTTACCTAACCTAACGGTGCAGACGGGACATCGAGGCGAATGCGGATGGCATAAGCGTACGTTATATTTATCTGTGATGTTTAGGTGGACTTAAATGATGGGACATTCATTAATGTGATTAATGAAAGAAAATAAATCTAAAATATGATGTGGAATTGAATTTCAAAAATAAAACAGGTAGCTACAATTCTTGCTTTGTACAACGGTATATATGATATATCCTGCACCTTATTCGATGAGGAAAGGGCCGACGATCCCTTCATCGGGAGTGACCCCTTTAGCAATAACTGGCAGATACTACAACCCTCGGCTTGTCTTTTGATTGCTTCTATAGTTTCTGCTTTGCACAGCGGTATATATGATAAATCCTGCACCTTATTCGATGAGGAAAGGGCCGACGATCCCTTCATCGGGAGTGACCCCTTTAGCAAAACTAGAAAAGCCTTAAAAACACTCCATTTAAAAACCATTTGATTCCGCAACGAGATCAAGTTCAAAGCGTTAAAGGTTTTCATAAAAACCATCCGCAACCCTCCGTCATTTTAGAAAGTAGAGTACTTAGTATTCGTGCTGTGTTTGTTGACCTTAGTTAAGGCACAGTGTACGGTAGCTAAGTGATGTCTTCCTACACCGTATATGATGCGATTAGTTAGGACAGTCGCGTGACTTTGTTGACCTTAGTTAAGGGTCATGTGGGTGGGTCTAATTAATCATGAAATGACGGGTAGAACTTGACTAGTACTTATGATTTGTTGACCATAGTTAAGGTCATAAGTGCTAGGGGTAAAAACCTTTATCGGGAGTTTCAAGTGTTGAAACTTGCAATGAGATTGCATACTTTCTATATGATAGTTGGATCCCGATACCCACTGCGAGTAATTGTTATTCCTGGGAGAGTTTTGCACTTTACAATTAGCCGATCAAGTAGGTGTCTAGAAAGGTGTCAACGGGGTTATGCCCCTGGGAAAATGAGATTTACTTTAATTAGGTCCGTGCGAAGGCACGGGGAACCTCCCTCAAAGTACCGGCACTGGCCTGGCTGAAAGATTGGCGAACTTGTAGAGTGTAATTAATCCTGGCTAGTCTTTCCTTTTAGGGTTTGAAGGAAGATTTGATAAAAACAGTGGGAGCCATCCTGATTAGATAAAATAAATAACCAATCTAATCTTGCAAGAGCGCATGCAGAGTGTTTTCTTCTCTCTCTCTCCAGGTAGCGACCATATCACGCCTTAATCAAGATAATAATATGGATGTATTGACCGAACCCGCTTGTTATACTGAGCTGGGGAACGCTGGTCCCGCTCCCACTTATAATTGTTATAAGACCGAGCAGGAAATAGGGGAATGCCAGGATTCCCATGCCGTCCAAACGAAGAAAGTGCATGAGATGCATCTCCTTCGGGTGTGTTCATTACAAAGAACTGTTTCTCAGTATTCTCTACATCCTGGGTATTTGATACCGGATCAGGATCCCAAATATGTAATCTGTTACATGAGCTATAATAGGTAGAGAACTGAGAACGGGTGATAAATTTCATGAGACAGAAAATGGTGCAAGTGTTGCAGCCAAGTTTGTTGGTCACTGTCACCCTGTATTACCAATACATTGATTCTGAACAAATGCTATTAGATACCGAACCTGATATACAAAATCATATCAATCTCTTTATTTATTAAAGAAGGATATAATTTTGTATTGTTGGATAATGTTTTGAACATTTCCTATTTCAAAAGTTGATCGGTTCAGGCACGTTATCTAAAAGCATTGACGTTCTAAATCAAACTACAGTTCCTAGCATACAGAACAACACAAGAGGAAGAGTTCAGAAATGAACGATTCCTTCTTGAGGTATTGTAGACTAGGTCATATCAATGTGACCCGACTAGCTAAAGTTACATTTTAGATGCATATTTAAATCAGTTTGAATTTACATCTTGTGAAACTTGCCAGCCATGTCACAAAGATTAGATGACCATAGCTCTGTTTATTGGAAACAGAGAAAGAGTTAGTAAGCTCTTGGGATTGATACATGTTGATGTATGTAAGGTCCCCTGTCTACATATGCCAGACCGGTTCTTTGTACTTCCTTACATTCTCTGATAATCTCTCAAGATTCAGTCGTATGTTCTTGTTGAAACATAAGTCCGAAACTTTTGAGATATTCACAGAATATAAGTTAGAAGTAGAGAACCAAAAACCGGGTATAAGTATTATGTCCTGTGATGAGATCAGGGAGAAGAATACTTGTGCATAGAATTCCTGGACTATTCTAAAGGTGAATGAGATTCTCTCTCGGTATTACTCCTCTGAATACACCACAGCACAACGGTGTATCAGAGCGGGGCAATAGCACCCTATATGATATGGTGTGCTCTATGATGAGTATCACTGAGTTACCTATTTCCTTTTGAGGGTAATGCACTTGAGAAGCTGCATACCTATTGAATTGGGTTCGAATCAAATCAGTGCCTACCACTCCATATAAGATATGGTATGGGAAGAGCCTATCTCTTAAAGAAAGTTAAGATTTGGGATTGTCCGGCCTATGTCAAAAGCAAAATCCGGACAAGCTCAAGGCAAGGTCTGTTATGTAGAACTGGAAAGGTTCCAGCTATACAAACTACAGCAGATGATTTGGTAGAACCAAAGGACTCAGTAGATTCCAACGAACCTCAGCCTCTCCGCCGATCTAGTAGGGTTCCTCACCCACCTGAGAGATACTTCAGTTTCTCGATGACAGTGGGAGCAAGGAATGCATCATGAGATGATGACCCAACTAGTTTCGAGCAAGCCATCGAGAGTAGGGACTCTGTAAGAATAGCTGGATGCTTAGCGATCTGAGATGGAATCCATGTACACCAACAAAGTATGGACTTTGGTTGCTATATCTGAAGAGTTAAATCCCCATCAGGAGCAAGTATATCTTGAGAAGATTACTTGGTGTAAATGGAAAAGTTGAGACTTTCAAATCTAGACTTGTTAAAGGCTATCGTCATTAACCAGGCGTGGATAATGATGAAACCTTTTCCAGTGGCTATGCTTAAGTCCATCCGGATCCTACTTGCCATTGCTACATACCATGACTACGATATCTGGTGGTTGGGTGCCATGACTGCTTTTCTAAATAATGATTTAGAAGAGAACGTCTATAAGAACACAGCCAGAGGGCTTCGTAAACAGTGGGAGCAGCGGAAGCGTATGCAAGTTGCTTTACAGAATAAAGCAGGCATCGCGGAGTTGGAACGTCTGTTTTGATGTGGTAGTCAAATAGTTTGACTTCATCAAAATGGTAGATGAACCTTGTATATACAAAAAGGTAGTAGGGAGTATGGTAGTGATCCTCGTATTGTACGTGGACAACATACTCTTGATAGGAAAAGAGTTTCCTATACTACACACGGTCAATATCCTCTTATCACAAGGATTCTCCAAATAGGATAAAGGTGATACCTCCTAAATCCTGGGTTTTTGGATCTATGAGATAGATCTAAATGGATGTTAGGATTCTCACTAGTTGTAGTGAGATGGTATCAATCGATCCTGGGGAGAATCACTGGAAAAGTTCCAGGGTGATAAGGATGACTGAATGTCAGTCGCAGGCATTGTCTTTACCCTCAGTGAAGGGACGGTATGTTGGAAGAGTTCCAAATTAGATACCGTGGCAAACTAGACGATAAAGGCTGGTAACATCGCTATTAAAGATACTACCAAAGAGGCAGTTTGGGTGTATAATGGTTCATAAGATGAACTAGGTTCCTACCATTGTGTGACAATGGAAGTGTGGCTTTAGCCCAGGAACCCTGGTCCTATCAGTGACGCAGACATATTCTGAGGCAGCATCACCTGATCATGGAGATAGTTGATCGCCAGGGTGATCGAGGTTAGGAGAGTAGACTCAGAGGACAGCACGGCGGATCTACTGACAAAGGCTTTTTCCCAGAGAGAGACTTATATGGGATGGTTGAGTATTAGATACTGCAACCACTGCTACAGATGGCCCTGGTGCAAGTGGGAGATTGTTAGTTATATGTATGCCCTAGAGGCCATTACTGTACATAGGATGTATATTGTAGTGGATGCTGGGACATATATAGGTAGGACTTTCTTGCTCGACATGATAGTACGCTATCTGGTTGCTCTTTATCTTAACATGTATACTTTCTGTCTCTCCGTTACATGTTGATAAAGCCCTTAGGATGTGTACTCGACTTCCAGGACTATGATGTAGATCATACTAGTGGGGCCTGGGTAGTCTATGAGTACATCCTTCAATGTTCCTAGTCGTGGGAATATCGAGACGGGGCATCGATATTCCAGAGTAGACTAGCGTATATCTTCTCGACCCATGTGATGGGCGATGGATGATCCCATATCCATTGGTGTTTGACATCAGAGATGGTATGTGGGTGCTCAGTGGACACTGGGTACACTGAACGGACTCGCCGAGAACTCCCAGATGGTATTATACCTCACGTCAGATGGCAGTTCTCTGGTGACACTGGTACAGCTTAGTCTGTTGACCCGAGATCGTCATAGAGTCTTGTGTGTCTCCTACTGTGCTTTGATTTCCACCCTACCACGGCTCTATTGAGTCGTGCAAACAGGTGGTTTTTGGGTACAGTCCCCATTCACATGGAGGCAATGAACGATAGGAGGGGATTCGTCTCTCCCGGTATTGGGGGTTGATGTTGCGCTATGCTCGACTGGCCATAACTGGAAATCCCTGGCCAGGGTTGCAGTGATATACTGGTAAGAGTTATCAGTAGTTTCACGCTTGTTGTGGACCTTACATCGGCATGACTTATCAAGCTACTGGGGTCTGACGTTTACCACCCCTAGGCGAGATATGCGACATATCAGACGAACAGACCGGACCGTACGGTAAGTGTTACTGGTTGGATTCACAGGAGTGTGAGCGGGCTTGCTCGTTGATCTTCTGATCGCTCAATACCCGGGTGGCCGTTACGTTTACCAGACCGCTTGCGGCTTGTGGGTGTTTGATATGATCATCACCTACTGCCGGCGTATTGACGAGTCTTTAGAGTCCTACACAGAGGTTTCCTGGCTCAAGCGAAACGAAATAGGAGCGCATATGAGATATGTGCGGGACCGAGAATAATACCAGTATGTGATACTGAATTCTATTCTCGCGATTTGTATCATCGGACGGTTATATATGATATAGCCGGGTTACCGAATCAAATGTTGATTCGATATATTGATACACTTGATATTAGTCGGTTATGTGCAGTATGACCGGATCATTAAATCAAGTGTTGATTTATTGATTTAATGTATAATTATATATTAGATATATTACTTTACATTAACTAGTATTGGTTCATTTAAGATGATTTTCTCACTTGAATGTGCACATTGTATATATGATATATGTGCACTAGTTTGTATCATGTTGGATGATACATGCAAACTTGGTTGTGTGTATACTTTAAACCATGTTTAGGTTAATGGTTAAGTTTTTATTTGTTTTATTCATTTATTTATTTATTCATTTTGGCAAGAAATAAAATGGCGGCTTTCTTTGGATTTTATTTGAAGCTTCATGAAGCTTTGAAAAGCTTCAACCATTTTGTTTTTTGCTTAACCTAACCATTCACCTAAACCCTAGTTTAGTCTCTACACTAGTTACACTCACCCATGGTTGCTAAATGATAAACATCACTTGTTTTTCTATTATTCATAATTCACTTTTTCTTTTCTTTCTTCTTCTTCTTCTTCATGAAGAGAAGAAACCATTTCTTGAAAATTCCAAGTGATGATTCCAAGTGAGAAATCCAAATCTAAAGTGAACCCACTTCCTATTTCTTCATCCTCTACCACTTGCCATGTAGTAGAGTGTGTTATCTTCACAAGTTTCATGACCTAGTGAAGATGGAGCTTGAGTTTAAGTTGCCTCGACGTAGATCATCTTCGGCATCGAAGTCAATGACCTAGCCCGATCATTTCTCCGACGAAACCAACGCTAGAGTCCGGGATCCGGTTGATCGCAGCGGAGGGACGTCATCACGGAGCTAAGGAAGTGGAGGACCGGATCTACAAAGGTTGTAGTCCCTTTCACTTTTAGTTAAAGTTGTTAACTTGCATGTTTTTTCGCCTTACCTCTAGTATCGATCTTGTTTAGGGTTTCTCGGCACATAGAAAATTTTGAATTGGACATGTTTGATCAGTTGTAGAACCTCATGGGTGTGCCTAGGAACCTTACACCAAGACGCGCTGGACGAAATCAAGCAGTACCTCCAGAATCCGCCAGTATTGGCTGCTCCGGTCAAGGGAAAGCCCCTCATTCTTTATACAACCGCCCTCGAAGGTGCCTTAGGTGCATTATGGGCACAAGAGAACGATCAAGGGAAGGAGAGAGCTCTCTATTACTTGAGTCGAGTTCTACTGGGGGCAGAAAGTAACTATTCCCCTATTGAAAAACATTGCCTAGCGTTGATCTTCGCGGTAACAAAACTTAGGCACTATGCGTTGGCGTATGAAGTCCGTCTCATTTTGAAGGTGGACCCCCTTAAATATTTAATGTCGAATGCCATATTGACGGGGCGACTCGCTAAATGGGCCCTGCTCTTGATGGAGTTCTCGATAACGTATCAGCCTCTCAAGGCAGTGAAAGGCCAGGCCATTGCCGACTTTCTCGCTGAGCATCCGATACCTGCCGATTCTCCTCTAAATTGCGATCTTCCATACGAACATGCGTTTGATGCGATCGACGGTAGTGATACCATATGGGAGCTTTATTTCGATGGAGCATCTTCCATGAAGAAGCGCAAACAAAGTACCCCTATAATCAAATCGGGGGTAGGACTCATCTTTGTAACTCCACAAGGAGGGATAATGCGCTTTGCTTTTTCCTTAACAGAACCGAGGACAAACAATGAAGCCGAATACGAAGCTTTGATAGCAGGCCTCGAGATCGCCATCGACATGGGAATTGAAAACCTCCTCATATACGGAGATTCCCAACCGGTCGTTAGTCAAGTAAACGGCGACTACCAAACATGCAAACCAGAGTTGGTGAAGTACGGCGAAAAGGTGCAGCAACTGTTGACCTAAATCCCTTCCTATACTTTGGAAAACATACCGCGCGCAGAAAACAGCAAAGCGGACGCGTTGGCCAAGCTCGCTAAGGAACTGGCTGATGAGAACCTCGATGACGTCAGAATCGTGGTACAAAGCCGTCGGGTGCTTGCCCCAGCAGAAATATCTCCGGAATCATCCGAAGAAAAGGGAGCGACTGAGCAGATGACCCTGCAAATAAAAGATCGGGAAAATACCGAGGATTGGAGAGAAGTCTTTATAGACTACTTCAAATACCGTCGAGCGCCCGAAGATGCGTCCTTAAGACATCAGCTTATGAAACAAGCTCTGTCTTTCGCCTTCGTCAATGATACTCTGTACAAGAGGTCATTTGATTCTCTGTGGTCGAGATGTCTGGGACCTGACGAAGCGAAAAGAGTCGTTCAGGAAGTTCACGACGGACTCTGCGGTTCTCACCAAGCAGACCCAAAGATGAAGCTGAAGATCAAACGAATGGGTTATTATTGGCCTACGATGATCCAGGACTGCCTCGAGTATGCGAAGCAATGCCACTCATGCCAAATCCATGGGGACTTTATCCATCAGCAACCAAATCCTCTACACCCAACAGTGGCTAGCTGGCCATTCGAAATGTGGGGAACTGACATAGTCGGCCCCATCGAACCAGCATCGTCCAGGGGACATCGTTTCATCCTGGCGACGACTGACTACTTCTCCAAATGGGCAGAAGCAGTACCGTTGAGAGAAGTGAAGATGGAGAATATCCTCCATTTCTTCAAGACGCACGTCATTTACCAGTTTGGAACTCCGCGACGGATTATCTCCGATAACGGGCCAGCTTATAGAAGCCATAAGATCAGTCGCTTCGCGCAACAGCACAATATAGACAAGAGATATTCCTCGGTTTATAATCCGTGAGCTAACGGTCTAGCTGAGGCCTTCAACAGGACCTTGACAAAGATCATGAAGAAAACGGTGTCCCGAAATAAGAAGGACTGGCATGAGAGGCTGCAAGAAGCTCTTTGGGCGTATCGAACTACGTTCAAGACAGCCACGAACACAACGCCATATGCGTTGGTATTCGGTACAGAAGCAGTACTTCCCCTTGAGATAGAGTTACCCTCTCTACGAGTGGCAGTTCACTACGAGCTAACGGACGAAGAAAATGCTCACCTTCGGCTTGAGGAGCTTGATGCCCTTGATGAAACCCGGCTCATAGCACAACAAAATCTGGAGGCCTATAAAGCAAAGATGACACGCTCATATGAAAGATTGACCCGGCCGAGGACATTCCGCCAAGGCGAACTCGTGCTAGTGGTCAAAAGGAATATGATCTCTAATCACGCCAAGCGAGGAAAATTCGAGCCAAACTATGAAGGCCCGTACATAATAGACAAGGTCTACCAGGGTGGAGCCTATCTACTCATGGATATGCACGGTGAAAGGCCTTTCAGGCCAATAAACGGTCGCTTCCTAAAAAAATACTACGCTTGATGAGCCATAGCCTAGGTCAATGATAGATGACGACGACTATGTCCGCTCGCTATCTTTCTAAGCTCAAGCTCTGTAAGTAGTAGCCGGCCTTCTCCCACGGACCGAAACGTCCTTAAACTAATGACGGACCGAAACGTCCTTAAACTAATGATGGACCGAAACGTCCTTAAACTAATGACGGACCGAAACGTCCTTAGGCTGACGAGATGAATAAAAAAAAAGAGAATAAAAAAAATATAAAAAATAATAATAAACGGTATGTCCATAAGCAAAATGGGCATGGATGAAAACCTGAAAGGGCTCCGTGAGTAAAAACAGCAGGGCTACCGGCGAGTGCGTGAAAACCTGAAAGGGCGCGACCTTGAAAAAAAAAAGAAAGAAGAATAAAAAGAATAAAAAAACGGTACGTCCATAAGCAAAATGGGCACGGATGAAAACCCGAAAGGGCTCCGTGAGTAAAAACAGCAGGACTACCGGCGAGTGTCTGTGAAAACCCAAAACGGCGCAACCTCGTTAAAGGACACTTACAAGGTCCTCTCGACCTTGTAAGGAGAAATCACCCGCGTGAGATCCTTACGACTCACAAGGGAGCAACACACTTAGGAATCCTCACGATTCCTAAGGACAAAATACACTTGCGAGATCCTCACGACTCGTAAGGAGAACTCTCTTATAGGACCCTCACGGCTCATAAGATTTGAAAGTCTTAAGTTACATAGGCCTAAACCTGTGCTTAAGCAAACCCCCCACAACCTGCGATATTGCCCTACAAGTGGTTCAATACTGACCCTTGTATACAATCCACGGGTGCGAATAAACATTTCCCTAACCAAGTCCCATCCGTGACTGGGGATATGTACGCATAATGAACAACCCTTATAAGTCCTCTCGACTTACAAGGAGAAAACCCTCTTGTAGGATCTTTACGACTTACAGAGGAACATACACTTAGGAATCCTCACGATTCCTAAGGAGAAAATACACCTACAAGATCCTCACGACTTGTAGAGAGAAATACCTTTGTGAGACCCTTACGGCTCATGAAGTTAAAAGTCTTAGTCGACAAGACCTTAACCCTGTTCGCTAAGTCACCTTTGTTTGACATCGACAGAGGCAAATGATGATTCGCTCCTGGCAATATCCTAGTTGTAGCGGTGCTGATGCCGAAATCGGTGTCTAATTTCAGGTTTACGGCGAAAAGCCGGTAGGCCGCGCATGCATACGAAATAGCCGAAATGATAGGGAAACTTGCAATAAAAAGCAGCAAGTAAAAATGTATGCACACAAAATAGCCGAAATGATTGGGCAACTCGCAATAAAAAGCAGCGAATAAAAATAAAATAAACAGCCGAAATGATTGGGCACCGCGAAAAATAGCCGAAATGATTGGGCAATCGCGACCTTCACGATATAAAAGCTAAAATGATAGAGCATCGCGGAAATAAAACAATAAAAATGAATGAAACTTTTGCCCTATAGTTGAGATCACATCGATCCCTGTATACAATCTAAGGGCACAAACAAAGAGGGAACCACACCTTCCCAACAAGCTCCGTCAGAAAGCTAAGCCAAATCTCGATGGTTCACCAACAGCCTAGAGACCACCGCGACATTCGTCTCAATACAGCAGACGCAGTGCCAGCAAACGAAGCGAAGATCAGATTCCTAGCTTCACGGTTTTGACGGTAACTTATATAAAACCTGAAAGACTACCACAGATCAGTTCAACCCCCAGGGAAACAAGTGTCCTTGGCAAACTTCTCAACTCAGGGAAACTAGCATCCTTGATGGAGCCTCCTGATTCGCGTCGGCTCGCAGAGAAACCAGTGTCTCCGCGAGAAATTCCCGATTCGTTTCAACCCCAAAGAAACCAGTGTCTTTGGCAAAATCCTACGACTCAGGGAAACCAGTGTCCTTGACGAGAAAATCCTGATTCGCGTCGACCCGTAGAGAAACTAGCGTCTCCGCGAGAAATTCTCGATTCGTTTCAACCCCAGAGAAACAAGTGTCCTTGGAAAACTCCTCAACTCAGGGAAACTAGCATCCTTGATGAGAGCCTCCTGATTCGCGTCGACCCGCAGAGAAACTAGCGTCTCCGCGAGAAATTCTCGATTCGTTTCAACCCCCAGGGAAACAAGTGTCCTTGGCAAACTCTTCAACTCAGGGAAACTAGTGTCCTTGATGAGAGCCTCCTGATTCGCGCCGGCTCGCAGAGAAACCAGTGTCTCCGCGAGAAATTCCCGATTCGTTTCAACCCCGAAGAAACCAGTGTCTTCGGCAAAATCCTTCGACTTAGGGAAACCAGTGTCCTTGACGAGAAAATCCTGATTCGCGTCGACCCGAAGAGAAACTAGCGTCTCCGCGAGAAATTCTCGATTCGTTTCAACCCCCAGGGAAACAAGTGTCCTTGGCAAACTCTTCAACTCAGGGAAACTAGCGTCCTTGATGAGAGCCTCCTGATTCGCGTCGGCCCGCAGAGAAACCAGTGTCTCCGCGAGAAATTCCCGACTCGTCTCAACTTGCAAGATAAAGCCTTAGGCAGCAGGGATTAAAAAACTTGTTTTCTGAGCACTGGGACCTTGCAAGTCGGTGTAAAACGGTCTCTTGCATACTATTCATGGGTCTCACTCTCCAAAGTCGAATCTCGATAAGGAGAGAAACAACCGCTTACGGGTCCTCTCGACTCGTAAGAGGGAAAATTCTCTTATAAGATCCTTACGACTTATGAGAGAAAACACACTTAGAAATCCTCACGATTCCTAAGGAGAAAATATACCTACGAGATCCTCTCGATCCGTAGGGAGAAAAGTCTCTATGAGACCCTCACGGCTCATAGAGTTGAAAAGTCTTAGGCGGCAGATCTGAACCTGCGGCCTAAGCCATCGTTATTTCTTGAAGAAAAAAAAACTAAGATGTTTACTCTATTATCTGTCAACCGTGTTTATTAAGACAGCACGCTGATAATAAGAGAAAGAAGAAAGCGACAAAAAGAACATTTGATTTGTGTTGGAGCAAGCATTCGAGACACACTCATTCATACACGTGCAAAAGACTCAGAATGAGGAATAAGACAAGCCGAAATAAAATTCTTCCATTCATATTGCAAAAGGGTTCTTACAATCATAAAAAAATAAATAACAACATTGTTGAAATGTTTACAATGGTATAACCTCGGACCCAGGACATGGGTTGAGGAACTCGAAAGTAACCCTATCTAAGACTTTCCAAGCCTGGCGAACAATCCCGGTGTGCTTTCTTTCACGAGCACAAGCGTCGGGGTCCCCCCTGATGTCCTCCTCCCTCCGATAAGCGGCGAGTATGGCAGACTGTTGGAAGGCCTGGTGCAGGAGATCGATAAGATCGTCTCGCCATCTCTTCGAGATTAAGTGCATCAGATACACCGAGTGCACCTTATCCTCAGCAGCATCTAACGCGCTAAGCGGCACACCGGAACAGAACATGGGAAATGCTTCCCAAATGGCTCCCACGATAAGCCTCAGGAGAGAGGAACGTCGGGGAAGCAGTTGACCATTATACGTGTTGAAGCGACTCATGACCTCGGCACACTCGGCGTTGGTAAATTCTCGGTTTTGAGAACGGCCGAGTCGGCGGATGTCTCCGTAAGAGATGATTTCATCGAGGTCGTACATGTGGGCGTCCATTGCTCCTGTAAGAGAAAATTAACAGAATTAGCAGACGGACTGATTAAGCGAATTCTTATTAAAAAACAGGCACAGGGAGTTAAACCCCTCGAGAGCAATTCTCTGCAAACAGGAGTGACAACTATCAAATTCAGTAATGAGAGGAATTTAAAGAAATTCCCTAAGAACGCTGAGAGCCTTGCTATGAAAAGATGATAGAATCCATCAAAGATAAAGCTCCATTTTTGGTCTTCATTATTCATGATCAAACTCTTAAGAGTTCTTCGCAGAAGATTAAGATTCTACTTGTATCAAGAGAGCAGAGCTCTGATTCATGGGCAAAGAAGCCCCAGGAAAAGATCATGATCTAAAGAGAGCAAAGCCCTATTAATAAAACCCTAAATGGGTTTTCTTTAGATCAAAGATCTATGAGAGCGAGGCTCTATTATTTAAAATTAATTTAATTTAAGTTAATTTTACCTAAAAAGTTTTTTAGAGTTTAACTCTTAAGATCTTGAAAGCAAGAGCAAAGCTCTGAAGTTCTGAAAAGTCTTGAAGATGATGATCATCTATTGAGGACCAAGGGTCCTGTTTATAGGTATCAAATGCCCTTTCAACTTCCAAAAGTTGCCGCAACGGTTGGAGTTCTACCACCGTTGCGCTCGCGTTTGGGACCACGCAAGCGCAACGGTGGGGGGGGCATTTGTTTACCCCAATTAGAGCAAAGCTCTGTTCAAATTCCAAGGCGGGAAATGAAGCAACGCTTCTGATTCCCCCAATCAGAGCGAAGCTCTGTTTGAATTTCAAAAATTCAAAAATTGAAGCAACGCTTCAAATTCCTTGCGCTGCGCGCAACACGCCACATGTCAAAAGCTGATACGTCAGCGCAGCGCCCAAAGCAGCGCGCCCAATAAGAGCAAGGCTCTATTTAAAACAAAATTAAAAGAAGCAACGCTTCAGATGACCTGCGCTCTGCGCTGCGCGCCACGTGGAAGCGCAGTTGTGCTGCGCTGCGCGTCACGTGGCAGCGCAGTTACGATTAGCGCAGTTGCGCTGCGCTCTGCGCTGCGCGCCACGTGGCAGCGCAGTTGCGCTCGCGCAGTTGCGCTGCGTGACACGTGTCACGCGCTGGGGCGTTTGCGCCAAACAGAATTAAAATTCTAGTAAGATGTTTCTGTTCTTGTTAAAACAAGAAGATTGTCTTCTATAAAACAGAAGCCCTTGGATCAAAGATCCAACGGTGGGGAAAATTCCCCAAATCACTCAGAGAATGATCTCTTTAACAAACTTAACAAATCTATGGGCACTATATAAAGACCCCCAGACCCCAACTCAAAAGAAGATCAACATTGAGAATATCAAGAACTTCAGAAACAAAAACAGAGAGAATTTTTGAAGGATTGTGAGAAGAACTCAAGAACAAAAAAGGTGAAAAACCTTTATAAAAAGAAGAAGAATTTCTTCTGAATAGGTCATTGATCTAAGAACAAGATCAATGATCTTCAATAAATAAATAAAAATATATATATATATAGTGCCTTGCACTTTTTTGTGAACCATTGGTTCTGGAATCTTAAAGATTCTTTTCTTGAATCCAAAATTGGATCAAGTTATTGAAGCAGTGTCCTGCACTTGCAAAAATGCACTGTCGCGCTCCTGGGTTGGCGCAAACCACCAGAGAGCGTCACGTGTCAGCACCATAACCACTTGCGCTGTGCGCTTTTAAAATAGAGCATTGCTTTTTAAAGTTGGCGCAACACACCAGAGCGTGCCACGTGTCAGCAGCGCAACGGCGCAGCGCACTGGCGCAGCGCACTGCGCTGTTGCGCTTGCGCTCATCAGAGTATGACACGTGTCACCATCACATGAGTTTGCGCCTTGCGCTCCTCAATCGGTGCAAAGCGCCTGACAAGCCACGTGGGGCGTTGTCAGAGCATTTAATGCGATGCATTATTAAGGGCGGAGCCCAATAAAAATGTTTATCAGACCAAAAAGAAAATGTGCTGTGCACTGTTAAAAGGGACAGAGCCCAATTAACAGGCCTAACAGGCCTAATAAAAAAAAAGAAATGCAATGCATTATAAAAAAGTGGGCAGAGCCAAAATAAAAGTCCAACAGACCAATTTAGATGCTGTGCATCATTCAAAGATGGCAGAGCCCAAATAAAGGCCTGACAGACCAAATGCAAATAAATTGTTGAACATTCTCAACTGGACTTAGCCCAATCATGGCCGTAAGTCCTCAAATTAAATTGACTGAGCAAGACTGCTCTCCTAAATCAATTTACATTCGGTTCGAGGGTACATCTCCGAACTCTTCTGACTCCTATCGTTGTAATCCTTCAACGACGTCAGAGAGGTGACGGGTCCCGACAACCATACATCAACACGGACTGCGGGGTCCCTAAACTCGTGGACCGAAACGTCCCTAAACTAATATTCGTCCCAAAATGGGAACGTTGGACCGAAACGTCCTTAAACTAATATTCATCCCAAAATGGGAATATTGGACCGAAATGTCCTTAAACTAATGCTCGTCCCCAAATGGGAACGATGGACCACCATGTCCCTAAACTGGCAATGAACCGCAATGTCCTTAAACTGTGTATGGACCACTACGTCCCTAAACTGAAACAATAGAGCCTAAATGCTCTTTTGTCGGATCTAAACGATCCTGTTAAGTTGATCTTAGTCTCAAATTGGACTAACGTATCCTTAACAAACGTTTAAGTTGATCTTAGTCTCAAATATGTTTAACGTATCCTTAAACCAAAACCCCAAACCCAAATCTAAGTAAATACGGATTTGGACTAATCCACATTCTACGGGCGACGGTATAACTTAGTCTCCGTATACAATCCACGGGCATCCACAAACAAAACAAACATACACGACACGAAGTGAAATTCTGGAGAAGGAGAAAGTTGTTACCGCGATGTGGTAGCGTAATTAACTGCAGGGGCTTGCGCCTGCAGGGAAGAGCGTCCCCACAATCAAAAAACCCCTCAAGCGAGGGGGAATCTGATGAAGTCTGCTACGTCGGCCGCATCCGTCTAAACCTCCGATACACGGTGCCATAAATCAACTTGGCATCTTCGGAGAGGTGGACGGATAAAACCAAATAGCATCTGCCCCGAATCTCAGGCAAGACGTTCACCGCGTCTCCGCCGCGTCATTCGGAGGGGAACATCTGCTTTGCATATATTAAGATCTATCCACAAATACATAATAATCTGTGCTATATAACACTACATGCCACACTTGGCGGTAAACAAATATCATCTCGAAGGGTGGAATCACAAAACTAATACCAAAATAGAGATCACGTCTCGACGGGTGGATACCATCACAACATCAATGCTAATATCTCTACATAAACGATACAACGCCTCGATACAATATGATACTATAAAATACACAATCAAATGAAAACGGGATAGAATCTCTCTTCTTCTTCGGACGTGGTCGCGGTATCTGTGAAGGTCCTACGATATCAATCTGAGTCAACTGTGACATAGGTGGCTGCGAAGGTCGAAGCTCACCGTTTCATCCGGTGGATGCGAAGATTAAGACTCACGGGGCTCATCCGGTATATTATGCGAAGGTAAAGATTCATGGGGCTCCTCCTGTGCATGCGAAGGTCCAGCCTGACCGGTCTCCTCCTGTGCATGCGAAGTTCCAGCCTGACCGTTCTCCTCCTGTATACGTGAAGGTCCATCCTGGTCTGACTATCGGGATAAGCTGCTGCGTCTACTAATAGGAGGTAAGGGAGCTGTAACCATCGCCTATAATCTGGTGGCCTCTTCCGCCTCAGTCACAATGCAGCGGCACTCCCTGAAGGTAATATGTGCAAACTCTCTCACTCCAGCCATGATATCGCTCGCTAGAGTTTGGATGGAGAGACGTATAAGTGTCATTGCATGTGATACCTGAAAAAAAGGAAACATTTTAGCACAATGATAATATGAATCATATCGTATGAAAATTACAAAATAGGACTACAAAGTAAAATAACATATCATCCTGACTGTAGAAGGAGCTCGAGACTGGTACATAGGTCGAGTGGTCGAGAGAGCAGCATCGTCGACTCTAGAAAGTCGTCTGTGGTCGGGCAAGACAACGTACAAACGAGTGATCGAGTGATACCAAGTCATGTACTCCTCGCAGCGGATTACATCGTACGGTGGGGTGTCTCGAATAACGCAAGCAGCCCGCTCCACACCCTACCAGTGCATCTCTATGCACCACTATAACATCCTAGTACGTTTATATAATATTAATGGAATTTTAAAGCTTGTTTTATATTTCTTTTTTTATTCTTTGGGTTGCGAGTGATTCGAATAGTAGTAGTGGTTATCCGATCTGACCCGTATGTATGAAACTCAGTATGGTGCTAGATTATATCTGATATTTATCAGCAAATTAAATCTATGTGAATCTGGTATAATAGATATATAACATATATTTAAATCATTATATATCTATTGATAGTTATAAGTTATGAATAACATATATTTTGCTAACTGACAACACGTGGTTAATTGTCCCAAATCTTAGGTTGTTTTTATTTATCTCGTTTAAATCTCAAGATATCGTATAACCAAGTATTTATTAAATCTTTATATATTTATTTAAAATCCTTTTTAAATCTTATTAGAGGGTATATGAATTTAAAATTCTATTATTACATTATGGCTTCAAATTTTACGTATATCCATTATTCTCCAAATATATTTTTGACGAGATTCTGGTGAAGTTTGATAGTAATATGATATTATCTGTAAATCCTAAAATTATAATATATATATATAATAATAATAATAAACAGTTTATATAATTTTTATATTATAAAACTCTCTCCCTCTCTCCCCCCTCCATTCTTATCTCTCTCTCCCCCCAGACTTCAACACCCGAGCTTTAACCCACGTCGTCATCAACCTCACCCCTTCCCCAACTTCCATCGCCTTTACCGTCGTTCTTCTCCCCTCGCCGTCGTCGCCTTCCTCCCTTACCCATCACTTACACCTCTTCACCGATAACTCATCACCACCCCAGCCAACTCGATCACTTATCCCTTTCTCGTCGCCGTCGCCTGCACCCTGTCCTCCTCACCTCATCGTCGTCACTGACACCACCATCATTAACTCCTCTTCCTCGTCATCTTCTTCAAACCCCAGCACCTTCACCTTCACTTTCTTCTTCTTATTCTCCTTCTTCTCGGTTCCATCGCCGGAGCCGACCCCAGTGACACCGTCGCCTCCACCTTGTTTCCTCGTCGATGAGCACGACCTAAACCCCATCTCCTTTCACCACCTCCTCACAACCCCGACCTCACCACTTCTCTCTTCTTTCCCTCACCGAGACCTTCACCTCGAACTTACGTCACCCCCGACCCCGACCTCTTCGTCGTTGCTTTCGACCGAAACACCATGACCCGAGACTTCTACATAGCACGAGAAAGTCACTCTAGCGTAATACATTGTTACTTTTGGCCAAGATCATGAGTACGCCGTGTTTGCGAACGTTGCCGTCGTGTGGGTATCCGTATTTCATAGTGGTTTTACCGATCAAGGAAAGTTTCTAAACTTGCAATATGCTATGTTACATATACCAGTACACACACACACATTTTGATTATTTTGTAAACTATTATCAATATACAATTTTATAGCAATAATCCGTATTTAGTAAAAAGAGCAAGTTTATGTTGCCGCATAATAGTTTATTGTAGTTCCATTATCTTTTACCTATGCTACATATATATCAAGTATAATATAATTATATATGGCGTATGATTATCGATATACAATTAATCCATATTATTAATACTATCACGTGTTTAGACACAATCACTAAAGTCGTGCAACATTACTTATTTGAACTATTTTAGTAGATACAAATTAGTTTATATTAAATAACAAACGTAAAATGTTATTATAAATAGATTTAAATATATATTACGTAGTAAATAAATTAGTCAGACCTTACAATTTAAATAGTATGCATTAGTTAATTGTACAGTAGACTAAATAAACTGGTTACTGTTATTTCATTGAATATTTCTAATATTTAATACACAATACCTGACATGTGCACGATACGTTCCTTACCTTTGCCATTATTATATTGTTTACACTTGTTGCCGGTAATATTTACCGATACCAACAATCTTAACTTGTTATCCTGACTGACCTGACTTGTTGTCTTGCTAGACAAGACCTATTCATGATTGTTCCTGTGTTGTTATTAGGTAGATATTCTGTTGATACCTGACTTGAACACGAAACCTGGGGAAAATGGGAAATCAAGAATGTAACCAAAACGTAACCCAAGAGAATATTATTATTATTTGCTGTGATTCCGGGCGTGAACAGAATAACCATTGTTTATTGTACCGTGGCCCCTTGGGGAATGAACGGGATATATTGTGTCGTGGTCCCGTGGGGAATGAACGGGATATATACTATTGAGTTATATCGAGAATTCTATTAATTAGTTTTAAATACCGTTTTGATAGATAACTTAGAAACACATACTTTAGGATACACATGACATACTTATAACCTGCTGTTATATCACTTGCACTTGTTTGTTTATAATTATACTTCATTTTGCACATAACACCATATATATATATATATATATATACATTGCTAAGTCTATTATTATGATATTTATGACGCACTGACGTCTGGGTTTTGCATGACTCAGAGGAAAATCAAGAATATTTTGGCAAGCAAGCTGAGCAGTGAGGAGTTTTGCCTATTATTTTAGAGATATTTAGTTTAATTTTACTTTCTAGTTATGGTTTAACGTTGTGATCCCATAAGGGACGTGATTAGGATATTATTTACTTGTTAGATCTTTATTCATTTCCGCTACTTTCTCGTTATTATTTTATTGTGGCAGTTGGACATGTGATAATTAGATTTTATTTTACAGTTATTGATATCTCCTTGACAGTCGTAATGTGACTATGGAAGGATCTTTCTTCACTATAGGTAGCATGGTTAGGTTTGTCACGTACCGTATTTAGGTATTTTGTGTTGGATATAGTGCCCTTGAGTCAATTATTGTAATCGCAGGTACGCGATTGTGATGATTGAGGGAGGACCTATACGGGTAGAACAGTCTTACTCAAAATGATAGTATGCTATCTGGTTTGTCTTTATCATCATGTACATGCATTATGTGGTATTACAGATCACTATTATATATTGATAGAGCCCATGGGATTTTTGCTTGACTACCAGCATTATAATAGCGATCATATACGTGGGAGCTGGGTGGTCTATAAGCACATTCTTAAATATCTCTAATCGAGAGAGTATCGAGACTGGGCATCGATACTCTGGAGTAGACTAGTGTATAATTTTCGAGACCCCGACGAGGGGTGGTGGCCGGTTTCACAAGCCATCGATATCAGTTAGTCACCTAAGATAGTATACAGGTGCTCATTGGGTTATGAGTTACACTGGACGGACTCGCCGGAAACATGCTAGATGGTATTATACCTATTGTCAGATAGCAGTTCTCAGGTAACATGAGTATAGATTAGTCTGTCGACCTGAGATCGTCATTTGTCTCGTGTGAGTTCCTACCGTGCTTTGATTACTACCCTACTACGGCTTAAAAGAGTCGTGCAAACAGATTTTAGTTGGTTACAGTCTCAAGCCACATAGAGGCAGTGAGCGGATCATCGGGGATTCGTCTCTCCCGGTATTGGGGGTTGATGTCGCGCTGTGCATGGGTGGTCATCACCAGAAATCTTTGGCCAAGGTGGACGAGAATTACTGATTTGGATTAGTAGTTTCTCAGTGGGTGATGGGCTTCATACCGACACGAAATATTGCGTTATTAGGGGTCTGATTTTATTCACCCCTAGAGCCGATATGCGATACTCTTAGACGAACAAACCGGACTGTACGGAGATTGTCGCAGACAGGCTTAGTAGGGGTTCAGATGAGTTTGCTCGTCGGCCTTCCTTTTACTCAATACCTGGGTAGCCGTTACATACAGCTAGTGCCGCTGACGTGCTTGTGGTTAAACTCACCGCTAATGTATTGACGAGTTTTTAGAGTCCCGCACAGAGGGTTTCCTTGGTTCAGGCGAAATGATGTAGTAGCCGTATTTTGATATATGCAGGGTTCCGATCGAATGATTGTACTAGTTATCCGGACTTTAAATCGGATAATTGATAATACTAGCCGGCTCGGGATTGAGCCGGATTATTAAATCAGGTATTGATTTAATAATTTACGTATATGTATTTCAATATGTATATTCTAGTATTATGTTACATTCTAGAAGGTGGACACCTCATTTTGGTTTATCCATTTATTAAATTAAATGGAAATGAGGTGTAAAGGTAAAGAAGAGAGTATGGTGAGACTCATGCTTGAATAGTGTTGACAAATGAATTGTTAATTCATTTGTGCTCACTATTCAAGTATGGTTACAGTATTATATTTGGAAAAGGTGTTTTACAAAACCATGCTTGATGTTTTTCTCTCTCTAGAGTCTCACTTGTTTTTCACTTGAGTCTTGCATGGTTGGTTTTGTAAAAACACTCTCACCATTTGCTTCTTCTCTCTTCACTACCTTTTTTGAGCTCCTTCTCTTTCTTCTTCATTTTCTATCCTACCATCTCATGTGTTGAGAATCAAGGGGAAAAGAGATAGATACACACTTAGAAAAACTCACTACATCTCTAGGCACTCTAGATAAGCAACCTAGAGTCCCTAATTACTTCACTAGATTCTTAGTGTGGAGCTAGAACCATGAGCTACATCTCTCGGATGAATTATCTTCGACAGAGGAAGACCGGTGTCCAAGCTCAATCGAGAACACCTCAAGGAGCCAAAGAAGTGGGTAGAAGACCGAGGGATACGAATCATTCGGTATACAACTTCTGTCTTTATAGTTAGTTTAGGTTTATGGTTCGATTCTAGGTCGGGTTTTTAGCGCCAAAATTTTTAAACACCATTTTTGTTCCGCATCGGCCACGGTAGATGGCCAGAGCGCTAGCAAACCCCAACATGGTATCAGAGCCACCCCATAAACCTTTACTAGCTAGTTTACACAAGGTTGAAATATCGATCGACGGAATTTTCCTAATCACAATTTCGTTTTGACATGCCCACTGTCAATTTTGAAAATTGTTCAAAAAATATTTCAGATTGTCTTAAAAATACGTACAAGCATTTTTAGAGCATCTCAAGAAATTTGGGCACGTGAGCCAACTATATGGCCGCGAAACCGCCGCATAACATGCCTATTGGCGACGGTTCCGCGGTTGATGTGTGGCCATTGTGTTCAAGAGAATTTCTTCTGGCACTCTATTATGTAGAAATGTGATTTTTGGGATGTTTGGTTTTGGCCCAGATTTGTTGAAGTGCTGGTTTGCATTTGGAGCCAATGTGGAAAAGTTTTAGTCGATCGAAATTTTGAATACTTGTTTATCAGTGCATATGTTAATATCTGCGACCGTGAATATCATTGAGCGATACAACCCGACTAGTTACTATATGTTCAACTAGACGGGTTTGTGAACATGATATTCACGTTGATGTTCTGTGTTGTGATGATGTTGTGGTTGGATTATCGTGGTGGATAGCCTATAGTGCAATGGTAGTTGTACAGTTCAAATTCATTTGTATATTTGTTATTGCGGGATGAGCGTCCGACATGTGGACCGCCGTCTATACCAGATTGTATATTCTTTTATTGGGGCACGACCGGGTTGAGGTCGATGTCGTTATTGTATATATACTTCTCTTTTCTGTACTAGGATTACCCCATGTTGGAGTGCTCGAGTAGCAGGGTTCTAGAAGGCAACTGGCCTGCATTACATGGCGTTGAGACGGAGGTGGCCTTACTCTAGAATCGTCGGGCTATTTTCCACACTCGTAGGGGGTATAGAATGACCCATGGAGGGGTGCTCAAGTTCCTGGATTCCGTAAAGTGCTGGGTGGCCCATTCACTTTGTTGATTGGGGTGGCCTCACTTCTGGGATTGGCGGGTAACTTGCCGCACTCATAGGGGTTTTGGTTATACATTGCACAGGCTATCCACACGATCGAGGAACGTCAGATTTCATTTGCGGCTCAAAGGAAACCCGGGGCTCCTAAATTATCCGTTGTTCTATGTTGCTTATCGCTTTTCTGTGATGTTGCTTATATCATGCCTAGGACGAATGCTATATATATATAAATATATATTTATATATACTAGTAGATGTTGTATATGTTTTGCATCCACGTTAGTCCAGCCCCCACTCTACCGTTAGTTAAGTAAAACCTAACGGTGCATGACGGGACCCTGTGGCGAATGCGGATGGCATATACGTACATTGTATTTTCGTTCTTTTCTGGTGTGATATGGATTAATTGATGGGACTGCATTAATTCTAACTAATGCAAGGAAAACAAACCTAAATGATGTTGTTGGAATAAATTTTTGAAAACTGACATTACAGGCGTTTCCTTTTGCTTTGCACAGCGGTATTCGGTTATGAATATCCAACACCTCATTCGACGAGGCAAGAGCTGAGATCCCTTTATGGGGAGCGACCTCTTGGGCAAAAGTTTGCGTCATTGTAATAACTTCACTATAATCAATTTTTCTACTTTACATCATGGTATTCAGTTGGGAATATCCTGCACCTCACTCGACGAGGAAAGAGCCTAGATCCCTTCACAGGGAGTGACCTCTTTAGCAAAAGTTTACGCCACTATATATTTGTAAAACCACTCGAGTTCTTTCAACGATATCAAGTTCATTACGTTAAATATTTTTCTCCAAAAACAAGTCGTAGCCCTCCACCATTTTAGATTAGTATTGCTTAGTATTCGTGATATGTATGTCATGCTCAGCCGAGACGTAGTGTTCGGTAGTTATGTTGCTTTTCTGTTGCATGGTGATGCGATTGGTTAGGACAGTCGTACGGTCATTTTGGCTCAGTCAAGGACTCGTACCGGTGGGTTTAATGCAATCAAGATAATGACGGGTTGAACTTGACTAGGACCCTTTGATATGTTGGCTCAGTCAAGGTCACTTGGGTCCTAGGGGTAAAAACCATATCGGGAGTTTCAAACATAAAGAAAACTTTGCAGGCATGCGCATACCTTTTGGAGTGTGGTGACTTGAGTGACTTCCATCAAGTTATCATGCGATGATAGTTGGGTCCCGATTCCCACTGATGAGTAGGAGTTACTCCTCGGGTGATTTTCAGATAAACCCGACTAATTCTCCTTTTAGAGTTTGAAAGAGAATTCGAGGAAACGGTAGGAGCCATCCTGATTAGATAAAATGATTAACCAATATAATCTAGGTTAGAGTGCATGCTGAGTGTTTCTTTTCTTTCTCTATTTGGCAGCAACCATGTCCTAATCTTAAACTAAAACTCATGAACCAAGTTAACTGAACCTTCTTAAAACACTTTGGCTTTTGGATTGTTATTAAGTCGCATATACTCTGCCTCTCCTACTTTCCCTTTGCATTTCTGCAGAACACTCCGTATCACTATGAAAATCCATATTACTTGGATGTTCCATCGTATAGTAACATATGAACTCGAAAAAACTTATTTTAGTTTGAGAATGGATTTCGGTTATGGAGAAATTGAATAGGATTGTTCGGTTGTCTTTTCTTTTTCCTTTCTCTCAGGTTGCGAGAGCTCCTAGGATTAGGAGAACACACCTATTACGCTTATTGGATAGTCTTCTTCCAAACCATAGGCAGGTGCCGAAAGGTAGGGAAGGAAGAAAACCAATTGGCCTAAGTGTGATGTACAGAAGATAATAAGTAAAGACATATAAAGGGATTAGAGTGAGGGCAAAGGAAATTGCGACTACTATCATTCACGACGAAACCGCGTATATCCTTGCCACTCCTACTTCCCCTTTCTATTTCTCCAGAACACTCCGTATCACTACGAAGATCCATATTGCTTGGATATGCCATCTTATAGTTATATACAAACTCAAAGGAACTTGTTTCAGTTCGAGGATGGTTTCCGGTTTGGGAGAAATTGAATAGGATTATTCGGTTGTCTTTTCTCTTTACCTTCTCTCAAGTTGCGAGCGCTTCTAGTAATAGGAGAGTACACCTAATGCGCTTATTGGATAGTCTTCTTTCAAACCTTAGGCAGGTGCCGAAAGGTAGGGAAGAAAGAAAACCAATTAGCCTAAATATGGTGTACAGAAGGTAAGAAGTAAAGACATATAAAGGGATTGGAGTGAGGGCAATGAAATATACGGTTACTTTCATGAATCTGGATAGTGGAAGAGGCATTACTAAAAATACCCGATGTCACGCCCCGCTTCCCAGTGTACAGAGAAGGAGAAGTGACGGGCACACGACGTATTTACTCAGAAGTAAACACGCTAAGCGTAAATAAGCAATATATATAAAATGCACAAGAAATGACAAGAGATATAATGTAACACCAACTTTTATTAATATTCATCTTTACAATACATTACTTTGAAAAGAAAAGTATAAGGATAAAAAGAAATGCCTAAACTGTGGCATATGAAATGAAAAGTAAGTACAAGTAAAAGCTAGAAGTCTGGCTGCTCTATGAACTGGTCCAAGTCGTCCTGGCTGGGCTCGATCTTCTGAGAGTCCGATCCTCCTGACGAACATTCCAAAGAAAGAAAGAGACATGAATGTTGTCAGCGAACTAGCGCTCGGTAAGTCCCAGACGTAAGAATGGAATAGAACAAGTAAAGAGAAAGAACTGGTAATTGAACAGATATATGTTTGTTATACTAACGTAGTTATTTGTAGCTTGGTACAGAATGTATCAGTGTATACGAGAGGGGTCCAACTTACTCCGTGGACTATGGTAACATGTAAGTACAAGGCCCCTTCAAAACCCGTGGGACAACGGCATAAGAGTTCATGTAGGTGTCTTTTAGTGACCATCACCGTGCTACTTTTAATACATTCCGTACCAATCTACCCCGTTAAACCCCATAATGTATTGTATTGATTATAGTTACAAGGCTTGCCGAAACCATGGATACAAGTTGTTCATGTAAAGTTCATGGTATTTTCATGTAACAGTTAAATTAAAGTTATATAACATGATGTTTTAGATTGAAAGTCGGTTCTAAACATTAGTTGTGTGATAATAAACATTGTGTAAGAATATGCATGAAGAAAATGTAAGAAAGAGTGTAATTTTAGAGGTTTAAAAAGAAGATGTCGGTGTTAACTCCACTTCCGGCATATTTTATGAAAAAGAAGTTTTAGAGAAGGGAAATGATTAGAAGGGACTTAAGAGTTGGTTGGATGAAGAGAAGGTAGAAGAAGAGGGATTAGTCGTCGTGACGTCGCGGGGTCGCCGGAATATCTTTGATTCCTCGCTGGAAATTGGCCTTTGGCTAACACGACTTGTACTCTTCTTGTACTTAGAAAATTTGAAGGTTTTGGCTAGAATTTTCAGAATGAGGACGGGCTAAGGCATGGGGTTGTATTTATAGTGTAGAATTAGGGTTTTGAAATTGAAAGAATGAATTAAAATGCCTTTAAATTGGATTTAAAGGGGAAATTGAAGTCACTGTTTAATTTCAGAGTAAACAAACAGTGCATGGGTGATGGGGGTAGGCTAAGAGTTTTGTGTGCAAAACCCGGGGACTTTTACCCACGGGGGACCCGTCGGCGCCGGCCCATCAAGGCATCTCACCGGCCATCTTATGGAGGGGGCCCGGTAGATCTTGGCCACGTGTCCAAGGCTGTGTACACAACATTTTGCACATGTTTATTTTCTCTGTCTTTTCATTTTTGTGTGCAGTGCACGTGTAAACTTTTGGGCTTCCAAAAAGTTTAAAAGAAAATTCAGAAAAATTATAATGTGTCTGAGGGGATTCGAACACAGGGGCTACATACAACAGTGCAAGGCTTTACCAATGAGCTACAAGTTGTTTCTTGCTGTTCTTAAACAAAAATAACTTATAAATTGTACTCAAGCTTGCAAACTCCATTCTGTACATTAACTTAGAAATTTTTGTACAGTAAAAACAAAGTCGTTACATTCTACCCTCCTTATAAAAATTTCGTCCTCAAAATTTATAGAAGTAAGTTGTAACAGATTCAAGAAAAAATTTGATTATAGTAGTGGGAAAGAACTACCGATATTGTGCCGAAAGTGCATGAAAAATGTTTGAATGAACGAAAGGATGCAAAGGTTGAAAAAGATGGAAGGAAGATTACCCATGTTACCTTGGCCTATAGCATCGGCTTCCACGGCCACTAAAGTGAAAGTCTGACGCCAGGATACATTCCTTCCAGCCAGAGGCACATTCCTCTGTCCTTGGAGCATATTTCTCTGCCCTTGAGGCATGTTCCTCAGTTCCTGATGGAATTGACGAGGAGGCTGTTCAGGAGGTTCATGTGGAGGTGGAGCACGGAGAGCAAGACGAGCTGCAGGAGCCTAAATAGCTGGCTGCTGCGGAAAGGTGATTGCTGGTCTGGGGGCTGGAGCTGGGTTGAGTCTATGAGGACATGCTCCAATTGCGTGAGTAGATAAGCCACAAACTAAGCACAAACCATTTGCACGCCTGCAATCCTTTACCAGGTGTCCATTTCTCTTGCAGTAGAAGAAAAAAATCTAGACTGGGCCGGTTAAATGGTACTTCCAGTCTCCTGGGTGCAAAATTTGGCATGGAAGAGGCTCCTCCTGCCATCTGAGTGGCAGGGCGCTTCACACCGGCAGTCTAAGAGCTGCCCTTCTTCTTCACCACTGCCTCATAGTCCAACCCCTGCTGAAATGTTCGTGCCTTGATCTCAGCAGTCGGGATCAGGTATGCCGCGAACCTGCTAAGCATGGTAAACTCATTATCGTATTCATCCACAGATTTGTTTCACATTGAACCTTGTTGTAAGTAGATGAACCGCTGTTCCATGTCGAAACGGACAGTCTCAGAGAAGTATTTCGCGTAGAACATGTCGCAAAATTTCTTCCATTCAATCGGTTGGGCGAGTCAGCTTTCTTCAGCCTTCCACCAGACTCTAGCGTTATCCGTCAGTTGCAGCTTCGCAACTCTCTCCCAAGCAATCTCTGGCACTTGTGCTGCCGCCAGCTCATCCTCGATAGACTGAGCCTATTCCTCTGCCTCTAGTGGGATCACTTTCTCAGAGAAATGTTTCGGGTGCAGTGCCCGGAATTGTTTGACTCCAGATGCCTCGGCCTCTGGGCGGTGCATGAGGATAGCAGTCTGCTGCTGCTGACCCTCCAAGAGGCTCTTTATCGCCTCAAGCAGTACCGTCTGCTCATTGATGGGAGCTGCAACGGTAGGTGGTAGTGGTAGAGGAGGTGGTGAGGTGTTGCCATTCACGTTGGTGCTTGTATTGTTCGGTGAATCTATGACCTTGATAGAAAAAGAAAGGTCAGGATAGATTCACGAAATTTGAAATTTAAAGAATGTATAGTTGCTGATTCTTATTATTCTTATGATATACTGCTTAGGATTCCATGCAGAACTGACCTGCATGGGCCGCCAACAAAACCTGTCATGCCCCACTTCCCAGTGTACAGAGAATGAGAGGTGACGGGCAAACGACGTATTTACTCAGAAGTAAACATGCTAAGCGTAAAAAAAGCAATATATATAAAATGCATAAGAAATGACAAGAGATATAATGTAACAACAAATTTTATTAAAATTCATCTTTACAATACATTTCTTTGAAAATACAAGGATAAAAAGCAATGCCTAAACAGTGGCATATGAAATGAAAAGTAAGTACAAGTAAACGCTAGAAGTCTGGCTGCTCTATGAATTGGTCCAAGTCGTCCTGGCTGGGCTCGATCTCCTAAGAGTTCAATCCTCCTGACGAACATTCCAAAGAAAGAAAGAGACAGGAATGTCGTCAGCGAACTAGCGCTCGGTAAGTCCCAGAAGTAAGAATGGAATAGAATAAGTAATGTAATACCCAGTTTCTTTTGTACGCCAATATCCATATTTAACTGTAGTGTTGTCTACAAAATTTATTCATTTATATTTTTATTTATCTTATTTATTTTCAAAACCCTAATCTATATTTTTACACAAATAGTTTTCACCAAACAAATCTACCCCAAAACCCTAGCCCAAGCTAGCACTGCTCACTCTCTTTGTCTCATTCTTTCTTCTTTCTATTTTTCCTAACCCTAAACCTCACTCATGCCCAGCCCAGCCCAATCTCTCTCTTTTCCACCTTCACACTCTTTTCTTACCTAGGCCTATATGGCCCAAACTCTCTAATCCAAATCCCACACACACATGGCCGGTTCCCCCCTTTCTCTTCTCCCAACAATTACTTTTCTTTTTCAAATTCCTCCACAATCAAACCATATATCCCATCAAAAGAATATTAATTTCCCTTTAATATTCTTTAACCCCAAAATTAAATTCTCATCATCCCTCCCTTAACAACCACTTTCTTTTTGAATTCCAAAAATCAAAAACCGACATCTCCTCATTTAAACCAAATCAAATCTCTACATTAAACCCACTTTAATTCCCTTCAATTCTAATTAATCCCATTAACCCCTCTAAATTTCCCCCACGTTCACTCCCCTCTCTCCCCACGTCTCTCTCTCACCTCTCGATCACTCTCTCTCTCTCCTCCCATTCTCACTCCTTCTTCTCCCTCGCGTCACCCTCCTCTTCCCTGCGAGAACCCACGCCTGCCATGCCCTCACCTCCACCTCTAAGCTTCGTCCACCATGATCACTAAGCCTCCCCTACCTCCACCGACGCCCACTACTCCGACCTTCATCACCGCCGTCGGTGGCCTTTCCACTTTCGCCCTAGCAACCCCGCTACCTTCGAACCTACGCTCGTCGCCACCATCTCTCTTCGCGACGCCGTCACCGTTGTTCCCTCATAAAATTTCGGGAAAGAAACCCCAATGGGGCATCACGTGCTCACACGTGACCAAGGGTCACGTGCTGACACGTGATGGTTTCCTGGGGACTCTGTTATAATAGAATTGAATTCTAATCAACAGGAGTCACGTGCCCACACATGATTGGCCTTTAAAACCATTGAAAGGGATTAAAAAATATAATAAAAACTAAGGAAAAACCTTAATGGGGCATCACTTGCTCACACGTGACCAAGGGTCACGTGCTGATTCCTTAATTCTTTAAAACAGCAAAATTAAATTCTGGTTAAAATGTTAATCAAGGGGGGTCACGTCGTGATGGGTTCCTAAGTTCTTTAATTAATATAATTAAATTCTATTTAAATGATCAAACAGTGGGATCATGTGTCAACACATGATAGGCTCTTAAGTTTTCTAAACTAATAGAATTAAATTCTAATTAAGTGGGAATCGAGAACCCTAACTGGAAAAATATCTCTCTAAATCTTTCCAAAACAAAAAAGATGGTGCTCTGTAAAATGGAGCACCGTTGGATTAAAAATCCAAGGGTGATTAAAAATCACTAATTTATGGAAAGATTTTATACAAGGAAAGATTTCCCTAAAATTTGCCAAGAATAACAGATAAAATATCTTTTGGATTAAAAATCTAATGGTGAATAAAATTCACTGGATGATCTAAAAGATCATGTTGGTTACAAAACCAACCATAACCTTTCAATGAAAGATTGACTAAAAAAATTGATTCTTTTATTTCTCCTATAAATAGGATCCAAGAAGAGAAGAAAGAGGATCCTGCGAACTTTTTTTCCGGAGAGATACAACAACAGAGAGAAAAAAAAGAGAGGAGAATTTAATTCTCAAGAGAGAAAAGATTTCCTCAGAAGAAAAAGAAACCCTAGGTGAGAAGGGGAAAGAGATCTAAGCTCCATAAAAAAAAAAGAGAATTTAATTCTCAATTTAAGAGTTCAACTCTTCTGAATAAGAACTTAGTTCTTCCTTTGGTTGAAGATTTGCAAAAGCAGATCTCCCCATAAGTTAAGAATTTAATTCTTATCGGGAAGATTCTGCCATGCAGATCTAAAACTTAGAGGGAGAATTGAGTTTAGAGAATTTAATTCCCCCAAATTCATAGGAATTTAATTCCTCCAAATGAAACTAGGGTTTAACCCTATATAAGAATTTAATTCTTCCAAATTCATAGGAATTTAATTCCTCCAAATGAAACTAGGGTTTAACCGTATATAAGAATTTAATTCTTCCAAATACATAGGAATTTAATTCCTCTAAATAGAACTAGGGTTTAACCCTATAAAAGAATTTAATTCTTAAAAACAAGAGACTTAAATCTCTCCATGCACATAAAGATCAAAGTATCCAACGTGATCACGTGGTAATACGTGCCCCCACGTGACCCTTAAACAGACTCCTCAAAATGAGAAAGAAAAAACTTGGAGGCAATGCCTCACATGCTCCCACGTGACGCTCAAAATAAAAGGGAACAAATCCAAGAGCAGAATCAATTTTGGGCGCCCTCACGTGTCCCCACGTGACCCCTGACAAATCCCTTTAAATCCAGTGCATGGATGCCCATCACATGCTCACACGTGATGGCCTCGAAGACTAAAAGTGTTTAACACTTAATTGAATATTCTGGGAAGAAAATAAAGGAAGTCTGGTCCCCATCTTCAGGCACCTCACGTGACCCCACGTGACCAATTCAACTTTAGTGTTTAAAACTACTTTAAGCGCTTCGTCCTTAGTGTTTAACACTATTTTCAGCACATCACGTGGGGGCACGTGATCGCCAAATATTCTCTAGTGTTTAACACTATTCTAAAGCCAAGTTTAGGCCAAATTGACTAAATTTTCTAGAGGCAAGACTCCCCTTTGACTGAGCCTCAAATATACCCTTGTCTTCCAAGATTGATCATCTCATATGGCATATGAGTGCTCAACACTCAATAAAAGATAAAGACATGGACAGAACCCAAACCCCTGTTTAGCATTGCTAAATAATGGGGGGCTGAACCCAGATAAATGTTCAACAGTCCAACAAAGGGCCAACATTTCAAACTTAATTGGACTTAGCCCAAGTTGGCTGTAAGACCTCAATTCAGATTTAACTGGGCCAATGTGCCCATAATCTAATTAATTGATCTTAGTCCCAAATTGGACTACAGATTCCCCAATCAAATTCGGCTCAAGGGTACATCTCTTCACTCTTTTGATATTTGTCGTTGTAATCCTTCAACGTCTTCAGAGAGGTGACGGGTCCCGATAACCAATCATTCCACGGACTGTGGGGTCTTTAAGCCTATGGACTATGATGTCCTTAACCTCGGACTGTGGGGTCCCTTTAAACCCATGGACTATGATGTCCTTAATCTTGGACTGTGGGGTCCTTAAACCCATGGACTATGATGTCCTTAACCTTGGACTGTGGGGTCCTAAAGCCCATGGACTATGATGTCCATAACCTTGGACCGTGATGTCCTTAAACTAACATTGGACCGAGATGTCCTTAAACTAACAATGGACTACCATGTTCTTAAACTGGTAATCGACCGCAATATCCCTAAACTAAACAACATAGGCCAAATACTCTCATGTTGGATCTAAACGATCCCGTTAAGTTGATCTTAGTCTAAAACTAGACTAATGTATCCTTAACATACGTTTAAGTTGATCTTACTCTCAAATGAGACTAACGTATCCTTAAACCCAAACCCCAAACCCAAATTTAAGAAAATACAGATTTGGACTAATCCACCCCTATGGGCGACAGCATAAATTAGTCTCCGTATACAATCCACGGGCAACCGAAAACAAAACAAACACACACGACACGAAGTGACCATCTGGAGAAGGAGAAAGTGGTTACCGCGATGCGGTAATGTAATTAACTGCAGGGGCTTGCGCCTGCAGGGAAGAGCGTCCCCACAATCAAAAACCCCTCAACGAGGGGGAATCTGACGAAGTCTGCTATATCGGCCGCATCCGTTTAAACCTTCGATACATGGTGTCATAAATCAACTTGGCATCTTCGGAGAGGTGGACGGATAGCACCAATTAGCATCTGCCCCGAATTCAGGCAAGACGGACCTACGCGGTCTCGTCTTCGTTTTCGGCGGGGAACAGATTCTGGCACGTCCGGTGGGACCTTTTCCTCTTTCCACTCCACACTTCGTATGTCATGTTCGTGAACGAATCGCGGTTTAATATGGTTGCCCTTTGGTTCGAGGTACTAAGATTTGGTTTTGCTCTCGTGCAGAAAAAAGAAGATCAAATGGCTTTCAACTGCACAAGCTGCAACAATGGCAATAACTCTCACTCCGTACCCGCAGGAGGAGTGACCTACGAGCCTCAGGCGGCCTCTGTTTTTACCATGCCGGTGGACCAGGTGACTCAGGCCACCACTGGGCTATTCTTCGGGACCATGCTCCCACCCATGAACTTCAATGCCCCGCTGCCGTTGCAGGAAACCCCAAAGAAGTCGGTCTTTGATCGACTTACGACTACTGCGACCCCTCTCAACGGGTCGTCCAGCTCCAACGCCTCAGTCTTTAAAAGACTGGGCCAAAGCTCATTTGGGCCCATGAAGAAGCCCGTGAAACCGGAAAGAGTTATCCCTATGCGGATAGCCATTCCTGCTCATAAAGTTGTCAAGGCGGCTTCTCCTGCCAAAGAGTCGGTCTTCACAAGACTGACTGTGCCGGTTCCCGCTCCAGGCGAAGTCCTCAAAGCTTCTTCTCCTGCCCAGAGGTCTGTCTTTGACAGATTGGACATTGCTTCTCAACGGATATCGGTCTTCAAGAGGCTGACGCCGGTGAAAACCCTTCGCCAAAAAAGGGGGGATGAGGAAGTCACCCCTACAGCCGAAACAATCCCAAAGGCTCGGCACGCTCGACGTCGCCACTGATGCCGAGTAAGGAAGGCTGGGGGAAACTCTCCTTCTGGACTGACTCTGCCGGCTCCAATGGTGGAATCAATGCTGCTGTTCCAACTGGGAACAACTTCGAACCGCTTAGGAGGGTCTGCAAGAACTCTTCAACTGCCGTACTGAAAAGATCTCCTCCACCTGTAGAGAATACTACAGAAAAGAAGACGGAGCAGCGCCCTCAATGGCTGTCCTCCAAAATTTACAAAGTCTGGCGTCAAGTCCAAGACTCGGTTATTGATCAAGACTACCCCCGCCAACAGGAAAAGATGAAGGTTCGGCAAGAAGAGAACCACCCTGTCAAGCCACAGAAGGCGACAGCTACTTGGGTGCCCACTGCAACGGCCCCCTCAACGTTACCAGTCCACAAAAAGAAAAGGCCGGAGAAAATCCCTGAGTCTGCGACCAGTCGTAAGACCACTGAACCCAAACGCCCCAAGGCCGGGGCATGGTGGTGCATACCGTCTATATGGCATCTGGAAAAGAGGACAGCCATATCTCCACAGGTCATCGACCGCTTACGTGATCAGTGACTAAGGTTCAGGAGCAACAACAACAAAAGCTCCAAGAGATGTTAACAGCCATGGCCGCACTTACGGGACAAAAAGAAAGCCCGGAGACATCCTCGGAGCAGCGCCATGAGCAGGAAACTGATACTGAATTCCTTCGGAGAATGCTTGAGATGAAGGACAAAGTGGCCACGGAACAAGCGACCAATATAAAATAAATGGCCCTTCTATTTCAGGATATGGTGGGCATAATGATCCAGCCGGATCCTTCATCTGAAGACCCTCCGATTATCCTTGAAGACGATAGAGGGGAAATATCGAACCCTCCTCCGGCTCTTTCAGCAGCCAAGGAGGAGACCATCTCCAAGGCCACTCTGGATGATTATATCGCTCAGCAAATACGAGCTCATCATGCGAGCGAAACGGCCAGGAAGATCGTTAAGACCGGATGACCCTATCCGGGCTAGTATGACCAAATAAGGTACCCGCTGGGATATACGATCCCTAAATTCCATGTATATAAAGGGACGGGAAATCCGCATCAGCATGTCACCTAGTTCAGGGCTCTATGTGGCAACACTGGAGGCGACGATAAACTGCTACTTCGCCAGTTCGTCGGCAGCTTGTCGGAGACAGCGTTCGAATGGTACTCTGAACTCCCGAATGACTCTGTCAAGATATTTGCGGAGATGGAGCTGCTGTTTACGCAGAGATTTGCGAGTGCTAGCGAGCGTACCCCGATCACCGTATTGATTAACGCCAGGGTAAAGCTTGGAGAAACATGGGTTCAATACGCAATACGATGGCGGAATCTATGGATGAAATGCGAGTAGCATATCGAAGAAGCACCCACAGTAGGCATGTTTGTGGGTACTCTTGACCCTCAAGCGACCATCTTCCAATTCATTATGTTTTTCAAGCTGACTACGTTCCAGGCCCTTATTGACAAATTAGCTCAAATGGACCAGATAGGCCATAGGCCTCCTTCTTCGAAGCCGGAGCCCGGAATGAAAAAGGAAAAGGGAAAGCGACCTTTGTCACCAATGCTCAACAGCAGCCCAGAGGTCCAAAATTAACGGATCGCCTAGACGAGAGACGGCGATACTATAATGAGAAAATAAAGCGCCCTTATTCGTTTCCCCGGGACAAAACGAGGAGATTGTTCGAGCTGGCGGTGCGCAACAGGCTCATTAATTTACTGAATCCAAAACGCCCATTGCAACCCGGTGAGGCTAATAGTCCCAATTATTGCCCCTACCACCAAGCAGTAAGCCATCCAATTCGTCTTTAAAGGCTGGATCGAAGACCAATACCAACAGGGCAAGTTCGCACTGTCAGAGAATTGGAAAGTAAGCCCGCCCCAGCCGCATGCTCTCAAAAAGACGGACACTCCGGCGACATCATGCTCTTTTGTAGAAGAAGCTCCATGGGAGGTCGTTCTTTCAGCCAAGACGAAAAGAATGCTGAAGGATCTCCAATCATGCCCAGCGATCAGGTGGAAGAATCCACTGGAACCCGAGATCATCGAGGGAATGCTGAAGCCGCGCCCAACTCCAAAAATTGGTGGTGATAGTCAAAACGCTCACACCCAGCCGTTAAAGTCTTTGAAAAAGAAGAAGAAGACCAAAAAGCCCGTGAAGCACGGTGACAAGCGTACGGACATGCAAAAACAGATTGACGCGCTGGAAGAATATAACCAGAAGGCGCGGACCCCAGTCACACTCTAAGAATTTCTCAGCCACGTCCTTGAGGACGAAGATGATAATAATTGATCAGACTCATCGGATGAGCCTGAAGATTATGTGGCAAGCTGCCATGTGATCTCTCACTCATTGATAAACAATGAAGAAGCTCCTTACGCAGAGAAACTGGGGGCAGATCCTGAGCCTGAACTTCTAGGACCATCAGATGAAATGATTGATGCATTCCTAAACGAAGCTCTTTTGAAAAGCAAAGATGATCGGGAGCGCGAGATGGCCGTATTTGAAAAGGCCGGCGACTGGACGAAAAGGTCGAGACATTCCCGCCAGAGCAAAGTACATCCGCCGCAAATAAAAGCAGATTCAAGACGAGGAAAAGGTTCGCTAAAGCCATATCGATGGGAATGAAGCTGCCACCCTCCGAAGGAAACACTCCTGATGAAGCGGATATACATCCTAACTACTGTCTATATCATCGAAAGATTGCGCACCCCACCAAAGAGTGAGACACTTTTAAAAACTGGTGGCAGGGATATGTTGCTCACCGACAACATTTCAAGCGGATGAAACGTAAAACTCGTCAGGAGCAAACAAATACGACCGAGGAGCGTAAAAGAACTACCGGCAACTGTCACATAGTCAACGCTGGGGGATCGCAAGTTCTCACCTTTGGGAGCGATTCTGATGAAGAAATAACCCTCGGCTCTCTCTTCAAAGAATCCACCTCAGGAAAAGAGGAAGAACCGAAGGGCCGCGAAAACATTCAGCTGCGCAATCGCACATTACCTGAAAAGAATCTCGGACCCATAAATAAGGGGTCGACCAAAAAGGATAAGGGAAAAGAAAAGGTCCCCGAGAATATCACACTCGAAGTTCGAGCCGTCGAAGAGCTGACAGCCAAGGACCCGCCAAAGAAAAACAAAGTGGATTACAATGTTCTGGCACACTTGAGGAAGCTACCTTCGCAGCTAAGTATTCTCGATGTCCTCTTGTTATCAAAAGAAGCAAGAGATTCTCTGATCAAGGCGTTACAAGAGCTCGAACAGTTCCAAGCTTTCCTCGCCGAAGAAAAGATGAAGGACGAGTTGGAAGAAGTGCACACAGCCGATATCACCTTTGGCGATGAAGATCTCCTCCTCGGGACGTGCGAGCATAACCGTCCCCTTTATGTCTCCAGATACTGTCATGACATCAAGATAGGTAAAATCCTGGTTGACAATGGGTCCTCCGTCAATCACGTTAACGTAAGAGTGTTGAAGGAAATCTGCATGAGCATTCAGCATCTCGCTCGTGATAAGATCACTATCTCCGGGTTTGACTCCCAGTCATCACGGATGCTCGGGTCTGTAATATTGACACTACGCTTTGGGCTGCTCGTCATGGATATCAAGTTTCATGTCATTGACGCCAAGACTTACTACAACGCTTTGCTCGGCAGGCCTTGGTTACACGAGTACAACATCATCCCTTCTACACAACATCAGTGTATGAAGTATTTCAAGGATGGTCTTGAGTATACTGTGACAGGGGAGTTGAACCCATTCTCTGTGAATGAAGTCCGAAAGTACGAAGATGAAAAATACTTCTTACCATTTTTCGAGGACACGGAAAGATGTCACAAACCGAAGAACAAACCTATCACTACTATTCCGGTCTTCGGGAGTGATACCGAAGAGGAAGAAGAAATAATTTATTCAGGGCCGCCCCAATGCAACAAGCCGGGACCGTCCACCCCTATGTTGATCTTCAGCAGCGACTCGGAAGATGAGGTCAATGCTGTATTTTCTGTTCGGCCATCAATACAAGCCTTCGCTGGCGATGATCGGAATTTGCAAATCGCTATGGTTCTGCGAGAACATTACAAAGAGCTCGACGCGCTTGGTACCTATAGTGTGCAAGAACTGCAGACATTCTACATAACTCCTAGGCGAAGAGATGAAAAGGCGGTCCTCTTTTATCAATCCACGGAAACCAAAATGGAGAAAGAAGTTTGGCATGGTGCCGATTCGGCACTTGACAGACTCCAGCCCATCCGTCTGCCCAGATACTACACAGAAGGATTAAAAAGGCTGTTGAGGCACTAAAGCGTACCCTTCAAACAGACCACTCGACAAGTTCAGTTCTACAACAGGATCTGGAGCGTCCCTGGAACTCAGCGAAAATTGTCCAACGGGAGAATGGAAACGATCGGGCTTGGATACGTTCAATCCAAGAAACGGGAATGATTCCATGGCTGCTACGTCGTACATGACTTTGACGAAGAAGGAGATGTTCTGTTAAAAGACGCTAACCCTGAACCAAAATAAGGTCCCGCCATCAAAACATCAAGTCCGTTGTTTGAAGAACAGATGGACAAGCTGATAAGGGAAGCGAGTCAGAAGGTCCGGGACAACCATAGCCGCGAAATGGCCATTTACGAGAAAGCCAGAACACAGCGCCTCCTTCAGCAGGCCGCGGAGAATGACAAATCTCCTCGTTACCAACCCGTTATACAAAAGACCCGGCGTAGAGGCAAAAATAAACCAAAGAACGAAAAAAACGTTCGACAGCGGCAAAGCGGGTCTGAGAAGCCACGCGATCAAGAATCGAGCAGCCAGGATCCATCTCTTATAAAGAAGATGGGTCGAGCATATCCTTTTCCCTAAGACAAGACGAAGAAGATATTTAATCTTGTCATAAAGCATCAGATGATGACACTCCCGGAGTCCAAGCACCCTGAGCAAGCGAACGAGGTCTCTTACCCAGACTATTGCTCCTATCACCGAGCAATAGGACATCCTCTTGAAGACTGCTTCACCTTCAAGAACTGGGTCGAAGACCAATATCAACAAGGCAGGTTCGCTCTATCCAGCAGTTGGAGGGTAAGGTCGCCACAGAAGCATGAACTGAAAACGACGCGTATAGCGAGAGTAGAACCAGATCAACATCGGTCTTGGAAACGATCTCGTACCTGTCACGCGATAACGCTATCAAAAGAAGAACCCGAGAATATGGATGACCTCTCTTAGTGCTTTGAAAACAATGAGGATGAATTGATCTCAGAATTTCCACCGGCACCAAAAGAGCTGGAAGATGGGATACATACTACTGCAGATGACCTCAGGAAAATCGACTTGGGAACGGCAAACGACCGACGGCCGACATTCGTCAGTGAGCTATTGTCTGAAGAAAGGGTGGCTACGCTTAAAGACGTGCTCATACAGTATAAAGATTGCTTTGCATGGAGCTATTCCGAGATGTCGGGACTAGATCCAGAGATCGCTGTGCACAAATTGGCGATATCTCCAGACGTCAAGCCGATCAAACAAGCACCGAGAAGAATGCGGCTCGAGCTTGAGATGAGCATCAATGCAGAAGTCAAGAAGCTAATCGACTCCGGCTTCACCCAAGAGGTTCGGTATCCTGACTGGATCGCCAACATTGTCCCAGTAATGAAGAAAAACGGGACGGTGCGCATATGCGTAGACTTCCGGGATCTTAACAAGGCTTGCCCAAAGAACGACTTTCCAGTACCGGTCACTGAGCTGATGATAGATAATACGTCCACTCACGAAGTTTTCTCCTTCATGGACGGCTCATCAGGATACAATCAGATAAAGATGCATCCTGAAGACCAGAAGCATACCGCTTTCCGGACTGCTCTGGGCATATTCTGCTACAAGGTGATGCCTTTCGGTCTAAAGAACGCCGGTGCCACCTATCAGAGGGCCATGACGAATATTTTCGATGACCTCATATATGAAATCATCGAATGCTATATTAACGACCTCGTAATTAAAATCAAATCATACGAGGAACATTTAGAGCATCTGAAGATCGTGTTTCAGCGCCTTCGGAAATACAACTTGAAAGTGAACCCTCTCAAATGCGCGTTCGGAGTTTCATCGGGCAAGTTCCTAGGATTCGTTGTCTGACACCGAGGCATCGAGATAGACCCCTCGAAGATCAAGGCGATCATGGAAATGCCTCCGCCAAAGACTCTCAAGCAACTGTGGTCTCTCCAAGGAAAGCTCGCGTATATTCGGCGATTTATAACCAATCTCTCCGGCAAGTGTCGTCCTTACAGTCACCTAATGAAGAAGGGGACCCCGTTCATCTGGGATCGCAAATGCCAAAGCGCACTAGACGAAATCAAGCAATACCTGTAGAATCCGCCAGTACTGGCCGCTCCCGTTAAAGGAAAACCTCTCGTCCTGTAGACAACAACCCTCGAAGGTTCCCTAGGCGCGCTGTGGGCACAAGAGAACGACCAGGGGAAGGAGAGAGCCCTCTACTATTTGAGTCGAGTTCTCCTGGAGGCAGAAAATAACTACTTCCCCCATTGAAAAACACTGTCTGGCGTTGATCTTTGCAATAACGAAGCTCAGACACTATGCGTTGGCACATGAGGTCCATCTCATATCAAAGGTGGATCCTCTCAAATATTTGATGTCAAAGGCTATGTTAACGGGACGGCTCACTAAGTGGGCCCTCCTCTTGATGGAGTTCTCGATAACTTATCGTCCCCTCAAGGCAGTAAAAGGCCAGGCCATCCCCGACTTTCTCGCTGAGCATCCAATACCTGCTGACTCTCTCTTGAACTGCGAATTGCCAGACGAACACACGTTTGACACAATCGACGAGGAGAGAAGAGAAAATGAAACCCGATGGGAACTCTATTTTGAATTTTCCATGAAGAAGCACAAACAATGCACCCCCATAATCAAATCAGGGGTAGGCCTCATCTTCGTAACTCCACAAGGAGGGATAATGCGCTTTGCCTTCTCTTTGACAAAGCCGAGGACGAACAATAAAGCCGAATATGAAGCTTTAATAGCAGGTCTTGAGATCGCCATCGACATGGAAATTAAGAACCTCCTCATATACGGAGACTCCCAGCTGATCATTAGTCAAGTAAATAGCGACTATAAGACGTGCAAGCCTGAGTTGGTGAAGTACGGCGAGAGAGTGCAGCAACTGCTGACTCAAATTCCCTCCTACATATTGGAAAGCATACCGCGTGTAGAAAATAGCAAGGCAGATGCATTAGCCAAGCTCGCTAAAGAACTGGCCGACGAAAATCTCGATGACGTGAGGATCGTTGTGCAAAGCCGTCGGTTCTTGCACCGGCAGAAATATCTCCATAGTCGTCCGAAGAAAAGGGAGCGACTGAGCAAACGGCCCTATAAATAAAAGACTAGGAAAAGGCTATGGATTGGAGAGAAGTCTTTATAAACTATTTCAAATCCCGTCGAACACCTAAAGATGCGTCTTCAAGACATCAGCTTGTGAAACGAGCTCTGTCTTTTGCCTTCGTCAATGATACTCTGTATAAGAGATCATTTGATTCTCTGTGGCTAAGATGCCTGGGACCCGAAGAGGCAAGGAGAGTCGTCCAAGAAACTCACGACGGACTCTGCGGTTCTGACCAAGCCGGGCCGAAGATGAAGCTGAAGATCAAACGGATGGGTTATTATTGGCCCACAATGATCCAAGATTGTCTCGAGTACGCGAAGCAGTGCTACTCGTGCCAGATTCATGGGGACTTTATCCATCAGCATCCAAATCCACTACATCCAACGGTGGCTAGTTGGCCGTTCGAAATGCGGGGAACCTACATAATCGGCCCCATCGAACCGGCATCGTCCAGAGGACATCGATTCATTTTGGCAACAACTGATTACTTCTCCAAATGGGCAGAAACAGTACCGCTAAAAGAGGTAAAGACGGAGAATATCCTCCATTTCTTCAAGACGCACGTCATTTATCGATTCGGCACTCCGCGACGGATTATCTCCGATAACGGGCCAGCCTATAGAAGCCACAAGATCAGCCCCTTCCTACAAAAGCATAACATAGACTGGAGATACTCTTCGGTCTATAATCCTCGAGCTAACGGTCTAGCTGAGGCTTTCAACAAGACCTTGACGAAGATCGTGAAAAAGACGGTGTCTCGAAATAAGAGGGACTGGCACGAGAGACTGCATGAAGCTCTCTGGGCGTATCGAACTACATTCAAAACGGCCACAAACACAGCGCCGTACGCATTGGTATTCGACACAGAAGTGGTACTCCCCCTCAAGATAGAGTTACCCTCTCTACGAGTGGCGGTTCATTACGAACTAACAGACGAAGAAAATGCTCACCTTCGGCTTGAGGATCTTGATGCCCTCGACGAAACCCGGCTCATGGCGCAACAAAATCTAGAGGCTTATAAAGCAAAGATGTCGCGCTCATATGAAAGATTGACTAGGCCGAGAACATTCTGCCAAGGCGAACTAGTGCTAGTGGTCAAAAGACCTATGATCCCCAATCTGCCAAGCGGAGGAAATTCAAGCCGAACGATGAAGGCCCGTATATCATAGACAAAGTTTACCAAAGTGGAGCCAATCTACTCATGGACATGCATGGTGAAAGACCTTTCAGACCAATAAACAGTCGCTTCCTAAAAAAATACTACGCTTAACGAGTCATGGCCTAGGTCAATAATAGATGACGACGCCTATGTCCGCTCGCTATCTTCTTAAGCCTAAACTCTATAAGTAGTAGCCGACAACGGACCGAAACGTCCTTAAACTAACGATGGACCACTATGTCCTAAAACTGGCAATTGACCGAGACGTCGATAAACTACTACAGACCGCAGCATCCCAAGGCTGACACAAAAAGATATATAAAAAATACGGTATGTCCATAAGCAAGATGGACACGGATGAAAACCCGAAAGGGCTCCGTGAGTAAAAACAGCAGGGCTACCGGCGAGTTTTGTGAAAACCCGAAAGGGCGATGTTCCCTGATTAAAAATTAGGGATTACCTCAATGAGGTATCACGTGCTCACACGTGACCAATGGTCACGTGTTGACACGTGATAGTTAAATTCTCATCAAACAGAATTTAAAACAAACGGCTGAAGGAGGACCCAGTTGGGGGTCACGTGCTCACACGTGACCAAGGGTCATGTGCCAGCATGCGACAGGCTTTGAAAGCCTTATAACTCAATAGAATTAAATTCTAATTCTCTAAATCTTTCCAAACAAAAAAGGATTCTGGGGGACCGTTGGATTAAAAATCCAAGGGTGATTAAAAATCACCAATTTATGAAAAGATTTTAGACAAGGAAAGATTTCCCTAAATCTCACCAAAAATAACAAACAGAATCTCTTTTGGATTAAAAATCCAACGGTGAATAAAATTCATTGAGTGATCTAAAGGATCATATTAATTATGAAAACAAACAAAATCTTTCAATGAGAGATTTACTAAACAAATTGATTCTTTTCCTTCTCTTATAAATATGAGCCAAGGGGAGAGAGTTTTTGAGGGATAGAATTTTGGGATATAGAATTTTGGGATCTTGAAACTTTCTAAAGGCAAATAGCAGAGAGAAAAGAAAGGAGAATTTAATTCTCAAGAAAGAAAACCCTAGGTGAGAAAAGAAAAGGGATCCAAGCTTCAAAAAAAGAATTTAATTCTCAATCTAAGAGTTTAACTCTTTTGCAAAAGAACTTAGTTCTTCCTCTGGTTGAAGATCTGCATAAACAAATCTCCCCATAAGTTGAGAATTTAATTCTCATCGGGTTGAGATTCTGCCATGCAGATCCAAAACTTGGAGGGAGAATTGAGTTTAGAGAATTTAATTCTCCCAAATTCACAGAAATTTAATTCCTCCAAGATAAAATTAGGGTTAACCCTATATGAGAATTTAATTCCCCCAATTTATAGGAATTTAACTCCTTCAAGATAAAACTAGGGTTTAATCCTATATGAGAATTTAATTCTCCTAAAATTATAGGAATTTAACTCCTTCAAGATAGACAAAACCAGGGTTTAACCCTACTTGAGAATTTAATTCTCTAAAATTCACAGGAATTTAATTCCTTCTAAAATGAAATTAGGGTTTCACCCTACATAAGAATTTAATTCCTTCTAAAATGAAATTAGGGTTTTACCCTACATAAGAATTTAATTCTTTCACATACATAGGAATTTAATTCCTCTAAAAACATAATTAGGGTTAACCCTACAGAGAATTTAATTCTTAAAAAAGACTTAAAAGACCTCCATGTAAAGAGCTAGGTCACGTGTCCCCACGTGACCCCTAAAAAGATCCCCAAAAATGAGAAGGAAAAAGTTTTGAGGCAATGCCTCACGTGCTCCCACGTGACCTCTAAAAATAACGAGAATTAAAGCAAAGGCAGATTCTAACTTGGGCGCTCTCACGTGTTACCACGCGACCTCTTGATAAATGCTTTAATGATCAGCGCACAAATATCCATCATGTGCCAACACGTGATGGCCAAAAGAGCAAAAGTGTTTAACACTTATTTGCAGAACAAACTAAAAGGGATCTGGTCCCACCTTTGGGTGCCCTCACGTGGCCCCATGTGACCCATTCCTGTTTAGTGTTTAACACTATTTTAAAGGTCTTATTTCCAGTGTTTAACACTGTTGTCTTCTAGTGTTGAACACTAATCTAAGAGTTTTATTCCCAGTGTTTAAACACTGTTGTCTTCTAGTGTTTAACACTAATTCGAGAATTCTATTTCTAGTGTTTAACACTAATTAGATAATTTTATTTCCAGTGTTTAACACTGTTGTTCTCTAGTGTTTGACACTATTGTTAGCCAAATAGGCTAATTTTCCAGAGGCAAAAGCCTCCCCTTCAACTAAGTCTCAAAATTGGGTAAAACACAGAGCTATAATATTTAATGCTCAGTCAAAGATAAAAATGTATCAGAGCCCTCAAACTCTGATTTAATGGTCCAATAAAAAGGCCAATATCTCAAACATTATTGGACTTAGCCCAAGTTTGCCATAAGTCCTCAATTCAGACTTAACTGAGCCAATGTGCTCATAATATAATTAATTGATCTTAGTTCCAAACTGGGCTACAGATCACTTAATCCACTTTGGTTCGAAGGTGTTTCCTGATTTAAAATCAGGAAAAACCTACGGAAGAGGCTTCAGAAAAGGGTCACGTGCTCACACGTGACCAGTAGTCACGTGTTGGCACGTGACATCTAAAAGCATCGGCAAGGCGAATTCAGTTTCCCAACTACATCAAAGAAAAGGGCTTCAGAAAGGGTCACATGCTCCCACGTGACCAGGGTCACGTGTTGGCACGTGACATTTAAAAGCGGCTTCAAAGGCACATCGGTTCCCTGATCAAATCAAGGAAAAGGCTTCAGAAGAGGTCACGTGCTCCCACGTGACCAGCGTCACGTGTTGGCACGTGACACTCAAAAGCAGCAGACTCAATTCCCAGATCAAATCAAGAAAAAAGGTTCCAGGCAAGGGTCACATGCTCACACGTGACCAGGAGTCACGTGGTGGCACGTGACGGCTAAGCGGCAGCTAGAAGGCAGAACGCAAAAAGGAAGAAGAGGTCTCGTTCCAAGGGGGTCACGTGCCCACACGTGACCAAGGGTCACGTGGCCACACGTGACCGGCTTTCAAAGCCTATCTGTTAACAAAATTAAATTCTGAGAAAAGACCTCTTAAATCTTTCCAAAGCAACCGATTAAATTAAAGATTTAAAGGTGATTAAATACCATCTATCTATGGGAAAATCTCGAATTTGAAAAGATTTCCCCTTTAAATCTAACCGAAATAACAAAGGAGAATCTCTGGATTTAAAATCCAATGGTGATTAAAATTCACCTAATAATCCAAAGGTCCAAAACGAATGGTGAATACAAATTAAATCTCTCAATGAACGATTCACCAAAACTAATTGATTCGGCTGCCCCTCCTATAAATAGGAGCCAAGAGACACACAGAGGGATATACATGCAGAAAGGAATCGATACATAAAAAAAAGAGGAGAGCCTTGATACTTTGGAGGAATTTGGATTTTCTGAAAAAGAAAACCCTAGGTAAGAAAGGGAAGGCTTTTTGAAAGGAAAAGAGAATTTAATTCTCAACAGAGTTTAACTCTGATATAAAAACAGAAGAACATAGTTCTCTCTTTAGTGGAGGATCTGTAAAGTGCACATCTCCCCTCGAATTGAGAATTTAATTCTCAATGGGTTGAGATCCTGCCATGCAGATCCAAAGCATAGAGAGGGAATGGAAGCTCGAGAATTTAATTCTCACAGAACTATAGGAATTTAATTCCTTCAAAATAGAATTAGGGTTTGACCCTATGCTATGAGAATTTAATTCCTTCAGAATAAACAGATTCAGGGTTCAACCCTACGAGGAATTTAATTCCTGAAAGGGATTAACAGATCTTCTAAAAAAACATACATAGAGGCAGGGCCACGTGTCACCACGTGACCCCCCAAAAGATCTACAGAAAAGCCCCTTTGAGGCAGTGCCTCACGTGACCCACGTGACCCTTGGCAGAAGCTTTAACATACTCCATTTAAACACCCGTCACGTGATGGCACGTGATGCTCCAAAAGATGCGATATTCTCAGCAGAACAAATGAAGGGAGGGCGCCCTCACGTGCTACCACGTGACCCCTCTTGCCTTAGCGTCTAACGCTAAATTGGAATCCCTGAATCCAGTGTTAAAACACTGTTTGGCCTTAGTGTTCAACACTAATCAAAAAGCTTTATTTGCAGTGTTCAACACTGATTACCTTAGTGTTTAACACTAATTTGAGATCTCTGCTGCCAGTGTTTTGACCTGTTTTAGTGTTTAACACTAATGTGAAAGCCTTGTTGCTGGTGTTTAACATCAACTATCATTTAGTGTTAAACACCAACTTATCAATCTCATTCCCAGTGTTCAACACTGATTGGTCTTTAGTATTTAACACTAGGCATTGGCCCAATTGGCTAAATGGCCAGAGGAAAAGCCTCTCCTTCAATGAACCAACAGAGGGCCAATATTTTGGACTTAGCCCAAACTGGCCATAAGTCCTCAAATCATCTTGAACTGAGCACATCTGCTCTTTCAACCAACTCATTGGTTCAAGGGTACATCTCTGAACTCCTCTGATATTTGTCATTGTAATCCTTCAACGTCTTCAGAGAGGTGACGGGTCCCGACAACCACACAGCAACACGGACTGTGAGGTCCTTAAACTCATGGACTTATGCGTCCCTAAACCAAGATACGGACTGTGGGGTCCTTAAACCTTATGCGTCCTTAAACTAACGGACTAATGCGTCCTTAAACACACCCATATGGACTGTGGGGTCCTTAAACCCATGGACTTATGCGTCCTTAAACTACCAATGGACCACCATGTCCCTAAACTGGTAATGGACCACCATGTCCCTAAACTGGTAATGGACCACCATGTCCCTAAACTGGAACAATAGAGCCCAAACGCTCTTTTGTCGGATCTAAACGATCCCGTTAAGTCGATCTTAGTCCCAAACTGGACTAACGTATCCTTAACAACCGTTTAAGTTGATTTTAGCTTCAAATATAGCTAACGTATCCTTAAACCTTCAAACAGACTTTAGTCCCAAATTGGACTATGGATCACCCAACCAACTTTGGTCCAAGGGTACATCTCGGAACTCCTCTGACACCTGTCGTTGTAATCCTTCAACGTCGTCAGAGAGGTGACGGGTCCCGACGGCCATACATTCAATGGACCACTATGTCCCTAAATTGGAACATTAGAGCCCAAATGCTCTTTTGTCGGATCTAAACGATCCCGTTAAGTTGATCTTAGTCTCAAATTAGACTAACGTATCCTTAACAAACGTTTGAGTTGATCTTAGCCTCAAATATGGCTAACGTATCCTTAACCCAAAATCCCAAAACCAAATCTAAGAAAATACGGATTTGGGCTAATCCACGTCCTACGGGCGACGACATAAATTAGTCTCCGTATACAATCCACGGGCAACCAAAAACTTAATAAACACCCACGACACGAAGTGACCATCTGGAGAAGGAGAAAGTTGTTACCGCGATGCGGTAGCGTAATTAACTGCAGGGGCTTGCGCCTGCAGGGAAGAGCGTCCCCACAATCAAAAATCCCTCAAACGAGGGGGAATCTGATGAAGTCTGCTACATCGGCCGCATCTGTTTAAACCTTCGATATATGGTGTCATAAATCAACTTGGCATCTTCGGAGAGGTGAACGGATAGCACCAATTAGCATCTTTCCCGAATCTCAGTGCCAAGACATCACAGTCATGTCGCGCCGTCTTTCGGAGGGGAACAGATTCTGGCACGCCCGGTGGGAACCTTTTCCTCTTTCCACTCCACACTTCGTGTGTCGTGATTCGCGAACCAATCGCGGTTCGCTAATGATTGCCCTTGGGTTTCAAGATACTAAGACTTGGCGTCCTGCTTATTGCAGAAAGCAAAGAATCGATGGTTTCTACTTCTGCGAAACGCTCCAACTGCTCGGACTGCAATTGCAACCAACGCTCTGCCTCGCCAGGAGGTATAGCCTACGGACCCCAAGCTGCTTTGCTATTCACAATTCCCGTGGAACAGGTCACTCGAGCCACCACAGGATTGTTTTTTGGGACCATGCTCCCACCGACAAGCTTCACCACGCCGGTGCTGACAGAGGAAGCTCCCAAGAAGTCGGTCTTTGATCGTCTTACCCCTGCCGCGGCCCATCTCAACGGGTCGCCCAACACCAGCGCCTCGGTCTTCTCTAGATTGGGCCAAGACTCCTGTGGACCCACAATGAGGCCTACAATCCCAGAGAAGGTTGCTTCTAAGAAAGTGACCTGTCCTGCTCCTGAAGTCGTCAAAGCGGCTTCCCCTGCCACAAAGTCGGTCTTTACAAGATTGACGGCTCCAGCTCCCGCTCCTGCTATCCGGAGGACGTCGGTCTTTGACAGGCTAACACCAGCAACGACCCCCCACCTACACAGGGGGAAAGACGAAGCTATTCTCACCGCTGAACCAACGTCGTCCGCTCGACACGCTCGACGTCGCCACTGGCGCCGAATAAGGAAGGCTGGGGGCAACTCCTCCTCTGGGCTAACTCCACCAGCCCCGACGGCAGAAGTTAATGCTGCTGTTCCAACTGGGAACATCTTTGAGATGCTAAATAAGGTGCGTGGGAATTCTCCTACCGTGATGCTAAAGAGGTCTCCTCCTCCACTAAAAAAGGTTGCGGAAATAAAGCCAGAACAGCCCCGATCCCCACAACGGCTGTCTTCCAGAATCTATAAGGTTTGGCGGCAGGCCTGAGACTCGATGATCGATCTAAACTTCTCCCGCCAACACAAGAAGCTGAAAATCCAACAGGAAGCCAGTCACCAGGCTAAACCACGAAACACTGTCTGGGTGCCCACCTCAACGGCCCCCTCAACTGCCACTGCTCATAAAAGGAGGAAGCCAGAGAAGATCCCCCAGCCTGCAACGACAGCTAAAGGCACTAAGCCCAGACGCCCTAAGTTTGGGGGCATGATGGTCCATACCGTATACATGGCGTCAGGAAAGGAAGACAGCCGTGCGTCTACGGGTCATAGACCGCTTACACGGTCGGTAACCAAAGCTCAGGAGCAACAGCAAAACCTCTAGAAAATGATGAACGCTATGGCCGCACTTACCGGGCCAAAAGAAAACCCAGAAACGTCCTCAGATGAACGCCAGGAGGAAGAAACCGACGCTGAGTTCCTTCGCCGAATATTGGAGAAGAAGGACAAAGAGGCCGCTGAACAAGCAGCCAACATACAGCGTATGGGCCTTCTCTTCCAAGATATGATAGGAATGATGATCCAACAAGACCCACTCGCTGAGGATCCCCCGATCGTCCTTGAAGATGACAGGGGGGAAACGTCAAATCCACCACCGGCCCTCTCAACGGCCAAGGAGGAGACAATCTCTAAGGCTGATTTGGTCGATTATATAGCCCAGCAAATCCGGGTTCATCACGTGACTGAGGCAGCTGGTCAAGTAATAAAAATGGGCCGGCCGTATCCAAGCTGGTACGACCAAATCAGGTACCCGCCGGGTTACACAATTCCCAAGTTCCATGTTTACAAAGGGACCGGCAATCCCCACCAACATGTCGCCCAATTCAGGGCCCTTTGCGGTAACACCGGCGGTGATGATAAACTGTTGCTTCGCCAGTTCATGGGCAGCCTATCAGAAACAGCGTTCGAATGGTATTCGGAACTCCTGAACGATTCTATCAAGACGTTCGCTGAAATGGAGTTGCTATTCACTCAGTGATTCGCAAGCGCCAGCGAACGCACTCCAATAACGGCATTGATTAACGCCAGGGTGAAACCAGGCGAAACTTGGGTCCAGTATGCTATACGCTGGCGGAATTTGTGGTTGAAATGCGAGCAACGCATTGAGGAAGCGCCCGCGGTGGGCATGTTCGTGGGAACCCTTGACCCTCACGCAACTATCTCCCAGTTTATGATGTTCTTTAAGCCGACCACATTCCAGGCTTTAATCGACAAGTTGGCTCAGATGGACCAGATGGGTCATAGACCACCTCCCCCGAAGCCAGAACCTCGGAATGACAAGGGTAAGGGAAAGCCCACCTTCGTCGCGAATGCTCAGCAGCAACCCAACGCCCCAAAGCTGACGGATCAACTAGAAGAAAGACGCCGGTATTATAATGAGAAGATAAAGCGTCCCTACTCGTTCCCACGGGACAAGACGAAGCGGCTATTCGAGCTGGCAGTACGCAACAGACTTATAAACCTACCAAATCCAAGGCGACCGCCACAACCCACTGAGGTGAATAACCCTAACTATTGCCCTTATCATCAAACGGTAAGTCATCCGATTGAGAATTGCTTCGTCTTCAAAGGATGGATTGAAGATCAATACCTCCAGGGGAAGTTTGCACTGTCCGAAAAGTGGAAGGTGAACCCACCATAGCCGCATACTCCTAAGAAAGAAGATACACCGGAGGCAACCTGTTCCTTTATTGAAGAAGCTCCATGGGAGGTCGTGCTGTCAACTAAAACCAAAAGAATGCTGAGGGACCTTCATGCGTGCCCTGCAATCGAATGGAAGGACCCGCTTGAACCTCAAATTATCGAAGGGATGTTGAAGCCGTGCCCGACTACGAAGACTCGTGGTAATGGTCTAAATACTCACGCCCAACCGTCAAAATCTTTGAAGAAAAAGAAGAAGAAATCCAAGAAGCCCGTGAAGCCTGGAGACAAGCGCACGAACTTGCAGAAGCAGATCGACGCGATGGAAGAGTACAATCAAAAGGCGCGAACTCCTGTCACGCTGCAAGAGTTCCTCAACCACATCTTTCGAGAGGAAGATGATGGAGAGAGTTCGTCGGATGAATCCGAGGGATACGTGGCGAGTTATAACGTAATCTCCCGCTCGTTTACTGAGGATGAAAAAACACCTAGCACTAAGAAACTAGGGGTAGAGCCTGAACCAGAGCGTGCGTGGCCAACAGATGAAATGATCGACGCCTTTCTAGACGAGATTCGTCTGAAGAGTAAAGCGGATCAGGAGCGTGAGATGGCCGCATCGGAAGGAGCCAAATGCAGGCGATTGAATGAAAGAGTTGAAGTACTCCCGCCAGATCGAAATGCATCCGAGGCAAACAAGAAGATATTCAAGACGAGGAAAAGGTTTGCCAAAGCCATGTCAATGGGAATGAAGCTACCACCCTCGGAAGAAAACACACTCAATGGGACGGAGAGGCACCCTAATTATTGCGCATATCATCGGAAAATTTCACACCCCACGGAGGAGTGCGACGCCTTTAGGATATGGTGGCAAGGATATGTTGCTCATCGGCAACATTTTAAGCGCATGAAACGCAAGACTCGTCGGGAACGAAGAAGTACTGCTGACGGGCACAACGGAACCACTGGCAACTGTTACATGGTTAATGCCGGAGGGTCACAAGTTCTCACCTTTGGGAGCGACTCTGATGAAGAAATGGCTCTGGGCCCTCTCTTTAAAGAATCCGTTTTAGGGGAAGAGGAGGAATCGGAGGCCTGCGAGAACATTCAGCTGCGCAATCGCACGCTCCCAGAAAAGAATCTCGGGCCCGCAAATAGAAAAGATAAGGGAAAGGAAAAGGTCACTGAGGATATCACTTTAGATGAACAAGTCATGAAAGAGCTGACTACCAAAGACCCTCCCAGGAAGGGTAAGGTGGACTACAATATCCTGGCACACCTAAGGAAGCTACCTTCTCAGCTTAGCATTCTCGATGCCCTCCTATTATCAAAAGAAGTGCGAGAGTCACTGATTAAGGCGTTACAACAACCTGAGCAATTCCAAGCCTTCCTCGCCACTGAAAGGATGAAGGATGAACTAGAGGAAGTGCATACGGCCGACATCACTTTCGGTGACGAAGACCTTCTCCTCGGGACGTGCGACCACAACCGTCCCCTATACGTCTCCGGGTATTGCCACGATATCAAGATAGGCAAAATCCTGGTTGACAATGGATCCTCCGTCAATCTCCTTAATGTTCGGGTGTTGAAAGAAATCTGCATGAGTGTGCAACACCTCGCTCGTGACAAAATTACCATCTCTGGTTTCGACTCCCAATCGTCACGGACTCTCGGATCCGTGATACTAACATTACGCTTCGGACTGCTCGTCACGGACATTAAATTCCATGTCATTGATGCCAAGACCTGCTACAACGCCTTGCTCGGTCGCCCTTGGTTACACGAGTATAATATCATCCCTTCTACACAACATCAGTGTATGATGTAATTTAAGGATGGTTTCGAGTATACCGTAACAGGTGAGCTGAACCCATTTTCCGTGAACGAAGTCCGCAAGTACGAAGATGCGAAGTACTTTTTGCCAGACTTCGAGGATACAGAAAGGTGTCGCAAGCCGGAGAACAAAGCCGCCGCCGCCATCCCTGTCTTCGGGAGCGATACCGAAGAAGAAGAAGAGATAGTTTATGCTGGGCCATCTCAACGCAACAACCCGGGGACGCCCGCCCCCATGTTGATCTTCGGAAGTGACTCAGAAGATGAGGTTAATGCCGTGTTTTCCAATCGGCCGTCAATACAAGCACCCCCTAGCGATGATCAGAGTTTGCAAATCACCATGGTGCCGTGAGAACACTACAAGGAGCTCGACACACTTCAAGCTTACAATGTGCAGGACCTGCAAACGTTTTACGTTCCTCCCAGGCAAAGGAGTGAGAAGGCAATCCTATTCTACCGATCCTCAGAGACGAAAGTAGAGAAAGAGATCTGGCATGGCGCGGATGCTACACTCGACAGGCTCCAACCCATCCGTTTGCCCAGATACTACACAAATGGACTAAAGAGGCTATTGAAGCGCCAAGGAGTACCCTTAAAACAGACTGTTCGACAAGCTCGGTTCTACAACAGGATTTGGGATGTTCCTGGGACTCAACGCAAATTGCCCAAGGGGAAAATGGAAACACTTAGGCTTGGATACGTGAGAGCCGGGAAACGGGAACGGACCCACAGTAGCTACGCCATATATACCTTTGATGAAGAAGAGGACGCCCTGTCGGGAAATGCCAACCCCTCATCAAAACTAGAGCCCGCGATTGAAGTGCTGAGCCCGTCATTTGAAGAACGGATGGACAAGCTTATCAGGAAAGCGGGTCAAAAAGCTTGGGAAGACTACAACCGCGAGATGGCCATCTACGAGAAGGCCAGGGCGCAACGTCTATTTCAACAGGCTGCAAAAGACGAAGATGCTCATCCCTGTCAACCCGTTGTACGAAAGGCCCGACGTAGAGGCAGAAATAAATCAAGAAACGGAAAGGGGAGCCGACAACAACGACGCAGGATTAGAGAGTTACGTGATCGGATATTGCGCGGCTCGGATTCGTCCCTCATGAAGAAGATGAGTCGAGCGTACTCCTTCCCCCGAGACAAGACGGAGAGGTTACTCGAGCTCGCTATAAAACATCAAATGATCGCGCTTCCAGAGTCTAAGCACCCTGAGAAAGCTAACAAGGCGTCTCATCTGAGCTATTGCTCTTATCACCGAGCCATAGGACAGCCTACCGAAGACTGCTTCACCTTCAAGAACTGGGTCGAGGACCAGTACCAACAGGGCAGATTCGCTTTATCCGACGGCTGGAGGGTAACGCCGCCGCAAAAGCACGAACTCAAAACCGCAAAAGCAGAATCAAATCCACCTCAGTCCTGGAAGCGGATTCGCACATGTTACACGATTATGATATTAAAAGAAGAGTCCGAGAACATGGATAACCTTCCCTTGTGCTTTGAGAACAGCGATGATGAGGTGATCTCAGAATTTCCGCCAGCTCCGAAAGAACTGGAAGATGGCATACATAACTGCAGATAACCTCAAGAAGATTGAGTTGGGAGCGGCAGATGATCCGCGACCGACATTTGTTAGCGAGCTGCTATCTGAAGAAAGGGTGGCTGCGTTAAAGAACGCGCTTCTACAACATAAAGACTGCTTCGCGTGGAACTATTCCGAAATGCCAGGATTGTATCTGGAGATTGCTGTGCATAGATTAGCAACATCCCCAGATATCAAGCCAGTCAGGCAGGCGCCGAGAAGGATGCGACTCGAGCTTGAGATGAGCATCAACGCCGAAGTCAAGAAGCTGATCGATTCTGGATTTATCCAAGAAGTCCAGTATCCCGATTGGATCGCCAACATCGTCCCGGTAATGAAGAAAAATGGGACGGTACGCATATGCGTGGATTTCAGGGATCTCAACAAAGCCTGCCCGAAAGACGATTTCCCGGTACCGGTAACCGAGCTAATGATAGACAACACGTCCACTCACGAGGTTTTCTCCTTTATGGACGGTTCATCATAGTACAATCAGATAAAGATGCATCCCGAAGACCAGAAGCACACCGCTTTCCGGACCCCTTTGGGTATATTCTGCTACAGGGTTATGCCCTTTGGTCTAAAGAACGCCGGCGCTACCTATCAAAGGGCCATGACAAAGATCTTCGACGACCTCATACATGACATCGTCGAGTGCTATATCGATGACCTTGTAGTAAAGAGCATGTCATACGAAGAGCATTTAAAGCATCTGGAGACTGTATTTCAACGCCTTCGGCAATATAATTTGAAGATGAATCCCCTCAAATGCGCGTTTGGAGTCTCCTCGGGTAAATTCCTGGGATTCATCATCCGACACCGAGGTATCGAAATAGATCCATCTAAGATCAAGGCGATCATGGAAATGCCTCCGCCAAGAACCCTCAAACAGTTGCGGTCTCTCCAAGGGAAGCTCGCATACATCCGGCGGTTTTTCGCCAATCTTTCAGGCAAGTGCCGTCCTTACAGCCACCTGATGAAGAAGGGAACTCTATTCGTTTGGAATCACAAATGCCAAGGTGCACTAGACGAGATCAAGCAGTATCTGCAGAACCCTCCGGTGTTGGCTGCGCCGGTCAAGGGAAAACCCCTCATTCTTTATACAACCGCCCTCGAAGGTTCCTTAGGCGCATTATGGGCACAAGAGAACGATCAAGGAAAAGAGAGAGCACTCTACTACCTAAGTCGAGTTCTGCTGGGGGCAGAAAGCAACTACTCTCCCATTGAAAAACACTGCTTGGCGTTGATCTTTGCGATAACAAAGCTCAGGCACTATGCGTTGGCGCACGAAGTCCGTCTTATTTCGAAGGTGGACCCTCTTAAATATTTGATGTCAAAGGCTATATTGACGGGTCGACTCGCTAAATGGGCTCTACTCCTGATGGAGTTCTCGATAACGTATCGACCTCTTAAGGCAGTGAAAGGCCAGGCCATTGCCGACTTCCTTGCTGAGCATCCAGTACCTGCCGGTTCTCCCCTGAACTGCGATTTGCCGGACGAACATGCATTCGATGCGATCGGCGGCGGTGATACCTGATGGGAACTCTATTTTGACGGGGCGTCTTCCATGAAGAAGCGCAAACAATGTACCCCCATAATCAAATCGGGAGTAGGCCTTATCTTCATAACCCCACAAGGAGGGGTAATGCGCTTTGCTTTCTCCTTAACGGAATCGAGGACGAACAATGAAGCCGAATACGAAGCTTTGATAGCAGGTCTCGAGATCGCCATTGACATGGGAATTGAAGACCTCCTCATATACGGGGATTCCGAACTGGTCGTTAGTCAAGTAAATGGCGACTACCAAACGTGCAAACCGGAGCTGGTAAAGTACGGCGAAAAGTTGCAACAACTATTGACCCAAATTCCCTCCTACACTTTGGAAAGTATACCACGTGCGGAAAATAGCAAAGCAGTCGCGCTAGCTAAGCTCGCTAAAGAACTAGCTGATGAGAGCCTCGATGACGTCAAAATCATGGTGCAAAGCCGTCGAGTGCTCGCCCCGGCAGAAATATCTCCGGAATCATGCGAAGAAAAGGGAGCGACTGAGCAGACAATCCTACAAATAAAAGACCGTAAGAAGGCTGAGGACTGGAGGGAAGTCGTCATAGACTACTTTAAGTCCCACCGAATGCCCGAAGGAGCGTCCTCAAGACATCAGCTCATGAAACGAGCTCTATCTTTCGCTTTCGTCAATGATACTCTGTATAAGAGGTCGTTTGATTCTCTGTGGCTAAGATGTTTAGGACCGGACGAAGCAGAAAGAGTCATTCAAGAGGTTCATAAAGGGAATCTGTGGTTCTCATCAAGCAGGCCCGAAGATGAAGTTAAAAATTAAACGGATGGGTTACTACTGGCCCACGATGATCCAGGACTGCCTCGAGTATGCGAAGCAGTGCCACTCGTGCCAAATCCACGGGGATTTCATCCACCAACATTCGAATCCACTACTTCCAACGATGGCTAGCTGGCCGTTCGAAATGTGGGGGACTGACATAGTCGGCCCTATTGAACCAGCATCGTCCAGGGGACATCGTTTCATCTTGGCGACGACTGATTACTTCTCCAAATGGGCGGAAGCAGTACCATTGAGGGAAGTGAAGACAGAGAATATCCTCCACTTCTTCAAGATGCACGTCATCTATCGGTTTGGAACTCCACGGCAGATTATCTCCGATAACAGGCCAGCCTACAGAAGCCATAAGATTAGCCGCTTCGCGCAGCAGCACAATATAGACTGGAGATATTCTTCAGTTTACAATCCGCGAGCTAACGGTCTGGCCGAGGCCTTCAATAAGACCTTGACAAAGATCATAAAAAAGACGGTGTCCCGAAATAAGAAGGACTGGCATGAGAGGCTGCAAGAGGCCCTATGGGCCTATCGAACTACGTTCAAGACGGCCACGAACACAACGCCGTACGCGTTGGTATTTGGGACGGAAGCAGTGCTCCCCCTTGAGATAGAGTTACCCTCTCTACGAGTGGCAGTCCATTACGAGCTGACGGACGAAGAAAATGCTCACCTTCGGCTTGAGGAGCTCGATGCTCTCGATGAAACCCGGCTCATAGCGCAACAAAATCTAGAGGCCTACAAAGCAAAGATGACGCGCTCGTACGAAAGATGGACCAGGCCGAGGACATTCCGCCAAGGCGAACTCGTACTAGTGGTCAAAAGACCTATGATCCCCAATCGTGCCAAGCGGGGAAAATTTGAGCCGAACTATGAAGGCCCGTACATCATAGATAAGGTCTACCAGGGTGGGGCCTATCTACTCATGGACATGCATGGTGAAAGGCCTTTCAGGCCAATAAACGACCGCTTCCTAAAGAAATACTACGCTTAATGAGCCACAGCCTAGGTCAATGATAGATGACGACGACTATGTCCGCTCGCTATCGTCCTAAAGCTCAAAGCTCTATAAGTAGTAGCCGGCTCTCTCAATGACGGACCGAAACGTCCTTAAACTAACGACGGACCGAAACGTCCTTAAACTAACGACGGACCGAAACGTCCTTAAACTAACGACGGACCGAAACGTCCTTAAACTAATAGCGGACCGAAAACGTCCTTAAACTAATACCGCAGCATCCTTAGGCTGACGAGATAAAAAAATATAATAAATAAAAACGGTATGTCCATAAGTAAAAAGGGCACGGATGAAAACCCGAAAGGGCTCCGTGAGTAAAAACAGCAGGGCTACCGGCGAGTGTTCGTGAAAACCCGAAAGGGCGCGGCCTCGTAAAAAAAAAGGAGAAAAAATGAAAAGAATAAAAAAAACGGTATGTCCATAAGCAAAATGGGCATGGATGAAAACCCGAAAGGGCTCCGTGAGTAAAAACAGCAGGACTACCGGCGAGTGTTTGTGAAAACCTGAAAGGGCGCAACCTCGTTAAAAGACACTTACAGGGTCCTCTCGACCTTGTAAGGAGAAACCACCCGCGTGAGATCCTTATGACTCACAAAGGAGCAACACACTTAGGGATCCTCACGATTCCTAAGGAGAAAATACACTTGCGAGATCCTTACGACTCGTAAGGAGAATTCTCTTATGGGACCCTCACGGCTCATGAGATTTGAAAGTCTTAAGTTACAGAAACCTAAACCTGTTCTGAAGCAAATCCCCCACAACCTTCGATGCTGCCCTACAAGTGGCTCAATACTGACCCTTGTATACAATCCACGGGCGCGAATAAATATTTCCCCAGCAAAGTCACACCCGTGACTAGGGACATGTCCATATGGTGAACAACCCTTATAATTCCTCTCGACTTATAAGGAGAAAACCCTCTTGTAGGATCCTTACGACTTACAGAGGAACATACACTTAGGAATCCTCACGATCCCTAAGGAGAAAATACACCTACAAGATCCTCACGACTTGTAGGGAGAAATACCTTTGTGAGACCCTTACGACTCATGAAGTCAAAAGCCTTGGTCGACAGGACCCTTAACCCTGTTTACTAAGCCACCTTTGATCGACATCGACAGAGGCAAATGATGATTCTCTCCTGGCAACATCCCAGTTGCAGCGGTGCTGATGCCGAAATCGGTGTCCAAAATCCAAGCTTGCGGTGAAAAAGCTAGCAAGCCACACATGCATACGAAATAGCCGAAATGACGGGGCAACTTGCAATAAAAAGCAGCAAGTAAAAATGTATGCATGAAAAATAGCCGAAATGATGGGGCAACTCGCAATAAAAAAAACAGCGAGTGAAAATAAAAAATAGCCGAAATGATTGGGCACTGCGAAAAATCGCCGAAATGATAGGGCAATCGCGACCTCCGCAATATAAAAGCTGAAATGATAGAGCATCGCGGAAAAAGAAATAAAATATAAAAAAAGGGGGGGTTTCAATTTATGCCCTGCAGGTGATGTTCCATCACACCCTGTATACAATCCAAGGGTGTAAACAAAAAGGGATCATACTTCTCCTCCAAGTTTCATCAGAAGAAGAAGCCAAATCTCGACGGGCCAAAGGAGACCTGGAGATCGTTTCAACACTCGTCTCGTAACAACGGACATAACTCTAAGCTAAGCGGAACAGCGGCAGCTCCCAGTTCCATGGCTCGGTGGTATACATATCGCCAACAGTCAAACCTCCATCCCGTAAAATGCGGATACAATCAGCAAAATTCCTGGTTACGTGGAACGCGGATAAAGTCACTATTTGACCCCGTGGAAAACGTCCAGAGCGGATCCTGGTCCTCGCAGAGCACGGCAGTGAACCCGTGTGAAGCATCCAGAGCGGAGCCTAGTCCTCGCCGAGCATGGCAGTGAACCCGTGTGAAGCATCTAGTGCAAAATTCCTAGTTACGTGGAACGCGGATAACGTCACTCTTTGACCCCGTGGAAAACGTCCAGAGTGGATCCTGGTCCTCGCAGAGCACGGCAGTGAACCCGTGTGAAGCATCTAGAGCGGAGCCTAGTCCTCGCCGAGCACGGCAGTGATCCCGTGTGAAGCATCTAGTGCAAAATTCCTGGTTACGTGGAACGCGGATAACGTCACTCTTTGACCCCGTGGAAAACGTCCAGAGCGGATCCTGGTCCTCACAGAGCACGGCAGTGAACCCGTGTGAAGCATCCAGAGCGGAGCCTAGTCCTCGCCGAACACGGCAGTGAACCCGTGTGAAGTATCTAGTGCAAAATTCCTGGTTACGTGGAACGCGGATAACGTCACTCTTTGACCCCGTGGAAAACGTCCAGAGCGGATCCTGGTCCTCGCAGAGCACGGCAGTGAACCCGTGTGAAGCATCCAGAGCAGAGCCTAGTCCTCGCCGAGCACGGCAGTGAACCCGTGCGAAGCATCTAGTGCAAAATTCCTGGTTACGTGGAACGCGGATAACGTCACTCTTTGACCCCGTGGAAAACGTCCAGAGCGGATTCTGTTCCTCGCAGAGCACGGCAGTGAACCCGTGTAAAGCATCCAGAGCGGAGCCTAGTCCTCGCCGAGCACGGCAGTGAACCCGTGTGAAGCATCTAGTGCAAAATTCCTGGTCACGTGGAACACGGATAATGTCACTCTTTGACCCCGCGGAAAACGCCCAGAGCGGAGCCTGGTCCTCGCCAAGCACGGCAGTGAACCCGTGTGAAGCATCCAGAGCAAACACCGGACTGTGGAGTCCTTAAAATCCATGGACTATGATATCCTTAACCTCGACCGTAATGTCTTAAAACTAACGATCAACCACCCCGATTCCCTACGGATTCTACCTTGGTTTAAGGGGTACATCTCTTCACTCCTTTGATACCTGGCGTTGTAATTCCTCAACGTCTTCAAAGAGGTGACGGGTCTCTGCAACTAAACATCGGACTGTGGAGTCCTTAAATCCACGGACTATGAGGTCCTTAACCTTGACCGTGATGTCTTAAAACTAACATCGGACGGTGGAGTCCCTAAATCCACGGACTATGAGGTCCTTAACCTTGACCGTGACGTCTTTAAACTACGATACCTGGAGAAACCCCTGACTCCGTAAAACACGGACAAGGGTGACCACATCCAGCACTTACAAGTCCTCACGACCTGTAAGGAAGAAAAACTCTCTTGTGAGGTCCTTACGACTCTCAAGGGACAACCCGCTTAAGAATCCTCACGATTCTTTAGAAGAACTTACACCTATGGGATCCTCTCGACCCATGGGGAGAAAAACTCTTTATGAGACCCTCGTGGATCATAAAGTGCAAAAGTCTTAGGAAGCAGATCTTAACCCTGAATCCTAAGCTATCGCTGCCCTGCAAGGAGATCAAGATAAATTGTCCGCAAACGCATTCAATGAAAAAGAGACACGCCGTTGAGAAGAAAAATGTATCTTTTATTTCATAAACCAAAATGGATACAACGTACAATTCATGAAAGAAACAAAAAGAAGATACTCTCATCCATGAGTATGTACAAAAAAAAAGGGAAAAGATACAAGTCTTCAAGCCGGCGGGCGATGTAGCAATCTTACCAGCTCATCTTTCTGTTGCTGAGCCACGGCTTCATGACGCAAGATCTCCAAAAGACGAGCCTCCTCCTGAGCCTGCTGGGCCTGATATGAAGCAAGCCGAGCTTCAAGCTCTTTCTCAGTGGCCTTATGGGCCTCAACCCTTTCACGAGTGAACGTGGCAGCTTTGTCGAGAGCCACCACCTCTTTGATGGACTCCTGAAGCATCCACCAGAGTTCATACGCTTTGTTGGCTTTGGCCGTGAGATTGGCTGGAAGCTCGCTAAGCGCCTTGGAAGCTAGCTCCCTCTCCGAGAATTTGCGACTAAGCCTCTTCTCGCATGACGTCATGTTGGCCGCGCATTGTGCTATCAGACCCTGCAACTCCGCTTTTGCAGCCACGACTTCCGAGGAAAGGCGAGAACATTCAAGGGCATGCAAGCGAGCCTCCATATGCCGACAGAACTCCACCCAGACTCGCACCACCTCTTCGCTATGGTAGGTGGCGAGAAAAGGAAGAGAACCGTTAGCTTCGGCGGCAAACGCTTCAGTGGTGGTCGCGCTACCAGCACGGAGCTCCTCAATCAAAGATGATAAGGAGACAAGGCTTAATTAGGCTAAGCGTTCTAAAGCCCGCAAGGCGTAAGGGCCGGGCGGCATCACGATGCGCGACTCCAACGCCGTGGAAACTGGCAGAGCTGTTCAAATTTGAAAGATGTCAGTAAAATTCTTAAGCAAAGAACGAATGAGAGTATGATGAAATGTCGCTTACCGACAGTCGTGCAAGTAGGAGCTGAAGGTTCCCCTGGCCCTTCGAGAACCTCGACCTCATCATCGGCCTCCAAAACTGTAGAAAACATCAATGTCAATACGCAAAATAACGACGAGGCTATGAGAAGTGATGGACGACATCAACCTTGCCCGGATGAGAGGACAATACGTTGGGGGGATATCGCTTGTGGAGCTGCCATCTCCAGTAGACGCTGAAAGGATTGCCGGGGAGACGGATCGACAATAGAGGCCGCCAACTCGCGTAATTCTGAGAAAACAAAAGAGTTCAGACAATGAAAGGCTGCTAATTTAAAATTCAGAAGGTTACCTTCAACACTTCTCCCGTTCTGAGTCGGGGGGATAACAGCTTCGATAGCCTCTGCCGGAACCTCGGGCTCCAACAGAGGGAGGGTAGTCCCCACTACCTCTATCTCAGCCTCCGGACCGCCTTCGGGAAGAGCCGTTGGGGCAGCAATCTCTAAAGGAGCCTCCCCCAAAGGGGCAAGCACTCCCTGATCAAGAACCGCCGCTGGAGGCTCTACTATAAGAGGAGCAGCCTCGTCAGCCCCCTCCACATCGAGCAATGCTTCATCGGGAATTTCGGCAGGCTTTAGCTTCAATGAGCCTGTAGGGAGCTCCCCCAGCGTCGAAGATTCTGCACAATTCAAATAAGAATAAGGATACACATATACAGGCATGAAAAATCTGAAGAACTACAAAAAGAACAACAACGTACCGATGCGCAAAGAAGCCCTCAATATGGCTTCTTCAAGCCGCTGCTCCTTCTCAAGGAGGTAGGCTCGCCGGGGTTTAAGGGTAGACTTATGGCCGCCGGTCCATAAAGAAAGTGCATCCGCTGCGTCTTCTGAAGCGGCCTACTTCAGAGCCCTTTCCCCCCATTCCTCCAAAGGACCGATAAATCGCCGCCGAATCCACGAAGGGTCTTGTTCCCCTCCGAAAGACGGCGCGCAAGACTGCGGTGTCTTGGCACTGAGATTCGAGGCAGATGCTAATTGGTGCTATCCGTTCACCTCTCCGAAGATGCCAAGTTGATTTATGGCACCATACATCGAAGGTTTGAACAGATGCGGCCGATGTAGCAGACTTCGTCAGATTCCCCCTCGCTTGAGGGGTTTTTGATTGTGGGGACGCTCTTCCCTGCAGGCGCAAGCCCCTACAGTTAATTACGCTACCGCGTTGCGGTAACAACTTTCTCCTTCTCCAGATGGTCACTTCGTGTCGTGTGTGTCTATTTTATGTTTTGTTGCCCGTGGATTGTTTACGGAGACCGAGTTATGTCGTCGCCCGTAGGGCGTAGACTAGTCCAGATCCGTATTATCTTAAATTTGGGTTTGGGATTTTGGTTTAAGGATACGTTAGCCATATTTGAGGCTAAGATCAACTTAAACGTTTGTTAAGGATACGTTAGCCTAATTTCCAGACTAAGATCAACTTAACGGGATCGTTTAGATCCGACAAAAGAGCGTTTGGAGACTCGATTGTTCCAGTTTAGGGACATGGTGGTCCATTGTATGTATGGCCGTCGGGACCCGTCACCTCTCTGACGTCGTTGAAGGATTACAATGACAGATGTCAGAGGAGTTCAGAGATGTACCCTTGAACCAAAGTAGATTGGGGGGATCTATAGTCTAATTTGGGACTAAAGTATGTTTGAAGGTTTAAGGATGCGTTAGCCATATTTGAGGCTAAGATCAACTTAAACGGTTGTTAAGGATACGTTAGTCCAGTTTGGGACTAAGATTGACTTAACGGGATCGTTTAGATCCGACAAAAGAGCATTTGGGCTCTATTGTTCCAGTTTAGGGACATAGTGGTCCATTACCAGTTTAGGGACGTGGTGGTTCAATGCCAGTTTAGGGACGTGGTGGTCCATCGCCAGTTTAGGGAAGTGGTGGTCCATGGGTAGTTTAAGGACATTGCGGTCCATTATTAGTTTTAAGACATCTCGGTCAAGGTTAAGGACGTCATAGTCCATGGGTTTAAGGACCCCACAGTCCATTGTTAGTTTTAAGACATCTCGGTCAAGGTTAAGGACGTCGTAGTCCATGGGTTTAAGGACCCCACAGTCCACATCAATGTGTGGTCATCGGGACCCGTCACCTCTTTGAAGACGTTGAGGGATTACAACGCCAAGTATCAAAGTAATGAAGAGATGTACCCTAGAACCGGAGCGGATTAAATAGTCTTTGGCCCAATTTGGGATCAAGACCAATTAATTATGTTATGAGCCCATTAGCCCAGTTAATTACGAATTGAGGACTTATGGCCAGCTTGGGCTAAGTCCAATCATGCCTGGGACATCGGCCCTCCTGTTGGTCCCTTGAAGGAGAGGCTTTGCCTCTGGCCATTTAGCCAATTGGGCCAATGCCTAGTGTTAAACACTAAAGACCAATCAGTGTTGAACACTGAGAATGAGATTGATAAGTCAGTGTTTAACACTAGGAGATAGTTGGTGTCAAACACCAGCAACAAGGCCTTCAAATTAGTATTAAACACTAAAACAGACCAGTGTTAAACACTGGCAACAGAAATCCCAAATTAGTGTTAAACACTAAGGTAATCAGTGTTGAACACTGCAAATAATGTTCTTTGCTTAGTGTTGGACACTAAGGCCAAACAACGTTTTAACACTGAATTCAGGGGTTCCAATTTAGCGTTAGACGCTGAGGCAAGAGGGGTCACGTGGTAGCACGTGAGGGCGCCCTCCCTTCGTTTATTCTGCTGAGAAGATCACATCTTTTGGAGCATCACGTGTCATCACGTGACGGGTGTTTGAATGGAGTATGTTAAAGCCTCTGCCAAGGGTCACGTGGGTCACGTGAGGCACTGCCTCAAAGGGCTTTCTGTAGATCTTTTGGGGGGGTCACGTGGTGACACGTGACCCTGCGTTTCTGTAGTTGTTTAGAAGATCTGTTAATCCCTTTCAGGAATTAAATTCCTCGTAGGGTTGAACCTTGGCAATAAATTCAGAGGAATTAAATTGCTAGTTCCTTTTGAAGAGTTGAACTCTGAATTTTCTGTAGGAATTAAATTCCTCATATATGTGAAGAACTGAATAGGGTTAAACCCTAATAAAAGCTTTAAGGAATTAAACCCCCACTCTCTGTTAGAGAATTATTCAGGGGAATAAGATTAAGGGAATTAAATTCTTGTTGTTTTAACAGAACTAAGTTCTTAACTAGGGTTAAACCCTGATTCTTTTCATTCTGAAGGAATTAAATTCCCATAACACAGGGTCAAACCCTAATTTTATTTTGAAGGAATTAAATTCCTATAGTTCTGTGAGAATTAAATTCTCGTGCTTCCATTCCCTCTCTATGCTTTGGATCTGCATGGCAGGATCTCAACCCATTGAGAATTAAATTCTCAACTCAAGGGGAGATGTGCACTTTACAGATCCTCCATCAAAGAGAGAAGAAATATGTCCTTCTGTTTATATATCAGAGTTAAACTCTGTTGAGAATTTAATTCTCTTTTCTTTCAATGAAACCTTCCCTTTCTTACCTAGGGTTTTCTTTTGCAGAAGATCCAAATTCCTCTAAAGTATCAAGGCTCTCTCTCTTTTCTTTCCTCTGCCTATATCTTTTTTGTGTGTCTCTTGGCTCCTATTTATAGGAGAAGTAGCCGAGTCAATTAGTTTTTGATGAATCTTTCATTGAGAGATTTGATTTGTATCCATCATTCGTTTTGGACCTTTGGATTATTAGGTGAATTTTATTCACCATTGGATTTTAAATCCAGAGATTCTCCTTTGTTATTTCGGTTAGATTTTACGGGGAAATCTTCCCAAATTCGAGATTTTCCCATAGATAGATGATATTTAATCACCTTTAAATCTTTAATTCAATCGGTTGCTTTGGAAAGATTTAAGAGGTTTTTTTTCTTCTCAGAATTTAATTCTGTTAACAAATGGGCTTTGAAGTCGGTCACGTGTGGCCACGTGACCCTTGGTCACGTGTGGCCACGTGACCCCCCTTGGAACGAGCCATCTTCTTTCTTTTTGCGCTCTGCTTTCTGGTCGCTGCTTAACCTTCACGTGCCACCACGTGACCCCTGGTCACCTGTGACCACGTGACCCTCGTCTGGAGCCTTTTTCTTGGTTTAACCGAAGAACAAATCTGCTGCTTTTGATTATCACGTGCCAACACGTGACCCTGATCACGTAGGAGCACGTGACCTCTTCTGAAGCATTTTCCTTGATTTGATCAGGGAACCGGTTTGCCTTTGAAGCCGTTTTTAATTGTCACGTGCCAACACGTGACCCAGGTCACGTGAGAGCACGTGACCCTTTCTGAAGCCCTTTTCTTTGATGTAGTCGGGAAGCTGAATTTGCCTTGCCAATGCTTTTAGATGTCACGTGCCAACACGTGACTGCTGGTCACGTGCTAGCACGTGATGCCTCCTTCGTAACTTTTCCTGATTTTAAATCAGGAAACAAATGCCCCCACAGCGTTGTTCTCACGTGTCCGCACGTGAGTGCAACGCTGTCACTTTTTGTGACCGTTGGATTCCTCTAGGGATTTGGGGGAGATGAAGCGTCTCCATCACATCCTATAAATGCCCATGTCTTTTCAGAAGAGCCTTCACTTTGCTCATCTTCTTCCTTTGAGAACCTTCTTCTTTTGAGAATTTAATTCTCTTTTCCCGGAGCTTATTTCCCTGCCTTGAAAATCTTCCAGAGTTTAACTCTGTTCGAAGAGACTTTTCTCTTTAGGTAATGCTCTCGAATGAACGATGAACTCTCATATTCCTCTGGATTTAAACCCAAAACAAGGGTTTTTACCCCCTTAACATGAACCCATGAAATCAATTAATCTTCAGTAGTAAATCTCTTTTAGGGTTCATCTGATCTCCTAAGGAGATGGTGATGATGGTTCAAATCCATGGAGTTTAACTCTGTTCACAAAAAAAGTTTCTGGGGGTTTAATTCCTCTTTCCAAAAGGAATTCAATTCCTGTGAAGAACTAAGTTCTTCCCCATAGAGGCTTCTTGGGGTTTCCTTCGCCCGAGGTTGTCCTTCTGCAATTAATGGAACAGAAGTTTGTAATAATTCTCATGATCTTTATTTCAGGTATCATGGATGCCCATTTGTATGGTCTTGACGAAATCATCTCCTACGGGAACATTCGCGCATTGGGTCGCAGTCAAAACCAGGAGTTCACCAACGCTCAATGCGCCGAGATCATGAGCCGCTTCGGCGAGTATAACAATCGACTACTCCCCCGTCGCTCTTCTCTTCTGAGACTGATCGTGCTGGCTATCTGGGAGGCACTCCCTCTCTTTTGCGCCGGAGTCCCGCTCAGGGCATTAGACGCTGCTGAGGACAAGATACATTTGGTGTATCTGATGAGTCTAATCTCGAAGAGAAGGCGCGACAACCTCATTGATCTCTTGTACCAGGCATTTCAGCAGTCGGCCGTACTTGCCGCCTATCGGAGGGTGGAGGACATTCACGAAGACCCCGACGCTTGTGATCGTGAGAGAAAACATGCTCGGGAGGTTCGAAAGGCTTGGAGGATTTTGGACAAAGTTAAGCTTGAGTTTCTCAATCCGTGCCCCGCGTCTGAAGTCTTACCATTGTAAACGTGTCCTCTTTATTTTGTGTGAACTTCTTGAAGTATGAATGACAAGTTTTATTATGTCTTTCCATGTTTGCATGTCTTTCTCTGAGATTTTATCATTTTACTACTGTTGTTGTTGATGCTTTTAATATGCAGGGTGCTACTCCATTTTTTTTAGTGCACATCAAGTTTAGGCCTCACGTGTTCTGCACGTGGGGTCCCTTGATGGGGCTGTTCACAAAATTTTCCCATGCATATTTTCAGTGCACAATATCAGATGCAGAAAAGGGGCCTTGGAAATAGTTCCATCTCCCTGATTTTCGATGCCTTTCCTTTTTTGGGCCTTGGAAATAGCTTCATCATGCGGGATTTTCCGCGCACAGCACTTAATGCACCCCTTTATATCTGAGGCAATGGCTTTCCTTTTCTCTTCACAGAGAACTTTTATTCCCATTTTAACGAGATTTAATTCGAGGGCAACTAAGTGCCATGGCCTGCAACCGTCCACACGCTCGTCGACAGCCATGGGAAGTTCCTATCGAGAAGATGATCCCCCATTTTGCTGCCCGGTTGGTGGATCCACTCCGTACCGATGATGAATGCGACTCGGCGATGTATGAACTTTCGATCCGTAGGGGTTCTCCTCTCCCAATGGGTTCCCTCTGGCTCCGGATGATCCTCACAGCCGTGCTTGCCGACATTCCTCCTCACCCGGCAGAGATGACCCTGGCGATGCTTGATGCGGCTGAAGAGAAGCTCGAGGGCTTTCACGAAGCGTGCCTGATTACTCAGGCTTTGAAGGACTGCTCGATTCACCTGCTGAGCCAAATAAAGGCCCGGCGAGCTATTATGTTTGCTTTCGCGGACGAACATGGCACCAATCGATGGGGAGCGACTCCTCACGAGAACCGTCACTTTGACGTGCTGGAGAGAGCGGAGAGAGAGATGGAGAATTTTGTTCTTTTCTTTGTTAACCCTTGTGCTACTGATCCCGTGTTTGGTGACCTTTTCCCGCTAGCGTAGAATACTTAAATTAGTCCCCTTTTTTTTGTATGCTTCATGCTGAACCTCCATGTAGGCCTCACATTCCTCTTGTATGTATGTTTTCGCTTGCATAAATAAACTTTGTGTTCTTCTCATGAAGACTTTATTTAGTCACCAATATTATCATCACGTCGCATGCACATCGGAGCTTCGCATATTATTTCATCTTTTTTATAATTGCGAACGCATGCTTGACAGGATAATGTCAGAAACTTTCTTATTGCTTCCCATACCCGATGATGTACGCGTGTTTTAGTTCGACTACTGCTATCAACCGGAGCTTATTTATACAGTCCAGAGCGTTCCTATCCTGTCTCAGAGGCTGCGGTCGTGACAGTGGGTTTAAATGGCCTGATAAGGCGACACGTGGCGGACACATTGTTGTGCGAGGAAAGAGGTCGGTCGTAAATTCTCGGAGAGGGAGTTGGCTTCTAAGGCCCTGAGTGAGCTTCAAGCTAATCTCATCGCCAAGGACGACAAAGCGTACGAATTCTGGCGGGTGCTTCAGGAGTCCATAAAAGAGGTGGTGGCTCTCGATAAAGCTGCCACGTTTACTCGTGAGAGGGTCGAGGCCCATAAAGCCACCGAGAAAGAGCTCGAGACTCGGCTTGCTTCGTATCAGGCTCAGCAAGCTCAGGCGGAGGCTTGTCTTTTGGAGATCTTGCGTCATGAAGCCGTGGCTCAGCAACAGAACGATGAGCTGGTAAAATTACTGCATCGCCCGCCGGCTTGAGGACTTATATCTTTTCCTTCCTTTTTGTACATACTCATGGATGAGAGTATTTTCTTTTTGTTCTTTCATGAATTGTACTTTGTATCCATTTTGGTTTATGAATAAAAGATACATTTTTCTTCTCAATGGTGTGTCCCCTTTTTATTGAATGTATTCTGCGGATATTCTATCTTGATCTCCTTGCAGGACAGTGATGGCTCAGGATTCAGGGTTAAGATCTGCCTCCTAAGACTTTTGCATTTTATGAGCCATGAGGGTCTCATAAAGAGTTTTTCTCCCTACAGGTCGAGAGGATCCCATAGGTGTAAGTCCTTCTTAAGAATCGTGAAGATTCTTAAGCGGGTTTTCCCTTGAGAGTCGTAGGGATCTCACAAGAGAGTTTTCTTCCTTACAGGTCGTGAGGGCCTGCAAGTGCTGGATGTGGTCACCCTTGCCCGTGTTTCACGGGGCCAGGGGGCTGCTCCAGGTATCGTAGTTTAAAGACGTCGCGATCAAAGTTAAGGACCTCATAGTCCGTGGATTTAAGGACTCCACAGTCCGATGTTAGTTTTAAGACATCACGGTCTAGGTTAAGGACCTCATAGTCCATGGATTTAGGGACTCCACAGTCCGATGTTTGGTTGCAGGCACCCGTCACCTCTTTGAAGACGTTGAGGAATTACAACGCCAGGTATCAAAGGAGTGAAGAGATGTACCCCTTAAACCAAGATAGAATCCGTAGGGAATCGGGGTGGTTGATCGTTAGTTTTAAGACATTACGGTCGAGGTTAAGGACATCGTAGTCCGTGGATTTTAAGGACTCCACAGTCCGGTGTTTGCTCTGGATGCTTCACACGGGTTCACTGCCGTGCTTGGCGAGGACCAGGCTCTGCTCTGGGCATTTTCCGCGGGGTCAAAGAGTGACGTTATCCGCGTTCCACGTAACCAGGAATTTTGCACTAGATGCTTCACACGGGTTCACTGCCGTGCTCGGCGAGGACTAAGCTCCGCTCTGGATGCTTCACACGGGTTCACTGCCGTGCTCTGCGAGGACCAGGATCCGCTCTGGACGTTTTCCACGGGGTCAAAGAGTGACGTTATCCGCGTTTCACGTAACCAGGAATTTTCCACTAGATGCTTCACACGAGTTCACTGCCATGCTCGGCGAGGACTAGGCTCCGCTCTGGATGCTTCACACGGGTTCACTGCCGTGCTTTGCGAGGACCAGGATCCGCTCTGGACGTTTTCCACGGGGTCAAAGAGACGTTATCCGCGTTCCACGTAACCAGGAATTTTGCACTAGATGCTTCACACGGGTTCACTGCCGTGCTTGGCGGGGACTAGGCTCCGCTCTGGATGCTTCACACGGGTTCACTGCCGTGCTCTGCAAGGACCAGGATCCGCTCTGGACGTTTTCCACGGGGTCAAAGAGTGACGTTATCCGCGTTCCACGTAACCAGGAATTTTGCACTAGATGCTTCATACGGGTTCACTGCCGTGCTCAGCGAGGACTAGGCTCCGCTCTGGATGCTTCACACGGGTTCACTGCCGTGCTCTGCGAGGACCAGGATCCGCTCTGGACGTTTTCCACGGGGTCAAAGAGTGACGTTATCCGCGTTCCATGTAACGAGGAATTTTGCACTAGATGCTTCACACGGGTTCACTGCCGTGCTCGGCGAGGACTAGGCTCCGCTCTTGATGCTTCACACGGGTTCACTGCCGTGCTCTGCGAGGACCAGGATCCACTCTAGACGTTTTCCACAGGGTCAAAGAGTGACGTTATCCGCTTTCCATCTAACCAGGAATTTTGCACTAGATGCTTCACACGGGTTCACTGCCGTGCTCGGCGAGGACTAGGCTCCGCTCTGGATGCTTCACACGGGTTCACTGCCGTGCTCTGCGAGGACCAGGATCCGCTCTGGACGTTTTCCACGGGGTCAAAGAGTGACGTTATCCGCGTTCCACGTAACCAGGAATTTTGCTGATTATATCCGCATTTCTCGGTATGGAGGTTTGACTGTTGGCGATACGTATACCACCGAGCCATGGAACTGGGAGTTGCCGCTGTTCCGCTTAGCTTGAAGTTGTGTCCGTCGTTACGATACGAGTGTTGGGATGATCTCTAGGTCGCTTGTGGCCCGTCGAGATTTAGCTTCTTTCTTTGGTGAAACCCGGGGGGAGGTATGTTCCCTTTTTTTGTTTACGCCCTTGGATTGTGTACAGGGTGTGATGGAACATCACCTGTAGGGCATAAATTTTATTTTTATTTTATTTCTTTTTCCGCGATGCTCTATCGTTTCAGCTTTTATATCGCGAAGGTCGCGATTGCCCCATCATTTCGGCTATTTTTCGCGGTGCCCAATCATTTCGGCTATTTATTTATTTTCTACTTGCTGCTTTTTTATTGCGAGTTGCCTCATCATTTCGGCTATTTTTCATGCATACATTTTTACTTGCCACTTTTTATTGCAAGTTGCCCCATCATTTCGGCTATTTCATAGGCATGTGTGGCTTGCTAGCTTTTTCGCCGCAAGGTTGGATTTTGGGCACCGATTTCGGCATCAGCACCGCTACAACTGGAATATTGCCAGGAGCGAGTCATCATTTGCCTCTGTCGATGTTGAACAAAGGTGGCTTAGCAAACAGGGTTAAGGGTCCTGTCGACCAAGACTTTTGACTTCATGAGCCGTAAGGGTCTCACCAAGGTATTTCTCCCTACAAGTCGTGAGGATCTCGTAGGTGTGTTTTTTTTTCCTAGGAATCGTGAGGATCCCTAAGTGTATGTTCCTCTGTAAGTCGTAAGGATACTACAAGAGGGTTTTCTCCTTATGGGTCGAGAGGACCTACAAGGGTTGCTCATTATATGGACATATCCCTAGTCACAGGTGTGACTTTGCTGGGGAAATGTTTATTCGCGCCCGTGGATTGTATACAAGGGTCAGTATTGAGCCACTTGTAGGGCAGTATCGTAGGTTTTGTGGGATCTGCTTAAGAACAGGTTTAGGTTTCTGTAACTTAAGACTTTCAAATCTCATGAGCCGTGAGGGTCCCATAAGAGAATTCTCGTTACGAGTCGTGAGGATCTCGCAAGTGTATTTTCTCCTTAGGAATCGTGAGGATTCCTAAGTGTATGCTCCTTTGTGAGTCGTAAGGATCTTACGCGGGTGGTTTCTCCTTACAAGGTCGAGAGGACCTTATAAGTGTCTTTTAACGAGGTTGCGCCCTTTCTGGTTTTCACAGACACTCGCCTGTAGTCCTGCTGTTTTTACTCACGGAGCCCTTTCGGGTTTTCATCCGTGCCCATTTTGCTTATGGACATACCGTTTTTTTATTCTTTTCATTTTTTTCTCCTTTTTTTTACGAGGCCGCGCCCTTTCGGGTTTTCACGAACACTCGCCGGGTGCCCTGCTGTTTTTACTCACGGAGCCCTTTCGGGTTTTCATCCGTTCCCTTTTTGCTTATGGACATACCGTTTTTATTTATTATATTTTTTTATCTCGTCAGCCTAAGGATGCTGCGGTAGTAGTTTAGGGACGTTTCGGTCCGTCGTTAGTTTAAGGACATTTCGGTCCATCGTTAGTTTAAGGACGTCTCGGTCCGTTGATAGTTTAAGGACGTTTCGGTCCGTCGTTAGTTTAAGGACATTTCGGTCCGTTATTAGTTTAAGGACATTTCGGTCCGACATGGAGAAGGCCGGCTACTGCTTATAAAGCTCGAGCTTAGGAAGATAGCGAGCGGACATAGTCGTCTTCATCTATCATTGACCTAGGCCGTGGCTCATTAAGCGTAGTATCTCTTTAGGAAGCGACCGTTTATTGGCCTGAAAGTCCTTTCACCGTGCATGTCCATGAGTAGATAGGCCCCACCCTGGTAGACCTTATCTATGATGTACGGGCCTTCATAGTTTGGCTCGAATTTTCCCCGCTTGGCTCGATTGGGGATCATAGGCCTTTTGACCACTAACACGAGTTCGCCTTGGCGGAATGTCCTCGGTCGGGTCAATCTTTCATATGAGCGCGTCATCTTTGCTTTATAAGCTTCCAGATTTTGTTGCGCTATGAGCCGGGTTTCATCGAGGGCATCAAGCTCCTCAAGCCGAAGGTGAGCATTTTCCTCGTCCGTCAGCTCGTAGTGGACTGCCACTCGTAGAGAGGGTAACTCTATCTCGAGGGGGAGCACTGCTTCCGTCCCAAATGCCAACGCGTACGGCGTTGTGTTCGTGGCCGTCTTGAATGTAGTTCGATAGGCCCAAAGGGCCTCTTGCAGCCTCTCGTGCCAGTCTTTCTTATTTCGGGACACCGTCTTTTTTATGATCTTCGTCATGGTCTTATTGAAGGCTTCGGCCAGACCGTTAGCTCGTGGATTGTAAACTGAAGAATATCTCCAGTCTATATTGTGCTGCTGCGCGAAGCGGCTAATCTTATGGCTTCTGTAGGCTGGCCCATTATCGGAGATAATCCGCCGTGGGGTTCCAAACCGATAGATGACGTGCGTCTTGAAGAAGTGGAGGATATTCTCCGTCTTCACTTCCCTCAGCGGTACTGCTTCTGCCCATTTGGAGAAGTAATCAGTTGTCGCCAGGATGAAACGATGTCCCTGGGACGATGCTGGCTCGATGGGGCCGACTATGTCAGTCCCCCACATTTCGAATGGCCAGCTAGCCACCGTTGGGTGTAGTGGATTCGGATGTTGGTGGATAAAGTCTCCATGAATCTGGCACGAGTGGCATTGCTTCGCATACTCGAGGCAGTCTTGGACCATCGTGGGCCAATAATAACCCATCCGTTTGATCTTCAGTTTCATTTTCGGGCCTGCCTGGTGAGAACCGCAGAGTCCGTCGTGAACTTCCTGAACGACTCTTTCTGCTTCATCAGGTCCTAAGCATCTCAGCCACAGAGAATCAAACGATCTTTTGTATAGAGTGTCGTTGACAAAAGCGAAAAATAGAGCTCGTTTCATGAGCTGGTGTCTTGAGGACGCTTCTTCGGGCATTCGGTGGGACTTAAAGTAGTCTATGAAGACTTCCCTCCAGTCCTCGGCCTTCTCATGGTCTTTTATTTGTAGAGTCGTCTGCTCAGTCGCCCCCTTTTCTTCGTATAATTCCGGAGATATTTCTGCTGGGGCGAGCACTCGACGGCTTTGTACCACGATTCTAACGTCATCGAGGTTCTCGTCAGCCAGTTCTTTAGCGAGCTTAGCTAACGCGTCTGCTTTGCTATTTTCCGCACGTGGTATACTTTCCAAAGTGTAGGAGGGAATTTGGGTCAATAGTTGTTGCACCTTTTCGCCGTATTTCATCAACTCCGGTTTGCACGTTTGGTAGTCACCATTTACTTGACTAACAACCAATTGAGAATCCCCGTATATAGAGAGGTCTTCAATTCCCATGTTAATGGCGATCTCGAGGCCCGCTATCAAAGCTTCGTATTCGGTTTCATTGTTCGTCCTCGATTCCGTTAAGGAGAAAGCAAAGCGCATTATCCCTCCTTGTGGGGTTACGAAGATGAGGCCTACTCCCGATTTGATTATGGGGGTACATTGTTTGCGCTTCTTTATGGAAGATGCCCCGTCAAAATAGAGTTCCCATCGGGTATCACCGCCGCCGATCGCGTCGAATGCATGTTCGTCCGGCAAATAACAGTTCAGAGGAGAACCGGCAGGTACTGGATGCTCAGCGAGGAAGTCGGCAATGGCCTGGCCTTTCACTGCCTTAAGAGGTCGATACGTTATTGAGAACTCCATCAGGAGTAGAGCCCATTTAGCGAGTCGACCCGTCAGTATGGCCTTCGACATCAAATATTTAAGAGGGTCCACCTTCGAGATGAGACAGACTTCGTGCGCCAACGCATAGTGCCTGAGTCTTGTTATCGCGAAGATTAACGCCAAGCAGTGTTTTTCAATGGGAGAGTAGTTGTTTTCTGCCCCCAGCAGAACTCGACTTAAGTAGTAGAGTGCTCTCTCTTTCCCTTGATCGTTCTCTTATGCCCATAATGTGCCTAAGGAACCTTCGAGGACGGTTGTATAAAGAATGAGGGGTTTTCCCTTGACCGGCGCAGCCAACACCGGAGGGTTCTGCAGGTACTGCTTGATCTCGTATAGTGCACCTTGGCATTTGTGATCCCAAACGAATGGAGTTCCCTTCTTCATCAGGTGGTTGTAAGGACGGCATTTGCCTGAAAGATTGGCGATAAATCGCCGGATGTATGCGAGCTTCCCTTGGAGAGACCGCAACTGTTTGAGGGTTCTTGGCGGAGGCATTTCCATGATCGCCTTGATCTTAGATGGATCTATTTCGATACCTCGATGTCGGATGATGAATCCCAGGAATTTACCCGAGGAGACTCCAAACGCGCATTTGAGGGGATTCATCTTCAAATTATATTGCCGAAGGCGTTGAAATACAGTCTCCAGATGCTTTAAATGCTCTTCGTATGACATGCTCTTTACTACAAGGTCATCGATATAGCACTCGATGATGTCATGTATGAGGTCGTCGAAGATTTTTGTCATGGCCCTTTGATAGGTAGCGCCGGCGTTCTTTAGACCAAAGGGCATAACCCTGTAGCAGAATATACCCAAAGGGGTCCGGAAAGCGGTATGCTTCTGGTCTTCGGGATGCATCTTTATTTGATTGTATCCTGACGAACCGTCCATAAAGGAGAAAACCTCGTGAGTGGACGTGTTATCTATCATTAGCTCGGTTACTGGTACTGGGAAATCGTCCTTTGGACAGGCTTTATTGAGATCCCTGAAATCCACGCATATGCATACCGTCCCATTCTTCTTCATTACCGGGACGATATTGGCGATCCAGTCGGGATACTGGACTTCTTGGATAAATCCAGAATCGATCAGCTTCTTGACTTCGGCGTTGATGCTCATTTCAAGCTCGAGTTGCATCCTTCTTGGCGCCTGCTTGACTGGCTTGATATCTGGGGATATTGCTAATTTATGCACAGCAATCTCCGGATCTAATCCTGGCATCTCGGAGTAGTTCCACGCGAAGCAGTCTTTATGCCGTAGAAGCACGTTCTTTAACGCAGTCACCCTTTCTTCAGATAGCAGCTCGCTGACAAATGTCGGTCGCGGGTCATCTGCCGATCCCAACTCAATCTTCTTGAGGTTATCTGCAGTAGTATGTATGCCGTCTTCTAGTTCTTTTGGAGCTGGCGGAAATTCTGAGACCACCTCATCATCGCTGTTCTCAAAGCACCAGGGAAGGTCATCCATGTTCTCGGGCTCTTCTTTTAATATCGTAATCGTATAATAGGTGCGAATCCGCTTCCAGGACTGAGGTGGATCTGGTTCTGCTTTTGCGGCTTTGGGTTCGTGCTTTTGTGGCGGCGTTACCCTCCAGCCGTCGGATAAAGCGAATCTTCCCTGTTGGTACTGGTCCTCGACCCAGTTCTTGAAGGTGAGGCAGTCTTCGGTAGGATGTCCTATGGCTTGGTGATAAGAGCAATAGCTCAGACGAGAAGCCCTGTTAGCTTGCTCAGGGTGCTTAGGCTCTGGAAGCGCGATCATTTGATGTTTTATAGCGAGCTTGAGTAACCTCTCCGTCTTGTCTCGGGGGAAGGAGTACGCTCGACTCATCTTCTTCATGAGGGACAAATCCGAGCCGCGCAATACCCGATCACGTAACTCTCTAATCCTGCGTCGTTGTTGTCGGCTCCTCTTTCCGCTTCTTGATTTATTTCCGTCTCTGCGTCGGGCCTTTCGTACAACGGGTTGACAAGGATGAGCATCTTTGTCTTTTGCAGCCTGTTGAATAGACGTTGCGTCCTGGCCTTCTCGTAGGTGGCCATCTCGCGGTTGTGGTCTTCCCGAGCTTTTTGACCCACTTTCCTGATAGGCTTGTCCATTCATTCTTCAAACGATGGACTCGGCATTTCAATTGCGGGATCTAGTTTTGATGAGGGGTTGGCATTTCCTGACGGGGCGTCCTCTTCTTCATCAAAAGTATATATGGCGTAGCTACTGTGGGCCCGTTCCCGTTTTCCGGTTCTCGCGTATCCAAGCCCAAGTGTTTCCATTTTCCCGTTGGGCAATTTGCGTTGGGTCTCAGGGACATCCCAAATCCTGTTGTAGAACCGAGCTTGTCGAACAGTCTGTTTTAAGGGTACTCCTTGGCGCTTCAATCGCCTCTTTAGTCCATTTGTGTAGTATCTTGGCAAACGGATAGGTTGGAGCCTGTCGAGTGTAACATCCGTTGCATGCCAGATCTCTTTCTCTATTTTCGACTCTGAGGATCGGTAGAATAGGATTAACTTCTCACCCCTTTGCCTGGGAGGGACGTAAAATGTTTGCAAGTCCTGCACATTGTGAGCTTGAAGTGTGTCGAGATCCTTGTAGTGTTCCGGCGGCACCATGGTGATTTGCAAACTCTGATCATCGCTAGGGGGTGCTTGTATTGACAGCCGATTGGAGAACACGGCATTAACCTCATCTTCCGAGTCACTTCCGAAGACCAACATGGGGGCAGACGTCCCCGGGTTGTTGCGTTGAGATGGCCCGGCATAAACTATCTCTTCTTCTTCTTCGGTATCGCTCCCGAAAACAGGGATGGTGGCGGCGGCTTTGTTCTCCGGGTTGCGACACCTTTCTGTATCCTCGAAATCTGGCAAAAAGTACTTCGCATCTTCGTATTTGCGGACTTCGTTCACGGAAAATGGGTTCAACTCACCTGTTACGGTATACTCGAAACCATCCTTAAAGTACTTCATACACTGATGTTGTGTAGAAGGGATGATGTTGTACTCGTGTAACCAAGGGCGACCGAGCAAGGCGTTGTAGCAGGTCTTGGCGTCAATGACATGGAATTTAATGTCTGTGACGAGGAGTCCGAAGCGAAATGTTAGTATCACGGATCCCAGAGTCCGTGACGATTGTGAATCGAAACCGGAGATAGTAATTTTGTCACGAGCGAGGTGTTGCACACTCATGCAGATTTCCTTCAACACCCGAACATTAAGAAGATTGACGGAGGATCCATTATCCACCAGGATCTTGCCTATCTTGATATCATGGCAGTATCCAGAGACATATAGGGGACGGTTGTGGTCGCACGTCCCGAGAAGGAGGTCTTCGTCACCGAAAGTGATGTCGGCCGTATGCACTTCCTCCAATTCATCCTTCATCCTTTCAGTGGCGAGGAAGGCTTGGAATTGCTCAGGTTCTTGTAACGTCTTAATTAGTGAATCTCGCGCTTCTTTTGATAATAGGAGGGCATCGAGAATGCTAAGCTGAGAAGGTAGCTTCCTTAGGTGTGCCAGGATATTGTAGTCCACCTTACCCTTCCTGGGAGGGTCTTTGGTAGTCAGCTCTTTCATGACTTGGTCATCTAAAGTGATATCCTCAATGACCTTTTCCTTTCCCTTGTCTTTTCTATTTGCGGACCCGAGATTCTTTTCTGGGAGTGTGCGATTGCGCAGCTGAATGTTCTCGCAGGCCTCCGATTTCTCCTCTTTCCCTAAAATGGATTCTTTAAAGAGAGGGCCCAGAGCTATTTCTTCATCGGAGTCGCTCCCAAAGGTGAGAACTTGTGACCCTCCGGCATCAACCATGTAACAGCTGCCAATAGTTCTGTTGTGCCCGTCGGCAGTACTCCTTCGTTCCCGACGAGTCTTGCGTTTCATGCGCTTAAAATGTTGCCGATGAGCAACATATCCTTGCCACCATATCCTAAAGGCGTCGCACTCCTCCATGGGGTGTGAAATTTTCTGATGATATGCGCAATAATCAGGGTCCTCTCCACCCCATTGAGCGTGTTTTCTTCCGAGGGTGGTAACTTCATTCCCATTGACATGGCTTTGGAAAACCTTTTACTCGTCTTGAATATCTTCTTATCTGCCTCGGATGCCTTTCGATCTGGTGGGAGTACTTCAACTCTTTCGTTTAGTCGCCTGCGTTCGGCTCCTTCCGATGCGGCCATCTCACGCTCCTGATCTGCTTTACTCTTTAGTCGAAACTCATCTAGAAAGGCGTCGATCATTTCATCTGTTGGCCACACAAGTCCTGGCTCAGGGTGTGCCCCTAGTTTCTCGGTGCCAGGAGTTTTCTCATCTTCCGAGTGGGAAATCACATGACAACTCGCCACATATCCCTCGGATTCATCCGATGAGCTCTCTTCATCATCTTCCTTTTGAAAGACGTGGTTGAGGAACTCTTGCAGTGTGACGGGAGTCCGTGCCTTTTGATTGTACTCCTCCAGCGCGTCAATCTGTTTCTGCAAATCCGTGAGCTTGTTTCTAGGCTTCACGGGCTTTTTGGATTTCCTCTTCTTTTTCTTCGAAGATTTTGACGGTTGGGTGTGAGTACTTGGGCCATTACCACGAATCTTTGTAGTTGGGCGCGGCTTCAACATCCCTTCGATGATTTGAGGTTCAAGCGGGTTCTTCCATTCAACCGCTGGGCACGCACGAAGGTCACTCAGCATCCTTTTGGTTTTAGCTGATAGCACGATTTCCCATGGAGCTTCTTCAATAAAGGAACAAGTCGCCCCCGGTGCGTCCGTCTTCTTAGGAGTATGCGGCTGTGGCGGGTTCACCTTCCACTTTTCGGACAGCGCAAACTTTCCCTGGAGGTATTGATCTTCAATCCATCCTTTGAAGACGAAGCAATCCTCAATCGGATGGCTTACCGTTTGATGGTAAGGGCAATAGTTTGGGTTGTTCACCTCAGTGGGTTGTGGCGGTCGCCTTGGATTTGGCAGGTTTATAAGTCTATTGCGTACTGCCAGCTCGAATAGCCGTTTCGTCTTGTCCCATGGGAACGAGTAGGGACGCTTCATCTTCTCATTATAATACCGGCGTCTTTCTTCCAGTTGATCCGTCAGCTTTGGGGCATTGGGTTGCTGCTGGGCATTCGCGACGAAGGTTGCCTTTCCTTTACCCTTTTCATTCCGAGGTTCTGGCTTCGGGGGAGGCGGTCTATGACCCATCTGGTCCATCTGAGTCAACTTGTCGATTAAAGCCTGGAATGTGGTTGGCTTAAAGAACATCATAAACTGGGAGATAGTTGTGTGAGGGTCTAGGGTTCCCACGAACATGCCCACCGCGGGCGCTTCCTCGATGCGTTGCTCGCATTTCGACCACAAATTCCGCCATCGTATAGCATACTGGACCCAAGTTTCGCCTGGTTTTACCCTGGCGTTAATCAGTGCCGTTATTGGAGTGCGTTCGCTGGCGCTTGCGAATCGCTGAGTGAATACCAACTCCATTTCAGCGAACGTCTTCATAGAATCGTTCGGGAGTTCCGAATACCATTCGAACGCTGTTTCTGATAAGCTGCCCATGAACTGGCGAAGCAACAGTTTATCATCTCCGCCGGTGTTACCGCAAAGGGCCCTGAACTGAGCGACATGTTGGTGGGGATTGCCGGTCCCCTTGTAAACATGGAACTTAGGAATTGTGTAACCCGGCGGGTACTTGATTTGGTCGTACCAGCTTGGATACGGCCGGCCCGTTTTTACGACTTGACCAGCTGCCTCAGTCGCGTGATGAACCAGGATTTGCTGGGCTATATAGTTGACCAAATCAGCCTTAGAGATTGTCTCCTCCTTGGCCGTTGAGAGGGCCGGTGGTAGATTTGACGTTTCCCCCCTGTCGTCTTCAAGGACGATCGGGGGATCCTCAGCGGGTGGGTCTTGTTGGATCATCATTCCTATCATATCTTGGAAGAGGAGGCCCATACGCTGTATGTTGGCTGCTTGTTCAGCAGCCTCTTTGTCCTTCTTCTCCAATATTCGGCGAAGGAATTCGGCGTCGGTTTCTTCCTCCTGGCGTTCGTTCGAAGACGTTTCTGGGTTTTCTTTTAGCCCAGTAAGTGCGGCCATAGCATTCATCATTTCCTGGAGCTTTTTCTGTTGCTCCTGAGCTTTGGTCACCGACCGTGTGAGCGGTCTATGACCTGTAGACGCACGGCTGTCTTCTTTTCCTGACGCCATGTATACGGTGTGGACCATCATGCCCCCAGACTTAGGGCGTCTGGGCTTAGTGCCTTTGGCTATCGTTGTAGGCCGGGGGATCTTCTCTGGCTTCCTCCTTTTATGAGCAGTGGAGGTTGAGGGGGCCGTTGAGGTGGGCGTCCAGACAGCCTTTCGTGGTTTAGCCTGGTGACCGGCTTCCGATTGGATTTTCAGCTTCTTGTGCTGGTGGGAGAAGTTTGGATCGATCATCGAATATCGGGCCTGCCGCCAGACTTTATAGATTCGGGAGGACAGCCGTTGAGGAGATTGGGGCTGTTCTGGCTTCACTTCTATAGCCCTTTTCAGCGGAGGGAGAGACCTCTTTAGCACCGCGGTAGGAGAATTCCTACGCACCTTATTTAGCATCTCAAAGCTGTTCCCAGTTGGAACAGCAGCATTAACTTCCGCCATCGGGGCTGGTGGAGTTAGCCCAGAGGGGGAGTTGCCCCCAGCCTTCATTACTCGGCGCCAACGGCGACGTCGAGCGTGTCGAGCGGACGGCGTTGGTTCAGCGGTGAGAATGGCTTCGTCTTGCCCCCTGTGTAGGTGGGGGGTCGTTGCTGGTGTTAGCCTGTCAAAGACCGACGTCCTTTGGATAGCAGGAGCGGGAGCTGGAGCCGTCAATCTTGTAAAGACCGACTTTGTGGCAGGGGAAGCCGCTTTGACGACTTCAGGAGCAGGACCGGTCACTTTCTTAGAAGCAACCTTCTCTGGGATTGTAGGCCTCATTGTGGGTCCACCGGATTTCTGGTCCAATCTAGAGAAGACCGAGGCGCTGATGTTGGGCGACCCGTTGAGAGGAGCCGCCGCAGGGATAAGACGATCAAAGACCGACTTCTTGGGAGCTTCCTTTGTCAGCACCGGCGCCGTAAAGCTTGTCGGTGGGAGCATAGTCCCAAAGAATAATCCGGTAGTGGCCTGAGTCACCTGGTCCACCGGTATTGTGAATAACGAAGCAGCTTGGGGTCCATAGGCTATACCTCCTGGCGAGGCAGAGCGTTGGTCGCAATTGCAGTCCGAGCAGTTGGAGCATTTCGCAGAAGTAGAAGCCATCGATCCTTTGCTTTCTGCAATGAGCAAAACGCCAAATCTTAATACCTTGTAACCCAAGGGCAACCATTAGCGAACTGCGATTGGTTCGCGAATCACGACACACGAAGTGTGGAGTGGAAAGAGGAAAAGGTCCCACCGGGCGTGCCAGAATCTGTTCCCTTCCGAAAGACGGCGTGCAAGACTGCGGTGTCTTGGCACTGAGATTCGGGGCAGATGCTAATTGGTGCTATCCGTTCACCTCTCCGAAGATGCCAAGTTGATTTATGGCACCATACATCGAAGGTTTGAACGGATGCGGCCGATGTAGCAGACTTCGTTAGATTCTCCCTCGCTTGAGGGGTTTTTGATTGTGGGGACGCTCTTCCCTGCAGGCGCAAGCCCTTGCAGTTAATTACGCTACCGCGTTGCGGTAACAACTTTCTCCTTCTCCAGATGGTCACTTCGTGTCGTGTGTGTCTATTTTATGTTTTGTTGCCCGTGGATTGTTTACGGAGACCGAGTTATGTTGTCGCCCGTAGGGCGTAGACTAGTCCAGATCCGTATTATCTTAGATTTGGGTTTGGGATTTTGGTTTAAGGATACGTTAGCCATATTTGAGGCTAAGATCAACTTAAACGTTTGTTAAGGATACGTTAGCCTAATTGCCAGACTAAGATCAACTTAACAGGATCGTTTAGATCCGACAAAAGAGCGTTTGGAGACTCGATTGTTCCAGTTTAGGGACATGGTGGTCCATTGTATGTATGGCCGTCGGGACCCGTCACCTCTCTGACGTCGTTGAAGGATTACAACGACAGATGTCATAGGAGTTCAGAGATGTACCCTTGAACCAAAGTAGATTGGGAGGATCTATAGTCCAATTTGGGACTAAAGTATATTTGAAGGTTTAAGGATGCGTTAGCCATATTTGAGGCTAAGATCAACTTAAACGGTTGTTAAGGATACGTTAGTCCAGTTTGGGACTAAGATCGACTTAACGGGATCGTTTAGATCCGACAAAAGAGCATTTGGGCTCTATTGTTCCAGTTTAGGGACATAGTGGTTCATTGCCAGTTTAGGGACGTGGTGGTCCATCGCCAGTTTAGGGACGTGGTGGTCCATGGGTAGTTTAAGGACATTGCGGTCCATTGTTTGTTTTAAGACATCTCGGTCAAGGTTAAGGACGTCGTAGTCCATGGGTTTAAGGACCCCACAGTCCATTGTTAGTTTTAAGACATCTCGGTCAAGGTTAAGGACGTCGTAGTCCATGGGTTTAAGGACCCCACAGTCCATATCAATGTGTGGTCACCTCTTTGAAGACGTTGAGGGATTACAACGCCAAGTATCAAAGGAATGAAGAGATGTACCCTGGAACCGGAGCGGATTAAATAGTCTTTGGCCCAATTTGGGATCAAGACCAATTAATTATGTTATGAGCCCATTAGCCCAATTAATTACGAATTGAGGACTTATGGCCAGCTTGGGCTAAGTCCAATCATGCCTGGGACATCGGCCCTCCTGTTGGTCCGTTGAAGGAGAGGCTTTGCCTCTGGCCATTTAGCCAATTGGGCCAATGCCTAGTGTTAAACACTAAAGACCAATCAGTGTTGAACACTGAGAATGAGATTGATAAGTCAGTGTTTAACACTAGAAGATAGTTGGTGTCAAACACCAGCAACAAGGCCTTCAAATTAGTGTTAAACACTAAAACAGACCAGTGTTAAACACTGGCAACAGAAATCTCAAATTAGTGTTAAACACTAAGGTAATCAGTGTTGAACACTGCAAATAAAGTTCTTTGCTTAGTGTTGGACACTAAGGCCAAACAACGTTTTAACACTGAATTCAGGGGTTCCAATTTAGCGTTAGACGCTGAGGCAAGAGGGGTCACGTGGTAGCACGTGAGGGCGCCCTCCCTTCGTTTGTTCTGCTGAGAAGATCGCATCTTTTGGAGCATCACGTGTCATCACGTGACGGGTATTTAAATGGAGTATGTTAAAGCCTCTGCCAAGGGTCACGTGGGTCACGTGAGGCACTGCCTCAAAGGGCTTTCTGTAGATCTTTTGGGGGGGTCACGTGGTGACACGTGACCTTGCTTTTCTGTAGTTGTTTAGAAGATCTGTTAATCCCTTTCAGGAATTAAATTCCTTGTAGGGTTGAACCCTGGCAATAAATTCAGAGGAATTAAATTCCTAGTTCCTTTTGAAGAGTTGAACTCTGAATTTTCTGTAGGAATTAAATTCCTCATATATGTGAAGAACTGAATAGGGTTAAACCCTAATAAAAGCTTTAAAGAATTAAACCCCCACTCTCTGTTAGAGAATTATTCTGGGGAATAAGATTAAGGGAATTAAATTCTTGTTGTTTTAACAGAACTAAGTTCTTAACTAGGGTTAAACCCTGATTCTTTTCATTCTGAAGGAATTAAATTCCCATAACACAGGGTCAAACCCTAATTTTATTTTGAAGGAATTAAATTCCTATAGTTCTGTGAGAATTAAATTCTCGTGCTTCCATTCCCTCTCTATGCTTTGGATCTTCATGGCAGGATCTCAACCCATTGAGAATTAAATTCTCAACTCAAGGGGAGATGTGCACTTTACAGATCCTCCATCAAAGAGAGAAGAAATATGTCCTTCTGTTTATATATCAGAGTTAAACTCTGTTGAGAATTAAATTCTCTTTTCTTTCAATGAAACCTTCCCTTTCTTACTTAGGGTTTTCTTTTGCAGAAAATCCAAATTCCTCTAAAGTATCAAGGCTCTCTCTCTTTTCTTTCCTCTGCCTATATCTTTTTTGTGTGTCTCTTGGCTCCTATTTATAGGAGAAGCAGCCGAGTCAATTAGTTATTGATGAATCTTTCATTGAGAGATTTGATTTGTATCCATCATTCGTTTTGGACCTTTGGATTATTAGGTGAATTTTATTCACCATTGGATTTTAAATGCAGAGATTCTCCTTTGTTATTTCGGTTAGATTTATGGGGAAATCTTCCCAAATTCGAGATTTTCCCATAGATAGATGATATTTAATCACCTTTAAATCTTTAATTCAATCGGTTGCTTTGGAAAGATTTAAGAGGTTTTTTTTCTTCTCAGAATTTAATTCTGTTAACAAATGGGCTTTGAAGTCGGTCACGTGTGGCCACGTGACCCCCCTTGGAACGAGCCCTCTTCTTTCTTTTTGCGCTCTGCTTTCTGGTCGCTGCTTAACCGTCACGTGCCACCACGTGACCCCTGGTCACGTGTGAGCACGTGACCCTCGTCTGGAGCCTTTTTCTTGGTTTAACCGGAGAACAAATCTGCTGCTTTTGATTATCACGTGCCAACACGTGACCCTGATCACGTGGTAGCACGTGACCTCTTCTGAAGCCTTTTCCTTGATTTGATCAGGGAACCGGTTTGCCTTTGAAGCCGTTTTTAATTGTCACGTGCCAACACGTGACCCAGGTCACGTGGGAGCACGTGACCCTTTCTGAAGCCCTTTTCTTTGATGTAGTCGGGAAGCTGAATTTGCCTTACCGATGCTTTTAGATGTCACGTGCCAACACGTGACTGCTGGTCACGTGCTAGCACGTGATGCCTCCTTCGTAACTTTTCCTGATTTTAAATCAGGAAACAGGTCTTCGTAAAAAATTACAGCGGGATAGGATTTCTTCGGAACCTTGGCGTTATAAGACACGTCTTTGGAACGCCGTATGGCCTCAGCCAACTGTGCGGCCTCCTCATTGGCTGAACTCGGGAAGAGAAGCCCAGCGTCTGACTCTTGCAAGGCCAATGATTCGTCTTCAAGGATAGGCTCAGACTCAGCCAAAGAATCGAGCAGATTGGTGGCCGCTTTCTTCCGCCGCTTAGACCCAGAGCCGGTCACCGAGGATGACCGTTTCCTCCCCCGTGAAGCCTTAGGGCGGCGCTGACCCACATCGCCTACGACGCCCTCATCTCTATCACCCTCGCCTGGTGCCACGACCGAGGATGACACTGTCTTTGTCGATGCCACGGGGGGCGGTGCTGCCACAGGCGGCGGTGCTACTACTGGGGCCCTTCCACCTCGCGAGCGGGAACCCAGGGGCATACCAGCCGTTAGAGTAAGGTTTACCTCCGATTCTCCTGAGATGAGTGCAGTGCCGGTATCCCTTAAAGGGAAGCGTACCGGAGCCCTCGGTTGCAGTTTAGCTCCTGGAACCAGAGGAGGGGCATCGTGGCCAAGAAGCACCCTCCTTTCCTCAAGAATGATTGGGCTGACCCGATGAAGATACCAACCCGTAAACGCGCCCACGCACCGGGGCAGGTATTCAGCTTCAGGGACCATGAAGTGGGAGCCGGTGTTTAGCCTCATGAAATGATGAGCGGCATCGCGAACGGCATCGAGCGAAGGGATCGGGGCGACTATGAAAGCCTCGAAAGGAACACCCTGGTCGTATCCAAGTTGTCGGGCGAATCGATGCGGATTGTACCGCATGAAAAGAGCTGCACTGTCCTGGCGAAACACCAAGTAGCCCGGTCTAATTGTATACAAGTGCGCGGCCTCCCGAGGCTTCAAAGAAGGTGCGTTGTCTTTCGACTGGTCCCAGAGTTGTTGAACTGGACCTGAGGGAGTAGACAAGACCCGATCATTAAAGACCATCCCGCCAGCGGCAGCATAAGGAGAAATCAGCACCCGAATAGCCCCGAGCTGAGTCGGGTCGGCGGCAGAAGCATCCACTAATCGCATAAGTCGTGGGAAGGGGTAGGCATCGTAAAATGAGGGCCTCTGATGCATGGCAAAAGCCCCCAGCACATGCATTTCGACCCAGGACGTGAAATAATGAAGCGAAAAGTTTACTACATCCACGCCGGGAGTAGAGGTATTAGCTGCGGTGCCCAACCCGTGATAAAGATGCGCCAACGCCGGGATACCGACGGCCAACCGCGTCCCCTCAGCTATACAATGAGCCGGGTAGATAACCGAAGCCCTCATAAAACGACGATGCATGGGGATGACAAACCAACTAAGCCAGACACTGAAAAACCCCATGAAGAACGTCTCCTCGTCAATACCGGGTGCTGCAATGGACTCAAAAGACATCGGCGACATGATGGGGATATAGTATTGAGGTAGATCCGATTCGGTGGTCGGCAGCTTCTTCGGACCAAACCCAAAGGGGTCTCTAATGTTGGCGAACTTCGGAGCTGTCTTCGACACGACCTCCTCACGAAGGAAAAAAGCAATGAAGCTCTTGAAAGTAACACCCTGCTCTTCGGATTCGGTGAACAATCGGTCGAAGATACCTAGCGCCTTGATCAAACTGGGACGCTTGTGGCGAATGGCGTTCTCAACAGACAAGCCGTCAGCCGGTGCAGACTCGGGCTCAAAGACATACTCGTCAGGAGGCAACAACTCCTCATACAGTGCACCCCAGATTGGCAATCCCGAGATTTCATAAAATTCTGCAAGAGAGATCGAGACCTCGCGATCTCCTAGAATGAAAGTGTTGGTGGGAAGATTCCATTGGTTCAAAAACGACTTAACCCACCAGACATGCAGGGACTTATAATGGAAGAGTGACGCGTATATTGCCTGATAAAGCCCGACCTTCTGCAGCCACGCACGATGGATGGCAAGGATGTAGCTGTAAGTGCACGGCGGCGCCCCGGCCGTCAATCCGACGCCGGAATGCGGAAGCGGTGAATAACTTAAATTTTTGCGGACTTAGCAAACCGGCACCACCGCGCACTATCACCCGGATCGAACCATTAACTAGTCTAAGCTACTAAACAAGATGGGTTAGAGATATACCGACGATCCAAGTCCTCCGGTCTTCATCTCCACTCCGATCTCCTCGCGGGATCTCCGTCCGTCTCCTCCTCGTCGCCGGAAGTGCACCACATCGCCTACTATGTATACGGGCTCCCACCTCAATGCCGAGGCAACTCGGGCACGATGCTGGCTAGTCAACGTGCCCAAGATTCGTTGTAGAATATGTAGTAGAACTTGTGTCTCCTTATGGGGTAGTGGAGATGCCATTTGGTGGAGGAAAAGAGAGCTTGGAGAGAGGTGGGGAAAATGTAGCATACCAAAATGAGAGTAACATTTTCCACCACCAAAATGAGAAATGAATCCCATTCCCATGGGAATGGCCGGCCCCCCCTTTCCATCATATGTGATTGGAGAGAGAGAGAGCAAGGTCAAGGGGGTGGGTGGATGAACCATCATACAAGGGAGTGTGAAGTTATGATGTGAAGGAATGATAGCTAGGTAAGTCCAACACTCAAAACAACCATCAACAAAACCAAAGTCAATCCATCATGAGAAGGAGAAGTCAATGATGGTGCTCATCATGAAAACCATCATGATGCAACAAGATGCAAAGAACCCCCTCCACAAATGCCTATTTGCAACAATGCAAATAAACCCTCCTCCACCAATCTTCGGCCAATGAACGGAACAATGGAAATTGGCCGAAACAGAAAGCAAACTGGCAACTCCAGAAAACTGGTCCCGTAATAAATTACAGGAAAACCCCGATACTGTGCATACACACCCGCATCTGTATTTCGACCGAAATACAAATGCAAAGAGACAAAGTCTACACTGTACTATACTAGGATCCGGCTTATACCAAAGTCGGCTAGTAATATCTGTTCGATCCTGATCCGTGCAATACCGCACGTATCTGATCGAACCCTGCCATATAACCATACGGCCTATAGTACAAACTGTCCGATCCTGATCCGTGCAATACCGCACGTATCTGATCGGACCTTGCCATATCTCCATACGGCCTCTACAACCTTTCGCCCGAAAGCTGAGTAACTGAATGTGGGGGACTCTAAAGACTCGTCAACACCTTGGTTGTGGATTTAACCACTAGCACGTCAGAGGTATAAGCCAATACGTAACGGGTTACCAGGTACTGACTAAATGGGACGTCGATGAGGAAGCTCACCCCGACACCCAACTGAGCCTGTCAGTGACAATATCCGTGCAGTCCGGTCCGTTCGTCTATGAGTATCGCATGGCGGGCCTAGGGGGTTGGTAAAAGTCAGACCCCCAAAAGCGGTACAAGTCGTGTCGGAGTGTAGCCCAGAACACCCTGAGATACTACTGGAATACCTACCAGTAAATCTCCTTGCCTTGGCCAAGGACTTTGTGTAATGGCTCTCCTAGACACAGCACGACCTCACCCCCAATACCGGGAGAGACGAACCCCTGAAGATACGCTCACTGCCTCCATGTGGCTCGGGACTGTACCCAACTAAAACCTGTTTGCACGACTCCTTTGAGCCGTGGTAGGGTAGTAATCAAAGTACAGTGGGAACTCACACGAGACAAATGACGATCCCCAGGTCGATGAACTAACCTGCACACATGTCACCAGGGAACTGCCATCTGACGTCTGGTATATGACCAACTAGCATGTTCCCGGCGAGTCCTGTCCGGTGTACTCATAACCCAATGAGCACCTGTATACATCTTAGGTGATCCAACTGACACCAGTGGCTTGTGAGACCGGCCACCGCCCCTCGTCGGGGTCTCGACTGTATACACTAGTCTACTAATGGAGTATCGATGCCCAGTCTCGAAACTCCCACGACTAGGGACCTTTTTAAGGATAAGCTTATAGACCCCCCAGCTCCCACTTATATGATCGCCCTCATACTGCTGGTGGTCAAGCAAGAATCCTAGGGGCTCTATCAACGTGTAATAGCGACGTGTCAGGTCGCCTAAAACAGTACACGATGATAAAGGTAAACCAGATAGCATACTATCATCTCGAGTAAGACTGTCCTACCGGGATAGGTCCTCCCTCAATCATTGCAATCACGTACCTGTGATCCAATAATTGACTCTGAGGGCACTATCTCCAACAATCTCCCACTTGCACTCAAGGCTAATTATTGCGATGTCGCATACTCACAGCCCGTGTGATACCGAACACCCAACTCCTCTACTAGTCAGTTTCACAAAGCTCGTTTGCGAAACTATTGCGGTCGAGGAATAGCCTCAGTGAGTGGATCCGCTTAGTTGTTTCTTTCTATGTCTCTCTATATCTCAAGTTCGCGGAGAAAGCCATCTCCCGAAATGAGCAATACCTGTCTTAGAATGTCTGGATGTCTGATGGGACCTAGCTCATAAAAGAACTCCAAATCCAAACTTCTTAGACTGTATCGTCAACTGAACTTAATCAGTATCCTGCGCGCCATGCCTCCCTCAGTATTGCCTTGGACCACCTGTCCAAAATACTGCCCCTCATCAGAAGGAAAACTATAACTCTGACAACCTCCTTGTCGTCCATGTCACCTTGGAAGCCTGGAATGATAACTGTCTCCTGAATGAGGCTGTCGTTATCATCTCCCTAGAACATCCACTTATGTTCTAAAAACTGCTTCCGACTGTTTCTCCAGGATTGGATTAATGTCAACTTATTGCATCTAGTGCAAGAACTATGTCTGGTGTGGTACTTGACATCTCACGATTGACTCAATTGCCTGAGCAAGTGATCTGCCAATCATGCACATCCCTCTCCCCTTTAGTCTGTAAGACACCTTTAGAGAGGGTGACTCCGTTACCTGCAGGTACACTACCGTGCCAGGAGTCGTCCATCCTAAATACTCTTAGAATGCTGTCAAGTACCCTGATTGGGAAACCACCCAAATCTAGATCTAAGACCATAGATCTAGTAACCAGTATGTCAGATATAATGTCCAAGTCCATGTGGAGAAACCACTGTGTGACGACCAAAGTATAACCGATCGTAGTATAGGAGTTTCCTTTCCTACTTTGTGTATGTCATCCAAATACCAGGATATCACACCCTACTACCTTCTCAACAGATCCATCCCCTATTCTGATGAAGTCAAACCCATGACTGTCACGTCAGAAATAGATGATCTATCTCCGCTACTGGTGCTTCAGTCTGTAAATAGACATAAGCTACCTGTCCACCAATGCTTCCGCTGCTCCCACTGACTACGACAACCCTCTGGCAGAGTCATATAGACGTGCACTTCTAAAACTAGTTTAGAACGACGCTATACTCATCCTCCCGCCGGGTCTCGCAGCCTGGAACAACAGCAATGGTAATTGTGGGTAAACAAGAACTTCCCTGTCACCGTCCTTGAGGCTACCGTAGTACCTCTCGGGTGCCTGAAGTTACCCACCTTATCTGCGGAGTGGCCAATGGAATGTCAATTCAGATTGAATCTTAAGGTTCCTTATCAGATCTTCAGTAATCGTTTGTGGTTCTGGAATCACTTCCAGTTCTACCATACTCCCACTACTGTTTTCCTGAAAAAATCCATTTTTAATTTAAAACTGTGGCGAGTCAAGAACAATATTGCTATTGATCTTCCAGATGGTAGAAAGTCAACCCGCGTCATAGCATGGGTCAACCCACAAACAGCCATTACAGAAACGTGCCTTGAGTTGTCCAGTGTCTGGTTTTAATCATAAACCGGACAACTCCCCGTACCTTAACATCGTTAAGATATGAACTGTTCTATATCCAATATAGAAACATAGGCACTGATTTAATTGAACCAGATTCAAATCATGCAGCTGTCCCCAGCGCATGTCAACTAAATGGAAGGAGGCCGATCAGCGTTACTCAATCTTAGGAATACTTCCAATTATGAGTAACCTGAAAGAGAAGCAAGATCTCTTTATCATTACTATCAACTGAATACCATACACAAGTATCTACATCTTCGATCTCTTTGAAGAATCCCGATACTTGCTACACCTGGTTCTCTACTGTATTCAAATACCTATAACTTCTCAAAATTCGGACCCTGTGTTTCCACGAAACACTTGTCTAAAAACTAGAGAAGTCATAAGTAAACCGAATATAGTACGAGGACCAACCCCTCTGTCCTAATGGACACTGGACAACATACAATACTCTGTATAAGTCCCTTGAGTCTGATAACTCATTCACTGTGTGTCGTAGGTTGAAAACTGTACTTATGGTTAAGAAGAATTACACCGCTGTTTAATGCTCCTTACCTAACCATCCACTGATATAGGTAAATGTCGTAGACATAATTTCAGAAAGGTATATCTCACTCTATGAAAATAGACGTACAGATATATCAATTTGAAATTGGTGCATAACAGTGGATATTCAAAACCAAATATTTGCCGACCGGCAAACAGCCCAGGTGATTTCCTCAAATATCACCGATTACAACGAATCCCGATATAATGAGGATAATCACCCAATTCCCAATAACTTACTCCCACTCATCATCTGTAAAACCATACAGATGTGAGAATCGTACCTGGTAAATACATACCCTGGAGTAAGTATCTAATCGGGAAATCAGTTTTCCTTTAACATTACACAGTGAAACTGAAACATTGAAATGTTCCGATGGGGTATTCTGGTATTCCTAGTAATGCCTCTTCCAGATTCACGACTGTAACCGTATAGTTCTTTGCCACCTCTCCAAATCCCTTCATATGTCTTTAGTCTTTACCTTCTGCACACCCTTTTAGGCCAAATGGTTTTCTTCCTTCCCTACCGTTCGGCACCAGCCTATGGTTTGGAAGAAGACTATCCAATAAGCATAATGGGTGTACTGTCCCAATCCTAGGAACACTCGCAACACGAGAGAAGGTGAAGATAAAAGACACCTGAATGTACTTTATTCCTATTTCTCCTGAACCAGGATCCATCCCCGAACTGGAACAAGTTCCTTTCGAGTTCGTATATAACCATACGATGGAATATCCAAATAAACTGTGGATCTTCGTAGTGATACGGAGTGTCCTGGAGAAATACAAAGGTGATGTGGGAGTGGTAACGAAATATTTGGTTTGGTCGTGAATATCTGTTGTAATTTACTTTGCCCTCTTACTAATCCCTTGCTTTGTCTGAACTTAATACCTTCTGCACACCATCGTTATGCTAATTGGTTTTCTTCATTCCCTACCGGTCGGCACCAGCCTAAGGTTTGGAAGAAGACAATCCAATTTGCGTAATAGGTGTACTACCCCTAAACCAAGGAGTACTCGTAACCTGAGAGAGGGTAAAAGGAAAAGACAACTGAATAATCCTATCCGTTTTCTCCAGAACCGGAAACCATCCTCGAATAAATTCTTTCGAGTTCGTATCTAACCATACGATGGTTTTGTCCAATGGAAGTGGACGTTCGTAGTAATACGGGGTGTCCTGGAGAAAAAGGGTAAAAGTAGGAGTGGCAATGAGGTCTGCAACTCTGACAATCCAAAAGCCGGTGTTTAAGAAGGTTCGGTCAACTTGGTCACTGAGTCAAAGTCTTAGGGTCGGGTCAATGGTCGCTGCCAAAGAGAGAGAGAGAAAAGAAACACTCAGCGTGCACTCTAACCTAGATCAGAATGGTTACCAATTTATCTAATCTGGAAACCTCCCACTGTACCTCAAATTCTCCTCCAAACCTGAAAGAAGAATTAGTCGGGAACACCCGAGGAGTAAAACTAACTCATCAGTGGGAATCGGGATCCAACTATCATTGCATGATAACGTGACGGAATCCGCTCACGCTATCACACTCCAGAAGGTATGCGCATATCTGGCAAGTTTCAGTTCTTTTGAAACTCCCGATGTGATTTCTGCCCCATGCTCTTATGACCTTGACTTTGGCCAACAAATCATAAGTCACATGTCAAGTTCTACCCGTCATTCTCCAGGTTGATTCGAATCCACCCGCACAAGCCCTTGACTTTGGCCAACAAGGCTATACGACTGTTCCAAACCAACGCATCTATCTATGCTGCATATGAATAACCAACAGCTACCAAACACTGTGCCTTGACTTTGGCCAACAAACACAGCTTGAATACTATTGACTACCCATATGAAACGACGGAGGGCTACGAATGGTTTCTGGCGAAAACCTTTAACGTAATGAACTTGATATCGTTGAAGGAACGGATAGCTTTTTGAAAATATAGTGACGAAAACCGTTGCTAAAGAGGTCACTCCCGGTGAAGGGATCTCGGCTCTTTCCCCGTAGAATGGGGTGCAGGATATTCCAAATGAATACCACGGTGCAAAGCAAAAGTAATCGGCTATAGTGAAGTTAATGCCCTGACGCAAACTTATTGTCCAAGGGGTCACTCCCGGTGAAGGGATCTCGGCCCTTGCCTCGTCGACTGAGGAGCAGGATATTCTAATGAATACCACGATGCAAAACAAAAGTAAACGTCCTTGCAATAACAGCTTTTTGAAAAAGTGTTCCAACAACATCAGATTAGGTTTGTTTTTAACTTTGCATTGATCCGAATCAATGCAGTCCCATCAATTGATCACACCAAAAAGAACGAAAATATACTGATGTACGTATATGCCATCCGCATTCGCCACTGGGTCCCGTCATTACCCGTTAGGTTAGCTAACTAACGACAGAGCGGGGACTGGACTAGCGCGGATGCAAAACATATACAACATCTACTAATATATATACCAATATATTATATTCGCTCAAGGCGTGAATAAAATGCAACATCACAGAAAATGTACAGCACCACAGAAACAATACAGATATCTGGGATCCCCGGGTTTCACAGAGCCACTACTGAAACCCGACGTTCCCCTGGTCGTGTGGATAGCCTGTGCAATGAAATCCTAGACCCCTACGGGCGCGGCAAGTTACCCGCCAAAACCTGAAGCGAGGCAGCCCCCTTCAGCAACGTGAATGGACCACCCAGCACTTCACGGAATCCGGTAACTTGGGCACCCCTCCTGGGTCAACCAGTACCCCCTACGAGTGCGGCGAATAGCCCGCCAATCCTAGAGTGAAGCCCCCTCCGTCTCAATGCCATGAGATGCGGGCTTGTTGCCCTCCAGAACCCGGCTATCCGTGCACCCCTCCGCGGGGCAATCCTAGTACAGAAAGTAAAATATACATACAACGGGTACATCGACCGCAACCAGGTCGTGCCCCAAAATAATAATACAATCAGGCAGTGACGGCAGTCCACATGTCGGACGCTCGCCCCGCAATATCAAATGTACATAATACAACAAAACTGTACTAGCATTGCATCCAGGCTATCCCCCACGACCGATCCGCAACATCACAGCAAATACATAGAACATCAACGTGAAAGTCACGTTCGCAAATCCGTCTAACCGAGCTATAGCAGTTAGACCGGATTTACCGATCGAGTGACATTCACGGTCGCAGATATAATGTAAATACTGTGAAAAATGTGTTTAAAATATCCGATCGATTAAAATATAACAAGTGGGCCCCAAAACAAAACTGCAGCAGTTACAGAAAATATGGGCCCAATTTAAATGTTCCAGAAACCCAAATTTATCCCCAGAAGCCCACTGAAAAAAATCCGGCCCAATGATTATTCCATACTGCGGCGGAAGCGCGGCCATAAGTGGGTTTTGGCCGCGCTTCCGCGCTCTGGTTGGAATATCATTGCCTCGAATTTGAACAGTGCTCTTAGTTCATCTAGCACAGTACTTTTATGCAACCTGAAAAATTTTTGGAGACTGGAAAAATTCAACAGAAACTGTCGTGGGTGTATTTGGGTTTTCGGACATTTCGATCGATCGGAACTGAAAAACACATTACACAAAGCTAGACTAAGTTAATGGGGAGGCTCTGATACCACTGTAAGTGCACGGCGGCGCCCCGGCCGTCAATCCGACGCCGGAATGCGGAAGCGGTGAATAACTTAAATTTTTGCGGACTTAGCAAACCGGCACCACCGCGCACTATCACCCGGATCGAACCATTAACTAGTCTAAGCTACTAAACAAGATGGGTTAGAGATATACCGACGATCCAAGTCCTCCGGTCTTCATCTCCACTCCGATCTCCTCGCGGGATCTCCGTCCGTCTCCTCCTCGTCGCCGGAAGTGCACCACATCGCCTACTATGTATACGGGCTCCCACCTCAATGCCGAGGCAACTCGGGCACGATGCTGGCTAGTCAACGTGCCCAAGATTCGTTGTAGAATATGTAGTAGAACTTGTGTCTCCTTATGGGGTAGTGGAGATGCCATTTGGTGGAGGAAAAGAGAGCTTGGAGAGAGGTGGGGAAAATGTAGCATACCAAAATGAGAGTAACATTTTCCACCACCAAAATGAGAAATGAATCCCATTCCCATGGGAATGGCCGGCCCCCCCTTTCCATCATATGTGATTGGAGAGAGAGAGAGCAAGGTCAAGGGGGTGGGTGGATGAACCATCATACAAGGGAGTGTGAAGTTATGATGTGAAGGAATGATAGCTAGGTAAGTCCAACACTCAAAACAACCATCAACAAAACCAAAGTCAATCCATCATGAGAAGGAGAAGTCAATGATGGTGCTCATCATGAAAACCATCATGATGCAACAAGATGCAAAGAACCCCCTCCACAAATGCCTATTTGCAACAATGCAAATAAACCCTCCTCCACCAATCTTCGGCCAATGAACGGAACAATGGAAATTGGCCGAAACAGAAAGCAAACTGGCAACTCCAGAAAACTGGTCCCGTAATAAATTACAGGAAAACCCCGATACTGTGCATACACACCCGCATCTGTATTTCGACCGAAATACAAATGCAAAGAGACAAAGTCTACACTGTACTATACTAGGATCCGGCTTATACCAAAGTCGGCTAGTAATATCTGTTCGATCCTGATCCGTGCAATACCGCACGTATCTGATCGAACCCTGCCATATAACCATACGGCCTATAGTACAAACTGTCCGATCCTGATCCGTGCAATACCGCACGTATCTGATCGGACCTTGCCATATCTCCATACGGCCTCTACAACCTTTCGCCCGAAAGCTGAGTAACTGAATGTGGGGGACTCTAAAGACTCGTCAACACCTTGGTTGTGGATTTAACCACTAGCACGTCAGAGGTATAAGCCAATACGTAACGGGTTACCAGGTACTGACTAAATGGGACGTCGATGAGGAAGCTCACCCCGACACCCAACTGAGCCTGTCAGTGACAATATCCGTGCAGTCCGGTCCGTTCGTCTATGAGTATCGCATGGCGGGCCTAGGGGGTTGGTAAAAGTCAGACCCCCAAAAGCGGTACAAGTCGTGTCGGAGTGTAGCCCAGAACACCCTGAGATACTACTGGAATACCTACCAGTAAATCTCCTTGCCTTGGCCAAGGACTTTGTGTAATGGCTCTCCTAGACACAGCACGACCTCACCCCCAATACCGGGAGAGACGAACCCCTGAAGATACGCTCACTGCCTCCATGTGGCTCGGGACTGTACCCAACTAAAACCTGTTTGCACGACTCCTTTGAGCCGTGGTAGGGTAGTAATCAAAGTACAGTGGGAACTCACACGAGACAAATGACGATCCCCAGGTCGATGAACTAACCTGCACACATGTCACCAGGGAACTGCCATCTGACGTCTGGTATATGACCAACTAGCATGTTCCCGGCGAGTCCTGTCCGGTGTACTCATAACCCAATGAGCACCTGTATACATCTTAGGTGATCCAACTGACACCAGTGGCTTGTGAGACCGGCCACCGCCCCTCGTCGGGGTCTCGACTGTATACACTAGTCTACTAATGGAGTATCGATGCCCAGTCTCGAAACTCCCACGACTAGGGACCTTTTTAAGGATAAGCTTATAGACCCCCCAGCTCCCACTTATATGATCGCCCTCATACTGCTGGTGGTCAAGCAAGAATCCTAGGGGCTCTATCAACGTGTAATAGCGACGTGTCAGGTCGCCTAAAACAGTACACGATGATAAAGGTAAACCAGATAGCATACTATCATCTCGAGTAAGACTGTCCTACCGGGATAGGTCCTCCCTCAATCATTGCAATCACGTACCTGTGATCCAATAATTGACTCTGAGGGCACTATCTCCAACAGTAGCGAGCCCAGAGAAGATATCCCGTAGGGTGTCGGGGAGTGAGCCATATCTTATAGATCTGCCCCCACGGGTGGGCCTCACCCTGGCAAATACGCCGCCCCAAGATATCTATGGCCGCGATCGGATGGTTCGGAATGCCGGTCGTTGAAGGCTCGAGCCTCCCCGTTGGAGTCCAGTTGGGCATTTCCACAGCAAAAACCGTTCTCGGAGGGTCCATCGGCAAGAATGGGAAAGTAGGCTCTGTCGGTACTGCACAGAGGAAACTCCGGCGACCCCGGATAATATGGCTATACCAAGTTCCCCATAGAAGCAAGTTGGTGCAGTTCGGGTCATGAGCCCGGATCATCGCCATCACTTCCTCATCGGATGGTGATTGAGGAAAAGCCGCCTCCGAACGAGTAAAGGGAAAACACAGAGCAGAAGCCATCGCACCTGAAATCCAATAAAAGAAGACCGTTAAAAGCAAAGTCAGCGATATATATCCATGCATGAACATGAAGACTAGTTAAAGAAAGCAACATCAGATTTTTCTGGGACCATTGGCTACAAAACACATGGGCCCCACAGAATCAGGATGACGGCTCATTAATAATGAGACCAAATAGTTACAATAAAACAAAGGGAATATCCTCATTAAATAAAGAATGGTAACCCTACACATTCCCCCAACAGGATCTGTCTCGGGCTCTACAATGGATCCAACAAGATCAAAGGAATTAAATTCCCATAGAAGACATCATTACAAAACTCCTGTCTCATTGATTACAGAAGGACAACCTCGGGTCAAGAGACCCCAAGAAGCCTCCGTGTGAAGAAACTGAGATCTTCATAGGAATTAAATTCCTTATTAAGAGAAGGGAATTAAATTCCCAGAGACATTTTTGGATGGAATTAAAATCCATGGAGTCGAACTGTCATCATCATCTCCCCAAGGATCATCCGACCCTAAGAGATCTACTGTTGGAGGTTAAGTGGTCTCATATTTGGTTAAAGAAATTGAAGAAAAATGGGTTCCTTGTGAAACCCTTAATGTGGATTTAAATCCAGAGAGTTCTTTCAAAACAAAGGGGCTTCGACCGTTCAACATTATTACCTGAGGAAAAGGGATCCTTCAACAGAGTTAAACTCTGGAAAATATCTGAGACAGAGAACTAAGCTCTGGAAACGAGAATTAAATTCTCAAGGGAAAAAGTTCTCAAAGGAGGAAGATGAGCAAAGTGAAGGGTCTTCTGAAGAGACATGGGTATTTATAGGAGGTGATGGAAACGTTTCATCTCCCCAAATCCCTAGAGGAATCCAATGGTCACAAAAGGTGACAGCGTTGCACTCACGTGCAGACACGTGAGAACAACGCTGTGGGGGCATTTGTTTCCTGATTTAAAATCAGGAAAAACCTACGGAAGAGGCTTCAGAAAAGGGTCACGTGCTCACACGTGACTAGTAGTCACGTGTTGGCACGTGACATCTAAAAGTATCGGCAAGGCGAATTCAGTTTCCCAACTACATAAAAGAAAAGGGCTTCAGAAAGGGTCACATGCTCCGACGTGACCAGGGTCACGTGTTGGCACGTGACATTTAAAAGCGGCTTCAAAGGCACATCGGTTCCCTGATCAAATCAAGGAAAAGGCTTCAGAAGAGGTCACGTGCTCCCACGTGACCAGCGTCACGTGTTGGCACGTGACACTCAAAAGCAGCAGACTCAATTCCCAAATCAAATCAAGAAAAAAGGTTCCAGGCGAGGGTCACGTGCTCACACGTGACCAGGGGTCACGTGGTGGCACGTGACGGCTAAGCGGCAGCCAGAAGGCAGAACGCAAAAAGGAAGAAGAGGTCTCGTTCCAAGGGGGTCACGTGCCCACATGTGACCAAGGGTCACGTGCCCACACGTGACCGGCTTTCAAAGCCTATCTGTTAACAGAATTAAATTCTGAGAAAAGACCTCTTAAATCTTTCCAAAGCAACCGATTAAATTAAAGATTTAAAGGTGATTAAATACCATCTATCTATGGGAAAATCTCGAATTTGGAAAGATTTCCCCTTTAAATCTAACCGAAATAACAAAGGAGAATCTCTGGATTTAAAATCCAATGGTGATTAAAATTCACCTAATAATCCAAAGGTCCAAAACGAATGGTGAATACAAATTAAATCTCTCAATGAAAGATTCACCAAAACTAATTGATTCGGCTGCCCCTCCTATAAATAGGAGCCAAGAGACACACAGAGGGATATACATGCAGAAAGGAATCGATACATAAAAAAAAGAGGAGAGCCTTGATACTTTGGAGGAATTTGGATCTTCTGAAAAAGAAAACCCTAGGTAAGAAAGGGAAGGCTTTTTGAAAGGAAAAGAGAATTTAATTCTCAACAGAGTTTAACTCTGATATAAAAACAGAAGAACATAGTTCTCTCTTTAGTGGAGGATCTGTAAAGTGCACATCTCCCCTCGAATTGAGAATTTAATTCTCAAAGGGTTGAGATCTTGCCATGCAGATCCAAAGCATAGAGAGGGAATGGAAGCTCGAGAATTTAATTCTCACAGAACTATAGGAATTTAATTCCTTCAAAATAGAATTAGGGTTTGACCCTATGCTATGAGAATTTAATTCCTTCAGAATAAACAGATTCAGGGTTCAACCCTACGAGGAATTTAATTCCTGAAAGGGATTAACAGATCTTCTAAAAATACATACATAGAAGCAGGGTCACGTGTCACCATGTGACCCCCAAAAAGATCTACAGAAAAGCCCCTTTGAGGCAGTGCCTCACGTGACCCACGTGACCCTTGGCAGAAGCTTTAACATACTCCATTTAAACACCCGTCACGTGATGGCACGTGATGCTCCAAAAGATGCGATATTCTCAGCAGAACAAACGAAGAGAGGGTGCCCTCACGTGCTACCACGTGACCCCTCTTGCCTTAGCGTCTAACGCTAAATTGGAATCCCTGAATCCAGTGTTAAAATACTGTTTGGCCTGAGTGTTCAACACTAATCAAAAAGCTTTATTTGCAGTGTTCAACAATGATTACCTTAGTGTTTAACACTAATTTGAGATCTCTGCTGCCAGTGTTTTGACCTGTTTTAGTGTTTAACACTAATGTGAAAGCCTTGTTGCTGGTGTTTAACACCAACTATCTTTTAGTGTTAAACACCAACTTATCAATCTCATTCCCAGTGTTCAACACTAATTGGTCTTTAGTGTTGAACACTAGGCATTGGCCCAATTGGCTAAATGGCCAGAGGCAAAGCCTCTCCTTCAATGGACCAACAGAGGGCCAATATTTTGGACTTAGCCCAAACTGGCCATAAGTCCTCAAATCATCTTGAACTGAGCACATCTGCTCTTTCAACCAACTCATTGGTTCAAGGGTACATCTCTGAACTCCTCTGATATTTGTCGTTGTAATCCTTCAACGTCTTCAGAGAGGTGACGGGTCCCGACAACCACACATCAACACGGACTGTGGGGTCCTTAAACTCATGGACTTATGCGTCCCTAAACCAAGATACGGACTGTGGGGTCCTTAAACCCGCGGACTTATGCGTCCTTAAACTAACGGACTAATGCGTCCTTAAACACACCCATATGGACTGTGGGGTCCTTAAACCCATGAACTTATGCGTCCTTAAACTACCAATGGACCACCATGTCCCTAAACTGGTAATGGACCACCATGTCCCTAAACTGGAACAATAGAGCCCAAACGCTCTTTTGTTGGATCTAAACGATCCCGTTAAGTCGATTTTAGTCCCAAACTGGACTAACGTATCCTTAACAACCGTTTAAGTTGATCTTAGCTTCAAATATGGCTAACGTATCCTTAAACCTTCAAACAGACTTTAGTCCCAAATTGGACTATGGATCACCCAACCAACTTTGGTCTAAGGGTACATCTCGGAACTCCTCTGACACCTGTCGTTGTAATCCTTCAACGTCGTCAGAGAGGTGACGGGTCCCGACGGCCATACATTCAATGGACCACTATGTCCCTAAATTGGAACATTAGAGCCCAAATGCTCTTTTGTCGGATCTAAACGATCCCGTTAAGTTGATCTTAGTCTCAAATTAGACTAACGTATCCTTAACAAACGTTTGAGTTGATCTTAGCCTCAAATATGGCTAACGAATCCTCAAACCAAAACCTCAAAACCAAATCTAAGAAAATACGGATTTTGGCTAATCCACGTCCTACGGGCGACGACATAAATTAGTCTCCGTATACAATCCACGGGCAACCAAAAACATAATAAACACCCACGACACGAAGTGACCATCTGGAGAAGGAGAAAGTTGTTACCGCGATGCGGTAGCGTAATTAACTGCAGGGGCTTGCGCCTGCAGGGAAGAGCGTCCCCACAATCAAAAACCCCTCAAACGAGGGGGAATCTGACGAAGTCTGCTACATCGGCCGCATCTGTTTAAACCTTCGATATATGGTATCATAAATCAACTTGGGATCTTCGGAGAGGTGAACGGATAGCACCAATTAGCATCTGCCCCGAATCTCAGTGCCAAGACATCGCAGTCATGTCGCGCCGTCTTTCGGAGGGGAACAGAAGGTACATCTCTTCACTCCTCTGATATTTGTCGTTGTAATCCTTCAACGTCTTCAGAGAGGTGACGGGTCCCGACAACCACACATTTCATAGACTATGACGTCTCTAAACTACGGACCGTGGGGTCCTTAAACTCATGGACTATGATGTCCTTAACCTCGACCGTGATGTATTTAAATTAACGTTCGACTGTGGGGTCCCTAAACCCATGGACTATGATGTCCTTAACCTTGAACGTGATGTCTTTAAACTAACATTGGACTGTGGGGGTCCCTAAACCCATGGACTACGATGTCCTTAACCTCGACCGCGATGTCTTTAAACTAACATTGGACTGTGGGGTCCTTAAACTCACGGACTATGATGTCCTTAACCTCGACCGCGATGTCTTTAAACTAACAATGGACCGAGATGTCCTTAAACTAACAATGGACCGTAATGTCCTTAAACTAATCGACCGCAATATCACTAAACTAAACAATAGAGCCCAATTGCTCTCTTGTTGGATCTAAATGATCCCGTTAAGTTGATCTTAGTCTAAAATGAGAATAACGTATCCTTAACACACGTTTAAGTTGATCTTAGTCTCAAATGAGGCTAACGTATCCTTAAACCCAACCTCCCAAACCCAAATCTAAGAAAGATACGGATTTGGACTAGTCTACGCCCTACGGGCGACAACATAAATTAGTCTCCGTATACAATCCACGGGCAACCAAATACAAAACAAACACCCACGACACGAAGTGACCATATGGAGAAGGAGAAAGTTGTTATCGCGATGCGGTAGCATAATTAACTGCAGGGGCTTGCGCCTGCAGGGAAGAGCGTCCCCACAATCAAAAACACCTCAAACGAGGGGGAATCTGACGAAGTCTGCTACATCGGCCGGATTCGTCTGAACCTTCGATATATGGTGCCGTAAATCAACTTGGGATCTTCGGAGAGGTGGACGGATAGCACCAATTAGCATCTGCCACGAATTTCAGGCAAGACGAACCTACACGGTCGCGTCTTTGTGTTCGGAGGGGAACAGATTCTGGCACGCCCGGTGGGACCTTTTCCTCTTTCCACTCCACACTTCGTGTGTCGTGTTCGCAAACGAATCGCGGTTTGCTAATGGTTGCCCTTGGGTTCGAGATACTAAGATTTGGCGTTTTGCTTGGTGTAGAAAGCGAAGGATCAATGGCGTCCACTTGCGCAAAGTGTTCCAACTGCAATTGCAACCCACGCTCTACCTCATCTGGAGGCATAGCTTACGGGCCCCAAGCGGCTTCCCTGTTCACGATGCAGGTGCAACAGGTCACTCAGGCCACTACTGGATTGTTTTTCGGGACCATGCTCCCGCCAACGAGCTTCAGCGCTCCTATACCAACACCGGAAGCTCCCAAGAAGTCGGTCTTTGATTGGCTTACAACTACTGTGGCCCCTCTCAACGGGTCGTCCAGCTCCAGCGCCTCGGTCTTCGCCAGATTGGGCCAAAGTTCCTGTGGGCCCAAGATGAAGCCTGCAATTCAAGAAAAGGTTATTCCGAAAAGAATAATCAACCCTGCTCCCGAAGTCTTCAAGGCAGCTTCTCTTGCCAAAGGGTCGGTCTTTACAAGACTGACTGTTCCGGCTCCCACTCCATCTCCCGTTCCTGCTCAAAAGTCTGTCTTTGACAGGTTGGATACCGCTACTCAACGAACGTCGGTCTTCAAGAGGCTGGCATCGGTGAAACCTTACCAGAACAGGGGGCATGACGAAGCCATCCCCATCACCGAACCAACCCCAACGGCTCGACACGCTCGACATCGCCACTGGCGCCGAGTAAGGAAGGCTGAGGGCAACTCCCCCTCTGGGCTAACTCCACCAGCTCCAACGGTGGAAGTCAGTGCTGTTGTTCCAACTGGAACAACTTTGAATTGCTGAATAAGGTGCGTAGGAACTCTCCTACCGCCGTACTGAAACGATCTCCTCCACCGGTAGAGAATGTTACAGAAGCAAAGCCGGAACAGCCCCCTCAGCGGCTGTCCTCCAAAGTTTACAAAGTCTGGCGACGGGTCCAGGAGTCAGTAATTGATCAAGACTACCCTCGCCGACAGAAGAAGCTGAAGGTCCAGCAGGAAGAGAACCATCCTAGCAAGCCACAAAGGACGACAACCATCTGGGTGCCCGCTATAACGGCCCTCTCAACGTCAACTGCTCAAAAGAGAAGGAGGCCAGAGAAAGCCCCTGTGAACGTGGCGGACCACAAAAACGCTGAGCCCAAACACCCCAAGTCTGAGGGCATAACGGTGCATACTATTTATATGGCTTTCGGAAGAGAGGAAAGCCGTGCTTCTACGGGCCACCGACCGCTCACCCAATCAATAACAAGGGCCAGGAACAACAACAGCAGAAGCTTCAGGAGATGCTGACTGCAATAGCCGCACTTACCGGGCCAAAAGAAAGCCCGGAGGCATCATCAGAACAGCGTCACGAACAAGAAACCGATGCTGACTTCCTACGCAGAGTTCTCGAAAAGAAGGACAGAGAAGCAGCATAACAAGCTGCCAACATAAAACAAATGGCGCTTCTCTTCCAAGACATGGTAGGAATGATGTTACAGCCGGATTCTCCAGTTGAAGACCCTCCGATCATTATTGAAGACGATAGAGGGGAGACATCTAATCCTCTTCCGGCTCTTTCAGCAGCCAAAGAGGAAACTATTTCCAAGGCCGCCCTGAATGACTATATTGCTCAGCAAATACGAGTTCACCAGGCAAATGAAGCGACCGGCCAAGTCGTCAAAACTGGGCGACCGTATCCAGGCTGGTATGACTAAATAAAGTACCCGCCGGGATACACAATCCCTAAATTCCATGTGTACAAGGGGACAGGCAATCCCCATCAACACGTTGCTCAGTTCAGGGCTCTTTGTGGCAACACCGGTGGCGATGATAAGCTTTTGCTCCGCCAATTCGTCGGCAGCTTGTCGGAGATGGCATTTGAGTGGTACTCCGAACTTCCAAACGACTCCGTCAAGACTTTCGCAGAAATGGAGTTGTTATTCACTCAGCGATTTGCGAGTGCTAGTGAACGCACCCCAATAACGACATTGATCAATGCCAGGGTGAAGCCAGGCGAGACGTGGGTTCAATACGAGATCCGATGGCGGAATCTGTGGTCGAAATGCGAACAGCGTATCGAAGAAGCACCAGCGGTGGGCATGTTCGTGGGCACTCTAGAATCTCATACAACTATTTCACAGTTCATGATGTTCTTCAAACCGACCACGTTCCAGGTTTTAATCAACAAGCTAGCCCAGATGGACCAGATGGGTCATAGACCGTCTCCTCCGAAGCCGGAGCCGCGGAACGAAAAGGGTAAAGGGAAGGCGACGTTCGTTGCGAATACTCAACAGCAGCCCAATGCCTCAAAACTAGCGGCTCAACTAGAAGAAAGACGACGCTACTACAATGAGAAAATGAAGCGTTCTTATTCATTCCCTCGGGAAAAAACGAAGAGACTGTTCGAACTGGTAATGCGCAACAGGCTTACCAACCTGCCAAATCCTAAGCGACCACTGCACCCCGGCGAGGCTAATAATCCCAATTATTGCCCTTACCACCAAACGGTAAGCCATCCAATCGAAGATTGCTTCGTCTTTAAGGGATGGATCGAGGATCAGTACCAATAAGGCAAGTTTGCGCTGTCTGAGAAGTGGAAAGTAAGCCCACCACAACCGCACAATCCTAAGAAGACGGACACACCAGGGGCAACGTGCTCTTTTGTTGAATAAGCTCCATGGGAGGTCGCTCTTTCAGCCAAGACCAAAAGAATGCTAAATGATCTCCAGACATGCCCGGCGATCAGGTGGAAGAATCCGCTGGAACCCCAGATCATCGAAGGGATGCTAAAACCGCGCCCGACTCTAAAAATCGGTGGTGATAGCCAAAGCACATACACCCAGCCGTCGAAATCTTTGAAAAAGAAGAAGAAATCCAAAAAGTCCGTGAAGCCTGGCGACAAGCGCACGGACCTGCAGTAACAGATCGACGCGCTGGAAAAGTATAACCAGAAGGCGCAGACTCTAATCATACTCCAAGAATTTCTCATTCACGTCCTTGAAGACAGAGATGATAGAGAAGACTCGTCAGATGAATATGAGGATTACATAGCATGTTGCCATGTGATCTCTCACTCATCGATAAACGATGAAGAAGCTCCTTACACAGAGAAACTGGGGGCAAATCCTGAACCAGAACTTCCAGGGCCATCGGACGAAATGATTGACGCATTCCTAAACGAAGCTCTTCTGAAAAGTAAAGCTGATCAGGAGCGTGTGATGGCCATATTTGAAAAAGCCAAATGCCGGCGACTGGACGGAAGAGTCGAGACACTCCCGCCGAATCAAAGGACATCCGTCGCGAATAAAAACAAGTTCAAAACAAGGAAAAGGTTTACTAAAGCCATATCAATAGGAATGAAGCTACCACCCTCTGAAGGAAACACTCTCGGTGAAGCAAAGATGCATCCTAGCTACTGTCTATATCATCGAAAGATGGCACACCCCACCGAAGAGTGCAACGCTTTTAAAAGATGGTGGCAGAGGTATGTTGCTCACCGGCAACATTTTAAGCGGATGAAATGCAAAACTCGTCGGGAGCAGAGAAGTACGACCAAGGAGTATAAAAGAACTACTGGCAACTGTCGCACAGTCAACGCCGGGGGATCGCAGGTTCTCACCTTCGGGAGCGACTCCGACGAAGAGATGACTCTTGGCCCTCTCTTCAAAGAATCCATCTCGGGAAAAGAGGAAGAGTCGAAGACCTGTGAAAATATCCAACTGTGCAATCGTACGCTGGCCGAAAAGAATCTCGGGCCTACGAATAGAAAAGATAAGGGAAAAGAAAAGGTCCCTGAGGATATCATCCTTGATGACCAAGCCGTTGAAAAGCTGACAGCCAAGGACCCGCCGAAGAAAAGTAAGGTGGACTACAACGTTCTAGCGCACTTGAGGAAGTTACCCTCGCAGCTCAGCATTCTCGACGTCCTTTTACTATCAAAAGAAGCAAGAGATTCATTGATCAAGGCACTACAAGAGCCAGAGCAATTCCAGGCTTTCCTCACCGAAGAAAAGATGAAGGACGAGCTGGAAGAGGTGCACACAGCTGAAATCACCTTCGGCGATGAAGATCTCCTCCTTGGGATATGCGAACACAACCGTCCCCTTTATGTCTCCGGATACTGTCACGATATTAAGATAGGCAAAATCCTGGTCAACAATGAGTCCTCCGTCAATCTCCTCAACGTGCGAGTGTTGAAGGAAATCTACATGAGCGTTCAGCACCTCGCTCATGATAAAATCACCACTCCAGTTTCGACTCCCAGTCATCACGGACTCTCGGGTCTGTGATACTGACGCTACGCTTCGAGCTACTTGTCACAGATATTAAATTTCACGTCATTGACGCCAAGACCTGCTATAACGCTTTACTCAGTCGGCCTTGGTTACACGAGTACAACATCATCCCTTCTACACAACATCAGTGTATGAAATACTTCAAGGATGGTCTCGAGTACACTGTGACGGGGGAGTTGAACCCATTCTCCGTGAACGAAGTCCGAAAATACGAAGATGCAAAATACTTCATACCAGATTTCGAGGACACGGAGAGGTGTCACAAACCGAAGGACAAAGCTATCACCACTATTCCAGTCTTTGGGAGTGATACCGAGGAGGAAGAAGAGATAGTTTATTCAGGGCCACCTCAACGCAACAACCCGGGACCATCCGCCCCCATGTTGATCTTCGGTAGCGACTCGGAAGACGAGGTTAACGCTATATTTTCCGCTTGGCCATTAATACAAGCCTTCGTTGGCGATAATCAGAGTTTGCAGATCACTATGGTTCCACAAGAGCATTACAAAGATCTCGATGCACTTAAAACTTATAGTGTGCAGGAACTGCAGACATTCTACGTCCCTCCAGGCGAAAAGGTGAAAAAGCGATCATATTCTACTGATCTGGGGAAACCAAAGTGGCAAAAAAGTTTGGCGTGGCGCCGATTCTATGCTCGACAGGCTCCAGTCCATCCGTCTGCCTAGATATTACACGGATGGCTTGAAAAGGCTATTGAAGCGCCAAGGGGTACCCTTCAAACAGACCACTCGATAAGCTCGGTTCTACAACAGGATTTGGGTTGTCCCTGGAACTCAGCGTAAGTTTCCCAACGGGAGAATGGAAACAAAGGGGCTTGGATATCTTCAATCCAGAAAATGGGAGCGAGTCCATGGCAGCAACGTCATACATGACTTCGATGAAGAAGGAGACATTCTGTTAAGAGAGACCGATCCTGAACCAAAACAAGGTCCTGTCATCAAAATGTCGAGCCTGTCATTTGAAGAAAGAATAGAGAAGCTGGTAAGGGAAGCAGGTCAAAAGATCCAGGATGACCATAACCGTGAGATGGCCATTTACGAAAAAGTCAGGATGCAACGCCTCCTTCAACAGGCCGCGGAGAATGACAATGCTCTTCCTTATCAACCCGTCATACAAAAGGCCCGACGCAGAGGCAAAAATAAATTAAAGAGCGGGAAAAGCGTTCGAGAGCGACAAAGCGGGACCAAGAAGCCATGCGATCGGGAATCAAGCAATCTGGATTCGTTCCTTATAAAGAAGATGAGTCGAGCATACTCTTTTCCTCAGAACAAAACACGGAAGATATTTGATCTTGCTATAAGACATCAAATGATTACACTTCCGGAGTCTAAACACCCCGAGCAAGCCAACGGAGTCTCTCACCCAGACTATTGCTCTTATCACCGAGCAATAGGACATCCTCTCGAAGACTGCTTCACCTTCAAGAACTGGGTCGAAGACCAATATCAGCTCGGCAAGTTCGCTCTATCCAGCAGTCGGCAGGTAACTCCACCGCAGAATCACGAACCAAAAGCTGCGCATACAGCGAAAGTAGAACCAGATCAACATCGGTCTTGGAAGCGAGCTCGTACTTGTTATATGATAACGCTATCAAAAGAAGAGCCCGAGAATATAGATGACCTCCCATGGTGCTTCAAAAACAACGATGACGAGGTGATCTCAGAGTTTCCACCGGCGCCAAAAGAGCTGGAAGATGGAATGCATACCACTGCAGATGATCTCAAGAAAATTGATTTGGGGACGACAAGTGATCCGCGGCCGACATTCGCCAGTGAGTTGCTGTCTGAAGAAAGGGTAGCTATACTAAAAGACGTGCTTATGCAGCATAAGGATTGCTTCGCGTGGAACTATTCCGAGATATCAGGACTAGACACAGAGATTGTTGTCCACAAATTGTCCATATCCCCGGACGTCAAGCCAATCAAAGAAGCGCCGAGAAGAATGTGGCTCGAGCTTGAGATGAGCATCAACGCCGAGGTCAAGAAGCTAATCGACTCTAGCTTCATCCAAGAGGTGCAGTATCCTGACTGGATCGCCAACATCGTCCCGGTGATGAAGAAAAATGCGACAGTATATATATGTATGGACTTTCGGGATCTCAATAAAGCCTACCCGAAAGACGACTTCCCAGTACCGGTCACCGAGCTGATGATAGATAATACATCCACTCACGAAGTCTTCTCCTTCATGGATGGCTCGTCAGGATACAATCAGATAAAGATGCATCCCGAGGACCAGAAGCATACCGCTTTTCAGACCCCTTTGGGTATATTCTGCTACAAGGTGATGCCCTTCGGTTTAAAGAACGCTGGTGCCACCTATCAGAGGGCCATGACGAAGATCTTCGATGACCTCATATATGAAATCGTCGAATGCTATATCGACGACCTTGTGGTGAAAAGCAAATCATACGAGGAACATCTAGAGCATCTGAAGATCGTATTTCAACGCCTCCGGCAATAGAACTTGAAGATGAACCCTCTCAAATGCGCGTTCGGAGTTTCCTCAGGCAAGTTCCTAGGATTCATCGTCCGATACCGGGGTATCAAGATAGATCCGTTAAAGATCAAAGCGATTTTGGAGATGCCCCCACCAAGGACTCTCAAGCAATTGCGATCTCTCCAAGGGAAGATCGTGTATATCCGGCGATTTATAGCCAATCTCTCAGGAAAGTGCCGTCCTTACAGTCACCTAATGAAGAAGGGAACCCCTTTCGTCTGGCAACGCAAATGCCAAAATGCACTGGACGAAATCAAGCAATACCTGCAAAATCCGTCGGTACTGTCCGCTCCTGTTAAAGCAAAACCTCTCATTCTGTATATAACCGCCCTTGAAGGTTCCTTAGGGGCATTATGGGCACAAGAGAATGACCAAGGGAAAGAGAGAGCCCTCTACTATTTGAGTCGAGTTTTACTGGGAGCAGAAAGCAATTATTCTCCCATTGAAAAACACTGCCTGGCATTGATCTTCGCGATAATGAAGCTTAGGCACTATGCGTTGGTGCATGAAGTCCGTCTCATATCGAAGGTGGATCCTCTCAAGTATTTGATGTCAAAGGCCATATCGACAGGGCGGCTCGCTAAATGGGCCCTGCTCTTGATGGACTTCTCGATAACTTATCAGCCTCTAAAGGCAGTGAAAGGCCAGGCCATCGCCGATTTCCTCGCTGAGCATCCGATACCTGCCGATTCTCCCTTGAATTGCGAACTTCCAGACGAACATGCGTTTGACACGATGACGGAAGTGATACCCGGTGGGAACTTTACTTCGATAGAGCATCCTCCATGAAGAAGCGCAAACAAAACACCCCCATAATCAAATCAGGGGTAGGCCTCATCTTCGTAACTCCACAAGGAGGGATAATGTGCTTTGCCTTCTCCTTAACAGAGCCAAGGACAAATAATGAAGCCGAATATGAAGCCCTGATAGCAGGTCTCGAGATCGCCATCGACATGGGGATTGAAAGCCTCCGCATATACGGAGACTCCCAACTGGTCGTTAGTCAAGTAAACGGCGACTATCAAACGTGCAAACCAGAACTGGTGAAGTACGGCGAGAGGGTACAGCAACTGCTGACTCAAATCCCTTCCTACACCCGGAAAGCATACCGCGTGCGGAAAATAACAAGGCGGATGCATTGGCCAAGCTTGCTAAAGAATTGGCCGATGAGAACCTCGATGACGTGAGAATCATTGTACAAAGCCGTCGGGTCCTCGCACCGGCAGAAATATTTCCGGAATCGTCCGAAGGAAAGGGAATGACCAAGCAAGCGGCTCTACAAGTAAAAGACCAAGAAACGGTTGAGGATTGGAGAGAAGTCTTTATAGACTACTTCAAATCCCGTCGAACGCCTGAAAATGCGTCCTCAAAACATCAGCTCATGAAGCGAGCTCTATCATTTGCCTTCGTCAATGATACCCTGTATAAAAGATCATTTGATTCTTTATAGCTAAGATGCCTGGGACCTGAAGAGGCAAGAAGAGTCATCCAAGAAGTTCACGACGGGCTCTGCGCTCACCAAGCCGGGCCGAAGATGAAACTGAAGATTAAAAGGATGGGTTACTATTGGCCCACGATGATTCAGGACTGCCTCGAGTATGCGAAGCAATGCCACTCATGCCAGATCCATGGGGATTTTATCCATCAGCATCCAAATCCACTGCATTCAACGGTGGCTAGCTGGCCGTTTGAAATATGGGGAACTGACATAACCGGCCCCATCGAACCAATATCGTCCAGAGGACATCAATTCATTTTGGCGACAACTGATTACTTCTCCAAATGGGCAGAAGCAGTACCGCTGAGGGAGGTGAAGACAGAGAATATCCTCCATTTCTTCAAAACACATGTCATTTATCGGTTTGAAACTCCGCGATGGATTATCTCCGATAATGGGCCAGCCTATAGAAGCCACAAGATCAGCCGCTTCGCACAACAGTATAACATAGACTGGAGATACTCATCAGTCTATAATCCCCGAGCTAACGGTCTAGCTGAGGCTTTCAACAAGACCTTAACAAAAATCGTGAAAAAGACGGTGTCCCGAAATAAGAAGGACTGGCACGAGAGACTGCATGAAGCTCTCTGGGCGTACCGGACTACGTTCAAAACGGCCACGAACACAACTCCGTACGCATTGGTATTCGGTACAGAGACGGTACCCCCCTCGAGATAGAACTACCCTCTCTACGATTAGCAGTTTGTAACCAGCTAACGGACGAAGAGAGTGCTCACCTTCGGCTTGAGGAGCTCGATGCCCTTGATGAAACCCGACTCATAGCGCAACAAAATCTGGAGGCTTATAAAGCTAAAATGACGCGCTCATATGAAAAGTTGACTAGGCCGAGGACATTCCGCCAAGGCGAACTCGTGCTAGTGGTTAAAAGACCTATGATCCCTAATCGTGCTAAACGGGAGAAATTCGAGCCAAACTATGAAGGCCTGTATATCATAGACAAAGTTTACCAGGGTGGAGCCTATCTACTCATGGACATGCATGGCGAAAGGCCCTTCAGGCTAATAAATGGTCGCTTCTTGAAGAAATACTATGCCTAACGAGTCACGGCCCAGGCCAATGATAGATGACGACGACTATGTCCGCCTGCTATCTTCCTAAGCCCAAACTCTATAAGTGGTAACCGGCTTCCTTTACAATGTACCGAAATGTCTTTAAACTAAAAACGGACCGAAACGTTCTTAAACTAACAATGGACCGAAACGTCCTTAAACTGACGACGGACCGAAACGTCCTTAAACTGACGACGGACCGAGACGTCCTTAAACTAACAACGGACCACTATGTCCTAAAACTAGCCGCTGACCGAGATGTCAATAAACTACGGTGGATTGCAGCATCCCAAAGCTGATACAAAAAAAGAATAAAAAAAAGAGAGAGAAAAGAAAACGGTATGTTCATAAGCAAAATGGGCACGGATGAAAATCCGAAAGGGCTCCGTGAGTAAAAACAGCAGGGCTACCGGCGAGTTTTGTGAAAACCCGAAAGGGCGCTGTTTACCTCAATCAGAGCAAAGCTCTGTTCAAATTCTAAGGCGGGAAATGAAGCAACGCTTCTGTTTCCCCCAATAAGAGCAAAGCTCTGTATTGAAAATTAAAATTAAAATAAATGAAGCAACGCTTCAGATCCCCCGCGCTGTGCAAAGAGCGCCACGTGTCAAAATCAGACACACTAGCGCAGGGAGCGCAGCGCCCAAGGTAGCGTACTCCATCAGAGCAAAAAAAAACTACAGTTACGCAAGCGCACTTGCGCTGCGTTGTGCGCTGCGCGACACGTGTCAGCGCAGATGCGCACAAAAAAAAAATTCAGCTGCGCGACACGTGTCACGCTCTGGAGAATTTGTGCCAGGCAGAATTAAAATTCTGAGAAATCTTTTCTGTTCATGTTAGAACAAGAAGATTTTCTTCTGTAAAACAGAGGCATTCGGATCAAAGATCCAACGGTGGGGAAAATTCCCCAAATCACTCAGAGAAAGATCTTTTTAACAAATTTAACTAATTTATGAGCACTATAAAAAGGACCCCAGACCTCAATTCAAAGGGATCAACATTTTTTTTTTAAAAAAAAGAGAGAGAAAGAGGACTCTGAAGAACTCCTCAAGAACCAAAAAGGTAAAAACCTTTGAAAGAAGAGGAAATTCTATTATGAACAGATCAGTGATCTAAAAACAAGATCATTGATCTTTAAACATAACTAAATAAAATGAATAAATAAAAATAAAAATAGTGCTTTGCACTTTTTCATGAACCTTTGGTTCTTTAAGATAAGAAAAAACTTATCTTTTCCTTTGATCTAAATTAGATCAAGAAATCTAACAGTGCTTTGCACTTCTGTTCTTGAATCTAAAACATTCTCAAATTAATAGTGCTTTGCACTTATAAATCTGCACTGTTGCGCTCTTGGGCGCTTGCGCTCTCTAATTGGCGCAAAGCGCCTGATAAATGCAATGCATTTCCTAAAAGGGTCAGGCCCAAATCAAAAAGACCAAACAGGCCAAAATAAATTGCAAAGCAATAAAAGGGCAGAACCCAAATAAAAATGATACTCTGCATCATTTATAAAGGGGAGAGCCCAAAACAAATTGATGCTCTGCATCATTTATAAAGGGCAGAGCCCAAAACAAATTGATGCTCTGCATCCTTCTGGGAAAAGCCCAAATAAAAATAAAAAAAAGAAATGCAATGCAGAAGCAAATAAAATGTTGAACATTTCAACTGGACTTAGCCCAATTTTGGCCATAAGTCCTTAAATTAAATTGACTGAGCAAAATTGCTCTCTTAAATCAATTTACTATCGGTTCAAGGGTACATCTCCGAACTTCTCTGACACTTCTCGTTGTAATTCTTCAACGACATCAGAGAGGCGACGGGTCCCAACGACCACACATGAATATGGACTGCAGGGTCCTTAAACTCGTGGACCAAAACGTCCTTAAACTAATGTTGGACCGAAACGTCCTTAAACTAATTTGGACCGGAACGTCCTTAAACTAATGTTGGACCGAAACGTCCTTAAACTAATGTCGGACCACCACGTCCCTAAACTGGAACATGGACCACCACGTCTCTAAACTGGAGCATGGACCACCACGTCCCTAAACTGGAGCATGGACCGCAACATCCCTAAACTACCTATGGACCACTACGTCCCTAAACTGGAACAATAGAGCCTCCAAATGCTCTTTTGCCGGATCTAAACGATCCCGTTTAAGTTGATCTTAGCCCCCAAACACGGCTAACGTATCCTTAAACATTCAAACGGACTATAAAACTCCAATCAACTTTGGTTCAAGGGTACATCTCCGAACTCCTCTGACACATGTCGTTGTAATCCTTCAACGTCGTCAGAGAGGTGACGGGTCCCGACGGCCATATATTAAATGGACCACTACGTCCTTAAACTGGAAATGGATCTAGATGATCCCGTTAAGTTGATCTTAGTCTCAAAACAGACTAACGTATCCTTAACGAACGTTTAAGTTGATCTTAGTCTCAAATGCGGCTAACGTATCCTTAAACTAAAAACACCAAACCCAAATCTAAGTAAATACGGATTTGGACTAGTCCACGTCCTACGGGCGACGGCATTACTCAGTCTCCGTATACAATCCACGGGCAACCACAAACAAAACAAACACCCACGACACGAAGTGAAATTCTGGAGAAGGAGAAAGTTGTTACCGTGATGCGGTAGCGTAATTAACTGCAGGGGCTTGTGCCTGCAGGGAAGAGCGTCCCCACAATCAAAAGCCCCTCAAGAGAGGGGGAATCTGACGAAATCTGCTACATCGGCCGCATCCGTCTAAACCTCCGATACACGGTGCCATAAATCAACTTGGCATCTTCGGAGAGGTAGACGGATAAAACCAAATAACATCTGTCCCGAATCTCAGCGACAGGACATCGCGGTCCTGTGCGCCGTCCTTCGGAAGGGAACAGATTCTGGCACGCCCGGTGGGACCTTTTCCACTTTCCACTCCACACTTCGTGTGTCATGTTCGCGAACGAATCCCGATTTACTGTGGTTGCCTGTGGATTCAAGGTACTAAGATTTGGTGTCTTGCTCCGTGCAGAAAACAGAAGATCAATGGCTTCAAACTGCACTGCCTACAACTGCAATTCTCGCTCGGTCCTTGCTGGAGGAGTGACTTATGGGCCCCAAGCGGCCTCCCTTTTCAAAATGCCGGTGGAGCAGGTGGCTCAAACCACCACTGGACTATTTTTTGGGACCATGCTCCCACCAATGAGCTTCAACGCCCCAATGACATTGCAAGAAGCTCCAAAGAAGTCGGTCTTCGATCGACTTATCACTGCCGCGACCCCTCTCAACAGGTCGCCCAGCTCCACTGCTTCAGGTTTTAATGGATTAGGCCAGAACTCCATCGGGCCCATGAAGAAGCCTGCCATACCAGAAGACGTTATCCCGAAGCGGATAGCCATCCCAGCTCCCGTTCTTGGCGAAGTCACCAAGGTTGCTTCCCATGCTCGGAAGTCCGCTTCTGACAGGTTGGCCGTCCCCGTTCAATGGACGTCGATCTTTAAAAGGCTGGTACCAGCATATTCTGACCAACACGGGGGACATGAGGAGGTCACCCCTATAGCTGAAACAACTCCATTAGCACGACATGCTCTACGTCGCCACTGGCGCCGAGTAAAGAAGGCTGGGGGCAACTCTCCCTCTGGGATAACTCCGCCAGCTCCAACGGTGGGGACCGATGCTGCTGTTCCAACCGGGAAAAGCTTTGAATTGCTAAACACGGTGTGCAGAAACTCTCCTACTGCGGTGCTGAAGCGAACTCCTCCACCTATGGAGAATACTCCAGAGAAGAAGCTAGAACAGCCCCCTCAACGGCTGTCCAGTAAAATTTACAGAGTCTGGCGACAGGTCCAGGAGTCAGTGATTGATGAAAACTATCTCCGCCAACGGAAAAAAATGAAGGTTCGGCAAGAGAAGGATTACTCCGTCAAGCCCCAAAAACCAATAGTTACCCGGGTGCCCATTACAACGGCCCCCTTAACTCCAATCACTTAGAAGAAAAGGAGGCCGCAAAAAGCCCCTGTGAACATGGCGAAGCATAAAAGCGCTGAACACAAACGCCCTAAATCTGGGGGCATGGTGGTGCACACTGTTTATATGGCTTCTGGAAAGGAGGAAAGCCGCACTTCTACGGGCCACCGACCGCTCACCCGATCCGTGACGAAAGCCCAGGAGCAACAACAAAAGCTTCAGGAAATGATGACTACAATGGCTGCACTCACTGAGCCAAAAGAAAGCTCTGAAACGTCTTCGGATGAGCGTCAAGAACAAGAAACCGACGCTGACTTTTTACGCAGAGTCCTCGAAAAGAGGGACAAAGAAGCTGCAGAGCAAGCGGCTAACATAAAACAGATGGCGCTTCTCTTCCAAGACATGGTGGGAATGATGTTACAGCCGGACCCTCCAGCTGAAGACCCTCCGATCATTATTGAAGACGATAAAGAGGAGACATCTAATCCTCCTCCGGCTCATTCAACAGCCAAGGAGGAAACCATTTCCAAAGCTGCACTAGATGACTATATAGCTCAGCAAATACGAGCTCATCAGGCGAGTGAAGCGGCTAGCCAAGTCGTCAAAACTGGGCGACCATACCCGAGCTGGTATGACCAAATCAGTTACCCGCCGGGATATACGATCCCTATGTTCCATGTATACAAGGGGACGGGAAATCCGCATCAGCACGTCGCTCAATTCAGAGCCTTATGTGGCAACACTGGCGGCGATGATAAACTCTTGCTCCGCCAATTCGTCGGCAGCTTATCGGAGACGGCGTTCGAGTGGTACTCTGAACTCCCAAATGACTCTGTCAAGACATTCGCAGAGATGGAGTTGCTATTCACCCAGCATTTTGCAAGCGCTAGCGAACGCACCCCAATCACGGCATTGATCAATGCCAGGGTGAAGCCTGCAGAAACTTAGGTCCAGTATGCGATACGGTGGCGTAATCTATGGTCAAAGTGCGAGCAGCGCATCGAAGAAGCTCCTGCCGTGGGCATGTTCGTGGGTACTCTCGACCCTCAAGCGACCATCTCCCAATTCATGATGTTTTTTAAGCCGACCACCTTCCAGGCCTTGATTGACAAGCTGGCCCAAATGGACCAGGTGGGCCATGAACCATCTCCTTCAAAGACAGAGCCTTGGAATGAAAAGGGCAAAGGGAAAGCAACCTTTGTTGCCAATACTCAACAACGGTCGAGCAACTTAAAGCCGGTTGTCCGTCAAAACAATATGCGTCCACGCCCATCCCTCGAGGAGAGACTGGGACGTCCTTACTCGTTTCCTCAGGATAAAACGAGAAAACTGTTCGAGCTGGCAGTGCGCAACAGACTCATCAATCTGCCGAGTCCAAAACGTCCGTTGCAACCAAGCGATGTCAACGATCCCAATTATTGCTCTTACCACCAAACGATAAGTCACCCGATCGAGGATTGTTTCGTCTTTAAGGGATGGATCGAGGATCGGTACCTACAAGGCAAGTTCGTGCTGTCGGAAAACTGGAAGGTAAACCCACCACAGCCGCACTCTCCAAAGAAGACGGACACGCCGGGGGCAGTTTGTTCTTTAGTCAAGGATGAAAACGATGGAGAAAACTCATCAGATGAATCCGAAGACTACGTAGTGACTTGTCATATGATTTCTCACTCACTGACAGATAATAAAGAAGCTTCTTGCGCCGAGAAACCAATGGCGAACCCCGAACCGGAAATTCTACAGCCATCAGACGAGCTGATCGATGTCTTCCTAAATGAAATTCGTCTGAAAGCAAAAGCCAATCAAGAGCGTGAAATGGCCATACTGGAAAAAGCCAAGGCATTCCCGTCAAATCAAAAGCCATCCACCGCGGATAAAAACAAATTCAAGACGAGGAAAAGGTTCGCCAAAGCTTTATCAGTATGAATGAAGCTACCGCCCTTTGAAGAAAATACTCTCGCTGAGGTAGAGATGCACCCTAACTTTTGCTTATATCATCAGAAGATCATACATCCTACCGAAGACTGCGAAAATTTTAACTGTTGGTGGCAAGGGTATGTCGCTCAAAAGCAACACTTCGACAGGACAAAATGTGAAGCTTGTATACATCGAAAAAATGCGATAGATGATCGCAAAAGAGCCGCCGACGATTGTCATACGGCCGACTCTAAGGTATCGCAAATTATCACCTTTGGAAGCGACTCTGACGAAGAAGCTACCCCCAACCCTTCCCTCAGGGAATCTATTTCAAAAATGAAGGAATTGAGGAGCTGCGAGAACGTTCAGCCATGCAATCGCACGCTACTCGGAAAAAATCCCGGCCCCGCAAACAACGGAGCGAACAAAAAGGATAAAGGAAAAGGAAAAACAGCCTTCGTCGCCAAGGCTCAACAACAATTAAGTGACCCTAGACCGGTTGCTCGCCAAAGCAACAAGCGGCAACCCCTTCAGGAAAAGTTGAAACGTCCTTACTCGTTTCCGCAAGATAAAACAAGGGGACTGTTCGAGCTGGCAGTGTGCGACAGACTCATCAATCTGCCGAGTCCAAAACGTCCGTTGCGGCTAGGCGATGTTAATAATCCTAATTATTGCCCTTACCATCAAACGGTAGGTCATCTGATCGAGGATTGCTACGTCTTCAAGAACTGGGTTGAAGACCAATACCAACAAGGCAAGTTCGCACTGTCCGAAAATTGGAAGGTGAACCCGCCACAACCGCATGCTCCGAGAAAGATGGATACGCCGGGGGCATCATGGTCAGTCATAGAGAAAGACCCATAGACCGAAAAGTCAATAAACTAGATATTCGCCTCAAATACGGCGACGGCGGACCGAGATGTCCTTAAACTAATGATGGACCGCAATGTCCTAAAACTTGCAAAGGACCGAAACGTCCTTAAACTAATACCGCAGCATCTTTAGGCCGACGAGGTGAATAAAAAAATATAAATAAAGAAAAATATAATAAATAAAAACGGTATGTCCATAAGCAAAAAGGGCACGGATGAAAACCCGAAAGGGCTCCGTGAGTAAAAACAGCAGGGCTACCGGCGAGTGTTCGTGAAAACCCGAAAGGGCGCGACCTCGTAAAAAAAAAGAGAAAAAGAAAATTAAAAAAAAAACAAAAAAAAACGGTATGTCCATAAGCAAAATGGGCACGGATGAAAACCCGAAAGGGCTCCGTGAGTAAAAACAGCAGGACTACCGGCGAGTGTTTGTGAAAACCCGAAAGAGCGCAACCTCGTTAAAGAACACTTACAAGATCCTCTCGACCTTGTAAGGAGAAACCACCCGCGTGAGATCCTTACGACTCACAAGGGAGCAACACACTTAGGGATCCCCACGATTCCTAAGGAGAAAATACACTTGCGAGATCCTCACGACTCGTAAGAAGAACTCTCTTATGGGACCCTCACGGCTCATAGGATTTGAAAGTCTTAAGTTACAGAGACCTAAACCTGTGCTTAAGCAAACCCCCACAAAGTTCCGATAATGCCCTACAAGTGGCTCAATACTGACCCTTGTATACAATCCACGGGCGCGAATAAACATTTCCCAAACTAAGTCCCATCCGAGGCTAGGGATATGTTCGAACGGTGAATAACCCTTGCAAATCTTCTCGATTTACAAGGAGAAAACCCTCCTGTGGGATCCTTACGACTTACAGAGGAACATGCACTTAGGAATCCTCACGATTCCCAAGGAGAAAATACACCTACAAGATCCTCACGACTTGTAGGGAGAAATACCTTTGTGAAACCCTTACGGCTCATGAAGTCAAAAGCCTTAGCCAACAGGACCTTAACCCTGTTTGCTAAGCCCCCTTTGTTCGACATCGACGGAGGCAGATGATGATTCACTCCTGGCAATATCCCAGTTGTAGCGATACTGATGCCTAAATCGGTATCAAATTCCAAGTCCTTTTATGGCAGATGATGATTCGCTCCTGGCAATATTCCGGTTGTAGCGATGCTGATGCTGAGATTGGCACCAAATTCCAAGTTCTACGCTCGCGATAAAAATCAGCGAGCTGAAAATGCATATTAAATAGCCAAAATGATGGGTCAACTTGCAACAAAAGCAGCAAGTAAAAACGTATGCACACGAAATAGCCGAAATGATTGGGCAACTCGTAATAAAAAAAACAGCGAGTAAAAAAAAATATATATAGCCGAAATGATTGGGCAACTCCTAATTAAAAACAGCGAGTAAAAATAAAATAAATAGCCAAAATGATTAGGCAACCGCAATAAAAAGCAGCGAGTAAAAAGAAAAAATAGCCGAAATGATTGGGCACCGCGAAAAATAGCCGAAATGATTGGTCAATCGCGATTTTCGCGATATAAAAAGCTGAAATGATAGAGCATCGCGGAAAGAATAAAAAAAATGAAAGAATGAAACTTTTTGCCCTACAGGTGAAATCACATCGATCCCTGTATATAATCCAGGGGCACAGATAAAGAGGGAACCATACCTTCCCAACAGGCTCCATCAGAAAGCGAAGCCGAATCTCGACGGTTCATAGACAACCTAGAGACAATCTCGACATTTGTCGCAATATTACAGACACGATGTCAACAAATGAAGCAAACGAAAATCCCGAGCTTCAGGGTCTCGACGTCAACATCGACAACTTAGAGATCACCAACGGCGTTTCTCCTCACTCCAACTAGATGCAGACATGACGTCAACAACCGACCTCAGAATCGCAACGAAACGGAACCATGGAAAAGTCTCTAGTTCAAAATCTCAATGGCCACATCTGCAGCCTGGAGACCAACAACGGTGTGCCTCCTCATTCCAGCAGGACACAGATGTTACACCATCAAGCGGAGCGAAGGAAAAATCCCAGCTTCACCTCAGCATTCGTCTCGATACAGTAGACGCAATGTCAACAACAGCGTTCCTCCGCAGTCCAGCTGGAGGCAGATGCAACGTCAACAAAAGACCTCACGGTCGAAACAAAGCGGAGTAACGGCAAAATCCCAACTCCACCTTAGCATTCGTCTCGTTACAGCAGACGCAATGTCAACAACGGCGTTCCTTCGCAGTCCAGCAGGGTGTACATGCAAAGTTAACAAAAGACCCCATGGTCGAAACTAAGCGGAGTGACGGCAAAATCCCAGCTCCACCTCAGCATTCGTTTCAATACACCAGACGCAGTGTGAGCAAATGAAGCGAAGGCCAAATTCCTAGCTTCAAGGTCTTAACGGCAAGTCATATAAAGCCTGAAAGACCACCGGAGATCATCTCCCATGGAGTGGTCACCTCCTCGACGTTCGTTTCGATTCAGCAGACGAGTTGTCACCCCAGCGTTCTTCCTCCAGCAGGGATTCGGACGTGACAAAGCAAACGAAGCGAAGGCCACATTCCTAGCTTCAACGTCTTTACGGTAACTCACATAAAACCGGAAAGACAATCGGAGATCATCTCGCACCAGCACAGAGTGGTCACCACCTTGACGTTCGTCTCGATACAGCAGACGAAATGTCAACCCCAGCGTTCTTCCTCCAACAGGATTTGGACACACCAAAGCAAACGAAGCGAAGGCCACATTCCTAGCTTCGACGTCTTGACGGTAACTCATATAAAACCGGAAAGACAATCGGAGATCATCTCGCACCAGCACAGAATGGTCACCACCTCGACGTCCGTCTCGATACAGCAGACGAGATGTCACCCCAACGTTCGTCTCGACACAGCAGACGCAACGTCATCAAAAAAACGGAGCCACGGCAAAATCCCTAGTTCCCACCGCAACATTCGTCTCGATACAGCAGACGCAATGCCAGCAAATGAAGCAAAGGCTAAATTCCTAGCTTCAGGGTCTTGACGGCAACTCACATAAAACCCGAAAGACTATCGGAGATCATCCCCACACCAGCGCGGAGTGGTTATGACTCATCGGGGCTCACCAAAATAAGCCTAACCTCAAGTAAAAAGCGACATGGCAAATTCCTAACGCTTGCTCTTCCGACGGTCAAACTGCCAAGGAGGATTGCTTGAAGACGTCTTGTCCAGCCCCCGAAAGGATCAGAGACACGGCAGTCGCAGGGCTACTCGAACAGCACGATTGCCTATCGAGGACTATATCAGCTTATGCGACGGTACGATGGCCAAAACCCTAAGTACCACCAACCTTAACGGGCTTCTGTCGTAAAGAGCAGAGGTTAAATGCGACGTTAAGATGTTCTTGTGAGAAACGCTCGATTCGTCTCGACTTGTGAAAAAATTGTCGAGGCAGCTCGACTCGTGAGATAAAGCCTTAGGCAGTGGGCATAAAAGAAACATGTTTCCTAAGCGCTGGGACCCCGCAAGTTGACCCAAAACGGTCTCTTGCATACCATCCACGGGTCTCACTCTCCAACGTCGAACTTCGACAAGGAGGGGAACAACCGCTTACAAGTCCTCTCGACTCGTAAGAGGGAAAAATCTCTTATAAGATCCTTACGACTTATAAGAGAAAACACACTTAGGGATCTTCACGATTCCTAAGGAGAAAACCCACCTACGAGATCCTCTCGATCCGTAGGGAGAAAAGTCTCTATGAGACCCTCACGGCTCATAGAGTTGAAAATTCTTAGGCAGCAGATCTGAACCTGCGGCCTAAGCCCTCGCTATCTCGTGAAGAAATCAAGAAGCTTACTCTATTACCTGCTAATTGTGACGACATGCTGAGAAAGAGGAAAAGCAACAAAAAGAGCATCCGATTTACATTTGATCAAGCGTTCAAGACACATTCATTCATGCATGGGCAAAAAGACTCAGGACAAAAGATATATAATAAAGACAAGCTGGGATAAAAAAAATTAAAAAATAATTTTTTTGCTCGAAGTTCTTACAGTCATAAAAACAATAAACGAAAGTTACAGTGGAATAACCTCAGATCCAGGGCATGGATTGAGGAATTCAAAAGCGACCCTATCTATGACTTTCCAAGCCTCGCAGACCATCCTAGTGTGCTTCCTTTCGCGAGCACAAGCGTCAGGGTCCCCCCTGATGTCTTCCACCCTCCGATAAGCAGCGAGTATGGCAGACTGTTGAAAGACCTCGTGCAAGAGATCGATAAGACTGTCTCTCCGTCTCTTTGAGATAAAGTTCAACAGGTACACTGAGTGCACCTTATCCTCAGCGGCATCCAGCGCCCTAAGCGGCATACCGGAACAGAACAGGGGAAGCGCTTCCCAGATGGCTCCCACGATAAGCTTAAGTAGGGAGGAACGCCGGGGAAGCAGAGGACCATTGTACGCATCGAAGCGGCTCATTATTTCAGCACACTCCTCGTTTGTGAACTCTCGATTTTGAGAGCGGCCAAGTCGGCGGATGTCCCCGTAAGAGATGATCTCGTTAAGAGCATACATGTGGGCGTCCATTATTCCTGTGAAAGAGGATCAACAGAATTATCAGAAAGACTGATTAAGCAAAACGATATAATACACCGAGGAATAAAACGCCATCGTTAAACTCCAAGATCAATGAAAAACTCCCAGGAGTTCTGTTGAATGATTTGGAAGGAGCAAAGCTCCATTAATGAAATGAGAAAATACAGGGAAGATCTTTCAGAGAGCAAAGCTCTATTAATGGAACCCTAATAGGGCTCTCCTTAGTCTTCTATAGACCCCCTTAGAGCAAAGCTCTGCTAAGTGAAATCCTAAATGGGTCTTCTTTAGATCAGGGATCTATTGAGAGCAAGGCTCTTAAAACTGATTTAATTTAATCAAAATTAATATTTTTACCTAAAATTCTCTAAAGTTGAAATTTTAAAAGTGTTTAAACAAGAGAGCAGGGCTCTGAGTTCTGAAAGTAAAATTGTGAAGATGAAAATCATCTAAAGGACCAAAGGTCCTAGTTATAGGCATCAAATACCCTTTCAACTCCCAAGAGTTACCGCAACGGTTGGAATTCCACTACTGTTGCGCTCACGTTTAGAGCCACGTAAGCGCAACGGTGGGGGGCATTTGTTTACCCCAATCAGAGCAAAGCTCTGTTCAAATTCCAAGGCGGGAAACGAAGCAACGCTTCTGTTTCCCCCAATAAGAGCAAAGCTCTGTATTGAAAATTAAAATAAAAATAAATGAAGCAACGCTTCAGATCTCCCGCGCTGTGCAAAGAGCGCCACGTGTCAAAATCAGACACACCAGCGCAGGAAGCGCAGCGCCCAAGGTAGCGTACTCCATCAGAGCCAAAAAAAAAATTCAGCTGCGCGACACGTGTCAGCGCAGATGCGCAAGCGCAGATGCGCTGCGCGACACATGTCACGCTCTGGAGCATTTGTGCCAGGCAGAATTAAAATTCTGAGAAATCTTTTCTGTTCTTGTTAAAACAAGAAGATTTTCTTCTGTAAAACAGAGGCCTTCGGATCAAAGATCCAACGGTGGGGAAAATTCCCCAAATCACTCAGAGAAAGATCTTTTTAACAAATTTAACTAATTTATGAGCACTATAAAAAGGACCCCAGACCTCAATTCAAAGGGATCAACATTTTTTTTAATAAAAAAAGAGAGAAAGAGGACTCTGTAGAACTCCTCAAGAACCAAAAAGGTAAAAACCTTTGAAAGAAGAGGAAATTGTCTTATGAACAGATCAGTGATCTAAAAACAAGATCATTGATCTTTAAACATAACTAAATAAAATGAATAAATAAAAATAAAAATCGTGCTTTGCACTTTTTCATGAACCTTTGGTTCTTTAAGATAAGAAAAAACTTATCTTTTCCTTTGATCTAAATTAGATCAAGAAATCTAACAGTGTTTTGCACTTCTGTTCTTGAATCTAAAAGATTCTCAAATTAATAGTGCTTTGCACTTATAAATCTGCACTGTTGCGCTCTTGGGCGCTTGCGCTCTCTGATTGGCGCAAAGCGCCTGATAAATGCAATGCATTTCCTAAAAGGGTCAGGCCCAAATCAAAAAGACCAAACAGGCCAAAATAAATTGCAAAGCAATAAAAGGGCAGAACCCAAATAAAAATGATGCTCTGCATCATTTATAAAGGGGAGAGTCCAAAACAAATTGATGCTCTGCATCATTTATAAAGGGCAGAGCCCAAAACAAATTGATGCTCTGCATCCTTCTGGGCAAAGCCCAAATAAAAATAAAAAAAGAGATGCAATGCAGAAGCAAATAAAATGTTGAACATTTCAACTGGACTTAGCCCAATTTTGGCCATAAGTCCTTAAATTAAGTTGACTGAGCAAAATTGCTCTCTTAAATCAATTTACTATCGGTTCAAGGGTACATCTCCGAACTTCTCTGACACTTCTCGTTGTAATTCTTCAACGACGTCAGAGAGGCGACAGGTCCCAACGACCACAAATGAATATAGACTGCAGGGTCCTTAAACTCGTGGACCGAAACGTCCTTAAACTAATGTTGGACCGAAACGTCCTTAAACTAATTTGGACCGGAACGTCCTTAAACTAATGTTGGACCGAAACGTTCTTAAACTAATGTCGGACCACCACGTCCCTAAACTGAAACATGGACCACCACGTCTCTAAACTGGAGCATGGACCACCACGTCCCTAAACTGGAGCATGGACCGCAACGTCCCTAAACTATCTATGGACCACTACGTCCCTAAACTGGAACAATAGAGCCTCCAAATGCTCTTTTGCCGGATCTAAACGATCCCGTTTAAGTTTATCTTAGCCCCCAAACGCGGCTAACGTATCCTTAAACATTCAAACGGACTATAAAACTCCAATCAACTTTGGTTCAAGGGTACATCTCCGAACTCCTCTGACACATGTCGTTGTAATCCTTCAACGTCGTCAGAGAGGTGACGGGTCCCGACGGCCATATATTAAATGGACCACTACGTCCTTAAACTAGAAATGGATCTAGACGATCCCGTTAAGTTGATCTTAGTCTCAAAACAGACTAACGTATCCTTAACGAACGTTTACGTTGATCTTAGTCTCAAATGCGGCTAACGTATCCTAAAACTAAAAACACCAAACCCAAATCTAAGTAAATACGGATTTGGACTAGTCCACGTCCTACGGGCGACGGCATTACTCAGTCTCCGTATACAATCCACGAGCAACCAAAAACAAAACAAACACCCACGACACGAAGTGAAATTCTGGAGAAGGAGAAAGTTGTTACCGTGATGCGGTAGCGTAATTAACTGCAGGGGCTTGCGCCTGCAGGGAAGAGCGTCCCCACAATCAAAAACCCCTCAAGGGAGGGGGAATCTGACGAAGTCTGCTACATCGGCCGCATCCGTCTAAACCTCCGATACACGGTGCCATAAATCAACTTGGCATCTTCGGAGAGGTAGACGGATAAAACCAAATAGCATCTGCCCCGAATCTCAGCGACAGGACATCGCGGTCCTGTGCACCGTCCTTCGGAGGGGAATAGGCACAACCTCGTCAGAATAAAAAAAGAGAGAAAAAAGAAAACGGTATGTCCATAAGCAAAATGGGCACTGATGAAAACCCAAAAGGGCTCCGTGAGTAAAAACAGCAGGGCTACCGGCGAGTTTTGTGAAAACCCGAAAGGGCGCAATCTCGTTAAAAGACACTTGCAAGGTCCTCTCGACTTTGTAAGAAGAATCCACCTGCGTGAGATCCTTACGACTCACAAGGCAGCAATACCATTAGGGATCCCCATGATGCCTAAGGAGAAATTACACTTGCGAGATCCTCACGACTCGTAAGGAGAACCCTCTTATGGGACCCTCACGGCTCATAAGATTCAAAAGTCTTAAGCTACAGGGATCTGAACCTTTTCTTAAACAGCCCCCACAACCTCCAATACTGCCCTACAAGCGGCTCAACACTGACCCTTGTATACAATCCACGGGCGTGAATAAACACTTCCTTAACAAAGTCCCATCCGTGACTAGGGATATATCTACACGGTGAACAACCCTTGTAAGTCCTTTCGACTTATAAGGAGAAAATACTCTTGTAAGATCCTTACGACTTATAAGAGACCGTACACTTAGAAATCCTCACGATTCTTAAGGAGAAAACGTACCTACGAGATCCTCATGACTCGCAGGGAGAAATACCTTTATGAGACCCTTACGGCTCATGAAGTCAAAAGCCTTAGTCAACACGATCTTAACCCTGTTTCCTAAGCCACCTTTGTTCGACATCGACAGAGGCAAATGATGATTCGCTCCTGGCCATATCCCAGTTGTAGCGATGCTGATGCCGAAATCGGTGTCTAAATCCAAGCTTGAGGTAAAAAGCCAGCTAGCCACACATGCATACGAAATAGCCGAAATGATGGGGCAACTTGCAAACAAAATCAGCAAGTAAAAATATATGCATGCAAAATAGCCGAAATGATTGGGCAACTCGCAATAAAAAGCAGCGAGTAAAAATAAAACAAATAGCCGAAATGATTGGGCACCGCAAAAAATAGACGAAATGATGGGGCAATCGCGACCTTTGCGATATAAAAGCTGAAATGATAGAGCATAGCAGAAAGAAATAAAAAAATGAATGAAATTTATGCCCTACAGGTGATATCACATCAATCCATGTATACAATTCAGGGGCGCAAATAAAGAGGGAATCACACCTTTCCTCCCCAGATTTTCATCAGAAGAAGAAGCCAAATCTCAACGGTTCACAGATAGCCTGGAGATCATCTCAACATTCGTCTCATTACAACAGACACAATATCAAGCAAAGAGGAACAGCGGCAACTCCCAGTTCCATGACTCGGCGGTGTACAGATGACCGAGAGTCAAACTTCGACTCCGTGAAATGCGGATAAAGTCAACCCTTCCTAGTTACGTGGAACACGGCTTATGTCAATCCTGACCCCGTGGGAAACGTCCAGAGTGGATCCTGGTCCTCGCAGAGCACGGCAATGACCCCGTGTGTAGCATCCAGAGCGGAGCCTGGTCCTCGCCGAACACATGAGTGAACCCGTGGGAAGCATCCAGAGCAAAATTCCTGGCTACGTGGAACGCGGCTTATGTCAATCCTGACCACGTGGGAAACGTCCAGAGCGGATCCTGGTCCTCGCAGAGCATGGCAATGACCCCGTGTGAAGCATCCAGTGCAGAGCCTGGTCCCCGCAGAACCAGGCAATGACCCCGTAGGAAGCATCCAGAGCAAAATCCCTGGCCATATGGAACGCGGCGTATGTCAATCCTGACCCCGTGGGAAATGTCCAGAGCGGATCCTGGTCCTCACAGAGCACGACAATGACCCCGTGTGAAGCATCCAGAGCGGAGCCTGCTCCTCGCCGAACACGGCAGTGAATCCGTGGGAAGCATCCAGAGCAAAATTCCTGGCTACGTGGAACGCGGCCTATGTCAACCCTGACCCCGTGGGAAACATCCAGAGTGGATCCTGGTCCTCGCAGAGCACGGCATTGACCCCGTATGAAGCATCCAGAGCGGAGCCTGTTCCTTGCCGAACACGGCAGTGAACCCGTAGGAAGCATCCAGAGAAAAATTCCTGGCTACGTGGAACGCGGCCTATGTCAACCCTAACCCCGTGGGAAACGTCCAGAGCGGATCCTGGTCCTCGCAGAGCACGACAATGACCCCGTGTAAAGCATCCGGAGCAGAGCCTGGTCCTCGCCGAACACGGCAGTGAACCCGTGGGAAGCATCCAGAGCAAAATTCCTGGCTACGTGGAACGCGGCCTATGTAAATCCTGACCCCGTGGGAAACGTCCAGAGCGGATCCTGGTCCTCGCAGAGCACGGCAATGATCCTGTGTGAAGCATCCAGAGCGGAGCCTGGTCCTCTTCGAACACGGCAGTGAACCCGTAGGAAGCATCCAGAGCAAAATTCCTGGCTACGTGGAACGCGGCTTATGTCAACCCTGACCCCGTGGGAAACGTCCAGAGCGGATCCTGGTCCTCGCAGAGCACGGCAACGACCCCGTGTGAAGCATCCAGAGCGGAGCCTGGTCCTCGCCAAACACGGCAGTGAACCCGTGAGAAGCATCCAGAGCAAATTCCTGGTTATGTGGAACGCGGCTTATGTCAATCCTGACCCCGTGGGAAACGTCCTGAGCTGATCCCGGTCCTCGCAGAGCACGGCAGTGACCCCGTATGAAGCATCCAGAGTGCAGCCTGGTCCTCGCCGAACACGGCAGTGAACCCGTGGGAAGCATCCAGAGCAAAATTCCAAGCTACGTGGAACGCGGCCTATATCAATCCTGACCCCATGGAAAACGTCCAGAGCGGATCCTGGTCCTTGTAGAGCACGGCAATGACCCTATGTGAAGCATCCAGAGCGGAGCCTGGTCCTCGCCGAACACGGCAGTAAAACCGTAGGAAGCATCCAGAGCAAAATTCCTAGCTACGTGGAACGCGGCCTATATCAACCCTGACCCCGTGGGAAACGTCCAGAGTGGAGCCTGGTCCTCGCCGAACACGGCAGTGAACCCGTGGGAAGCATCCAGAGCAAAATTCCTGGCTACGTGAAACGCGGCCTATGTCAACCCTGACCCCATGGGAAACGTCCAGAGCGGATCCTGGTCCTCGCAGAGCATGGCAATGACCCCGTGTGAAGCATCCAGAGCAGATCCTGGTCCTCGCCGAACACGGCAGTGAACCCGTGGGAAGCATCCAGAGCAAATTCCTGGTTACGTGGAACGCAGCTTATGTCAATCCTGGCCCCGTGGAAAACGTCCAGAGCGGATCCTGGTCCTCGCAGAGTACGGCAATGACCCCGTGCGATGTATCCAGAGCGGAGCCTGGTCCTCGCAGAATACGATAGTGAACCCGTGGGAAGCATCCAGAGCAAATTCCTGGTTACGTGGAACGCGGCTTATGTCAATCTTGACCCCGTGGGAAATGTCCAAAGCGGATCTTGGTCCTCGCAGAGCACGGCAATGACCCCATGTGAAGCATCCAGAGCGGAGCCTGGTCCTCGCCGAACACGGCAGTGAACCCATGGGAAGCATCCAGAGAAAAATTCCTGGTTACGTGGAACGCGGCTTATGTCAATACTGACCCCGTGGGAAATGTCCAGAGCGGATCCTGGTCCTCGCAGAGCACGCCAATGACCCCGTGCGAAGCATCCAGAGCCGAGCCTGGTCCTCGCAGAACACGGTACTGAACCCGTGGGAAGCGTCCAGAGCAAATTCCTGGTTACGTGGAACACGGCTTATGTCAATCCTGACCCTGTGGGAAACGTCCAGAGCGGATCCTGGTCCTCGCAGAGCACGGCAATGACCCCGTGTGAAGCATCTAGAGCGGAGTATGGTCCTCCCCGAACACGGCAGTGAATCCGTGGGAAGCATCTAGAGCAAAATTCCTGGCTACGTGGGACGCGGCTTATGTCAATCCTGACCCCGTGGGAAACGTCCAGAGCGGGTCCTGGTCCTCACAGAGCACGGCAATGACCCCATGCGAAGCATCCAGAGCGGAGCCTGGTCCTCGCAGAACACGGCAGTGAACCCGTGGAAAGCATCTAGAGCAAATTCCTGGTAACGTGGAACGCGGCCCCGTGGGAAATGTCCAGAGCGGATCCTGGTCCTCGCAGAGCACGGCAATGACCCCGTGTGAAGTATCCAGAGTGGAGCCTGGTCCTCGCTGAACACGGCAGTGAACCCGTGGGAAGCATCCAGAAAAAAAATTCCTGGTTACGTGGAACTCGGCTTATGTCAATTCTGACCCCATGGGAAACGTCCAGAGCGGAGCCTGGTCTTCGCAGAACATGGCAGTGAACCCGTGGGAAGCATCCAGAGCAACTTCTGATTCTGTGAAATGCGGATGATGATAACCTCACCCATCACTTATGGGTCCTCACGACTCGTAAGGAAGCACATTCTCTTGTGAGATCCTTACGACTTTCAAGAGAAAACACACTTAGGAATTCTCACGATTCTTAAGGAGAAATTACACCTACGGGATTCTCTTGACCGGTAGGGAGAAAATTCTTTATGAGACCCTCACGGCTCATAAGGTTGAAAAGTCTTAGGAAGCAGATCTTAACCCTGAATCCTAAGCCATTGTTGTCCTGCAAAGAGATCGAGATAGATTATCCGCAAAATACATTCAATAAAAAAGAACACACCATTGAGAAGAAAGATATGTCTTTTATTCATGAATCAAAATGAATACAAAGTACAATTTGTGAAAGAAAAAAATATACTCTCAGTCAGGAGTATGTACAAAGGAAGAATAAAAAAATATATCTACAATTCTTCAAGTTGGCGGGCGATTCAGCAGATTTTCCAGTTCATCCCGTTTTCGCTGGGCCTGGCCTTCGTGATTCAGTATTGTCAGAAGACGGGCCTCCGCTTGAGCTTGCTGGGCCTGATATGAGGCAAGCCGGCCTTCAAGCTCTTTCTCAGTAGCCTTATGAGTCTCAACCCTTTCACGAGTGAACACGGCGGCTTTGTCGATGGCCACCACCTCCTTGATGGCCTCTTGAAGCACTCACCAAAGTTCATACGCTTTATTCGCCTTGGCCGTAAGGTTGGTTTGAAGCTCCATCAGCGCCTTAGAAGCCAGCTCCCTCTCTGAAAACTTACGGCCGAGCCTCTTCTCGCATGACACCATATTCACCGCACACCTCTCAATTAGGCCCCATAAGCTTGCCTTCGCAGCCACAGCCTCCGAAGAAAGGCGGGTACACTCAAGCACATGCAAGCAAGCCTCCACCTGCCGACAAAACTTAACCCAGACTTGCACCACTGCTTCACTATGATTGGTGGCAAGAAAGGGAAAAGAGCTGTTAGCTTCAGTAGCAAACGCTTCGGCCGTGATTACACTGCCAGCACGAAGTTCCTCGATCAGGGATGACAGAGAGGCGGGGCTTAATTTTGCCATACGGTCCGAGGCACGCAGAGCATAGGGACCGGGTAGCATAGCGATGCGTGACTCCAGCATGGTAAGGACTGGCAAAGATGTTCAGCTTTATAAACAGTCAGCTGAATGTGTAAGCAAAAGAACAAATGGAACAACGTTGAGACTTCACTTACCCACAGTCATGCAAGAGGGATCTGAAGGCTCACCAGGCCTTTCGAGAATCTCAACCTTGTCGTTGGCCTCCATAACTGTAAAAGACATCACTGTTATTTTATGAAATAGTAACAATGCTATGAAAAGAAGGTAGACAACACTAACCTTGCCCAGAAGAGAGGACAATGCGCTGAGGAGGTATCGCTTGCGGAGCAGCAATCTCCAACAGGCGTTGAAAAGACTGCCTGGGAGACAGGTCAGCAATAGAGGCTGCCAATCCGCGCAATTCTGAAAAGACAAAAGAGTTCAGATAATGGAAAGATTACTAATTTAAAATATAGAAGGTTACCTTCGACGCTCCTCCCATCCTGAGCTGGAGGGATAGTAGCTTCAATGGCCTCCGCCGTGGCCTCGGGCACATCATCGGGGACGCGGGCTGGTGCAGCGGTCTCTGAGGAAGGAGCAGTGGTTGCCGCTGCAGGCTCCAACGAAAGGACGGTAGCCTCGACTACCTCTACCCTAGCCTCTGGGTCGCCCTCAGGGAGATCCATTAGGACGGCGACTGCCAAAGGCGCCTTCCCCAAGGGAGCAAGTGCTTTGGGAGAAGGAACCACCGCAGAAGACTCAATCGCAAGAGCAACAGTTTCATCAACCCCCTCTACACTGATTGGTGCTTCACTGGGGATATCAACAGATTCTATGGCCAAAACATGACTTAGAGCCTCCGCCGCCGCCGAAGTCCCTGTAAAGTTTGAATAAAGATAAGGATACATATATACGTATGCAAGCAATATGAAATATTATAAAGAAATACATGAACATACCGATGTACAAGGGAGCTTCAAGTATGGCTTGTTCAAGATGACGCTCCTTCCTAAGGAGGTGTGCTCGCCGAGGTCCGAGGGTGGACTCATGGCCGCCGGTCCACAGTGAAAGCGCGTCCTCGGCGTCAGCCGAAACAGCCTGTTTAAGGGCCCTTTCGCCCCATTCTTCCAAAGGGCCGATGAATCGTCGCCGGATCCACGGAGGGTCTTCATAAAAGATTACGGCGGGATAGAGCTTCTTCGGAATCCTTACGTTCTCCGAATCGTCTTGCGAACGTCTTAGGTGTACCAAGAAATTACTCCATTTATAATTTGATGTTAGCTGTTAAGACTAGACAACGTCGTCGTCATCTAAGCCTTCTCTTACAAAAAATGGGGCAGCTATGAAGCAATGCTCCATGAAAGATTTGGCAAAATTTGATGGCTGGCTGTAGACCCGATGTCAATCCTCACATAATTAGTGACAAATTCTTGGTTGACGAAACTATGGCAATAGAGGGGCTTGCCAAAAATCCTAAACAACCAGTTGGCAACTTGGCATCGTCTAAATTCTCCTAGGATAGGAAAGAAGTCTATAAAGGAGCAATAATAACATATTTGCTTATAGAGAATTATGCTCAACTCCATGGCATTGATAAGTATAATTACGAAATAGAACATATTCCAACCGGAATGTCAAATTTCTGTTGAAATATAACCTGCACATATGCCTCCCATCTACCTTCACTATAACAGCATCTCATTAATATGCAATTAATTGCTTAATATGCAATTAATTGCTTAATAAACACTTATTTGATAAAGGATAAACTTTTTCGACGCCATAGGAAGAAATTCCTTCCTATGACACCATTCCTCCATTATTCTTACACACTCTCTCACGCATCACATGCAAAAATCTCAGCCAATTGTGCGGCTTCCTCGGCAGTTGAACTCGGAAAAAGTAAGCCAGCATCCGATTCTTGCATAGCCAATGGTTCATCCTGAAGAAATGGCTCGGACTCTACTAAAGAGTCGAGCAGATTGGTAACCCTTTTCCTCCGCCGCTTGGATCCAGAACCGACCGCCGAGGACGACCGTTTCCTCCCTCGTGGAGCCTTGGCACGACGCTGACCTACATCACCTTCAACGCCCTTGCTCCCAATGACCTCGCTTGGCGCTGCGACCGAGGAAGACACTGCCATTGTCGATGCCGCGGATGATGATACTGTTACCGGCGCCCTCTTACCCCTCGATTGAGCCCGGGTACCCAGTAGCATACCAACTGTGGGAGTGAGGTCCACCTCCGCCGCCCCCGGAATAAGTGCAACACTGGTGTCCCTCAGGGGAAAGTGGACCGGTGCGCGCGGTCACGGCGTAACTCCCATGGCCTGAACCGGAATAGGAGCACCGTATCCAAGAAGCACCCTCTTCTCCTCAGCAATAATTGGGCTGACCCGATGAAGGTACCAGCCCGTGAAGGACCCCACACATCGGGGAATATGGTCAGCTTCAGGAATCATGAAGCGATAACCAGTGTTCAGCCTCACGAAGTGATGAGCAGCATAACGAACAGCTTCAGGTGAAGGGACCGACGCAACTGTAAATGCCTCGGACGCCCTGATCATATCCAAGTTGCCGGGCGAAGCGGTGCGGGTTATACCGCATAAAAAGGGCCGCACTGTTCTGACGGAATACCAGATAACCTGGTCTGATCGTGTACAGGAGTGTGGCCTCCCGGGGCTTCAGAGAAGGTACCTCCTCTTTAGACAGGTCGCAGAGTTGTTGAATTGGACCTGAAGGAGCAGATAGAACCCGATCAACGAATACCAATCCGCCCGTACGAGCATAAGGAGCGATCAACACGCGAATGGCCCCGGACTGAGTCAGGTCAGGAGCAGAAGCACCCACCAGCCGCATAAGTCACGGAAAAGTGTAGGCATCATAAAATTTGGGTCTTTGGAGTGCAGCAAAGGCCCCCAACACATGCATTTCAATCCAAGATGTGAAGTAATGGAGAGAAAAGTTTACTACATCCACACCTGGAGTTGAGGTATTAGCCGCGGTGCCTAACCCATAATAAAGATGCGCCAGCGCTGGGATGCCTACGGCCAGCCGTGTTCCCTCAGCAATGCGATGAGCAGGGTAGATGACCGAGGCTCTCATAAAACGGCGATGCATGGGAATGAAAAACCAGCTAAGCCAGACATTGATAAAACCCATAAAGATTGTCTCCTCGTCCATGCTGGGAGCTGCAATCGATTCGAAAGATACCACCGACATGATAGGAATGTAATATTGCGGCAAGTCCTCTTCCTTAGTCGGCCGCCTGTTCAAACCAAACCCAAAGGGGTCATTAATGTTCGCAAACTTCGGAGCCGTCTTCGATAGGACACCCTCGCGAAGGAAGCAAGCGATAAAACTCTTAAAAGTGACGCCCTGCTCTTCTGATTCTGTGAACAGTTTGTCAAAGATACCCAGGGCCTTGATCAAACTCAGGCGCTTGTGGCGGACGACATTCTCGGTAGACAGGCCGTCGAGCATTGCAGGCTCGGTTTCAAAGACGTACTCGTTGGGAGGCAGCAGCTCTTCATAAAGTGTCCCCCTGATTGGCAGCCCCGAGATCTCGCGAAATTCTTCCAAGGAAATCAAAACTTCGCGGTCCCCTAGAAGGAAAGTGTTGGTGGGGAGATTCCACTGATTCAAGAAAGCCTTAACCCACCAGACGTGAGGAGATTGGTAGGTGGAAAGGGATGCATAGATCGCCTGATAAAGCCCAACCCTCTGCAGTCGCGCGTGATGGGCAAACAAGATGTAACGTGCCCAAAGAAGGTAGCCCGTAGGGTGTCGAGGGGTAAGCCCTATTTTGTAAATCTGCCCCCATGGTTGGGCCTCGCCCTGGAAAATGCGGCGTCCCAGAATATCTATAGCTGGGACCGGATGGTTCGGAATACCGGTCGTTGAAGGCTCAAGCTGCCCCATAGGAGTCCAATTCGGCATCTCCACGGCAAAGACTGTCCTTGGAAGATCCATCGGCAGGAACGGATAGGTAGGCTCCGTCGGTATCTCGCAAAGGAAACTTCGGCGACCACTGATGATGTGACTATACCAGGTCCCCCACAAAAGGAAGTTGGTGCAGTTTGGATCATGAGCCCTGATCATCGCTATCACTTCCTCGTCAGATGGCGACTGAGGAAAAGAGGCCTCCGAGCGAGTGAAAGGGAAATACGGAACAGAAGTCATTGTACCTTAAATGAAATAAGGGGAAACTGTTAAAGCGAAGCCAACAGTGTATATATATATATATGATTATAAATATATATATATATATAAAAAGATAGTGGAAGAAAACGACAGCGGACTCATTTTATGGGACCACTGGTTACAAAACACATGGGTCCCACAAAATCAAGATGGCGGCTGGCTAATGATGAGACAAAGCAATTACAATGAGACAAAAAGAAGATTCTCAATAAATGAACAGTGGATTTCAAATGGCCCTACACATTCCCCAAAAGGAAATCCATCTTGGATTCTGTAACAAATCAAACAGAAGCTAGGGAATTAAATTCTCAGAAAACACCATTGCAAATCCTTTCTTCTTCTTGATTGCAAGAGACAATTCAAGGCAAGAAAACCCCAAGAAGTTCTGTGTGAAGAACTAAGTTCTTCATAGGAATTAAATTCCTTTTGAAAAAGGGAACTAAATTCCCAGAGACATTTTTCAGAGCCGAAGCTCTTTAAGATGGAATTAAATTCCATGGAAAAGACAAGCATCACCATCGATCCCTGAAGATCAGAGAAACCCTAAGAGATCTATTGTTTAAAGATTGAATGGTTTTCTGTTTTTTAAAGAACTTAAAAATGAGTTCTTGATTAAAGGGAAAAACCCTTGGTGTGGATTTAAAATCCAAAGAGTTTATATGAATGGGAGTTTTTCGATCGTTCAAAGCCATTACCTGAAGAGATGGGTCTTTCTTGAACAGAGTTAAACTCTGAAGATTTTGGAACAGAGAACTAAGCTCTGAGAACGAGATTTAAATTCTCAAAAGAAAAGTTAACAAGGAGGAAGATGAGCAAAGAGTGGAGGCGCTTCTGAAGAGACCCCTGCATTTATAGGATGTGATGGAAAATGTTTCATCTCCCCTATTCCCTCGACAGATCCAACGGTCACAAAAGTGACAGCGTTGCACTCACGTGCAGACACGTGAGAACAACGCTGTGAGGGCATTTGTTCCCTGATTAAAAATCAGGGATTACTTCAATGAGGTATCACGTGCTCACACGTGACCAATGGTCACGTGTTAACACGTGATAGTTAAATTCTCATCAAACAGAATTTAAAACAAACGGCTGAAGGAGGACCCAGTTGGGGGTCACGTGCTCACACGTGACCAAGGGTCACGTGCCAGCACGCGACAGGCTTTGAAAGCCTTATAACTCAATAGAATTAAATTCTAATTCTCTAAATCTTTCCAAACAAAAAAGGATTCTGGGGGACCGTTGGATTAAAAATCACCAATTTATGGAAAGATTTTAGACAAGGAAAGATTTCCCTAAATCTCACCAAAAATAACAAACAGAATATCTTTTGGATTAAAAATCCAACGGTGAATAAAATTCACTGAGTGATCTAAAGGATCATATTAATTATGAAAATAAACAAAATCTTTCAATGAGAGATTTACTAAACAAATTGATTATTTTCCTTCTCCTATAAATAGGAGCCAAGGGGAGAGAGTTTTGGAGGGATAGAATTTTGGGATATAGAATTTTGGGATCTTGAAACTTTCTAAAGGCAAATAGCAGAGAGAAAAGAAAGGAGAATTTAATTTTCAAGAAAGAAAATCCTAGGTGAGAAAAGAAAAGGGATCCAAGCTTCAAAAAGAGAATTTAATTCTCAATCTAAGAGTTTAACTCTTTTGCAAAAGAACTTAGTTCTTCCTCTGGTTGAAAATCTGCAGAAGCAAATCTCCTCATAGGTTGAGAATTTAATTCTCATCGGGTTGAGATTCTGCCATGCAGATCCAAAACTTAGAGGGAGAATTGAGTTTAGAGAATTTAATTCTCCCAAATTCACAGGAATTTAATTCATCCAAGATAAAATTAGGGTTAACCCTATTTGAGAATTTAATTCCCCCAATTTATAGGAATTTAACTCCTTCAAGATAAAACTAGGGTTTAACCCTATATGAGAATTTAATTCTCCTAAAATTATAGGAATTTAATTCCTTCAAGACAGACAAAACCAGGGTTTAACCCTACTTGAGAATTTAATTCTCTAAAATTCACAGGAATTTAATTCCTCCTAAAATGAAATTAGGGTTTCACCCTACATAAGAATTTAATTCTTTCACATACATAGGAATTTAATTACTCTAAAAACATAATTAGGGTTAACCCTACAGAGAATTTAATTCTTAAAAAAGACTTGAAAGATCTCCATGTAAAGAGCTAGGTCACGTGTCCCCACGTGAACCCTGAAAAGATCCCCAAAAATGAGAAGGAAAAAGTTTTGAGGCAATACCTCACGTGCTCCCACGTGACCTCCAAAAACAATGAGAATAAAAGCAAAGGCAGATTCTAACTTGGGCGCTCTCACGTGTTACCACGTGACCTCTTGATAAATGCTTTAATGATCAGTGCACAAATATCCATCATGTGCCAACACGTGATGGCCAAAAGAGCAAAAGTGTTTAACACTTATTTGCAGAACAAAGTAAAAGAGATCTGGTCCCACCTTTGGGTGCCCTCACGTGGCCCCATGTGACCCATTCCTATTTAGTGTTTAACACTATTTTAAGGGTCTTATTTCCAGTGTTTAACACTGTTGTCTTCTAGTGTTGAATACTAATCTGAGAGTTTTATTCCCAGTGTTTAAACACTGTTGTCTTCTAGTGTTTAACACTAATTCGAGAATTCTATTTCTAGTTTTTAACACTAATTTGAGAATTTTATTTCCATTGTTTAATACTGTTGTTCTCTAGTGTTTGACACTATTGTTAGCCAAATAGGCTAATTTTCCAGAGGCAAAAGCCCCCCTTCAACTAAGTCTCAAAATTGGGTAAAACACAGAGCTATAATGTTTAATGCTCAGTCAAAGATAAAATGTATCAGAGCCCTCAAACTCTGGTTTAATGGTCCAATAAAAAGGCCAATATCTCAAACTTAATTGGACTTAGCCCAAGTTGGCCATAAGTCCTCAATTCAGACTTAACTGAGCCAATGTGCTCATAATATAATTAATTGATCTTAGTTCCAAACTGGGCTACAGATCACTTAATCCACTTTGGTTCGAGGGTACATCTCTTCACTCCTCTGATATTTGTTGTTGTAATCCTTCAACGCATTCAGAAAGGTGACGGGTCCCGACAACCACGCATTTCATAAGCTATGACGTCTCTAAACTACGGACTGTGGGGTCCTTAAACTCATGGACTATGATGTCCTTAACCTCGACCGTGATGTCTTTAAACTAACGTTGGACTGTGGGGTCCCTAAACCCATGGACTATGATGTCTTTAACCTCGACCGTGATATCTTTAAACTAACGTTGGACTATGGGGGTCCCTAAACCCATGGACTATGATGTCCTTAATCTCGACCGCGATGTCTTTAAACTAAAATTGGACTGTGGGGTCCTTAAACTCACGGACTATGATGTCCTTAACCTCGACCGCGATATATTTAAACTAACAATGGACTGAGATGTCCTTAAACTAAAAATGGACCATAATGTCCGTAAACTAATCGACCGCAATGTCACTAAACTAAATAATAGAGCCCAATTGCTCTCTTGTTGGATCTAAACGATCCCGTTAAATTGATCTTAGTCTAAAATGAGACTAACGTATCCTTAACACACGTTTAAGTTGATCTTAGTCTCAAATGAGGCTAACGTATCCTTAAACCCAAATCTAAGAAAGATACGGATTTGGACTAGTTTACGCCCTACGGGCTACAACATAAATTAGTCTCCATATACAATCCACGGGCAACCAAACACAAAATAAACACCCACGACACGAAGTGACCATATGGAGAAGGAGAAAATTGTTACCGCGATGCGATAGCGTAATTAACTGCAGAGGCTTGCGCCTGCAGGGAAGAGCGTCCCCACAATCAGAAACCCCTCAAACGAGGGGGAATCTGATGAAGTCTGCTACATCGGCCGGATCCGTCTGAACCTTCGATACATGGTGCCACAAATCAACTTGGCATCTTCGGAGAGGTGGACGGATAGCACCAATTAGCATCTGCCCCGAATTTCAGGCAAGACGAACCTACGCGGTCGCGTCTCTGTGTTCGGAGGGGAACAGGCGCAATCTCGTTAAAAGACACTTGTAAGGTCCTCTCGACCCTGTAAGGAGAAACCACCTGCGTGAGATCCTTACGACTCATAAGAGACTAACACATTCAGGGATCCCCACGATTCCTAAGGAGAAATTACACTTATGAGATCCTCACGACTCGTAAGGAGAATTCCCCTTTGAGACCATCACGGCTCATAGGATTCAAAAGGCTTATGCTACAGGGATCTGAATCTATTCTTAAGCCATCACAACCTCCAGTGTTTCCCTACAAGCGGTTCAATATCGACTCTTGTATACAATTCACGGGCGCGAATAAACATTTCCCTAACAAAGTCCCACCAGAGACTGGGGATATGCTCGCACAGTGGACAACCCTTGTAAGTCCTCTCGACTTATAAGGAGAAAACACTCTTGTAAGATCCTTACGACTTACGAGAAGCCATACACTTAGGAATCCTCACGATTCCTAAGGAGAAAACGCACCTATGATATCCTCATGACTCGTAGGGAGAAACATCTTTATGAGACCCTTACGGCTCATGAAGTCAAAAGCCTTAGTCGACGGGATCCTAACCCTGTTCTCTAAGACACCTTTGTTCGACATCGACAGAGGCAAATGATGATTCGCTCCTGGAAATATCCCAGTTGTAGCAATGCTGATGCCTAAATCGGTATCAAATTCCAAGTCCTTTCATGGTAAATGATGATTCGCTCCTGGCAATATTCCAGTCGTAGCGATGCTGATGCTAAAATTGGTACCAGATTCCAAGTTCCATACTCGTAGCAAAAAGTCAACGAGCCAAAAATGCATATGAAATAGCCGAAATGGTTGGGCATCTCGCAATAAAAAGCAGTGAGTAAATAAAACAAATAGCCGAAATGATTGGGCACCGCGAAAAATAGCAGAAATGATTGGGCAATCGCGACTTTCGCGATATAAAAAACTGAAATGATAGAGCATCGCGGAAAGAATCAAAAAAATGAAAGAATAAAACTTTTGCCCTACAGGTGAGATCACATCGATCCCTGTATACAATCCAGGGGAGCAAACAAAAAAGGAATCACACCTTCTCTCCCAGGCTCCATCCAAAAAAGAGCCAAGCCTCAACGGTTCACAGACAGCTTAGAGATCATCTCAACATTCGTCTCATTACAACAGACACAATATCAACAAATCGGAGCTGGGGCGAAGTTCCCAGTTCCATGACTCGACGATGTATAGACAACCGAGAGTCAACCCATCCTGGTTTCGTGGAATACGGCTTATGTCAATCCTGACCCCGTGGGAAGCGTCCAGAGCAGATCCTGGTCCTTGCGGAATACGGCTGTGTCAATCCTGACCCCGTGGGAAGTATCCAGAGCAAATCTTGGTTTCGTGGAACACGGTTTATGTCAATCCTTGCCCGGTGGGAAGCGTCCAGAGCGGATCCTGGTCCTTAAGGAACACGGCTATGTCAATCCTGACCCCGTGGGAAGCATCCAGAGCAAATCCTGGTTTCGTGGAACATGGCTTATGTCAATCATGGCCCCGTGGGAAGTGTCCAGAGCAGATCCTGGTCCTTGCGAAACACGGCTATATCAATCCTGACCCCATGGGAAGCATCCAGAGCAGATCCTGGTTTCGTGGAACACGACTTATGTCAATCCTGACCCCATGGGAAGCGTCCAGAGCGGATCCTGGTCCTTGCGGAACACGGCTATGTCAATCCTAACCCTGTGGGAAGCATCCAGAGCAAATTCTGGTTTCGTGGAACACGTCTTATGTCAATCCTGACCCGTGGGAAGCGCCCAGAGCGGATCTTGGTCCTTGCAGAACACAGCTTATGTCAATTCTGACCCCGTGGGAAGCATCCAGAGCAAATCCTGGTTTCGTGGAACACGGCTTATGTCAATCCTGGCCCCGTGGGAAGCGTCCAGAGCGGATCCTGGTCCTTGCAGAACACGGCTATGTCAATCCTGACCCTGTGGGAAGCATCCAGAGCAAATCCTGGTTTCATGGAACACGGCTTATGTCAATCCTGACCCCGTGAGAAGCGTCCAGAGCGGATCCTGGTCCTTGCGAAACACAGCTATGTCAATCCTGACCCCGTGGGAAGCATCCAGAGCAAATCCTGGTTTCGTGGAACACGGCTTATGTCAATCCTGACCCCGTAGAAAGCGCCCAGAGCGGATCCTGGTCCTTGCGGAACGCGGTTTATATCAATTCTGACCCCGTGGGAAGCATCCAGAGCAAACCCTTGTGTCATGGAACACGGCTTATGACAATCCTGACCCCGTAGGAAGCATCCTGAGCGGATCCTGGTCCTTACGGAACACGGCCTATGTCAATCCTGACCCCGTGGGAAGCGTCCAGAGCAAACCCTGGTCCCATAGAACACGGCCTTATGTCAATTATGACCCCGTGGGAAGCATCCAGAGCAAACCCTGGTATCGTAGAACACGGCTTATGTCAATCCTGACCCCGTGGGAAGCATCCAGAGCAAATCTTGGTTTCGTGCAACACGACCTATGTCAATCCTGACCCCGTGGAAAATGTCCAGAGCGGATCCTGGTCCTTACGGAACACGGCTTATGTCAATCCAGACCCCGTGGGAAGCATCCAGAGCAAATCCTGGTTTCGTGGAACACGGCTTATGTCAATCCTGACCCCGTGGGAAGCTTCCAGAGTGGATCCTGGTCCTTGCGGAACATGGCTTATGTCAATCCTGACCCGTGGGAAGCATCCATAGCAAATTTTGGTTTCGTAGAACACGGTTTATGTCAATCCTGACCCTGTGGGAAGCGTCCAGAGCGGATCCTGGTCCTTGCGGAACACGACTTATGTCAATCCTGACCCCGTGGGAAGCGTCCAGAGCAAATCCTGGTCCCATAGAACACGGCTAAAAGTCAATTTTGAACCCGTGGGAAATGGCCAGAGCAACCCCTGACTCCGTGAAATGCGGATAGTGTCAACCTCATCCATCACTTACGGGTCCTCTCGACTCGTAAGGGAGAAAATTCTCTTGTGAGATCCTTACGACTCCCAAGAGAAAACGCACTTAGGAATCCTCACGATTCTTAAGGAGAAATTACACCTACGGGATCCTCTCGACCTGTAGGGAGAAAATTCTTTATGAGACCCTCACGACTCATAAAGTTGAAAAGTCTTAGGAGGCAGATCCTAACCCTGTCTCCCAAGCCATCGTTGCTTCGCAGGGAGGTCAAGATAGATTTTCTGCAGGCCACCCTCTCCGACAAGAAAAGAAATAATCACTTACGGGTCCTCTCGACTCGTAAGGGAGAAAATTCTCTTGTGAGATCCTTACGACTCTCAAGAGAAAACGCACTTAGGAATCCTCACGATTCTTAAGGAGAAATTACACCTACGGGACCCCCTCGACCAGTAGGGAGAAAATTCTTTATGAGACCCTCACGGCACATAAAGTTGAAAAGTCTTAGGAAGCAGATCCTAACCCTGACTCCTAAACCATCGCTGTCCTACAAAGAAATCGAAATAGATTATCCATAAAATGCATTTACTAAAAGGGACATACCATCATGAAGCAAAATATGTCTTTTATTCATCAATCAAAATGAATACAAAGTACAATTTATGAAAGAATAAAAATACTCTCATTCAGGAGTATGTATAAAAGAAGAATAAAATATATACAATTCTTCAAGCCGGCAGACGATTTAATAGGTTTGCCAGTTCATCCTTTTTTCCGCTGGGCCTCGGCTTCATGATTTATTATCGTTAAGAGACGGGCCTCCGCTTGAGCCTGTTGAGCCTGGTATGAGGCAAGCCGACTTTCAAGCTCTTTTTCGGTAACCTTATGAGCTTCGACCATGTCGCGAGTGAAAATAACGACCTTATCAATGGCTACCACCTCCTTGATAGCCTCTTAAAGCACCCGCAAAAGTTCATACGCCTGAGAGGTCTTGGCCGTAAAATTAGCTTGAAGTTCGCTCAGCGCTTTGGAAGCCAGCTCCCTTTCCGAAAACTTTCGGCTGAGCCTCTTCTCGCATGACAGCATATTCGCAGTGCACCGCTCAATCAGCCCCCGTAAGCTCGCCTTTGCAGCCATAACCTCTGAGGGAAGGCGTGTGCACTCAAGATCATGTAAACAGACCTCCACTCGACGCCAATCCTTGATTCAAAACACGCACAAGCTATTTTCTCTCTGGCAACAAGGAAAGTTCTCGCGTTCGTACTTAAAGAAAATTCCTAGGGGGTCAAGTATGAAGCTCGTGTACACAGATGGGACACGCGTACGAATACACATCAAGCAGAAAAAGCCAACAGAGAATATTCAACGATTAATGATAAGAGAAAATACATTTATATTACTCTAAAGGAAAGAGATCACCAAACAAGGGATCGGAAATACAAGGGTTAACAAAGCAAAACACAAAATTTTCCAGCTCCCTCTCCGCCTTCTCCAGCATGTCAAAATGACGGTTTTCGCGAGGAGTCGCTCCCCATCGGTTGGCGCTGTGCTCATCAGCGAAAGCGGACATGACGGCCCGTCGGGCCCTTATCTGACTCAGTATATGAACTGAGTGATCCTTCAGAGCTTGAGTGATTAGACAAGCTTCGTGAAAGTACTCGAGCTTGTCCTCCGTCGCGTCAAGGATCGCCGAAGTCATCTCCTCCGGATGAGGGGGTATATCGACAAGCACAGGCAGAAAGATCATCCGAAGACAAATGGAGCCCATGGGAAAAGGAGAGCCCCGACGAGTCAGTAGCTCATACATCACCGCGTCACATTGAGCGTCGGTGAGGAGGGGATCTGCCAGCCGTGCAGCGAAGCAAGGGATTATCTCCTCAATGGGCACCTCCCATGGTTGCCGATGGGCGTAGGGACGAATGCAAGCCATAGCAACGGATCGGTTTCTCAAAGATGATCATCTTAAGGTATAAATGGGTATTTCTGTGAGGAAAGGAAGAAAGGCATGGTTTCAGGTTATAAAGGGGAGCATTAATGCTATGCACAAAAATTGTTGTGCATGGTGGAACTATTCTCAAAACCCAGAAAAAAGGGGGAGAGCATTGGAAATGAAAAGCAATGACGATTGAAGTCAGATCTGGGAAATGAAACGTCCCCATCAAGCGGAGTCCCGCATGCGCAACACATGAGCACAAGCCTTGATTGGAAGATAAAGCGGCACTGCACATACATAACACAGAACTGAGCTCTGAGAAGGAGAATTAAATTCTCAAGGCAAGAACAAGGAAGAAGATGAAAGAGTGGAGGCGCTTCTGAAGAGACCTTGGCATTTATAGGATGTGACGGGAAACGGTTCATCTACCCCCTTCCCTAGGCAGATCCAATGGCCACAAAAGTTACAGCATTGCACTCACCTGCAAACACGTGAGAACAATGCTGTGGGGGCATTTGTTCCCTCATAAAATTTCGGGAAAGAAACTCCAATGGGGTATCACGTGCTCACACGTGACCAAGGGTTACGTGCTGACACGTGATGGTTTCCTAGGGACTCTGTTATAATAGAATTGAATTCTAATCAACAGGAGTCACGTGCCCACACGTGATGGGCCTTCAAACCCACTGAAAGGGATTAAAAAATATAATAAAAACTAAGGAAAAACCCCAATGGGGCATCACGTGCTCACACATGACCAAGGGTCACGTGCTGACACGTGATGATTCCTTACTTCTTTAAAACAGCAAAATTAAATTCTGGTTAAAATGTTAATCAAGGGGGGTCACGTCGTGATGGGTTCCTAAACACTTTAATTAATAGAATTAAATTCTATTTAAATGATCAAACAGTGGGATCACGTGTCAACACGTAATAGGCTTTTAAGCTTTCTAAACTAATAGAATTAAATTCTAATTAAGAGGGAATCGAGAACCCTAACTGGAAACATATCTCTCTAAATCTTTCTAAAACAAAAAAAGATGGTGCTCTGTAAAATGGAGCACCCTTAGATTAAAAATCTAAGGGTGATTAAAAATCACTAATTTATGGAAAGATTTTATACAAGGAAAGATTTCCCTAAAATTTACCAAGAATAATAGATAAAATATCTTTTGGATTAAAAATCCAATGGTGAATAAAATTCACTGGATGATCTAAAAGATCATGTTGGTTACAAAAACAATCAAAACCTTTCAATGAAAGATTGACTAAACAAATTGATTCTTTTCTTTCTCCTATAAATAGGAGCCAAGAAGAGAAGAAAGAGGATCCTGAGAACTATTTTTCGGAGAGATACAACAACAGAGAGAAAAAAAAAGAGAGGAGAATTTAATTCTCAAGAGAGAAAAAGATTTCCTCAGAAGAAAACGAAATCCTAGGTGAGAATGGGAAAGAGATCTAAGCTCCATAAAACAAAAAGAGAATTTAATTCTCAATTTAAGAGTTTAACTCTTCTGAATAAGAACTTAGTTCTTCCTTTGGTTGAAGATCTGCAAAAGCAGATCTCCCCACAAGTTGAGAATTTAATTCTCATCGGGGAGATTCTGCCATGCAGATCCAAAACTTAGAGGGAAAATTGAGTTTAGGGAATTTAATTCCCCCAAATTCATAGGAATTTAATTTCTCTAAATAAAAATAGGGTTTAACCCTATATAAGAATTTAATATTTCTAAATTCATAGGAGTTTAATTCCTCCAAATGAAATTAGGGTTTAACCCTATATAAGAATTTAATTCTTTCAAATATATAGGAATTTAATTCCTCTAAACAGAACTAGGGTTTAACCCTATAAAAGAATTTAATTCTGAAAAACAAGAGACTTAAAGCTCTCCATGTACATAAGGATCAAAGTATCCAACGTGATCACGTGGTAACACGTGCCCCCACGTGACCCTTAAACAGACTTCTCAAAATGAGAAAGAAAAAACTTGGAGGCAATGCCTCACGTGCTCCCACGTGACCCTCAAAACAAAAGGGAACAAATCCAAGAGCAGAACCAATTTTGGGCGCCCTCACGTGTCCCCACGTGACCCCTGACAAATCCCTTTAAATCCAGTGCATGGATGCCCATCACGTGCTCACACGTGATGGCCTCGAAGACTAAAAGTGTTTAACACTTATTTGAATATTCTAGGAAGAAAATAAAGGAAGTCTGGCCCCCATCTTCAGAGGCCTCACGTGACCCCACGTGACCAATTCAACTTTAGTGTTTAAAACTACTTTAAGCGCTTCGTCCTTAGTGTTTAACACTATTTTCAGCACATCACATGGGGGCACATGATCGCCAAATATCCTCTAGTATTTAACACTATTCTAAAGCCAAGTTTAGCCCAAATTGACTAAATTTTCCAGAGGCAAGACTCCCATTTGACTGAGCCTCAAATATACCCTTGTCTTCCAAGATTGATCATCTCATATGGCATATGAGTGCTCATCACTCAATAAAAGATAAAGATATGGTCAGAACCTAAACCCCTGTTTAGCATTGTTAAATAATGGGGGGCTGAACCCAGACAAATGTTCAACAGTCCAACAAAGGACCAACATTTCAAACTTAATTGGACTTAGCCCAAATTGGCCGTAAGACCTCAATTCAGATTTAACTGAGCCAATGTGCTCATAATCTAATTAATTGATCTTAGTCTCAAATTGGACTACAGATTCCCCAATCAACTTCGGTTTAAGGGTACATCTCTTCACTCCTTAGATATTTGTCGTTGTAATCCTTCAACGTCTTCAGAGAGGTGACGGGTCCCGATAATCAATCATTCCATGGACTGTGGGGTCCTTAAGCCCATGGACTATGATGTCCTTAACCTCGGGCTGTGGGGTCCCTTTAAACCCATGGACTATAATGTCCTTAACCTTGGACTGTGGGGTCCTTAAACCAATGGACTATGATGTCCTTAATCTCGGACTGTGGGGTCCTTAAGCCCATGGACTATGATGTTCTTAACCATGGACCGAGATGTCCTTAAACTAATATTGGACCGAGATGTCCTTAAACTAACAATGGACCACCATGTCCTTAAACTGGTAATCGACCGCAATGTCCCTAAACTAAACAACAGAGGCCAAATACTCTCTTGTTGGATCTAAACGATCCCGTTAAGTTGATCTTAGTCTAAAACTAGGCTAACGTATCCTTAACATACGTTTAAGTTGATCTTAGTCTCAAATAAGACTAACGTATCCTTAAACCCAAACTCCAAACCAAAATCTAAGAAAATACGGATTTGGACTAATTCACGCCCTACGGGCGACAATATAAATTAGTCTCCATATACAATCCACGGGCAACCGAAAACAAAACAAACACACACGACACGAAGTGACCATCTGGAGAAGGAGACAGTGGTTACCGCGATGCGGTAGCGTAATTAACTGCAGGGGCTTGCGTTTGCAGGGAAGAGCGTCCCCACAATCAAAAACCCCTCAACGAGAGGGAATCTGACGAATTCTGCTACATCGGCCGCATCCGTTTAAACCTTCGATACTTGGTGTCATAAATCAATTTGGAATCTTCAGAGAGGTGGAAGGATAGCACTAATTAGCATCTTCACCGAATTCAGGCAAGACGGATCTACGCGGTCTCGTCTCCGTTTTCGGCAGGAAACAACCGTCTCCACCCCCGTCGCCATCGTGTCGACTTCACCTCCTCCCCTCCTCGACCATCACCCTACTTACTTCTCTCTCCTCCCTGCTATAGACCTTGCAACGAACCCAAGAACCCGCACCCCCCATCGCCGTTGCCCCACGCTGCCAACCACCCCCGTCAGCTTCCTCTCGTTACCATCACCGTCTCTCCCTATCCTCCTTCTCCCTAAAGCCAACCCACTCCTCACAGAACCCATCGCCTGCAAACCCAAGAAACCTCGCTGCAACCCTAGCCTCGCCTGCAAACCACGCCTCGCATGATCTCCAATCCCGTCAGCCTCATCCTCGCCACCATCTTCTCCCCCTCTCTCTTTCTCCCCAAAGAACCAGAGCTTCATACCCTCACCTTCTCTGAGAACCCTCGCCTGCACATCCCCTCGCCTGAGCTCTCCTTGCCATCAACCGCACAACCCAACACCTCCCTCCATCGCCTGCCACAAGCTCCCCTCGCCTTCACCTCCTGCGCCCGTCTCACCACCGAGCTCAACCCCGACTCCACCAACACCGACCGCAGCCGCCTCGCCCAGCAACTTGGCACAGCCCCACTTATGCCCGAGCTCCCCACCTCGTCGGAACCATCTCTGGACTGCCGACGACCTTTCCAGCGGCACACCATGCTCATCGTCGCCACCACCTTTGCATCGCCAAACCCTAGCCACCGCCGAGCCGTCGAACCCAAGTTCGAGCCGAGATCAAGTTTGCCGTGTCGTGCCTAGCCGCTCTTGCGTCGTGATTGCGCCGTGCCACTGCCATAGCCATAGGTCAGTGCCGTGTCGCTGCCGTATCATCATCGATATGTCGTCAGGCAAGTTTAAATAGTTGCTACATGCTATTATATATTCATTTCGATTGTGATTCAAACGTTATTATAAGTGTTCGATAAAAACCATAATCTGAAAACCCTCTTAAAATGACGGAAACTAAGCACAACAGATTTCCCTAGTGATAACGAATACTGTGTTAAGAGTTGGCTTGAAAATACGGATTTTAACACCGTGAAATATCATCCCCATTTAGATCTGTCAAATCTGAAACTTTCCGTACCTGAAATTTGTGAAAAATCATAATAAATTGGTTACAGGCTGGAATCTTGTGTTCGAGGTCTCATATCGAAGACGACTCGACGACCTAGAACCCCATATGATTTATAATCTGTTCCTATTCTAAAAAGGTGACGGAAACTGGTTAGGAGTGCGGCTCTGGACTGCAGTCCAGAGCAGCACTGCTTATCGATACTTGGTTTTAAAGGCTTTTACATCTCTGTGTGAAATTTTTATTATGTGGAACCCTATACCGTAGCGAAGATAAGTCTGTTATATAACTTTTGGAAGTGATTTCATTCACTTTTAGCATCGTTTACTATTTTAATCACATTTTAAACCATCAGTACATACGGCAGTCCCAAGCAGGGACAGAACGTATACCCCAATATTATATAATGCATAACTTCCAGTACACTATGGATATTATCAATCCTCCTGGTGCGTTGCAAATCTAACTGATAAATATAAATATTATGCAACTGTAGCATCACCTAATTATACTTCCAACTGGGAGTAAAACGTGTTACGAAACGGACTTCCAGTTCAGAAATTGGATTTCCCGCAATAAACACTTAAAAGGAAATGACCATAACTAGCAAACCTGAAACCCGATTGACGCGAAACCAATTTTGATGGATAGATAATTAAACATACTGGTTACCCCTTTTGCATTATTTCGCTAAATTCTGCACGTGTGATTTATGGTAAATTATGCAAGTGGTAGGACACTGGCTGCTGATATTTTTATTCATATCGTAAGTAATTGCATTCTCATCATATCATGTAGTGGTTATACCATCATTCGAATAGTGGTCATATACATTGATAATCTAGGGACCGTGTTACATTACCCAGTGATAAATATTAGTGATTGGATTGTGGCAAGTACGTTAGTGTTAAAGCATGGATGATAAGTGAAGTGACACGTACTTGTACACAATCAGCGGAACCAGTTAAATTATTGCATTGTCGACGCCTATGGGACATATATAAGTGCAACTATAACTGGAATGGGACAGTTATGGAAGCACTTATGTTAGTGTCATAGGTAAGACATCGAGTACTGTCCATTTATCTTGGATACCTGTCGGGACATGCTTGATGGAGATCTTATCTTCAGTTCTCACGTAGACTTGTCATGGAGCGACTAGTATTTGGATTCATGGTTGGTATTTGATATAGACCATAGGTATGGGGTAGTTTGAGTGTGAGTTCGATCAGCGGAATCTTGGGTGTCCCACTGCCGGCATATACAGCGATTCTGGGAGTCATATGGGTGATATTACTGATTATTAGCGAGCGTGTTTCGGGCCCGTGTTCCCTTGCCCCTGGGGCTTACTCTTGGGTTTGGGATACTCCTGCGGTGGTTGACGCTCAAACTTGGACTGACGATAGATTTAGCGACCTGGATAGTGAGACTTAGAGACTGATAGGTTTAATGACATGGGCATGCATTGATTACTGATTCGATATACCTGCTTTACTGTTTACCTGTACCGATTATTTCATGCGCGTCATCGTTCTATATTTGCTTCATGTTCATCATTATTGCACATGTTTACATATGTTTATATATATATATATATTGCTATTGTGTCGCTCTGACGACCTGAGTATGTATGCTCAGAGTGAGAAGTGGACTTAGCTCGGATCAGGATCAGTCGTACCTCGAGGATATCACGGACATCCAGATCAGCCACGCCAGCGCTGTCTTTTCCTTGATTTCTATCTGGTTAGTTTTGTATCTATTTTGGTGGTACTTAGTGACTGCATTTCTTATTACCTGTGCATTGATTATTGATTACCACGTAATGCTAGAAACCGAAGTGTGACTACGACAAGATATTTCCTTGACCATAGGAGCATGGCAGGCCTTGTTACCCCTCGTATTCCGTATTTTGGAAAGCGGGGCGTGACAAGTAAAGAGAAAGAACTGGTAATTGAACAGATATATATTTGTTATACTAACATAGTTGCTTGTAGCTTGGTACAGAATGTATCAGTGTATACGAGAGGAGTCCAACTTGCTCCGTAGACTATAGTAACATGTAAGTACAAGGCCCCGTCAAAACCCACGGGACAACGGCACGAGAGTTCATGTAGGTGTCTTTTAGTGACCATCATCGTGCCACTTTTAATACATCCCGTACCAATCTATCCCGTTAAACCCCATAATGTAGTGTATTGATTATAGTTACAAGGCTTGCTGAAACCATGGATACAAGTTGTTCATGTAATCAGGTTCAGGATGTAAACAAGTAGTCATGTAATCAAGTCAAGTTACACCCATTGTTCGGTCAAGTCAAGTCATGTTTGCATGTTGATCTTGTTCAGGTATTCAGGTTCAGGTTCAAGTATACATGTTAGAGTTTGGATTCATGTTGAATTGGATTCTGGTTTGAGTTGAATTCAAGCTTGATTTAGACTCAAACTTGAGTCAGACACTTAGAACTGATTTGAATCCTGAATTAGATTTGGGAGTTATCGGTAACTGCTACACATGGACGGCGGGATTTTTGTCTTTTTCCAGGACAATTACCATTGATAATACCGTTAAGTTTTTCTACCTTAAATAGGCAAGCACTCACTTTCTCCGGCTCCCTGAGGCTCAAGAGAATTGATCCCGCTTAAACCTATATTTACTAAAGTCCTTAAATGTAATTTTATATAACTCGAGGGGGTTTTATGAAAAATATTTTATATACTTGCAAAATAAATCTCGAGTATTTATTTATATTATTTAGAGTTTCCATAATTGTGAATTTTAAGAATGTGAAGTATTTTAGTCATAATAGTTTAGTTTGGATAGTTCAAGGTATTTTACTGTAAAGCGTGACTTTTGAATAACTTGAAAGTATCTTGATGAAACTTATCATTCTTTTAATTTTTAGAAAACATGGAATTTTATTATATCTTGAAAATATGTGCTTTAATGATATTTATATAATTATTAAAAATTAATTTTATTATTAAATAGAAATTTTCTTTTTTCTAAAAATCGTATTTAAAATCTTTCGAGACCAAATGCTCCGTGAGGAGGTCTGCATCTCGCTCTACTAGCTCTAGGATGTGCGATAATCTGCACCATCCAATAATAGGTTTCCCAAATGGATTGTAGAGATATAATCGCAAAGAGTTTAATAATACTATTTAAAATAAAACCATTGTTATTGTACATGGTATTTTGTTGAAATATGGTAACAAAAATATGTTCAAGATATATCGTGCTATGGAAACATGTGTGTATATGAAGAGTTGGTCATTACCCCGTGAAGTTTACCAAAAGTATATTCAAACAAAGAAATAAAAGATGTCGCATATAAAGTTCATGGTATTTTCATGTAACTGTTAAATTAAAGTTATATAACAAGATGTTTTAAAGTGAAAATTGGTTCTAAACATTAGTTATGTGATAATAAACATTGTGTAAGAATATGCATGAAGAAAATGTAAGAAAGAGTGTAATTTTAGAGGTTTAAAAAGAAGATGTCGGTGTTAACTCCACTTCCGACATATTTTATGAAAAAGAAGTTTTAGAGGAGAAGGGGAAGGATTAGAAGGGACTTACGAGTTGGTTGGATGAAGAGAAGGTATAAGAAGAGGGATTAGTCGTCGTGGCGTCGCGGGGTCGCCGGAATATCCTCGATTCCTCGCCGGAAATTGGCATTTGGCTAACTCCACTTGTACTCTTCTTGTACTTAGAAAATTTGAGGGTTTTGGCTAGAATTTTCAGAATGAGGACGGGCTAGGGAATGGGGTTGTATTTATAGTGTGGAATTAGGGTTTTGGAATTGAAAGAATGAATTAAAATGCCTTTAAATTGAATTTAAAGGTGAAATTGATGTCTCTGTTTAATTTCAAAGTAAACAAACAGTGCAGGGGTGATGGGGGTAGGCCAAGAGTTTTGTGTGCAAAACCCAGGAAATTTTACCCACGTAGGACCCGTCGGCGCTGGCCCATCAAGGCATCTCGCAGGCCATCTTATGGAGGGGGCCCGATGGATCTTTGCCACGTGTCCAAGGCTGTGTACATAACATTTTTCACATGTTTATTTTCTCTGTCTTTTCATTTTTGTGTGCAGTGCACGTGTAAAATTTTGGGCTTCCAAAAAGTTTAAAAGAAAATTCCGAAAAAATATAACGTGTCTGAGGGGATTCGAACACAGGGGCTACATACAGCAGTGCAAGGCTTTACCAATGAGCTACAAGTTGTTTCTTGCTGTTCTTAAACAAAAATAACTTATAAATTGTACTCAAACCTGCAAACTCCATTCTGTACATTAACTTAAAAAATTTCGTACAATAAAAACTGAGTCATTACATCCAGCCACCCCTTCGAAACATTTTCATGTTTCAGTTTTACTGTGAGGTGTTAATTGAAAACTGTTTTCCCAATTAGATTCTGACTCCAGGGTATGTATTTACCAGACTTAATTCTCACATCTGTATGGCGTTACGGATGCTGAGTGGGAGTAAGATATTGCGAATCGGGTGATTAGATCCTCAATATATCAGAGTTCTTTGTAATTGTTGATATTTGAGGAAATCACCTGGGTTTTGTCTAACGGTAAATATTTGGTTTTGAATATCCATTGTTATGCACCAATTTCAAACTAATATATCTGTAGGTTTGTTTATAAAGTGAAATATAACTTTTTTAAATTATGTTTATGACATTTACCTATATCAGTTGATGGTTAAGTAAGATGCATTCAACAACGGTGTAATTCTTCTTAACCATAGCATAATTTTCAACCTGCGATGCACAAGATTTGAGTTATTGAGCTCAGAGAACTTATACAAAGTATTATACGTTGTCCGATATCCATTAGGACAAAGGGGTACTCGTACTATATTCCGTTTACTTATGAATTCTCTGGTTTTAGACAAGTATTTCGTTGAAATACAGGGTCCAAATTTTGAGAAGTTATAGGTATACGAATAAAGTAGAGAATCATATGTTGCAAGTATCAGGATTCTTCAAGGTGATCGAAGATGTAGATACTTATGTTAGGTATTTCGTTGTAAGTAATAAGTACTTGAGAACTTGCTTCTTTTTTAGGTTACTCATACGTGGGTGCATTTCTTGATAAGTAATGTTGCTTGGCCTCCTTCCATTTAGTTGATATGCACTGGAAATAGCTGCATGTTTTTTGAATCTGGTTCCAATTAAATTAGTGTCTTTGTTTCTATATTGGATATAGAATGGATTCATATCTTAATGATGCTAAGGTATATGGAGTTGTCTGATTTATGCTTAAAACCAGAATCTGGATAAACTCAAGGCACGTTTTAGTAATAGCAGCTTGTGGGTTATTCCGGGCATTGACGAGGGTTAACATTCTACCATTTGGAAGATCAATAGTTATATTGTTCTTGACTCGCCACCCGTTTTAGTAAAATGAATTCTTTTCAAAAAACATTAGTGGGAGTATGGTAGAACTGGAAGTGATTCCAGAACCACAAACAATTACTGAAAATTTGGTAGAACCTAAAGATTCAATTGGATTCGACAATCCATTAGCCATTTCGCAGATTTGGTGGGTAACTTTAGCCACGTGAGAGGTATTTCGGTTTTCTCAAAGACGGTGACAGGGAGGTTTTGATGACCCAAGCTTACCACTACTATTGTCCTAAACTATGAGATTTGGCAGGTGGATGAATATAACGTCGTTCTAAATTAGTTTTAGAAGTGCACGTGTATATGACTTTGCCAGAGGGTTGTTGTACTCAGTAGGAGCAGCAAAAGCGTGGTGGGCAAGTAGCTTATGTCTATCTATAGACTAAAGTAAGTATAGCGGAGATAGATCGTCTATTTTTTATGTGACAGTCATAGAGTTTGACTTCATCAGAATAATAGATGGACCTGGTAAGAAGGTAGTAGAGAGTGATGTCCTGGTATTTGGATGACATACTCTTGATAGGAAGTGATATTCCTATAATACGATCGGTTATACCGTGGTTGTCATAAGGTGTTCCTCCACATAGGATCTAGATAAAATATCAGGGATTCTGGTCACTGGATCAATGGTTTTAGATCTAGATTTGGGAAGTGTCCCAGTTTGGGTACTTTGACACTATTCTAAAGTGTTTTAGAATGGAAGACTCCTGGCATGGTGATGTACCCGCAAATGATGGAGTCACCCTCTCTAAAGAGATGTCTTCTAGATTGATGAGGAGAGGGATTTGCATGATTGACATATCACCTGCATAGGCAATTGAGTTAATCATGAAATGCCAAGTACCACACCAAATATTGCTTTTGCACTAGCTGCAATAAGCATATATTAATCCAATCCTGGAGAAGCATTGGGAAGCAGTTATGAACATAAGAGGATGTTCTTGGTATATGGTAACGACAGCCTCCTTCAGGAAGCGGTTATCATTTCAGGCTTCCAAGATGACTTGGATGACAGAGTGACTGTCAGAGTTATAGTTTTCCATCCTTTTGAGAGGCAGTATGTTGGACAGGTTGTCTAAGCAGATACTAAGGAAGGCATGGCGCAGGATACTGATTAAATTCGGTGAAAGATATGGTCTAAGAAGTTTATTGGATTTGGAGTTCATTTGTGAACTGGGTCCCATCAGATATCTAGACAAATTCTATGACATGTATCGCTCATTTCGGAAGATAGTCTTTTTCTGCGAAGTTGAGATATAGAGTGATAAGGATAGATACATTGGAGCAAATCCACTCACTGAGGTTGTTTCTCGAACGCAATAGTTTCACAAACGGGCTTTGCGAGACTGATTGGTAAAGAAGTTAGGTGTTCGGTATCACACGGGCTGTGAGTATGCGACATCGCAATAATTAGCCTTAAGTGTAAGTGGGAGATTGTTGGATATAGTGCCCTCAATTCAATTATTGTAATCACAGGCACGCGATTGTGATGATTGAGGGAGGAGCTATAGGGATAGAACAGTCTTACTCAAAATGATAGTATGCTATCTGGTTTGTTTTTATCATCATGTACATACATTATGTGGTATTACAGATCACTATTACATGTTGATAAAGCCCATGGGATTCTTGCTTGACTACCAGTATTATGATGAAGATCATATACGTGGGAGCTGGGTAGTCTATAAGCACATCCTTAAATGTCCCTAGTCGAGAGAGTATCGAGACTATGCATCGATACTCCGGAGTAGACTAGTGTATACTTTTCAAGACCCCGACGAGGGCGGTGGCCAATCTCACAAGTCATTGGTGTCAGTTAGTCGCCTAAGATAGTATACATGTGCTTATTGGGTTATGAGTTACACTAGAAGGACTCGCTGGGAACATACTAGATGGTATTATACCTATTGTTAGATAGCAGTTCTCAGGTGACATGAGTACAGGTTAGTTTGTCGATCTGAGATCGTCATTTTCTCGTGTGAGTTCCCACTGTGCTTTGATTACTACCCTACCACGGCTCAAAGGAGTCATGTAAGCAGGTTTTAGTTGGGTACAGTCCCGAGCTACATGGAGGTAGTAAGCGGATCGTCGTGGATTCGTCTCTCCCGGTATTGGGGGTTGATATCGCGCTGTGCACAGATGGCCATCACCAGAAATCCTTGGCCATGGTGGACGAGAATTAATGATTTGGATCAGCAGTTTCTCAGTGGGTGATAGGCTTCATACTGACACAAAATATCACGTTATTATGGGTCTGACTTTATCCACCCCTAGATCCGATATACGATACTCTTAGACGAACAGACCGGAATGCGCGGAGATTGTCGCAGACAGACTCAGTAGGGGTTTGGATGAGTTTGCTCGTCAACCTTCCTTTCGCTCAATACTTAGGTAGCTGTTACGTACAGCTAGTGCTGCTGAAGTGCTTGTGGTTAAACCCACTGTCAGCGTATTGACGATTCTTTAGAGTCCCACACAGAGGGTTTTCCTTGTTCAGGCGAAATGACATAGTAGCCGTATTTTGATACATGCCGGGTTCCGATCGAATGATTATACTAGTTACCCGGACTTTCGATCGGACGGTTGATAATACTGGTCGGCTCGGGATTAAGCCGGATTATTAAATCAGGTATTGATTTAATAATTTACGTATATGTATTTCGATATGTATATTCTAGTATTATGTTCTTTGTATTATTCTATCTCTTTGGATATTCGTATTTTGGTACGAATACATGTATGTATATACAGTTGGGTGTAATCCGTATTTATACGGAAAATATTCTAAAAGGTGGACACCTCATTTTGATTTATCCATTTATTAAATTAAATGGAAATGAGGCGTAAAGGTAAAGAAGAGAGTATGGTGAGACCCATGCTTGAATAGTGTTGACAAATGAATTGTTAATTTATTTGTGCTCACTATTCAAGTATGGCTGCAATATTATATTTGGAAAAGGTGCTTTACAAATCCATACTTGATGTTTTTCTCTCTCTAGAGTTTTTCCTCACTTTTTTTCACTTGAGTTTTTTCACTTGATTCTTACATGGTTGGTTTTTGAAAAACACTCTCACCATTTTCTTCTTCTCTCTTTACTACCTTTCTTGAGCTCCTCCTCCTTCTTCTTCATCTTCTACCCTACCATCTCATGTGTTGAGAATCAAGGGTAGAAGAGAGATAGATACACACTTAGAGCAACTCACTACATCCCTAGGAACTCTAGATTAGCAACCTAGAGTCTCTAGTTGCTTCACTAGATTATTAGTGTGGATATAGAGCCATGAGCTACATCTCTCGGGTGGATCATCTTCGACGGAGGAAGTTCAGTGGCCAAGCTCAATTGAGGACACCTCAAGGAGCCAAAGAAGAGGGTAGAAGACAAAAGGACACGAATCATTCGGTATAAAACTTCTTTCTTTATAGTTAGTTTAGGTTTATGCTTCGATTCTAGAACGGGTTTTTTAGCGCCAAAATTTTTAAACACCATTTTTGTTCCGCATCGGCCATGGTAGATGGCCAGGGCGCTAGCAAACCCCAACATTTTGGGAAGCGGGGCATGAAAAGATTTTGTTGGTATCAGAGAATAAGTTTTAGCTTAGCTGGGCTCGGTTCAATTTGTAGTTGGGTATGGTACCCAATACATTGTCCTTAAGACCCAGAATTTTAAGAACATGTGTTGCCACATTATTGTCTTATCATTCAAATTCTTGAATCTTGTCTCTCCCTTAAACTCTTTTATCTTGATGATATGGAAATGACGTTACATGTCAGCTTGGAATCCTCTTGATTCCTTATTGTTTAACCCCTCATTTTCCCTCGATTTTGATAGTAGGATTTGGACGACTTTGATGGAGTTATGTGATTATAACTATGTACCGCGGTATGGTTACAATGCGGTACTCTATTTAGGTAACCTAAAGTCTTATTTCGATTCATTTTCTTGACTTATGTCGTTGTGCTACTTTGTTTTTTCTCGGTTTCATTGCTTACAAATTTATGCCTTATCGCATACTTGAATCCAACAAACGTGTTATATTTTTCCCTTGTCCCATAGTGACCAGTCCGTTTGCATTTTGAAGAACAAAGAGAAACACAGGAGAGCATATAATGATTGCAGTAGTTCGAGATTAACCCCAGCGGGAGCTGGTACAGATCGCTTCAAGGCGGATCAGGTGTAAGATGTTTGATTGAAGAAGTTCTGACATGTCTGCCTCAATTTATTCGAGTAGCGCAGCGGTAGTATTGTAGGCTAACAACCCACAAGTCTTAGAACAAAATTATAAATTCATGATAAGGGAAATTGTTTGTGTGTACTCAAAGGTGAACTTCATAGACAAGTTGCTGATGAAGCGTTGATGGTAGTTTAGGATTTCATGGATGTGTTCAAGGACATCTCGGGTTTACGGTCAAACCGAGATATGGAGTTCGTAATTGATCTTATTCCTATAGCAGTGCCAATTCGAAGGCTTTTATCCAATGTTATCGGCAAAACCGGAAAGGGTAAAGAGACGAGTTCCAGAGTTATTAGAGAAGGGTTGGATTCACGGCAGTGGTTCACCGTGGGGAGCTCTAGTTCTTTAGTCAAGAAGAAAGATGGCACGTGAAGAATGTGCATCGACCATCGAGAGTTAAATCGGGTGACTATTAAGAATAAATACCTAATCTCTCGCATAGGTGAATTATTCGATCAACTCAGTAACGCGAGAGTATTCTCGAAATTGGATTTACGATCAGGGCATCATCAAGTTCGGATGAAAGAAGAAGACACTTGCAAGACATCGTTCCGAACTTGATATGGGAATTACGAGTATTTAGTGATACCATTTGGAGTTACTAACACACCGGCGATATTTATGGACTTGATGAACCGGATCTTTTCACCATTTTTAGATCAGTTCATGGTAGTATTCATTGATAACATTCTGGTCTATTCAAGGAGCAAAGAAGAGTATAAAGAGAACTTGAGAATAACACTGCAGACGTTGAGAAAAGAAAGGTTATATGCTAAGATGAGCAAGCGCGAGTTTTGGCTCGAAGAAGTGAAGTTCTTGGGTCACGTTGTATCTGAAGATGGAATTGCAGTTGACCCCGAAAAGATTGCAGCTGTTCATGATTGGCCAACTTCAAAGAATATAGGGGATATCAGAAGTTTCCTTGGGCTTGTTGAATACTATAGAAGGTTTGTGGAGAACTTCGCTCGAATAGCAGAACCATTGACCAAGCTAACATGAAAAGAAATACCATTCGTATGGACTGAGAAGTGTGCACAGCTTTTGAAGCGCTGAAGCAAAAATTGACAACCGCTCCTATCTTAACAGTACCAGATGGTTTCGGGGGACTAGTTATTCACAACGATGCATCTGGGAAGGGCTTGGGATGTGTCTTGATGCAGTAGGGTAATGTTATAGCTTATGCATCAAGGCAATTGAAGACTCATGAGAAGAACTACCCAACTTATGACTCAGAGCTAACAACAATGATCTTTGCGCTGAAGTTTTGAAGACACGACTTATTGGGCGAAAAAGTAGAAGTGTTTGCTGATCATAATAGCCTAAAGTATGTGTTCATACAGAAAGAGCTCAATATGAGGCAGCATAGATGGTTGGAGCTGATGGCTGACTATGATCTTGATTTAAAGTGACATCCGGGGAAAGTTAATATAGTACTAGATGCTTTAAGTCGGTTTCCAGCAATACGAGTGTTGACTGCACAGAAAGAGATTATCACAGATTTTAAGAGATTCAAGTTGGAGATCATACTACCAGATTCTTCGGGACAATTGATGCAGTTGCAAATACAGTCATCTTTGATCGATAGCATTAAGGCAGCACAGTCGCACGATCCTAAATTGCAAAAATTTTGAGGGCAAGTGGAAGCGAGACTTCGAACAGATTTGTTGGTTTATGAAGATGGTTCGTTAAGATATGGAAGTCGTTTGTGTGTACTTAAAGGAGATGTTCGTGAAGAAGTTATGAAGAAGGCTTATTGTTCTGCATATTCAGTACATCCGGGAGGCACGGAAATGTATAGAGATTTGCGACAACAGTTTTGGTAGGAAGGCATGAAAGAGAGATTGCTCTCTACGTATCGAGATACTTGGTGTGTCAGTAAGTAAAGACGGAACATAAAGGGTAGCTGGTTTGTTGCAACCACTTCCGATTCCATAATAGAAGTGGGAACATATAACCATGGATTTCGTGACAGCATTACCACGGAGTCCAAAGGGCAATAACACAGTATGATGATTGTTAATCGACTGACCATGGCAGCTCGTTTTATACCATTTCAAGTTGGTCATTTGACGGAGGATTTAGCAGAGAGGTATATGCAAGAGATTGTGAGATTTCATTGAATACCAGTGAGTATTATTTCTGATCGTGACACCTGGTTCCTATCTCATTTTTGGAGGAGTCTAGAAGAAAGTTTCGGAAATTGTTTGAAGTTTAGTACGGCCTATCATTCTCAGATAGATGGATAGTCCGAGAGAACGATCCAGTCTCTTGAAGATATGTTGAGAGCTTGCATGAAGTTTGGTACGGTCTATCATTCTCAAACAGATGGACAGTCCGAGAGAACAATCCAGTCTCTTGAAGATATGATGAGAGCTTGCATGTTAGACTTCAAGGGTTCGTGAGAGGATCATTTACATTTAGTGGAGTTCTCTTATAATAACAGTTTGCAGGCGACTGTACAGATTGCTCCATTCGAAGTATTGTACGGTCGTAAGTGTCGCTCGCCAGTATGTTGAGATGATGTAGGAGAAAGAAGACTGTTGGGACCGAAATTGATTGTGCAAACTTTAGAGAAAGTTAACTTGACTCATCATCATATAAAGGTGGCACAAGATCGACAGAAAAGTTGGGCTGATACCGAAAGAAGACCTTTGGAGTTTGCTGTTGGCGATCTTGTGTTCTTAAAGATATCACCGATTAAGGGAGTATTCCGATTTGGCAGTTGAGGCAAGTTCAGTTCTCGATTCGTGGGGTCTTTCGATATCATTGAGCGTGTTGGAGAGGTATCTTATTGATTGGCTTTACCACCATCCTTGATGGGTGTTCATGACGTGTTTCATGTATCTCAACTCCACAAGTATGTTCGATATGAGACGCACGTCCTTGATCACTCAGAACTGTCAGTGAGAGAAAATTTAAGTTATGATGAGCAACTGATGGCTATTGTGGATCGACGAGAAAAGGTTCTTAGGAATAAAATAATCCCTCTAGTGCTTGTTTCGTAGGGAAATCGTTCGCATGGGGAATCTACTTGGGAACGTGAATACGAGATTCGACAAAGGTTTCCACATCTTTTTTCTTAGATCTGTGTCTTTATTGTTCTTGTCTTCTCCTGTTTCATGAATTTCAAGGAAGAAATTCTATTGTGGTTGGGTATAATTTAACACCCCAGTACGTTTATACAATATTAACGGTATTTTATAACTTGCTTTATATTTCTTTTTTTATTCTTTGGGTTGCGAGTGATTCGAATAGTAGTAGTGGTTATCCGATCCGACCCGCATGTGTGAAACCCAGTATGATGCCGGATTATATCTGATATTTATCAGTAAATTAAATCTATATGAATCTAGTATAATAGATATATAACATATATTTAAATCATTATATATCTATTAATAGTTACAAGTTATGGATAAGATATATTTTTCTAACTGACATCACGTGGTTAATCATCTCATATCTTAGGTTGCTTTTATTTATCTCGTTTAAATCTCAAGATATCGTATAACCAAATATTTATTAAATCTTTATATATTTGTTTAAAATCCTTTTCAAATCTTATTAGGGGGTATATGAATTTTAAATTCTATTATTATATTATAGCTTCAAATTTTACGTATATCCATTATTCTCCAAAATATATTTTTGACGAGATTCTGGTGAAATTTGGTAGTAATATGATATTATCTGTAAACCCTAAAACTATAATATATATATTACTATACTATATATAATAATAAACAGTTTATATAATTTTTATATTATAAAACTCTCTCCCTCCCCTGTTTCTATCTCCCCTCCCCCCTGCCCCCGCCATTCTTCTCTCTCTCTCTCCCCAAACTTCGATACCCGAGCTCTAACTCATGTCGTCGTCAACCTTACCCCTTCCCAAACCTCCATCGTCCTCACCTTCGTTCTTCTCCCCTCCCCGTCATCACCTTCCTCCCGTATCCATCGCCTACACCTCTTCACCGATAACCTATCACCATCCCAGCCAACTCGATCACATATCCCTTCCTCGCCGCCGTCGCTTGCACCCAGTCCTCCTCACCTCATCGTCGTCACCGACACCACCGTCATCAACTCCTCTTCCTCATCATCTTCTTCAAACCCCAGCACCTTCACCTTCACTTTCTTCTTCTTCTTCTTCTTGTTCTCCTTCATCTCGGTTCCATCGTCGGAGCTGACCCTAGTGACACCGCCGCCTCCACCTTGTTTCCTCGCCGACAAGCACGACCCAAACCCTATCTCCTTTCACCACCTCCTCACAACCCCGACCTCACCACCCCCCTCTCTCTCTTTCTTCTTTCCCTCACTAAGACCTTCACCCTGACCTCACGTCGCCACCGACCCCGACCTCGTCGTCTTTGCCTTCGAAACACCAGGATCCGAGACTTCTACAGAGCACGAGAAAGTCACTCCAGCGCAATACATTGTTACTTTTGGCTGAGATCGTGAGTACGTCGTGTATGCAAACGTCGCCGTCATGTGGGTATCAGTATTTCATCGTGGTTTTACTGATCAAAGCAAGATTTTAAATTTGCAACATACTATGTTACATATACTAGTACACACACACACACACACATTTTGATTATTTTGTAAACTATTGTCAATATATAATTTTATAGTAATAATCTGTATTTAGTAAAATAGCAAGTTTATCTTACTGCATAATAGTTTATTATAGTTCCATTATCTTTTACCTATTATACATATATATCAAGTATAATATAATTATATACGGCGAATGATTATCGATATATAATTAATCCATATTACTAATACCAGCACGTGTTTAGACACAATCGTTGAAGTCGTGCAACATTACTTATTTGAACTATCTTAGTAGATACAAATTAGTTTATATTAAGTAACAAACGTAAAACGTTATTATAGATAGGTTTAAATATATATTACGTAGTAAATAAATTAGTTAGACCTTACAATTTAAATAGTATGCATTAGTTAATTGTACAGTGGACTAAATAAACTGGTTACTGTTATTTCATTGAATATTTCTATTATTTAATACACAATACCTGACATGTGCACGATACGTTCATTGCCATTGCCATAATTATATTGTTTACACCTGTTGCCTGTAATATTTACCGACGCCAACAATTTTAACTTGTTATCCTGATTGACCTGACTTGTTGTCTTATTAGACAAGACTTGTTCACGATTGTTCCTGTATTGTATTGGTATTAAGTAGTTATTCTGTTGATACTTGACTTGAACGCGAAACCTGGGGAAAAGGGAAAATCAAGAATGTAACCAAAACGTAACTCAAGAGAATATTATTACTGTTTGCCGTGATTCTGTGCGTGAACGGAATAACCATTGTTTATTGTACCGTGGTCTCATAGGGAATGAACGGGATATATTGTGCCATGGTCCTGTGGGGAATGAATAGGATATATACTATTGAGTTACATCGATAATTCTATTAATTGGTTTCAAATACCATTACGATAGATAACTAGAAATACAGACTTTAGGATACGCATGATATACCTATAGCCTGTTGTTATTTCACTTGTGCCTGTTTGTTTATAATTATACTTCATTTTGCACATAACACCATATATATACATTACTCAGTCTATTATTATGACATTTATGACGCATTGACATCTGGGTTTTGTATAGCCCAGTTCTTTTAACCTTATCGTAGGAAGATCAAGAATATTTTGGCAGGCAAGCCGAGCAGTGAGGAGTTTTGCCGATTAGTTTAGACAAGTTTAGTTTAATTTTACATTCTAGTTATGGTTTAACATTGTAATCACATAAGGGACGTGATTAGGATATTATTTACTTGTTGGATTTTTATTCATTTCCGTTACTTTCTCATTATTATTTTATTGTGGCAGTTGAACATGTGATAGTTAGATTTTATTTTACGGTTATTGATATCTCCTAGACAGCCGTAATGTGACTATGGAAGAATTTTTTCTCGCCATAGGTGACATGGTTGGCTTTGTCACGTACCGTATTTAGCTATTTTTGGAAGCGGGGCGTGACAACCACTCTCAAGTCCTCAATGGCTTTGCCTCGCCCATCGATCCTGTGCAGAGCACGATCATATACTCGCTCGTGAGCGATGGCCTGGTGTAGGCCAAACTGCCACATCACCCTGTCCGGATAATAATCCTTGACGATAGCGAAGTGGATGAGTGGAGCCGTGGTCAACCATATCTTATGATGAAATGAGCACAGTGGTGGTAGGGATGCAGCTACATCCACACTGTAAGGACGCTATGATACGACCTCGTTCCAAAGTGTGTTCATCTCATCCCTGTAGTAATCGAGGCATTAGAGTGGGCTCTCCGTCCATATGTGTGCACCGGCCCATTTTTATGAATAGTGTACATCGACGTAGGAACGATAATCCAATGCTCGTGATGCGCAAGCAGCCATAACATGCGAGCAAAGAAGGTGGTGAAGTTGCATTTTCTCATATGAATACATTAGTTGGTTAGTAAGATTAACAATCTGTGTCCTGCCATCTCTGACTCGGCCACCTACTTGCCGCGTTCCGGTCTTAACCGAAAGTAATCCCGGTTGATCATGAAATATTAGCACCTCATGACAATTTTATTTGGCTCGCCAGTTGTCTAAGATTGCTTGAACTCTTAGAGGCAACATTTGTCCATCATCAACGTAACGTTGAACTACGCGTCTTCTCTAGGTAAAATAGGTATTTAACCGGTAAAATGTAAACTGCATAATTATCGTAACCGGCAAACTACGAATCCCCTTCAATACGGAGTTGAATATCTCCGATAAATTTGTAGTCACCATGCCATATCGTCTGTCCTTCATCGAATGCAAGGGCCCACTTTTTACGAGGTTCTTTGTCATGCCAACCAACCATTTCTTGGTTTACATCTCTAATCCTTTTAACTCCCTTTTCAAATTTTCTTATTTGATTCTCTGTAGCAACGACCTTCAGTTTACGCATCATCCGCATATTGCCAAACTTTGTGTAAAAGTTCGCTGCATAATGTCACATATAGATTCAGGGGTAAGCAAGTGACTCGGTCCATCCGAGACGTGGATCCTTTATCGTGTTTAAAATCCCAGCATGACGATTAGGTATGACACAAAGCTTTATATGGTTTATTACGAATACCCGTATACAGCTTATAAACCAACTTCAACTGTCCGTGTTCTCTGATTCAACTATGGAAAATGCTAGCGGAAATAACTGATCGTTTGCATCTGGAACGACTGCAATCAACAACGTGTCTTTATATTTCCTATATAAAAACGTCCCATCGATGCTAATGACCGGCCGACAGAATTTGAAACTCTCGATACTAGGACGGAACGCCCAAAACATCCTTCTAAACTGTTCCTTTCACTGCTCAATAGTTACGGTCACCCACTGAACAACTGTATTAGGGTTAACGACCTGCAATGCTACCATGAACTTAGGCAGTTTAGAATAAGACATAGTGAAGTCCCCGAATAACATTTACATGGCTTTACACCGAGCCTACCAAGCTTTCTTATAGCTTATAATATAACCGAACATGACTTTAATGATTTCGACGATGGCTTGGGGCGTTATGTTCAAATTCACCTTCACGGTATCAATAACTGTTTTTGCAAAAAAAATTGAGTCAATATGCAAGTGATCTTTATTTAGAATAGGATTGACACATGTATGAGGCTCTTTCAGTGTCTTGATCGTGGATGGCTCATCAATGTTCCGCCTAGAAGCATGAAGCATCCACGGACAACCTCTATCGATCTTGCGCATGACCCTCCAGGTTGATGAGTTTGACTTTATAACTGTATATTGCTGATGTTTTCTAATTGAATACATCACGACTGCATGTTTCAAATTTGTCTTACATTGAAACCGTTGAACTTTGTATAGTTCCAGACCACTGCCTCCGGTAACATCATGTGCTTCGCTATTGTTCACTACAGTATCTCCAATCCAATCTGTGGAAGTAAACACAGGTGCGGGTGCACTTTGTTAAGTTATATTCACCGTGTTCTGTGCAACTGGATCATCCTCATCATCATCGTCACCTACTTCATGAATGTCCTTATCATCATCATTATATATCAATTCATTGTTCACGTAGGCAGTTGCAAATAATTCAAAAGGATTCTCATTCAATGAACTCATAAATGTTACCATACCGCCACCTTCACCGCCAGCATGCGCTGGTGATACGACATGCTCACTTGCTGGAAATTCAACAAAAACATTCTTGCTTGGCGGATTTACTTCATTCTCACTTGCCGGAACTTCGTAATAAACATTCTCACTTAGCGGATTTCCCCCCATGAGTGGAACTTCATTCTATGACGGGAATTCATGTTGCGGCGTGAACTGTGGTTCAGAATGCCGGCATTTTTCAACATACAACTCAAATGCACCCGATGGCGAATTTCACGATGATACATACTTGACCATAAACTGTAGAGATTCATCGTCTACGATTCATAAGTTTGAAGTGTGATCTTCCCCATACCAACATCATATCGTGCCTGAATTATCAAACAATATGTTCTAGGATCGAGTGCTAATTTTTCAAAAATCAATCCAAACAATTCTTTCAATGTTTTATGCCGACGGAGCCAAATTGATTCTTAAATAATAGAGTCCTCATATTCAACACCATGAGTTCTACTATTCACAACCCTCCTACCGAAATACAACCAAGCCGGAAGAAGGTTTTCCTTCATAATTATGATATCACCATCCTTCGGTAATAACAGAATTTTATCAATACAAATTTTGAATGCAAACGAACATATTACTAAGCGATAATTAATTGCGTAAAAGCCCAAACAACGTTGCAAAAAAGTCACTCTACTTCACCGTCTAACCAAAATGTTAGGTATCTTTGAATATGAATTACTATATACTTCACCATCTAACCACAACAAACCCTTCTGCTTCCCCATCTATCCTTCACCGATTTAAGTTTGGATTACTTCATTTCTAGATACAATGGAACTGGAGCAATTTTAAAAATTTACTGTATTTACTATATTTTTTCAAAAACTTTTTCATAATATCATGATTTGTAAAAATTCGTTACCCAACAAATTTAAATTTATACGTACCTTGAATCGACGGCAGAATTAAAGACGAGAGCGACGAGCAGGGACTGTGGAGAGAACGCGGGTGAGGGAGGTTGCGGAGAGAGAAGAGTGGGGTGGCTATGGAGGGGGATTCCCAACGAGGAAATCTGCGACGAGAGGATCTGCGGGCAAGACAAGGTCGTCGGAGGGGGGAAGGTGAGAGGTCGGAGGAAGGGAAGACGGGTGTGGAGGGGGCCGTTGAGGAGGTCGCCGGAAGGGGCCGACGAGACGGATCGGGGCTAGGGATTTGAAAAGGGATTTTGAAGAGAGAGAAGAGATTGGAAAGAATGCGATTGGGTTTCGATCGTGGCTTCGATCGTATATAAAGAAATGGGCCCAAATGAAAACACTACTGTCAATAGCGGTTTTCTCTAGATAAAATCGCTACTGAGATTAGCGTTTTCATTTGCTTTTATTTACCTTAATCCGAGACTCTCCCCTCAATCTAACCCAAGACATCCGGATATGCCTGTTTGAAAACGCTACTGACAGTAGCGTTTTCATTAGGAGGAAAATGCTACTGTCAGTAGTGTTTTCATAAAAACGAAAACGTTACTGTTAGTAGTGTTTTCCTTCCCTATCCAACTGTCGCGCGGGATTTATTCCTACGTGACAGTACGGAGGACTATTTTGGGAAATAGTTTTGGTCCGGTATTAGTTTGGGAAATATTTTATTATATAGTATTATTTTGGTAAAAAATTATGCACCCAATTGGGTGGGAAAAATTTCTCTACAAGGGCTTGTAGAGAAAATTTTCCCCTTACAAGCCCTTGGATGAGATTTGAGATTCGTTTAAATCTATTTTGCACACATTCTCTCTCTTCCCTTACACGAATCTCAAAACATATTCAAGAGCTTGCAAGATGTTTGTAGAAAAATTTCTCTACAAAGCCTTGTAGAGAAGATTTTTCCAATTGGGCAGGGAAATAAAGTTGTTGGAGATAAAAATAAGGGTAAATTGTCAAAAAAAAACCAAGTGCATTTTTTCGTTGTTAAAAACCCCCGACCTCAAAAAGTTAATCAAAACCCTCTAAAAAAGTTTTTAGTTGTCAAGAAACTTCTTAACTGTGATATCTTGCAGTTGTCTGCTATATCTAGTTTTCTGCAATATCTAAATAGTAGCCAGCGATATCTAAACAGTTGCATGTGATATCTAAACCGTTTTTTGCGATATCTAAATAGTTTTCATAAATTGGTTAGATACAATATATTAGTATGTAGATACTACAGGAAAAACTTCTAAGGGGCTTTTTACTACTGTTTCGAGGTTAGGAAGTTTTTGACAGCAGAAAAAATGCTTAAGGGAGAGGGGGGGTTATGACAATTTACCCTAAAAATAACAGCTGGATTTGTGTTTAGGTGAAATTTTGGTTAAGACTCTTGTGCTAAAATAAAATTTTAACGAAATAAGTACTAAAATTTTAATGAAATTAGTACTACCAAAATGTAAAGGTTAACAAACCCCAATCAAAACAAACCCGGTTCAGAACATAAGAAATCTATCACAAACCAAATATAAACCGCATTATTATCCCGAGAACAAACAAAAATTCTCAACCGGCGTTAGGACAAGTTCAGCCATAAAACAGCTCATGCGTGGGAGTGTATGGTCATATCCTCCGCCATGGCGCCATCATGGCTATGTTGTTGATGTGGATGTTTTTGCTTTTTTCAAAACTTTTAGAATCTTGATCCTAAACAGTCATGATTAGGGGTGTAACCGAGCCGAGCTTGAACGAGCCGATCCTTGTCCAAGCTCGGCTCGGCTTAGTTTATGCTTGCTCAAGCTCGGCTCGAGTTCGTCTCGAGCTGATAGAGGTCCTTTTCGGGTCTCCTTCAAATGTTGTCTTCCGTCGATCTCCTGATGGATTTTGGAGGTGATCTCCTGTTGTGTGTGGGTCTCAATGGCTTTTGAGGAGATTGGTGATTTGAGGAGTTTAGCGCCGAGTACCTGCAAAGAAGTCCCGGGGTGATTTGGTACCACCGAGGATCCTCCGACGATAAAGTTAGTACCAGATCCAAGCAGAGTAACGGCTAAGTGGAATAAAAATGGCTTACTTGACCCCTCTGTGATGGGGGTTTATATAGTGGCGGCAACACGCAGCAGCGGGTGCGAGAATCTCGCCGGCAGTTATGCTCCCGACGTCACGCCCGCGTAAAGAGCGGATCGCCCACTAATGGGGATCGTGATGGCGTGGAACGTGGGGTGCTGCTGGCGGATAATTTGCGCGTGGCGAGATTCGAAGAGCGGCGGTTACGTCTGCGAGTGATAGAGTTGGTCGGTCGGTGGACCGAGGAAGATGGCCTCGGCCGGGGAACTGGGAGGCGAGCGAGAGGGCCGAGAGTCTTGGTCCTGTGGCAGCTCAGGGCGAGCTGAAAGGCCAAAGAGGCCAATCTTCAGGGGGCTCTGAGGTGAGCCAGCTTGTGCTTGCAGGTCGGGTACAGGGGTGGCCTGGTCGGCTCCTGTGGGCCCCTTCTTCTGAGTTCTGGGACACGTCATCTGCCACGTGTCATGATCTTGGAGATCGCCAATACTGAGCATCATCACGAGCTGAGCAGGTCTGTCTCATGTTCAGCTCGTTAGCTTACCGAGTTTTAAACGAGCCAAAATCGAGCTCGGATGCATATACTATTAGGTGATCTCTGAAAGGAAAATGACAAAGAGGCGTTTGGTGGAGGATGAGGATAGGTCAATGGCTATTACAGGTGTTTTAGAAGAAAATATGAAAGTATTCTGTAAGAGGTTAGGCCGAGGACAACTATCATAGAGCCTAAGACTCAGGGGTTTGAGGTATGGAAAGATTAAAAAAAAATTAACATCTAGAGCATTTAATGGGTCTAAGTGTTGGGTTTTATATTCACCTCAGTTGCACTTCATATATTGTCCCTTAATTGAATTAAGTGTCCTGAGAGTTGTATAGAGTCTGTCCTATATTACATATTACTGTTTTATTTTCCAAACTATGTAACCGAGCCGAACTCGAGTTAATACCGAACGAGCCTGGCTGAACTCGAGTTCGGCTCGTTTAATAAACGGGCCAGGCTTTCAGGCTCTGTTCGGCTTATTAATAAATGAACTGAGCTTGAATGAGCTAATACCGAGCCAATCCTAATCGAACCCGAACTGGCTCGTTCAATTACCACCCCTAGTCATGGCTATACGTCTAGTATTTTGCACGTATGATGCATGTGTTTGCACTAAGGATATAAGTATTCCAATACTTTGCAAGAAAAAAAATCAGTTGAATGTGATTTTCTATTTATAAGTTCAATTAACAAGTGTTTGTCCACATTATGGCATGCTGGCAAGAAATAAATCGAACCTCTCTACATTAATTACTAGCTAGACCAATAAATCCTTAGACACTTTGTCTTTTGTCTCAACTCCATAGATGAATATTATATCATTAAGTTGTTCAATTATAAACCTAAAAATATAATATTCATTCATGGCAATTGATTAAGAAGCAGGCTTGTATGAGTACTAAAAATGGAAGGATTACCAAACTCTTAAACAAAGTGATTGCAAATCATTAAAATATACATTTAAAAAAAAATAAAAAATGACCAGAGTGCATACACAACTTTTGCAGTAAAATTATGTTGTGTATTATGGAACAAACCAAAATGTGAGGAAAAACACTACACTACAGGACATGGATTTGTTCACGGTTTAAACCGTGAACAAAAGGAATTTTATACATGGTTTAAACCAAGAGAGAACCGTAACCCAAATCTGCATAAGCAAATATTAGGTTACGGTTCTGACCGTGAACAAAATAAGAAATGTTCACGGTTATAACCGTGAACGTTTCTTAGCGTGAAAAGTTTTTAAAATCAGTTAGTTGGTGGGCCCCAATTTTTTGTTCACGGTTCTAATTATGAACAAAATCAGTTATGGGTCACGGTTACAACCATGAACAAAACTTGTAACTGTGACCCATAACACAGACCTGCTCCAGATATCAGTATCTTGAGCAGCCTTTTGTTCACGGTTGTAATCGTGACCAACTGTCTTCAATCACGGTTACAACCGTGACAAGCTATTTTTTTTAAATAATTAAATTTTCCAAGTCCCATGCGAGTTAATTTCAATCACAACCAGCAATATATACTTTCCATTCATAAGCATCAATATATATTTATTATACACGCAATATATTCAAATTTCCCGCAATATACGATAATCAAACTAATAAGCTCCGAATCGCATGCAGACATAAACAAAAAATATACATATAATCAATATGATCAATTCTCCACTAATCAACCAATCAAAAAATATAAGTGTCAAAAAAATTTCTAACATAATCAATACTCCATTAAAGTCCTATTGTATGTGTCAACAAATTAAAAAATAGAACTAACGCCATTGGAACGACAATCCACCTCCATCGTCCCGTGGCCTAAATAATGCACTCAACTCATTCCGTATGGCCTGTTGGACGGAATCGGCGTGCAACTGCCTCATGTCTCGGATCTCCGCCCTAAGCTCCTGCAGCTCGTACCGCGTCTCTTGAAGCTCCTGCAACATCTGATGCTGCTGCTCTGGGGGCAAAAATTACACCCCGGTTGACCAAGTCAAAGTCAAAATCAACTCCAAACAAAGTCGAATCCCAACATGAAGAGGCCGGCCTCCCCTGCGCGAAGAAGAAAATTATGTAATAAATAAGTTTGATATGATTTTCATGCATGAATGTAAAATAAACGGGCAAAAAACCAAATTTTGTAAAGCCCATCGCTCATGTGCAAAAAAAATAAGCACATAAGGCATGAGAGAGGGAAAATTCCATTTGTAAAACCCAAGAGGCTATATGTAAACTTATAAGCTTATATAAAGTAACATTATGATGAAATGAGAAAGGATCGATTCCCCACAAAATTTCTAGGGTTTGTGCATCTATCTCCTCTCTCTCAAGTTCTCCATCTTTCTTTTCTTTTCCAATTAAATCAAGAGATTAGCTTGCTTTTTCTTATAACCAAACAAAGTTTCACCATAAAACTCTCGAAGAGGAGTTCGAATTTTCCATCAAATCTCTAAAAGGAAGATTTTTAAGCCCGCCTTCTTTTTCTCCAAGATCCAGCAAAAAGAGAGGAGGAGGAAGAAGACTCACCTCCAAAAATCTCACTTTGGGAGGATCCAAGACTCAAGAGAGAAGAAAGGGGTCTCCTTTGATCATCTCCGAAGATCTTTGAAGAGATCAACTCCAAGATCTAAATCCTTAAAAGTGTTTAACTCCAAATCCAGATATTTTAGGATATTAACTCCAAATCCAAATCTTTTGGAAGTTTAACTCCAAATTCACACCCAATTCCTGTTCAGGAGTTCAACTTCAAACCTAAGGGCTTAGCCTCTTCTTCCACGGGTGTTTCCAGCGGTCACGTGCCACGTGCGTGACCTGCTGGCGCCCGGCGCCTACGTGCCTGGCACGTGACTCACTGGCGCCCAGCGCTCACGCACCACGCACGTGACCCACTGTCACGCCCCGCTTCCCAGTGTACGGAAATGGTGATGTGGTGGGCCGCAACGTATTTACTAAGAAATAAATACGTTAAGCGTAACTAAGCAATATATGTAAAAATGCACAAGAATGATAAGAGAGATAAAATAAACAAACATCAACTTTTATTTACATTCACTTTACATACAACTGTTTAGAAATGAAAAGGTACAATGATATAAACGGTGCTTAAACAGTGGCATACAAACTGAAAGTAAATACAAGGAGAGTTAGAAGTCCGGCTGGGCAGTGAACTGTTCCAAGTCTGACTAGGCTCGATCTCCTGAAAGTCCGGTCCTCCTGACAAACATTCCAAAGGAAGAAATAGACAGTAATGTAGCCAGCGAACTAGCGCTCGGTAAGTCCTAAAAGAAGGAATAGAATATAACAGTAATGAGAATTGAACTGGTAAGTTATACAAGTATATGTTTGTTATTCTAACGTAGTTGTTTGTAGCTTGGTACAGAAGCTATTTGTGTATACGAGAGGATTCCATCTTACCCCATGGACTATGGTAACATGTAATACAAGGCCCCGTCAAAACCCATGGGACAACGACACGAGAGTTCATGTAGGTGTCTTTTAAGTGACCATCTCGTGCCACTGTTCAGACCATAATAATGCATTTTTCATTCCCCTATTCTTATCCGTTTTATAGATAAACAGGTACTCTTGACGCACGTTTGTTGCATATTACATGATACAGACTCTTGGAGCGAATACAGTGAAAAAGATGAAAGTTGATACAGAAAAGGGACTTTTGACCAACAAGTAGACGGATCCTAGTCAAGCTTAGACGAAGAACAGTGCAAGGTCCAAAATGTCAAGGCAAACGGTTAAAAGATCGCTACAAGTTTTCACTGAAACATCTGGAGAAGGCCCAGAAGCCGAAGGGAGAAAAGAAGTGGAAAAATAGAAAGCCCAAGAAGCCATGAGGAAAGCCCAGAATTTACAGAGCCTAACTCCATAGTTTGGCCGCGGAACCGCGGCCAAACCTAGGCTGGAGCCGCGGTTCCGCGGCCATCTAGAGCGCAGGTCGGTGGAATTTTTCTGTGTCGGTGCGTCGGTGCGGGGGTTTGGATTTTTCGTGGGCAAATCTGTAATTGCACATGTGCGAATTCCGTAACCCTAAATTCTCCTGTTTGCTTATAAATTGTAATCAAAATTTGTAAAACCCTATGCCTCTTTTCAATCAATAAAATTCAGAATTGCTGGGAGTATTATTCAGATCTGTTTTATATTGCTTGGAGGGAGCCGTCAACCTAGTAAGTTATTTTATGTCTTTGTTTTAATTCTTTTAATTAGTATGTCTTATCATCCCCTAATGAGCGAGTAGTCTCCTCGCTTGTTAGGGTTAGCCTTAGGGAAAGGTTTGAGAGATGAGATCTCTCACCCATTTCATGCCATCAAGACCTAAGAGTTAGAACTCCATGCATGCACGCACAACCGCTCCCTACGGCATCCTACCCCACGAGGTAACGATGAACCGTAGTATAAAGGGCCGGTTGCACGTGTTTTCCATGGGGGTTAGGGTAACTATCAATAAAGGAAGGATACGAATCTAAAGGAAGAAACATCTTCCCAAAAGATTCGGATCCACTTTAGTGATAATTACCGTAACATCTAATAGATCTAAAATAGGGCAATGAAAGCGGTGAGGAAACCTTTAATCTCCAAACTTCCCCTCAACCTAACCCTAGCAAGACTTTAATTTAGATTAATTTAGTTTAGTGATAGATCTATTTTTTAGATTTAATCAATCCAAACAACATTTGGAATCAACTCGTTAAAACGCATTAAGAAAATTACCCATCTCTGTGGATCAACCCGTACTCACCGTTGCCGGGTCTAATAGTTTTTAGAAAAATGGCGCCGTTGCCGGGGATGGCGTAAAAATTCTTTTGTGTAATTTCGGGTTGATATAAATTTTTTTAAAAAAAATTATAAAAATCTGAAAATAAAAAATATAAAAAAATTTCAATTTTGATCTGTTTGAAGGGTGTATCTTTTGAATCTTGCAGGAATAGCGAGGATTCTAGGATCTGGAAATTTACAGAGAGGAAAACAGAAAGTTGTATATCGGAACAGAGAGCAATTATCATAACAGAGCAGTACCAATTTTTCCAGAGCCTGACTCCCTCAACCGACCGCGCTTCCGCGGCGAAACCGCCCCCCAGACCGCGGTTCCGCGGCGGCCACGTGACCTCGTTGCACAAAATCTGCTCTGTTTGTTTTCTAAACCCTTTCTCTTCCTACCACCATATATCTCTCTGTAAAAATTTTCTGCAGGAATTCATTGCGCTAAAAATCTTCTCTCCCCTTCTAAATAACAGATTTTCTGCAGGTTTCTTTGCGCCGCGCTAAAAAAAAATTTTTTTTGATTGCAAGTGAATTTTATTGTTTTGCATAATTTAATCGGACTTTAAAGGGCTAATTGACCAAACTCAGATTGGGTGGGAATTTCATCACCCTTCCCAGGACCCCAGAAAACACCTAAAGCATTTGCATCGACCACAATTAATAAAAAATATTAGACTCAGACCTAAGGATATCGAGCTCAATAGGAAAAGGACTAGTATAGGCATCGACCGTTTATCCTAACTGATTTTGCGGTGTCTAGGCTAGTGGTTTTTAATTAGGCCCACTACTGTGGTTCCTTCCCACTTACCTGGCCGTACTTGTCGGTGAAGAGGCGGTTTGAGGTCCTATTTCTAGCTCTAGTTAGGAGCTGTCTAGTAGACCTAGGTGACCCTAGATCTAGGCCTGATTGTGCATGTGTGGATTGATACATTTGTGTCACGAGTCCCTTTTCAAAAACTTCTTTGCAAAACTCTCACATATATAAAAAAAAAGGGAAAAATCTTTTCAAAATTTGCAACTTGTCGCTAAGAAACCTTGCAACTCACTTCCATCACTTCCCTTCACTGACGTTATCTTACCCCCACATTCTGTCTTTCTTTTTTCTGACTACCCCTTTTAGTGTATGTCATTTTGGACTAGGGATACTAACGCCCGATTAGTCCGTGTTTCGTTGGTACCGACCGACGAACCCTTCGTCGACATTCCGTCCATTTCCTTATCTCCACCTTCAAATTCTTCTTTCGAAGGTATGTCGGGACACGACCCCAACGATACCTTACCGACGGGAATGATTCCACCTCCGTTAGGTGCGAATAACCCGAATCTTCCGCCTGTTGTAGCGCCCGCACGAGTTGCGCTCCAGGATCTCTTCTACCCTGTCCGCACTTCTTTATCTACATGTCTTTCACCCCCACCGGCAAATGGGGACAACTTTGAAATAAAACCACATTTCATCAATATGCTGCCAAAATTTCATGGTTTGGAATCCGAAGATGCATATATCTTTATCAATAAATTCCAAAACGTTTGCGCTATGATGAAAACGACCCAATTAAGTGATGACGCTATAAGGCTAAGGGTCATTCCTTTTACCTTATGTGACCTAGCCGAGAAGTGGCTATATAGCACCGCATCACATTCCATTAGAAATTGGGACGAGTTTGTGAGAGCTTTTCTGAAAAAGTTCTATCCTCATCACAAAACTGCTAGAATCCGTAACGAGATAATACAATTTTCACAGCTTCCTTCCGAACCATTTTGGAAGTGCTTCGAGAGATTTAAAGACCTACTTGTTCAATGCCCTCATCATGGGATCGAAAGTTGGCAACTTTGCCAAACATTATACGAGGGATTGAACTCGGCAACGAAGCAGTTGCTAGAAACCATATGTCAAGGTCATTTTCTCTCCAAGTCTAGCGACGAAGCTTGGCAGTTTCTTGAGGATCTTAGTGAGCAAACAATTCAGTGGGAGAGTACCAAGACCACATCATCTTCTTCTGTTGGTCAATTTAGGGCAGGCATACACCAAGTGGATATGTCGATTGCTATGAAGGCCGAGATGGTCGCACTTATGAAAAAGCTAGAAACCATTGAGACAAAAATCTCATCGTCTTCTCCTGCCCCTACTTTACCCACATGAACTGTTTGTGCTTGTTGTTCGAATCCATCGCATCTAACCGAAGAGTGTCCTTATAATGCACCTATTCAAGGAAAAGATCAAGTCAATGCTGCATTTCAGCAACGACAAAGAAACGATCCGTACTCTTCGACATACAATCCGGGATGGAGGAGTCACCCAAATTTCGCTTGGAACCAAAATCAACAAGTCCAAGGAAATAACAATTTTCAAAGACCTCCTCCACAACAACAACAACAAGCACCTTCACAAACTCAAAACCAGCAACCTTTCCAACAACAACCTTATAAAAATTAAACGAACAATTTGGTTCAACCAAATGATGATAAGGTTATCTCGCTCGAAAAAAGTCTAGATGCATTTCTTAAGCAATCTACAGAATCCGTAGCAAGATTTGAAAATTATGTTCAATCTTTGATGACTAACAATGCTTCACACGATCAAAGTATCAAATCTATTAAGGCACAAATTTCACAATTAACTGCTGCGTTGAGCGAGAGAGAAAAGGGAAAGCTTCCATCTCAACCATTGCCAAATCCCGGTCACACACAAAACGCATATCACAATCACAATGTAAATGCGGTGACCACGTTGAGATCCGGAAGAGAGTTGCAAAATAATGTGGGAACTCATGATGACATCCCCGCCGGTGGTTCTTCTTCTTCCTCTTTTTCTTCGTCTTCTCTATCCTCACCTTCCCCTTCTTCATTTTCTTCACCTTCTTCTTCACCTTTTTCTTTAGAGCCTATTCTCCACCCGTCACATGGCTCTACTTCTTCTAGCTCGAACGGACCCATTTCTCACAATATGAACACATCTACACCGGGATCCGTTCCTACTCCACAGATATTTGACTCAACGAATTTTCAAAATGCTCCATTTCCAAACAGATTGAGTCCTAATAATCCAACTGCACAAGTGGAGAAGATTGTGGAGATATTTAAGTAGGTTAGCATAAATATACCTCTCTTGGATGCTATCCAACAAGTCCCTTCATACGTAAAAATCTTAAAGGGCTTATGCACCTCGAAGAGAAAGGTATCTCAAGTACCCAAGAAAGTGCTAGTGGCTAGTGCAGTGAGCAATGCTATTAACCACCATCAAACCTTGCCCCAAAAACGAAAGGACCCCGGCTGTCCTACGATTTCAATCACAATTGGGGATAAGAAAATTAATCGAGCACTTTTAGATCTTGGGTCTAGTGTTAACCTGATTCCCTACTCCGTGTACGAACAATTAGGGGTTGGAGAGTTGAAACCCACTCGTTGTACTCTCCAAATGGCTGATCGATCAATCACCCATCCAAGGGGTCAACTAGAGGATGTGTTGATCAAAGTTGGGGAGTTCATATTCCCCGTTGATTTTATTGTTATGGATACACAACCTGTTGCTAACCCAAGAAACTAAATTCCGGTGATCCTCGGTCGACCATTTTTGGCCACTTCCAATGCTGTAATAAACTGTTGCGATGGCTCCATGACTCTATCCTTTGGGAAGATATCTAGTGAGTTCAATATTTATAAGATGGGAAGTCTGCCCCCCGTGCCTAAAACTAGTACACGAGAAGTTTGCTCTATTCACGAAATCACGCAGAAGGACTGCGAGCTTGAAAGATTCTTGTTTGATGAAAACAGTTTTGACGCCACTAGTGCGTCCCTCCTTGTGCCTACCACAGTTGACACAACCGATATGGATTATGAATGTTTCACTTTTTCGGATGATGACGACTCACAGCCCGAATATGAGTCTTTTGAATTTGTGGATGAGTTAGTTGAGCCATCCGAATCGGTTGTTTGCAGTGATTTCGAACCTGTGTTGGAGTCCTTTGAGTTCGAGTTAGATTCCGCAATGATTCTTTCGCCTCCGAAACTCGAACTCATGTCCTTACCGCCTCACCTTAAATATGCTTACATAGGTGAGAATGAGACTTTTCCCATTATAATATCAGCCTCTCTAGCCTTCGAGCAAGAGAACACTATTTTAAAAGTCTTACAAGATAGGCGGCAAGTTTTCGGTTGGACTAGGGCGGACATCGAGGAGATCAGTTCCCTTATAATTGAATATCATATGAAATTGATGGATGATGCCAAGTCAATAGAGGACCCACAGGAACATTTTGGGGTTATTGTGGTTAGTCAACCTCCTCCTTCAGGAGTTGAACCACCCCCATTTCTTTTAAGAAGATACGAGAATGCCAACATTCCACTGATTGCTGATCATTCACATTCTCGTTTTGATTCATCACCACCTCCTGTCTATTCACCTCCATACCTTCCATACCACCACTTCTATCTTCCCCAATTCTTTATGGATCGCTACGACATATTCTTCCACCAACCGATACTCCTCACTGATAAATTTTTCAACTGGTTGGTGTTAACGTTTGGTCTATGCAAGGGTTGGCAGTAATGTCTAACATAGTTTAAATGAAGTTTGGGGGAGGGCCTTTCTGTATATATTTTTGTTTTTCTTAACAATAAAAAAATTATAAATAAATAAACAGGGAAGTGCCGGTATTTTGACCCTGTTGGTTTAGCATGACAGTGAGGACACTGTCAAGTTCAAGTTTGGGGGTATGCTCGGTACGTCTTCTTCCTTCGCATTCATTTGTACATATTTTTGCATTTGCATACTTATTTGAAAACTCATAAAAATTGAAAAATTTTGAAAAATTATAAAAATAATTGTATTCAATTTTGGCCTTATTTGACTAGAGTTTGACATATAGGTTAACTAGCTAGGAGCAACTAGATCTTAGACTTAGTGAATTAAAAACCCTAAAAATAACATTCCTCAAAGTTTAACAGTAGAAAGTATATGCCTTGTAGTTTATTTAGAAATAGGCAAATTTTGGGTTCACTCCTTGGGCTAAGTCAAAATTAGGGAAGTGTATTGATGTTCTTATTAGAGTATAACTTTGAAAAATAGTTCCTAGCTTAAGCCTAGATTCTAAAAATGTATACCCTACAATTTGCACAATCACGCACCTTGAAACTTGGAATAGTAGAAGAGACCTTGAAGTGCTCTTGTCTAAAGTCCTTAGTACAATGAAAATAAAAGGAAAAAAAAAGTGAATAAAGAATTAAAAAAATGGACACTGGTTTTTGTGATTACTTAAGGCTGCAAAAATAGAAAAATATTTAGCGAGGGTGCTTCATCACCTAGTGCCTTAGACCAACTGGTTTGGGAGTCACTGCTAAAGCCTTGGGTGTTGCAAAACTAGAAAGTACATTTTAAAGTGCTAACGCATCTTGTAATCGGTTGTTGGTACCTCAAGAAGTATTAACGGTCGCATGAAGGATGTGTAAGCAAATTTCATTTAAAAATTCACTAATTAATAAGTGCTTTGGACAATGGACGAGAGTATGATTGCTTGATTTGAATTTCCAAGTGTAGGGGTGATCTATACACACACGTAGGGATATGTGATTAGAGCTTAGATGAGAGAAAGGAATGAAGAATAAAACTTGTATCTTTAATAGAGTTGATAGAAACTCCTAAGTGGAGATGGAACCCTAGAAGGAAAACTTAAGAGATGCTGAAAGCTGAGTAGGTCTACAGTTAAATAATGAGGAAGTGTGAAGAATGTGGATGGATAATTTACAAGTATAAGATAATAGAATTCCTTGTTAGAAAACCTAATTGGAAAACAAAAGTCGAAAAGCCAAATTAATAGGATTTTGTGGGTGTAATCCGCTGAAAACCCTCAGGAGACAACACTCCTCCTGGTAGGGACACCTAGAGGTTTAACGGCTTGTTGCACGTGCTCAGTGCAATCGCGTTTCCCTGCGAAAGTACGGTTAGGATTTTAGTGAATAAAAAAAAAATAAGTTTGCTCGAGGACGAGCAAAAGATAAGTTTGGGGGTATTTGTTCAGACCATAATAATGCATTTTTCATTCCCCTATTCTTATCCGTTTTATAGATAAACAGGTACTCTTGACACACGTTTGTTGCATATTACAGGATACAGACTCTTGGAGCGAATACAGTGAAAAAGATGAAAGTTGATACTGAAAAGGGACTTTTGACCAACAAGTAGACGGATCCTAGTCAAGCTTAGATGAAGAACAGTGCAAGGTCCAAAATGTCAAGGAAAACGGTTAAAAGATCGCTACAAGTTTTCACTAAAACATCTGGAGAAGGCCCAGAAGCCGAAGGGAGAAAAGAAGTGGAAAAATAGAAAGCCCAAGAAGCCATGAGGAAAGCCCAGAATTTACAGAGCCTAACTCCATAGTTTGGCCGCGGAACCGCGGCCAAACCTAGGCTGGAGCCGCGGTTCCGCGGCCATCTAGAGCGCACGTCGGTGGAATTTTTCTGTGTCGGTGCGTCGGTGCGGGGGTTTGGATTTTTCGTGGGCAAATCTGTAATTGCACATGTGCGAATCCCGTAACCCTAAATTCTCCTGTTTGCTTATAAATTGTAATCAAAATTTGTAAAACGCTATGCCTCTTTTCAATCAATAAAATTCAGAATTGCTGGGAGTATTATTCAGATCCGTTCTATATTGCTTGGAGGGAGCCGTCAACCTAGTAAGTTATTTTATGTCTTTGTTTTAATTCTTTTAATTAGTATGTCTTATCATCCCCTAATGAGCGAGTAGTCTCCTCGCTTGTTAGGGTTAGCCTTAGGGAATGGTTTGAGAGATGAGATCTCTCACCCCTTTCATGCCATCTAGACCTAAGAGTTAGAACTCCATGCATGCACGCACAACCGCTCCCTACGGCATCCTACCCCACGAGATAACGATGAACCGTAGTATAAAGGGCTGGTTGCGCGTGTTTTCCATGGGGGTTAGGGTAACTATCAATAAAGGAAGGATACGAATCTAGAGAAAGAAACATCTTCCCAAAAGATTCGGATCCACTTTATTGATAATTACCGTAACATCTAATAGATCTAAAATAGGGCAATGAAAGCGGTGAGGAAACCTTTAATCTCCAAACTTCCCCCCAACCTAACCCTAGTAAGACTTTAATTCAGATTAATTTAGTTTAGTGATAGATCTAGTTTTTAGATTTAATCAATCCAAACAACATTTGGAATCAACTCGTTAAAACGCATTAAGAAAATTACCCATCTCTGTGGATCGACCCGTACTTACCGGCTAGCTGCAAAGCGACGCCGTTTCTGATTACGGTAAATACAAATTTTTGGACTTAATCAGCCACGTTAATACGTTCCGTACCAATATACCCCGTTATCCCCGCGTAATGTATTGTATAGAGTTATATTTACAAGTCTTGCCAAAATCATGGATACAAGTTGTTCAAGTAGTCGGGTTCAGGATGTAATCATGTATTCAAGAAGTCATGTCAACTTATAACCATGGTTCGGTCATGTCAGGTCAAGTATTCACGTTTGGTATTGGTGTTTGAATTCAAGTATTAAGGTTCAAGTTCATGTATTCATGTTAGACTTTAGATTCATATTTGAATTGGACTTTAATTTGAGCTTGGATTCAAGTTTGAGATAGACTCAGATTGAGTCAGACATTTGTAACTGATTTAGATCCTGAATTAGGTTCGGGAGTCATCGGTAACTACTGCACATGGACGACAGGATTTGTGTCTTTTTCCAAGACAATTACCATTGAAAACTCCGTTAAGTTTTTTACCTTAAATAGGCAAGCACTCACTTTCTCCGGCTCTCTGAAGCTCAAGAGAATTGATCCCGCTTAAACTTATATTTACTAAAGTCCTTAAATATTGTTTTATATAACTCGAGGGGGTTTTATGAAAAATATTTTTAATAAAATTTCAAAATAAATCTCGAGAATTTTTTTATATTATTTAGGTTTTTCATAGATATGAATTTTAAGGATTTGAGATATTTTAGTGATAATTGCTTAGCTTGGAAAGTTCATGGTATTTTATTATAAAACTTGTCTTTTGTTGGTATCTTGATGGTATTTTAGTGAAACCTGTAATTCTTTCATTTTAAAAAAAATGTAAGTTTATTATATTTTGAAAAGATATGGATTTGTAATTTTTATATAATTATTAAAATTTAACTTTTATTTAAGCAGAAAATACGTTTTTCTTAAAAACCGTATTTAACACCTTTCGAGACCGAATGCTTCGTGATGAGGTTTGCATCTCTCTCTACTAGCCCAACGATGTGCGATAATCCGCACCATCCAATAGCGGGTCTCCTGAAGAGGGTTGTAGAGATATATTTGCAAAGGAATTTAAAATACTGTTTTAAAAGAAAACCGTTTTTAAATTGAGTGGTTTTAATGTAATATTGTACTCATAACAAATTTTCCAACAAAAATGTATCGTGCTATAGAACCAAGTGTATAGATGAAGGGTGGGTCGTAACCCCTTTAAATTTTCCTAAAGGTATATTTAAGCAAATTCTAAAATAGGTGATATTTAAAGTTCATGATATTTAAATGAAAAACTTAAATTAAAATTATTTTGCATGGAATTCTAGGTCAAAAATTATTCTAAACATTTATAATTAAGATTACAAGTATTGTGTAAAATTTGGATGAACAATATGTAAGAAAAAGGGAGTTTTTTTTATGGTTTAGAAAATAGATATCGGTATTAACTCCACTAACCGATATTCGTTTTAAGATGAATTTTTAAGGAAGAGAAATGAAGATTGGAAGGGACTTACAAGTTAGTTAGGTCAAAAAAAGGTTGAAGAAGGAGAGTTGAATTTCATGGCGTCGCGGGATCGCCGGAATTTGTTTCGATCCTCGCCGGAAGTTGATCGCATGCTAACTCCTCTTTTACTCCACTTGTACATAAGAAATTTTGAGAGTTTTTCTTAGAATTTTCAAAATGATGCTGAGCCAAATTGTGGGGTGATATTTATAGTGTAGAATTAGGGTTTTGGAATTAAAATGCATTAAAAAGATGATAAATGGTGAAATGAAGGGTCTCTGTTTGATTGCAGAGCAATCAAACAGTGCAGGGGTGTTAGGGGTAAGGGAAGAGTCCAGTGCGCAAAACTCGGGCATCATTTGCCACGGTTGAACCGTCGGCGCCGATCTAAATTGGCTTTTCGTCGGCCGATCTAAGGCTTCGTGCCTCTGGATTTGTGCCACGTGTACAACTCAGTGTTTAAGCCCTTTTGCACATGTTTGATTTTTCTGACTTTTCATTTTTATGTGTATTGCATATGTAAACTTTTGGGCTTTCAAAGAGTTAAAAAGAAAAATCAGAAAAATAATGTGTCTGATGGAGATCGAATACAGGGGCTACGTCACAACAGTGCAAGGGCTTTACCAGTGAGATACATGTTGCTTCTTGCTGTTATTTAACAAAATTTACTTATAACTCAATCTCAGGCTATATAACTCATTTCTGTACAATAAACTGGAAAATTCCGTACAGAAAATTCATAGTCGTTACATCCGCTGGCGTCTAACGGTCACGTATTGTCTCACACGTCCTTAGGATGCTCCCCACCTCGCTTTTTCCCAAACGTTCCCCGCTAAAAATACTTTCCTCGTTAGAAATTTTTTTTAACGAGGCGATGCCCCGCACCTTGCAAGGAGGCCGCTAACCTCCTTACCCCCAGCTGGCTATCAGGATAGCGGGACCCTCGTAAACTTTGTGAGGCCCCCGATACTTCCAAAATATCTTCACAACACAACACACGCATATTGCACATTGATTTTGTATGACTAGTTTTACCCATCAATCAAAGGTTCTCTCGCTCTAAAGGCGAGGGGTAATTAACGGTACTTTAGTTCGCAGCTGCCGGAGATTCAGATCTCTACAATCAATAAACCCCAGCCTAGATTAGGCAGGGGGAATCTGTATATGCCTGACAAACGCGTGTATTCCTATCTCAATAGAATGACGAAAAACACTCTACACTCCACATGCTTGCGGAGCCGATGGATCTCCTCCTGCGACGCAGCTACCGTATTTGCCCGCGTCTGGGTCACGGCATACTCATGCGCGGTCGAACGTCTATCAAAAAATTGATGAGCCCCGGGACGAACCCCGCACTCATACCCACCGTGATGTCCACCGGATATCGAATCTACGATAAGGAAAATGGCGGTGATCGAGTTGCCGGGGCCAAGTCCTAAAGCGTATGTCTGCTCCTGAAACTGGGTCTGTATAGAAGAAACACACACACAGGTGCTAACTTAAAATATGTAATTAACTTGATTATATGAAATTTACCATGTACGCGTCCGTGCCCTCTTGTAACGCGGCCCACCCCTTAGATTTATTGTAGTTGGCGGGGTCTTTCTTTCTCTGGGACAAAATTAGGATTTAGTTTAATAATTAATTGACGTTATAGAAAACATATGAAATTAAGTGTCGAAATACTCACCAAGTGCCACCGAGCATTGGTCTCTTAGCGCTTACCTTGGATCGGGATAGTGCGTTCTCGCACGACGTTGTTCCGGTTCTACTTATTTCGACCCGATATCGTCTTGCAAAAATAAAGATTATAATATATTTTAGAATATGATTTTATGTTATATTGTTAAAATCTTAAAAATTAAATTGATACATGCATAGCATTGCGCTTAAAATATGCGACAAGAAGCGGCTAATCCTTTCTCGGAATCTCCAGCGCTATGACCTCCATCAAGTGCATCCGATGATTTTCGGTCGCCGCGGCCCAGTGAAGGTAAAGTTCACTCTTCACTTTCCAACGGCGAAGTCACTTGATCACTTGACACTGGCCTACAGAGTGAGCGAGGGTGAGATCTATATCGAATGACCTGTACACGCCATCCTCGCCGGGCTCGCCAACAGATCTGTAATTCTTCCTGGTAAGAAATTGAAATATATTAAAAAAATAATTATATGTATATGTATATAACGATAATTGAAATTTAAATGTGTGAAAGGGTACGTCATACCTCCTCCGACCCAAAAAACCGCGTAGCACGCTCGGTCTGGGCCTTGTTCCACTGAATATGGAGCGGGTACTTGTAATAAGTACGGACCTCCTACCCAACATAATCCCCCGGGTCACGTGCTCTCCAACAGGAACACCTATCACGTCAAAGATTAGATCCCATGGCCCAGCATCCGCCCGCGACCTGCAGCAGTCAAGCCCAGTTGGACCCCTCATCCTAACACTGCTCGAGCCTGCGAAAATAGATATACATACACAATATTATAATATTTAGAATATGAATATAGAATGACAAGTTTAAATTATAATCGTTATTTAAAAGTTTTAAGAAATAACAATTATATTTGTCGTTCCCGGCATAGTGCTAGAACCGACGCTAGACGCCATCCCACGAGTAGAATACATATCTGTAAACAATAAACTATTAGATGATTCAGTATCCACCTATATTGTAATGATGTATCAAATTTTAAATGAGTAAACAACACAACATGCGCAGGAGTGAGGGGGGTATGCGGACCCGCTGACGCACTAGTAGGGGTAAGGGCAGGCTGCAACGCTGCGGGTGATCTGGCGGTAGTATGGAGAGCTCTACTAAGGATAGGAGGACAGTCGAGGATGATGCGGTATGAGTAAGGAGGCCATGGGGGTGATGTGGCGGTAATAGGAGGAGTTCTAGAAAGGAAATAGGGACAGTCGGGGGTGATGCGATATGAATAGGGGGCCATGGGGGTGATGTGGCGGTAATAGGGGAGCGCTGCTAGGGATAGGTGTTGCTGCCGCGGCTCCCGTGCCTGCTGAGGGTCCTGGGATAGTCTCTTTGGCGGGTATGGATCGACTCAGAATGCGCCGTAGACGCTGTCTCTTATGGTGTTTAGTGCCTTTACTTGTGCCCATGATCAAATCTTACACACACACACACACATAAACGTTATTTCATTGCTTATAATCATTATACAATTTAGAACATTCAATTTAACTTCATTACCTAACACGTTTATATGGTACATTATCTGAAGATTCGTTGGGTGGATTCTCAAAATCTTGATCCGTGACAATCAAATGGTCGATATCACTTCTTAAAAACGTATGGATGGGTAGCGCAGAATAGTTTGGATCCTTGGTAAGTTTAATAGATGGACTAAGACGTGTTATCGCGAGATCTTCATCGCCGCTCTCATCTTCAGAGCCATTCAACGTCGTCACGTTATAATAATCTCTCGATTTCCAACGACAAACATCATCTCAGTCAACCTTCTGCTAGTCCCGAGAATAATATATTTGTGTTGCCATTGTGGAAAAGATAAAGCTGTCGTATTTTAGTAACATCCGTTTGTTGTTTACCAAAGTCAGGCCGTATTGATCAACCTTCATATCCCAGTCAGTCTTGGTAACGTACCATCTGCATTGGAATATATGAAATGGGACAGTCGTATGCTGGTATGAGACCGCTATAACTTCCTTAAGAATACTGTAGTAGGGATTTCTATCATCGTCGACGGTCGTGATGCCGCTATTTTGCGTAGCCCTAATACGTTCCGTACTTTCTACCTCAAATTTATATCCGGATACCCTGTAACCATTGTAAAACCCAGCTGCAATCGTTGGACTGTTTAAAAGGTTGTGGACCTCTCTATCAACATGCTCTCCACGATTCAATTATTCGTACACTTCTTTTATAGACCAGACGACGAAAGTGCGCCTCTGTTCTTTTTCGATCCTATCATTCGACCACGTCCTAGGATTCGATCTCGTGGGTATATCTTTGTGCGCTCTGTTCGTTAATATACAATTATATTAATTAGATTAAATTTAATTTCGAATGTTTAAAACGATGAAATAATAAACACTTACTCTACATATTTAGCAAAACAATCGTTGTTTATCAAGAAGTACGCATGTACACTGGCCGCGAGATCGTAATATATGTTCTTTAGCCTTCCTGCTCTAATTGGACCATCAGGAACACTCTGGGGTTTGTTTAGTTTTGTCTTGACATCGTCGTTCAGGAAACGAGTACAGAAAAACATGACTTCTTCCAGAAGATAATCTTGAGCAATCGAACCTTCAGGACGATACTTGTTGCGGATATAATTTTTTTAAGTTAACAGATATCTGTTGAAAATAAAATAAATTAACAATTCATGAAAATTCTTTGCAATTTAAATGATGAATAATAGACGTCAATAATACCTCTCCATTGGATACATCCAACGGTAATGGACCGGACAGCCAATTCTGACCTCGGTTGCCAGATGGACGGACAAGTAAACAATAATGCCAAAAAAGGAAGGTGGAAAGATAGTTTCAAGCTTGCAGAGGATCAAAGCAATGTATTTTTCGAACTCTGCTATCTTATTGACGTCCACATTTTTGGAACATAATTGGCGGAAATACGTGCAAAAGTCGTTAAGCATGAGACTAACTTCTAGTTTTACCGATGCTCTAAAGCATAAAGGAAGAAGATACTGCATCAATATGTGGTAATCGTGGCTCTTGAGTCCTACAATTTTTCCATTTTCTACCTGCACCTGTTTGGAAATGTTTGATAAGAAACCGTCGGGGACTTTCAATTCTTTCAACACACGTAAGAACCGCCGCTTCTCCTATTTGTTCATATTGTAGATTGCCAGTGGGATCTCGTAATAACCCGGTTTACCAGCCACAGGCTGAGATTGCAATTCTTTTCTAATGGAAAAACCATCCAAAATCATCAAATCACGATAAGCATTAAGATTATCCTTCGTTTTTCCATCCTTACACAGCAGAAGATTGATGATGTGCTCGGAGACGTCCTTCTCGATATGCATGACATTTAAATTGTAGCGCAGTGGTAGATCATACCAGTACGGCAGCTGAAATGGGTATGGCATTACATTTTTATTCTGTTTCTTTCTGAATGCGATATTCTAATAACCTCTCCATTGTTGCAGTATATCGTTACCAGACAATGATTCAGGCGGCATACCGGTCTCCATTTTGCCATTGAACATTTCTTTATTCCTTCTGAATCTGTAAGTTATAGGCAAGAATCGTCGGTGACCCATAAATGACTCTTTCTCGCTAAATTTTAAGCGTACACTGCTCGTATGAATATGAAAATCAGGGCAAGCAAGCTTACTTTGAGTTGTCCACCCCGACAACATGTCGTAGGCAGGAAAATCATTAATCATCTACAACAAAGCAGCACGCATCCGAAAAAATTGTTTACCATCTCACACCAGGTTTCCACAGCAACTTTAACACATCGATCAAGGGTTGAAGGTACACGTCGATATTTTTCCCAGGAGACAAGAGACCGTCGATTGAAAGCGTCAATATAAAATAAGACTGCGTCATACCCCTCCATGATGGCAGGTTGTATATAGTCACCACAACAGGCCAGGTACTGTAAGTACGCCCGCCGCGAACCATCCCGAATGGATTAAAACCATCGCTCGCAATCTCTAGCCTCACGTTATGAGGGTCTGCGCTGAACGCATCTAAAAATTTCCACGATATCGAATCTTTAGAATGACTCATTTTTCCCTCTTCATGAAGCGCTTTATTATGCCACTGCATTTCGGATGCCGTTTCCTCACACATAAATAACCGTTGCAGTCTCGGTATTAATGGAAAATGACGATGAATTTTCACGGGCACATCACTCGAACGAGAGTCTTTCTTAGGTTTGAATCGGCTTTTCCCGCACATTAGACTGCTTTTGAGTGCGACGTGTTCTTTCCGAAACAAAACATTCATTCTCGCATGTATGTATCTTCTCACACTTTAGACCGATATTTGTGATTATCTTGTGCGCCTTGTACCAGCTCGGTGGCATTTCATTTCCGTCGAGAAAAACTTCCTTCAGCAAATGCTAGGAGATCGGTGAAAGACCGATCACTCCATATGTTCTTACATTTGATCTCGAAGAGACGTACGAAAAAGGATGGTATCGAAAACCCTTTGCAATTTGGATATAGAGAGATTCTCGAGGAATTCTTGTTCTTCTCCAATAACGCGGGTCCAGTACTTTCCGTATCATAAGGAAGTCGAGCGGCATTTATAAACCCATCTATGTTATCGACCGGCGCGAACACAGCATCATCGTCTTCGACGGCTTCGTCTTCTTCAAACTGCCAATCCTCCTCTTTCTCATCTTCTTCTACTATCCCTTACCACTCTTCGATTTCCGCTTTAATAAATTCATTTTCCGTCTCTTGCACCGGCCCTTCATCAACCTTTTCTCCGTGAATATCCCACTTAGTGTAATCTCTAACGAAACCATTTTTCATGATGTGTAACTCGATATCTGACTTCTTCTGCAATCGCGTGTTTACACACTTATAACAAGGACAATAGATTTCGTGCTCTTTCGGTATCCCAAGACGTGCGTAGGAAAAATCTATGAAAAAGTAACACCGTTAAGGAAAAAATCAGTGGCCCTCGGGAAAACGTCGACATACATCCAACTCTTGTCGTGGAGTTACGGGAATGCCATATTGGAAGAAAATGGAACGTACTAAGCTTCCTATAGATAAGAATCGTGCAATTAAGATTTCGTGACAAGTACGAGATAGATGGATAATAAGAAGCGTTGGTGTTAGGTTTAATTGACGACTTTTTTAAGTTTGGTTTCAATTGTTATTGGATTGGGCTCTCCTCAAACTTCTTTTGAGAACTTTCTCCTTCTAATCTTAAAGCTCGAGAGTTGAATTCTTCTTCCAAAAAAGATGATGATAATATTAAATGTTCTTTATTGGATATCGAGAGCAACGGCTGTAGGGGTAAGGCACCTATCCCATTAAAAATGTATAAAGCATACACCCATTTAATTTTGTATTCATCCGTTTCGAGAAAATTTTGGCAGCACCTCCCCGCTGTTCTCTGAGTACACTGTAATAGAACAGATAATCATTTCAATACTGTGAAACACTATTGAAACGAACATGTAATCTATCGTTGTACACGGAAAACCAGAGGAAAGGTACCGACGAAATATCCCGAAACGAATGAAAAATGTCACGCCCCTCTTCCCAGAGTACGCTAAATTGGGCACGTGACATACCCAACCATGCTACCTGTGGGTAGGAAGTATCCATCCACAGTCACATTACGGCTGTAGAGATATCAAGAACAAGATAAAACTAGCTAAAACGTGTCCATAATCCAGAATAACAGGAGTCAATAATAAATAAATACGGAAGCAAATGATCCAATACAAATAACTGAAATGTATGTCCCTTAATGCGGGCTCACATCAGGAAATAAATGCAGAAAATAAAACTAACTACTACTGAACTCACAGCTCAGCCTGCTGGCTGAAGTACTCCTGCTCGGACTGCGACAGCGGTACAGAATCTGGGCCATGCAAAACCCAGACGTCAGCGCGTCATGTCATCAAGTAATATAATATGAACAGTGTAACAGGCAATGCAAAATAAACATGAATACAGCAAGAATAACAATAATATGAATCATATCAGTACAGGGTAGCGTGCAGTGGGTAAACTAAACTGTTCTATCAGGTTTTCTATTCTAAAGTCTTTGAAACCAAATTGATGAATCATCGATGTAACTCAATAGTATCCCGTGCATGCCCGGGACCACGGTCAAGACTCTCGGGGCTGAATCCGAGACGTGCCGCTAGGCGGTAAAAGGTAGCAGGATGGGCGAGTGATGTCAGCATCATCACTCCGGGGCTGGCCTAGCCCGTAAGACTGATCAGAACAGGTATCGAACTGTTGAGTTACAAGTCAGGTTTCACCTTTGATTTCCCCATACCCCCAAGTTATGTATGTCGAGTCAGGTATTCAGTAATCAAGAACTAATGCCAACACAGGATCAGGTAAAAGCAGGTTTGTCTGGATAGACAACAGGAACGGTCCATGAGGACTACATGTCAGGTTTGTTGGCATTAGACACAAGATCAGGTAACGGGTCGGGTCATGGTACATCAGGTAAAGTCAACAGTATACGGTACCATGTCAGGTACATCAATTTATATATATGTGTGGCAATGTCAGGTCAAGATGTAAACAATATCGTAGGCGTGCTCACAATCAGATATATAATCAAACATGGGTATTAACAACATGAGATAAGCAATGATTAAGTAATAAGCAGTTTCATTCAATTTGCAATACAGCTATCAATTTGTTACAGAGATGATTACAAGAGTGCAGTAAGACAAATATAGCCGTTTAGTCATATTAACAGGTTTAAGAACCCTTAGAGGTGCAATAATTTATGTAACGGTTCAGTACAACTATTTCAGGTTAAATGCATACGAGTGTCCGAATGTAACAGAACTACAGGGATAAATGCCACAAGCTATTTTAACAGTAAAATGTGATTGAACAGGTAAATATGATTATTAGGTTCAATTTGCAAACTGTAAGTTCCATGTTTAACAGTAAAATGATATAATGCAATATTGTACCCGAAAATGCAAAATGATTATACCAAGTTAAATTTTACAGGTTTAGGGTGTCAATATATATATGTAAATATTGTATAGCATGTAGCAAGGGGTACTTGCCTCGACGGGTCGCGAACCGGAAAAAACGGAATGATAAACGTCAGCGGGGAAACTCGCGACGGACGTACGGTTCACGGATTGAACCCAAACAACGAACAATGGAACCACATGAGTCGGGGTACCTCGCTGGAATGTCGGATCACGTCGTCGGCATCGCCGGATTCCGGAGAGAAAGAGAACAGTGAATTGTCAAGAACTTTGAACAAGAAAGGAATAAAGAAGAAGAAGGGGAGGCTTACAAGGGCTGCTCTGTGGTTACAGAGAGGAGACGTGAGAACGACGACGAGGTCGACGGCTCCGGCGGTGGCCTACAGTGACCGCGGCGAGGGGTCAGCAGATCAAGAAAATCTCTACAGATCAGAGAAAAGGAGAAATGAAGAGAGGAAGGGAGGTGAAACTTACCGAGGAGTGTGTGAGGTCGAGGGTAAGAGGACGGGGTCGTCGGCAGCGACAGACGGCGGTCCGACGGTGTGCAGGGGGCTGCAGGTGGCTGCGGCGGCTAGGGCAAGGTCGCGATGAGGGTGCAGGCGCACGGGAAAGGAGGAAGAGGCGGCCTAGCTGCGACGAGGGCACAGAGACGACTCGCCCGGCGGTGTTGGTGCCGGCGACAGGGTTGCGGCGGCGACGGGGGACGAGGCGGCCGGGGGTTCGCTGGGCTCGTGATGGTTCTCTGTGTTCTTTTTTAAAAAATAAAGGAGGGGGGAAAATTAATATAAGAGAGAGAGAGAGAATAAAGTTAGATAGAGAGAGAGATTTGAGGGGTAGAGAGAGAGAAAGAAAGAAAGATAGAGACGGTGAGGGGGAGAGAGAGAGAATAATGAGGTGGGGCCCACGGGTTAAATGAAGAGATTGGATTGGTTGATGAATGATTTAGGAAAATATTAATATGATTTAATATGATTATCAGTAACAGTAATATATATATATATGGTTAGGAAAATATTCGACGTTATAAAATATTAAATTTTGGGGTTTTGGCGCAAAATAAAACATTCCCAAATCGCGCCCGGGTCGGGTCCAAAAATTTGAAATTGAAATAATAGGATTTTAAGCGGGATCCAAATTTTAAAATGAAGTGTATTATGATTAAAAACCATACCCCCAAAACGGACACATGTACGCGCACGTAGCCATCCAAACTCGCCCGTTTCACTGAACGGGACGAGAACACGATGCACGGACGCTACAACGGGGTTAGGGGTGTCAAGTAGGCCAAGATGGATATTTTTAATTTTATTTTAGATGCTAAAATTTGTTATATGCAGAAATGAATTTACCGGGTAAAATTTACAGTAAGCAACAAATAAGCAAGCTAAATGAATTGAGTACCATATTATGCTCAAACAGTAACTGAAAATAGTAGCATTGGGCTCGGGTGTTACATTATACCCAACTACAAAAAAATTCTTCCTTGAAATTCCAAGAATACAAAGATAGATAACTACAAGAAAAGGTGAGGAAACTTCTGCCGGATTTCATCTTCTCGTTCCCAAGTGGACTCTTCATGCGAGCGATTTCCCCAAGAAACAAGCACAAGGGGGATAACCTTGTTCTTAAGAACTTTTTCCCTTCGATCCACGATTTCAATCGGTCGCTCTTTAAAAGTCAAGTCTTCTCGTACTGTTAGCTCCGAATGATCCAAAACGTGTGTTTCATCTCGAACATACCTACGGAGTTGAGATACGTGAAACACATCATGCACATTTGCCAAGGACTGCGGTAACGCCAAACGGTACGCTACCTCACCAACCCGCTCCAAGATCTCAAAGGGTCCAACGAATCGAGGACTAAACTTTCCTCGACTCCTAAAACGAATCACCCCTCTAGTCGGTGATATCTTCAAGAATACCAAATCACCCACGGCGAACTCTAGAGGTCTTCTTGACGTATCAGCCCAACTCTTCTGTCGGTCTTGTGCTGCCTTCATATGATTTCTGATAGTGTTAACCTTCTTAACTGTCTGCACAACCAAATCTGGTCCCAATAATCTTCGTTCACCGACATCATCCCAACAAACAGGTGAACGGCATTTACGACCATACAAAGCTTCAAATGGAGCCATCTGGATAGTTGCCTGAAAACTGTTGTTGTAAGAAAACTCCACCAAGTGTAGATGATCCTCCCAAGAACCCTTGAAGTCCAACATGCATGCTCTCAACATATCTTCAAGAGTTTGGATCGTTCTCTCCGACTGACCATCAGTTTGAGGATGATAAGCTGTGCTAAACTTCAATCGAGTTCCCAAACTTTCCTGTAAACTCCGTCAAAAGTGTGATAAGAACCGAGTGTCCCGATCGGACACGATGCTCACCGGTACTCCATGCAATCTTACAATCTCCTGCATGTACCGCTCCGCCAAGGTCTCTGTTGATTGACCAACCCGAAAAGGAATAAAGTGAGCTGCCTTGGTCAACCGATCAACAATCACCCATACTGCATTGTTGCCTTTTGGACTCCGCGGTAAAGCCGTCACGAAATCCATGGTTATATGTTCCCACTTCCACTGAGGAATCGGAAGTGGTTGCAATAAACCAGCAACTCTTTGATGTTCAGCTTTAACTTGCTGACATACCAAGCACTTAGCCACAAAGCGAGCAATCTCCCGTTTCATGCCTTCCCACCAGAAATGCTGTCGAATATCTCGGTACATTTTTGTGCCTCCTGGATGTACAGAATAAGCTGAACTATGTGCCTCCTTCATAAGCTCTTCACGAATATCCCCTTTTGGCACACACAAACGGCTACCATACCTCAACGAACCATCTTCGTGGATCAATAAATCTGTTCGTAGTCTGGCTTCAACCTGCTCTCGAAACTTTTGCAGTCTAGAATCCTGTGATTGAGCTGCTTTAATATTCTCAATCAATGATGACTGTACTTGTAGCCGCATCAACTGTCCCGTAGAATGTGGTAGCACAACCTCCAAGTCAAATCTTCGAAAGTCTGCAACGATCTCCTTCTGCGTAGTCAACACCTGAATTGTTGGTAACCGACTAAGCGCATCCGGCACGATATTGACCTTCCCCGGATGGTACTTAAGATCAAGATCGTAGTCAGCCATCAGCTCCAACCATCTACGTTACCTCATATTCAGCTCCTTCTGTGTGAACACATACTTCAAGCTCTTATGATCTGTGAAAACTTCGACCCTTTCGCCTAAAAGGTAGTGTCTCCAAATCTTCAACGCGAAAATCACAGCCGCAAGCTCCAAGTCATGAGTTGGGTAATTCATCTCATGGGTCTTCAACTGTCTCGATGCGTACGCTACAACCTTCCCATGCTGGATCAAAACACATCCCAATCCTTTCCCAGATGTGTCGCTGTGAATCACCAATCCTCCGGAATTGTCTGGCACGATCAGAATAGGGGCGGTTATCAACTTTTGCTTCAATGTCTCGAAAGCTAACGCACACTTATCCGTCCATACAAAAGGTACCTCCTTGCGCGTAAGCTTGGTCAACGGCTCTGCCAGACGAGCAAAGTTCTCCACAAATCTTCTGTAGTATCCGGCGAGTCCAAGAAAGCTTCTTATCTCCGCAACATTCTTTGGAATTGGCCAATCACGAACGGCTGCAATCTTTTCGGGATCGACGGCAATTCCATTGCCCGACACAACATGCCCCAAAAACTTTATCTCCTCCAGCCAAAACTCGCACTTACTCATCTTCGCATACAATTTCTCATGTCTCAACATCTGCAGTGCGATCTTCAAATGCTCAGCATGTTCTTCAAAACTCTTCGAGTAAACCAGAATATCGTCAATGAATACCACAATGAACTGATCCAAGAACGGTGAAAAGATTCGGTTCATCAAGTCCATGAATACTGCCGGCGCATTCGTTACTCCGAAGGGCATCACTAAGTACTCGTAATGTCCATACCGAGTTTGAAACGCCGTCTTACAAATATCTTCTGTTTTCACTCGGACCTGGTGATATCCGGATCGCAAATCCAGCTTCGAGAATACCCTCGCGCCACTAAGCTGCTCAAAAAGTTCTCCAATGCGAGGGATCTGGTACTTGTTCTTAATAGTCACCCGGTTTAATTCTCGATAGTCGATGCACATCCTTCTTGTTCCATCCTTCTTCTTTACTAGAAGAACTGGAGCTCCCCAAGGCGAGTTACTGCTCCGAATCCAACCCTTTTCAATCAATTCAGTAACCTGCTTCTTAACTTCTTCCAACTCTACTGGTGCCATTGGATAATACGCTTTGGATACTGGCGCTGCACCAGGAATAAGATCAATTGCGAACTCCACGTCTCGCTTCGGCGGTAATCCCGATATATCTTCAAACACGTCCATAAAATCACGAACAACAGCCGGCTCTTCACCACTATCAACTTCCATTGCTGCAAGAATATCATTTGTCGGCCTAGCCCTAAACTCGACTGGCCCGACAGAACTGCTTCCTCCAGCGAAGATAAACTCGGGATGTCCGGGAATCTGGAAAATTACTTTTTTTGCCCTACAATCAATGTGAGCGTGGAAAGTGCCAAGAAAATCCATTCCCAAGACGACTTCATAGCTGCCCGTATCAATCACCAAGAAATCTGCAAAAAGCTCCCGTCCGCACACAACAACTGTACAATCTTTACACTCCCTACTAGATATGATTTTCCCATTCCCAGTGTGTATGTCCCAGAAACTAGACAGGGTCGTGCAGGTAATCGAGTGTGTAGTCACAAACTTGGATGACATAAAATAATAGGATGCACCAGAATCAAATAATGCTAATGCGGGAAAACCATGAACGAGTAGAATACCTGAAACGACTTCTCCTGACGCCTTAGTTTCCTCAGCTGTCAAGGTAAAAGCTCGAGCCTGATTATGTCCTTGAGTCAGCTGTTTCTGCCCTTGGAACGGTTTCTGCGGAGGCTTCTGAGTATCATCCCTCGTACGAAGCTTCGACGGACAAGCACCAACGGCGTGATCAGCCGCTCCAAAAACCAAACAAAGTCCTAGCCTCCTTCGACACTCCTTCTGCATGTGCCCAGGTAAACGGCAGTAGTCACAAATCACGCTCTTTCTTCGATCAACGATCACAGGCTTCTTCATGGGTGCTACACCTCGACGGTCCACTGGAATACCTCTGCGACCATGAGCTCGGTTAGGTACAAATGCGGGCTTCCTTGCCGCAACTGCTGTCTGCTGCCTGCTGCAAACTCCCTTTCATCCCAGATAAACTCTGCTGTTCCCGAGCTGCCGTAAGAACCTGTGAGAAAGTGGTCAAACCCAGGGAGACAATCTGCCTCTGGATGTCTACATCCAAGTTGCGCATGAACCTCCGTGCCCTGTCTGCATCGTTGGCAACTAAAGGTCCAGCGAATCTGCTGAGTCTCGTCCATTCTGCTGCATGCACATCCACGGGTGCTCCATTCTGCCTTAGCCCAATAAACTTCTCTTCCATTTCCTCCCGTGCAGTCCGCGGGAAGAACTTCTCCAGGAAACTCTTAGAAAAATCCGCCCACTTGATCGGCGTGGGCAAGCGGGTCTCCTCAACAAGCCACCATTCTCGGGCGTAGTCCACTAACTGAATGCGTACCACATCAACTCTTTTTTCATCTGGAATCTGTGCCGCAATCAGCAAATTCTCCGTGTCAACTAGCCACTGCTCGGCTGGCAACGGCTCCTCCAAACCAGTAAATGTAGACGGACCCAATCGCCTGAAATCTGCCACGGTCCCTACTCGGTCGACTAGTTTAGCTTCAACCTTGTCTACGGACTGCTGAACGGTCCGCAAACCTTCCTGGAATGAGTCTGCTTGCTGCTGGATCAGCTCGGTCTGCCTCTTTTGATTCTCCAGCATTCCCCTTATCACTCCAAGCATGGCGGCTTCGTCCACACGCCTCTGGTACGTCTTGAAATTCTTATCTGCCATATTCCTGAAATCAAAACACCCAACATTAGCATGATGATAGATTCAATATATAGATCAAAACTAGAACTCCAAGATACTTAAATAGAGTACCGCATTGTAACTATGCTGCGGTATCATAGCCACAATTACTTAACTCCACCCAAGTCGCCTAAGTCCTAGAGATAACAAGGAATCAGTTTTTTCGAGTCGATATGCAAAGAAAGTTTGCACATCGTAAAAGATATAATCAGGAAGAACGTGATTCAAGAATGGTAAACAGCAAAGTGGCAGGACATGTTTCCTAAACACGGGTATTCTGATTCGTGTATTGGGTACAATACCCAACTACAAAAGAATCAACCCAACTAACCTATGGCTCTGATACCAAAAGAACCATGTCACGCCCCGCTTCCCAGAGTACGCTAAATTGGGCACGTGACATAGCCAACCATGCTACCTGTGGATAGGAAGTATCCATCCACAGTCACATTACGGCTGTAGAGATATCAAGAACAAGATAAAACTATCTAAAACATGTCCATAATCCAGAATAACAGGAGTCAATAATAAATAAATGCGGAAGCAAATGATCCAATACAAATAACTGAAATGTATGTCCCATAATGCGGGCTCACATCAGGAAATAAATGCAGGAAATAAAACTAACTACTACTGAACTCACAGCTCAGCCTGCTGGCTGAAGTACTCCTGCTCGGACTGCGACAGCGGTACAGAATCTGGGCCATGCAAAACCCAGACGTCAGCGCGTCATGTCATCAAGTAATATAATATGAACAGTGTAACAGGCAATGCAAAATAAACATGAATACAGCAAGAATAACAATAATATGAATCATATCAGTACAGGGTAGCGTGCAGTGGGTAAACCAAACTGTTCTATCAGGTTTTCTATTCTAAAGTCTTTGAAACCAAATTGATGAATCATCGATGTAACTCAATAGTATCCCGTGCATGCCCGGGACCACGGTCAAGACTTTCGGGGCTGAATCCGAGACGTGCCGATAGGCAGTAACAGGTAGCAGGATGGGCGAGTGATGTCAGCATCATCACTCCGGGGCTGGCCTAGCACGTAAGACTGATCAGAACAGATATCGAACTGTTGAGTTACAAGTCAGGTTTCACCTTTGATTTCCCCATACCCCCCAAGTTATGTATGTCGAGTCAGGTATTCAGTAATCAAGAACTAATGCCAACACAGGATCAGGTAAAAGCAGGTTTGTCTGGATAGACAACAGGAACGGTCCATGAGGACTACATGTCAGGTTTGTTGGCATTAGACACAAGATCAGGTAACGGATCAGGTCATGGTACATCAGGTAAAGTCAACAGTATACGGTACCATGTCAGGTACATCAATTTATATATATGTGTGGCAATGTCAGGTCAAGATGTAAACAATATCGTAGGCGTGCTCACAATCAGATATATAATCAAACATGGGTATTAACAACATGAGATAAGCAATGAATTAAGTAATAAGCAGTTTCATTCAATTTGCAATACAGCTATCAATTTGTTACAGAGATGATTACAAGAGTGCAGTAAGACAAATATAGCCGTTTAGTCATGTTAACAGGTTTAAGAACCCTTAGAGGTGCAATAATTTATGTAACGGTTCAGTACAGCTATTTCAGGTTAAATGCATACGAGTGTCCGAATGTAACAGAACTACAGGGATAAATACCACAAGCTATTTTAACAGTAAAATGTGATTGAACTGGTAAATATGATTATTAGGTTCAATTTGCAAACTGTAAGTTCCATGTTTAACAGTAAAATGATATAATGCAATATTGTACCCGAAAATGGGAAACGATTGTACCAAGTTAAATTTTACAGGTTTAGGGTGTCAATATATATATGTAAATATTGTATAGAATGTAGCAAGGGGTACTTGCCTCGACGGGTCGCGAACCGGGAAAAACGGAACGATAAACGTCGGTGGGGAAATTCGCGACGGACGCACAGTTCACGGATTGAACCCAAACAACGAACAATGGAACCACACGAGTCGGGGTACCTCGCTGGAATGTCGGATCACGTCATCGGCATCGCCGGATGCCGGCGAGAAAGAGAACAGTGAATTGTCAAGAACTTTGCAACAAGAAAGGAATAAAGAAGAAGAAGAGGAGGCTTACAACGGCTGCTCTGTGGTTACAGAGAGGAGACGTGAGAACGACGACGAGGTCGACGGCTCCGGCGGTGGCCTACAGTGACCGCGGCGAGGGGTCAGTAGATCAAGAAAATCTCTACAGATCAGAGAAAAGGATAAATGAAGAGAGGAGGGGAGGTAAAAATTACCGAGGAGTGTGCGAGGTCGGGGGCAAGAGGACGAGGTCGTCGGCGGCGACAGACGGCGGTCCGACGGTGTGCAGGGGGCTGCAGGTGGCTGCGGCGGCTAGGACAAGGTCGCGGTGAGGGTGCAGGCGCACGGGAAAGGAGGAAGAGGCGGCCTAGCTGCGACGAGGGCGCAGAGACGACTCACCCGGAGGTGTTGGTGCCGGCGACGGGGTTGCGGCGGCGACGGGGGACGAGGCGGCGGGGGATTCGCTGGGCTCGTGATGGTTCTCTGTGTTCTTTTTTAAAAAATAAAGGAGAGGGGAAAATTAATATAAGAGAGAGAGAGAGAGAATAAAGTTAGATAGAGAGAGAGATTTGAGGGGTAGAGAGAGAGAGAGAGAAAGAGAGATAGATACGGTGAGGGAGAGAGAGAGAATATAATGAGGTGGGGCCCACGGGTTAAATGGAGAGATTGGATTGGTTGATGAATGATTTAGGAAAATATTAATATGATTTAATATGATTATCAGTAACAGTAATATATATATGGTTAGGAAAATATTCGACGTTATAAAATATTAAATTTTAGGGTTTTGGCGCAAAATAAAACATTCCTAAATCGCGCCCGGGTCGGGTCCAAAAAATTGAAATTGAAATAATAGGATTTTAAGCGGGATCCAAATTTTAAAATGAAGTGTTTTATGATTAAAAAGCATACCCCCAAAACGGACACATGTACGCGCACGTAGCCATCCAAACTCGCCCGTTTCACTGAACGGGACGAGAACATGATACACGGACGCTACAACGGGGTTAGGGGTGTCAAGTAGGCCAAGATGGATATTTTTAATTTTATTTTAGATGCTAAAATTTGTTATATGCAGAAATGAATTTACCGGGTAAAATTTACAGTAAGCAACAAACAAGCATGCTAAATGAATTGAGTACCACATTATGCTCAAACAGTAACTGAAAATAGTAGCATTGGGCTCGGGTGTTACAAAAAACACAAGTGAATGCAGGTGTCTGTTTTATACGTTCCTAACTTGTCAACACGGGACAAATCTATTGGTTATCATACGATCGATTATTAATTCTCGTCACATATATTACGCGAAGATTTTTAGAAACCGAACGATAACGTCTGGTGCTTAACAAATTTCGTGTAGTTTTATATCACGTCGAACACCGAATGCATGTTAACTGATAGACAAGAACTATGTCACGTTTTCATTTTCACATATGATTAATTATCGATGTGAATATGAAAATTTCATATTATCATTGAATGTCATACGCTTACTTTAAGATTTAAATTGGATTGGTTTTACGTTTACGTTTCAATTTTAAGGTTTCAAAGTTTTTACTTTAGGATAAAGTTCTTTAAACTTAAGGGTTTTCTTAATTGAGTTTAAGATTTTGGATTTAAGGTTGGTGGGATTTGAAAGGAGTTCAATATAGAGAAGAATGATGATGAATCAAGGTTTGTGTATGTTTGTATATGTGTGTATGTCTGTGTGTGTATATGTGTGTGTGTGCGTGTGTGTGCATGTATGCTTGTGTGTGTGCGCTTGCGCGTGTCTATGTCTGTGTGTGTATGCTTGTGTGTGTGTGCGCGCGCGCGCGCACAGAATATGTATTTGGTAATGGTTATAACCCTAACCCTAATTAACCTTAACCCTAGCCATTAACCTCAATCATAACCCTACCCTAATTAACCCCAACCCCTAAACAATTCATCTTCTTAAATTAACTAAATTATCATAAATTTCACCAAAACACCCTTAGCTATTGATGATTTTCCACTAATCTACTTTAAATTTTTACTAAAAACCTATTTTGTTCAATTTTACCATTTTTACACTAAAATACCCTTAACTATTATTGCAATTTCACTAAGATACCTTAACTACTATTGTTGCAATTTTACTCTAAAATATCCTAAACCCTAACCCTCCATAACCCTAACCCTAACCCTAAACCCTAACCCTCCATAACCCTAACCCTAACCTTAAAACCCCCTCGGCTCTAACCCTCAACCCAAACTCTAACTCTCCCAGCCCCTAGCTACAACAACACCAACATCAACAACTACAATAACAGCACCAACAATATCACCATCAACTGCAACACCAATGCCAGCAACATCAAAACCAACACTGAGAAAGAACATTAAAAACCAGCGGTAACAATTCAACAACTGAAATTTTAATTTAATTTTGGGAAAAGTATAATTAAACAAAAAATAAATAAATTCATACTTGCCTCTTACAATCGGTGGTGAGGTCTTTGATGGGGGCTCGACGACGGAGGCTATGACTTTCAGCGACGACGACTTCACTCCAGCGAGCTCCAGTGACGATGACGACGGAGGTTTCGATCGCGGCTTATGGCTTCGATCCAAAGGCCAGGCTTGACGACGGAGGAGAGGAAGCGAGGGTTTCGAAAGGGACGGCCACGGCAGCGAGGGCAGACAGCTCCGGCGACGAGCGAGACGGAGGCGGCGAGCGATCGAGGAGGAGCGACGAGAGGTTTTTTTTAGGGAAAAATTAGGGATCGGGAAAAAAATGAGGAGATTTGGGATTTATCACGAGTGGGTAGTGGGTCCGGCCTCCTACAGGATTGTGTCACGATTATAACCATGACGAAAGAAAATAAAATCGTGACTAAATTTAGGTCACGGTTTAAACTGTGACCAATTTCTCGTTACTTTAGCCCTTTTTGTAGAGTGAAACTTCAAAAAATATATATATAGTCACACTTGCTTATACCATCCTTGTAAATTTTGAAGGTCTGCATGTGCATTGGTGTCTTTGTATGTTAAAATATATTCCAATTCTATCAAATAACTTTTGAAGTTCGTAAGTAAAAAAGAATATATAAAGGAGCATAAAGAAAATGGCTTCAGAAAAATGATAAAACGATAGTCTGCCATAGGAGCAAAAATGAAGAAGTTTTTCTGCTATGTAGAAAGAAAGACTGCATTTTATTTTTTGAAAGTTATTTACTTTCATAATATATCATCTTCTTGATTTTATATTTCCATGCGTCTTTAAAACATTTCCTTAAACTTCCTCTTGGTTAGACTAATTAGACTTAATCGGCAAAAAAGGCAAAAAAAACTGTTACCGTCTTTCTATATCATGGATGAGAGTAGATCCAATGCTAAAATATCAATATGCATATCTAAACAAATTACTGTTCTTTCATCCCATAAAAATCTATCATATTCTCTACTCTCTCTTATAAAAGATGGCCCATTTTTGTGAAGTGAAAATATAAAATTAATTATTTCTTTAATCAGAAAAGACCATAATTAACTTTCTCATATTCAATATTTTCTCGAATTAAAGAACCAGCATCTCTTAGAGTCTCAAGGAATAAGACCTAACGTAACAAAACAAAAATCCAATCTCTTTCTTTAATTTGGTCTTCACTCACCTATACACGTCTCTTTCAATGAAAGCCACTCTTCCATTTTAATAACCACACATCAAAAAAGGCAAGGAATCATCAAATCAAAATAAATTGAAGCCACCAATGTGCAAAACGTTTGCCTACAATTTTCAATTGATGGCAACCGCAGCCACAACTTGTTGCAGGCAACAACGATAAGGAGTACTCATACCAATCAACACAAGGCAATCACATAATTGTAGCCACGTCGACACCTCACAATTCCAAAAAACAAAGATAATTAATGATTGTATATAGAGAATCTTTAGTAGTCCTATGATATCTTTTGTGTCTTTTGTAAGTGAAAATTAGCTGTAGAACTCAATATCTTAGAGGTAATTAATTTGGAAAGAAATCCAAAGATAAACATGTCTGATTTATAAATTAAAGCACATGTTGATACAAATTAGTTGCTAGCGCGTGGAGGCTGTGGCAATCAAACTCGATTGCTTAAACTTATTTTATTTTGGTTTAGTGACATAGGCTTCCTTATGTTGGCTGTGTATACAGTATGTACATATACTCCTTGATACTCTACTTACTCTCTCTCTCTCTCTCCTGTCTCTTGTTTTTCTATTTTCTTTTTGCTGCTTCAGAAAAGTTGTTTGGTGCCAATGCGCACAAGTTTGATGATGTAAACTGTTGTGGTAACTATTGTTTTTGTTTAATAAAATTTTATGGGACGGATTCTTCTCCGTCCTAATCTTTCTTCCAAAAAAAAAACGGTTTTTTTTCTCTTCATTTTCTTTCACCTCTATTTCAAAAAAAAAATTTGTTAAAATTTCCTTTTTCTGCTTGTATATACAACAATATAAAAAAAAACCATAAAAATGTGAAAAATTTCTAAAAAAGCATAAAAACTTTGTCGTCAAGTTAGCTAACGGGAAAACCTAATTTCGAAGTATCGACGGTTTTTGTTTGACAAGTTTGAAACAACTAGATCTTAATTTTAGAAATTAAAAACATAAAATGATAACTCTTCTTTGAATTTAACTATAAATAGTATACCTCTTTTACATCACCATACATGTGTGTCGTAAGTTTTGAGAATTAGAGAACGAGTTTTGACATGTCGTAAAAACTTTTAAAATCGATAAACGTTTTTAGGATCAAACAAATTGTTTGGAAATAAATAATATCAAGAATAGTTCATAAATATTGTTGTAGAATGACGTTATTTGCAGAAGAATTTGTTAAACTTTGAAACCAAGCTGGAGAATGAAACTTGAGAAAAAATTTAAGTCTTAAACAAACTAGTGTGATCCTTCTGGAGTTTTTCCTGGTCCGTTTTGACATAAAAACTCTAAATTGAAGTTTTTGAAACAGAATGACGTTATTTGCAGAAGCACAAATAGACGTATAGGATTTTGGTTAAATAAAAAACGAGGAGTGAAATAAGGGAACATTTTTCAATATCAAATTTCATTTTAATCTAGTTTTTTTTCTTCATTTTCTTTCATCCGTATATCCATCCTATCACACAGTAGTTTCTTCAGTCTTAAAATAGGGTTAATTGCTAAATAATACCCTAATGTTTCCATTACTTTGCATTTATATATCTTTTTTTTTTTTTTTTTGCTGCACTTAGATATCCTAAAGTACAAACCGTATGGACTTTTTCTAAAATAGTGATGGATTTAATGGCCAATTGAAGGGAGCAAAATATTAACGATTTGTAGTTCAGAAGCATTAAGATATTGTTTAGCAATTAACCCTAAAACCTATCCACAATTATCTGATGAAACTATCTATAATATATGAAATCCATGTACTTTTAAAGGTTAAAAATAGGGTGCGGAACCGTACCCCAAAAAAATAATTTAAATCCAAAAGATATGTCCAAGTGCAGGAAAACTTAGGGATAAAAGAATGCATGCATTAGCTACATAAGTGACGAGCTATCTTTAAATAAGATATATCTACAATAAAGTAGAATCCTATGTAATCAACTTAAAGTGCTGTAATGACATGCATACCAAGAGATGAATTTTTGTGGAGAATTTTGTGTTGGTGCATATGATATTGCCAACATTTTTGCTCGTAAAATGTCCTGTTAAGCCGCCAAAGAAATATTCCAATACCACCAATTATATTTGGACAGGTGACGGTCATTTGGTCCAAGATAAACTTATTAAATTAAATTTATTGTTATGTCAAATCAAAAACTCTCTTTCAGGAAGACACGTGTTTAATTTCAGTAGATTAAAAGAATTGGCTGGTATTGCGTGATTTGATCTATTCAAATGATATGATTTTTGATTTAAGAGTGATTACCGGCTTAACTTGTGCACCCTGTCACATTATGATCCAAGGACTTATATTAAATCCGTCCAGCTTATTAAAATATATTAAAGTGAACCCAAGATATAGCGTGGATATTAAGTATAGCTGAATGCGCTCTAGCTTAAACAGAGTTTTTTTCTCTCAGTGGGGCTCAGTTGTTGTTGTTGGTTAATGACTTAGAAAGGGGGAATAGACATTGTTTGCAAAATAATGTAAACTTTTTTTTTCTGATTACAATAAGCAGCATTCCAATCAACTTGGCTTCAGCTACGAGTTCAATACCTCTCCAATCCTCGATAAAACACTGTCCCAACTCATATCCATCATGTCTCTTTTCGTTTTGAGAATAAACCCCCATCATGTCTCTTGCAGTTGCAAAAGGTCAAAACAAAATTAAATGAAGCCAGTAGAACAACTAATGCCCACCATATATAGACACATGTATATGCTCTTTTTTTGTTAGAAGCAAACGTCAATCTATCAATTTGCTGCGACTTGGATATTTTTGGTGTTATGTTGGCTCTATTTTGCTACTCTTTGGCTGCAAATTTGGAACCTGATGCACCTCAGGTATCTAATTGAGATATATCCATAAGAATAGAAATTTACGAAACATATTTTGCATGAATGATGTCCCTGCAAAAACATGGGGTAGAGACAAATTATGAAGCCTGTGTTTTTTCTCAAGAGAGAATAAATTGTGGCTATGAAGATGATTTGGGCTTGTTTGTTTCTATGTTGGTTGGAATTCATGGAACATCACTATATGAGAACAATAAAAAATTTAGTATTAACTATTTATTGGTAATCGGAGTTTCTTTTTGATATTGTAAAAGGACTAATATTTTGAAAAAAAAGAGAGCAAAAAACGACTACAACATAAAATCGTATGCAGTAAACAAACAGATAATATTGGAATTCCGAAACCTGATGTGTCTTCCCTCTTTTCATTAGCATTGATCTTACAAAGAATAACAGAAAATATTACGTTGATTGTTTGCTTAAATGTAATTGAGAAAACAGAAGGATCACTAAAATTTACTGTAGGGCCTCTTCTATTTACCCCATCTGTGTTTACATATTTTATACAAGTACAAAGATCCATAAGAACTCTATAGGGAAGAATCACAATGACTACTTCTCCGTGCTTATTCACAACTTCCGGCTTCAATTGATCGAATAAAAGAATGAAGGGGACGGTACAAGGGAGGGAAAAAAGGTTACAGTTTTACATACAATTCCGATATGAAGTGTAAAGCCATGAGCAATGGCAGCCTAGTTTCAATTTGTTCAATTACTCTTAGCTTCACCACTTTTAACATCCCGCAGCCTTGAGAAAGTTATCATACGGGCTTGATGCTGGAAGCCTCAAGAACTCGGTTGCACATGGAAGTGGAGTTCCAGAAATTTGCTGTGGAATTGTTGCAGTATTTTGCACAAGGAAAGGATTTCCAGCCTGCACAGCAGAACAATGTATTTGTAATTCCTTTGTTTATTGGCATAGATTCAATAATTTTTAGGCTGACTATGATTCCTGACCATAATATTTGAGATTAAGCAGGCAACCTGGCAGAGTTATAAAATAAGTGTTGCTGAGGGCTGTCTCTTGAAAGAGTACATTTATGATAAGTGAAGGAATAGGAGTTCATAGGATTGCCAATGGTGCAAGCATTTTCAACATCTAATAGAAAAAGGCTTATTTACCAAAGAGATAGTGTTAATATTAAAGTTTTTGGTAGTTACTTGTAATTTATACGTATTTTGGTAGTTTAGTATAAATGGGTATGGTTTTTGGTAGTTCAGTGAAATTAAGCCTATATATTATTACGGGGCGACTGTAAATGACAATGCACATACGTAGGCACAGACATATAAGCTAGTGTTATTAGTTACAAGGGTTAAAACAGTTGAGGGTTAACCGTTGAAGGTTGTATTGGGAAAAACCTTATACGAGTCACTCACCATTTGGATTTGGTCAGTGCACAAGTTTGAGGATTGCTTCACATCATTCTGATCTTCCGAAAGGAGTCTGACACAAATTTCTTGTTTCTGTTGGGTGCTCATTAAAACAGACATTTTCTGCTGCTTTCCCATAACAAGAGCCTCGCACTGACTAGCCATTTCTTTAAATGGCACATCGGGGGTGGTACACACTGATAATCTCCCAACTGCTGTATCCGAAACCTGCACAGAAATTACCTTTCTTTATCTAAAAGACAGATATAATGCATAAATCTACAAAATCAATGTCTATGAACAACAGTAGTGATGCCTCCTGCTTGTGCAATTTAGAAAACTATGAGCAATACATCAATTTACAATCCATAAAGGGAAAAAAACAAAATAGTTCTCTTAGATACTGATCAAATGAACCTAATACAATTCTTTAGATATAGTACGATGTGTATCTGTTGGAGCATCACATGTTTATTGCCACTCCATCTAGTTGTAATTTTTGCGTCCTAATTTCTTTTCTAATTCTCAGAATTCTGCCTATATTTACACATTATGATTTTGGATTTCAAAAGAAACTTATTGACTGGTCTGAGGTTGATTTTGGATTTCAAAAGAAACTTATTGACTGGTCTGAGGTTTGTCTAGCCTCATGATCAAACATACAAGAAGAAGAAACTTAATTAGCCGACCATCCAATTGTTATATAGTTCTAAAAGATTTCAGCCAAAATCTGGAAAGTATAGCTATGCGCTGATCAAATATCCAGACAGACCATTAAGTGACTATGCATAATGTCTATATAATCCAAATAAAAGTGGATTTATCATTTATGATATGAAAGTAGATTAACAACCAATGAAAAGATGATCCTAAGTAATGGTTGGAGTCTTGGAGATCCATATGAATATTTAACTTGAACTAAATGATAACTATCTATTTCAAACTCTATGATTACTATCTGTTTCCATCATAAAGTTGGACCATCGGGGATGTAAGCTCTGACTAAGAGTAGCGTTGAACTTATACATCTTAGATATAAGTAAAATACCCCTAACTATCAATATTTTTCCACTAATCTACCTTGATTTTTTTATTACTACAGTAAACTTCCTTAACTTGGTTTTAAGATAGTTTCTTCACTAAAATATCCTTGAATGCAGGCAGTTCAGTGAAAATCCCTTATAGTTGAGGGTACTTTAATGTTATTTAGCCTACATCTAATTTTCTGTCTGAAAATACAAAATTAGAGCAGAGTGGCTAGCATACTGATTCTAGCAGTTGATTGACACTCAGAAGACTGGGGTCTACGGGAAGCTGTGGCTTGGTATCTGCTGGATTTTCAAATGCTTCTGCAACATCATCTTCAGCCGCAAAAGGTTTAGGCATTGCCTGCAACAAAAATAAACATCAGTACATGTAGATAACACATGCTTTCATCAGACTTATCAATTATCATTACCTGATCTTCAGATAGATAGTCTTTATTGGGCATAAATGTAAAACTTTGTCCAGGGGCCTCCACAAACTGCGCCCCTAACGGACACACATCATCCGGCAGGAAATCACTAAGAAGTTGTTCCCTCATGGCACATGATTCTGACTGTTGAAACATTCACAAGTCATTAGAAGAAAACAAATCTTTTCCTGCAATAAAAAAATGGCTAAATTACATTAAACTACCATTAACTATCGTTGTTCTTCTCTAAACCGCCTTAATGTTTTATATTACAGCAAACTCCCTTAAACTTTAGCTTTAAGGGATTTTTTCTCACTAAAATGCCTTTAAATGCAGCATTTTAAGGGGCTTACTTCTATTAAACTTTAAGGCAGTTAACTGAAGAACCACTATAGTTACGGGTATGTTAGGCCAACAGAAGAAAGTATTAAAGAAATTCATGATTGTGATTACATCTGTTAAGTCTCCCAAGCTGCTAACAATTAAAGAAACGATGGAGTCCTTTGACTGGTCGTCTGTTAATGATACCGCTGAAAGAGATTTCAAAGCACTAATGTCATCCTCTTTCGAACCATATATTTTGGGCTGATGATTAGATGCAGGTTCCACAGCCCGTAATTTGCTGTCTTCAACCAAACAAAGGAATGGATCAACCTGGTACAGCAGCAATTCATGAAGGTAACATTTAGGTTTAAGCTAATAATAGGAACTCAAGAACAAGTTGGTAAAGCAAGTGACTCATGACATGGAGGTTTAAGTTCAATGTATCAACAACCAACATAATAAGAGATTTTTTTAGACAAAAAACCTGTAAGGAAAGGGGTATATCCGAAAGAAATACAAGGTTTAAGCTATAATAAGTAATGCGTACATGCAAATAGAAGAACTTGGAGACCCATTGGGGAGACCCGGGATCGAGCCCAGGGCCCATTTATGAGGGGGTGGCTAATTTATTCCACCTATTATCTCAAAAATAGAAGAACTCGTATTAACAGTCTGATATGAAGAACTGACCAAACCCCCCGACTTGCTGGGTGTAGATTTTGCCTACTATATATTTCTTAGCCCTCATCATGTGCAGTGACTGGTATGTAGAGATGGTATCATGGCGCATCAAAGTATATATCAATTTAGAGAAAGAGTGGGTATCAGCTAACATAGGAGAGCGTTCAATTCCTAGGTTGGTCAAAAAGTCAACACTCCATGACTTGTTTGATGATCGCAACTGTCCACCTTGATCTTCATGGCCTAAAGTATAGTTCACCAATTTTTATATGATTTTTATACTATTTTCCCATTGATTGGGTGATGGAAAATATTCTATTACCAACTGTAAAATTGCAACCACCTAATTCAAGAGCAAGGGGTATCGAAACCGCATAACTTTTAGTGTGTGTATTCCCTAGAATATGTTGATCAAGATGGACCTTACCGATCATTAAAAAAAATCAGTTGGGAGTCGGCTTTTGACCGGCCAAGGAGATACTAGGTTAGATGAAGCCCACATTCCTCATTAATTTAACCCATTTAGTCTGCTTCACAAGAGACATTTCCACTTGAGGCCTTTCCATGCCAATGACCCATGTGAGGGGGAGCGTTAATGTGTTGTGTGTTAGTTTGGTAAGCATTGTTATCCTACAACCCAACAACTTAAACTCTTGGGTGAATTAGGTTATTGACATTAGTAATAAGCAATGATTTAAAAAGCGGCGCTTAAGCGGCCGAGCGGATTTCACCGCTCCGCTTTATCCCGCTTAAGCGGGTGATATTACACAATCTATGTTTATTAATCTATACCCCTCATGAGTGATATTATGGGTATATAAGTATTGTTATTTGTGTGAGAATTACAGAAATACCAATTAATACAAAATTCCATCTTTCCTTTCTCTTTTTCCATTTCTCTCCTTCGTGCTCGAATCGATAGGGGCGATGGTTTTCGAGTTGCTCGACTTCGAGAGACTTCAAGAGTTGGGTTTCAAAACACTAAAATTTTGGGCTTATCAACTTTAAGAATTTGATATCCGAATCGATTTCGAGTAATCTTAGAGTTCTCTATTTCGATTTCGAGTAGTTTTTTTAATTTCGATCTTGAAATTCCAATTCGATTCCAACTACACTTGATTTTGGGCTACAATCTTCTAAATACATCTTTTATGATTTGTTAGGTTCTTTTTTTTTTTTTACTAATTTAAGTTATGATGCTTGATGTCAGGTTTTGAAAAACTTATGAACATTATAAGCTAATAACTTCTAAAAAAAAATTCAATTTTGTGTTGAATTGTCTGAGCATATTCTTAGCAAATAATATATTGTCCGAAAAAATTTGACAAATTTCGAGTTGAATTTAGGCATCTACTAGTGCAAAAGAAACATAAAAATAGATGGAATCTAATGAGAATTGACAAGGAATTTAAGGGGAAAATAGAATTCTTTTTTTATTAGCTAATTCATGGAAGAATACATATAAATTTATACTAGAATTTATGGATACGGGTTTGGATCTAATATAAAAAAAACCAACCACTTTATCACATATTATCTCTAACACCCCCCTCAAGCTTGTGAATATAATGATGAATTTGAAATCCAAGCTCACTTAATAGGTTAGTTATCCAAATTAATTCGCACGTAGTATGAGCCATAGCACGATATTCAGCCTCAGTACTTGATCTTTCCACAACTGATTGTTTCTTACTTCTTCACGATACAAGATTACCAGCAAGAAAGGTACAATAGCCAGTAGTAGACCTTCTATAAGTAGGAGATCTCGTCCAATCAGCATCACAGAATCCCATCAACTGTTGAACATCTCCATAACTGCGATAAATTAACCCTTGACCGGATAAATTCTTCAAATAGCGAAAAATACGAATAACTGCTCTCCAATGAGATTCCTTTGGAGAATCCATAAGCTGGCTCATCACGCTAACGGTAAAAGAGATGTTTGGTTTTATTATCATAAGATAATTAAACTTTCCAACCAATCGACGGTTTCTTTCTGGATCTTCTAATAATTCTTCTCGATCATCATAGAGTTTCCTATTAGAATCCATTGGAGTATCTATAGGCTTGGTATCCAAAAGTCTAGTCTCTTTTAGAATATCTAGGACATACTTCCCGTGAGACAAGAAAATACCTTCTGGGAAACGTGCAACCTCAATCCCCAAGAAATATCGCAATAACACCAAGTCCTTTGTATGGAGGTGATATTAGAGAAATTTCTTAAGAACAATCTCGTCAGCATCATCTCCACCGATAACAATATCATCAATATACACTACTAATATAATTCTCTTTCCTTTAAGAACTCGTGTAAAAACGCTATAATCACTCTTACATTGATACAAACCAAACTCTTGCACAACGGCACTGAATCTACCAAACCAAGACCGAGAAGACTGCTTGAGCCCATATATAGCTTTTCGTAGTCTAAATACTTTGTTGGTCTCCCCATCAACCACGAAACCAGACGGTTGGTCCATATATATTTCTTCAAGATCACCATGGAGAATACTCCATAAACGGTCGGAATCTCTGAACTCCCTAAAATATTTTCACATACTTCTTCAAGATCATCCGGCAGCTATTTTCACAAAGGCGTTAGGAAAAACAAGAATTGAATTTTTATGTAACAAGCTGGGTCTATATGATATATATACACCAACTTGAGGGGAGTGTTAGAGATAATGTGTGGAAAAAAGTTAGGCCTTTTGATATTAGATCTGGTGCGGTGGTGCACGATGAAGAGGATATGGAGGCGAGGTCTGGTGGGTCGTGCGGCTAGGGTTTGATGGTGGAGGTTGGTGGTGGTTAGGGTTTAGCGAAACATGACGAGGAATTTGAGGAAAAAAGAGAATTTTTTTATTAGCTAATTCATGGAGGAATACATATAAATTTATACTAGAGTTTACGGATACGGATTTGGATCTAATATCAAAAAGCCCAACTACTTTATCACACATTATCTCCAACAAAAATCAATATTTATTGACAAAGAAAAGGAAATTGATGAAATATCACTTTTCTGATTACTGAACTGCCTGAGCAGCTGCTTAAGCGGTTTGGCGGTTTGGCTCCTCGGCCGCTCCGCTTTTCTTTTCTGCTTTTAAAACAATAGTAATGAGGTGAATATGTGCCCCAGCAGTAAACTTAAGCTTAACACTTCTAAGTTATAATAATGGTACCAAGCATATAGCCCCAGTTCACTTCCTTTGGTTTTTATGTGTCTGTGTTTTTGTTGGTTGGTTGGAGGGGGGCTACCAAGGGAAAAAAGGGATAGATAAGCATCATGGTTCTTTACATATAGACCCGCACTGAAATTTTAGGTGGTAGAGATGTTTAGCGTCGCCAACCAAAGATTGGAAAAGTATATGTGACAATGGGCATAGTCATATAAAAGATACATCGGAAGATTAAATACATCAAAAAACCAGAAGAGTTGAAAATTATGGAATAACTACAAGGAGATTTGTTGCAACATACAGATACTTCAAAAGTAACAACAACATGCAGATAACACCTAAATTGCTCACCGTGTTTGAACTGAAAGATGGCTTAATAATGGGAACAAGGGGTGATATATCAAAAACTCTGGAAGAAAACACAATCATAGAATTTGCCAATGTGAACAGAGAACGGCGGCGTGATGGAGGTAGAGAACCTAGACAAGCATGAAATACCAACAATTAATGGACTTGTCCTTATATAAAATATGCAATAAAAACAATCTGCTATAAGTTTCTAGATGCATAAGTTGGCCTTTCTCATAAACATTGTCACGAGTGCAAACAAATTTCTAGCAGGATAAGTTACTGTAAGTAATAGGAGTTGCATACATAAACAAACAAACTCACAGATACAGAAGCCACCTATTCATAGTTCTACTGTATATCATAGCATAAACACCAAACATTCTGTGGTAAGTCGGAATGGGAGCCCAACTAAAGAATATTATTTTATTAAGTATATCTTAGAAGGCATACATGCTATTTAAAAAAAATTATCTGTGTAAGATATGATATATTAAATATATATTAGAAGGTGGTCCTTTCAGTACAAAATTCAATATAACACACCTTACTTTATATGCTCGTACATAGTTTGCTTAATAAAAACCCTACATTATACCCAAATTAAATACTCCCTCCGTTCACAATTACTTGTCCTTTTAGGAAGTTTTTTTGGTCCTAAATTACTTGTCCTTTTATGATATAGAGGTGAATAGTATAGAATTTCTCACCACATTTATTATTTTGTTTTTGTAAATATCTAAAGTAACCTCAATATTTTTTAATACAAGAAGATAACATTCATTTAATATGAGGATAATTTAGGAAAATTTACTAGGATGACAATATTATAATTCTTCTTTCAAATAGGCTTTAAATTATACCTTAATTGCCATGCAAAAGTTTAAAAGGACAAGTGATTGTGAATGGAAGGAGCAATAATTTCTGATGGTCCAAATTGAACATAAAGAAAAGAGAAGAAAACCAGAAACCTGATAAGAGATGGTATTAACTACTCCCTCCGTTCACAAGTACTTTTCCTTTTAGAAAGTTTTTTTGTCCTAAATTACTTGTCCTTTTATGATATAGAGTAAAAGGGGTGCATAGTATAGAATTTCTCACCACATTTATTATTTTGTTTTGTAAAATATCTAAACTAACCTTATTTGGTATAAGGTTCCAAAGAAAATTTAAGAAGATGAGAAAATAACATTCATTTAATATAGGAAAATTTACTAGGATGATAATATTATAATTTCTCTCAAATAGGCTTTAAATCATATCTTAATTGTCGTGCAAAAGTTTAAAAGGACAAGTTATTGTGAACAGAGGGAGTACTATTCATGCCCATATATTGTTCGCCTGGTAGAGTTTCTTTTCCCTTTCTTTCCTAATTAAAAATTGTTTACCGACTTCAAAATGAATAACTATCAATGCAATCATCAATGTGATTATTCCAACTAGATCATCATACATGTAATGATTAACAGTGTGATTGTTACTCGTAGGCCTACTATTCAAATAACTGGAAGACAAACTTTCTAATTAAAAATTCTTCAATATCTCTTCTTATTAATCCTATTAACTGCAAATCAGCTATTGGAAACACTAAAGAAACTGAAAAAATCTAAGCGATCCAAAATTAAGACAGCTTCACAAGAACTGATCTAGCAGTTCCAAAATTATTGGCTTGTTTTACCCACATCTCTTTCTTAATTAATTGTCATGCTTCAATATCAGAATAGGATGTGCGGTAAGCTCATGCCAAACTTTAATTAACATGACTAAATTTCACTGAATAAATACGGATAAAAGGTTAAGTACGGATAATAGACCATTTAAATTTCATAAGAAAATTTTGCATGCAGGAGATTACTGCATAGAGAAGATGAGACCAGTTCTCTAAGGACATACTGTACGCCATTGGTATTCAATATTTACACTCACCTCCACCAAGGGAAATGCCCCTTAACGAAAACGCAAGTTGAAAACTCCGAATCAGAGCTTCATGAAATGAATTCTGCATGAACAATGGCATAAAAATGAAAAAAATAAAAATAAACTGCTGCAAGATGTTTGTAATAATATTCACACAGGCAGGTAGAGCAACAGTTGTACTGAAAAGAGAGGAAGAAGTGAAAAGTAACAGAGTCAGTTGCCTAACCACTGAACTTGATTGACCTAGAATTACTATCATAACAAGGTAGAGAAATCAAAATATCTCTATGATGACAAACAAGAGAATGGTACGGAAAATCAGCAAGCTTTCCTAGAAGCTCACAGTTCATGTTAGATTATCATTATTATAGTATTGGGTGTAGAAACAAAAGAAACAAGGGATGAAAACCGAAAGAAAAAACTTGATGAGAATATAAATTAATTAATCCTTTCTAAACCCAGTTTAAAAATCTCAGTGATACTCGGGTGGGCCATGGACCATGAGAAGAACACCACCAAAAGGCATCAAGGTTGAAAAGCTTTAATATACTTCTATTGTGGCCCAGGTTTGTCTCAGAGATAGGATAAGACATTGTAAGAAAGCCCTGATGCTACCACAGGACCAATATTCTCATAATCAACCTATGGTTACCTCCACTTACACATTCTTTTTCTAAAGATTTAAGGAAAGAAATATCTATCCTTCAATCCGGGCATAAGTAAAAATAATTAAAGCACCATGATCCTTGAATAACGAATAGGTCCATAAAAGTAGCAACATTCTTTGACCACTTCTCTCTTAACCTTTGAATCTGTGGAGAGGATGAAGAGAAGAAGCATACATAGGATCCAGAGTTGGAAAGAGAAATTGAAGAAATTTCACAGAGAACTAATTCCAGACAATAAGGTAAGGAAAAACGAGCACAATATATTTCATCTTTGTTCTTAAAACTCTGTTGCGCGTTATAATATGTAGTGTTATTTTCTTATCACATTTGTCCATAGTATTTAGTGCGACGCAGACCTATGGAAGCACTGGTTCGACGAATAGATACTCTCGATATGGGCAATGGCAAAAGGGCAAAAGGGAGACCGAAGAAAACATGGATGGAGGTGATACGAAACGATATGGTTGCCAAAGGACTCAATGAAAGTATATTGTTCGATAGGAGTGAGAGGAGGCGGAGGATTCACGTGCTGGACCCGGCGTGATTCTCATGTTGGTTCATGTAGCCTACCCCATATGCTTGGGATAAAAGGCTCAGTTGCCGCTGTTGTTGTTGTTGTATTTTCCCATAGTATTTCTTCTGACATAGTTTAAAATCTAACTATAATGCTTAGTAAGTTTTGCTTTTAAGATATTAAGCAGTATTTAATGTAACAGTGTTAACCAGAAATCCAAGAAAGGTGATGAGTGATTAACTTTTCTCTTCAAGCGCCTTGTATATGTTAATATAAAGCAAAGAAGAGAAGAAAAATAAGGATCCCTAACACCGAAAGCAAAATAAAGAATCCATGAAAGGCAACTTTCAGGTTTTGTTGGAGATGGATATAAAAACCTTCTCTGCAACACCAGATACCCAAGAGGGATCCTGACACAGGACAGGACCACATCAGATCCATAACCATCTAATATGTATCGACTGATACATATTTTCTATTTCCCCTACAGTTAAATATGAATATCAACTTTGGAGATCAAAGAAGTATATATGTACCTTTGCTCGAGCAAACAACAGAGTCAGGCAGTAAGTATGTGCAATAGCTTCATAGTTCTCTGGAGTATTAACAGGAGAGATGGCCTGAACCCATAAGGATGAAAGCATAAGGGTAATCTGACGACTGCTTAACCTAAGAGAAGTTGGGTCCTGAAGCAAAAGCGAAGTCAGAAAAAGCTTATTGAACTAATCTTAATCTATAAAGCACGAGCATTTACCATGTCGTTGCATGAATTGCTTGAAGGATTTTGTTCTTCATTTGATGGTAAGGAAACATCCTTCAAACTAAGTATTCGACTTTGTGATGCCGCAACTGCATTTGGCTTTTGCACATCATTGGTAATGATTTCCCTTCCAAGCTTTCCAAATAGAGCAGCTGACGATGAAAAGACAGAAACAGTCCTCGAGAGTGTTCTTTGAAGATCATTTATTTTAGAATTCTGAGCAGATGCACAAGGACGTGGACATACAGAAGATGGAACGAGAACAACAGAAAAGATACGGTGCGCGCCCACATGCGTTTCACGATCTGGGTGCACCATTGCTAAGAGCAAATGATGAAAAAGTGCTTCAGGAAATGGCTGCAATGTAAACAAGATAACAAATCAATTAAAATTACAAAAGATAGCTGCAAATTGGGTATATATAGTCATTAACATGCCTTATTCTGATATGATGGATTTGGTAATGATGCGATTATTTGTGCGATGCGATAAACTGCAGAAATAGTTGCCCTAGCAACTGATACATTAGTGGAGATGTTCTCCAACATCACAGCCATCATGTCAAGAACAGGTCCTGCTTCGCCGATCTGAGCAATAAAAATAATATATTATAGCCTTTCATGATTCAATAGCTAATGCCACAATGATGAAGAAGTCTAGCATGCAATTCTATAACCAAAAGCAGACAACTCAGCTGCCATCTAACTGCGATCACTACATGCTATATGAATCTTTTTAAATATTCCACCTAAAAGCATTCAGCGCTAATGATAATATAAATGAATATATCAAGAACACACACAAACCTTTTTAGACAACTGAACAAGGCACTTATCTACTGCTTCTCTAAATTCATTGTGCCATTTGGTCATGTCATTACCCAAGGCTGTATTATCAAGTGTACTCTGCATGGTTTTCCTTAGCTGCCTAACGAGATTAGTTATTGCACCGACTAAAGCAGAAGTCGCCTCAGATTTTGATTGTTCAGAAAGGTATGTAGTGACCTCAACTATGCTTAGCTGCATATCAGGTTGTTTTAAAACAGTCTTGTGGTCCAGATGCTTTACTAAAATAGATAATAGTACATTTGAGTTTTCCCCTGAAAGAGTGAAAAAGATACAAATCAGTTAGATTGACAATCATATTAGCATCGCCTCGTAGCAAAAAAAGGAAAAAAGAGTATGTAACATAACAGCCATGAATCATCTTATAAATACCCTTAACTATCATTGTTTTTTCCACTAAACACCTTTTAGTTTTTTATTACAGTAAACTCCCTTAAACTTTGGTTTTTAAGGGAATTCTTTAACTATAACAAATTTTAATGTAGCACTTTATAAGAGCTTGCTGTAATAAAAATAACTTTAAGGTAGCATAGTGAAAAATGTCTATAGTTAAGGCTATTTAGTGCAATTTAGCCTTGTAATAATAGAGATAAGAACAACTTGAACAGCTTCCTACCAGAGTTCTCCATTTGATATTGCATATCAAGCAATACAAAAAGAGCAAGCCCATTTTGAAGTGACCACAAATTGCCATCATCAAAATACCGAAAAAATGACTCCAAAACACGCCGCACAGTAGTAGCCTCTTTGGCTAGCTTGGCCATGTTATGCACACAGACTCTTGACCAGAAGTGAGGGTTCTTGGAATCTTCACTGGTAGGTAAAACAAGAAAGAAACGATGAGATATGATTGGCTAGCAAAAGATAAAGATTTTTTAAAAAAGGATATAGTTACACTAAAATACATTTAACTATGATTGTTCTTCACTAAAGCAACTTAAAGTTTTTTTTATTACAGTATGCTGCCTTCAAGTGTTAAATTTTAAAGGTATTTTAGTGAAAAAGAATCCCAAAGTTTAAAAGGAGTTTATTGAGATAAGGGCATGGTAGGGTAACTCAGCCAAACCAAAACACCCATAAGGAGTACATTATTGAAGACTTGAAGTCTTACATAGACAAGTTAAGCTCTCCTCTATCGTTTACAATGTCTGCCCAAGAAGGAATCTTTGCCATCGCACTAGGGGATGGAGATGCATGGCCTTCAGTCTTGCGGACCTCTTGCACCCATTTGCTCTGAGGGGGATTGCCTTCCTCAGCTTTCCTATGAGGGCCTTCATAATTTTCCAAGACCTCTGTAACAACCTATAGCAATAAACGATTTGGCAAGTTAAGGTTATTACACCAATAAAGAATTCATCCTCATTACATAGAAGGGACCTCTAGTGAAGCAACAATACAATACAATTAGCAGCAATGACATCGCAATGACAAAATAGTTGCTCTCTACTACATTCCATGTAGGATGGTGTAAGATTTTATACGTCTATTAATCTTACTTTAAAAAATTTGATAATGCATTACATTCACACTTTCAGTCAATGAATCACTACCACTAATCACTACCACAAATCAAGTTTCTTTTGGCCAATAACGAATTACCATGTTCCCGCCAAAAATTTAGGCGTAAAGGGAAGGCCAAGGCGTCGAATAGCAGCAATACGTCCTCATTTGTTCGCACCTATTTAAATGCCCAAGCATATCAAAGTGCGCACCTATCATAAAACGGCCAAGAAGCAGTTGCACAAGCATCAAGTGCGCACATGGCAAAAAGACATGCTAATAACATGCACAACAATATACATGCGCATGAGTATAAACTGAGGCATGAGATAGGCCGCAACACGTGCAAAGCACGTGCGCACACCCTTGCAGTGCGCAACTATACCCAACGAAGCACGGGCTTATGAGAAAGAAGACAAATCTTCTTTGTTAATTTGTTAACAATAAAATATATTTCCTAACAAATTGATTGGCAGAATCGATGATTCAATTGGTGCGCATATGCCTCTAAATTGATATGAATAAATTTAAAATCAATTAAAATAAAATAAATCCCTAACTAATTGGAACAAACCCTAATTAACTCTCTACTATAAATAGGGTCCTAAAATACGAGAAGGGGGAGAGAAAGAAAAAAAGGAAGACACGCAGACTTTTATATCAAGACGTCGTTAAAAAGGGTGCGCACTTCTTCAATCGAGAAGATTTTCTTCATCTTCTTCCTTGCTCGGCAATACCCTAGAAAAGCTAGGTAAAGAAAAAGAGAAAAACTTCTCTTCTCCATATTAAAAAGCTTCGGCTTTATAATAAAAGCGTTTGCATTTTCTTGAATCTTTTGATTCACTATACCAAAAAATCGAAAGATCTTAGAGTTGATCTCTCTCATATAAAAGTTCATACTTTTATGAAAGATTAATCCTAATGTCTTAGACTTTGATCGATAGATGTTTTGACACATATAATAACAGAAGCTTTTGCTTCTTGATAAGTTTTGACCTTATTTGAAGATCATAACTTTAATAAAAAATTGGATACACCATAAATGTACTCCAAAAAGTCTAAGAACAGAGACTTTAGCAGTGCACACTTGTTCCTAGGTCGTACCCTAGAAAGGCCGTCTATGCAGACATGCGCATCACGTAATATGCACGGGCGTGCAAGTGAATATTATCTCTGGACGCATGTGCATATATTTGAGCGCAGGTGGAAACCTAATCATAAAGAGGCGCAATCACGTGATATGCATATGTGCGCAGCCCCTGACCATAAGGAGGTGCGCATCACGTGATATGCACGTGCGCAGCCCCCGACCACAAATGAGTGCGCACTACGTGATATACACGTGCATACCCTCTTTAAAGAAGATGCATGTATATGCGCATCCCAAACGTATATGCGCACTTGGACAACAAGCTTTTGCTTGACTACTTAGTTAAAATAAACTAAGTCTAGAACCCTATGCTTCCTATATGTGATCCTATGATCAAAAAATCCATATCATCTAAGTTGATCTTAATCTAAAACATGACCAACGATACTTAGATAAAATATGAGTTTGCCAAGAAGCCAAGTTCCAACATTTTCTCTTCCTCATAAACGGGATTTGGTTCAAGATTACATCCTTCCACACCTCCGATATATGGCGTTGTAATTCCTCGGCGTCTTCAGAGAGGTAGTGGGTCCCAATAACTAACGATTCCTCCTTCCTCATCCCAACTTCTTGAAATATATGAAATTTCATCAAGACAGGGAATGCCTTAAACCTGGAGTGCGCCCTATACAGATGCACACCCCATATTGATGCGCACATCATACAGACGTGCACACCATCATATAAAAGAACCAACAAGCTTCGGCTCTATGAAAGCATACATATATGTATATGTATATCTTTGGAGGAAATATAAATGCCTTCATAATTGGATCGCACTCCAATATTGGGCGCATCCATTTAGATGTTCACATCATGCACTTCGCCACATAATATACATGTACGCGCAATCTAAAAGATGGACCGCTATGTCCTTAAACTAGCATTCTGCCTTGCGGCCTATCACCAAATTGACCACCGTATACTATCCACGGGCTACCCATAATAAAGCGCATCCGATGACAAACCAAAACTTAGAACATAGCCAAGATATGTTAAGTATAGAAGCATATACTTCATATATGATCAGATGATCAATTGAGCACATACGCTCACTATTACATATGTTGATCTTAGTCTCATATACGACTAACGATCCTTAATCTATGACTAACGATTCTTAACCATGTTATCTAAGTTGACCTTAATCTTATATACGACTAACGATCCTTAAATCAAACCTAAGTATCTCATGATCTAATGGACCTTTTTCATATGAGATATGCTAGCTAAGTTCATCTCAGATCTAATATATACGGATTTGGACTAATCTGCGTCCTACGGACGACGATATATATTAGTCTCCGTATACGATCTAAGGACAACCCAAAATAAACAAACCATAATACGATACAAAGATTTCTGAAGTAGAGAAAGTTGTTATCGCTTGGCGATAACGTAATTAATTACAGGGGTTTACGCCTGCAGGAAAAAGCGTCCCCACAATCAAAAACCCCTCATCATTGAGGGGGAATCTGAAAAGTTAGCTATATCGGTCGCATCCTTCCAAACCTCCGATATACGGTGTCATCAATCGACTTGGTATCTTCGGAGAGCTGGATGAATATGTTCCATATAGCATCCGCCCCCCTTTATTCAGGCTAGATGCGCCCCCCGCGCCTCAGTCCAGATTCTGGTGGTAAACATACCCAACTTGTGAAAAAAGGATTGTTTGTTCATTAAGAAGATGCATTCCACGATCGTGATTGAATCGGATTACAGTATGGATGTTTAAGCGATAAACAACTTGATCTTTCAAAATTAAGAATAGGAGTTGAGGACAATAAAAAGAAGTCACTTAAAAAGAAGATACTGTAAAAGAAGTCACTTAAATTGTTCTTGCAAGGAGTTGAGGACTCAAATGATACTGTACAATTACAATCATGATAGATTGCAGCACCAAGTACATATACTTGGACTCTAAGCTGCCTTCAGATCCTAAATAAACCCAAAAACTCCTTTTTCAAAGTACGGAAATTAGCATATATATGTAATTGATGCCTTATCAATTAAATAAATTCTGCTCCCGGCTAGTACATGAAGCTAGTGAGTCGGAAGTGGCATGTCATTTTCTTAATATGGAAGTATGAAAATAATCTCCGTGCAGTCCCTCCAATCAAACAGATGTCTGTTGATAATAGATTAGGTTCGTCCATAAAGCGCAAGAAACATCAAATTTTCTCACCAGGAAAGATCAAGAATTGTTTATCAACTTCTCTCACTAACAAAACTGACCCCGATACAAAAAGAATAGGGAAAGCGAACAATAGATTTCTAATCCAACATATTTCCAGCTGCTAGATCAATCCTAAGAATGGAGCAACTGGAGAAAACAGAAGTTAAAGTCTGAATATAATATGTCAAAATAAAATTATTAAAAAAACAACAACAAAGCATGGCCGAGATAGGGGTGCATCAACTCCTTAACGGCTTCAGAATCATTCGATAGATTCAGATTCCTTTTTATCCGGATTTTCTATTAGGAAGAATAAGATGAATGTTCATTGAGAAATAAGCAGAAATCTTCATGGCATGATAAAGTTGTGAAGGCAAGTTGAGCGACTCAAGTGAAGAGCAGAACTTCCACCAATAAAGTTGAGCTACAAATCCACCGTAGGAAGTCTCCAACAACAAAGTATAATTCATCCGAGGATGAAGGCTATTTGGAAATGATGATCTTGAAAATCCTTTGGATGAACTTGAGCCAAATTGCAATATGCACCATGAAGGATCACTATAAGATTCGAGCTTTTGAATTCAACTACAATGGTGTTGAAAAGTTCAACAGTTTATTTTGTGACCCCTTGATACTTGCAAATAATGTGCATATACAAAGATGAAAATTTTGACTCAATTGGATTAATAACAAATCGTTAATGATCACCACAAACAAAAGATATGCCCATTTTTGTTGACCACCCAGAGGATGGTAAAGCAGTAAACTGTAAAGACTTATCACAAAAAAGGATGAAATTTTATAAGCGAATTAAACTTTCTTTCTCACTTTAAATTCAGTATACAGAGATGCTTTTTTATAGCCTTAAAAACAATAAGGAAGTTACAAACAGATTCTGTTACAAACAGATTCTAACTAAGTATAAACAGATTCTGTTACAAACAGATTCTGTTACAAACAGATTCTGTTATAAACAGATTCTAATTAAGTATAAACAGATTCTGTTACAAACAGATTCTAACTAATCTGAGAAATATCTTACTGTTGGCTATTTCCAACACTCCCCCTCAAGTTAGTGCGTAGATGTCCATCATGCCCAACTTGCTTATGAGTCCCTCGAACACTGTTTTGAATAGTCTCTTTGTAAAGATATCTGCAGTTTGTTCTTTTGTCGGAATGTAAGGCATACAGATGGTACTGGCATCCAGTTTTTCCATGATGAAGTGTCGATCGACTTCAATATGCTTCATTCTGTCATGATGTACGGGGTTGTGTGCCATGCTGATAGCAACTTTATTGTCGCGGTATAGTTTTAATGGCTGAGTTATAGACTACTTTATTTCCTGTAGTACCCGTTGAACCCACAGAACTTCACAAATACCGTTGGCCATGGCTCGAAATTCTGCCTCCGCACTACTTCTTGCCACAACACTTTGTTTCTTGCTCCTCCATGTAACTAGATTGCCCCACACGTACGTACAATACCCTGAAGTTGACTTCCTGTCTACGATAGAACATGCCCAATCCGCGTCAGTAAATATTTCGACTCTGCGAGTCTCGTCTTTTTTGAAGAATAAACCTCTTCCTGGTGCGCCCTTTAAATACTTCAAAACTTTATATGCTGCATCAAGGTGCTCTTCTTGAGGTGAGTGCATAAATTGGCTTAGCATACTCACTGCAAAGGTGATATCGGGACTTGTGTGTGAGAGATAGATCAATTTTCCCACTAACCTCTGATATTGTGGAATGTCCACTGGCGGGCTCTATGTAAATTCTCCGAGCTTTTTATTCGAATCTATCGGTGTCTCCGCAGGTTTGTAGTTTGTCATCCCTATTTCTTTGAGAAGATCGAGGACATACTTCCGTTGAGACAAGACAATATCTTTCTTACTTCGAGCAATTTCCATACCCAAGAAATACTTCAATTCTTCCAAGTCTTTTACTTCAAACTCCTTGGTGGGACTTCCTTTTAACGGGTTGACCTCTTCCTCGTCATCTCCTGTAACAATGATGCCATCAACGTAAACAATTAGCATTGCAATTTTCCATGTCTCGAGACTCTGTAGAACATGGTGTAATCTGCCTGAGTCTGATTGTATCATTGCCCTTTCACAAACTGATGGAAACGTTTGAACCAAGCTCGTGGAGATTGTTTAAGGCCGTAAAGCGATCTTTTCAATCTGCACACTTTGGAGCCGAACCCTTTTTCAAACCCCAGCGGAGGTTCCATGTACACTTCTTCGTCAGGTCTCCATTCAAAAATGCATTCTTCACATCTAGTTGTTGAAGTCGCCAATCGAGATTTACTGCAACTGACAGCAAGATCCGAATCGTGTTTAGCTTAGTCACATGTGCAAAAGTCTCCATGTAGTCGATCCCGTATGTTTGAGTGAACCCTTTAGCAACGAGCCTCGCCTTATATCGTTCTAGGGTTCCATCTGCACGAAACTTTAGTGTGAATACCTATTTACATCCTACAGTCTTCTTTCCTCTCGACAGCTCCTCCATGTTCCAAGTCTGATTTTTCTCAAGTGCATTCATCTCCTTGAAAATCGTTTTTCTCCACTCTGGAGCTCTAGAGCATCCTGTACAGTTTTTGGAATCTCCACAGCAGACACATTAGAGGTAAAGGCTGAAAAACTGGGTGAGAGATTATTTGAGAACACAAATTTTGATATTGGATACAAGGAATGACTAGTACATGACCTTGTGGACTTTTGGAGGGATATAGGAAGATCCAGCTCACTGTGATCCGGTTCTGTTCTCGAGTCGGATTCTTGATAGGGCTGGACAGAGTCGGCCTCTGCTTCTGAAGAAAGATCTATCTTAATTAAATGTTCCTGTTGCGTTTTTTTCCAGACCTGTTTCACGCTGTTTCTTTTTGTAAGTTTTAATTTCCATATCAGCTTCTGGTGGATTTAAATCCACGGGGCAAGTTGTTTTTGGAGTCGGTGGTGTGTTCCTATTTTTATGGGATTGTTCCGGATTTTCTAATAAAGAAACCGAGTTTTCAACAAACATATTTTCCGAGTTTTTAAGGACCGTTTTTTGGGTGTTCGGTAAATTTTCACTGTTTTGGTCTGCCAGGTGTTCAAAAGACCGGTCTAAAATGTCTTGATTTAAAAAATCTAGATCTTGTGAATTTGTATGTGAGAGTTGACTATTTTTGGGAGACTATTTTTTATGTAAACCGAGTCTTCACTATTTGTCTTCCCCTGAAGAGGAGGCTTAAAAAAAGCTTTATTTTCAAAAAACAACGCATCCATTGTGATAAATATTTTATTTGATAAAGGATCAAAGCATTTATACCCTCTTTGATTCGTGGCGTAGCTAATGAAAACACATTTTTTCAATTTTGGATCAAGATTACCCCTAGTGGAGTTGTGATCGTGAACAAACACGGTACAACCAAAAATTTTCAACGGCAGATCCGAGATTGCAAGGCGGCCTTGAGGGTAAAGGGAAAAATAAGGCATCAGGTTTTTTTAAAATTAAGAATTTTTGAGGGCATTCTATTAATAAGATAGGTTGCTGTTAAAATTGCTTCATTCCATAATGTTTTTGGAATATGGTTGGTGAATAATAATACCCTAGCAATTTCAAGAATGTGTTTTTTTTCTTTCAGCCACACCGTTTTGTTGCGGTGTGTTAATGCAAGAACTTTGGTGAATGATGCCTTTCTTTGCAAAAAAATCTCCCCGTTAAAAAATTCCCGTCCATTATCACTTCGAAAATTCTGAATTTTTGTGTTAAACTGTGTTTCAACCATGGCATAAAAAGGTTTTGAAAACTTATTCAACTTTTGATTTCTTCTTTAGCAAAAACACCCAAAGGACTCTAATATGATCATCAATAAACGAAACAAACCATTTTTTTCCGAAAACAGATAAAACGCGGGATGGTCCCCAAATGTCACTATGGATTAAGGCAAACGGTGCTGAAAGTTTATAGGGTCGAGGTGGATAAATTGCCCAGTTTTGTTTGGCAAAATCACAAACTTCACATTGAAATTGAGAAGGATTTTTATTCCGAAACAACTTTGGAAACAAATACTGCATATAATGGAAACTAGGATGACCTAGACGAAACTGTAACATAATCAATTTATTGTCACGAGAAACAAACATGGACTGAAAACACAGACTAGATGCATACTTATTGAGATGCGATCATTCTTCAAGCAAGTAGAGACCTCCACTGGTCCTAGTATTGCCAATCATCATCCCTGAGTCCAGAACCTGAATTTCACAATGAGAGAACATGAATTTAACTTGACACTTAAGGTCTTGAGTTAGCTTTATAATGGAAATCGGATTGCAGGAAAGCTTTGGAACATGTAAAACATTAAGAAGGGTTAAGGAAAGAGAGATTGAGACGGTTCCTTGGCCGGCTATGGCAGAATATGAACCATCTGCAATTTTGACCCTTTTGTTTCCTGCATAGGGTGTGTAGGTTGAAAATAATGTGAAGCAACTGGTCATGTGATCAGTTGCTCCAGAATCAAGAATCCAAGGAAGTTGATTGTTACCGATTTGGGCTAAAGAACAGGAGGGTTTTGACAGGTCTGCGGTGGAGTTGTACAGGTGCTCCAGTTGTTCCTTTGTGAATGGAGGCGATCCTGAGTTGATTCTTGACTCCTGAGAACCATCGGACTCGATCTACAAAGTGAAGGATACTTCAGTCTGTGTGGTGGAGGACATTATGGCCGGGGAAAAAAAGGAACTGGGAAAATTTTTGGTTGAGGAAAAATGGTGATTTTTTGGAGAAAGTGTTACCGCTCTAATACCATATAAGCGAATTGAACTTTCTTTCTCACTTTAAATTCAGTATACAGAGAGCCTCTTTTACAGCCTTGAAAACAATAAGGAAGTTACAAACAGATTCTGTTACAAACAGATTCTAACTAAGTATAAACAGATTCTGTTACAAACAGATTCTAACTAAGTATAAAAAGATTCTGTTTATAAACAGATTCTGTTACAAACAGATTCTAACTAAGTATAAACAGATTCTGTTACAAACAGATTCTAACTAATCTGAGAAATATCTTACCGTTGGCTATTTCCAACAAATTTTAAACGAAAATGGAATAGTTGGAATCCAATGTAGCTTGGAATTAGGAGAGCAGAGATGGATGATGAAGCCAAATACTAAAATCACCTTGAAAAAAGAAACTATTGCCTGTATTGATTTCATTTTGTTTACAGTCAAAGTCCTTTCAAAAAACTTGATTGGTGAAGACTGTGGACATATAATTTCACTAGTCATGCATGTATTCGACAAAATCATGGTCAAGGTTTCATCTTTCAACTTACAAGAATTTCCATACAAGTCAATATGTTTGATGGATCAACATTTTAACAATGGAAAAGGAGTAAGCATTTTTTTTAAAAACACTTGTTGGTTTAATGACTACTCCAATGTCGTATCAAATTGAAGGGAAAGCTAATGCAACGATAATAATGAATGTAGGACAAAATAGAATTGTCATCAAGATGAGTTTTGACTCATACGGTCCAGCTCATATTTAGGGATTGATTCGATGACATTTTCTTTGTATGTCCTTTTTCCAGTTGGAAAGGTGGAAAGAAAAGAGAAGGTGGAAATTGTCCATTGTCAGGTAACATTAATGCGCTATAGAACCTATGAACTATTGCATTATTTCCTTTACCGGATTGATTTGCTATTTTATTTCTAGATTAGATTTTGAGCCACCTTAATTATTAAGATTCTTATTCATTTTAGAAAATTTCAGGAGTTGTGGGGTCCCATCCAAGTTAGCCAGTTTTTGAAGTCTTTCTTTAGCAATTGAATTTCCTGATCTATTTAAGCTAGTTTTAGAATCTTATGCAAACAGATAGATTATGGAGTCCATAGCAAGTCACTTGTAACTTGGTAATGTTATCATAGACTGTAAGGTTTTTAAATTGCTGAAGAAAACTATGTCCTTTCTTTCTTTTGGATCCACTAAACTAACGGATATTCTTGATTGGCCATTGATGGTTGAGGGACATAATTGATGCCTTTAAGACTTTTCTCGACAATTCTAACAGAAACAAACTGCATTGATATCAGTAAGTGACCGGTGCAACTCAAATTGTTATCGCCGGAGTTCAGACACTGACAAACTGTCAAGCAGTTGTTGGCCCTCTTGCAACACATTTGGACTTTATTCGAGAAAGTAGATCAATCAAATATAGGAAGGTAGGACTTTATTCGAGAAAGTAGATCAATCTAATATAGGAAGGTACAGTAGCGGGTTAACTAGTTTGATAACATGAACAAATGTGAATATAGAGGATATGCGAACCCCGATTACAAAACGGACCTTAGTATTGTGGAATTCAGGTAATGAAATTGTAAGATGCAATTGCACCGTAGTTTACACTACCCTAATCAAATAATCTACATGTCCAGTATAAGAAATTCCAGGAGGCAATTTTCCTAATTCAGCCACTATCCATCATATCCTAAATCAAATTATCTACACACACACACACACACACAAAGCAGGGTGGACACTTATGAAGGGATCAGTCGATTCAGAACACATATATAATTTTGCTACAAAACAGTAATGCAGTAACATATACTATGATGTGAACTGCTCACTAGTATACTATATATTGATCTTAGCAATTACTCATATAAACTTAGAAATGTCAAAGATAGCTTACATTGTCAAGCTCTGCTGAGATATGGGAGTGCTCCCCCATAAACCAAACCTGCAGTGCAAGGGGAAAATAATATTAGCTAACATATATTGACACTATTTGCATATGAAAAGGGCTACAACCAAGAAGCACAAACTGAATTCAAAAGGACACGACAAGACTGTTTAAAACAAAACTTATGCATGAGAACTGTGGACAAATTCTAAATCGTTAAACAATTAAATCCATTGCAGATCACTGTAGATAATAGTTTTTGGATATTGATTATTAAATGTGTTGAAAGTAAAAACCAAATGATGGGGAAACTTTAATGATGGTCCCATATTGAAAACAACAAAAGAAACACATGGGTATAAAATATAAAATGGATCACGCCTCAATAAGGCTTGAGTCTTATTATTGTTGAAAGCCCACTTATATTAAAAATCCATGTGGACCTATAAAAGCCCATCACTCTTTCAACTTAAATACTTTATCTCTTTATCATGGTATCAGAGCCGATGGCTCGATCCAAACTTGTTCTCAATAAGGCTTGAGTTTTATTGTTGGAAGCTCACTTATATCAAAAGCCCATGTGTACCTATAAAATCCCTTCACTTGCTCAACTTAAATAATCTCTTTAACAAAATGAACTCAAGCAGTTAAAATATATAGCATTAATCTCTTGCATCGCATCCAATCGTATGGGTTGGGGAGGCAAAGAGGAAAACATACTTATAAGCCCTAATGCATATGCAATAGTAAAAGATGAGGAATTGATACCTCGCAGGCTGCTAGTGATATATAACTGGTAACGAATATTCATTTTCTTACTTGATCTGTCAAAAAAAAACCTCTCCACATAACTATTTTCTTGGATACAAAAAGCACTTGAAGAGTGTTAGATTATGAGAATTTGAATATAACTGGTTTAGATATTATGGTTATCATAAATCAGATAAGTTTTGATTTATGTTATTGAGATTATGATTAGTGTGTTAAATTGTTAGGATTATTAGTTATCAGTTAGTTATATTATGAGTTGTATAAATTGAGATGATTTATCTCTTAATAAGATTGATCGAGTTTATTGCTTTCTTATCATGGTATCAAAGCCAGTGGCTCGATCCAAAATTTATCTTCATTTATATTTTTAGTTTATTATTCCAAAATAAATAAAGTTGCGTCAATAATATCTAATTCAGAAATGAGTTCTCTCGGTTTGATTATAAGCAGTTGCCTCCATCGATATCAAGTCCAAACAGCTATTCTTTTTTTATGATGTCTTCTAGCAGCATGATTTTCTTCCGTCCAAGCAGCTATTCTTTTCTTATGACGTTTTCTAGCAGCATGATCTTCGTCCTTTAACACTTCCAGCGAAAGAGACAGCGGGTTATTCGGTTCACCTTGCAATCCGTGAAAGAGACCAAAGGGTATTAGTCCGCAATATTCGATACTTCAGATCCGTTGTTCTTCTCCGTCGTTCTACAAGTTGCATATTTTGGTTCAAGATATTATTCAAACTCTCGGTTATCCACCGTGAGCTTGAGAGAGGCTGCTCGATTATGAGATATTTGAATATAATTGTATTAGATATTATGGTTATCATAAATCAGATAAATTTTGATTTATGTTATTGAGATTATAATTAGTGTGTTAGATTGTTAGGATTATTAGCTATCAGTTAGTTATGTTATGAGGTGTATAAATTGAGATGATTTATCTAATAATAAGATTGATCGAGTTTATTGCTTTCTTATCAAAAAGCAAATAATTTCTAGTCTAACTAAGAAAAGAGGAGATGGTGTCGAGTGTTTTTCGCCATCCCATTGAGATGAATACGCATTCAGACTTGTACAAATTCCCTATGCACATTGCAGGCTGGGCTGGAGTTTATTGATCACGGGGATTCTAATCTCCAGCAGCCGCAAACAAAACTGTTCTTAATTACCTCTCGTTTTGACATGAAGGCACCTCCGATTAACGAATCATATGTATCATCAAACTCACTCTGAAATATGTGTATGTGGGATTGTGTTTGCTTTGGACATAACAGGGGCCAGGGTCCCACGGCTCGGTCAGTGGGCTGGGGATCAATGGGGCTGCATGGCTCGGACAACCCCTCAAAAAGGAATTTTTTTCATAGAGGGTGTCTTGAGTGCGTCGGATGGCTCCCGAGAAGGCAAAGAGAGAAAGAGAGAAATAAAGAGAGCAAAGCGAGTATCTCCTTGGAGATATCTGCATGCCGAGTTCTTTATAGAGATAACCGCAAGCGGGTATTTCCTTGGGGTATCCACATGCAGGTATCTCCTCGGAGGTTCCCATATGCAGGTTCCTTTTGGGATACTCGATGCGGATATCTCTTTGAGGGGTACCCAAGACGGAGACTCCCTTTTGCGGGGATAACCGAGGCAGAAACTTGCCTTGCAGGGTATTCAAAACGGAAAGTCCCCTTGCCGGGAAATTCGCCAACGATAGGGGCGTGCTGGTGATGAAAGCCGATGGCTTTCGTCAAGGTTTCTTCAATCGGATATGTTTGCTCGGGATGAAAGCCCGTGGCTTTCACCCCAAGAGTTCTCTCTTCACTTCGAGTTTTGATGAAGAGAGGTTGCTTTTTTGTTTGGTTTTGATCTTGGATCTTGGGTTCTTTGAGATGAATTTATTCTTAAAAGGATAGGTTCTCTTTTAATTGGTTATTTTTTGGAAGAAGATAAGATGGGGAGATGAGAGAGATCTAAAAGAGTTCTCTTTTTTTTGGGCCTCTCTTAAGGAAGAAGATGAGATCTCATCTCATGAAAGAAACAGAGCCACAAAACCCCAAAGATTGAGAGAGAATAAAAGTGGTTATCATTTCTTCTTCGGGACTGGTTTAAATACCTTTACACTTTTGCACTTTAACCCTTGGGCTTTACAAATTTTTTTTTACCCATTTCTCTGACACATGTGCACACTTTTTGCACCTTCGCCATAGCTTTTACAAAGTTAACTTTTTGTCCATTTCTCTTATATTTATTTTTACTTATTTACATATTATATTTATTTATTACATTTTTCTTCTTGATCTTGATGCGTTGGTTGGCCCCCATGCTTGAGCTCGGGCTTGGGCTTGGGCTTGGACTCAGGCTTCTAGTTTTGACTTAAGCTTCGACGGTGGAGTACACTTTTCGATCCCAACAGGTGGCATTTGTGGTATCCGTGCACGTTAAAGTTAAATGTTTTAGTTTTAGTTTGCTACCAGTGGACAAAGCGTGCATATGAAGTGTGACCTGAAAAATGGCATTTGATAATAATATCTTGGCATGGCATAATTTCCTACAAAAGGAAATAAGCATAAAAAATCGAGGCATCTACCGACAAACGAAAGCCTTGCTATAAAAGCTCAGCGCTTAGTTGGAGGGAAGGCCTACCAACAAGCAACCAACTACAAGAAGACGTAACGGTACGACTTTATATACTATATCATATGCATGTTATCAACATGGTCATATAACTGTATTTTTCTACTCAAAATAGGTTTCTTTAAAGAAAAACTCCATAGTAAGATGGCTCCATCAAACATTTAACTAAAGTTTTCCACAGGAAGCCAACTAAACATCAACTTATGGCTAAGAAAACTACAGGAGATAGTTGTTTAGTTCTAACCTAGAAAACCGACTGGACTGAGCTGAGAAACCGAAATACAGAAGACCGAATTGAAACTTAATTAAACACAATATCTATACTACAATATAATGCAAATGGCATTGGCTAGAGTCTACCTTCTCCCTTTTTTGAAAAAGAAAGAAAGAATAAGAAAATTTCTCAAATCTTAGAACCTTCACATTATCAAAGAAAAAGACAAAAATAATTAAATTTTTCCACTTTTTGAAAAACAAAGAAAAAAGTAACTTTCTAGAACTTGAGATAAAAAGAACATTTTAGAAATAAGTGTGAATTTCAAATTCAATATACATTATACTCAAATTTAAGACATAAAAGAACTTTCTAAAAGTTATTTTAATCTTATCATTTTTCAAATTTTACTTTTATTTACTTGTAAACTATCTTATTTTACTTAAATATGGTAAATAAAATATTATAATATCTCCTAGAATACTTTTGATCCAAGTTACTAAAATGACTATTTTATTCACTTATTAACATTCAAAATAATTTTAAACGAAAACCCTCCATTTTATATTTATCCATGGGCTCAAGAAATTATTTTTTGGTCTCTAAATAGGATAAAACTACAAAGCAAAATGCTAGTTTAAATATAGAGAGAATTGGTGAATTTGATGATTATAAACTTGATATGAACCTACACCTTTAGGATGTGTGCAATCAATTTTGATAACACTTTCATTCTCTCCAACATGGACATGATTGTTGCACATATCCATGGTGGGTCTTCTGGCTTATTTCATAGGATTTTTTTCTTTATTGTATCGAAAGATCATAGTGAAACTCTCTCAATATATATAAAGAGAGAGAGAGGAAAGAGGCCCTATGAGAATATACATGTGTGTGTTCATAGTTCATATTAATAGGTTCTGATTTCTCCTCTTTTCTTCTCTGCAGCAGGAACCTTTTCACGTCATATCATCCTTTTAAAAGCTCTGAATCACTAAATCTCCAAAATTTCTAATTTATAAATCCCCAACTATCTAAAATCTCTAAATCCCTAACCCCCAAATCTCAAGATTCCAAAATTCTTGAACCTCAAATATTTAAAATTTTCAATGACCAAATTTTGAAATCCCTAAATTCCATACCTTTAGATCCCTAACCCCAGAAACTTTAAATCTCTAGATCACCATATTTCAAGATCACTAACCTCCAATTCTTTACATCCCCACCCACAATATCTAAATCCCTAAAAACTTCATCTTTTCCTCCAGATTTCTCTTTTTTCTTCTTCCTCAACTCATCCTCAACCTTCAACCCGACGATGCCAACTCTTTCCTCCGCTTCTCTGCTATATGTGCTCCTCCAAGGCAGTAAAAGGGCATTTCGGTCATGTATTAATATTAGTCATGGTAATAATTAAAAAAAGCGTAAAGTTAATGGATATTTTTCTATCGTTTAGCCTATACATAATTATAGTATATATTTCTTTTATTGGTATTTAGATTTATACGATTATATATAACAACAGCAACTGAGCTTCTTATCCCAAGCATATGGGGTAGGCTACATGAACCAACATGAGAATCACGCCGGGTCCAGCACATGAATCCTCCGCCTCCACTCACTCCTATCGAATAATATACTTTCATTGATTCCTTTGGCAACCATATCATTTCGTATCACCTCCATCCATGTTTTTTTCGGTCTCCCTTTTGCCATTGCCCATATCGAGAGTATCTATTCGTCGAACCGATACTTCCATAAGTCTGCGTCGCACATGACCAAACCATCTTAGCCGGTTTTCCTGCATCTTCTCCTCCACAAATGCTATACCAACTTTTGCACGAATATTCTCATTTCGCACCTTATCTTTTCTAGTGTTACCGTACATCCAACAAAGCATGCGCATATCCGCTACGTGCATCTTTTTTGTATGATGTTTCTTAGGAGCCCAGCATTCTGTACCATATAATAAGGCAGGCCAAATAGCACTCCGATAAAACTTCCCTTTCAATTTTAACGGAAAGTTACGATCACACAAAATCCCTGTTGCACTCCTCCATTTCAACCAACCAGCTTGGATCCTTTGATTAACATCACTATCGATCTCCCCATTCTTTTGGATGATGGAACCTAGATATCTAAACTGGTCGCTCGGTGATATCTCTTGCCCTTCCAATGTTATACCAATATGGTTTTGACTTCTCTGGTTACTAAATTTGCAATGCATATAAGATATCTTGGACCTGCTCAATCTGAATCCCCGAGATTCCAATGTTTGCCTCCATAATTCCAATTTGGCATTAACCCCTGCCTTCGTCTCATTTACTAGAACAATATCATCAGCGAATAGCATACACCAAGGTACCTCATCTTGGATAGTTCTAGTAAGCTCATCCATCACAATGGTAAACAGGAATGGACTTAATGCGGATACTTGATATAAACCAATTGTAATCGGAAAATCACTCGTTAAGCCGCCGCAAGTTCTGACATTTGCCACTACTCCATCGTGCATATCCTTGATTATGTCAATATACTTGACGGGGACCCCCTTCTTCATCATTGTCCCCCATAATACCTCTCTAGGTACCCTGTCGTACGCTTTTTCTAAATCAATAAATATCATATGCAAATCTCTTCTCCTTTCTCGAAAACGCTCGACAAGTTGACGAAGCAAATGAATAGCCTCTGTCGTCGATCATCCAGGCATGAACCCAAACTGGTTCTCTGTTATCTTAATATCCTTTCTTAGCCTGTGTTCAATCACTCTCTCCCAAAGTTTCATGGTGTGACAGATAAGTTTTATTCCACGGTAGTTTGAGCAACTTTGAATGTCATCCTTGTTCTTGTAGATAGGTTACAAGGATAATTTTCATCCATTCATTTGGCATCTTTTTTGTCTGCCAAATCTTATTAAACAAATTTGTCAGCCATTTAACGTCTATTTCTCCTAAGCATCTCCAAATCTCGATAGGAATCCCGTCAGGACCAACCGCTTTTCTTAAACTCATTCTGTTCAAAGCTTCTTTAACCTCAGGTAGTCTTATTTTACGCATGAAATCACGGTTTATATCTTGAGATTGAATGACAAGTCCATCCAAATTCTTAGTAAAACTCTCATTGAACAATTTGTCAAAATAATCTCTCCATTTTCCTTGATATCCTCATCTCGAACTAAAACCTTCTGATTTTCATTTTTGACACACTTCACCGCACATAAGTCTCTAGTCTTTCTTTCCCGCATCCGAGCAATCCGGTATATATCATTTCGGCCTCTTTAGTGTCTACTTTCTCGTACACCTCCTTATAGACCTTCGATTTAGCTTCCCGAATAGCTTTCTTAACTTCCTTTTTAGCCATTTTATACTTCTCAAATATCTCCACATCTCTACTTTTCTTCAAATGTTTATAAGAATTCCTTTTAATTTTAATAGCAGCCTTTACTTCATTCCACCATGACATGTCCTTAGATGGTGGAGCACCACCTCTCGACTCACCAAGTAGATCTCTACCTACCTTCTTGATACAACTAGACATTTTGTTCCATATTCTGTCTGAATCATCTTCCGACTGCCAATCCGCTTCTTGGACTATACGATCTATAAAAGTCTTTTGGTTACCTTCTTTCAATCACCACCATTTAATTCTAGGCTCTACCTTACGTCTAATCTTCCTAGGTCCTCTTCTAAATCGAAAATTTAGAACTACGAGTCTATATTGAGTGGTTACACTCTCACCTGGCACTACCTTACAGTCGATACAACAACCTCTATCTATTCTTCTCGTCAGAAAAATGTATATTTGACTAGCACTTGATCCGCTCCTAAAAGTGATAAGGTGGGACTCTCTTTTTCTAAACCAGGTGTTTGCTAAGATCAAGTCATAAGATAAGGCAAAATCTAGAATCGAGTCACCTACTTCATTCCTTTGTCCAAAACCAAAACCTCCATAGATAGTATAAAACCCACTACGACTAATACCTTCATGTCTATTAAGATCACCACCAATAAATAACTTCTCTCCGCTAGATATACTTTGCACCATCTCGTCTAAATCCTCTTAGAATAGACGCTTACTAGCGTCATCAAGACCTATCTGTGGTGCATAAACACTAATAACATTAAGAATCTCTCCATCTAGAATAAGCTTAACCGGTAAAATTCTATCACCTTTTCTCATAATCTCAACTACATCCTCAAGCAACCGTCTATCTATGATTATCCTACCCCATTACGATTTTTATCTCTACCCGTATACCAAAGCTTATAACCCCAACGCTCTATGACTCTACTCTTTTCACCTACCCACTTAGTTTCTTGCAAACACATAATACCAACTCTTCTCCTAATCATCACCTCCACTAATTCTATTAGTCTACCCGTAAGGGAACCTATGTTCCAGGAAGTTAGACGGATCATATGAAACCCTTGCTTATTTGTCATACACCCGGGATCCGATGTAGCATGCTGTTTCTGGACGACGATACTTGCTTATTTGTCACTACACCCGGGGTCCGATGTAGCGCGCCGTTTCTGGACGACGACCTAGAAGCCCTTGCATACTTAACACTACTCCCGGGATCCGATGTAGCGCGTCGCTGAGTAGGGGACGCCCCAACGATATTCTTATTATGGTTCATGTCATAGAATGTGACAAAGTTTTACGTTGGCTGTCACAAGCCTACCACAACCCTCACCCTTTCTCATCCGGACTTGAGACCGGCAACGGTGGGTTTTTATAAGATTATATTATAAGATTATATATATATAGTAAAAATAATTAAACCGAAAACCAAACCTAACATTTTGGTCCTCATGTTCTGTTGGGTCCAGTTTAATTTTTTTCCCCAAAACTACAGCAAGCCGACCGATGCTCATGACTAAAGAATAATGTGGAAAATTCCAAGTTTCAGGCATAACACCTTCCACCAGGACTACTAAAAGTCCTAACCTTGCAGACTAAGAAACTAAGAATATAGTAGTCTTCATTAATAGGGAAGAGCTCGAATTCTACAACAACGACAACCGAGCCTTTTATCCCAAGCATATGAGGTACACTACATGAACCAACATGAGAATCACGCATGATTGAGCACATGAATCCTCCATCTCCACTCACCCTTATTGAACAATATACTTTCATTAAGGCCTTTGGCATCCAAACATTTTCTATCGCCTCTATCCACGATTTCTTCAGTCACCTTTTTCGCCCTTTTGACTTGACCTAAATCGAGAATATCCATTTGTCTAACCGGTGCTTCCGTAGGTCTGCATCACACATGACCAAATCATCTTAGACGGGTTTCCCGGATCTTCTCCTCCATAGGTGCTTGTAGAAATCCCAACGAAGTAGCGATATGGGAATTTACCCTTGCTTCATTTTTTACACCACAACCTTGCATTCTCATCACGTCAATGCATCTGCATTATGTCATTCACCTTATTTTTGCATAAAAATAAATGTTTGGTACACATGGAGGCAACTTAAGTGTATGGTTCAAGATTCGTTCAAATGAGCGAAATACCCTTTTCAAAACGCTCAAAAATCCATCTCATGAATTCTTACACGACTCGTCATGAGAATTTTGGTAGAGATTTTAATGATTTTTCATGAATTACCAAAGAAAAAATTTCTCATTGACTTGTCAAATCCATCGAGATTTGCATTAAACCCCCTCCAATTTTAAAGAATTGCCCAAAAATCACTTCCAACCAATTAATCAGTATTTTCATGATATGATCGTCACATTTGGCCATGTTATATCAATTGGGACCATTTCCGATGGGCAATTTAATTGCCATTAACGGTTCTAATTTTGTATCTCGTAGTTCTTTGAGCCAAATGATGTCAAACTTTCCAGATTATCTTAGTATATTTATGAGGACATGCCATAAAAATTTCAACTAAAATCGACAACGCTTACCCGATTAGCTAAAGCCCTCTTATTATTTTATCGTTAAAATAATATGGCGGGCCCATGAGGGTAAAAATACCAATTTTTCTTAATGGATCCTTATAACTTGCTTAGATGACCCTCCATACAAAATTTCAGGTCATTCAATATCGTTTACTATTTGGTTTGAATATGAGAGATTATGGGTTAATTAAGCTAATCGTTATTATCAAGCACTCGATTAGTGATAATTAATCCCCACTTGACTTGTCAAACCTATGGCATAAAATTCTCTTCCTGGTGAACTATTAACTTAACTTGCATCCTATGAACACAACATGCATCTTTTTTACCTAAAAGCATACCTAACTTCATTCTTTTTGCTTTATTAGGAAATTATATGTTCACTATGAAATAAACTTAAGTGATAGTGTATGCCAGTTATTCCTACAAAATCTCAACTACTCCATTCCATAGAATCAATCACAACCCTTAATTTCATATCTCAAGAACCGAAAGTAATATTGAAGTGGCTTCCATAAAAGTTGTCATGAAAGTAGACCTAAATCTTATTTCTAGTGTTTGTTTGTATGGTTTTTTTTGAAGAAAGTAAAAAATGAAGTAATTTACTATATTTCTTTTATAAGAAAAACAAACAAAAAAGTATTTTTTAATAGTATTATATCATTACTTTATGGAAGTAATAAAGAGAAGTATTAAATAATTAATGTTTTTTCTTGTTGCTTGTGCTCCATGGTTATTTCCCATCCAAAATGAAGGGGAAAAAATCTTGGAAGTAACTATGCCGCATAGGATCCACCTCATCACCATGAAGTAACTTCCAACCTCTACTTCCGTCAAAACAAACACGTGAAGTATATAAAGTAAGCTTACTTCCGGTACTTCCATATTACTTCCGTGCAAACAAACATGCCCTAAATAAAGTTTCTCATGCTCATGAGAAAGGATATCTCTCAATCTTTCTCTTGAGCTCTTCAAGACTCAAGCCTCCATCACTTCTCAACTTAAATAACCCTTAAATTAGCTTAGAAATCCCTCAAAAATAAAAAAAATGAAATAAATCATTTTTAAAACATGAGCTAGAAAAAGAAAAACCCAATTTTTCCCATTTAGGATTAGGACTTAGGAACCTATTTCTTTAGTTCTAGATTGAATTTCAACCCTTCAAACAACAACAAATTTTGAAAAAATAGGGATCCGAAATCCGCTCTTTGCGTTTTATTCATTTCTCATACCTTTTTAGCTCATTTTCCTTGCTCTTTGCAAGTGGAATGGTTCCTCTTTTGTTTTTTTTGGTTGGTTTTCTCGCTATTTCCTTGAGATTAGGGTCTACTCAATAAAAAGAAGAGGATTGATCCTAAAACTCTCTTCATAGATCGAAGTCTCTAAAATCCATAAAAAATTATTTCAAAAGATAAAAAAAAAAAAAATAGTTTAGTTCTTTGATAAATCTCTCGTTTTGATCCTTTTATGAACTTTGGCCAAGAATAATAAAGAGGATATGATTATATCCAAGGACGCTTAATCGTGAACCTCTTTTTGATCAAGGCCCGAGCAAAAATAGAAAGAAAATTCAAAGTTTAGTTCCCGGGGTACCTAAACGCCTTCTCAGAAGACGCCCACGTATCCCGTTTTGCAGACAGAGCCAGTCTTTGTCAATAGGGGTTCTTCCTCGTCGGGTTCGCCTTTTCTTGATCTTTCCACTGCTCATGTGCCTCCCATACCTTCATACACGCATATTTACGTTGTGTGGGTGTATTTCGACTCCAAACTTTTTTTAAAAACTTCTCAAAGCAAAGCCGAATCGTGCCCAATTGGGGTATCTTCTTGGGTAGCCGACTCTCGTCGGGTTTCCATCAAGATACCGTGATTCCTTAAACCTATTTTCTCTGGTTTTCACCCCCACTCCATTGTTTTCCTCCCCTCTTATCTTTCTTTCCTGCGTTTAGACTCAGGTGGCGACTCCGGTTATCTAGTCCGTACTTCGCCTCATTTGTGGCTTCCTTGTCTTCCCCTTTCACAGGTTGGTGGCTACAGATTTAGCGACTTCGCTTTCAGAAAGAGATTAGCCGCAAAGGAATTCTTTTTTGGGTGAGTGGCCGATCCACTCTCAAACACCGTGTCTTGTCGGGTGCCGGGATACAAGATACAGATAGTCCAAGCAATGCACGAATGATGCAACTATTTTAAATGATGCAAATATGATGCAATGATGGATCGAAACCTAGTATGGGGAACTATCCAATGGTGGAGGATCTGTTTATGTAACTAGATATCATATGGATTCTTATTGTTTCTAATGATACAGAAATGGAGGTTTATCATATGGTTTGAGATCTATACTTTCAAACAAATACCAACTTATTTAAATTTGACTTTTGGAAATGAAGACCAGCTAATTGATACGAAGAACCTAGTTAATATCTCATCCCATGAGAAAATAGTTTTTTTTTTTGAGTTTGGAAAGTCTAGAAAATATATATTATTGTTTTTAAAGGTTTTTTGTTGTTTTTTAAAGAAAAGAAACAAAAGAGTTTTTTTTTTTTTGAAAACATAAGTTTTGCTTCTTAACGTGTAGCGGTACCACGACTGTCTAACTAAGTAGGGCACTAGATCTATTTTACGTCAGTCAGCAAGACGAACTTACCTAATTAAAGGCCATACTTTTACGTCTTCGGACGACCAAGCTTTTAACAGGAACTTGTCAAACCGAGAAGTTGTAGAATTCCAAACCGATGGTTCTGGGTCCAAGGACGAATCTGTAACGACCATGTTTTTACTATAATGCTTTTTAATAAATAAAAATATATTTGTTTTTAAATGACTGGCTTTATAAAAAGAAAAGGTTTGAAAGATTTTTAAAAGAATTTATTAGATTTTGTTTTAAAAGGAAAATTTTGAAAAAGAAAATTTATTTCATTTGATAGAAAAAATTAGTTTTAGAAAATTATTTATTCCGTTTATCTTTTAAATTATTCTCTGTTGAAATTCTACATATATTTATTTCTATTTAATTATATGCAAAAGTAACATGTAGCACATTGGTTAAGTTATTGTATTGCTAGTCCATAGACTATAGGTTCAAATCTTGTGTCTTGCAATTATTTTTATCATTTTTTTATATCTTTCATAATCTACAAATGACCTTTCATTTCATCTCCCTTTTAACTCCCAAAATAATAAGAATGGTTATGAATATAATTAAGTGAAATTGTGGTGACATAAACCACTTGTTATATTTTAGTCCTGTCTTTCTTTTCTTCTTCATTTCCATATTTTATTTGGTTCTTCCTCCTTTCTTTTTCATCCTCAAAAGCTTTGGTCTCTAGAAGAAATTTTTGGTGTTGGTGTTCATTCAACCTTCGAAGTATCGATCAAGTTGAGACTTTTCTCACCATTCGGCAATACGGTTGTTATACCATATTGCAACCTGTAAGTCGCTTCTTCCTCCCGTCTCTCTTTTTTTGTTGAATCTTCTTCCCTTTGCTATATCGTCGTTGATGTCGATACTTATTCTGCTCCGATTAGTCCAATGATAAAGTAATTCTTGTTAAATTAAAATTTTTGAAATAAAGAACATATGTTTAGTTTTAATTCTTGTCTACAATAGTTGATTAAATGTTAAGTAATGTTTTAACGGTTAATAAATAATCAGCTCATATGCTTGCTTCGCATATGTTAACTCATTATTTTTCGCTGAAATTATAATCATTTATATTTAATTTTACATAAAAGAAAACAAAGTTATAAATAAATACCATGGTGTTCGTTTTTCTCAAAATACGACCATAGCAAAACCTTTACCTTCGAATTAATTTTTAGAAATTAATCCTAACATCTACAAATCACAAGAAAATTTACTGATACCTTAAACACGTTTATAGGAGCACTGTAAAAAATTCAAATTTGATCGATTAACGGTTTAAGGGTTGCGTAGTTTTTATTTACTGTTTTAAAAAAATAAAAAAAAACTGCTTTTATCGATCACCTTCGAGGACACATAACTCGGTCTACCGATATCCATTTGAGCAAAATCAAGTGTTTTGGACATCTAAATCGAAAGATCTAGAATTTCTTAGTTATATATATTTCTTTAAAATCAACGTAAAATATAGAAAATGGCATTACAAAATTAAGTGTCGAATTTGGATAGAGTCGGTCCTAATTTGCACACTATTGTTAAATAGGTCATAACTCTAACTCCTGATATCCGTTCGTGACAAAATTTATGTGTATAGATGCACAATTGATAGACCTAAAATTTTACTATAAACATGATGACCCAGAAATGAATATAATAATCTGATATATGCCCGGCAACGCACCCATAGTTCCTTTCCAGAAATCCGAATTTCAGTTTTAAACCCTGATATTAAAATGACCATAACTAGAGTTTTGGATAACTAAATCGAAATACTTACAGATTTCTAATAATCTTTGAAACCTAAAAACCGACGGAAATTAACTCAAACCGGGTTTTAAAAATATGTGACGATGTTGGACAGATTTTGATCTGTTCTACGCGACGAAACGAAAACGGATATATCTCCCAAACCGCTAGTCGTATTTAGGCGCGATTGGAACTAACGTGTGCACAAGATTTAGAACTATATTTCTGTTTATATTCCGCATTCGACTGACTTGAGTAATAAGTCGTGCATAATATTTATTAACATCATTGCTTGGTCTTTACTTGAATAATATATTTGCTTCATTTCATACTATTTCAAACATGTATACCTTTTTTTCTGGATCTTTGAATTGTTGCATGTACATAAAGACATAATTAAATATTATATGTTTGACTTAAACCTATTACATGATAGACTTGACTTGACTCGAACCATGAATACAACTTAACACGAATTCTTGAACTTGACATGAATACTTGAACACAGCTTGAACCTGAACTTGCACTCTCTATATTAATGAATTCGGTCAACACCTGTAAACTTGATATATACAATAAAAACGCAAGGATAAAGCGTAGGTTGGCAAGGAACGTATGTCGTGGCACGAGAGGTCACTTTAAAAGACACTTAACCTGAATATCATGTGCTGTTGTCCCGTGGGTTTGACTGGGCCTTTTATTTCTGAACCTTTGGTTCGCGGGGTACGACAGACTACTCTCGTATACACGCATATCTTTCTTATCAAACTACAAATAACTACGTTAGAATAGAATAGCCAGAATCTTATATATCTTGCCATGCTTATATATATTGTCATGCTTATATAATTGTTTTCCATGCTTATATTACTATATGTTATATAGAACTGCCATGTTATATAGAATTTCCATGCTTTGTTATTAGTATTACTCGTTCACATCTTAATAGTAGTAGTTCTCAATTTATACACTTGTCATTATCATATCTATACTTATCCTTTTTAGAGACTTACCGAGCGCTAGTTCACTGACAGGCTGTAACACCCTAGTTCATTTATATCAGTTCTATTTTGGGTATTTCTTTATTTATGGTTATTTCTTGATTTATTGTTGTTTGGGTGTAAATGGTGTAATTGATATCTGTGTTTACATCCGACCCGACCCGCATACTGGAAAACCGTATTGATTCATGTTTATGATTTATCCCGGCTAGTTATGAGGTTTCTGCACTTTCATATTGTATAACTGTATTATATCTGGCATCTGCATTTTTCAATATAACAATAAGGTCAAATAAAATATTTTAAAAATATCTAGTATAGTCTGCATCATACCCGACCCTGTGGTAGCATCCGTATATTTCCAATTCCAACAGCTCGGACTCGGATCGTGGGGATCGCCGGAATACTTCGGATCAGCGGGTTCTCCCGCCCTAGTTAGAAACGAGTTCGAACCCCCACCAATAACTAAGATTGCTCGGGGTTCTCGTTCCGTTTAGTAAAACAGACTCGTTTGGATAGCTACGTGCACGCTACGTGCATCCGTTTTTGGGGTATGCATTTTCGTTACCCGGATATCCTACTTTAGTTTTGGTTGATACGTATATTATCCGTATTTTAAAACTAGATTTGTAGACCCGACCCAGGCGTGTTTTGGACTATTTTTGCATTAGCCAAAATCTCAAAATATATTCGATATTATATTCTTTAATATTATACTGTTAAACTGTTAACATTATTTTCACCAAATATCTTTTTAAAATAATTTTATAACCCTATTTCCTTAACCCCCACGTTCTTCCTCTCTTTCTTCTTCTTCTCACCGCCTTCAATGCTAGAAACCCTACCCTCGCTCACGCTCGTCGCCGCCGCCGCCGAACCCCGACCACGTCCACTCCTCGCCCATCACCCTCGACCTCGCCTCCTCTCCGTCACCTCAACCTCACCTCTTTCTCCTCTCGTACCCGAACACCCACGCATCCATCTCCGCCACCTTCACTCCCATCGCCGCCGACCACCTCGTCGGCCTCCCCTGGTCACTATCCTCTCGCCTCCTTCTCCCGAGCTCCTCTCCCTTGCCAACCCCAGCAACCCAAACCCCTTACCCTGCACGCCAACGCCAACATCTCCGACCTCGCCTGTACCCTTGCCGGAGCTCCGACCCCGTTGCCTCCGCGCACTCGACACCACCTCAACCCATTCTCCTCTCATCTCACCTGCAAACCCACACCCCCACACCAAGAACCCCGATCCCGACTTCAAGAACCCGAATGCCCACTGTCTCGCCGAAAACCCCCCGCCTACATCCTCGCCGTCGACGGCCCATCGTCGACGTCACCCTCTCGCCTTCTCTGAACACTCGAGCCAACCCCAGAGCACCAGCCTCTCTTCTTCTCCTTCTTCTTTCTTCTCTTCTCTTCTTCTTGGATTCTTGATTCCGGTCACCACCGGAGCCGTGCCGTCGCCGACGATCCAGACAACCCAGTGGACGTTCCCAGCTAACGTGGTCATGTTCCTGCTTTGCTTATTTCAGTTCTGTACGCCGTGTGTGCATTGGGACGTTTACCCGACGTCGGACGCAGCGTACGCACCCCGTCGTGAGATCCGTTCAGGCAAGTTTACCTTGCTACATGCTATGTTATTATATTTGCACCCATATGAATAAAAGTATAACATGTTTACTACACTGTGCATCCCATGTTACCGTTTTACCATTTTCTGACATCTGTTCGCATCCGTACAGTTTATCACATATCTAGTCGCATGCAAGTTTATCTTGCTACATGCTATGTTATTATATTTTGCATCCATATGAATAAAAATATCACATGTTCACTGCATTGTACATCCATGTTACTGTTTTACTGTTTTCGGATAGCCGTACGTATCCATACCGTTATTTACATATCTAGTCGCATGCAAGTTTATCTTGCTACATGCTATACTACTATATTTTACATCCATGAGAATAATATTACATATTGTTTAGTTATGCATCCTACATTACCATTTTACGATACCCGTTCGTATCCGTATCATTTATTATACATCTAGTTGCATGCCAGATCATATCATTTCATATCACTGTTACATTGGCACCATATGCTTGATAATGTGCATCATACATAGTCATGGAGTTATAGATGTGATCCCTGATAGACATTGTACATCCGTGTTTTACCGTGCTTCGATACCTGTTACAGTTTTACGTTGAACATCCGTTTGATACCTGTGCACTACCTGATATGACCTGATATACCCCTGCTTGACTTGATACCTGATCATGTTACTAATGCCGACAATCCTGACTTGTTGTCCCGACGGACATATCCTATTGTCTATTCAGACAAAACATGTACCTGCTTGATCCTGTGTTGGCATTAGCTTTATCAATACCTGACTTGAACACATAACCTTGGGGGTAAGGGGAAATTAAGAATGTAACCGAACGTAACTCAAAGGACTATTATATTGTTTGCCATTTTTCCGGACGTTACGGAATAATCCTGTTACCGTGGTCCCGTGGGGAATGAACGGGCATAGACCGAATAATCCTGTTACCGTGATTCCGTGGGGAATGAACGGGGCATACACTGATGGGTTACGATGAGGATTACATTAATTGATTTCGAAGACTTTAGATTAGATAACCTAGAATCCAGAAATAAGTTGCACACCATATGCACATAGAAGACTTCTATATTCATGTCATCGTTTATATTCATGCCTGCATATCTCGTGTATCCTGTTCACTTTATTGTTTGATATTATGACGCACTGACGTCTGGGTTTTGCATTGTCCAGATCCTCTGTCTCTTTCGCAGGCTGATCAGGAGTATTTTCGCCGTCAGGCCGAGCAGTGAGGATCTTGTTAGTTTAGTTTAGTTTTATTTCCGTACTTTCATTTCCTGATGTGAGCCCCGTACTTTCCAGATGTTATTGTTTATTGGATTTATTGCTTCCGCACATTTATATTTCTTGACTCGTTTATTCTGGCAGATGGACATGTACTAGATAGTTTATTTTTATTTTACTGTTCTTGATATCTTATACACAGCCGTAATGTGACTATGGAGGGATGTTTCCTAACCACAGGTAGCATGGTTGGCTCTGTCACGTGCCGATCTTAGCGCACTCTGGGAAGCGGGACGTGACACAGGCATTCCACTCATTTCTTCCTATCCTTTGGATGTTCGTCAGGTGGATTGAGACAGAGGAGATAGAAGCGATCGAAGAGAAGTACAACCAGTTCGCATCACAATTGAACGTCTAGTTCCATTCAGCATTTACTTTTCTAGTTGCCCATTGTTTACGAAATCTTGTTATTGTACTTTTGTTTTAAGTTATTTTGTATCCGTTCAAAACTCAATGGAATGTTGAATGTAATATTTAATGTTGGATTTTATTTCACTTGTTATTTCTTATTATGTTACATTGTTTATAAACGCTTAGTGTATTTATTGCGGAAAATGGTCTTCCAAAATAAATACGCCGTGGGCCTCGTCACACACCTACTCCCGTCTTTTGGGAAGCGGGGCATGACAAAATCCATGTTGGATTTGTGGAGTAGCGTCGTCCATTTATTTTAAGACATGTGTTGTGATTTTCGAAAATGCACGTTTGAAATATCATAGACAAAATACAATAGATTCATTGGTTATCGACATAGAGCATGTGATACGTGTTTGAGTAAAAGTGAACGAACTCATACTCTTGATAGATGAAACTTGTTTGAAATCCATTGGTTGTTCTAATCGTGACCCGTTGACGCGCTTTTTTTCAACCTTGTGCATTATTGAATGAAAAGGTGATCTTTTGGTGTTGCGGTTTTCGGGCAAGCTTTTAGGCTTTATCGTTACCGAAAGAGGAATCGAGGTAGATCTGTTCAAAGTTAAAACCATAAAGGAGATGCCATCGCCAAGGACAGAAAAGGAGGTTAGAGGCTTTCTCGGAAGAATCCAGTATATCGGCCGCTTTATAGAGCAACTTGCTCCGATTTGTGAACACATCTACAAGTTACTCAGAAAAAACGCCCCGACAAAATGGAATGAGGATTGCCAAATAGCATTCAACAAAATCAAGTCTTACCTATCTAATCCCCCAGTTTTAGTGCCACCAGTTCTAGGGAGACCGTTGATCATGTATATTACCACTTTGACACATCTATGGATTGTGTCCTTAGGCAACACGACGAAACCAAATGGAGAGAAAATGCAATATACTATCTGAGCAAGCAAATGACCCCGTATGAAGCAAAGTACTCGATCATCGAGAAATTGTGTCTAACATTGGTATGAGATGTACAACGCCTTCGTCACTACGCACTCAGCCATATTATCCTACTCATCGCCAAACACGATCATTTACGATACATCTTCAAGAAGCCAGCCGTCATTGGAAGAATCGTAAAATGGAAAATGATTCTCACGCAGTATCATATCCAGTTTGTCACTTGGAAGGTTATCAAGGGGAAAGCAATCGCAGATCACGTCGCTGAACATCCTATCGAGAATTACAAACCTTTAAAGTTGACTTTCCAGATGAAGATATAATGTCAGCTACGAAAGATATTGAAGACAATGATGGATCGGATATTTCGATGGTGTGGCTAACAAGAACAGCTAAGGTGCGAGAGCGGTGTTTATTTCTCCGACAGGAAACCAACTACCAGCAACCCTCAAATCAATTTTGAATGCACACACAACATGGCAGAACATGAATGTCACGCCCCGCTTCCCAGAGTGCGCTAAGATCGACACGTGACAGAGCCAACCATACTACTTGTGGCTAGGAAACATCCCTCCACAGTCACATTACGGCTGTCTATAAGATATCAAGAACAGTAGAAATAAAATAAAATATCTAGTACATGTCCATATGCCAGAATAAACGAGTCAAGAAATAATATGTGGAAGCAATAAATCCAAATAACAATAACATATGGAAAGTACGTCCTAAAATACGGGCTCACGTCAGGAATGAAAGTACGAAAATAAAACTAAACTAACTAGCTACTAACAGGATCCTCACTGCTCGACATGTTGGCTGAAATACTTCTGAACGGCCTGCGACAGAGATAGAGGATCTGGGCCATGCAAAACCCAGACGTCAGTGCGTCATAATATCAAACAATAAAATATAATCAGGAGGTAACAAGATATGCAGACATGAGTAGTAACAGTAATGAGTGTATAACAGTAACACGGGTATGAACAGTGAAGTGTATACGTGCGGGTGAAGTGCGGTAAATAATCTAAACTGTGCTACTGAGTTTTCTATTCTAAATTTATTCGAAATCAATTGATGCACTCCTCATGTAACTCAAAGAATATATCTCGTTAACCCCCGGGACCACGGATCAGGATATGTGAACCAAGAATGATTCTGTCCCGTTTACCCCCCGGGACCACGGATCAAGAAGAGTCACGAATGATTCTGTCCCGTTACCTCCCGGGACCACGGATCAAGTAATACCCTTTTAAGTTACACTCGGTTCCACCTTTGATTTCCCCATACCCCCAAGGTTATGTGTTCAAGTCAGGTATTGATAAACTGGAGCTAATACCAACACAGGATCACGCAGGTACATGTTTGTCTATGTAGACAACAGGATATGTCTGTCGGGACGACAAATTAGGATTGTCGGCATTAGGAACAGGATCAGGAAACAGGTCAAGTAGTGGTGTATCAGGTCATGTCAAGTAATGCACATGCATCAAATGGATGCCCAACAGTAAAATGTAGCAAGTATCAAATCACGGTAAAGGTACGGATATACGGTGAAAGCATGGATGCACAAATATCTATCAGGAGTTACATCATGACTATGTAGGGTGCACATTATCAAGCATGGGGTGTTAATGTAACAATAATATGAATTAATATAATATGGCATGCAACTGGATATGCAGAATTAATGGTATGGATACACAATAAAACATGGATGCTCAAATATCTATCAGGGGTTACAATTACAGCTTCATGACTATGTAGGATGCACATTATCAAACATGGGGTGTTAATATAACAGTAATATGAAATAATGTGACATGGCATGCAACTAGTTATAATTAATGGTATGGGTGCACAAATATCGATCAGGGGTCACATTTACAGCTTCAAGATTATGTAGGATGCACACTATCAAGTATGGGATACTAATGTAGCAATAATATGAATTAATGTGATCTGTAGATGCAGCTACATATATATTAAATGATATGGATGCATACGGGTATCCGAAAACAGTAAAACATTAGTATGGATGTATAATGCAATCAACATGTGATATTTTTATTCATATGGATGCAAGATAAGTATTATAGCATGTAGCAAGATAAACTTGCATGCGACTAGATATGTAAATAACGGTATGCATGTGAACGGATATTGTAAAACTGTAAAACTGTAACATTGGATGCATAACTAAACAATATGTAATATTATTATTCGCATGAGTGTAAGATATAGTAGTATAGCATGTAGCAAGATAAACTTGCCTGATCGAATCTCACGACGGATGCGTACGGCACGTCCGACGTCGGGTAAACGTCGCAAAAACCACACACGCGCACGGGACGGGTCCAGGCAAGAAAGTACCTACGCTGGCTGGGGATGTCTACTGGGTTTGCCTGATCGACAGCGACGAGCACGGCTGCCGTAATAATCGGAAAACACGGATCAAGAAAAGAGAAGAAATGAAAGAAGAAGGAGAAGAAAGAAGAGAGCCGGTGCTCACTGGGTTTTGTGCTCTGGATTCAGAGGTGAGGCGAGGGAGTCGTCGACGATGATGGGCCGTCGACGGCGAGGTTGCAGGCGGGTTTTCCGGCGAGGCAAGGGGTTGCGGATTTTCTTGAAGTCGGGTGAGGGTTGGTGCTCTGGGGTCAGGGGTTTCTGTGCAGGGAACAAGAGAGGAGAGATGAGAGAGGTGGTGGAGAGGGTGTGAGGGCGACGATGGGGTCGGAGCTCCGGTGGCGAGGGGTGCTGTAGTGATGGTTGCAGGGATTGTGGGGCTCGGGGTTGGAGAAAGGGGAGAGGAAAAGGGGGATGATGGAGATGAGGGTGACGAGGAGGTGATGAGGTCGAGGAAAGGATGAGAGAAGCGAGGTCGACGAAGAGGCGGCTAGAGTTTTGGGTTCTCATTCTCGTGGGGCGTAGGGTTTATAAAGAAGAAGAGAAATAGAAGAGGGAGGTGACCGAAGTGGTGAGGGAGGTGACGGGATCTCGCGAGAACAGTGTTCGCAAAAAGAAAGAGAAAGAGAGAGAGAGAAACTGTTACATTAGATTTTTTTAAAAATCTTTTTAGTTATTTAAATTTTAAACAGTTGATAATATTAAAAATATAATATTAGTAAAATATTTGATATTTTGGCTAATACAAAAATAGTCCAAAAACACGCCTGAGTCGGGTCTAAAAATCCAGTTTTAAAATACGGAAAATATACGTGTCGGCCAATATTAAAACAGAATATCCGGGTAACGAAAATGCATACCCCCCAGAACGGATGCACGCACGTGTACATAGCCATCCAAACGAGTCCGTTTCACTGAACGGGACGAGAACAAGATGCGCGGATGCTACGACAGGGTTAGAGGTATCATGCAGGCTATGCTAGATATTTTTAAAATATTTTATTTGACTTTAAATGTTATATTAAAAAATGCAGATGTCAGATATAATGCCAGTATGCAGTACATAAAAAAATGAAAATGCACGGATCTACATAACAAGCCGGGATAAAAGATAAACAGGAATCAAGACTGGTTTCCAGCAAGCGGGTCGGGTGCAAATACAAATGTCAAATACACTATTCACACCCAAAACACAATAAATCAGGAAAATACCATAAATAAAGAAATACTCAAAATAGAACCGGTATAAATGAACTAGGGTGTTACAATGAAGCTCGTATTCTAGTGGTACAAATGGCGATACAAAACAAAATCAAGAAGCTGCATGTACGTGGCGATTCTTTGCTCGTGATATCTCAAACCACCGGAGAATTCCAAACCCTAGACTAAAAGTTGATCCCTTATCATGATTTTCTGATCCAGCTCAAAGAAAACTTTAATGAAATTCACTTCGAATTCCTGCCACGCACCAATGACCGCTTCGCCGATGCTTTAGTTACTTTAGCCACATGGTGTGACATCCCAGAAATTGGAACATTTAAAATCCAGATCACCAAGAAGGAAACTCCTATCTATTGCTGTAGCGCAGAGCAAGTCACGCCGAACAATGACGGAAAACCTTAGTTCTATGATATCAAGGGGTTTCTAAACGATTTATCTTTACCGAAAGGGACTCCGGTGGATCGAAAGGCGCTCGTCAATCTCGCCCGAAATTTTGTAATTTGTAATGAAGAACTTTACAAGCGGTCGTTTGAAGGAATACTGTTGCGGTGTTTAGACGAAGAAAAAGCTCAGAAAGTAATCAAAAATGTGCATTCTGGGATCTGTAGAGCCCATACAAGCGACAAGACACTCACAAAGAAGATTCGATGACAATGTTACTTTTGGTTGACCATAGAAGCCGATTGTCATCAATTAGTAAAGAAGTGTCACCAATGTCAAATACACTCGAATCTTATCCACGTCCTTTTGGTTGAGTTTCACAACCTCTCTACACTATAGCCTTTTGCGACATGAGGCCTAAATGTGGTTGGCAAAGCATCACTGAAGGCTTCGAACGATCATGAGTTTATACTAGTCGCGATTAATTATTTTACTAAATGGGTTGAGACTACATCATATTCAAACATCAAAGCCAACCAAATTGTCAAGTTTTTAAAAAAACTTGATTTGCCGATTCGGACTCCCTCACGAGATCATAACCAACAATGGGACAAATTTCGCCGCAAAGAAAGTTCGAGACTTACGTGAAGAGCACAAGATAAAACATCGCTTCTCATCACCTTACAGACCACAAACAAATGGAGCAGTCAAAACAGCTAACAAAAATATTGTGCGGATACTAGAGAAGATGGTGTAACTCATAAGGATTGTTACGAGAAACTCCCCTACGTTTTATGGGCATATCGAATGACCATTAGAACCTCCACCGGAGCCACACCGTACCGACTTGTTTACGGAAACGAAGCAGTCCTTCCTTTGGAAGTGATGATGTCGTCTATGAGAATTTTGATAGAAGCTGAAGGTATGAAAGGGCTTGAATGGTTCAGAAACAGATTCGACGAATTGGACTTCACTGAAGAAAGAAGACTAAAAGCTCTATGTCACGCACAATACTATCAACGAAGAATGGCGAGAGATACAACCATAAGGATTACGAGAGATCGTTTCAAAAAGGTGATCTAGTCCTTAAGAAGATATAGCCGGCAAGCACCAACAAGGGTAAATTCTCACCAAATTAGGAGGGGCCGTTCGTGGTCAATCATCCATACCCTGGAAATGCCTACCTACTCAACACCATGGATGGAATGGATAGCTTCGGGCCTATAAATGCTGGATACCTTCGGAAATAATATGTTTAAATTCGAGTGTCCACTATAAAGTTTGCTGGACGAGGCCTTTATTTGACAGTCACTTTCCAAAATATACCATCTACGAATTATTTTGCACACCGCTTTGAGCCTTTTTAAATTTCTTCGATACACACCTTTGTACATATAGAAAAGGAGTTTCAAACAAGAAATTTGCAAAACGAAAGAAAATTATTGACAGTGCAAACTTTAAATTATTGACAGTGCAAACTTCTTCACTTACCGAATAATTTTCTTTCGTTTCGATTTCGATAGTTTAATATTGTCTAAACCAACTAGTATGCGGTTAATGGTTTGGCTCTGATACCATGTAAGGCTACGGTAGCGTTCCGGCCGTCAATCCGATGTCAAACGCGGAAAAAACTTTTATAAACTAGCGCCAACGTAACCAATTACCCGGATTGAACCATTAACCGTTTACTAGTAAACTGTAAAATGGTTTAAAGAGATTATACCGATCGATCCGTGTCCTTCGGTCTTCAATCTCTTCACAAGCTCCTCACGGCTGTCCCGATGTAGTTCACTCTCCGGTCTCTCTCGTCGAAGAAGATCCACGTCGAGAGTTCTTTATACGGGCTCCCGCTTCAAATCGAAGCAACTCGAACAACTAGTTTGCTAACCTAGGTGCCCAAGATAAAGTAGAGATAGTGTGTGATTACTTTTTCTCAATACACTCTAGGGTCCTCAAAACATAAGAGGGATAGAGTGGAGGTTAAAGAAGATGCCGATAGTGGAAGTTGTGAAGCTCAAGAAAGAAAACAAGTGAGCAAAAAAAAACCAACACCAAAACAAAAGAGATGGCTGCCCAAAAATAAGTGAGTGAGTGTTTTGATATATTGTTGTGTGTAAATGAGCCTCACACACTCACAAAATATCTCTACACTCACACACTCACATAAAAATATCTTAGCCATGACAAAAGTTATGTTATTCCAAGAATGAGTCATAATTTCCACCATTAAACATTTAAACTAAAATGTTTAATCAAGAAAAAGAAATGGCATCAACTAAAGTAATCTTATAACGAATTACAAGAATACCTCCCATCCGTATATACATACCCGCATCCGTATTCCAACTGAATACAAATACTATGAGATGAAAGTAATCCAACAATCTAATACTAGAATCCGGCTAAAACCAAAGCCCACTAGTATGATCCGTCCGATCTTGATCCGTGCACGAGTGCATGTACATGATCGAACCCTGCCATAAAACCATACGGCCTCTACAACGTTTCGCCCGAACTAAGAAAATCCTCTGTGTGGGACTCTAAAGACTCGTCAATACGCTGGCAGTGGGTTTAACCACAAGCACGTCAGTGGCACTAGCTGTACATAACGGCTACCCAGGTATTGAGCGAAAGGGAGGCCGACGAACGAACTCATCCTGAAACCCTACTGAGCCTGACAGTGACAATATCCGTACAGTCAGGTCCGGTCCGCTCGTCTATGAGTATCGCATATCGGGCCTAGGGGGATGGTAAATGTCAGACCCCTAATAGCGGTATAAGTCGTGTCGGAGTGTAGCCCAGAACACCCTGAGAAACTACTGGAATACCTACCAGTAAATCTCACTTGTCTTGGCCAAGGACTTTGTGTAATGGCTCACCAGACACAGCGCGATATCACCCCCGGGAGAGACGAATCCCCTGCCGATCCGCTCCTGCCTCCATGTGGCTCGGGACCGTACCCAACTAAAACCTATTTGCACGAATCCTTTGAGCCGTGGTAGGGTAGTAGTTAAAGCACAGTGCACACGAGACAAATGACGATCTCAGGTCGATAGACTAACCTGTATACATGTCACCAGGATACTGCTATCTGACGACAAGTATTATACCAACTAGCATGTTCCCGGCAAGTCCGTCCGGTGTACTCATAACCCAATGAGCACCTGTATACATCTTAGGTGAACCAACTGACACCAATGGCTTATGAGACCGGCCACCGCCCCTCGTCGGGGTCTCGATCTGTTTACACTAATCTACTCTGGAGTATCGATGCCCTGTCTCGAAACTCTCTCGACTAGGGACCATTTAAGGATGTGCTTATAGACCCCAGCTCCCACGTATATGATCATCATCATACTGCTGGCAGTGAAGCAAGAATCCTATGGGCTCTATCAACATGTAATAGTAATCTGTAATGTCACCTGAAGCATGTACACGATAATAAAGACAAACCAGATAGCATACTATCATCTTGAGTAAGACTGTCCTACTGGTATAGGTCCTCGTTCAATCATTGCAATCACGTGCCTACGATCCAATAACTGACTTTGAGGGCACTGTATCCAACAATCTCCCACTTGCACTTAAGGCTAATTATTGCGATGTTGCATACTCACAGCCCGTGTGATACCGAACATCCAACTCCTCTACGAATCAGTTTCACAAAGCTCGTTTATAAAACTATTATGTTCGAGAAATAGCCTCGGTGAGTGGATCCGCCCTGATATTTCTTTCTATGTCTCTCTTAATCTCATGTTCGCGGAGAAAGCTGTCTCCCAAAATGAGCAATACCTGTCTTAGAATATTTCTGGATATCTGATGGGACCTAGTTCACAAATAAACTCCAAATCCAGCAAACTTCTTAGGCTGTATCGTCAACTGAATTTAATCAGTATCATGCGCCACGCCTCCCTCAGTATCCGTTTGGACTACTTGTCCAAACTACTGTCTCTCGTCAAAGGGAAAATTATAACTCTGACAGTCACTCTATCATCCAGGTCACCTTGCAAGTCTGGAATGATAACCGTCTCCCGAAGGAGGCTGTCGTTATCAAATCCCTAGAACATCCACTTATGTTCTAAAACTGCTTCCGAACGTTTCTCTAAGATTGGATTAATATACATCTAGTGCAAAAACAACATCTGGTGTGGTACTTGACATCTCATGATCGACTCAATTGCCTAAGCAAGTGATATGCCAACCATGCACATCCCTCTCCCCTTTAGTCTGTAAGACACCTTTAGAGAGGGTGACTCCATCACCTGTAGGTACACCACCATGCCAGAAGTCGTCCATTCTAAAACACCTTTAGAATGCTGTCTAAGTACACCACCATGCCAGAAGTCGTCCATTCTAAAACACCTTTAGAATGCTGTCTAAGTACCCAGATTGGGACACTTCCCAAATCTAGATCTAAAACTATAGACCTAGTAACCAGAATGCCTGATTTTATATCCATATCCTATGTGGAGAAACCACTGTGTGACAACCACAGTATAACCGATAGTAGTATAGGAATTTCAGTTCCTACAATGTGCATGTCATCCAAATACCAGGACAACACACCCTACTACCTTCTTAACAGATCCATCTCCTATTCTGATGAAGTCAAAGTTTATGACTGGCACATCAAAAATAGATGATCTATCTCCGCTATATCTGCTCTAGTCTATAAATAGACATAAGTTACTTGTCCACTATGTTTCCGCTGCTCCCACTGACTACAACAACACTCTGGCAGAGTCATATAAATATGCACTTCTAAATCTAGTTTACCATGACGCTATACTCATCCTCCTGCCGGATCTCATAGTCTGGAACAACAGTAGTGTCAAGTCTGGATAAACAAGAACCTCCATATCACCGTCTTTGAGGATACCGAAGTACCTCTCCAGTGCCTGAGGTTACCCACCATATCTGCGGAGTGGCTAATGGATTGTCAAACCTTATTGAATTTTTAGGTCCTATTAAATTTTCAGTAATCGTTTGCGATTCTGGAATCACTTCCAGTTCTACCATACTCCCACTACCGTTTCCTGAAAAAAGTCCATTTTACTAAAACTGTGGCGAGTCAAGAACAATATCACTATTGATCTTCCAAATGGTAGAAAGTTAACCCTCGTCAAAACCAGAATTAACCCACAAACTGCCATTACAGAAACGTGCCTTGAGTTATGCAGAGTTTGGTTTTAAGTATAAGCCGGACAACTCCATATACCTTAACATCATTAAGATATGATCCATTCTATATACAATATAGAAACAGAGGCACTGATTTAATTGGAACCAGATTCAAATCATGCGGCTGTCTCCAGTGCATGTCAACTAAATGGAGAGAGGCTGGTCGGCATTACTCAACTTTGGAGTGCATCCAAATATGAGTAACCTGAAAGAAAAACAAGTTTCTCAAAACCATTACTATCAACTGAATACCAAACACAAGTATCTACATCTTCGATCACCTTTAGGAATCCCAATACTTGCGACACCTGGTTCTCTACTTTATTCTTGTACCTATAACTTCTCAAAACATAGATTTTGTATTTCTACGAAACACGTGTCTAAAACTTGAGAAGTCATAAGTAAACGGAATATAGTACGAGGACCAACCCCTCTGTCCTAATGGACACCAGACAACATACAATAGTTTGTATAAGTCCCCTGAGTTGAATAACTCAAACCCTATGCGTCGTAGGTTGAAAACTTTACTATGGTTAAGAAGAATTACAACGCTGTTGAATACTCATTACCTAACCATCAACTGATATAGGTAAATGTCATGGACATAATTTCAAAAAGTTATATCTCACTTTATAAAATAAACGTACAGATATATCAATTTGAAATTGGTGCATAACAAAGAATATTCAAAACCAAATTTTTGTCGTTCGGCAAAAACCCAGGCGATTTCTTCAAATATCACCAATTACAACGAATTCCGATATAATGAGGATGATCACCTAATTCCCAATAACTTACTCCTATTCATCTCTGTAAAACCATACAGATGTGAGAATCAAACCTGGTAAATACATACCCTGGAGTAAGGATCTAATTGGAAAATCAGTTTTCAATTAACGTACAGTGAAACTGAAATATGAAAATATTTCGAAGGGGTATCCGGGTATTCCTAGTAATACCTCTTCCATTATCAGATTCACGACTGTAACCGTATATTTCTTTGTCATCTCTCCAAATCCCTTTATTTGTCTTTACTCATTACCTTATGTACAACACACTTAGGCTAATTGATTTTCTTCTTTCCCTACTGTTCGGCACTAGCCTATGGTTTGGAAGAAGACTATCCAATAAGCGTAATAGGTGTACTCTTCTAATCCTAAAAGCCCTCGCAACCTGAGAGAAGGTAAAGATAAAAGATAACTGAATAACCCTTATTCTATTTCTCCTGAACCAGAATCCATCCTCAATCTGAAACAAGTTCTCTCGAGATCGTATATAACCATACGATGGATTATCCAATAAACGCGGATCTTCATAATGATACGGGGTGTTCTGGAGAAATACAAAGGTGAGGTAGAAATGGCGATGAAATACGTGGTTTGGTCGTGAATGATATCAGTCGCATTTTACTTTGCCCTATTTCTGATCCCTTTATTTGTCTTTACTCATTACCTTCTGTACACCACACTTAGGCTAATTGGTTTTCTTCATTCCCTACTTTTCGGCACCTGCGTATGGTTTGGAAGAAGAATATCCAATAAGTGCAATAGGTGTACCCTCCTAATCTTAGGAGTACTCGCAACCTGAGAGAATGTAAAAGTAAAAGACAACTAAATAGTCCTATTCATTTTCTCCAGAACCGGAAACCATCATCGAATCTGGAACAAGTTCCTTCAAGTTCGTATATAACCATACGATAGTCATATCCAAATAAAATGTGAATCTACGTAGTGATACGGAATGTTCCGGAGAAAAGCAAAGGGTAAAAGAAGTGGTAATGAAGTATGCAACTCAGACAATACAAAAGCCGGTGTTTTAAGAAAGTTCGTTTAACTTGGTCACTGAATCATAGTCTAGGGTCGGACCATGGTCGCTGCCAAAGAAAGAGAGAAAAGAAACACTTTGCGTGCACTCTAACCTAGATCAGAATGGTTAATCACTTTATATAATCAGCATGTCTCCTACTGTATCCTCAAATTCTCCTACAAACCTGAAAGAAGAATTAGTCGGGATCACCCGAGGAGTAAACCAACTCATTAGTGGGATCGGGATCCAACTATCATCGCATGATAACCTTATGGAATCCGCTCAAGTTATCACACTCCAGAAGGTATGCGCATGCCTGGCAAGTTTCATGTATGTTTGAAACTCCCGATGTGATTTTTACCTCATGCTCTTATAACCTTAACGAAGACCAACAAATCATAAGTCACATGTCAAGTTCTACCCGTCATTGTCCGGGTTAATTTGAACCCACTCGTACATACTCTTGACGGAGGCCAACAAAGTAGTACGACTGTCCAAAACCAACGCATCTATCTATGCAACAGAAAGGTAACAAGCAGCTGCCATACACTATGCCTTGACGAAAGCCAACAAACATAGCCTGAATACTAAGTGCTACCCGTCTGAAATGATGGAAGGCTACGGATGGTTTTTGGCGAAAAACCTTTAACGTAATGAACTTGATATCGTTGAAGGAACCGGATAGCTTTTTACAAATATATAGTGGCGAAAACCTTTGCTAAAGAGGTCACTCCCGGTGAAGGGATCTCGGCTCTTTCCTCATAGAATGAGATGCAGGATATTCTAACTGTTATTATCCTGACGCAAACCTCTGTCCAAAGGGTCACTCCCGATGAAAGGATCTCGGCCCTTGCCTCGTCGAATGAGGTGCTGGATATTCATAACCGAATATCACTGTGCAAAATAAAAGAAAACGTTCTTGTAATAACAGCTTTTTGAAAATTGTTCCAACATTGAAAAGGTCTGTCTTCCTTGCATTGATCCGAATCAACGCAGTCCCATCAATTAATCACACCACAAAAGAACGAAAATATGATGTACGTATATGCTATCCGCATTCGCCACTGAATCCCGTCATCACCCGTTAGGTTACTTAACTAACGACAGAGCGGGGACTGGACTAGCGCGGGTGTAAAACATATACAACATCTACTAGTATATATATATCGATATATAATAATCGCTCCAGACGTGATAAATGCAACATCACAGAAAAGTAATAAGCATCACAGAACAATACAGATAATCTGGGAGCCCCGGGTTTCCTTTGAGCCGCAACTGAAACCCGACGTTCCTCTGGTCGTGTGGATAGCCTGTGCAATAAAAACCTAGACCCCTACGAGCGCGGCAAGTTACCCGCCAAAACCAGAAGCGAGACAGCCCCCTTCATCAAAGTGAATGGACCACCCAGCATTTCACGGAATCCGGTAACTTGAGCACCCCACCTTGGGTCAACCTGTACCCCCTACGAGTGCGGCGAATAGCCCGCCAATTCTAGAGTGAAGCCCCCTCCGTCTCAAAGCCATGAGATGCGGGCATGTTGCCCTCTAGAACTCGGCTATCCGTGCACTCCACCGCGGGGTAATCCTAATACAGAAAAGAAAATAAGTACAACGGTGACATCGACCTCAACCGGGTCGTGCCCCAAAAGAATAATATGCAAACAAGCAATGACGACAGTCCACATGTCGGACGCTCGTCCCGCGATATCAAATGTACAAATATATCTAAACTGCGCTACCATTGCACGCAAGCTATCCACCACGACAAATCCGCAACAACACAGCACAACACAGAACATCAACGTGAATGTCACGTTCGCAAACCCATCTAAAAGGACTATAGCAATTAGACAAGTTGTACCACTCGAATGACATTCACGGTCGCATATAGTAATATAAGTACTGTAAACTTTAAACAATGTTAGAAAATATCGAGTTCGAAATAACCCCGAATAGCCCAAAACAAGTAGATAAAACCATATCCAAACTGGGCTAAACAAACAATACCACTGAACCAACATTCCAGAGACTAAACCACATTGCAAATTTCAAACCCAGAAGCCATAAAGTGGCCGGCCTCCTCGGATTTTTGGCCAATGTGGTCGGTCCAAATTTTGAATTAGAGGCTCATGTTTGCAGTGTTCTAGTAGTCGCATGAGTAGTCTTCTGCAGTTGTTTAAATAATTTTTTAAGACACTTAGAAATTTGACAGAAACTGAAATCAGCAGTGCAGTGAATTGGAGTTGTTTCGATTTCGATAGTTTAACATTGTCTAAACCAACTAGTATGCGGTTAATGGTTTGGCTCTGATACCATGTAAGGCTACGGCAGCGTCCCGACCGTCAATCCAAGGCCAAACGCGGAACAAAAACTTTTATAAACTGGCGTTAACGTATCGAACAATTAACCGTTTACTAGTAAACTGTAAAGTGGTTTAAAGAGATTATACCGATCGATCCGTGTCATTCGGTCTTCAATCACTTCCCAAGCTCCTCGCGGCTGTCCCGATGTAGTTCGCTCTCCGGTCTCTCTCGTCGAAGAAAATCCACGTCGAGGGTTCTTTATACGGGCTCCCGCTTCAAACCGAAGCAATTCGAACACCTAGTTTGCTAACCTAGATGCCCAAGATGAAGTAAAGATAGTGTGATTACTTTGTCTCAATACACTCTAGGGTTCTCAACACATAAGAGGAATAGAGTGGAGGTTGAAGATGCCCATGGTGGAAGTTGTGAAACTCAAGAAAGAAAACAAGTGAGCAAAAAAACCAACACCAAAACAAAAAAGATGGCTGCCCAAAAATAAGTGAGTGGGTGTTTTGATATATTGTTGTGTGTAAATGAGCCTCACACACTCGCAAAATATTTCTACACTCACATAAATATTTAAGGCTCACATAAAAATATCTTAGCCATGACAAAAGTTATATCATGCCAAGAATGAGTCACAATTTCCACCATTAAACATTTAAACTAAAATGTTTAATTAAGAAAAAGAAATGGCATCAACTAAAGTAATCTTGTAACGAATTACAAGAATACTCCTCATCCGTATTTACATACTCGCATCCGTATTTCGACTGAATACAAATGCTATGAGACGAAAGTAATCCAACAATCTAATACTAGAATCCGGTTTAAACCAAAGCCCACTAGTATGATCTATCCGATCATGATCCGTGCACGGGTGCACGTATATGATCGAACTCTGCCATAAAACCATACGGCATTTACAACATTTTGCCCGAACTAGGGAAATCCTCTGTGTGGGACTCTAAATACTTGTCAATACGCTGGCAGTGAGTTTAACCACAAGCACGTCAATGGCACTAGCTGTACATAATGGCTACCCAGGTATTGAGCGAAAGGAAGGCCGACGAGCGAACCCATCCTGAAACCCTACTGAGCCTGACAGTGACATATCCATACAGTCTGGTCCGTTCGTCTATGAGTATCGCATATCGGGCCTAGGGGACGGTAAACGTCAGACCCCTAATAGCGGTATAAGTCATGTCGGAGTGTAGCCCAGAACACCCTGAGAAACTACTGGAATATCTACCAGTAAATCTCACTTGCCTTGGCCAAGGACTGTGTAATGGCTCTCCAGACACAAAGCGATATCACCCCTAATACCGGGAGAGACGAATCCCCTGCCGATCCGCTCACTGCCTCCATATGGATCGGGACCGTACCCAACTAAAACCTGTTTGCACGATCCTTTGAGCCGTGGTAGGGTAGTAGTCAAAGCACAGTAGAAACTCACACGAGACAAATAACAATTTCATGTCGATAGACTAACCTGTACACATGTCACCAGGAAACTGCTATCTGACGACATGTATTATACCAACTAGCATGTTCCCGGCGAGTCCGTCCGGTGTACTCATAACCCAATGAGCACATGTATACATCTTAAGTGAACCAACTGACACCAATGGCTTGTGAGATCGGTCACCGTCCCTCGTTGGGGTCTCGATCTGTATACACTAGTCTACTCTGGAGTATCGATGCCCTGTCTCCCTCGACTAGGGACCATTTAAGGATGTGCTTATAGACCCCAGCTCCCACGTATATGATCGCCATCATACTGCTGGCAGTCAAGCAAGAATCCTATGGGCTCTATCAACATGTAATAGTGATCTGTAATGTCGCCTGAAATATGTACACGAAAGACAAACCAGATAGCATACTATCATCTCGAGTAAGACTGTCCTACCGGTATAGGTCCTCCCTCAATCATTACAATCATGTGCTTGCGATCTAATAATTGATTTTGAGGGCACTATATCCAACAAATTGCCCAAATGCTACTATCAGAATCAATGGAATAAAATTGAAGTATACACATAGGAATAAAACGGATTATATGATAAGATCAAAAAGATAAAAGATTCACAATTGATGTAGAACTATGATCGTTCGGGAAAGTGAGAAGGAAATCAAGAAAATATGATTCAAGAAAGACTCGTGATATATGTAAACTCTACGTACTGAAGGTGTGGCTGGTGCTCGCCTTGTCTTCCGTGCTGAAATATCTTGCTGAGGTGTAGCCTTCACTTTCTTTGATAACATTTGTTGTTCTCTAGCTGCCGTGAGAACCTGAGTGAAGGTACCCAGTCCCAATGAAGTAATACGTTGTTGGACCTCCACATCCAGATTGCATAGAAAACGCCTTACAATGTCAGCCTCATTGGCTACCAAGGACTCTGTAAATCGACTGAATCGGGTCCACTTCGCCGCATGAGTATCCACACATGAGTATCGGGTCCACTTCGCCGCATGAGTATCCACACACCCGCCATTTTGCTTTAGGCCGATAAATTTCTCTTCCATTTCCTCCTTAGCCGACTGCAGAAAGAATTTCTCCGAAGAACTCCATGAAAAAGCAGCCCAACTGATCGGCTTTGTCGGCGGTTCTTCTCGACAAGCCACTACTCTCCAGCATAGTCAACTAGTAGGATGTGCACCATATCCATTTTCTTCTCGTTTGAAATCTGAGCAGCAATCAATAAGTTCTCCGTATCAACGAGCACTGCTCTACCTGAAGAGGTTCTTCCAATCATGTAAAAGTTGCTGGACTGAGTCTCCTGAAACCAGCAACCGTTCCCTCACGCTGAACCTACTCGAGGACTACCGTCCTATCAACTGCCGTAGTTGCAGTCTGTTGGGCTGTTCTCTAGACCTCCTGGAAAGTCTCATCCTGTCGCTGGTCCAGTTCTATCCAACGCTGCCAATTTTCTAACATGCCATGTATGATCCCAACTAGTACAGCATTGACAACATAGGTGGAGCGGGTTGATTCCTTCTAGATATACCTCTCGTAGTCAAGCACGAATGACGAGCAATGGAAACATGATTCAATAAAAGCAAGGGATTCTACTAAAACAAGATTCAATAGCCACAAGGATTCAAAATGATAAGGCAATAGTGTGGCAGGACATGTTCCTATAATTCCGGGTTTTAAGGTCCATGTATTGGGTACCATACCCAACTACAAAAGAACTAAACCCAGCTAACTTGATCCTAGACTCTGATACCAACAAAACCTTGTCACGTCCAGCTTCCCAAGATACCAAAATTTTGGGACGTAACTCGGCCAGACATACTACTTATGCTAAGGAAACGTCCTTCCATAGTCATTAAAACTGTCAATTAATAATCAAGAACAAATAATCTAACTATCATCTCTAAACATGTCCAATAACCATGATAAACAATAACAGGAAACGATAGCGGAAGCAGTAAAGATCCAAGGAAATAAAAGAATATTAAACCATAAATAAGAACTATACCAGTGGAATGATCCTCACTAATCGGCGATCCTGTCAAAATACTCACGATTCTCATGTGCTAAAAGTCAAGTATCTGGGTCATGCAAAACCCAGACATCGGTGCGTCATAAATATCATAATAATACTAATTTAAACAATATGTGATATAGTATACCATGTGCTCAGTATAAACCACAGCAATCACTTGAGATATAACAAGCAAGCTATAGCTATAGATAGTCAAACATGTCATGTATATCCTAAGGTCTGTATTTCTAGGTTAACTATCCTATAAGTATTTAAAACCAATGAATATACTCCTACGTATAACTCAAAATTATATATCCCCCGACTCCTGGGACCACGGACTAAGATATATCCCGTTGCCTTTTGGGACCACGAATCAAGATGGATGAATCAAGAATGATTCTGTTCCGTTACCTCCGGAACCACGGAAACATATAATATCCTTTTAAGTTGCACTTCAGTTACACTTTTGATCTTCCCATTTCCCCAGGTTTCGTTTTCCAACTCAGACATGAATAATATCTACCTAATACCAACACAGGAGCAGGCAGCTACAGGTTATAATATCCTTTTAAGTTGCACTTCAGTTACACTTTTGATCTTCCCATTTCCCCAGGTTTCGTTTTCCAACTCAGATATGAATAATATCTACCTAATACCAACACAGGAGCAGGCAGCTACAGGTTATGTCTATTTAGACAACAGGTCATGTCCATCAGGACAACAAGTCAGGATTGTTGGTATCGGTAAGTATTACAGGTAAATAGGTTCAAGAAAGATAGCAATGTTAGTAACAAGATGACGGGTTATAAGCATGTCAAGATAGTGTATTAAATTAGGTAAAGTGTTTATTTGTAATAATATCGTGCAAACGGGTCGTGATGAAATAAGGTTGTAATAACAAAAAACAATCATATTAATTCCTACACTTCGATTTACCAATTGAGCCAACTAGAATAGTTTGTATAGTTTCTAGTTGTAGATATAATCTACATAATGTTATAAACTGCAAATTATAAAGCTTGTTATTACTAACTAATTAACGATATACAGATTATATAGATATAAACGGTATAGTAGTAATAATAAATAATATTACGATAATATATATAGATATTATGTAGACTATAGGATGTAACAAGTTGTAAACTTGCCTGAAACGCGACGAACGGAACGACGGATACACAGAGATGCAAAACACGACATGATGCCCGGCTCGACTAGGTGCTCGGCTATTGATGAGATGTCGACTAGGGCGCGGCTGGAGTTATGCTCGGATGAAGCGCCGACGGTTGTTAGGGTGCAGGCGTGCAAGAAAAAGCTCGACGATGATGACGGCAACGAATTAATGATGGTGCTAAGGTGTTGAGTACTGTCTAGTTAGGTGAAAGGTTGAAGAAGATGATGGAGATGGCCATGGTGGTCGGAGTTGCCGGTTGGAGGGGAGATCAAGAAGATGATGGTGATGGGGTTGATGGGTGATGGTTGTTGTCTTGCTTGACAATGGTGTAGCAGACTTGAAGAAACGAGGAGGAGCAGGTAGTTGGTCGGGCTTGGGTTTGCTGCGAGGTCAAAGCTCCGGCGATGAAGAAGAGGTGTCGATGTACGCGTCGGGGTTCTAGGTCGAGGTCACAAGAAGATGAGAACGGGGGTCTAGGCGAGGGCAATAGGTTCAAGCAACGGTGACGAGAAGAAGCTTGAAGAAGTCGATGAAAATGAAGATGACTACGGTGGGGTGAAGGCGAGATAGTGACCATGGTGTTGGTGTTCGAAGGGGATATTGGAGATGATGGTTGTGGTGATATTGGTGGCTGCTAGGGTTCGGCGGTGGGTTTGTAGTGGACGGCGAGATGGGTGCGAGTAATCTCATGTCAAGATCTTGGGGAGGATGTTGGTGGTCGGAGGCAAGAGCGGAATCTGGACGGGGGTTCGAGACGACGAGGGTGAGGACAAGGGGAAGTAGAAAAGATAGGTGAGAGAGAGGTTGAGGCAGAGAGAGATAGGTGAGAGAGAGAGAGAGTTTTGTTAAAATAGTAAAAATATATATAATATGATTATATAGTATATGTATAATATATATATATATAGTTTAGTATATAACTAACAATATTATAAAAGACATTACAAATCTCTGATCCGTCTCTACCCAATCTCAAAGAAAATATATTGAAAAATATATATACATACGTAGCCACCTTAAACAATAAATCTAAGGGTTAAAAGAAAATATTCTAATCTAATATCACACGCAATATCTTAAAATGGTAGGATTTAGATGTAATAAATAATAGTCAATAAAATAACATGAGGTGTTCAAATAAGATAAAACATGCTGAAAATTAATATATGTAAATATCCATAATGTATAATGTATGGCTACCAGAAAAATATATACATATAATTTAAATATTATATATTTGTTGTTTAAGATTCATATAGATTTAGCCTACGGATAAACATTAATAAAAAGATACTTTAGCACCATAAAGTAAATCATACAAACGGGTCGAGTCCGATAAACACATATACTCTTCAAACCATTCACAACCCAAACAACAATAATTAAAGAAATTTAAAATACTAATTAATATCGTTAAATAACGTATGATCGTGCTGGGGTGATATAATTGTTTTGAGAACGGGAGCCTTAGTCCTCTTTTGGAGACCTATGATTAGGTTTATATTGGTTTGACTAACCGGGTGCAAAGTGACTTGGTTAGGAAGAACAAAGAGAGCTGGAGAAGAATTTGGCCACATGGTGTGACATCCCAGAAAGTGGAACATTTAAAATCCTGATCACTAAGAGGAAAACTCCTATTTATTGCTGTAGCGCAAAGCAAGTCGCACCGAACAATGACGGAAAACCATGGTTCTATGATATCAAGAGGTTTCTAAAGGATTTCTCTTTACCAGAAGAGACTCCAGTAGATCGAAAGACGCTCGTCAATCTCATCCGAAATTTATAATCTGTAATGAAGAACTTTACAAGCGGTCGTTTGAAGGAATAATGTTGCGGTGTTTAGACGGAAAAAAAAAGCTTAGAAAGTGATCAAAGAGGTGCATTCTGGGATCTGCGAAGCCCATACAAGACGTAACACACTCGCAAAGAAGATCCGACGACAAGGTTACTTTTGGTTAACCATGAAAGCCGATTGTCATCAACTCGTAAAGAAATGTCACCAATGTCAAATACACTCAAATCTCATCCACGCCCTTCGGCCAAACTTCACAACCTCTGTGTACCATGGCCTTTTGCAACAAAGGTCATGAGTTTATACTAGTCGTGATTGATTATTTTACTATATCGGGGTTGAGACTGCTTCATATTCAAACATCAAAGCCAACCAAGTTGTAAGTTCTTAGAAAACTTGATTTGCCGATTCAGACTCCCTCACGAGAACATAACTGACAACGGGAAAAATTTCGCCGTGAAGAAAGTTCGAGACTTCTGTGAAGAGCACAAGATAAAATATCACTTCTCATCACCTTACAGACCACAAACAAATGGAGCAGTCAAAGCAGCTAACAAAAATATTGTGTGGATACTAAAGAAGATGGCCGTAACTCATAAGGACCGGCACGAGAAACTCCCATACGTTTTATGGGCATATCAAACGACCAATAGAACCTCCACCGGAACCACACCGTACTCACTTGTTTACGAAAATGAAGCAGTCCTTCCTTTGGAAGTGATGATGCCGTCTATGAGAGTTTTGATAGAAGCTGAAGATATTAACGAGCTTGAATGGTTCAAAAACAGATTCGATGAATTGGACTTCATTGAAAAAAGAAGAGTAAAAAAGCTCTATATCATGCACAGTGCTATCAAAGAAGAATGGCGAGAGATGCAACCAGAAGGTTCATAAGAGATCGTTTTAAAAAATGATCTACAAGCACCATCAAGGGTAAATACACACCAAGATATAGTCGACCGCTCGTGGTGAATCATGCATACCCTGAAAATGCCTACCTACTCATCAATATGGATGGAACGGATAGCTTCGGGCCTATAAATGCTGGATACCTTCATAAATGCTATGTTTAAATTCGAGTCTCCACTATAAAGCTTGCTGGACGTGGCCTTTATTTGACCGCCACTTCCCAAAAATACCATTTACGAATTATTTCCATTTGCACACCACTTTGAGCCTTTTTTAATTTCTTCGATACACCCTTGTGCATATTAAAAAGGAGTTGTCATCCCAAAAATACCAAAAATTTAGCAAAACGAAAGAGAATTATTAGAAGAAAAATGAAAAAAAATGAATGTAGCAAGAAAGGGATGAGCAAATTATCGGCAATCTTGATCGTCAAAATTACTCTCATCTTTTAAGCCTGACTGACATCGTTTGATCAACTCTAACCCCATTACAACCGAAAAAATCCTCACAAGTCCAACAAGCAATATAGTAAAAGATAAGAGTTATGACGTATCCAATCCCAGCTTTTGTAATCTTTAAGTTATCTTTCAAGGAAATCATATTGGGGGCATGACTGTTATCATTGTGTATGTTTAGTTTGTTACTATTTCAAAAAATTCAAAAAAAACAGTAAAAGAAAATTTAAAAAAGGTTACACCACAAGCAAGAAGGGCACAAACGAAAAACTGAAAAGCTTTCGTGAGTAAAAACAACGAGACTATCCACGAGCTTGCGAAAACCCGAAAAGGAATAGACTCGTCAAAAAGAAGAAGAAAACAGAAAAATAATCCCACTACTAGATGAAAAGCTGCAAAGGCCCTAGCAGCACTTGCAACAATCACATCTTCAGTTTCTTCATGTATGACCGATAATGCACAGGGTCGACAAAAAACAAAGCGCATCAACGGGTCACGGTTTTTGACTAGGGGCAGTGCAAAGCAACGATTAGAACAATTAGTGGATTTCAAACAAGTCTCGTCTATCAAAAGTCTAAGTTCGTTCACTTTTACTCAAACACATATCGCATACTTTACGTCGATAACCAATGAATCTATTGCATTTTGTTTATGATATTTCAAACGCGCATTTTGAAAATCACAATACGTGATTTAAAATAAATGATGTGACGCTACTCCACGAATCCAACATGGATTCGTTCTTGGACTCAGAACCAAGGGTTTGAAACTCCACAACTTCTTGGTTTGATAAGTTCCCGTCAAAATCTTGATCATCCGAAGACGTAAAAGTACGACCTTTAATTAGATGAGCTTGTCTTGCTGGCTGACGTAAAATGGGTCCAGTGCCCTACTTGGTTAGACAGGCGCGGTGCTGCTACATGTTAAGAAGCGGAACTTATGTCTTAAAAAAAAGGGAAAAAACTCATTTGTTTCTTTTCTTTAGAAAACAAAAAAAACTTTCAATACGATAATATCTATTTTCTAGACTTTCCAAACTCAAAAAAAAACTATGTTCTCACGGGATAAGGTACTAAAACTAGTTGATTCTTCTTATCAATTAACTGATCTTCATTTCCAAAAGTTAAATTCATATAAGTTGGTATTTGTTTGAAGGTATAGAGCCCAAACCATAAGATAAACATCCATTTCTGTATTCTTAGAACCAATAAGAATCCATCTGTTATCTGGTACAGGAACATATTCTCTACTGTTGGATAGTTCCCCGTGCTGGGTTTCGATCCATCATTGAATCATATTTGCATAATTTAGAATAGTTGCATCATATAGAATAGCTGCATCATTCGTTCATTACTTAACTGACTGCATCTTGCATTTTGGCACCCGACAAGGGACGGTATTTGAGAGTGGATCGGCACTCATCCCAGGATGAATTCCTTTCCGGCTAATCCCCTACTGAAAGCAGAGTCGCCAGATATGTAGCCACCAACCTGCGAAAGGAGAAGACAAGGAAGCCATAAGTGAGGCGAAGTCCGAGTTAGATAGCCAAAGTCTCCACCCACGTCTAAACACGGGAAAGAAAGATAAGAGAGGAGGAAAACAACGGAATGGGGATGAAAACCTGAGAAAACAAGAAAAGGAATCACGGTATCTCGATGGAAACCCGACGAGAGTCGGCTACCCAAGAAGATGCCCTTATTGGGCACGATTGAGCTTTGCTTTGAGGAGTTTTTTTAAAAGTTTGGCGTCGAAATACACCTACACAACGCAAGTATGCATGTATGGAAGTATGGGAGGCACGCGAGCAATGGAAAAGATCAAGAAAAAAACGAACCCGATGCGAGACAGACAGAGACTGGCTGTGTCTGCAGAACGGGGTACGGGGTACCCCGGGAGCTAAACTTTGAATTTTTCTTTCTGTTTTTGGTCGGGCCTTGATCAAAAAGAGGTTCACGATAGAGTGTCCTCGGATATAATCATATCCTCTTTACTTTTCTTGGCCAAAGTTCACAAAATGATCGACACGAGAAATCAATCAAAGAGCTAAACCATCTTTTTATCTTTTGAAAACTTTTTTTAAATTTTAGAGAAATTTCGATCTATGAAGAGAGTCCTAGAATGAATCATCTTCTCTTTATTGAGTAGACCCCAATCTCAAAAAAATAGTGAGATAACCAACAAAAAAACAAAAGAGGAGCCATTCCACCTACATGAACACCACAATAAGCAAGGAAAATGAGCTAAAAGGGCATGAGAAATGAATAAACGCAAAGAAGGGATCTTGGATCCCCATTTTTTTCAAAATTTGTTGTTGCTTGAAGAGTTGAAATTCAAGCTAGATAATCTAGAACTAGAGAAATAGGTTCTTCATTCCTAAGTCCCAATCCTTAATAGGAAAAATCGGGTTTTTCCCCTTTAGCTCATGTTTTTGAACGATTTTGTTGATTTTTTTTGGATTTTTGAGGGATTTCTAAGCTAATCTAAGGGTTATTTCAATTGAGAAGTTATGGAGGCTTGAGGCTTGAAGAGCTCAAGAGAAAGATTGAGAGAGTTAAGAAAAAAGGAGAGAGATCCCTTCTCATGAGCATGAGAATCATTATTGATAAAAGGAGGGATTATTGAGATATGAAATGAAGAGTTGTGATTGATTCTATGAAATGGAGTGGTTGAGATTTTGTAGAGATAACCGACCTAAACCATCACTCAAGTTTATTTCATAGTAAACATGCAATTTCCTAATAAAGTAAAAAGAATGACGTTGGGTATGCTTTTAGGTAAAAAAAAATGCATATTGTGGTGTTTATGGGATGCAGGTTAAGTTAATAGTTCACTAGAAAGAGAATCTTATACCATAAGTTTGACAAATCAAGTGGGGATTAATTATCGCTAATCAAAACTTGATAATAACGATTAGCTTAATTAACTTATAATCGCTCATATTCAAACCAAATAACAAACGATGTCAAATGACTTGAAATTTTGTGTGGAGGGTCATCTAAGCAAGTTATGAGGATCCATTAAGAAAAATTGATAATTTTACCATCGTGGGCCTACCATATTATTTTAACGATAAAATAATAAGAGGGCTTTGGCTAATCGGATAAACGGTGTCGATTTTGGTTGAAATTTTTATGACATGTCCTTATAAATATACTAAGATGATCTGGAAAGTTTAACATCATTTGGCTAAAAAAACTACAAAATAAAAAACGGAACCGTTAATGGCGATTAAAGGGTGATTAGAGAAATTAACGGGTTCCAAGTGAAATTGTCCATCGGCAATAGTCCCAATTGATATAACATGGTCAAATATGACGATCACATCATGAAAATACTCATCAATTGGTTGGAAGTGATTTTTGGGCAATTCTTGAAAATTGGAGGGTTTAATGCAAATCTTTATGGATTTGACTAGTCATTGTGAAGTTTTTGCTTTAGTAATTCATGATAAATCATTAAAAATATCATACAAAAATTCTCATGACGAAGAATTCATGAGTTATGAATTTTTTAGCATCTCGAAAAGGGTATTTCGGCTATTTGAACGAATTTTGAACCATACACTTAAGTTGCCTCCATGTGTACCAAACATTTATTTTTATGCAAAAATGAAGTGAATGACATGATGTGGATGCACTGGCATAATGAGTATATACGGTTATGGTGCAAAAAATGATTCAGGGGTAAAAGCGTAAATTCGCAAATCGCTGCTTTCCTGGGATGTCTACTGTGCTACACCAACTTTTGCACGAATGACGATATTTCGCACCTTATTTTTTCTAGTGTTACCAGTTACCACATATCCAATGAAAAATGCACATCTTCGCTACATGCATTTTCTGTGCATGATATTTCTTGGGAGCCCGTCATTCCGTACCATATAATAAGGCATGCCGAATGGCTCTTCGAGAAAACTTCCCTTCTAACCTTCACGGAAAGACACGATACCAAAAAATCTTCGTTCCACTCCTCCATTTCAACCAACCAGCCTGAATTCTCTGGTTGACATCGCTGTCGATGTCCATATCCTTTTGGATGATCGGACCTAGATATCTAAATTGATCACTCAATGATATCTCTTGCCTATCCAGTGTATACCATTGTGATCTTGATTTCTTTGTTTACTAAATTTGCAATGCATAAACCCCCGAGTTTCCAATGTTTGCCTCCATAACTCCAATTTGGTATTAATCTCTGCTTTCGTCTCATTTACCAGAATAATATCATCAGTGAATAACATAAACCAAGGTAACCTCATCCTAGATAATTCCAGTAAGCTCATTCATCACTATGTCTAACAAGAATGGACTTAAAACAGAACCTTGATGCAAGCGAACTGTGATTGGAAAATCTCTCGAATTCTAGATTCAACAAAAAACCTGAGTTCTAACTTCTAATATGTCCAAAAACCTAAGTATTAACAGTGTAGCCTACAAAAATAACTTCCATCAAACCCTAAAGTAAGAAAAACTTCTCTCATGAAGAAAACGAAAACACAGAAATAAATAAAATTAAAGCCCACAAAACCCCTAAAATAGAATAATCAAGAGATAGGTGATTTATGAAGAGGGTGGGAAGAAGTATCCTTTGCCGCTGTGATGAGTATGATATCAATTCAAAAAATAAAATGAGAGAAGATTTTCCACTGTCCACAACCCAGTATCTGGCATTTCTCTAGAATCCATTTCTAGCGGATTGGAAAGAACACTCTTTTCTCTGGTTACAGATCAGGGGTTTTCCAAAGACAGTTGTTGGTTAGCCAGTTTGAAATACAGCCAAAAAGTACCCTTTCAAAACCAAAGTTTGTAATACAGCCAGGAAAGACCCCAATGATATAAGCCAAAGATCCAAACAAAAGTACATTCCCATTTTCACCTTTGGGCACAACATAAGCCAACGGAAATCTCATTTCCAATGTCCTGTTTTGGAAATTATGGTATCAAATGATGTCCTAAAAGTGAGGCACATTTAACATATAAATGGATGTTTCGATCTTTTTGGTTAGAGCGTGAATTTATATGTCATTTAGGAAAAGGGACAAAATTATTTAACATAAATTAAGACTTAATCTTCTATCCCAACAAAACATCTATGGTGAATCAATAAAGAACAATCCTGAATACAGATAGGTTGGTGAATGCGTGCGTGCACATGCACACTAACACATGCGTGCACATGCACACTAACACATGCACACAGAGGCATATCACGATATAGCAGTACCGAACATACTAATATGAAAACAAAGGTTGTTGAAATAAACCATTGAAGAAAGGGCTTGAAGCCCTGCTGCGCGAAGATGGAGTGCCGTCTCATCAACTCCCTTGCCTTGAGCTAGCTGGCAGAGTATTGGAATAAGGCCTTCCAAATTGAACATGTAAGTACCATCAATCTGAAGCATATAAAAACAGAATATTACCCTAGATTCTTAAAAAAATCCACCTATATTGAACATTAAAATAAATAAAACATAATAAAACTTACCTGACTGTTTACAAAGTCAAAAGCAGTATGACATCCTATAATCTGCATCTCATCTTGCCGTGTTTGATCCAAGAGTGTCTGTATGATGGTAAGCAAGCTACTTGCAAATAGAGGCCTGTGAATATCGAGCTCATTCATCATAGCAAATTATGAAATGGTAATGTTAAAAAATACTGCATAGACAGGGAATAGATAATATTTTATCAACACATCAAGAGCAGTCAAGAATGCAATGGGAAGAGAAAAGAACGGAACTCAGAGTTAAATCAGTAGAGCAATCACAAATTTAAGTTCTGGAAATATGATGTAAAAACAGTCCTCCATAAGATCAATGATTTAACCAAACTGCTAGTTGGAGAAGTGAAGCAAAATATTTTTTATAAATTAACAATATTTGTACATGGGACTAAAAGTGCTTTCAACTTTCAAGTATGCATATGAGGAAGCTAATAAAGTGTTAGATTATATGCAGGACGACGCCAGAAAATATTACACAGGCACGGGACAGTGATCAAGATTAAATTAATAAGATGACAAAAGTTACGTTCTTGTAAAATAGGTACATCTTTTCTTATGGACTTTTAGCTGCAGCTGCAAATTGGAAGAAACAGTTTGTTTCTGGCAATACTACTAGCCAGTTTCTAACATGATTTGACATCTTACCCGATCCGAGATGGTCGATTCCAATCCCAATAACGTCCGTCTAAGTACTGGTGATACCTTGGTATGGGTTTTACCAATTGATTAGCGAGGTTTTAATATTATGTTAATTAATAGATTAGTGGGTTTATTAAAGGATTAATTGGTTTCCTAGTGGGTTATTGGTCCATTGAACATCATTAATTACGAAAAAATGTCAAAAATTCATAGTTTAATGTATTCAAGAGACCACTTTAGAAATCATTAATTACTGAAAATATGTCAAACTGTTTATAGTTATTTTTATTATTTAATTACAAATTTTAAAAATATAAATTCTTTTAGTCAAATAATAAAAAGAATCCAATATTCTGATCCGAAATGGTCTATGCAACCAAGATGGCCAATATCGATCCCAAAATTATTTTTGATGCACAGTCATGATAATGGTTTTCTGACAACTTTTTATGAAACCAAATAAAAAGTGGCTCCGATTGAATTAGTCAACCTTCTGACTGCTATCGGTTTTACAGAGCCCAGATAGCAAGTTTTCTATTTCTTCAGGGGTGAATGTGCATGTGCACATACACATATGTAGAATCCATTTGTTGCTGAACCTTCCTATAAGGGGACTTCAACTCAATGTAGGAAACAAGAAAAATACTTGCTGCATGAAGATTTCTACGATGTTCAACACAAACATTGTAAGAGTGCGGTCTTTCATTTGTCATTTCTGATTTGTATAGGCATGAAATTTGGTTTAAAAATGTTGAAACAATATGTATTCTTTAGAATTGAGAACAGAAGTTAATAAAAACGCTTTTTCCCACAGGAAAAAGCAGACAAACTTGAGCCACTAGCAAACCTGACAGCACTTGCATGGCTATAATACCAAAGAACCAGTCAAGAATAATATATCAGTTCAAAGAAGAAGTGACTTACGTCTGCTCCTTACATGAAACTAGCAATTTACGATATATGCACATGACAACTTTTGCTGAGCTAAAGTTCTCAGTTCTCAGTTCCTTGTAGCACCTTTGCTCTAAATAGTTTGTGATCTGCTAGAAATACACAACGATAAGAAAGAAAGAAATACAACAGCAACCAAACTTATTTTAGGGCAAGTGTTGGTAGCCAAATTGGAATTAACTGATTTTGGACTTTCCTACGATGTATATAACTTGCGAGAGCAAGGAGGAAAGAGATCATAACATACATCAAGACAAACTTAGATTAAATTATAGTCTGAACATAATCATCAAAACAGGGGTACACATCTTCATTTTTTTCAATAAAGAAAAAAAAGGACATGGACTTGTTTGAAACATCATCATCTATGGAACACTTATTGACTTTAGGTCAACCCTTTCTTAATTAGTTACCAACTCTTGGAAAAGAAAACTACGTGCATGAGGGTCGGATTGTTATACTCATAAATGAACTGTTGGCATCCTCCAATACTCCTATACCAAAGAAACGTCTAGAGAAAGAGGAAAGGTGGTCTATTTGCTTCAACTTTAAGCCACACCAAAAGCGAAGAATGGATAAGAAAACGTCCCAAATCTTTGATCTAAAATAAACAAAATATTAATTAGAAGAAATACATGGCTAGCCAGTAAATAATGAGTTCCTTGGAATTTATTATTATATGCGCAAAGAAAAATGTGCAAATTGTGAAGCAAGCATCTTAGGATTTCTCAGAGTAGGTTTTTAATACAAAGTTGACTGTATTAGCTTACTATTTGGACTTCGGAAACAGTTCAAAGCTAAGTGTGAGGACAACAAGCGCCTGTATCTGCTAAATGGTAAATTGCGACCTCGTATAAGCCAATACAGTGATACACATATAGACGAGATAAGCGTCGTATTTTGTCTTTATGTATAAGCAGTACCTGGTGAATTCGCTAAATAACAGCATATACGTTGGAATCAAGTCTGTTCCTAACTTTATATCCATAACTAGTAGAAAAATGACTGCCCAACTGCAAGAATGATAGAAGTATGTATTTCTTATACCCTTAAAATGGGTTATTTGCTTATACTTTTTCCAAATAGTGCCTAGAAGAATAGCACATGACAAACAAACAAGCTTCAAGGACTTTTCGAGATATTATTTGTATTGTAATTTCTAAATTAACAAGAAGCTTCCGGGAACTGATAAATAGAAAGGACCCAGTACAGAAGGTTCTGGTGAATTAGGAGGCTCGTTCTCTCTAAGAAAATTGAAGAAAGAGATAACACTACATGCTGAACTTCGCCAGAGCCTGATTTTTCACATTGAAAACAGCAAGGAAACCAAAAATTACCTTCGGGATTCGCAGTGGGTTTTTAGAAGCATATTCACACAATTTGCTGATTTTCCTATCGTCCGGTGCTTCATCCTATATGAAAAGTATTCATACCTTAGTAAACTTAATTTCATAAAACCTACAGAGCAAATGTATTTGTTATTCATGATAGAGCTGAACTGAACTTGAGAACGGTGTAAAATGGAAATCATATAAAGACATTGCATGTGATGTATGTCAGTCCTACAAAATCATTAGCTTGAACTAGATAAGCAGATAGATAAATAAGCTTGATATGTTTTCATAGTTATGAAACAAAAATTGAAGTATTGGTAATCATATCATATGATACATAACCAAAAATATAAAGGTTGTGATGCAGGCCCTACTGCAATAAATGTTCTATTCATCCCGCAAAGCACTAGAATAGTACTTTATTATTTAGATAATGATATATATTCTGTTTAGAATTTGGGTTTGATAAGATTAGAAGTTATTATATTTGAGTGTTAGTATAGATATTTATCTTTAGTTAAGAATTATGATAGATTAGGAGTTTTCTAGAACCATATTTGGTCCCTCCCTAAAAACAAGGGCATTAATGTACTAAAAATATTGATCAATGAGATGGATCTGATAAAATTGTGGTATGAGCATTGGACCTCCTTCCATTAAGCTTTTCTCCTCATTTCCCTTGTACCCCTATAAATTGATATTTGAACCTTCAAGATCCACACATATCACGGCGCAACATCATGATCTGCTTTAATACTTTCTGAAACCGATACAATAACTCCTCCATTATCGTGAGAAAGAAAACCTCATCGTATCGGATGGGATTAGACTTATCATGGTGATTGCCTTGAAAATTTTGTTGTGGTACGAAAGCTACTGAACAATGATTGCAATTTATTTAATGAATCCTGCAACGCTTTCAACTAGAAACTCATTTCTGCATTTCCGACAAGATAGTGAAGATTATTTTGAATGCCTGAAGCAGATTGCTCCATTAAAAGAAAGGCCAATGCCAAATGCTGAGTCAAACATTGATTGTATTGATTACGTCCATCCACCGGAATCTTTTCCCGCATGGTATTACAATCTTTGTCTTTTTACAGCAAGAACTGATTCAAGGTCTACGCAAACATTGTTTAAGTTAATGATGATGTACCTTTTTTCAGAGGGCATAACTGATGGGCACCTACAAAGTATCTTTGAGTTCTTTTTCTTTTGGCTTTAATCTTTATGGCTTAATAGTTATCTTCATATCTTAGACTTGTAATTGAGATTAAATAGGTATCATAGGATTATGATAGTACTTTATATTATTTGGAGTTATCTTTTAGATATGATATATCTTTTGTTTAGAACTAGCAGTAAGCCCCGCGCGATGCGGCGGGTTTTGGAATAATCTATGAAAATGTCATTTATCCAAAAAGCGGTGAAGTATATGGTACTTATTTGTGAAAAAAAAAGTCCATGGTATCTGTCCGAAAAACGTTGAATATGCATGGTATCTATTTGGCATGGTATTTATTTGTGACAAACAAAGTTTATGATATTTATCTGAAAAACGTTGAATATGTATGGTATTTATTTGCGATAAACAAAGTCCATAATACTTATCCGAATAATGTTGAATATGCATGGTATTTATTTGTAAGAAACAAAATCCATGGTATTTATCAGAAAAACTTTGAAAGCTCATGGTATTTTCATGAAAATCCAGTGGGGTTTCGAGTTGTTGGCACAACTGTAATTACCGTGAAGTTATGTTGTCACAAAAGTGAAAATGAAGAAAGTCTATGTTTATTTATATAAAAAAAGTCCATGGTATTTATCTGGACAATGGTTAAAAATAAAGTCCATGGATACTTATATAAAAAGTGTTTGAAATCCATAGTATTTATTTGTAAACAATAAACTTCATGGTACTTGTATGAAAAACATTAGAAATCCATCGTATGTATTTATCTGTAAAGAACAAAGTCCATGGTATTTATCTGAAAATGGTGAAAGGCCTTAGTATCTATTTGTAACAAAGTCCATATCATATATATGAAAAACGTTGAATATGCATAGTATTGATTTGTAACAAACAAATTCCATAGTATTTATATGAAAAACAATAAAGGTTCATGATATTTTAGTGAAAATCTAATGTGTTTCTAAGTTGATGGCAGAACTGTAATTATTGTGAAGTTCTGCCATTTTTTGGATTTCCAATTTTATTCCCACCACATCATGAAAACTACTATTTTGTTAACTTCTCATTTTTTCATATTAAGCCGAAGTAATAGAAATTGGAGGGCAGAAGTAAAAATATTGAACTTTCCACTTTTGATACCACTTTCTATTAGTATAAATTGAGCTTGATTATCATTAAAGCTATTTCATTTGAGTGTATTTATTTGTTTTAATTTTAATTATGAACTAGATTGTATAAAATTTATTAAATTAGAATATCATGGTTTCAGATCTTGGCCTTGGGATTGGTATCGGAACTCGTTTTTTGGACGCAATCGGCAATATTGGCCGTCTTGAAACGAAATACCGGATGGTTTATAATGGTTGCCTTTAAGAAAATTGTCAATCTTTTAAAGAAAAATTGAAATTGTTAAGAACGATTTAAAAATATTTCATTTATTGATAGTGTCTGGAGATTCTGAACTAGCTAGTTTTTATTATGCTCTTCTTTTCCTCATTTATAGTATATATAGTCTTTTGGTCAAACTTCAAAAAGACGGTAAAGGAATAATAAAATTTTGACTCTTTACGTAATTATAAAATGGGTTAAGGAAAAAAGACCAACATTTTCATTTTATTATAATCAATTCCATTGTTGGAGAAAGAGAATATGGATTAACACAAATTTCATACTATAAATGACGCCTAATTCCGTAAGGTCAATCTGTCATGTAAGCTATTGTTGGATAATTGGTTTTGCAATATCTAGTAATTAATGTGACAAATTCCTAATTCTCAATTTACAAGTTTGCATTCATACTTAGGTATTCAAGATAACCAAATGGAATTAGATTTTTTTTATCTTCAGGTTATGGAAAGTATAAAGTTAGTGATCTATTGAAGTTAAAATTCAGTTTAATAACAAAAATCCCTGTGTAAAATCTTACTTACAAATAACGTAGGCTATGTTATTACTATCAATACATTGTGTAGCGTAAAATATTCATACTAATAGCATAAAATAGCGTAAGTTATTTTGTGTTTAAGTTATTTTGTTGGGTAACATAGCAAATAGGTCGAGCCATGCTACATATCGCAAAATATCGAGTTAAGTAGCGAGTTTTTTAAACATTGATTTGAAATAACATTTTCATCTGCGTCTTATCGCCTTAATGAAGATGATAGTAGACATAGAGCCATATCCGTTCTATAATTCTACTAATATAAATATGCTCCATCTGAGTCATCCAAAAATTTTAAGTATTATATTGAAGGTGATCATCAAAAGGACCTAATGAAACTATCTTGGATGATTGATCACAATGATAGTCATGAATATATGCTTTAATCAAAACTTGAAGACATGATGTCCATAAAGTCAAATTAAGTCGCCATTATTATGTATGTGCCTATGTGGTCCATCATAAGATATCCAACTCTCTCGATTATCTCGTCCACAACCGGCTCAAAACGGAAGGGCCCTTTCAAAAAGATTGGAACTTGCAAGATATAGTGCCACAAGAGCAAAAATGGGAGAAGAACCTCTTCCATCGGACTTATCCTAGCGAGTCTCTCGTCAAATCAGCGAGAAAGAAAAGGCTCCTCACCTTCTCTAGAAAGGCGGCTCCTACCCATCCTGAAATACGTTTGTTTCTACTCATCTTGTAAAATTTCACAATTTAAACTGCTGAAATAAATCTAAATAGTTAGAAATAATAAAACATAAGAAATTAAATTAATGCCTATAACCTTTAAAACCCATTAATCCAAACTCATACCGATTTCCATAATCCGTAAAAAAAGATAAATAAATAGTTATATACTTTTGAAATAAAACCAAACACAAACTCATCATCACCGTCAAAAGTTAATATGATGAGGATCATAAAAATCTGATCATCATAATGGTCTTCAAGATGAAGAGGGATACAAACATCCTCATCATTTGACAGTCATGCTTATGAGGACGGTGTACAACCAAAAGTTTTATGAGGACGGTAAACACTAACATTTTTCCATATCCAAGGCTTATGAGGGAAGTGATGATTAGTAATGCCGACAAAGAATGATCCTATATTACAATCAAATGTTGACATTTGTTGTTCATGTTGTTCCATTTAGGATTGATAGTCAAATATTATACTCCAAAAGTATGAATTTTGAATTATCATATGATCTATATTGGTCATATAAGCTAAATTTAACTATTGTTACCGACACTATCGGATGGACTATACATGTTACGACAACTGACTATCCTCCCACAAGTGCTGTTAATTTAACAATTACTACGCATTTCTTTTTGAGAAACTAGATAGTAAACCCCTTGTCACTATTTGAACCGGCTTCAAATTATATGCCTATTGTGATTCTAATTGGTCTTGTTGTTCAATGACTCGAAGATTAGTTACTTACCAGATACTGTATTTTCTTGGAAGTAGTCTTGTAGCTTAGAAATATAAGAAACAAAGCATTGTAACGCAATCAACTGTTGAAGATGAATACTGTTCCATGGCATCACTGCTTGTGAAATCACATGGCTCAATTTTCCTCTCTTTGATCTACATGTTCCTTCTCAAATAGCCATTTTATATTGTAACAATCAAGCAGTCCTTCATATTGCATCTAACCATGTATTTCACGAGCGTACCAAACACATTGAAATGAATTGTCACCTCATAAATGAGAAGATACAGATCGGTTTAATTTGCACTACTTAGTCTATTTTTATACCGTCACATCTTCAAATTGCAGAAGTTTTTTACTAAGGAGTAACAGGCGTTGGCTGTTGGATCAAGCCCAATTTCATACACTTATTATTAGCAAGTTGGTCCGTTCATTTCACTTTCCAACTTGAGGGGGAGTGTTGGAAATAATTGAAGATAAGATTTTTCGGTTGAAAGAATATAGATTGGTTGAAAATAGGATGGAGCCAGGATTTAACATCTCCGGGATCGGGATAAAAAAGAGAGTTTAGAAAAGGACAATGAATAGCTCTTTGATTTTTATACTAAGATACTATTAAAATTTGTAGAACAAGATTAATATTCTATTTGAATTAATTAACCCTAATTATTGAACTATATATAACAATCTTTTTCTCATAAAAATTAAAACAGTTAAATTTAACTTGAGTAATGACGACAGACGATATATAAGAAATAAACAAAGGAGCATAGCTTTGTATTAATTAAAACCTTTCTCTCCTTGGAGAGAGGTCACCTTTTGATTCCTAAGTGGAGTTGCTTCCAGAAAAATATATATAGCACTTTTTTTACGAGTTAAGTCCAACAAACATTAACACCTTGAACTTTAAAAGACTCCAGATCTCCTTTGCTGCATGGAACTATTCATCATTAGAATTTTTTTCTTGAGGAAATATAGATAAATGAATTAGGATGGATTAATCATTTACAGGTGACTAGCTTTCCTATTCTAAATAGTAAGTATATATTATAAAAGACTTCTAGGTTATTTCATTACTTTTCAACTAGACATCTAACTTAATTAGGAAAGAGGAAAGAAACATGGATTTTTGGAACCAAACATTAATAGTGGTTCCAAAATTTGCTTTGAGCCTGGGGATGGCCCTACGTGCCCCCCTTCATCCTTGGTTGAAGATACAATTTAATCATTGAGAGAATATTGCTCGGTTAAAGATATAGTTGTCCTGTTAATCGAATATCACTAGGTTAGAGACTTGATTATTTAATTTGTCAAATATATTTAATTTTCCGTTTTGGTATTATTGGTCAAATTTGTTATGAGTTTGTTGTATGCACCTCCAAAGCAGCTGTAGAAAAACTATAAATGAAACAATTCGTATTGAATAAAATATCTTTTAATCCTCTGCCAATTTTTCCAATTTTATTTAAATAGCACAGCAAACATTAAGAAATTTAACCAAAATACTTGTTAGTTTCATGCAATGCAATGTGAGTTACAAGAATTGAGATATCCATCTAGAAACTGGACTTCTTAACTCTTCGTAGTCGAGTGTTACCATTACAGCTATAACTACAACGAAGTTTAACGCAAAATATGACGCATTATAGGAGTGGCCATCTGAAATGGCAATTGCTAAGAGGAACAACAACCGAATATAAAGAGTTGGGCATTCACGTTGCAAAAGGGAAAACCTGTGATTTCGGAAAAATGTCGGCCAGTATCTTCTTGTACCGCTTGATCGGCTGCCTAGACCTAGTTCGCAGACCAGGGCAGAAGAAGCAAAGGCTCTCACAGGCAGGTAACACATTCCTTGACACCACGCCCATCATCAATATCAAAATTGTATCGACTCGCAAATCCTATACTGAATTTAAAATGATAAAAACAAAACAAAACAAAATCAGCACAATTCTGATCGATTCCCTAAAATCCTTAGATGTCAAAATAAGAATTTCTTCTAGCGTTGAGAATAAATTCTAGAATAAAAATTTCACGTCTAAAGCGGCTAAAAAAGAAATAAAATCCCCCTAAAACATGAAATGTATCAAAACCTTGAACCCTAACCTCCAACACGAAACAACCTCAAGAAACACAATTTCATTAAATAGAACCAAATTCGTTGGAATCAAACAAAATGGAACATACCGAATCAAAATTGGGCGATCGAAATCGCAGAAGGATTCGAAATCGATTGCATTAAAGGATCGGAGGAAGAGGCCGGAGATTTGATGAACAAATTTTGCACTTTCTCTCTCCGCCTCTTCCCCCTCGAGAAGCGAGAAAGAGAAAATGATAAAATGTTTGCTGATTTTAAGGTGCAAAATGAACAAAGCGATTATATATAGATTTGAGATTTCAGAGAGAAAGAGAGATAGAGGAGGTTTTTTAACGACACGACACAGCACGATACGTTTCGGCTTGTGTTTTTTTCGCATCGGGTCCGAAACAAACCCGAAGACGTTGGATTGGAGGTTGGGCCCCACTCGAAGAGAGACGTTATAAGATGCATCGCTCGCTCTCAATATTTTGAAATTTTGGGAGTGGGAGACACGTCAGAAGAAATGATTGCTCCATCAAAAAATAATTTTCATTTTCCCTATAGATTTATTATTGGTCTTTATTAAAAAATGGCGATGGGCGGAGATCGAGTTATCAGCCTACAGCAGGCGCAAAGCGCCGCAACCCGCTATCCTTCCATCATTGAGAGTGGGAGGTTTACACTGCTTTGTGAAGCCAGCCCATACGGCTCCCTCCACTCTAAGATACATGTGGTCCAAGGCCTTCCTCCCAGTTTAATGAGTGAACTTGGAGTGGACGCACCAATACAGAAAAAACAACAGCGTCCAGACCCATCACATGGTGCAACATCCCACCATCTCAATCCCCGCTTGAATACAAGTTCGCGCCGCTGAGCTTGGCTTCTCTGTTGATTTGTCTTTACAAAATCGTGAACTATCAAAACCAAACATATTTTACTTTGAGGAATATAGATGGCTAAAAATTCAATAACCTGTTGATTTATTTGACTGCAAGGCACCGTTTCTTTTGTAAACCCGCCCGTAAGCCCATGCATGGAACCGTTTATCCTGGTCAATACACACACACAAATTTCTCGTGGCCCAACACTTCTATATACTTGTGTTTTGTGTTGGGCAGTTGCGAATTTATGGTTTACCGAACCGAAAGCAGAAAAAAATAAAATTTCACGATCGATCAACTGTGAAAGAGTATTTATGCATATGCTTTAGGCAATGAAAATAATTATGGACAATATCGGTCATCAAAGAAACAAAAGGGTTGGGTTTTTGACCAATCTAAGAGAAAAACTATCTTTTATATCAGTCGTTACCCGCTTTTCTTGTCACGTCCCGCTTCCCAAAAAAAGGGAGCAGAAAACGTGACGAGGCCCGCAGCGTATTTATTTCGAGAAAATACATTTTCAAATCAAATACGCTAAGTATATATAAGCAATATTAAAATGATAAGAAATGACAAGTGAATAAAATCCAACGGCAACTTTATTTATATTTAACTTCAACAAGTTTAATATATGGATATGATGTCTGAAACAAAAGTATAGTAATAAGAAAAGTGTCTAAACAACGGCATACTGAAAGAAAGAGCTGAAAAGAAAACGAATGAACGGCTTCAGAAGTGAACTGGCCGTAATTCTCTGCAATTGGTTCCACCTTTTCAGTCTCTGGATCATCGGACGAATATTTCAAAGAAACAAAAATGCGTGGAATGCCCGTCAGCAAACTTTCGTTCGGTAAATCTCCAAAAAGGTGTGCAATATATAAATATATATAATACAAGGTGACATGTGATATAGATGAAATACGAACAAGTATAACATGGCAATATTAATGGCAACTATATAAGCATGACAATGTGATATGAGCATAGCAAGCAAGTATATGATGGCCGTGGAGTGTAGGTATAGGGTACATGAAGTGCATGTAAGTGCCCTAAAAGGTCTATACAAGGTAATTGAATTAACGTAAGTTTAAATGTGAATGATCATCAATCACAAGAGTATTAGGAATGTTACGACCCCAAGCTGTGGAGGAATCGACCCGATCAAGAGTGTGGGATTAGAACTCCAAGCTATGGAAGAGTCGACCCGATCCAAGAGAGTTCATGTGTTAGGAAAACTCCTGAGATTTCATTGGATTCATACTTGAACTACCCCCAACACCCTGTGTATAACAGTAAATGATTAGTATTACGAGTCTTGATCGAATCCATGAATACAAAAATTGATATATGATATCAAGTTTCAAGATTGAGTTCATGTAGTTATGTAGTCATGTTAAGTGCAAGTCATATCATTTGTATTCATGGTTTGAGTCAAGTTGGTTTCAGGTATACTTATTGAGTTCGTGTATTTATGTCAAGTTTCAAGTATATAGTTCAGGTTCAAATCAAATTTGAGTTCAAGTCAAGTTCAGGTTTTGGTTTAAATCAAGTTTAAGTTTAAATTCGAGTTCAAGTTTAAGTTCGAGTTCGAGTCCGAGTCCTATGTGGTTTGATTTCCCTAAAATTACGATCTACATTTAAGGAGAAGTAAGTGGTGCATCATTGTCTCCGGCGCCCTATCACGTCCCGCTTTCCAAAAATACGTAAATACAGTACGTGACAAAACCAACCATTTTACCTATGGCGAGTAAATATGCCACGCCCTGTCACGTCCCGCTTCCCAGAGTGCGCTAAGATCGGCACGTGACAGAGCCAATCATGCTACATGTGGCTAAGAAACATCTCTCCACGGTCACATTACGGATGTCTATAAGATATTAAGAACAGTAAAATAAAATAAAACTATCTAATACATGTCCATCTGCCAGAATAAACGAATCAAGAAATATAAATGTGCGGAAGCAATAAATCCAATAAGCAATAACATCAGGAAAGTACGTCCCAAATACGGGCTCACGTCAGGAAATAAAAGTGCGGAAAGAAAACTAAACTAAACTAAACACCAACATGCTCCTCGCTGTTCGGCCTGTCGGCTGAAGTACTCCTGGACGGCCTATGAAAGAGATAAAGGATCCGGGCCATGCAAAACCCAGACGTCAGTGCGTCATAATATCAAACAATAAAATATAATCAAGAGGTAACAAGATATGCGGGCATGAAATATAAACAATAACATGAATGTAATAAGTAAACACGGATATAGAACAGTGAAGTGTATCAGTGTATGTGATGTGCGGTGATCAATCTAAATTGTGCTAATGGATTATCTATTCTAAAGTTTGTTTGAAATCAATTAGTGTACTCCTACAGGTAACTCAAAAGAATATGTCCCGTTATCCCCCGGGACCACGGATCAGGCAGTGAGAGTCATAAATGACTCTGTCCCGTTATCCCCCGGGACCACGGATCAAGTAAGAATCACGAATGATTCTTTCCCGATATCCCCCGGGACCACGTATCAGGTAATACCCTTTTAAGCTACACTTCAGTTACACTTTTGATTTCCCCATGCCCCCAAGGTTATGTGTTAAAGTCAGGTATTGATAATCTGGAGGTAATGCCAACACAGGATCAAAAAGGTACAGGTTTTGTCTAAATAGACAACAGGATACGTCCGTCGGGACGACAAATCAGGATTGTTAGCATTAGGAACAGAATCGGGCATCAAGTCAAGCAGTGGTATATCAAGTCATGTCAGGTAGTGCACATGTATCAAATGGATACCCAACAGTAAAATGTAGCAAGTATCGAATCACGGTAAAATTACGGATGCACAGTAAAACATAGATGCACGAATAGTAATCAGTGATAACATAATATTAGACCATGAGTCGTATAATACAAACTAGCAAGTATGGTATATGAATCTAGCAGTAACATGAAGCAATCAGGTTCCGGCATGCAATTAAATATCTAATATACAATACGGATATGAAAGAGTATCGTAAAACAGTAAAACGGTAACATAGGATGCATAACTAAACAATATGTAGTACTATTATTCGCATGAATGTAAAACATAGCAGTATAGCATGTAGCAAGATAAATTTGCATGCAACTATATATGTAATAAATGATACGGATACGAACGGGTATTGTAAAATTGTAAAACTGTAACATATGATGCACAATGCAGTAAACATGTGATATTTTTATTTATATGGAAACAAAATATGTATCATAGCATGTAGTAAGGTAAACTTGCCTGATCGGATCTCACGACGGGATGCGTACGCTGCGTCCGACGTCGGGTAAAAATCGCAATGCACACGCGTGCGTGCAGAACAGAACCGGGCAAGGCAAGAAGTTGACCACGCTGGTTGGGAATGTGTCACGCTCCGCTTCCCAGAGTGCGCTAAGATAGGCACGTGACAAAGTCAACCATGCTACCTGTGGATAGGAAACATCCCTCCACAGTCACATAACGGCTGTCTAGAGATATCAAGAACAGTAGAAATAAAATAAACTATCTAGTACATGTCCATGAGCCAGAATAAACGAGTCAAGAAATAATATGCGGAAGCAATAGATCCAATAAACAATAATAATCTAGAATGTACGTCCCAAATACGGGCTCACATCTGGAATGAAAATGCTGAAATAAAACTAAAATACTAACATGTCCTCACGGCTCGTCCTGTAGGCTGGAATACTCCTGCTCGGCCTGCGACAAGGGTAGCGGATCTGGGCCATGCAAAACCCAGACGTCAGAGCGTCACAATATCAATAATAATATAAACAGGGGGTAACAGGAATGCAGGCATGAATTATAAAAAGGTACATGAATGTAATAAGTGAGCAGGGATATAAAACAGTGAAGTGTAACAGTATATGTGAAGTGCAGCGATGAAACTAAACTGTGTTATTGGGTTAACTACTCTCAAGTCTGTGAAATCAATTTGATGAATCGTCGATGTAAATCAATAGTATCTCGTGCGTACCCAAGACCACGGTCCAGACTCTCGGGGCTGAATCCGAGACGTGCCACTAAGCACAAACAGGAAACATGTACAGACGAATGATGTCAGCAACATCATTCCGGGACTGTCCTAGCCCCCAAAACTGATCAGTATAAGCGTCGAACTGTTGAGCTACAAGTCAGGTTTCATCATTGATTTCCCCTTACCCCCAAGTTATGTATTCAAGTCAGGTATTGATAAATCTGAAGCTAATGCCAACACAGGATCAAGCAGGAACAGGTTTGTCTATACAGACAACAGGATATGTCCATCGGGACAACATGTCAGGATTGTCGGCATTAGAAACAGAATCAGGTAACATATCAAGTAGGGATATATCAGGTCATGTCAGGTAGTGTACATGTATCAGGTCATGTCTAGTAGTGGTGTATCAGGTATCAAGTGGGTGCTCATAATTAAACTGTAGCAGGTACGGATGCACAAATCAAAAGCATGGATGCACAATTATCGATCAGGGTTACATCATGACTAAGTAGGATGCACAGCATCAAGCATGGGGTGTCGATATAACAACAATATGTAATAATATGACATGGTATGCGAATAGACATAGAATTAATGGTATGGATGCACAAATATCGATTAGGGGTTACATTTACAGTTCCAATACTAATTAGGATGCACTTTATTAAGCATGGGGTGTTACTACAATAATAATATGAATTAATGTGATCTATAGATGCAGTTATATATATTTAAATGATATGGATGCAAACGGGTATCCGAAAACAGTAAAACTTTAGTATGGATGTACAATATGATAAACGGGTAACATTTTACTCAATGGATGCATAATACTATACCTAGCATGTAGCAAGATGATTTAGCATGCGACTAGATATGTAAATAATGATACGGATGCACACGGACGTCATATAACAGTAAAATGATAAACTAGTAAATGCAGGATGTACAACTAAACAATATGAAATGTAAATATTCAATTGAGTGCAGTATATTGTAGTCTAGTATGTATCAAGATAAATTTGCATGCACTAGATACGAAATAACTTGCACGGATGCACACGGATATCAGAAAACGGTGAAACATGCAAAATGATAGTGTGGGATGCATAGCTAATCGTTATGTGATGTTATTATTCAAATGAAAATAGAATATAGTAGTATAGAATGCAGCAAGATTAACTTGCCTCGATTGATTACATGACGGATACGCACGGCACGTCCGACGTCGGTAAAACGTCGCAACGCACACACGGCATGCGGGACGGGTCCAAGCAAGGCAAGAGAATGATCACGCAGGTAAGGTACATTTACTGGATTACTCGGATCGTCGGCGACGGTCACGGCTCCGGCGGGTGATCACCGGAAAAGGAACAAGAAACCAAGAAAAGAAAAGAGAAGAAGAAAGAAGAAGAAGAAGGAGAAGGAGAAGAAGAATGGGGGGTCTGGTGATCTGGGGTTGCCTCGAGGGTTCAGAGAAGGCGAGGGGGGAGACGACGAGGGTTTTCCGGTGAGGTAAAAGGCGGTGGGGTTAGGCAAAGGCAGTGGGTGAGTTTTCTTGGGTTCTAGGGTTTCATGAAGTCGGCTCGGTGCAAGGGAGAGGAAGAGAGGAGAAAGGAGAGAGATAGAGGGTGGAGGCGAGGTCAAGGGATCGCCGGCGGCGAGGGGTGCAGGTGAGGGTTCGGGTGATGGTTTCTTGGTTGCGGTTATGGGTTGGTAGGTTAGGGTTGGCTCGGGTGTGCAGGGAATGGAGAGGGAAGAGGAGAGGAGAAAAGGAAGGTGGAGATGGTGACGAGAGATGGGTGATGGCGGCGACGGGTGTAGCGACGAGGTCGGGGTTGTGGGTTGTGCAGGGCTCGGGGAAAGGAGGAAGAAGAAGAAGATGACGACGACGAGGAGGAGGAGGAGGAGAAGATGAGATGGAGGTGGTGACGAGGTCGGGTTTTGAAGAGGCAGAGAAGGCTGGCTTAGGGTTAGGGTTTCTTTTTGTGTGGGTTCTCGTGGCGAGGGCTCGGTTTAAAAAGAGAAGGAGAAGAGGAAATATAGGAGGGAGGTGAGCGGAGCGTGTCGGGCGGTGACCAGATACGAGAAGCGAACAGTGTTCGCGAGAGGAGAGAGAAAGAAGAGAGAGAGACATCGACGGGGAAAGAGAAAGAGAGAGAAAGAGAAAGAAAGAGGAGAGAGAAGGAGTGGGGCTAGGTTTAATAAACAGGTTTAGATTTTAATTTTTAAAAGATTTGTTAGTTTTATAACTTTAAACGGTCGATTTATTTTAAATATTATATTATAAAATTTGATTTTCCGGTAAATACAAACTTAGTCCAAAACACGCCCAGGTCGGGTCTAAAATTTAGTTTCAAAATATGAAAAATATATGCGACGACCAAAATTAAAAAATGAATGTCCGGGTAACGAAAATGCATACCCCCAAGAACGGATGCACGTATGTGCACGTAGCCATCCAAACAAGTCTGTTTCACTGAACGGGATGAGAATAAGATGCGCGGATGCTACCACAGGGTTAGGGGTATCATGCAGGCCATGCAATGTAGTTTTAAAATATTTTATGTGACTTACAATGTTATATTAAAATGCAGATGCTAGATAAAATGCGAGTATGCAATGTACAAATAAATGAAAGTGCACGAGTCCATGTAACATGTCAGGATAAATCATAAACATGAATCAAGACGGGTTTCAAGCAAGCGGGTCGGGTCGGATGCAAATACAGATGTCAAATATACTATTCGCATCCAAAACACTATGAATCAGGAAAATACCATAAAGAAATACTAGAATTGGTATAAACGAACTAAGGTGTTACATTATACCCAACTACAAAAAGAATTTCGTCCTCGAAATTCCCAAATCAAGAAAAGATAAACAAACATGAAACTACAAGAATAGGTGTGGAAACTTCTGTCGAATCTCGTCTTCTCGTTCCCAAGTCGATTCTCCATGCGAGCGATTTCCCCAAGAAACAAGTACGAGAGGGATAACCTTGTTCTTAAGGACCTTTTCTCTTCTATCAACAATCGACATCGGTCGTTCCTCAAAGGTCAAATCCTCTCATACAGTTAGTTCCGAATGATCTAGCACGTGTGTTTCATCTCGAACATACATACGGAGTTGAGATACATGAAACAGGTCATGAAAATTCGCCAAAGATTGTGGTAAAGCCAATCAATAAGCCACTTCTCCAACACGCTCCATAATCTCGAAAGGCCCTACGAATCGAGGACTAAGCTTACCTCAACTCCCAAAACGAATCACTCCTCTAGTCGGTGATATCTTCAAGAATACCAGATCACCAACAGCGAACTCTAGAGGTCTTCTTGATGCATCGGCCCAACTTTTCTGCCGATCTTGTGTTACCTTCATATGATTCCGGATAGTATTAATTTTCTCCACGGTTTGTACGATCAAATCCGGTCCAACAATATTCGTTCTCCAATATCGTCCCAACAAACAGGTGAACGACACTTGCGACCATACAATGCTTCGAATGGAGCCATCTGAATAGTCTCCTGAAAGCTGTTATTGTAAGAAAACTCCACCAAGTGTAGATGATCCTCCCACGAACCCTTGAAGTCTGACATGCAAGATCTCAACATATCTTCAAAGAGTTCAGCATGCTCTTCAAGACTCATCGAGTAGACTAGAATATCATCGATGAACACCACAATAAACTGGTTCAAGAACGGTGAAAAGATTCGGTTCATCAAATCCATAAATATCGCCAGTGCATTCGTGACTCTGAATGGCATCACTAAATACTCGTAATGTCCATACCGAGTTCGGAACGCAGTCTTGCAAATATCTTCTGATTTAACTCGGATCTGATGATATCCGGATCGCAAATCCAGCTTCGAGAATACCCTCGCGCCACTAAGCTGCTCAAATAATTCGCCAATGCGAAGGATCGGGTACTTGTTCTTAATAGTCACCCGGTTTAATTCTCGAAAATCGATGTGCATCCTCCTTGTGCCATCTTTCTTCTTTACTAGAAGAGCTGGAGCTCTCCAAGGTGAATTACTACTGTGAATCCAACCCTTCACTAGCTATTCAGTAACCTGCTGCTTTACTTCTTCCAACTCCACTGGTGCCATTGGATAGCACGCCTTTGGGATTGGCACTGCACCAAGAACAAGATCGATCGCGAACTCCACATCTCGTTTTGACGGTAAACCCGAGATGTCCTCGAATACGTCCATGAACTCTCAAACTACTGCTGGCGCTTCCTCCTTATCAACTTCCATCGACGAAAGAACACTGTGTGTCGGCCTAGCCCTAAACTCGACTGGCCCGACAGATCTGCTACCTCCAGCAAAAACAAACTCCGGATGTCCAGGAATCTGGAAAATCACTTTCTTTGCCCTACAATCAATGTGAGTGTGGAAAGTGCCGAGAAAGTCCATTCCCAAGACAACATTGTCACGCTCCGCTTCCCAGAGTACGCTAAGATGGGCACGTGACATAGCCAACCATGCTACCTGTGGGTAGGAAGTATCCATCCACATTCACATTACGGCTGTAGAGAAATCAAGAACAAATATAACTATCTAATACATGTCCATAAGCCAAGATAAAATAAGTCAAGAATAATAAAATGCAGAAGCAAAAGATCCAATACAAAATGACTGGAATGTATGTCCCATAATGCAGGCTCACATCAGGAAATAAATGCAGAAAAGTAAAAGAACTAACTACTGCTGAATCCTCATTACTCAGCCTGCTGGCTGAAGTACTCCTGCTCGGACTGCAGCAAAGGTACGAAATCTGGGCATGCAAAACCCAGACGTCAGCGCGTCATGTCGTCAAGCAATAAAATATAAACAGGGTAACAGGCAATGCAAATATAATCATGAATGATAAAGCAGGTGTAACAGCAATATATATATATATCAGGGCAGTGAAGGGTAGTGTGCAGTGAGTAAAACTAAACTGGTCTATTGGGTTATTTACTCTCAAGTCTTTGAAATCAATTTGATGAATCATCGATGTAACTCAATAGTATCCCGTGTATGCCCGGGACCACGGTCTAAGACTCTCGGGCTGAAACCGAGACGTGCCGCAAGGCACAAAAGGAAAAGGATACAGACCAACGATGTCAGCAGCATCGTCACGAGGCGGGCCTACCCTCAAAAACTGATCAGTAAAAGTAAGCAACTGTCGAGTTACAAGTCAGGATTTCATCATTGATTTCCCCATACCCCCAAGTTATGTATGTCAAGTCAGGTATTCAGTAATTAAGAACTAATGCCAACACAGGATCAGGTAGGAGCAGATTTGTCTGGATAGACAACAGGAACGGTCCGTGAGGACTACATGTCAGGTTTGTTGGCATTAGACACAAGATTAGGTAACAGGTCAAGCCATAGTACATCAGGTCAAGTCAAGTAGTGTACGGTACCATGTCGGGTCAAGTAATATGTGTGTAGCTAGTCATGTCCGGGTGTAACAGATATTATGTGAGTGCTCATAATCAACTAGCATAATCATGGTTATAAATAAACGAGCATGGATATCAACAACACAATAAATTGGCACATGTAATAGGTTAAGCAATAAAGCAGATTAAACTAGTTAGCTGTACAGTTATCAGTTGTGTTTAAGAGATGGTGTCGGCATTATATAAATACAGTATGATAGATGTGAATGCTAAAAACCAGGTTATTAAGTATTGAGTAATCTAGGGATGCGACGACATGTATAATCTGTTCAATGGATGCAATTGTAATTAAACCGTTTGAAGATGCACACGGATGTCCAATAGGTTAATACTAGAGAAAAAGGGTATCACATCTATAAAATATTTGTGATCATGTGGTCTAACATTTACAGGTGATTACTAGGTATAAACAACTAGATGCAACAATTAAGTTTCAAGTTCGAGATCAGAAAATATGTAACGGAATGTTATACGGTTAACTTGAAATCCAAGACATTCGATTCTACTTAGAGATTTAATAGGAAAATAAATAAATTAGTATAAGAAAAGTTTGAATAACATGTAGCAAGTTTCACTTGCCTCGACGGGTCGCGATAGGGAAAACGGAACGTTACGCGTCAGCGGGGAAAAGTCGCGACGCGCGCACGGTACACGGAATGAACCCAAACGACGAACAGTGGAGTCACATGGATCAGAGGTTCTCGCTGGGTCGTCGGGAAACGTCATCGGCACCGTCGGATTCCGGCGAACAGCGACAACAAGAAAAACCAAAATTTAAAAAGAAAAGAAAAGAAAGCAAGGAAAAGAACAGAGGAGGAATGAGGGTACTATAGCATACAGGGTTGCAGAGGAGGTGTTGTGGTGGCGGCGAGACCAACCGTGGCGAGATCGACGAGGCTCCGGCGATGAACAGGGACCTCCCTTCAAGAAAACAGCAAGAAACTCTTTTTAACAGAAAAAAACATGGGAAGAAGAAGAAGAATGAGGGGGAGAAGGAGCGCTTACTGGGGTGTGCACGATGCCAGGGACACGGGGACGAGTCGCCGATGGCAACAATTCCGGCGATGTAAATGTGCAAGGGTGCAGAGGTGCTCGGGAGAGAAGGAAAGGAGGAAGAAGAGAAGGTGGAGGCGACTGCGACGAGGGTGAGGGGAGATAAGGCTTGTGCAGGAGTCGTCGGCGCTAGGCAGAGGCGAGGGACGTCGTCTAGGGTTTCGTAGGCAGTGGGTTTCTTTGTTTAAAGAAGACGAAGAAAGAAAAATATAAAGAGAAGAAGAGAGAGAGAGAGAGAGAGAGATTTGCGAGAGGAGAGATAAGAGGAGAGAGATAGAGAGGGAGAAAGAGATCGAGAGGAGAGAGAAAAGGAAGAGGAGAAAGAAAATCGGCGTTTAGCGTAGGAGAGAGAGAGAAGAGAGAGAAAGAGAAGGAGAAAAGGAAGAGAGAAGGGTAAAGTTGTGGGGCCCGGGGTCACTGAAGGTTTTGATTGGTGGGGAGTTAAAGTTTGTTTGGGGCAAAATATGAAAGAATCAGTTGAGGAAATTTAATTAAAGATTTCAATGAAGAATCCTTCTGAAGAGAATAGGTGGGGAAATTATAAAAGATTTCCTGGGTGTTAAAAAAAAGATATCGTTGGTTTTTAAAAATTTTATAGGTTGTAAAAAAAATATCTTGGCCGGTTAAAATTTTAGAAAAAATAGGATTTGACGGAAATACAAAATATTTCAGAAATGCGTCCGGGTCGGGTCCAAAATTTGGATTTGAAATACGAAAATTATTGGCAGGTTCCAAAAATTAAAATGAAGGATTTTGTACTGAAAAAGCATACCCCCAAGAACGGACGCACGTACATGCGCGTAGTCGTCCAAACACGTCCGTTTCACTGAACGGGACGAGAACACGATGCAAGGACGCTACCATAGGGTTAAGGGTATCGAGCAAGCCATGACAAGAATTTTTTATTTATTTTAAATTACTTAAATTGTAATATGCAACCATATGAAATGTCAGGGTAAACTGTAACTGTCAAAGCATGATCAATGAAATAAATACCACACCAATCCATACGGTAACAGAAATTTGTAGAACTGGACCCGGTTGTTACATTATACCCAACTACAAAAGAATTTCGTCCTCGAAATTCCAAGAACACAAAGGATAAAAGACAAACAAACTACAAGAAAAGATGAGGAAACTTCTGCCGGACTTCATCTTCTCGTTCCCAAGTGGACTCTCCATGTGAGCGATTACCCCAAGAAACAAGTACAAGAGGGATAATCTTGTTCTTAAGAACCTTTTCCCTTCGATCCACAATTTCAACCGGTCGCTCCTCAAAAGTCAAATCTTCTCGTACAGTCAGCTCCGAATGATCCAACACATGTGTTTCATCTCGAACATACTTACGGAGTTGTGATACGTGAAACACATTATGAACATTCACCAAGGATTGCGGTAACGCCAAATGATACACTACCTCACCAACACGCTCCAAGATCTTAAAGGGTCCAACGAATCGAGGACTGAGCTTTCCTCGACTTCCAAAACGAATCACCCCTCTAGTCAGTGATATCTTCAAGAATACCAAATCACCCACGGCGAACTCTAGAGGTCTTCTCGACGTATCTGCCCAACTCTTCTGTCTGTCTTGAGCTGCTTTCATATGATTCCGAATAGCGTTAACTTTCTCAACTGTCTGCACAACCAAGTCTGGTCTCAACAATCTTCGTTCACCGACATCGTCCCAACAAACAGGTGAACTACACTTGCGACCATATAAAACTTCGAATGGAGCCATCTGAATAGTCGCCTGGAAACTGTTGTTGTAAGAAAACTCCACCAAATGTAGATGATCCTCCCATGAACCCTTGAAGTCCAACATGCAAGCTCTCAACATATCTTCAAGAGTTTGGACCGTTCTCTCCAACTGGCCATCTGTTTGAGAATGATAAGCTGTGCTAAACTTCAATCGAGTCCCTAAACTTTCCTGTAAACTCCTCCAGAAGTGTGATAAAAACTGAGTGTCACGATCGGACACGATGCTCACCGGTACTCCATGCAATCTTACAATCTCCTGCATGTACCTCTCCGCCAAAGTTTCTATTGATTGACCAACCCGAAAAGGAATGAAATGAGCTGCTTTGGTCAAACGATCAACAATCACCAATACTGCATTGTTGCCTTTTGGACTCCGCGGTAAACCTGTCACGAAATCCATGGTTCTATGTTCTCACTTCCACTGAGGAATCGGAAGTGGTTGCAATAAACCAGCAACCCTTTGATGTTCAGTCTTAACTTGTTGACATACCAAGCACTTTGCCACAAAGCGAGCAATCTCCCATTTCATACCTTCCCACCAGAAATGCTGTCGTATGTCTCGGTACATCTTCGTGCCTCCTGGATGTACGGAATAAGCTGAGCTGTGCGCCTCCTTCATAAGTTCTTCACGAATATCTCCCCTTGGCACACATAAACGGCTACCATATCTCAACGAACCATCTTCATGGATCAGTAAATCCGTTCGAAGTCCAGCTTCAACCTGTTCTCGAAACTTTTGCAATCTAGGGTCCTGCAGTTGCGCTGCTTTAATATTCTCGATCAACGATGAATGTACCTGCAACTGCATCAACTGTCCCGAAGAATGCGGTAGCACAACCTCCAAATCAAACCTCCGAAAGTCTTCAACGAGTTCCTTTTGCGTAGTCAACATCTGAATAGCTGGTAACCAACTGAGCGCATCCGGCACGACATTAACCTTCCCCGGATGGTACTTAAGATCAAGATCGTAGTCAGCCATCAGCTCCAACCATCTACGTTGCCTCATATTAAGCTCTTTCTGCGTGAACACATACTTCAAACTCTTATGATCAGTAAATACCTCGACCCTTTCGCCCAAAAGGTAGTGTCTCCAAATGTTCAAAGCGAAAATTACAGCCGCAAGGTCCAAGTTGTGAGTTGGGTAATTCTTCTCATGGGTCTTCAACTGTCTCGATGCGTATGCTACAACCTTCCCATGCTGCATCAAAACGCATCCCAATCCTTTCCCAGATGTGTCTCTGTGAATCACCAATCCTCCGGAATTGTCTGGTACGGTCAGAATAGGAGCGGTTATCAATCTCTGCTTCAACGTCTCAAAAGCTGACGCACATCTATCCGTCCACACAAAAGGTACCTCCTTGCGCGTAAGCTTGATCAACGGCTCCGCCAGACGAGCAAAGTTCTCCACAAATCTTCTGTAATACCCGGCAAGTCCAAGAAAACTTCTTATCTCCGCAACATTCTTCGGAATCGGCCAATCACGAACTTCTGCAATCTTTTCTGGATCGACGGCGATTCCATCGCCAGACACAACATGCCCTAAAAACTTTACTTCCTCCAGCCAAAACTCGCACTTGCTCATCTTCGCATACAATTTCTCTTGTCTCAATGTCTACAGGGCGATCTTCAAATGTTCAGCATGCTCTTCAAAACTCTTCGAATAAACCAGAACATCGTCAATGAACACCACAATAAACTGGTCCAAGAATGGTGAAAAAATTCGGTTCATCAAGTCCATGAATATAGCTGGTGCATTCGTAACTCCGAAGGGCATCACTAAGTACTCGTAATGTCCATATCGAGTTCGGAACGCCGTCTTGCAAATATCTTCTGATTTAACTCGGACCTGATGATATCCGGACCGCAAATCCAGCTTCGAGAATACCCTCGCGCCACTAAGCTGCTCGAACAATTCGCCAATGCGAGGGATCGGGTACTTGTTCTTAATAGTCACCCGGTTTAATTATCGATAATCGATGCACATCCTCCTTGTGCCATCTTTCTTCTTGACTAGAAGAACTGGAGCTCCCCAAGGTGAATTACTGCTTCGAATCCAACCCTTCTCAAACAATTCAGCAACCTGTTTCTTGACTTCTTCCAACTCCACTGGTGCCATTGGATAATACGCTTTAGATACTGGCGCTGCACCAGGAATAAGATCAATTGCGAACTCTATGTCTCGCTTCGGCAGTAATCCCGATATATCTTCAAACACGTCCATAAAATTGTGAACAACAGCTGGCTCTTCACTTTTATCAACCTCCATTGATGCAAGATTATTAGTTGTCGGCCTAGCCCTAAACTCGCCTGGCCCGACAGAACTGCTTCCTCCAGTGAAAGTAAACTCAGGATGTTCGGGAATCTAGAAAATTACTTTCTTTGCCCTACAATCAATGTGAGCATGGAAAGTGCCAAGAAAATCCATTCCCAAGACGACTTCGTAGCTGCCTGTATCAATCACCAAGAAATCTGCAAAAAGCTCCCGTCCGCAAACAACAACTGCACAATCTTTACATTCTCTACTAGATATGATTTTCCCATTCCCAGTGTGTATGTCCCAGAAACTAGACAGGGTCGTACAGGTAATCGAGTGTGTAGCTATAAACTTGGACGGCATAAAACAATTGGATGCACCAGAATCAAATAACGCTAATGCGGGAAAACCATGAACGAGTAGAATACCTGAAACAACTTCTCCTGAAGCCTTAGCTTCCTCAGCCGTCAAGGTAAAAGCTCGAGCCTGATTACGTCCATGAGTTAGCTGCTTTTGTCCCTGAAATGGTTTCTGCGGAGGCTTCTGAATATCATCCCTTGTGCGAAGCTTCGACGGACAAGAATTAACAGTATGATCCGCCGATCCACAAACCAGACAAAGTCCCCGCATCCTGCGACATTCCCTTTGCAAATGTCCGGGTAAGTGGCAATAGCTACAAATCACGTGCTTCCTCTGATCAACAACAGCAGGCTTCTTCATCGGTGTTACACCACGACGGTCCACTGGAATACCACTGCGTCCATGAGCTCGGTTTGGTACAAATGCCGGCTTCCTTACTGTAACTGCTGTCTGCAGTGAACTCCCAGTCTTCCCAGATAAGCTCTGTTGTTCTCGGGCTGCCGTAAGTACCTGTGAGAAAGTGGTCAAATCCAGGGAGACAATCTGCCTCTGGATGTCCACATCCAAGCTGTGCATGAACCTCCTTGCCCTGTCTGCATCGTTGGCAACTAAAGGTCCAGCGAACCTACTGAGCCGTGTCCACTCAGCTACATGTACATCTACAGGTGCACCATTCTGCTTTAGACTGATGAACTTCTCTTCCATTTCCTCCCGTGCAGTCCGCGGGAAGAACTTCTCCAGGAAACTCTTCGAAAAATCCGCCCACTTGATCGGCTTGGGCAAGCGGGTCTCCTCCACAAGCCACCATTCACGAGTGTAGTCCACTAACTGAATGCGCACCACATCCACCCATTTATCATCTGGGATCTGCGCCGCAATAAGTAAGTTCTCCGTGTCAACTAGCCACTGCTCCGCTGGCAACGGCTCCTCCAAACCAGTAAAGACAGACGGACCCAAACGCCTGAAATCTGCTACGGTCCCCACACGATCTATTGGTCTGGCCCCAACATTGTTCACGGACTGCTGAACGGTCCGCAAACCTTCCTGAAACGATTCAGCTTGTTGCTGGATCAGCTCAGTCTGCCTGTTTTGATTCTCCAACATCCCTCGTATTACACCAAGCATAGCGGCTTGTCAACACGCCTTTGGTACGTCTTCAGATTCTTGTCTGCCATGTTCCTGAAATCAAAACACCCAAAGGTTAGCATGATAACATATTCAAAATGTAGATCAAGACTAGAACTCCGAGTTACTTAAATAGAGTACCGTATTGTAACTATGCCGCGGTATCATAGCTACAATTACATAACTCCACCCAAGTCGCCTAAGTTCTAGAGATAACAAGGAATCAGGTTTCGAGTCGATATGCAAAGGAAGTTTATACATCGTAAAAGATATAATCAGGAAGAACTTAGATTCAAGAACGGTAAAATGGCAAGGTGGCAGGACATGTTTCCTAAACACGAGTATTCTGATTCGTGCATTAGGTACAATACCCAACTACAAAAAGAATCAAACCCGATTAACCTATGTCTCTGATACCAAAAGAACCATGTCACGCCCCGCTTCCCAGAGTACGCTAAGATGGGCACGTGACATAGCCAACCATGCTACCTGTGGGTCGGAAGTATCCATCCACAGTCACATTACGGCTGTAGAGATATCAAGAACAAATATAACTATCTAATACATGTCCATAAACCAAGATAAAATGAGTCAAGAATAATAAAATGCGGAAGCAAAAGATCCAATACAAAATGACTGGAATGTATGTCCCATAATGCCGGCTCACATCAGGAAATAAATGCAGAAAAGTAAAAGAACTAACTACTGCTGAATCCTCACTACTCAGCCTGCTGGCTGAAGTACTCCTGCTCGGACTGCAGCAAAGGTACGGAATCTGGGCCATGGAAAACCCAGACGTCAGCGCGTCATGTCATCAAGCAATAAAATATAAACAGGGTAACAGGCAATGCAAATATAATCATGAATGATAAAGCAGGTGTAACAGCAATGTATATATATATATATATATATATCAGGGCAGTGAAGGGTAGTGTGCAGTGAGTACAACTAAACTGGTCTATTAGGTTATCTACTCTCAAGTCTTTGAAATCAATTTGATGAATCATCGATATAACTCAATAGTATCCCGTGCATGCCCGGGACCACGGTCTAAGACTCTCGGGCTGAAACCGAGACGTGCCGCAAGGCACAAAAGGAAAAGGATACAGACCAACGATGTCAGCAGCATCGTCACGAGGCGGGCCTAGCTTAAAAAACTGATCAGTAAAAGCAAGCAACTGTCGAGTTACAAGTCAGGATTTCATCATTGATTTCCCCATACCTCCAAGTTATGTATGTCAAATCAGGTATTCAGTAATCAAGAACTAATGCCAACACAGGATCAGGTAGGAGCAGGTTTGTCTGGATAGACAACAGGAACGGTCCGTGAGGACTACATGTCAGGTTTGTTGGCATTAGACACAAGATTAGGTAACAGGTCAAGCTATGGTACATCAGGTCAAGTCAAGTAGTATACGGTACCATGTCGGGTCAAGTAACATGTGTGTAGCAAGTCATGTCCGGGTGTAACAGATATTATGTGAGTGCTCATAATCAACTAGCATAATCATGGTTATAAATAAACGAGCATGGGTATCAACAACACGATAAATTGGCACATGTAATAGGTTAAGCAATAAAGCAGATTAAACTAGTTAGCTGTACAGTTATCAGTTGTGTTTAAGAGATAGTGTCAGCATTATATAAATACAGTATGATAGACGTGAATGCTAAAAATCAGGTTATTAAGTATTGAGTAATCTAGGGATACGACGACATGTATAATCTATTCAATGGATGCAATTGTAATTAAACCGGTTGAAGATGCACACGGATGTCCAATAGGTTAATACTAGAGAAAAAGGGTATGCCATCTATAAAATATTTGTGATCATGTGGTCTAACATTTACAGGTGATCACTAGGTATAAATAACTAGATGCAACAATTAAGTTTCAAGTTCGAGATCAGAAAATATGTAACGGAACATTATACGGTTAACTTGAAATCCAAGACATTCGATTCTACTTAGAGATTTAATAGGAAAATAAATAAATTAGTATAAGAATAGTTTGAATAGCATGTAGCAAGTTTTACTTGCCTCGACGGGTCGCGATACGGAAAACGGAACGTTACGCGTCAGCGAGGAAAAGTCGCGACGCGCACACGGTACACGGAATGAACCCAAACGACGAACAGTGGAGTCACACGGATCAGAGGTTCTCGCTGGGTCGTCGAGAAACGTCGTCGGCACCGTCGGATTCCGGCGAACAGCGACAACAAGAAAAACCAAAATTTAACAAGAAAAGAAAAGAAAGCAAGGAAAAGAACAGAGGAGGAATGAGGGTACTATAGCATACAGGGCTGCAGAGGAGGTGCTGTGGCGGCGGCGAGACCAACCGTGGCGAGATCGACAAGGCTCCGGCGATGAACAGGGACCTCCCTTCAAGAAAACAGCAAGAAACTCTTTTTAACAGAAAAAACATGGGAAGAAGAAGAAGAATGAGGGGGAGAAGGAGCGCTTACTGGGGTGTGTACGATGCCAGGGTCACGGGGACGAGTCGCCGATGGCAACAATTCCGGCGATGTAAATGTGCAGGGGTGCTCGGGAGAGAAGGAAAGGAGGAAGAAGAGAAGGTGGAGGCGACTGCGACGAGGGTGAGGGGCGACGAGGCTTGTGCGGGCGACGAGGCGCTAGGCAGAGGCGAGGGACATCAGCTAGGGTTTCACAGGCAGTGGGTTTCTTTGTTTAAAGAAGACGAAGAAAGAAAAATATAAAGAGAAGAAGAAGAGAGAGAGAGAGAGAGAGAGAGAGATTTGCGAGAGGAGAGAGAAGAGGAGAGAGATAGAGAGGGAGAAAGAGATCGAGAGGAGAGAGAAAAGAAAGAGGAGAAAGAAAATTGGCGTTTTGCATAGGAGAGAGAGAGAAGAGAGAGAAAGAGAAGGAGAAAAGGAAGAGAGAAGGGTAAAGTTGTGGGGCCCGGGGTCACTGAAGGTTTTGATTGGTGGGGAATTAAAGTTTGTTTGGGGCAAAATATGAGAATCAGTTAAGCAAATTTAATTAAAGATTTCAATGAAGAATCCTTCTGAAGAAAATAGGTGGGGAAATTATAAAAGATTTCCTGGGTGTTAAAAAAAGATATTGTTGGTTTTTAAAAAATTTATAGGTTGTAAAAAAAATTATTTTGGCCGGTTAAAATTTTAGAAAAAATAGGATTTGGCGGAAATACAAAATATTTCAGAACTGCGCCCGGGTCGGGTCCAAAAATTTGGATTTGAAACACGAAAATTATTGGCAGGTTCCAAAAATTAAAATGAAGGATTTTGTACTGAAAAAAGCATACCCCCAAGAACGGACGCACATACGTGCGCGTAGTCGTCCAAACACGTCCGTTTCACTGAACGGGACGAGAACACGATGCAAGGACGCTATCACAGGGTTAAGGGTATCGAGCAAGCCATGACAAGTATTTTTTATTTATTTTAAATTACTTAAATTGTAATATGCAACCATATGAAATGTCGGGGTAAACTGTAACTGTCAAAGCATGATCAATGAAATAAATACCACACCAATCCATACGGTAACAGAAATTTATAGAACTGGATTTGGTTGTTACAAACATCATAACTGCCAGTATCAATCACCAAGAAATCTGCAAATAACTCTCGTCCGCAGATAACAACCGAACAATCCTTGCACTTGCTACTAGATATGATATTCCCATTCCCAGTGTGTATGTCCCAACAACTAGACAGGGTTGTGCAACAAATTGAATGCGCAGCAATAAACTTGGACGACATAAAACAATGGGATGCACCAGAATTGAATAATGCTAATGCGGGAAAATCATGAACAAGTAGGGTACCTGAAACAACTTCATCTGAATCCTTGGCCTCTTCAGCCGTCAGGATAAAGGCTCGAGCTTGATTGGGTCCCTGAGTTAACTGCTTCCGCTCCTGAAATTGCCTCTGCGGTGGCTTCTGAATATCATCCTTCAAACGTAGCTTCGACGGGAAAACACTGACAGTATGATCAGCTGATTGATCAGTCGAAAATATTGCATTCTTAACACGGCAATTTCCCTATCATTTGCACTCATATAGAAGTGTTCGGCATTCATATTTCACATATTAGCAAAACAGTCATAAAATATCAGATTACATGTGTTAGACTTTAAAACCGGCATTTCTAGGGAAATTGACTGCATTTCATAGCATGGCATCATTTCTATATATCGCAACGTGTGTGTCAAAGTCCGTGCAGGAAAATACAGAAGCTTGCTCAAATTTACACGGCTAAAAGATACGCCAACTCAAGGATTTGGAATCTGGTAGTGATCTGTAAGGATTTAAGGAATTCAACATATCATAAAATACAGAAGAAGACATAAGAAGCCAACACCAGAAAAATGAAGCCCCAAAGAGCCAACTTGGCCGCGGAACCGCGGCCTAAGCCAGCTAATGCGGCGGTTCCGCGGCGGTCTTGCCTCTTCATCACCCAAATTTTGCACCATAACTCTTACCTCAGTGTGTACAGCTCAGAATGACACAACAATTTCCAGAAAGCCCCAGAACCTTCTGCCAGATCAGCAAACCCTTGGATCTACATTAAACTAGCCTTTTATTCTAGAAACTTCTCCCTAAACCCTAGCTTAAACCCTAAGCTAAGCCTAACTAACTACTTCTAGAAGTCTTTCAACAAACTTTTGGAGGGAACTTCTATTTCAAACTCAAGGCTTAGGGTTTGGGAAATCTATAAATAGGACCCTAGGCTCACTTGTAAAGGATTATTCATTCCATTTCATTCATTGATTCATTGTTGTTGAGTAGAAACCCTAGTTCTTCTTCTTCTACACAACAACAACCACCTCCAAACCCTAACCCTAATCCAATCCACAAATACCCACTTCAAGATTCATGGAGTTCAAGCCAAGCAAGTCTTCTACAACCCTTTAGAAGCAAAGCCGGATTTCATCGGAGCACGAGGTCGAAGCGATCCAAGACTCAAGAAGCCGAGCGATGCAAGATTCGACGAGCAAAGTTCCTTCCTCTTGTAATTCTTGAGAGTTGTAACATCTTGTTGATATAATAAAGGTGAAGATTCTTTAAACTTGTGTACATTTTAATTCTTGCATCATGATTTCATTTCAATTCTTGAATGCATTCTTTGTGTTGATGTGTGAATAAACACCGCTCGTGGAGGAGTCGAGATGATCGTAGAATAATAATGTTAATAAATCTTTAAACGTTTTCTTAAGTCCTATAGCGATTGTAAATTCTTGAAAATAGAATGATCGATGATCTAGATCGATGTGAAATGGGTTCTTGATTCTTTCGCACGATCTAGAGAATCAACGATCGATCATTGGATTTTCAAGAAGCTATCTAATGAATGTGATTCATCGAAAGGACAAAGGATAGGACGAAGAACCCTAATTCTTCGCAAGATCTTTAAACCTCGATCAATCGACATCGTGTTAGCATCAATTCGCTAATGGATAAGAAACGTTGATTTCTAATCTTCATCACATCTACAATCTAATCGATTCCTACGAGCTTTATTACAAATCTTGAAACCCTAAGTGATTGGAATTCTATCGAAACTCGATTCTTGATGTTTATCATTTTCTTGATTCTTGATTAGAATAGTGACACTTGAAACATTTGATAAAATCTCGAATCATGTTTTCTTTTCTTTTCGATTAACTTTTCAATTCAAACAAATCTAACATAGAAACGAATCGCACAATCCCTGTGGACGATCCGCACTCGCCTACGATCTACAACTGACACCGTAATTGATTACGGTCAAATATAATTCTTTGATTGTGAATTTTATTCAATTTTCTAAATACCGACACAAAGAAACTTATTAGTTTTATTCGATTTACACAGTCTTGAATTTTACATACAATCACTGATCCGCAAACCAAACGAAGTCCAAGCATCCTTCGACACTCCCTCTGCACGTGTCCGGCAGACGGCAGTACCCACAAATCGTCCTTCCCTTTTTCTTGGGCACGACTGGCTTCTTCATCGGTTTAATGCCACGCCGGTTCACCGGAATACCACTGCGTATAGGCGCTTGATTCGGCGTAAACGCCGGCTTTCGTACTACGACTGCCTGCTGCAGCGTACCCTCTATCTTCAATGATAAACTCTGCCGCTCCCTGGCTGCTTTAAGCACTTGCGAGAAAGTGGTCAAGCCCAGAGATATAATGTACCTCTGGATGTCCACATCCAAACTGCGCATGAACCTCCGTGTCCTATCAGCATCGTTGGCAACAAAAGTTCCAGCGAATCTACTGAGCCGTGTCCACTCAGCTGCATGCACATCCACGGGTGCGCCGTTCTGCTTCAAGCTGATAAACCTTTCTTCCATTCCTCTCGTGCAGTCTGCGGGAATAACTTCTCCAAGAAACTCTTCGAGAAAGTAGCCCAACTGATCGGCTTGGGCAAACGGGTCTCTTCCATAAGCCACCATTCACGGGCATAGTCCACCAATTGGATGCGTACTACATCCACTCTCTTATCCTCCGGGGTCTGTGCTGCAACGAGCAGATTCTCCGTATCAACCAGCCACTGCTCTGCTGGCAACGGCTCCTCCAAACCAGTGAAAATGGACGGACCAAGTATCCTAAAATCCGCCACGGTACCCACACGCTTTACCGGTTTGGCCGCAACATTGTTTATGGACTGCTGGACGGTCCACAAACCTTCCTGAAAAGCTTCGGCTTGACGTTGGTTCAGCTCGGTCTGCCGCTTCTTGTTCTCCAGCATCCCACGAATTACTCCAAGCAATACGGCGTCATCAACACGCCTCTGGTACGATCGTAGATTTCTATCTTCCATGATCCTGCAACCAAGACACCGAAGAGAATTAGTATGATAAACAAGATTCAAAACTTGCAATGAATGATGACCAAAATCAAGGGTATGAATCAAGACTAGAACTCCAAGTTACTTAAATAGAGTACCGCATTGTAATCATGTCACGGTACATAGTTACAATCACATAACCCCACTCAAGTCGCCCAAATCCTAGTATCAGAATCAAGGAACAGGGTGAAACAATAGAGAACCAAAAGATTTCAACTCGAGATGCAAAGTGGTTTGCATATCGTCAAGGCAAAGGATCAAGAGAAAGATATGATTCAAGAATTACGATAACAATGTGGCAGGACATGTTCCTAATTACAGGTTTTCTGATTCGTGTATTGGGTCCAATACCCAATTACTAAAGAATCAAACCCGATTAACCTAAATCCTATGGCTCTGATACCAAACAAACCCTGTCACGCCCCGCTTTCCAGAGTGCGCTAAGATAGGCACGTGACAAAGCCAACCATGCTACCTGTGGATAAGAAACATCCCTCCACAGTCACATTACGGCTGTCTAGAGATATCAAGAACAGTAGAAATAAAATAAACTATCTAGTACATGTCCATGAGCCAGAATAAACGAGTCAAGAAATAATATGCGGAAGCAATAAATCCAATAAACAATAATAATCTGGAATGTACGTCCCAAATACGGGCTCACATCAGGAATGAAAATGCTGAAATAAAACTAAAATACTAATAGGTCCTCACGGCTCGGCCTGTAGGCTGAAATACTCCTGCTCGGCCCGCGACAAGGGTAGCGGATTTGGGCCATGCAAAACCCAGACGTCAGAGCGTCATAATATCAATAATAATATAAACAGGGGGTAACAGGAATGCAAGCATGAATTATAAAAAGGTACATGAATGTAATAAGTGAGCAGGGATATAAAACAGTGAAGTGTAACAGTATATGCGAAGTGCAGCGGTGAAACTAAACTGTGTTACTAGGTTAACTACTCTCAAGTCTGTGAAATCAATTTGATGAATCGTCGATGTAAATCAATAGTATCCCGTGCGTACCCGAGACCACGGTCCAGACTCTCGGGGCTGAATCCGAGACGTGCCGCTAAGCACAAACAGGAAACATGTACAGACGAATGATGTCAGCAACATCATTCCGGGACTGTCCTAGCCCCTAAAACTGATCAGTATAAGCGTCGAACTGTTGAGTTACAAGTCAGGTTTCATCATTGATTTCCCCTTACCCCCAAGTTATGTATTCAAGTCAGTTATTGATAAATCTGAAGCTAATACCAACACAGGATCAAGAAGGAACAGGTTTGTCTATACAGACAACATGATATGTCCATCGGGACAACATGTCAGGATTGTCAGCATTAGAAACGGAATCAGGTAACATGTCAAGTAGGGATATATCAGGTCATATCAGGTAGTGTACATGTATCAGATCATGTCAAGTAGTGGTGTATCAGGTATCAAGTGGGTGCTCATAATTAAACTGTAGCAGGTACGGGTGCACAAATCAAAAGCATGGATGCACAATTATCGATCAGGGTTACATCATGACTAAGTAGGATGCACAGCATCAAGCATGGGGTGTCGATATAACAACAATATGTAATAATATGACATGGTATGCGAATAGACATAGAATTAATGGTATGGATGCACAAATATCGATTAGGGGTTACATTTACAGTTCCAATACTAATTAGGATGCACTTTATTAAGCATGGGGTGTTACTACAATAATAATATGAATTAATGTGATCTATAGATGCAGTTATATATATTTAAATGATATAGATGCAAACGGGTATCCGAAAACTGTAAAACTTTAGTATGGATGTACAATGTGATAAACGGGTAACATTTTACTCATATGGATGCATAATACTATACCTAGCATGTAGCAAGATGATTTAGCATGCGACTAGACATGTAAATAATGATACGGATGCACACGGACGTCATATAACAGTAAAATGATAAACTAGTAAATGCAGGATGTACAACTAAACAATATGAAATGTAAATATTCAATTGAGTGCAGTATATTGTAGTCTAGTATGTATCAAGATAAATTTGCATGCACTAGATACGAAATAACTTGCACGGATGCACACGGATATCAGAAAACGGTGAAACATGCAAAATGATAGTGTGGGATACATAGCTAATCGTTATGTGATGTTATTATTCAAATGAAAATAGAATATAGTAGTATAGCATGTAGCAAGATTAACTTGCCTCGATTGATTACGCGACGGATACGCACGGCACGTTCGACGTCGGTAAAACGTCGCAACGCACGCACGGCACGCGGGACGGGCCCAAGCAAGGCAAGAGGGTTATCACGCAGGTAAGATACGTTCACTGGATTACTCGGATCGTCGGCGACGGTCACGGCTCCGGCGGGTGATCACCGGAAAAGGAACAAGAAACCAAGAAAAGAAAAGAGAAGAAGAAAGAAGAAGAAGAAGGAGAAGGAAGAGAAGAATGGAGGGTCTGGTGATCTGGGGTTGCCTCGAGGGTTCAGAGAAGGCGAGGGGTGAGACGATGAGGGTTTTCCGGCGAGGTGAAAGACAGTGGGGTTAGGCAAAGGCAGTGGGTGAGTTTTCTTAGATTCTAGGGTTTCATGAAGTCGGCTCGGTGCAAGGGAGAGGAAGAGAGGAGAAAGGAGAGAGATAGAGGGTGGAGGCGAGGTCGAGGGATCGCCGGCGGCGAGGGGTGCAGGTGAGGGTTCGGGTGATGGTTTCTTGGTTGCGGTTATGGGTTGGTGGGTTAGGGTTGGCTCGGGTGTGCAGGGAATGGAGAGGGAAGAGGAGAGGAGAAAAGGAAGGTGGAGATGATGACGAGAGATGGGTGACGGCGGCGACGGGTGCAGCGACGAGGTCGGGGTTATGGGTTGTGCAGGGCTCGGGGAAACGAGGAAGAAGAAGAAGATGACGACGATGACGAGGAGGAGGAGAAGATGAGACGGAGGTGGTGACGAGGTTGGGTTTTGAAGAGGCAGAGGAGGCTGGCTTAGTGTTAGGGTTTCATTTTGTGTGAGTTCTCGTGGCGAGGGCTCGGTTTAAAAAGAGAAGGAGAAGAGGAAATATAGGAGGGAGGTGAGCGTAGCGTGTCGGGCAGTGACCAGATGCGAGAAGCGAACAGTATTCGCGAGAGGAGAGAGAGAGGGCGCAAGAGGAGAGAGAAAAGAGAGAGAGACAGCGAGGGGGAAAGTGAAAGAGAGAGAGAAAGAGAAAGAAAGATGAGAGAGAAGGAGTGGAACTGGGTTTGATAAATAGGTTTAGATTTTAATTTTCAAAAGATTTGTTAGTTTTATAAATTTTAACTGCCGATTTATTTTAAATATTATATTATAAAATTTGATTTTTCGGTAAATACAAACTTAGTCCAAAACACGCCCGGGTCGGGTCTAAAATTTAGTTTCAAAATATGAAAAATATATGCAACGGCCAAAATTAAAAAATGAATGTCCAGGCAACGAAAATTCATACCCCTAAGAACGGATGCACGTACGTGCGCGTAGCCATCCAAACAAGTCCGTTTCACTGAACGGGATGAGAACAAGATGCGCGGATGCTACCACAGGGTTAAGGGTATCATGCAGGCCATGCAATATATTTTTAAAATATTTTATGTGACTTACAATATTATATTAAAATGCAGATACAAGATAAAATGCCCGTATGCAATGTACAAATAAATGAAAGTGCACGAGTCCATGTAACAGGTCAGGAAAATCATAAACATGAATCAAGACGGGTTTCAAGCAAGCGGGTCTGGTCGGATGCAAATACAGATGTCAAATATACTATTCGCACCCAAAACACTATGAATCTAGAAAATACCATAAAGATAGAATTGGTATAAATGAACTAGGGTGTTATAGAATGTCCACTGGATTGCTCGGATCGTCGGCGACGAGCACGGCTTCAGCGATCACCTGAAAATGCGAAACCATGAAAGAGAAGAAGAAGAATAAAGTGAGTTGTGATCTGGTTTGGGTGTTCTGGAGTTGGCTCGAGGGTTCAGAGAAGTCGAGAACAGAGAGGGCGATGATGGTGACGGGTTTTCCGGCAAGGTTGCAGGCGAGGCAGTGGGGTTGCGGGTTCTTGAAGTCCGGATCGGGGTTCTTGGTGTTGGGGCTCGGGATCTTGGGGAGAAGGAGAGAGGAAGTGATGGAGAAGGTGGTGGCGAGGGCGTGGAGGTGAAGACGGGGTGAGGGGTTGCGACGACGAGGCTGGGACGAGCGTGGGTTTCTACGCGGTCGTGGGTCGTCGGGGTTTAGAGCTCGGGGAAGAAAGGTTAGGTGGTGGTCGAGGAGGAGAGAGAGGTCGAGGAGATGAGGCGAAGTCGAGGGTAAGGCGGCGACGAAGGCGGTGACCTGGGATGAGGTAAGGCGTGGGTTTGGGTTCTCGTCGCGATGAGGCACGAGGCGGGAAAAACAAGGAAAGATGAAGGAGAGAGGAGTAAGTGGGGATTAGTAATATGGGTAATATATATATATATATATATATATATATATATATATTGAGAGAGAGAGAGAGAGGCTGTTAAGATTAGGAGTTAAAATATTATATATATATATATATATATAATATATATAGATATATCTGTAGAGAGTGACAGAGTAGGCAATAGGATTTGTTAGTGGTGATTGGTTAGGATAGATTTTGAATAGGATTTGAAAATATTTAAAATATTGATTTTATTGGAGATTTTGGCTAATGCAAAAGTAGTCCAAAACACGTCCGGGTCGGATCTAAAATTACGATTTGAAAATACGGATAATATACGTATCAACCAAAACCAAAATAGGATATCCGGATAATGAAAATACATACCCCCAAGAACGGATCCACGCAGTGTGCACGTAGCTATCCAAATGAGTCCATTTCACTGAATAGGACGAGAACACGATGTACGGATGCCACGATAAGGTTAGGGGTATGATGCAGGCCATGCTAGATATTTTAAAAATATTTTATTTGACTTTATTTGTTTTATTAAAAAATGCAGATGCTCGATATAATGCAGTTATACAACATGAAAGTGCATGGATCCTCATAACTAGCCGGGATAAGTCATAAACAGGAATCAAGATAGATTTCAAGCAAGCGGGTTGGGTCGAATGCAAACATGGATACCAATTATACTATTCGCACCCAAAACACAATAAATCAAGAAATAGCCATAAATAAAGAAATACCCAAAATAGAACTGGTATAAATGAACTAGGGTGTTACATTATACCCAACTACAAAAATAATTTCGTCCTCGAAATTCCCGGAACAAGAAAAGAAAAACAAGTTTGAATCTAGGAAAAGAGGTATAGAAACTTCTGTCGAATCTCATCTTCTCGTTCCCAAGTCGATTCTCCATGCGAGCGATTCCCCCATGAAACAAGTACGAGAAGGATAACCTTGTTCTTGAGGAACTTTTCTCTTCGATCATCAATCGACATCGGTCGTTCTTCATAGGTCAAGTCCTCCCTTACAGTCAGCTCCGAATGATCTAGCACGTGCGTCTCATCTCGAACATACTTACGGAGTTGAGATACATGAAACACGTCATGAACATTCGCCAAAGATGGAGCTAAAGCCAATCGATAAGCCACTTCTCCAACACGCTCAATAATCTCGAAAGGCCCCATGAATCGAGGACCAAGCTTGCCTCGACTCCCAAAATGAATCACTCCTCTAGTCGGTCATATCTTCAAGAATACAAGATCACTAACAGCGAACCCTAGAGGTCTTCTTGATGTATCGGCCCAACTCTTCCGCCGATCTTGTGCTGCCTTCATGTGATTCCGGATAGTATTAATCTTCTCTACTGTTTGCACGATAAGATTCGGTCCCAATAATCTTTGCTCTCCGACATCGTCCCAGCAAACGGGTGGGCGATACATGCGACCATATAACGCTTTGAATGGAGCCATCTGAATAGTCGCCTGAAAGCTGTTATTATACGAAAACTCCACCAAGTGTAGATGATCCTCCCATAAACCCTTGAAGTCCAACATGCAAGATCGTAACATATCTTCAAGAGTTTGGATCGTTCTTTCCGACTGACCATCTGTCTGGGGATGATATGCAGTGCTAAACTTCAATCGAGTTTCCAAAATTTCCTGTAAACTCCTCCGGAAGTGCGATAAGAATCGGGTACCACGGTCGGAAACGATGCTCACATACTCTATGCAATCTCGCAATTTTCTGCATGTACCACTCTGCTAACGCTTCCGTTGACTGACCAACTCAAAACGGTATGAAATGAGCTGCCTTGGTCAATCGATCAACAATCACCCAAACTGCATTGTTGCCCTTTGGACTCCGCGTTAAAGCTGTCATGAAATCCATGGTTATATGTTCCCACTTCTATTGAGGAATCAGAAGTGGTTGCAAAAAACCAACTACCCTTTGATATTCATCCTTAACTTGCTAACACACCAAGCACTTCGCTACATAGCGGACAATCTCCCTTTTCATGCCTTCCCACCAGAAATGCCGTCGTCGATCACGGTACATCTTCGTGCCTCCTGGATGTACGGAATATGCGGAACTGTGCGCCTCCTTCATAACTTTTTCGCGAATATCTCCCTTCGGCACATACAAACGGCTACCATATCGCAACGAACTATCTTCATGAATCAACAAGTCCGTTCGAAGTCCCGCTTCAACCTGTCCTCGAAACTTCTGCAGCCTTGGATCTTGTGATTGCGCTGCTTTAATACTCTCGATCAAAGATGACTGTACTTGCAGCTGTATCAACTGTCCTGAAGAATTCGGTAATACGATCTCCAACTCGAATCTCCGAAAATCTTTGATAAGCTCATTCTGTGTAGTCAACATCCGAATTGCTGGCAACCGACTAAACGCATCCGGTACTACATTAACTTTCCCGGGATGGTACTTGAGATCAAGATCATAGTTAGCCATCAGCTCCAACCATCTACGTTGCCTCATGTTAAGCTCTTTCTGCATGATCACATACTTTAGGTTTTTGTGATCGGTGAATACTTTGACCCTTTCGCCCAATAAGTAGTGTCTCCAAATCTTCAAAGCGCAAATCACTGCTGTAAGCTCCAAATCATGAGTTGGGTAATTCTTCTCACAGATCTTCAACTGTCTCGATGCACAGGCTATAACTTTCCCATGCTGCATCAAAACACATCCCAAACCTTTCCCAGATGCGTCGCTGTGAACCACCAATCCTCCGGAACCGTCTAGTACGGTCAAAATATGATCGGTTATCAACCTTTGCTTCAACGCCTCAAAAACTGACACACAACTATCCGTCCATACAAATGGTACCTCCTTCCGTGTAAGCTTGGTAAAAGGCTCAGCCAATCGAGCAAAATTCTCCATGAATCTTCTGTAGTATCCTGCAAGTCCCAGAAAACTTCTGATCTCCGCTATATTCCTCGGAATCGGCCAATCTTGAACTGCTGCAATCTTCTCAGGGTCAACGGCGATTCCATCTCCGGATATGACATGCACCAAAAAATTTACTTCTTCAAGCCAAAACTCGCACTTGCTCATCTTTGCATACAATCTTTCATGCCTCAATGTCTGCAGTACGATCCTCAATTGTTCTGCATGCTCTTCTAGGCTCCTCGAGTAGACCAGAATATCATCGATGAACACCACTATAAACTGGTTCAAGAACGGTGAAAAGATTCGGTTTATCAAGTCCATAAATATCGCTGGTGCATTCGTGACTCCGAATGGCATCACTAAATACTCGTAATGTCCATATCGAGTTCGAAAAGCAGTCTTACAGATATCCTCTGATTTAAATTGAATTTGATGATATCCGGATCGTAAATCCAGCTTCGAGAATACCCTCGCGCCACTAAGTTGCTCGAATAATTCGCCAATGCGAGGGATCGGGTACTTTTTCTTAATAGTCACCCGGTTTAATTCTCGATAATCGATACACATCCTCCTTGTGCCATCTTTCTTCTTGACTAGAAGAACTGGAGCCCCCCAGGGTGAATTGCTGCTGCGAATCCAACCCTTCCCTAGCAATTCAGTAACCTGTTTCTTCACTTCCTCCAATTCCACTGGTGCCATCGGATAGTACGCCTTTGAGATTGGCGCTGCACCATAAACAAGATCAATCTCGAACTCCACATCTCATTTTGGAGGTAAACCCGAGATGTCCTCGAACACGTCCATGAACTCTCGAACTACAGCTGGTGCTTCCTGCTTATCAACTTCCATCGACGCAAGAACGGTACTTGTCGGCCTAGTCCTAAGCTCAAATGGCCCGACAAAACTGCTACCTCCAGTAAAAACAAACTCCAGATATCCGGGAATCTAGAAAATCACTTTCTTTGCCCTATAATCAATGTGAGCGTGGAAAGTGCCGAGAAAATCCATTCTCAAGACACATCATAACTGCGGGTATCGATCATCAAGAAATCTGCAAATAACTCTCATCCGCAGATAACAACTGAACAATCTTTGCACTCGCTACTAGATATGATCTTCTCATTCCCAGTGTGTATGTCCCAACAACAAGGCAGGTTCTTGCAAGCAATCAAGTGTGTAGCAATAAACTTAGACGACATACAACAATGGGATGCACCAGAATCGAATAATACTAATGCGGAAAAATCATGAACAAGTAGGATACCTGAAACGACTTCACCTGAAGCTAAAACACTGAAGAAGATTAGCATGGTAAACAAGATTTAAGCTTGCGATAAAACATGAACTGGTAAACAATAAAACCGAGAGAAGCAAGGTAATATAACGACCATAAAATAAGGAAATGAATCAAGACTAGGAATCCAAGTTATTTAAATAGAGTACCGCATTGTAACCATGCTACAGTTCATAGTAAAAGTGCGGAAAGAAAACTAAACTAAACTAAACACCAACATGCTCATCACTGTTCGGCCTGTCGGCTGAAGTACTCCCGGCCAGCCTGTGAAAGAGATAAAGGATCTGGGCCATGCAAAACCCAGACGTCAGTGCGTCATAATATCAAACAATAAAATATAATTAGGAGGTAACAAGATATGCGGGCATGGAATATAAACAATAACATGAATGTAATAAGTAAACACAGATATAGAACAGTGAAGTGTACAGTGTATGTAACGTGCGGTGATCAATCTAAACTGTTCTATTGGGTTGTCTATTCTAAAGTTTGTTTGAAATCAATTAGTGTACTCCTCCATGTAACTCAAAAGAATATGTCTCGTTATCCTCCGGGACCATGGATCAGGCAGTGAGAGTCACGAATGACTCTGTCCCGTTATCCCCCGGGACCACGGATCAAGTAAGAACCACGAATGATTCTGTCCTGTTATCCTCCGGGACCACGGATCAAGTAATACCCTTTTAAGCTACACTTCAGTTACACTTTTGATTTCCTCATGCCCCAAGGTTATGTGTTCAAGTCAGGTATTGATAATCTGGATCTAATGCCAATACAGGATCAAGCAGGTACATGTTTTGTCTAAATAGACAACAAGATACGTCCGTCAGGACGACAAGTCAGGATTGTTGGCATTAGGAACAGGATCGGGTATCGAGTCAAGCAGTGGTATATCAAGTCATGTCAGGTAGTGCATATGTATCAAATGGATGCCCAACAGTAAAATGTAGCAAGTATCGAATCATGGTAAAAGTACGAATGCACAGTAAAACATAGATGCACGAATAGTAATCAGTGATAACATAATATTAGTCCATGAGTCGTATAATGCATACTAGCAAGTATGATATATGAATCTAGCAGTAACATGAAGCAATCAGGTTCCGGCATGCAATTAAATATCTAATATACAGTACGGATATGAAAGAGTATCGTAAAACAGTAAAACGGTAACATGGGATTCATAACTAAACAATATGTAGTACTATTATTCGCATGAATGTAAAACATAGCAGTATAGCATGTAGCAAGATAAACTTGCATGCAACTATATATGTAATAAATGATACGGATACGAACGGGTATTGTAAAACTTTAACATATGATGCATAATGCAGTAAACATGTGATATTTTTATTCATATGGATGCAAAATATGTATCATAGCATGTAGCAAAGTAAACTTTCCTGATCGGATCTCACGACGGTATGTGTACGCTGTGTCTGACGTTAGGTAAACGTCGCAATGCACACGCGCGCGCATAGAACAGAACCAGGCAAGGCAAGAAGTTGACTACGCTGGTTGGGAATGTCCACTGGATCACCTGGATCGTCGGCGACGGGCACGGTTCCGGCGATCACCGGGAAATGCGAAGCCACGAAAGAGAAGAAGAAGAATAAAGTGAGTTGTGAACTGGTTTGGGTGTTCTGGAGTTGGCTCGAGAGTTCAGAGAAGTCGAGGACAGAGAGGGCGACGACGGTGACGGGTTTTCCAGCGAGGTTGCAGGCGAGGCAGTGGGGTTGCGGGTTCTTAAAGTCGGGATCGGGGTTCTTGGTGTTGGGGCTCGGGATCTTGGGGGAAGGAGAGAGGAAGTGATGGAGAAGGTGGTGGGGAGGGCATGGAGGTGACGACGGGGTGAGGGGTTGCGACGACAAGGCTAGGATGAGCGTGGGTTTCTTTGCGGTCATGGGTTGTATGGGTTTAGAGCTCGGGGAAGAAAGGTTAGGTGGTGGTCGAGGAGGAGAGAGAGGTCGGGGAGATGAGGCGAAGTCGAGGCGACGAGGGGAGTGCGGTGACCTGGGGTGAGGTAAGGCGTGGGTTTAGTTTCTCATCGCGATGAGGCACGAGGCGGGAAAAACAAGGAAAGATGAAGGAGAGAGGAGTAAGTGGGGATTAGTAATATGGGTAAAATGTATATAGATATTGAGAGAGAGAGAGGCTGTTAAGATTAGGAGTTAAAATATTATATATATATATATAATATAGATATATCTATAGAGAGAGACAGAGTAGGCATTAGGATTTGTTAGTGGTGATTGGTTAGGATAGATTTTGAATAGGATTTGAAAATATTTAAAATATTGATTTTATTGGAGATTTTTGCTAATGCAAAAATTATTCAAAACATGTCCGGGTCAGGTCTAAATTTACGATTTTAAAATACGGATAATATACGTATCAACCAAAACCAAAATAGGATATCCGGATAACGAAAATACATACCCCAAGAACGGATGCACGCAGTGTGCACGTAGCTATCCAAACGAGTCCATTTCACTGAACGGGACGAGAACACGATGTACGGATGCCACGATAGGGTTAGGGGTATGATGCAGGCCATGCTAGATATTTTTAAAATATTTTATTTGACTTTACTTGTTTTATTAAAAAATGCTGATGCCCGATATAATGCAGTTATACAACATGAAAGTGCACGGATTCTCATAACTAGCCGGGATAAATCATAAACAGGAATCAAGACGGGTTTCAAGCATGCGGGTCCGGTCGAATGCAAACACGGATACCAATTATACTTTTAGCACCCAAAACACAATAAATCAACAAATAACCATAAATAAAGAAATACCCAAAATAGAACTGGTATAAATGAACTAGGGTGTTACACGTCCCCTTCCAAAAATACGGAATACGAAGAGCAACGAAGGCTAACCGTGCTATCTACGGTAAGGAAAGATCCTTCCATAATCACATAAATGTTGTCTAGCTAACTTGTCAAAGATAATATCCAATACCAGGAGAGATAACACTGATAATCATGCTGCAAAGAAACCACAAGGAATACAAATAAATAGGTCCACTAGATAATTAATGCAAATAAAGATCCAATACAATAGGTTCAAAATAGAAACAAAATCCGAAAAGAGATACATAAGTCCTAATGTCCCGCAAGGACGTATAAGCTAAATACTAACTGAAAAAGAAATGAACTTACGGCTACTGATCTTCGGCAAGGTCCCGATAGTCACTTCAATCCTACTCAGCCTGAGAATCTGTCTCTAAATCTGAGATGGCAAATCTCAGAGATATCAGAACAACCTAACAAGTGCTCAATGTATAAGGTGTGTGTGTGGGGTGTGATAACATGAATATGTGAGTGTAGTGAAACCCGTGTGCGCAAGTAAATACAGATATATAGATACTTTAATATTATGAAACAGATATGTAAATTGGTCAAGTCATAACCTAACTGGTCACTAAAAAGATAACATATCATATCGTGAATTCGAGTGTGTGCGTCAACCTCTACAGGAGTATTTCTAACCCAAGGGTAGAGCCACTGGGGCTGGGAAACAAGGGCCCAACTGTGGGATGAACATGAGACCGATATGGCCCGGTACGAGCTGTTATAACATGCGACCGATATGGCCCGGTACAAGCTGTTATAACATGCGACCGATATGGCCCGGTGTCACGCCCCACTTCCCAGAGTACGCTAAGTAGGCACGTGACATAGCCAACCATGCTACCTGTGGATAGGAATTGTCCTTCCACAGTCACATTACGGCTGTAGAGATATCAAGAACAAAAATAAAACTATCTAATACATGTCCATAAGCCAAAATAATATGAGTTAAGAATAATAATGCGGAAGCAAAAGATCCAATACAAAATATAACTGGAATGTATGTCCCATAATGCGGGCTCACATCAGGAAATAAAATGCTGAAAAGTAAAGAACTAACTACTACTAAATTCTCACTGCTCAGCTTGCTGGCTGAAGTACTCCTGCTCGGACTGCAGCAAAGGTACGGGATCTGGGCCATGCAAAACCCAGACGTCAGCGCGTCATAACATCAAGCAGTAATAAAGTAACAAGGCATGCAAATATAATTATAAGTTGTAAAGCAGGTGTAACAGCAATATAAATCAAGGCAGTGAAAGGCAGTGTACGGGAGTTATCTAAACTGGTCTATTGGGTTATCTACTCTCAAGTCCTTGAAATCAATTTGATGAATCATCGATGTAACTCAATAGTATCCCGTGCATGCCCGGGACTACGGTCTAAAACTCTCGGGCTGAAACCGAGACGTGCCGCTAGGCACTAAAAGGAAAAGGGTAAATACGAACGATGTCAGCAGCATCGTCCCGAGGCGGGCCTAACCTCTAAAACTGATCAGTATAAGCAAACAACTGTCGAGTTACAAGTCAGGATTTCATCATTGATTTCCCCATACTCCCAAGTTATATGTGTTCAAGTCAGGTATTCAAGTAATCTGGAGCTAATGCCAACACAGATTCAGGCAAGTACATGTGTGTCTGGATAAACAACAGGAACGGTCCGTAAGGACTACAGGTTATGTTTATTGGCATTAGACACAAGATCAGGTAATGGGTAAAGCCATGGTACATCAGGTCAGGTCAAGTAGTGTACGGTACCATGTCGGGTCAAGTAATATGTGTGTAGCAAGTCATGTCAGGGTGTAACAGATATCATGTGAGTGCTCATAATCAACTAACATAATCATGGTTATAAATAAACGAGCATGGGTATCAACAACACAATAAATTGGCACATGTAATAGGTTAAGCGATATGTGCAGATTAAACTACTTAACTGTACGGTTATCAGTTTGTGTTTAAGAGATGGTTTCAGCATTATATGAATACAGTATGATATATGAATGTTAAAAATCAGGTTAATAAGCATTAAGTAATCTAGGGATGCAATGACATGTATAATCTGTTCAATGGATGCAATTATAACTAAAACCGGTTAAAGATGCACACGGATGTCCGATAGAGTAAAACTAGAGAAAAGGGTGTCATAGACTATGTACAATAGTTATTATGGGATTAAAATGTAACTGTGGTTACTAGGTATAGTCAACTAAATGCAACAGTTAAGCTTCAGGTTCTCGATCTGAATTATGTAAACAGAACATCATATTGTTAACTTGGAATTCAAGACTTTAGATTCTACTTATAGATTTAATAAGAAAATAAATAAATTAAAATAGGAATGGTATGAATAGCATGTAGCAAGTTTCACTTGCCTCGACGGATCGCGATACGGGAAACGGAACGTCTCACGTCGGCGAGAAAGGTCACGATGTGTGCACGGTACACAGAAAGAGTCCAAACAACGAACAGTGGGATCACACGGATCAGAGGTCCTCGCTGGGTCGTCGGGATCGTCGACGTCGTGGCCAACTCCGGCGATCTTGTCAAAACAGCGAATACAAGAAACAAGATCTTAAGGATAAGGAAAAAGAAGGCAAGAAGAAAGAGAGTAGAGGAGGAAGGTGTGTATAATGGCTTACTGGGTTGCAGAGGGGTGTGCCAGCAGTGACGGCGAGATCGACGCGGTGAGGAACTCCGGCGAAAGGTTTCTGAAGATCTAGGGTTTGGTTAGGGTTTGGTCTCGGGTAGAAGTTGCTGGGGTTTTGTGTGCGGTGTACGTGCAGGGTCAGGCTCTCGAGATGGAGCAGAGGAGAGGAAGACGATGACGACAATATGAGGGAGTCGGCGGCGACGAGGTGGTGCTGGTGGATAGAGGTGATCGGTTAGAGGTTGCAGTGGGTTCGTTTGAAGGAGAACGAAGGAGAAGGAAGTGCTAGAGTAGAGGGCGACGAGGATCGACGTCGGTGGACTGGGGATTGAGGAGCTAGGGTTAAGGTTTTGTGGGAGAAGATGGGTTTTAAGAAGAACAGAGGAAGAAGAAAGAAGAGATATAGAAGGAAGGTGAGAGTAGTATGGGGAGGTGACGGGATTCTCGCGAGAGGAGAGAGAATCGGTGCTAGGAGAGAGAGATAGTGAGAAAAGAGATGAGAGAGAAAGAAGAGGAGATATAAAGTTGGCGTTTTGTGGAGGTGAGAGAAAGGAGAAAGAGAGAGAAAGAGAAGGAGAAAGGGGGAGAGAAAGAAAAGCTGTGGGGCCCAGATGAGAAACGTGGGTTTTGATTGGCTGGGGACATAAAGAATTGGTTTGTGAAAAATATTTATTAAAGATTTTGGTATTCTAAAAGAATCATTCTAGGCTGAGGAAAAGGGGATAGAGATGGGGCCCAGTACAAATTGAGAGCTCTGATTGGCTCGTGGTGATTAAAAAATATAAGGAGAAGAAAAGAAAGATTTTCTGGTTGGTTGAGGGGGTGAGAAAAGATTAAGAAAAATATATAAAAGATTTCTATCCAAAATATTTACCCCCTAGCTGATAAAATAAAATGCAAGCTGTACAATATTTTAAAACTGGTTAAAGAATTTTAAAATAAATAAGATTTGGCGGAGTACAAAACATTTCAAAATTTCGCCCGGGTCGGGTCCAAAATTTTGAATTTGAAATATAGAAATTATTAGCATGTTCCAAAAATTGAAATGAAGGACTATGTAATGAAAAAGCATACCTCCAAGAACAGACGCACGTACGTGCGCGTAACCGTCCAAACACGTCCGTTTCACTGAACGGGACGAGAACACGATGCAAAGACGCTACCACAGGGTTAACAAGCAGGCCATGACATGTACTTTTAAATTATTTTAAATTACTTAAATGGTTATATGCAAGAATATGAAATGTTAGTGTAATCTATAATTAGGAACAACGAGCTCAAGTAAACGGGTCGAATATAAGGTAAATTACCATTTTGCAACCAAACATGATAAATAAACTAAATACCACAAACAACACATACGGTAACCAGAATTGGTATAACTGGACTCGGTTGTTACACCCGGTGTACGAGCTGTAATAACATGCGACCGATATGGCCCGGTACAAGTTGCCGGTATGGGACTCCTAAGATCCTGTTGTACGAACGCACACTCAAATTATCCCTACACCCCACGTATTCGTATCTACTATGGTAATAACTAAATCACTAATTAAGAATGTTGAAAAGACTGGAACTTGTAATATGGTAATTGTATAGAAAAGAAACTGGTAAACATTAGTGTGTGTTATGGCATGTAGTTCAACATCCTAATTAGAGATCTTGTTCTTAAAAGACTAGAGTAATGAATAATCATGACATAATTGGTATCTGGCAACAGTAACTGTATGAAGGCGATGTACAAGCTGGTAGAAATCACAAATGTTATATTTACCGTTCACCTTAATATGGATATAATAATCACAAGCCGGCTAAAAAGATATATATATATATATATATATATATATATATATATTAACAACTTTCAAAATTTATTTGTATTTAAATAAATCTCATTGCAGATCCATACTTAATTCTAATTTTTATCACTTTACATCATATGATTCCATATTTTTTTATAACGATATAAAATAATTGAGTACTAACACATTTTTATTTGAATGGTGTAGATTAAAGATATATTTGAAGAATCCATGATGTTGCATCGACCAAAAAAATAAGGAGCAAGAATACTTGCCTTAAATGATCATGAAGACAAAGCACGATCTTGATCAGGGTTCGACCTAGGATCCGGGTTGTACTCCGCGTAGACAAATTTATTCATCGGTTAAACTTTCATATCTATATCTCAAACAGTTCGAGCATGATTATAGCCAAATTTCAAGCATAATTTTATATTAAACATTAAGGTTTTGTTCTAACTATAACTATATATTAATATTTCTCGTTGTCAAACACAGAAAATTTTTGGGGAAGCTTACAGCAAGAAAGAGAGAAGGCGACGTCGGCTATGGAGGCTAGTGAGTTCGATGGTCGATGAGCATTGCCGATAAGGGAAAGGATCGATGGGGAAATGACTGGGGAGATGGAAGTGGCTGCAGTGGTGGTCTGGCTTCGAGGGCGATGGGGCTCCGGTGATGCTGGTCTCGGGATGAGGATGGTGGCACGGAGATGACGAGCTAGGCTTGCTGCGATGGTGCTGTTGAAGGCGAATGTAACAAAACTAACCTTCTGTATGAATTTTTTTTTAAAATACAGAAAGGACACTTAAGCCTGAGCACGAGTTATAAGATTGTTTTGCTTTTGAACAGCAAGAAGAAGCTTGTAGCTCATTGGTAATACCTTGCACTGCTGAAACATAGCACCCGAGTTCAAATCCCATCAGCCACATTATCCTTTTGTTTTATTTTCTTTTAATTTTTTTAGAAGCCCAAAAGTCTACAAGTAAACTGAAGAGTCACGGTTTAAATAAACATGTGAACTGAAGTATACCAATCGACCCCGACATGTGACACCAAACCCACCCCCACCCCCACCCGACGGTACAAAACCGGCGAAAAGCCAAATATTCCCGGCGCCTCCGGTCTCCTCCATTGGGAATGCTCCCAATCTTTTCCCCTGCAACCCTTGGCCTACCCCACTTCCTTTTCACACTGCTTGTTTTCTCTGCATTCACACAGAGAACTTAATCACCCATTTAATTCCTTTAAATGCATTTTAATTCTCAAATTCATCACCCCCTAAACCCTAGTTTTCCCTATAAATACCCACACCATTTTACACTCCTCTCACTCAGAATTCTATTACAAAAACTATACCAAATTCCCAAATCTTTTAGTGTACAAGTGGAGTTAGCGAAGGACGAAACTCCGACGAACTTCCGAGGAGATTCCCGGTGACGAAATGACGCCCCGACGCCTTCTGTAGTTCCCTCTCTCCCCCCTATAGTTCAAAAGCCAGTAAGTCCCATCTCCCCTTCTCATCTTCTAATCTAAAAACTTCAAATTCTAAAGCCCGACGGAAGCGGAGTTAATCCGACTTCCGATTCGGTTTTCCTTTAAAAATCATATTTTTCTTAAACAAGAATATACCAAACTCTCATATCATATTCAATAATCATTAACAAACACCTTAAACAAGTTTCTTCACAAAATATTATTAAATGCAACTTCTATTGTAGTTATACAGTAAAATACCACATACTTTCGTTTCCGACATAATCATTATAATACCTATTATACCTTTAGATAGTTCACGAGGTAATGACCTACCTCATCACAACACACATCTCTATCATCGCACGATGAAGTTTGGAACAATAGAATACGGGAAAATACGACTTTACAAATAAATACCCTAAACTTATAAAACCGTTTTCTATAAAAAGATGTATTAAATATTTCCATACAATTACGTCTCTACAACCTATTTTGGGGACCCTGTTTAGGATGGTGCGGATTATCGCATATCCTCGGGCCTAGTAGAGCGAGATGCAGACCACCGCAAGGAGCATTCGATCTCGATGGAATTTTTATGCATTTTTATTTAGAAAATAAGATTTCTACAAGAAAATAAATAAATTATTTTCATTAAATATATATATATATATATATATATATATTATCAAAATATCTATTTTAATTATATAAATATTCCAAGTTTTCTAAAACAAAGTAATTACTATTATATGAAAATACCATCCAAATACAACACAAGTGCAGTATTTCAATAAAATACCATATACTATGAAACTAGGTTTTATTCACTATAAATTTCACAATTATAAAATATACATCTATGAAAATCCTAAAGATGATAATTAAATGCTTGAGGGGTATTTTGAAATTATGCCAAAACTATTTTTACATAAAACCCCCTCAAGTTATACTAAATTACAATAAGGACCCTAGTAAACATAGATTTAAGCGGGACCGGTCTCTTGAGCCTCAGGGAGCCGGAGATATGGGTGCTTGCCTATTTAAGGTAGACAACCTAACAAACGATTTTATCAACACGGTAATTGTCTTGGAGAAAAACACAAATCATGCCGTCCATGTGCAGCAGTTACCGATAATATCAAAACTAATTCAAGACTTTAAATTTCTTTTCAAAGTGTTTGACTCAGACCGAGTCTCAAGAAAATCCATCTGACTTGAATGCGATTCAAGTATAAACTTACAATATAACGATTCAATATGAACCCGTCTGTATAATCCATGTCAATATACAACCTGACTGAACCGAACCATGGATATACTCTGTCTACATGAATCTCCATTTATATCCATTCCATTTACTGATATCATGGTTTCGGCAAGTCATCCATCTATACAATTTATAATACAAGACAAGACAATACAATCCATACAATCAATACAATCAATACATAAATACTACGGGGTTATAAAGAGGTAGACTGGTACGGAACATGTTAAAGGCGGCACTAGGTGGTCACTTAAGATGTAATTACATCTGTGCCGTTGTTTCGTGGTATTATCGACGGAGCCTTGTATTACGGGTTACCAAACTCTCCGGTGTAAGTGGAACTCCTCTCGTATACACTGGCATTTTCTGTACCAAGCTATAAACAATTGCGCTAATATTATAATAAAACATTATAAAACTTTACTCTCTCTCTGTCTATTCTACTTCTCCCTCATCTTTGGGACTTACCGAGCGATTGTTCGCTGACGACATTCTTATTTCTCTTCTTCTTTGGAATGTTGTCAGGAGGACCCGACACTGAGGAGTATGAGACCAGTCAGGAGCATTTGGAGCAGGCCTCTGAGCTGTACACCGAAGACCCAGAGCTGTAGCCACTTATACTTATGCCATTTTCATTTCTGTTATGCCATTGTTTAGGCATTGCTTTCATTCCATGTATTTACTTTTCATTGTATTGTAAAAAGAATGTTAATAAATAAAGTTGTTGTTCATTTATATCTTGTCTCTTGTGTATTTTACTTTATATTGCTTAGATACGCTTAGCGTGTTTACTTCTGAGTAAATACATAGCGGCCTCGTCGTGGCCTCCTCCCGTACACTGGGAAGCGAGGCGTGATAGCGAGTTAGGTCAAAGAGGAGAAAGAAAGTGTGGTTTCGGTGAAGGGTCGTCGAGAGGGATGAAGACGCCGTCGAGGGGGAGTGCGGTTAAGGTGTTGCGGTGGTCGGAGAAAGTGAAGGGGGCGTGACTGTTGCTGGGTTTCGGCAGGGGCTAGGTGGCGTTGGAGTTTGATGGAGGGAGGTGGGTGCGGTGCTTGCTCGTCGGTGATGGGTTGATGATCAGAGTTAAGGGGCTTGGCTTGAGGAGGTCGTCGATGTTTTGAGGTGGAGCTCGGCGATGCGGGAATCGGCCGCGGTGGAAGAAGATGGTGTTGGTGAGTGCGGTGGTTGGTGGAGATGAGGATGTGGTAGCATAGATGGTGGCGACGAGGATGGAGGTGGCTTCGGGGAGAAAAGATGGGGAATAGAGAAAGGAGCGAGAGAAAGAGTTGCGTGTAAATGAGAGAGAGAGAGAGAGGAAAAAATATTTTCATATATAGATTTGGAGAGAGAGATATATATATTTGGTTATGTATATATATGTGTGTGTGTGTGTGTGTGTGTGTTTAGAGATTTGGTACGGATTTTACTTATTCTCATATCAACAACAAATGAAATTAGGCAAAGAAATATATTCGCAAACCAAATATTAATAGATTAGTTTAAGAATCTTAAGATATGAAAATATTGTTTTGTTGACACTAAAGAACTAACATATATTACTTAAAAAGTGAAGACTTTTCATACTAGAGTCGTATACGTCAAAAGTTACAATAAATATATTAGCAACCCACCATAACGTAAATTCTAAGATTATAGAAGAAATTTTATTGATGAAAAATAATATTTCGATAACATTAAATATACTGTATCTAAACTAGGGTGTTATATCCTACCCACCTTATAGGAAATTTCGTTCTCGAAATTGGAAGAACGAATTACAAGATTAAGGAAACAGATGTGTGTACTTTTGACGAATATCGTCCTCATGCTCCCAAGTGGATTCTCCGCGTGAATGTTCTCCCCAAGATACAAGAATTAAATGGATGATCTTATTCTTCAACACTTTCTCTCTTTGGTCAACAATGGCTGTAGGTTGCTATTTATACGAGAGATTAGTGCTCAAGGTTAATTCAGAGTGATCAAAAACATGACAGTCATTGCGAATGTACCAGCGTAACTGAGATACATAGAATATATCGTGCACACTAGCCAAAGAGGGTGGTAAAGCCAATCTGTATGCTACTTTTCCAATGCGCTCCACAATCTCGAATGGTTCGATAAATCGGGGACCGAGTTTCCCACGACTATCGAATCTAATCACTCCTCGAGTCGGCGAAATTTTAAGGAAAACATGATGTCCTACACCGAACCCAAGTGGTCTTCGACTAGCATCTGCCCAACAATTCTGATGATCTTGTGCTGCTTTGATATGATTTCTGATTGACTGGACCTTATCAAGGGTTTGGGTTATGAGCTCTGGTCCTAGCAATCTTTGCTCACCCACATCATCCCAGCAAAGTGGGGAACGACACTTACGCCCGTAAAATGCCTCGAATAGGGCTATCTGAATACTCTCTTGGCAGCTGTTATAAGAGAATTCCACCAAGCGTAGGTGATCCTCCCACGATCCTTTGAAATCTAGTATACAGGCCCTCAACATGTCTTTTAATATCTGTATTGTACATTCATACTGTCTATCGGTTTGAGGGTGGTAAGCTGTACTGTAATTGAGACGAGTGCCCAAGCTCTCTTGTAAGCTTCTCTAGAAATGTGAGAGAAATCTCGTGTCCCTGTCTGATATTATACTGATAGGCACCCCATGTAATCTTACGATCTCTTGCATATATTTCTCTGCCAACGTCTCCGTTGATTGTCCCACTTGAAAGGGTAGAAAATGGGCTGCCTTTATAAGATGGTCGACAATGACCCAAACGACGTTATTACCCTTAGGACTCTGCGGTAAATCACGAAGTCCATAGTGATGTGTTACCACTTCCACTGGGGAATGGGAAGTGGTTGTAAAAGACCGGTCACTCGCTGATGTTCGGCCTTCACTTGCTGGCACACTAAGCATTTCGACACATAGCGGGCAATCTCTCTCTTCATACCATTCCACCAAAAGTGCTGTTTAACATCCCTATACATCTTGGTGCTACCTGGATGCACTGAATAGGCTGAACTGTGTGCTTCTTTCAATACTTCTTCTCGAACCTCGTCCTTTGGCATGCATAGTCGACTGCCGAATCTTAAAGAACCATCTTCGTGTATCAATAAATCTGTTCTCAATCCGACATCTACTAAACCCCGGAACTTCTGCAATTAAGGGTCTCCAGCCTGTGCAGGTTTAATACGATCTACTAACGAAGACTGCAGTTGTAGTTGCCAATACTGTCCGTGTGTCCCCTGACCACTTCCAAATTTAGTCTCCGAAATTCATCAAGGATCTCCTTCTGGCAAGTCAATAACATCGTTGTTGGTCTCCGGCTGAGAGCATCTGGTACCACATTTACCTTCCGGGGTAATATTGTAATTCAAGATTATAATCAGCCATGAACTCCAACCATCTGCGCTGTCTCATATTTAGATCATTTTGCGTGAATACGTACTTCAGGCTCTAGCGATCCATATAGACTTCCACTCGTTCTCCAAAAAGATAATACCTCCAAATCTTCAGAGCAAAGATCACTGCGGTTAATTCTAAATCGTGGGTTGAGTAATTCTACTCGTGCATCCTCAATTGACGTGAGGCATAAGCTACAACACTCTCACGCTGCATCAAGACGCGGCCTAGCCCCCTACCGGAAGCGTCACTATGAATCACTAGTCCTCCTGTCCTATCTGGTACGATTAATATGGGTGCAGTTATGAGTTTCTCCTTCAATAACTCAAATGCCCGGTTGCATTCTTCTGACCATACGAACAATACCCCATTCCGAGTAAATCTTGTCAACGGCTCAGCCACTCGCGCAAAATCTTTAACAAATCTCCGGCAGTAGCCTGCGAGTCTCTGGAAACTTCTAAACACATGAAAATAGTATTTTTACGGATAAACCCTTATATGTGTTATATTTATAATAAACATCTTTTATTATATATAAATAGTAAGGAAAATGTCATATTAAAAGTGCAGTTTTATCATCTGAACAAATACCCCCAAACTTAACTTTGATCGTCCCGAGCAAACTAGTTTTTCAAGAGAAGGAGAAAAAGAAAAAGAAAAAACTAAGTAGCACACTTTCGTAGGCAACGCGATTGCACTGAGCACGTGCAACAAGCCGTTAAACCTCTAGGTGTCCCTAATAGGAGAAGTGTTGTCTCCTGAGGGTTTTCAGCGGATTACACCCACAAAATCCTATAATAAAAGAAAGATGGTGGAAATTACATATAAAGATAAGAACTTATTAAAGAAAAAACTTGAAAATAAGTGTTTCCAACTATACCAGCTTTTCAGTTGCTATGCGCCCTATCTTAATGGTCATGAAAAAATGTTAGAAATCACATCATCGCTCAATAAAATATCGCCTTTAGTCTTCCTCCCTATCTTTCCTTCAAACATTGATCATATACCCCTACGTGTGTGTAAAATACATCCCTACACTTAGAGAATTCAATTCAAGCTATCATACTCTTGTCCATCTTCCAAAGTACTTTATAGTCGGTGAATATTTTTAGATAAAATTCCTCACACATTCTTCATGCGACCGTTAATACTTCTTGAGATACTAACCGACCGATTACAAAATGTGCTTGTGCATTTAGGCGTAATTCCTCATTTCGAAAAACCTATGGCTTAGCAGTGGCTCCCAAACCAGTTGGTCTAAGGCACTAGGTGATAATCACCCTCGCTGTATTTTTTTTATGCTGCTTTGGTAATTACAAAACCAGTGTTCATTTTTTTCTTCACCATTTATACTCTTCTTTTTTTTCTTTCATACTAAGGCTTTTAGACAAGAGCATTTCAAGGTATCCTCTACTATTCCAAGTTTCAATGTGTGTGTAAATGTGTATAGTAGGGTATCAACGTTCAAATGTTTGGCTTCAAGAATAGGGACTATTTTTCAGACTTATTTTTATTCTCAGATTAGTAATTTCCTTCATCTTACTAACCCTTGGGACAATGGCTCATAACTACTTATTACTAGTTTTGTTTAAGAAAACATCTAACTTTCTTGCATTTCTTAAACTATTCCTATCTTTCATATGTAAATTTTCACTTTCAAACTTTTATTATCAATTTTTTTTAATGTTTTATATAGAGTATAATACAAAGTAACGCGTGAATAAGCACAAACCTCCCCCAAATCTGTTTGCAGCAGTGTCCTCACTATTGATATCTTTTAAATCTCAAAATTTGTAGACTTGGGAGGAAAAGTTATCAAAGGGGATAAGAAATAATGAAAGTGAAATTCTCCCCCAAACTTATTTTTGGCTAACAATTTTGTAAAAATCATTTTCTTTCAAGAGCCAAAATATTCACCCCCACAAACTTAAGTAAAACAGTATTAAGCAATTAAAATCATTGGGGGGGTTAAAGTTATTGGTCAAAATAAAACCTTAAAAAGACCAAAAGTCAACACCAACCATTCAAAAAATTTATCGATGAAGCACCAAGGTTGGTGGAAGAACATGTCATCTATTGACGTGAAAAAGTGGGGAGGAGATAAGAGGTGTAATAGAAAAGGTTTACGTCTCGGTTTGTAGAGACGAAACAGGGATGGTGGGTTACTCGCATTCTCATTCTTGATAAAAAGAAGATGTAGCGGTTTAACTTCTTTGGTTTGGGGTTGATTCACCACAACGCCCATGTCTTCTAAGAATGCGAGTTCTTCAGCGAAGATTTCTTCAAAGCTCTCATTGATATCGAGAATAATAATCTAATCGGAAAGAACGGGATGATACTCATACTCCATAAAAGGTTCAAATTTAGCGTTAGATGTTGACCCGGACAACAATGTAATAGCGGAGTCGAGATCGGTATCGTGAAGCTCTACAATTTCGCTGCTGTCGGAATCTATTATTTCGACAGAACACACATGAGCATAGGGTTCGGAGGGTTCACTTCCCAACTTGTAAATGTTAAGCTCAATTGGATATTCCCGAATGATAGGTTCATAGAGCCGTTTCGACAATTGATTATTGCGTTGGAAGTCGCAAGAAAATGTCGACCTAAAATCACCGGAATTTGGTTTCATGGTTTCGCTACAGGTTGTGTATCTATAACGATGAAGTCCACAGGAAATATAAATTCCCCGTCTTTGATTAACACATCCTCTAGCTCACCCCTAGGTTGGGTGATAGATCGATCGGCCATCTGAAGAGTACAATGCGCCGGTTTTAACTCTCCGATCCCTAATTGCTCATAAACAGAATACGGAAGCAAGTTAATACTAGCACCTAAATCGAGTAGAGCACGATTGATATTTTTACCCCCAATAGAAATAGAAATTATAAGACTTCCGGGGTCCTTTCGTTTCATGGGTAGTTGTTGTGTAAAAGCAGTGCTCACATTACTCGAAAGGAAAACTTTTTTAGGTACTTGAACTTTTGTCTTCCTAGTGCACAAGTCCTTTAGGATTTTCGTATAAGACGGAACTTGTTGAATAGCATCTAGGAGAGGAATGTTTATGTTAACTTGCTTAAAAATTTCCACAATCTTCTCCATTTGTGGACTTGGTATGTTGCCCATTAACCTGTTTGGATAATGTGCTTTATCAATAAAGGTTGGGTCCAACATTGGAGAGGATTGTGGGGATGGAATGGGTCCCAAAATTGGAGTGGGGATCGTTTAAGATAGATTTATTGAAATGGGCCGAGGGTTCGAGCCTTGGGGAACACGGAGAATAGGCTCGGAAGAAGGTGGGAGACCAGACGAAGTAGGGGAAGATGTAGAAGCCGGGGTTTCAATTGATTCCTCATCATCAATCCGTTCACCCATTTGATTATCTATCACTCTTCCTGATCTCACCGTGGCACGGAACTCACATTATAACTTTGTGAGTGGCCAGGATTAGGAATAGGTTGAGATGGAAGTTTCCCTTTTTCTCTCGCACTCATCGCGGCATTCAACTATGCAATTTGGGATTCTATTGATTTAATACTCTCACCGTGGGAGGCGGAGTCTTTCTTTATGGTATCAATAGAAGACCTCATATCAGCCGACATTTGGATGGAATGTTTCATAAACAAATCCAAATTTTGTGTGAGTAAAAAGGAGTTATCGGTACCGGCCAATTGCAAAGAATTATTATGTGGTGTAGAAGTGTTAGCCGGATTTTGAAAAGGTTGCGATTGAAAGGGGTGCTGACTTTGTGGTGGTGGTTGCTGTTGCTATGGAGGAGGTCTTTGATAATTGCCTTGGAACTGGTTTTGATTTTGGGGTTGGTTTTGGTTCCAAGCAAAATTAGGATGATTCCTCCATTCCTGATTGCATGTGGAAGAATAAGGATCGTTTCTAAGTCGCTGCTGAAAAGTAGCATTAGTTTACTCATGACCTTGAAACGATGCATTCATAGGACATTCTTCCGTCAAGTGTGATGGATCGGAACAGCAACCACACACGGTCTTGGGAAGCGCAACCTGGTTTAGGGAGGCTAATGAATTTTTTTCAATAGCGTCGAATTTCTTTTGCATCGCTGCCATTTCGGCTTTTACTGCGATGGAAGCATCAAGCTGGTGAATACCTCCCCTAGATGAAGGTGCTCTAACGCTTTCCCACTGCAAAGTGTTCTCAGCGAGATCTTCCAGATACTTCCAGGCTTCACCATCGTCTTTGGACATGAAATTGCATTGACACATGGTTTCAAGTATCTGCTTTGTCGCTAGATTAATGCCCTCATATATAATTCGGCACAAATCCCATCTATGTATTCCATAATCAGGACATTGGACAAGCAGATCCTTAAAACGTTCAAAGCACTTCCAAAAAGGTTCATTGGGAAGCTGGGTGAACTGGTTGATTTCGCTCCTAACATGGGTGGTCTTATGATTTGGGTAAAATTTCTTAAGAAATGCTATCACGAATTCATTCCAATTGGTAATAGAGTGTGCGAAAGTATTATAAAGCCATTTTTCTGCCAAGTCGCACAAAATGGATGGGAGAAGACGCAAGCGCATAGCATCCACGGACAGTTGTGAAGTACCCATCATTGCGCATACGTTTTTGAATTTTATGATGAAAACGTACGCGTCTTCAGACTCAAGCCCGTGAAATTTGGGCAACAGGTTGATGTAGTGGGGTTTAATTTCAAAATTATCCCCGTTGGCTGGTGGAATGGATAGACAGGTAGGAAGTGGACCACGTATAGGATAGCATCTCTCTTGGAGAGAAATGCGCGGTGAATTCTGCGCACCTACAGGCAGTGGCAGGGTGGTGTTATAATCTGATGGAGTACCGTCCATCTCGGTCGATGTGGTGGGTGGTGGGAAAAAAAAAGATGAAGAAGCACCGACTTCGGAGTCGATTGCAGGAACGCGGATAAGACGGGCACTAGAATCCCGTGTCCAGCCAAGCATCCACTAAGTGGGTTTAGCGCAAGTGGCAGCGTGTGTGTGATTTAAAAAAATTGTTTTGAAAAGTGTGTCGGACTTAGACAAATCACATAAAAATGCACAAACAACCCTAGAACTAAGGTTACCTAGGTCAAGTCTCTACACCGCTCCTAGACTTCCAAAGGACAAGCCGCAGGATTAATCCTCTAACACCTCTTTACTACTCTTGTGGCTAGGTAAGTGCTATGTAAGTGGGAGGTATCCGCTATATGAATCACCAAAAATAGCGGGCTTAATTAAGTAACCACTTTCCTTAGACACACTTACCTAGGCACCACAAAAGTAATGCGGATAAGCGATAGATTACCTACGACCTTCCTCTGTCCTTATTGAGCGCGACAGTCCTTAGAGTGTTGTCTAGATATTTTTTAAATTAATGTAGGGTTGATGCGGATGCTCGTTTTGTGATTTGCGGGGCTTAGGAAGAGTGATAAAATCCCCACCAAATCTGAATTGTGGTCTTACCCCTTAAAATCCGTATTAAAATATAAATAAACAAACCAAGTACAAAACTTTGCAAAAAGATTTTTGAGCGGCGATATTTTGCAAAGAATCCTGCAGGAAATATATTTTATTGGATTTCAGAGGAGAGAGAAAGAGTTGAGAAATTTACCAGAGAAGTTTGGAACCCTAATTCTCCAATTCAGCCGCGCTTCCGCCACCGACTTGGGAGATCAGGTGGAGAGTTTTGCTATGTGGCCTCTCTTTCTCCTCTGGATCTTGATTAATGTCTCTGGATCTCTGTTTCCTTAATTTTTTGACTCCAGACCCCCTAGCAAAATTCACACAATAATCGTTAAATATACAATTTGCAGTTTTGTTTATTTTTATGATATAGATCGAATAAGAATTCAACACGAATGTAAGAAAAATAAATTATGCACGTATCCCCGGCAACGACGCCATTTGATTGATCTAATCTATGTATAGTAGTTAACCGCAATCAATAACGGTGTCGCGTGTAGCTAGACCGAGATGAGTACGGGTCGTCCTCTGGGAAACGTTGAATCTTTTAATCTTAATTTAGGCGTGTTGAGAAAGAAAGGAGAAAGAATAAAGAATGGTGAAGAATGGTTGTTGGTTCTAGATCTACGTTAAACACGGATGCAGAATATAAATCTAGATTAACTACGGATGTAGGTTTTATATTAGAAGGGGGCTTGTAGGGTTCGTTAAGATTTAGTAGTCATGGATGATTAATTAAAAATTACTCCTTTTATCCTTTAATAGATTTAAAACTAGATCGACAGTGATGCATGTAGATTAGGGTTTCTGGAGGGAAAAGGGTTCCCACTCTTAACCCCTATCTTGACATGGATCTCCGTTCATGTCTAGCCTTTACCAAAACAATCATTAATCTAATCTCTAATCGCGGTCGAGACTAGCAATAAATTGATAGCGCGCCCGATTAGGATGTTAATGATTCTTTTGGTAAAGTTTATAAACTTTATAGGACGTAAAAAGAGTTTAAGGGTCTTCATCATCCATTAATCTACCCTAATCCTACGAACCCTAACAAGCGGAGAATTACTCGCGCATGTTGGGAAAAGAAAAGATAGAGAGGGAAAACATAATGTAAAATGTAGAAAAATAAAATGATATAAGAAAACAATTACCTTTATTAATCAACAAGATCAAGTACACTTTGTTTTCTTAGAAAATGATTACAAAACCCTAGTTTGCTTCTCGATCTCTTCTAAAGAGGTAGATGAACTGTCGATGATCAACCAGGATTCTTGAGCCATCGTGGACTTCGTGATCACGTCGGTTTGATGATTTTTCCAAGAGGCTCTCGGTCCTTATTTATAGTCGCATACCCAGAATCTTTAGTTTCCTAATAAGGGAACTAGATGTTAGGATCCCAACATAAAAATCTCACATCCTAACTTCCCTAACAGGCCGCGGATCCGCCGCCAATAGTGGGTTTTGGCCGCGGATCCGCCGCTTGTTGGTGGGATCTTGGGCTCCAATTTCTGGGGCTTCATCTCTGTAGCACTTGGTGATCTTTTGAATATCTAGAAACTGAAAATCTTCTCTACGTCTTTGCCAGAATTGATTTCTTCAGTTTACTTTCCTATTTATGCAGGTTTGTTCTTGCCAACTCGGATTTTCCTTGATTTCAGTCCTGATATAAATTCTGCACAATAACTCAATAAATAATGATATTAGTAGAATTTATTTTTATTGAGATATTATCTTAACCATTTGTCATGATATTTTAGTTTTAAGAGAATTGGTCAAAGATATTTAATAAAGTAAGCATATTAAAATAGTCCAAATATTATATGAATATTATATGCTTACATTTTTCCTTCATAATGTTAATTATAATATATAAACACATGAAAATAGTATTTTTACGGATAAACCCTTATATGTGTTATATTTATAATAAACATCTTTTATTATATATAAATAGTAAGGAAAATGTCATATTAAAAGTGCACTTTTATCAATTGAACAATGTCCCAACCTCGAATCTGTGTTTCGTGTGCAATAGAATGTGTTATGGCTAAAACCAAAGACAAAATACAATGCGAAGCCCCGGAATCGAAAAGTGCTCTAGCAGAAACAGAACAAACTAAAATGGTACTTGAAACGACATCCTCTAATGCCTCTGCCTACTCAGCCGTCAGGGTAAAGGCTCGCCCTTGGTCACGACTTGTGTTGCTTCGCATCTGATCAAAAAGTTGTTTCTGAGGGACAAGTCATTTCTATGGTTGGTTGCGCTTTACTCTCTTAGGACAACTCCCAATCTGGTGGTCGCTAGTACCACAAATCAGACATAGACCCTTGGCTTGGCGGCAATTCCTCTCAACGTGTCCCGTTTTCTGATAGTATCCACAAACCAGAGATCCTCGTTGCGGCGGGGTTGCGGTACGCTTCATCTAAACTCCTCCATGTTGTTTAACTGGAATCCTTCACGAAGTTTGATTCACCGGGCATTTAAATCCTCCACTATGAAGTTTCTTCCTCTTATCCATAACTGCCTCAATCTTACGGGCTACATTTAATACCTCAGAATAAGTTTCTAGGTCATGCGAAGCTAGTTTCTCCTGTATCTCCAGAGTAAAGCACTGTAAAAATCTCCTGGCTCTGTCCTCCTCCTGAGCTACCATCGAAGGAGCGAAATGAATGAGTCAGATAAACTCAGTCGCTACCTCATCCATTGTGCGATCTCTCCGCCGAAGACTGATAAACTGCCGCTCCATTTCGATCCTGGCCGACTTGGGAAAGAATTTTTCAAGAAAAGCAGTAGAGAAATCAGCCCATGCAATCGGTTTCTTCAACCTGTTCTCTTCTGTGAGCCACTAAATTCTGGTTATATCATGCATCTGAATCTTGACTATGTCCACTCTGTATTCTTCTGGAACTCGGGCGCCTGACAGCAAATTCTTCATGTCGACAATCCACTACTCGGCATCAAGTGGACTGCCCAAACAAGTGAAAACTGCCAGTTGTAGTCTCCTAAAATCAGCAACACTGCCCGGACGTCTACCCTTACGAACCTCGGCCACCTTATTCAAAGCTGCAGTAGCGGTCTGCTGAGAAGCAAGTAGACACTCTAGCAGTGAAAACATGCGACCGATATAGCCCGGTATGAGCTGTAATAACATGCGACCGATATAGCCCGGTATTTAGGTCGATAGTGCTCTGTAGAATTCTCAGATGCTGGTATTTGGGTAGAACGCATCGGCGATGGGTCGGGGTTCGCCGCCGACGAGATGAAGTCGAGGTAAAAACTTGTGAAGAAGAAGAAAAGAGATAGAGGGATGATGGGGTCTGTTCTTTGACTAGATGATAACTAGAGATGGGTTTGGGTCATGCCCGTCGGCGAGGGGAAGTGGGTGGCGGCGCTGAACAACTCCGGAGAAGGTAAGAAGAAGAAAAGAGAAGAAGAAGAAAAGAAGAAGAAGAGATGAAGGTGTTGGGGTTCTCCGGGTTTAGCAAAGACAAGGAAGAAGAGGAGATTAGGTCGGTGACGAGGAGATGGGGGATGAATTCGACGGCGAGGTGTCGTGGGCGCTGATGGGTTGGGCTTGGTGATCGAAGAAAAGGAAAAGAAGAAGAAAGAGAAAAAATATGGTGGTGAGGGGGTGCTCTAGAGCTGGCGACGAGAAGGAGGAAGTGACAAGGATGATGGTGGTGGTGGTCCGGTTCAGTCGACGGCGACGGAAGAAGAAGTACGAAAGTAGGTTTCTTGGTTGGTGGAGATCGGAGCTCAGGTGAAGTCTCGGGTTGAGGGGGAGGTGACGACGAGGAATAGGAGGTGGAGATGAGGAGGTGGTGACGACGACGAAGGAAGAGGTGGACGGCGATTGAGTGGCGAGGGCGTAGGTTAGGGCTTAGGCGATGCGAGACGAGAGGAGAGAGAAAGAGAAAGAGAGACGAAGGGAGAGAGAGTGATTTTATATTAATAAATATAAACTTTATAGAGTATGATAATATATATATATATATATATATATATATACATATACATGATATTATTTTTAGGGTAACTAGATAATAACAAAGTACACCAAATTTTTACCCGAATCTTTTTAAAAATATATTTTTGAGAATAATACACATACGTAAAGATTTATGCCATAATGCGATAATATAATATTAAATACATATACCCCCTAATAAGATTTAAATAAAAATATAAAGGTTTAATAAATATTTGGTTATCATATATTTTGGGATTTGAACATAATAGATAGGACCGAAAATAAGATATGGGATGATATACCATGCAATGTTAGTTAGAAAAAATATTCTTTATCCATATCTTGTGATTATAAATAGATATATAAAGATATAAATATATATAGTGTATGTATTATACTGGATTGACGTAGATACACTTTACTGGTAATTATCAGATAAAATCTTGCACCATATTGGGTTCTAAACATGCGGGTTGGGTCGAAAAACCGCTAATACTATATGAATCACTCGCAACCCAAAAATATAAAGGAATTATAAAGCAAGAGTTAAAAATACCAAGTTATACTGTATAAACGTACTAGGGCGTTACATTATACCTAACTACAAAAGAATTCCGTCCTCGAAATTCACTAAACAGGAAAAGGACAAGAAGATACGAATCTAAGGAAAAAGATATGGAAAATTTTGTCGAATCTCGTTTTCACGTTCCCAAGTAGATTCTCCGTGCGAACGATTTCCCCACGAAATGTGTACTAGAGGGATGACTTTATTCTTGAGAACCTTTTCTCGTCGATCCACAATAGCCATTGGTTGCTCATCATAGGTTTTCTCTCACTGTCAGTTCCGAGTGTTCAAGTACATGTGTCTCATCACGAACATACTTGCGAAGTTAAGATACATGAAATATGTCATGAACATCCGCCAAGGATGGTGGTAAAACCAATCGATAAGCTACATCTCCAATACGCTCGATGATATTGAAGGGCCCCACGAATCGAGAACTAGGCTTGCCTCGACTACCAAATCGGATTACTCCTCTTATCAGTGATATCTTCAAGAACACACGATCACCAAGTTCGAACTCCAAAGGTCTTCTTTGAGTATCGTCCCAACTTTTCTGTTGATATTGTGCCACCTTCATATGATTACGGATTAAGTTAACTTTCTCCACAGTCTGCACAATGAGTTCCGGTCCCAACAATTTTCTTTCTCCAACATCATCACAACAAACAGGCGAGCGACACTTACGACCGTACAATATTTCGAATTGAGTCATCTATATAGTTGCCTAAAAACTGTTATTGTATAAAAACTCCACTAAAGGCAAATGATCCTCCCACGAACCCTTGAAGTCCAACGTGCAAGCCCTCAACATATCTTCAAGAGTTTGGATCGTTCTTTTAGACTGCCCATCTGCTTGAGGATGATAGGTCGTACTAAATATCAAACGAGTTCCCAAACTTTCCTATAGACTCCTCCAAAAGTGTGATAGGAACCGAGTATCACGATCGGAACCGAGTATCACGATCAGAAACGATACTCACTGGTACTCCATATAATCTCACAATCTCCTACATGTACCGCTCTGCCAAAGCATCCGTTGACTGACCAACTCGAAAGGGTATGAAATGAGCTGCCTTGGTCAATCGATCGACAATCACCCAAACTGCATTGTTGCCTTTTGGACTCCGCGGTAAAGATTTCACGAAATCTATGGTTATATGTTCCCACTTCTATTGAGGAATTGGAAGTGCTTGCAACAAACCAGCTACCCTTTGATATTCAGCCTTGACTTGCTGACACACCAAGCACCTCAATACGTAGCGAGCAATCTCTCTTTTCATGCCTTCCCATAAAAAATGTTGTCGCAAATCTCTATACATTTTCATTCCCCGGGATGTACTGAATATGTGGAACTATGAGCCTCCTTCATGACTTCTTCACGAACATCTCCTTTAGACACACATAAACGGCTTCCATATCGTAACGAACCATCTTCATGAATCAACAAATCTGTTCGAAGTCCCGCTTCCCCTTGTCCTCGAAATTGCTGTAATATAGGATTCTGCGACTGTGCTGTCTTAATGTTATCGATCAAGGATGATTATACTTGAAATTGCATCAACTGTCCTGAAGAATCTGGTAGTATGATCTCCAACTCTAATCTCTGAAGATCGGCCATATCTCTCTCTGTGCAGTCAACATCCGTATCGTTGGCAACCGACTTAAAGCATCCGGCACTATATTAATTTTCCCCGTATGGTACTTTAGATCAAGATCATAGTCAGCCATCATCTATAACCATCTACGCTGCCTCATGTTGAGCTCTTTCTGTGTGAACACATACTTTAAGCTCTTGTGATCAGTAAATACTTCTACCCTTTCACCCAATAAGTAGTGTCTCCAAATCTTCAGCGCAAAAATCATCGATGTTAGCTCCAAATCATAAGTTGGGTAGTTCTTCTCATGAGTATTCAATTGTATCAACACGTGAGCTATAAACTTCCCATGATGCATCGGAACACATCCCAAGCCTTTCCCAGACGCGTCGCTATGAATTACTTGTCCTCCGGAACCATCTAACACTTTCAGAATAGGAGCGGTGGTCAATCTGTGCTTCAGTGCTTCAAAAGCCGACGCACACTTCTCAGTCCATATGAACGGTACCTATTTTCGTGTTAGCTTGGTCAATGGTTCTGCTATTCGAGTGAAATTCTCCACAAACCTTCTATAATATCCAGTAAGTTCAAGAAAACTTCTGATCTCCCCCACATTTTTTGAAATTGGCCAATCATGAACAACTGCAATCTTTTTGGGATTAACTGCAATCCTATCTCTGGATATAATATGACCCAAGAACTTCACTTATTCGAGCCAAAACTCGCACTTGCTCATCTTAGCATATAACTTTTCTTGTCTAAACGTTTGCAGTGCGATCCTCAAGTGTTCTTCATGCTCTTCTTTGCTCCTCGAATAGACCAGAATATCATCAATGAATAGAACCACGAACTAATCTAGAAATGGCAAAAAGATCCGGTTCATCAAGTCCATAAATATTGGCAGTGCGTTAGTAACTCCAAATGACATCAATAAGTGCTCGTAATACCCATATCGAGTTCGGAACACCGTCTTGCAAATGTCTTCTGCTTTCATCCGAACTTGATGACACCCTGATCGCAAATCTAATTTCAAGAATATTCTCGCGCCACTGAGTTGATCAAATAATTAGCCGATGCGAGGGATTAGGTACTTATTCTTAATAGTCACCCGATTTAACTCTCGATAATAGATGCACATCCTCCGCGTGCCATCTTTCTTCTTGACTAGAAGAACTGGGGTTCCCCACGGTGAACCGCTGCTACGAATCCAGCCCTTCTCTAGTAATTCGGTAACTTGTTTCTTTACCTCTTCCAGTTCCACCGGTGGCATCGGATAATAAGCCTTTGAAATTAGTGTTGCTCCTGTAATAAGATCAATCGCGAACTCCACATCTCGTTTTGGCAGTAAACCCAAGATGTCCTCAAACACATCCATGAAATCCCAAACCGCTACTGGTGCTTCCTCCTCGATTACTTCCATCGACAAAAAAGTGGCACTTGTCGGCCTAGCCTTAAATTCGAATGGTCCGACAGATCTGCTACCTCCTAAGAATATAAACTCTGGATGTCTGAGAATCTGGAAAATCACTTTCTTCGCCCTACAATCAATGTGAGCAAGGAAAATGCCAAGAAAATCCATTCCTAGGACAACATAATAACTACCTGTCTCAATCACCAAGAAATCCGCAAATAGCTCCAATCCGTAAATAACAATTGAGCAACCCTTACACACACTACGAGATATAATTCTCCCATTCCTAGTGTGTATGTCCTAAGAACTAGATAGGGCCGTGCGTGGGACAGAGTGTGCACTAATAAACTTAGACGATATGAAACAATGGAATGCACCAGAATCGAATAATGCCAATGCAGGATAATTATAAACAAGTTGGATACCTGAACAATATCGTCTGACGCTTTGGCCTCCTTGGTGTAGGGTGTTTTTCGTCACCCCATTAAGATGGGAATACACGCGCGCTTGTCAGTCATACTACAGATTCTCCCTGTCTAGGGTAGGCTGGGGTTTATTGATTGTAGGGATCCGAATCCCCGGCAACCACGGACTAAACTGTCGTTAATTACCTCTCGCCTTTGGAGCGAGGGAACCTCCCGATTAACGAGTTAAACTGGTCATGCGAACTCAATGTGCAGTGTTGTGTTTTGAAGGGGTTTTGGATATATCGAGGGCCCCGCAGAGTTTTTACGGGGGTCCCGCTATCCGGATAGCGGGCTGGGGGGTTAAGGGGGCTAGCAACCCCCTTGTGGGGTGCGGGGCAGCGCCCCGTTAGAAATATTTTTCTAACGGGGGAGGTATTTTTAGTGTGGAGTATGTGTGTATGTGTATGTATGTGTGTGTGTGTGTGTGTGTGTGTGTGTATAAGGGAAAAGGGCATCCAAAAGATGTGTGGAAGAAAGCGCTCGGGCGCTAGCGCTTCGAGCGCTAGCACCTCACGTGCTAGGCACGTGGGCGCTCGGGCGCTAGCGCTTGGGGCGCTAGCGCTTTGAGCGCAAGGGCGCTAGCTCCCCACGTGCCAGGCACGTGGGCGCTAGCGCTCTGAGCACTAGCGTTTTGAGCGCAAGGACGCTAGCGCTTTGGGAGGCAAAAAGGACTTAGTCCCTGCAATAGGAGTTGTACTCTCAGAAAGTAACACTTATTATTATTATTTTTTTTTTTTTGTGTGTGTGTGTGTGTGTGTGTATATATATATATAGATGAGGAGTTAAACTCCTAGGATATTTTGAGGCTGATGAATGGGCTTCTCCCCTTGAGCCCTGGATCTTCCCCAAAGTAGGGTTTCTGAAGATGGGTCTCCTTCTTCTTCCTGTCGTTTGTCCGGATCTTGGTAAAAGGGGGTGAGACTTAAAATTCTCCCCTTTTTGAGATCTAATAGCAGATCCAAGTTCCTCTTTGTGGGTTTTGTGGTGAAAATTATTTAGTTTTGGAAAAGGGAGAGTAAAACTCTTGATTTAATTCAAAAGAAAGAAGAAGATTTTAGAAACTTGAGGAAGGAGAAAGAGGCATAGGCCCTAATTTTTGGGGAATGAAAAGTATATCTTTTATTCATCATCATGTTGCCTTATATAGGCTTACATTTTTACATATAGCCCATTGGGCTTTACAAAATGGTATTTTGCCCATCCCATGGCTCATGTGTCATTTCTTTTTGCACATAAATCATGGGCTTTACAAAAATTTGGATTTATGCCCATTCATACATAAAAAAAATTACATTAAAATTATTTATTACATGATTTTATGTCGGCATGGGGAGGCTGGCTGCGGGCTCGACTTGGGCATGGGCCCGCTTGACCTGGGCTTGGGCCCACCTGGCTTGGGGTTGACCTTGACTTTGACTTGGTCAACCAGGGTGCAATTTTCGACTTCAACAAAGTGCTCCCCATCAATAAATGCACACCACATATGTGAGTTGTGTGCATGAAATTGATGGATCTTCTTTCACATAGAGGCGGCTTGCTTTGGTTCCCACTTTTTGGGATGCACTGCCTTTTTTACGACATGGACGGTCGACGCGTCTCCGAGACGGAGTGTCCGTGGTAGATGTTTCCTTGGCCCGGAGTGATCTGGTTCCTGCTTTGTAGGAAGCCTGCACTGCCCTTTTTACGACATGGACGGTCGACACTCTGGTCCGGAGCGATTTGGTCCCCGCTTTGCAGGAAGCCTGCACTGCCCTTTTTACGACATGGACGGTCGACGCTTGACGTGTCTCCGAGACGGAGTGTCCGTGGTAGACGTTTCCCTGGCCCGGAGTGATCTGGTTCCTGCTTTGTAGGAAGCCTGTACTGCCCTTTTTACGACATGGACGGTCGACGCTTGCCCGATTTGTGGGAATTCTGCACTGCCCTTTTTACGACATGGACGGTCGACGCTTGCCCGATTTGTGGGAAGACTACACTTCCCTTTTTACGACATGGACGGTCGACGCTTGCCCTATTTGTGGGAAGCCTGCACTGCCCTTTTTACGACAAGGACGGTCGACGCTTGCCCGATTTGGTGGGAAGCCTGCACTGCCTTTTTTGCGACATGGACGGTCCACGCTCTGATCCGGAGCGATTTGGTTCCCGATTTGTGGGAAGCCTGCACTGCCCTTTTTGCGACATGAACGGTCGACGCTTGACGCATCTCCGAGACGGAGTGTCCGTGGTAGACTTTTCCCTGGCCCGGAGTGATCTGGTTCCTGCTTTATAGGAAGCCTGTACTGCCCTTTTTACGACATGGACGGTCGACGCTTGCCCGATTTGTGGGAAGCCTGCACTGCCTTTTTTGCGACATGGACGGTCGACGCTTTCCCGATTTGTGGGAAGCCTGCACTGCCCTTTTTACGACATGGACGGTCGACGCTTGACGCGTCTCCGAGACAGAGTGTCCGTGGTAGATGTTTTCCTGGCCCGGAGTGATCTGGTTCCTGCTTTGTAGGAAGCCTGTACTTCCCTTTTTACGACATGGACGGTCGACGCTTGCCCGATTTGTGGGAAGCCTGCACTGCCCTTTTTGCGACATGGACGGTCAACGCTTGATTTGACTTGCTCTGCTTCTTGCAGTGTCAGGGGTGAACTTGACTTGCTCCGCTTCTTGCGGTGTCGAGATTGGATTCTGACTTGCTCCGCTTTTTGCGGTGTCGAAGTTGAAGTTGACTTGTTGATTGTGATTTGGGTTGACATCAGCGTCGCTATACTGGAATATGGTACCATGAGCGAATCATCATCTGTCATGAGAGGATTTGGGGATTTTGGTTTTTGTTTGGCATCAGTATCGCTACACTGGAATATGGTACAAGGAGCGAATCAACATTTGTGTATGCTTATTAGAAAGCGATGGCTTAGGAGACAGGTTTTAGGTCCCTATCACCTAAGACTTTTCAATTTTGTGAGCCGTAAGGGTCTCACAAAGCATTTTCTCCCTACGGGTCGTAAGGATCCCGTAGGTGTATTTTCTCCTTAGGAGTCGTGGGGACTCCCAAGTTTGTTGCTCCTTTTTGAGTCGTAAGGATCTCACGCGGGAATTTTCTCCTCACAAAGTTGAGAGGACTTTGCGAGTGCATGTCATCTCTTTTTCACGAGTTTGCGCCCTTTCGGGTTTTCACAAACTCGCCGGCAGTCTTGCTGTTTTTACTCACGGAGCCCTTTCGGGTTTTCATCCGTGCCCATTTTGCTTGTAGACATACCTTTTTTTTTTGAATCTTCACCGCCGGTGGGACTTTTGAATGCGGTCTCGCCGGTAGGACTTGGGAGAGATTGGGATCATTTTACGCCCGTGGATTGTATACGGTTTTGCAGGATGTATGATCCAGACCGTAGGGCCGGAAAAATTTTAGGACTTTGTCGGCGTCTGCATCGCTGCACTGGAATATGGTACCAGGAGCGACTCATCATTCGCCATTGGGATTTGAGTTTAGAATTTGGTTGGCGTCTGCATTGCTACACCGGAATATGGTACCTGGAGCGACTCATCATTCGCCCTTGGGAATTTGAATTTTGGACGGCGTCTGCATCGCTGCACTGGAATATGGTACCAGGAGCGACTCATCATTCACCGTTGGGATTTGAGAAATTTGGAATTTTGGTTGGCGTCCGCATCGCTGCACTGGAATATAATACCAGAAGCGACTCATCATTCGCCATTGGGAATTTGAGTTTTGGACGGCGTCTGCATCGCTGCACTGGAATATGGTACCAGGAGCGACTCATCATTCGCCCTTGGGATTTGAGAAATTTGGAATTTTGGTTGGTGTTTGCATCGCTGCACTGGAATATGGTACCGGGAGCGACTCATCATTCGCCTTTGTTTTGTTCGTTTTTTTTTCGTTTTTTGTTTTACCGCGATTGCTCTATCATTTCAGCTTTTCTTATTGCGAAGGTCGCGATTGCCCTATCATTTCGGCTTTTATTCGCGGTTGCCCCATCATTTCGGCTTTATTTTCATTTTTATTTTTGCTCGCTGATTTTTATTGCAAGTTGCTCCATCATTTCGGCTTTATACACACACACACACACACACATTTTTACATCCTCAGTTTAACGACTTAGAGGTCGATTATTCCCAGTTTAATGACATGGTGGTCGGCTATTCCCAGTTTAATGACATGGTGGTTGACTGGTGTTCCCAGTTTAATGACGTGGTGGTCCTCTTTGCTTATCCCAGCTCCTTGAATTTTGATCTTAGCGGAGCTGTGTTGATGACCGTAGCTCTGTGGCTTGCCGATACATCCGAGGACTGTGAGGTTTTTCCAAGCTTGTATTGGTCCTCTGCCCAATCTTTGAAAACACAGCAGTCTTCAATGGTATGACTCACCACCCTATGGTATGGGCAGTATACGAGATTGCCGGTCATATTCATTTCATGTGGCCTCTTCGGAATAGGCAATTGCAGACCGTTGTTCAAGGCTTCCTCGAATATATTGCGGACCTCATCCCTCCTGAAGGAGTACACCTTCTTCTTTCTCTCCATTAGAGTAGGCGCCTTACTAATGCTAGTCCTTGAGGCCGATGAGTCTTTGGTTTGCCCTTTTTAGATAATGGCATATGTCTGGGAGGATTAGGTTCCCGAAAGGCTTCGGTCTCCATTTGTATGAAATCGGCGGTCATAGCTTGACTGTTTGCTAACATGCCTTTAGACAGTTCTATCTCTCCCGTCTTGTATTGCCTTTCGACCCAATCTTTGAAGACGAAGCAGTCCTCAATGGCATGACCTATCATTCTGTGATAGGGGCAATATTTTGTGTCGTCGGTCATATTCGCTTCTTGCGGTCTCTTTGATTCTGGCAGTTGTAGACCGTTTCTTAGGGCGTCTTTGAATATTTTACGGATTTTTTCCCTTCTGAAGGAATAGACCTTATCCAGCTTCTCTTTCAGTGGAGATTCTCCTCCGGTGTATGTATCGGAGGGACTGGAGGCTGATCGCGGCAGTTTTTCGCGAAGGCGCTCCGCTCTTAGGTTGAAGGGGGTATCAGTTGGCTGCCTCCGGGTATCAATCCCTGACTCATGAACCAAAATTTGATTCTGTTGTAATTGCAATCGGACGACTTGGGTCGCGAGATCTGCCACGACGTTTGCCAATTCGTCGACCTTAGATTGTACCTTGGCTAACTCCTCATCCCTGTCCTGAAGCTGCCTCTGAAGCCATCGGAATAATGCTTGTTCTGTAGTTCCGGTTATGACAACCGGGTCATCCTTATTGCCTGAGCTCAATTCTGCAGGAACCCCAGGCTCTTTTGGCTTATCAGCCTGAGCGAGCTCTTCGTCATTTAGACCGAGTTGACGTTGGGTAGCGTCCACCGTATCATCACCCTGGCTGTGAAGCATAGGAGGGTTCGTTTCTTCATGTCCGACCATGTAGACAGTGTGGACCGCATATCCAGCCGTCTCATTATCTTTGGCGGGATGACCCCGTTCCTCGAACCTTATGAAGTTCAGCCTAGTAGGAGCCCTAGCTCTTTTGTTGAATCTATACCTGAGCCTTTTCTTCCTCAGCTTCTCGATTTTGAAGGCTTGGCGGGCATCCGTTATCCGGGAAGCCATTGTGAGTCGATTAGCGGGGAGCTTAGAGAAGACACCCGATCGAACAGTTGTTAGGGGCACCGTCGGAGCTTGCTCGAGACGCGTTGTAGCTTTGTTGGTGTTGATAGCCTTGCCCCCAGCTGGGGCCAAAGAAAGTCGTTCATACACCGACTTGTGTTTGGGTAGTGGTGCCCTCAAGATCACCACATTTGACCTCTTGCCTTTCGAGGCCGATTTGTCTGTTACCGGAGCTTGAGGAGCTGGAATGGCGTTAGCTGGCATGAACAGAATAGAGCCGAACTGTAGCAGCGGCTCCTCCCACTGTCGCCCAAGACTGGCCGGGAGGACCGTCCTGGAGTCCATCTTCATCGTGTAGGAGATGGGAGCTAAGTTCATCTTTGGAGACATTGTTGAAAATTGATTGCTTGGAAAACTGCATGAAAGAGCATTATTTTAGTATAAACATCGATATGTATATTGATTGAGTTCGCATGAATGCTTAACCTGAAATATAGGAGGAGAGATAGGTCCCACCGGGCGTGCCAGAATCTCTAGGGTGTTTTTCGTCACCCCATTGTGATGGGAATACGCGCGCGCTTGTCAGGCGTACTACAGATTCCCCCTGCCTATGGTAGGCTGGGGTTTATTAATTGTGGGGATCCAAATCTCCGGCAGCCGCGGACTAAGCTGTCATTAATTACCCATCTCCTTTGGAGCGAGGGAACCTCCGATTAACGGGTTAAACTGGTCATGCGAACTCAATGTGCGGTGTTGTGTTTTGAAGGGGTTTTGGATATATCGGGGGCCCCGCAGAGTTTTTACGGGGGTCCCGCTACCCGGATAGCGGGCTGGAGGGTCAAGGGGGCTAGCAGCCCCCTTACGGGGTGCGGGGCAGCGCCCCGTTAGAAATTTTTTTCTAACGGGGGAGGTATTTTTAGTGTGGAGTATGTGTGTGTGTGTGTGTGTGTGTGTGTGTGTGTGTGTCACGCCCCGCTTCTCAGAGTACGCTAGATTGGGCACGTGACATAGCCAACCATGCTACCTGTGGGTAGGAAGTATCCATCCACAGTCACATTACGGCTGTAGAGATATCAAGAACAAGATAAAACTATCTAAAACATGTCCATAATCCAGAATAACAGGAGTCAATAATAAATAAATGCGGAAGCAAATGATCCAATACAAATAACTGAAAAGTGTGTCCCATAATGCGGGCTCACATCAGGAAATAAATGCAGGAAATAAAACTAACTACTACTGAACTCACAGCTCAGCCTGCTGGCTGAATTACTCCTGCTCGGACTGCAACAGCGGTACGGAATCTGGGCCATGCAAAACCCAGACGTCAGCGCGTCATGTCATCAAGTAATATAATATGAACAGTGTAGCAGGCAATGTAATATAAACATGAATACAGCAAGAATAACAATAATATGAATCATACCAGTACAGGGTAGCGTGCAGTGGGTAAACTAAACTGTTCTATCAGGTTTTCTATTCTAAAGTCTTTGAAATCAATTTGGGTAATCCTCCATGTAACTCAAAGAATATGTCCCATTACCCCCCGGGACCACGGATCAGGAATATGTGAACCAATAGTGGTTCTGTCCCGTTACCCCCCGGGACCACGGATCAGGAAAATGTAAGAGTCACGAATGGCTCTGTTCCGTTACCCCCCGGGACCACGGATCAAGTAATACCCTTTTAAGTTACACTTTAGTTTACAATTTTGATTTTCCCATACCCCCAAGCTATGTATGTCGAGTCAGGTATTCAGTAATCAAGAACTAATGCCAACACAGAATCAGGTAACAGCAGGTTTGTCTGGATAGACAACAGGAATGGTCCATGAGGACTACATGTCAGGTTTGTTGGCATTAGGCACGAGATCAGGTAACAGGTCAGGTCATGGTACATCAGGTCAAGTCAATAGTAAACGGTACAATACCATGTGTGACAATGTCAATCAAGAGTGTACGGTACCATGTCATGTCAAGTAGGAAGTGTAACAGGTCATGTCAGGAAGCACAAGATGTCATGTGGGTGCTCATAATCAAACTAACATAAGCATGTGTATAAATAAACAAGCATGCGTACTATCAGAACAATAAACTGGAACATGTAATATGATATGCAAATAGATGTAATTTCAAGGATATGGATGCACAGTTATCGATTAGGGTTGCATTTATAGTTCCAATATTAATTAGGATGCAATTTATTAAATATGGAGTGTTAATATCACATTATTATGTAGTAATGTGATCTATGGATGCAATTATATGTATCCTAAATGCGATGGATGCAAACGGGTATCCGAAAAGTTATAAAACTATAAAATGGTAATGTGGGATGTACAACTAAGCAATATGTGATATAAAGATTGATATAATAATATTAATATGGATAGCATATTCAAAGCAATTAATAACTATAAAAGTGGTATTGATTAACCATGCACAAGAAAGTTCTGTTCAGAAATTCAGCGTCACCCTAATTTATAAAATAGCTTAAAAATAACAAACGTTCTCCAAAAGGTACGTGTCTTATACCAAAACAAAGATAATTCAATAAGGTTTTCAATTTTATAAGTATAAGCATCGCAGGTTTTCCCTACAAAAGGTTATGAACATTCGAAGTTGAAAGTTTGCTGCTGGAATTTCCCTGGACAGCAGTTTAGAGACGTGTTCATTTGCATTTTACGTTATTTAAACAATTTATTTTGCAAGTAAATATTTCATAGAGTTATAGTATTCTGAGTTAACTTCGTAACGAACTAAAGAACATATACTAATGATTTTTCTATAATTTATAATGAATTTTATAAGATAAGGTGTACAGTAAATTTCAGATTTGTCATATCCGATTTTTCAACGACGTTTCATGTGCAAACTATAAGATTTTCAAATGTATAACATTATAAAATGCAGATTATAAACTAATTAAAGATAATAATAATAAATATTACGACGATATATATTTTAAATGATATGGTTGCAGTATAATGTAATCTAGTATGTCACAAGATAAGTTTTCATGATCTAGATTTAATATGATATAAACGGATGCAAACGGAACATCGAAACGTTATAAAATTAAACATGGGGCACTAGATTTAAACTATAGGTATGGTATTTATTTAAATAGGTATAAAATGAATTATATAGCATGTAGCAAGATTAACTTGCCTCGATGGGTCGCGAATCGGGAAAACGGAACGTTAACCGTCGGCGGGGAAAACTCGCGACGGACGCACAGTTCACGGAATGAACCCAAACGATGAACAAAGGAACCACACGGGTCGGGGTACCTCGCTGGAACGTCGAGAAGCGTCACCGGCACGACGGAATTCCGGCAACAAAAGAACAGTTAAAAAAAAAGAGAAACGAGACATGAAGCAAGAAGAGAAAGAATGATAAAGAGAAGTACGAGAGAATATATGAGGGGGAGAGAGAGAGAAAGTGGAGAGAGAGAGAGAAGAGGGAGAGAGAGAAAGTGGGGCCCACGGGGTTAAAGGGGAGGTTGCGATTGGCTGAGAGAATAAATTGAGAAGGATATAAAAGATTGTGAAAATATTATATGGTTAACTTAAAGATTTAAAAGATAGGTAATGAACAGTGAGATATCAGGTTAGTTAGAAAAATATATGCGATGGTCTTAATAATATTAAAATTTGGGATTTTGGCGCCAAATAAAACATTTCCAAATCGCGCCCGAGTCGAGTCCAAAAATTTGAAATTGAAATAATAGGATTTTAACCGGGATCCAAATTTTAAAATTAAGTGTTTTATGATTAAAAGCATACCCCCAAAACGGACACATGTACGCACGCGTAGCCGTCCAAACTCGCCCGTTTCACTGAACGGGACGAGAACACAATGCACGGACGCTACCATGAGGTTAGGGGTGTCAAGTAGGCCAAGATGAATATTTTCAATTTTATTTTAGATGCCAAAATTTGTTATATGTAGAAATGACTTTGCCGGGTAAATTTTACAGTAAGCAACAAACAAGCAAGTTAAATGAAATGAGTACCACATTATACTCAAACGGTAACTGAAAATAGTAGCATTGGGCTCTGGTGTTACAGTATGTATATATATATATATTTAAGTAAAAAGGGCATCCAAAGGATGCGTGGGAGAAAGCGCTAGCGCTTCGGGCGCTAGCGCCTCACGTGCCAGGCACGTGGGGGCTCGGGCGCTAGCGTTTGGGACGCTAGCGCTTTGGGCACTAGCGACCTATGTGCCAGGCACGTGGGCGCTCGGGCGCTAGCGCTTTGAGCGCAAGAGCGCTAGCGCTTCACGTGCCAGGCACGTGGACGCTCGGGCGCTAGCGCTCGAGGCACTAGCGCTCTGAGCGCAAGAGCGCTAGCGCTTTGGGAGGCAAAAGGGACTTAGTCCCTGCAATGGGAGTTGTACTCCCAGAAAGGAACACTTATTATTTTGTGTGTGTGTATGTATATATATATATATATATATATATATATATATATATGAGGAGTTAAACTCCTAGGATATTTTGAGGCTGATGAAGGGGCTTCTCCCCTTAAACCCTGGATCTTCCCCAAAGTGGGGTTTCTGGAGATGGGTCTCCTTCTTCTTCCTGTCGTTTGGCCGGATCTTGGAAAAAGGGGGTGAGACTTAAAATTCTCCCTTTTTGTGATCTAATGGCAGATCCAAGTTCCCCTTTGTGGGTTTTGTGATGAAAAACTATTTAGTTTTGGAAAAGGGAGAGTAAAACTCTTGATTTAATTCAAAAGAAAGAAAAAGGTTTTAGAATCTTGAGGAAGGAGAAAAAGGCACATGCCCTAATTTTTGGGGAATGAAAAGTATATCTTTTATTCATCATCATATTGCCTTATATAGGCTTACATATTTACATATAGCCCCTTGGGCTTTACAAAATGGCATTTTGCCCATCCCATGGCTCATGTGCCATTTCATTTTACATATAAGCCATGGGCATTACAAAAATTTAGCTTTATGCCCATTCATGCATAAAAAAAATTACGTTAAAATTATTTATTACATGATTTTATGTTGACATGGGGAGGCTGGCCACGGGCTCGACTTGGGCATGGGCCCGCTTGACTTGGGCTTGGGCCGATCTGGCTTGGGGTTGACCTTGACTTTGACTTGGTCAACCGAGGTGCAATTTTCGACTTCAACACTTGGCCGCCAAGGTGAAGGCCCATGTCTGATTAGGCCTCTGAGAAATCTATTTCTGCCCATAAGTCCGCTTCTGCGGTGGTTTTTGAACATCATCTCTCAATCGTAGTTTTGAAGGGCATGTACTAATGATATGGTCAGCTGATCCAAAAATTAAACAAAGTCCGAGCTTCCTTCGACACTCTTTCTGCGTGTGACTGGGTAGACGGTAAAAGTCACAAATCGTAGTCTTTTTCTGATCTGATACAAAAGTCTTCTTCATAGTTAATGTCCCTTGTTTGTTTACCGAAATGCCTCTACATCCAAGAACTCTGGTTGGCGCAAACGTAGTCTTCCACACTACAACCTCTTGCTGTACATTGCCCTTTACCTTTACCGATAAACTCTGCTGCTCCCTGGCCGTCTTAAGAACTTAGGAGAAGGTGGTCAATTCCAGCGATATGACGTGTCTCTGAATCTCCACATCCAAGCAACGTATAAACCGCCTTGCCCTATCTGCCTCGTTGCCAACCAAGGGCTTCGCAAAATGACTAAGTTGGGTCCATTCAGCCGCATGAGTATCAACGAATCCGCCATTCTACTTCAAGCTAATAAACTTCTCTTCCATTTCTTCTCAAGCAAACTGCGGAAAAAATTTCTCCAAGAAACTTCGCAAAAAGTTCGCTCAGCTGATTGGCTTGGTCAAATGGGTCTCCTCAACAAGCCATCACTCGCGAGCGTAATCTACTAATTGGATGCATACTACATCCACCCTTTTCTCATCTGGAATCTGCGCGGCAACAAGTGGGTTCTCTATATCAACTAGTCACTGCTCCGCTGGCAATGGCTCTTTTAATCCTGAAAATGTGGATGGACCGAGCTTCCTTAATTCCACCACTGTGCTTTCACGCTGTGTTGGTCTGGGGGCTATTGCCCTCTTAGCTACTGTGACAACAGTCTGTTAGACCGTCCTCAGACCCTCTTAGAAAGTCTCGGCCAACTACTGGTTCAGCTCAGTTTGACACTTATGGTTTTCAAACATACCACGTACGACTCTAAATAATGCGGCGTTATCCACACGCCTCTGGTATGACCGCAAATCTTTATCTGCCATGATTCTGAAGCCAAGAACGCTGAAAGGATTAGCAACGATAAACATGATTCAATAAACAAGAAGTCGATAAACTATAAATTCAAGACCGGTGATTGGTTGTGAAATCGTGTCTATGTGATGTAAATACCGCAATTAATAACGATGTCGCAGTAGCTAACCGATAGTGAGTACGGGTCGTTCGCAGGGAAACGGTGAACTGCTTTTTTGTTTTAGACGAGTTGATAGAAGAAAGGTGGATTTGTTGTCGTTTTATACTTAAAAATTTATAATAGAAGAGCTTGTATGGTTTATACGATTTAGTAGTTAATGGATGGAGTTTCTTAAAATAATTCTTATCTTTTAATTATTTAATACTAGAAAAATAGCGATGAATGTGGATTAGGGTTCTTGGAGGGAATTAGGGTTTCCCACTACTGACCCTTGTCCTTCCATTGATCTCTATTTATCTCAAGCGCTTAACAAAAAAATTATTAATGAATCTCGAATCATGGTCGTGACTATCATGAATTGATGTCACGCACGATAAGAGGGTTAACATTCATTTTTCTAAAGTTTATAAAAATTAAATCTTAAAAGTAGTTACTGATTTTGATCATCCATTATTTCTATCCTATCCTACAAACCCTAACAAGTGAGAATTTACTTGCTCATTAGGATCATCGAAGTAGAAGAAAGGTGGAAGAATACGGAACCCATAATTAAAATTAAAAACACAGAAAGTAAATGCAGAATATAATTGCAGAAAGTAACGCGGATAGTAAATGCGACAAAATTAAAAAATAGAACTACCTTTATTAATCAACTAGTGCATTACAAAATTGCTTGCTGAAAAAGTAAATTACAAAAATCCTAGTTGCTCGCTAGATCTCTCTCAATCGATGGATAGATGAATTCATATGTATGAATGTTCTTCTTTGATAGACAGTTCTCGGTCCTTTTTATAGTCTCTGAAATTAAAAAGCCTAGATGCCATATTGAAGTATGTGAAATTACTATCATGCCTCTAAAACTTCACATCCAACGACTACCATCAGACCGAGGAACCGCCGCCCTTATCCTTGTTTGATCGCGGATCCGCTGCCTTGTTGAAGGGTTGTGCTTCCAAATTTCTTATGTCTTTTCTTCTCGATTTTTGGAGATCCTTCTGATAAAAATATTCTAAAAATATTGCTCTTAGTCTCTGCCATTGCTAGATTCTTTGATTTTCTCCTAATATTCGGCAGATTTGGTTTTGTAATCCGATTTGATGTGGATCACCTCCTTGTATTCTAGACCTGAGCTAATATTTTATAATACCTGCACAATATCTCAAATCATATTGTTAGTAGCATTTATTTTATTTGAGATATTATTCCAACAAATTATATGATATGATATCTTAAAAATATTGGGTAGAAATATTTGATATGATATGCATATTTTAATAATAATCTCATGTATATTTTATTTAAATATGATATGCATATATTTTCCTTAATTATATTAATTATATATGAATAAACATATGACAATAATTTTTTTACAAATAAACACAGATATGTTCTCTATTTACAATTAGCACCTTTAGTAGTAAATAATATTAAGGAAAATAACCATACAAATGTGCAATAAATTTGACTCATCAAATACCTTCAAACTTATCTTTGATCGTCCCGAGCAAATTATTTTATTAAACAGAAAAAGAAAAAACCTAGTATACTTTCGTAGGCAACACGATTGCACTTAGCTCGGGTAACAAGCTTTTAAATTTCTAGGTATTCCTAGTAGGAGAAGTATTGTCTTCTGAGGGTTTTCAGCGGATTCCACCCACAAAATCCCAAATTAAAAGAAAGAAGACAAAAATTACATGCAAAGATAAGGAACATATAAAAGAAAAAACATGAAAATAAGTGTTTCAATCTATACTGGTTTTTTAGTTGTCATGAGCCATATCTTAATGGTCTTTCAAAAGATTTCAGAAATCACATCATCTCTCAATAAAATATTGTCTTTAGTCTTCATTCCTATCTTTCCTCCAAATATCGATCATATACTCTTACGTGTGTGTAAAAGACATCCCTACATTTGGAGAATTCAATTCAAGCTATCATACCCTTTATCCATCTTCCTTAGTAATTTTTAGTCGGTAATATTTTTAGATGGATTTACTCACACATTCTTCATGCGATCGTTAATACTTCTTGAGGTACCAACCAACCATTACCGAATGTGCTTACTTATTAAGGTGTACTTAACAATATCCTAGTCTTGCAACACCTAAGACTTAGCAGTAACTCCCAAACCAATTGGTCTAAGGCACTAGATGATAAGGCACCCTCGCTATATATATTTTTTTATGCTGCCTTAAGTAATTACAAAACCAGTGTTCATTTTTCTTCACCATTTATTTTATGTGTCATTTATATTTTGTTAATTTTTTCTTTCATACTAAGGTTTTTAGACAAGAGTATATCAAGGTATCCTCTACTATCCCAAGTTTTAAGATATGTGCAAGTGCGTAGAGTAAGGTATCAATGTTCAGAAATTTGGACTCAAGAATATGGACTATTTTTCAGACTTATTTCTATCTGCAGACTAGTAATTTCTTCATCTTACTAACCCTTAGGACAACAGCTCATGACCACGTATTACTAGCTTCATTTTAAAATATCTAATTTTCTTGCTTTTTTTAAATCTTTTCCTTTCTTTCATATGTATTTTTCACTTTCTAACTTTTAGTTTCAAAATTTATACAATACAATATTTACATATGATGCGTACAAACCATCCATACAAACCGTCCCCCCAAACTTGTTTGTAGCAGTATCCTCATTGATGTTGTCCTGTAAGCTCAAAACCTGAAAGTTAGGAGGAACAGTTCAATAAGATGGTATAAAGAAGGGGTCAAGAGTGAATGACAGTGAAATTTCCCCCAAACTTGTTCTTAGCTCACAATCGTGCAAAAATTTATTTTCTTTCAAGAGCCCAAATATTTTTCTTCTCCCCCCCAAACTTGAGTAAAACAGTGTTTTCATTACTAAGCGTTGAAATTCAACATAAGAGGGGGGTAAATATTATCGATCTACTCAAAGCTTTACAAAGACCAAAAGTTAAAACCAATCATTCAAATATTTTATCTAGGTAACACCATGGTTGGTAGAAGATCGTGTAACAGACAGACGTGAAGAAGACTCGAGACTGTATAAGAATGAAGGTTGTATCATGTCTCAAGTAGAAGAAATAGAAATAAGAGTATCAATAAGAGATGAAGTGGGGGGTAGATAAGAGGTGTAATCGAAAAGTTTTACGTCTCGGTTGGTAGAGACGAAATGTAAATGTGAATGAAAACGAGAATGTGAAAGATAAGGAATAGGTGAAATATTCGCATTCTCGTATATGATAAAAAGAAAGGGTGGGGTTCAAATTCTTCGACCTCCAAGGGAGGCACACGAATTTCCGCTGGAGGTCGATTCATCACAGCATCCAAGTCTTCATGGAACGCGGGTTCTTCGGCGAAAATACTTTCAAAACTTTCATCGATATTCTGAATGATGATCTCATCGGAAAGAAAAGAATCAGTGTCCATATTAGTGGAATAGGCAGATTCACTAGGAAGGTTGAAAGTTTCAAGGTTAATGTGTTGCGCACCAGAATTCAAAACACTCGATTCATCAGAAATTATGGATATAGGAGACTCGAAAAGCTTGTCTGCCTTATCCTTAAAAGAGTCTAACTCGAGTAGTCTTTCAAGAATCATAGAACTCGAAATATCGAAGTATGGTTCAACAAATCCCGGTGGAATTGAAAGAAGATGAGAAGGACCAAAGAAAGTGTGTAATGAAATGGGTAAACATACTTGGGTGATGAGAATTGTTGAACCAGATGTGGGGGATGAAGGCTGAATATCGTTTTGCATATCGGATAGGTCGGTGGTAAGAATAGGATCAGCTAAATGCACAGGAAGATGTTCACATTCAATAGAAGGGACATGATGGGTCAGGAAATCCAACTCATCCAACATAGCGAGTTCATATTCAAAAATATTCTCATCACCGATCTCACTAGCACTTTCAGTCAAATCAAATGAATTATTCTTTAAAAATTCATCAATTACATTATCTTCAATCGATAGATCACTTGGTTCACTTGAAATGGTGTAAGGCTCTCTTTCACACTCACGATTGGGCAAGTCAAACATGTTATTCTCGGGCATCTCATCAATTAGATTATTAAGCGGTTGATCATCAAATACATTCGGTTGGAGGTCAGCATGGAAGGTGTTGAGATCAAAAGAATTGGTTCTGGTTTGACTGGGGGGAATCCCAGGTTCTTTCTCACTACCCACTTCCAACTCTATTTCAAGACTAGACATGGTTTGTGAAGAAGTTTCAATGAAGAATTCTCTTTGAACCGTGGAACTTCCTAATTGATGCTCAAAAGCAATGTCTGGATCAGGTGCAAAAGTTGAGTAAGGTTGGAATGTGTTTAATTGTTGGCTACGGACAAGTTCAATATATTCTGCAATATAAATAGGTTTACGAATTGTCATATTAGCCTCAAGAGAAGTATCAACATAAGAGGGTGTGAAAATTTGGTGCTATTAATAAGAGTTAGAAGAGTGTATCCAATTTTCATAAATAGGATTAGGATCAACATTGTGATATGAAGTAGATTGAGATTGTGTGGTTAGTTGGCGATGGCTATTGCAATTTGCTCAGCATGGTCATAGGTGTAAAAGTTGCCTTATTCGCCTCAAAAGGAGTATCAACATTTTCATATGGAAATGATTGTAATTGTTGTCCTAAGGTTTTTGGATCAGTGAAAGGTTTGAAACATTGGCTACGATTCGCAATATGCTCAGCAATGGATATGGGTTTAGAAGTTTCCTCACTAGCCTTAAAAGGATTATCAACAGAAGAAGGTGGTGAATTTTTAAGTGGTTGCTAGAAATTTGAGTGAGGTATCCAACTGTTATTTCTAGCGCGTTCTATCCTATCCCTTAAATAAATGGTGGGGTCAGAATTTGTACCAAAGAAATAACAATAATAAGAAATATCTGGTTGTTTATAGCAAAATTCGTCAAGAGTTCGTCGGTTTAGGGTACCCATCATAAGAGAATGAAAAGAAAAGATGGTGAAATAGTAATTTTTATTTTCGAAATTGTTTTGCTTTGAAATAGAGACTCGACTCAATCAATCATAAATGTGCACAAACAATCCCTAGAGTTAGGATCATCTAGGTCAAATCACTAGATCGCTCCTAGATTTCCAAAGGACAACGGGTCTAATTAAGTAAACCACTTTTCTTAGTCACACCTGTCTTAGACACCACAAGAAAAATGCGGATAAACAATAAATTGCCCATGACCCTCTTTTGTCCTAATTGAGCGCGACTATTCTTAGAGGCTTGGTTTATATATTTTTTATTAATATAGGATGATAGTATACTCGTTTGTGATTCGTGGGGCCTAGGAAGGGTGATGAAATCCCCACCTAATCTGAATTTGGGTTTCTTGCCTCCTTAATGTCCGTTTTAAATATGCAAAACAAACCAAAATCTAAAACACGCAAAAAGATTTTTAGCGGCGCTGTTTGCAAAGAATCCTGTAGGTAAAAACAGTTTATTGGGGTTTTAGAGGAGAGAGCAAGATTATAGGATAAAACCAAAAAATTTTAGGGGCTTAATTGCACACTATGGCCGCGCTTCCGCCGCCAAGAGCTTGTTTGGGCCGCTGTGCGCCACCGTTTGATGAAATCTCCCCTTGAAATTTTGGCACCACACTCTAATACTTCTCTACTCCTATTTGATAATCTATGAATCTCTATTGGTTCGCTCTAAGTACTTCAGATTTCTTGTAAAACTAGCACAAAAATCGTTAAAAATACAAAATGCGGTTTTTTATTTTTATTTTTATTATTATTTTTATGTTCTCTTGTTTTATAGTAGAAATCAACCTGAATAATAAGAAAAATAATTACGACCGTTTTCCCGGCAACGGCGCCATTTGATTGGTTGTGAAACTGTATCTATGTGTTTAAATACCACAATCAATAACGGTGTCGCAGTAGCTAGCCGATAGTGAGTACGGGTCGTCCGCAGAGAAACGGTGAACTGCTTTTCTTGTTTTAGACGAGTTGATAGAAAAAAGGTGGAATTGTTGTCGTTTTATACTAGAAAGGTTTTAAAAATTTATAATAGAAGGACTTGTAGGGTTTATATGATTTAGTAGTTAATGGATAGAGTTTTTAAAAATAATTCTTTTTATCTTTTAATTATTTAATACTAGAAAAATAGTGATGAATGTGGATTAGGGTTCTTGGAGAGAATTAGGATTTTCCGCTACTGACCCTTGTCCTTCCATTGATCTCTATCTATCTCAAGCCCTTAACAAAACGATAATTAACGAATCTCGAATCATGGTCGTGACTATCATGAATTATGTCACATCCGATAAGAGGGTTAACATTCATTTTGCTAAAATTTATAAAAATTAAATCTTAAAAAGTAGTTAATGATTTTGATCATCCATTATTTCTACCCCATTCTACAAACCCTAACAAGTGAGAAACCCCATAATTAAAATTAAAAATGCAGAAAGTAAATGCAGAATGTAATTGCGTAAAGTAATGCGGAAAGTAAATGCGACAAAATTAAAAGATAGAACTACTTTTATTGATCAACCAGCGCATTACAAAATTGCTCGCTGAAAAGGTAAATTACAAAAACCCTAGTTGCTCGCTAAATCTCTCTCGATCGATGGATAGATGAATTCGTATGTATGAATGTTCTTCTTTGATAGACAGCTCTCGGTTCTTTTTATAATCTCTGAAATTAAAAATCCTAGATGTCATATTGAAGTATGTGAAATTACAATCATGCCCCTGAAAATTCATATCCAACGGCTGCCATCATTTCGCTAAACCGCTGCCCTTATCCTCGTTTGACCGTGGATCCGCGGCCTTATTGAAGGGTTGTGCTTCCAAATTTCTCGTGTCTTTTCTTATCGATATTTGGAGATCCTTCTGATAAAAATATTCTGAAAATATTGCTCTTAGTCTCTACCGTTGCTAGATTCTTCGATTTTCTCTTAATATTCGGCAGATTTGGTTTTGTAATCCGAATTTGATGTGGATCTCCTTCTTATATTTCAGAACTGAGCTAATATTTTATAATACCTGCACAATATCTTAACTCATATTGTTAGTAGTATTTGTTTTATTTAATATATTATTCCAACCAATTATATGATATGATATCTTAAGAATATTGGGTAGGAATATTTGATATGATATACATATTTTAATAATAATCTCATGGACATTTTATTTAAATATGATATCCATATATTTTCCCTAATTATATTAATTATAAATGAAGAAATATATGATAATAATCTTTCTACAAATAAACCCACATATGTTCTCTATTTACAATTAAAACCTTTTAGTAGTTAATAATAATAGGGAAAATAACCATACAAATGTACAATAAATTTGACTGATCAACCGGCAAGGTAGTAACGTGGTAGGACATATTCCTAATTCCGGGTTTCCCGGTTAGTGTATTGGGTCCGATACCCAACTACAAAAGAACCAAACCCGACTAATCCTAAATCCTATGTCTCTGATACCAACAAAATCTTGTCACGTCCTGCTTCCCAAAAATAAGTAAATATGGTACGTGAAAAATCCAATCATGCTACCTATGGCGCGTAAAGATCCTTCCATGGTCATATTACAGCTGTCAATCAGATATCAAGAACAGTAAATAAAATCTAACTATCACATGTCCATCTGCCACAATGGATAATAATCAAGAAATATATAGTGGAAACAAATAAAGATCCAATAAAAAAATAATATCCAAATCACGTCTCTCAAGGGATCACAATGATAAACTTAAACTACGGAAATAAAATAAACTAAACATCTTTAAAACTAATCATCAAGCTCCTTAGTGCTCAGCTTGCTTGTCAAAATACTCTCGATCTTCCTGCGACAAAGTTAAAGGAATTAGGTCATGCAAAACCTAGACGTCAGTGCGTTATAAATTTCAAAATAATAGTGTAATCAGAACAGGATGCTATAAAGAAGATATGAGTATAAACCATAATCCCAGGTGTAAAAACAGTGGCTATAGGTATGTCACGTATATCCTAAAATCTGTGTTTCTAGGTTATCTATTCTACAAGTCTTTGAAATCAATTAATGGAATCGTCGATATAACTCAATAATATCCTGTGCGTGCCTGGGACCACGGTCAAGCCCTCGGGGCTGAATCCTAGACGCACCGCTAAACAGTAAAAACAAGGTATCATGTACAGACGAATGATGTCAACATCATCATTCCGGGGCCCGAAGCCCGTATCGACTGACCAGTCTCTGGAAAGTATCGAACTGTTGAGTTACACATCAGGTTTTATTATTGATTTCCCCATTTCCCCCTTTCCCCTAGGTTTCGTGTTCAAGTCAGGTATTGACTATATCTATCTAATGCCAATACAGGATCAAACAGGTACATGTCTTGTCTAACTAGACAAAAATTCACGTCCATCAGGACAACAAGTCAGGATTGTCGGCATTAATAATAATCCAAGCAACATGTCTAATAAGGTGTCGTGAACATGTCAGGCAGCGTGTTAACACGATGAATACTAGATGGAAAATGGTAACCAGTTCATTTAACAGTACATGAATAACTAATGTATTTTATTTAAATTGTAAGATATAATTTATTAATTTATATATATATATATATACCTATTTATAATAACGTCTTACATATACTACGAGATATACTGTCTTCTAGGTAAAAGATCATGAACTACAGTGAAATTATATTGAAATTATAATGTACTAGAATGCAACAGGATAAGCTTGTTATTGCTACAAAATACGGATTAATGCTATAAAACTGTATATTGATAATACTTGCTAAATATTTAAATGCATATACTATAAATAATTATATAAATATTGGAATAGGTAAAATAGCATATTGCAAGTTTAGAAACTTGCCGCGATAGATAAACTCACGACGAAATACGGATTTTCGCACGACGGCGACGATCGGAAACACGACGTATTCACGACCTTGGATACAAGCGACTGTGTACTGCTCTGTGATGTTCGATAGTGCTCTGTAGAATTCTCAGATGCTGGTATTTGGGTCGAAGGTGACGGCGACAAGTTGGGTTTCGCTAGCGACGAGATGAAGTTGAGGTAAAAACTTGTGAAGAAGAAGAAAAGAGATAGAGGGATGATGGGGTTTGTTCTTTGAGGAGATGATGAATGGAGATGGGTCTGGGTCGTGCTCGTCGGTGAGGAGAAGTGGATGGCAGCGGTTAACAACTCCGACGAAGGTAAGAAGAAGAAAAGAGAAGAAGAAGAGATGAAGGTGTTGGGGTTCTCTGGGTTTAGCAAAGAAAAGGAAGAAGAGGAGGTTGGGTCGGCGACGAGGAGATGAGGGATGAGGTCGACGGCGAGATGCTGTGGGCGGTGATGGGTTGGGCTTGGTGATCGGAGAAAAGGAAAAGAAGAAGAAAGAGAAAGAGATGGTGGTGAGGGGGTGCTCTGTCGGCGACAAGAAGGAGGAAGTTATGAGGATGATGGTGGTCGGGTTCAGACGACAGCGATAGAAGAAAAAGTACGAAAGTGGGTTTCTCGGTTGGTGGATGTCAGAGCTCAGGTAAATTCTTGGGTTGAGAGGGAGATGATGACGAGAAAGAGGAGGTGGAGATGAGGAGGTGGTGGCGACGACGGGGGAAGAGGTGGACGGCGACGAAGTGGTGAGGGCATAGGTTATGGCTCGGCGACGAAGAGATGGGGGACGAGGTCGACGGCGAGGTGCTGTGGGCGGTGATGGGTTGGGCTTGGTGATCGGAGAAAAGGAAAAGATGAAGAAAGAGATGGTGGTGAGGGGGTCCTCTGTCGGCAATGAGAAGGAGGAAGTGATGAGGATGATGGTGATGGTGGTCGGGTTCAGACGACAGCGACAGAAGAAAAAGTACAAAAGTGGGTTTCTCGGTTGGTGGTTGTCGAAGCTCAGGTATAGTCTTAGGTTGAGAGGGAGATGATGACGAGAAAGAGGAGGTGGAGATGAGGAGGTGGTGGCGACGACGGGAGAAGAGGTGGACGGCGATGAAGTGGTGAGGGCATAGGTTATGGCTCGGGCGACGAAAGACGAGAGGAAAGTGAATGAGAAAGAGAGACGGGGGAGAGAGAGTGATTTTATATTAATAAATATAATCTTTATATATATATATATATATATATATATATATATATATGATATTATTTTTAGGGTAACAAGATAATAACAAATTACAACAAATTTTTATCCGAATCTTTCTAAAAATATATTTTTGAGAATAATACACATAAGTAAAGATTTAGGCCATAATTAGATAATCTAATATTAAATACGTATACCCATTAATAAGATTTAAATAAAAATATAAATGTTTAATAAATATTTGTTTATCATATATTTTGGGATTTGTACATAATAGATAAGAACGAAAATAAGATATGAAGTGATATGCCATTCAATATCAGTTAGCAAAATTATTCTTTATTCACATCTTATGACTATAAATATATATATAAAGATATAAATATATAGTGTATGTATTATACTAGATTCATATAGATACAGTTTCTTGGTAATTATCAGATAAAATCTTGCACTATATTGGGTTCTAAACATGCGGGTCGAGACGGAAAACCACTACTACTATACGAATCACTCGCAACCTAAAAATTTAAAGGAATTATAAAGCGATACTTAAAAATACCAAGTTATATTGTATAAATGTATTAGGGTGTTACACGCCCTGAGACACCGACGAGAGAAGATATCACTCAAACCAATCTATAACCTAAATGCGTAACATAAATCAGTCTTTTGATTTCTAAGGTATTTATGTGAAAGATGTCACTTAAAAATTTCTTGAGGGGTTTTTGTAGCGTTTTAAAAATAAATAAATAAATAATTAAATAAATAAAATCCTTTAGGTGAATTTTTTGATTTTCAGTAAAATAAAACGTATTTTCCGTAAAACTTAACCATAATTACTTTTCATCATAAATTTAAAAAGACCTATTTTAACTATATAATTATTAGTATTTGGTATTTAATTAGTGACTTATAAATTATTGGTTTACTAAAATATTTTCTGTAATTAATTAAATTCAAATATTTACATAAGCTTTTAAATATACATTAAATTAGTGCAACTTACAAATTTGAATGGGTTGATTTAGCAAAAGTGAACCATTACATATTGGAATCAAGTGTGTATTATGCAAAATTCATTTCCAAAATTTTCCATGGTTCTAGATTTTTCTAGGATCAACTTAGTAAAGAAAATAAACAAATTAATTAAAATGTTGAAAAGACTTAAAAGAAGTGTCATTTGAATAACTTTCTACAAAATTCTTCACATCTTTTTCCTTCTATCTTTTTCTTCATGCCTTGGCCGGCCTCTTCCATGGGCAGCCCCCAATTTTTCCCCCATCACTCTTGCATTAAAAATCATCAAAAATTCAACAAAAAATTCCAAAATAAACATCAAAATCAATATTCAATCTCTACCCATTTTCCTTTGACCTATCAAGTTTGGATCTTGAAGCAAGAGAGTCACTTTGGGAGGCTAAGATTTGCATGGTTAATCTCATGTTATGGAGGTATAATTCTTATCCCAATGATTAATTGTGGTTAAGTGCTTCAATCTAGCTTATTTAGATTTTTCTTAATTGATTCCATTTGCAAGTTTAAAATTCAAGAAAGGGTTTCTAAAATAAAGTTAGGGTTCTTATTAATTGAGCGGGGTTATAATAAGTAGTTTAACATTTTTAGAAATGAAAAATCTAGTATGGTTGATGTATTGTAAATTGTTGTTTCAAATTGTTTAAATTAAAAAATTTTGCTAACTAGGTTTTATAAAATATATATATTGGTGAGACAAAATTCTAATTAGGGTTTTTATTATTTGATTATGGTGTTAATGAGAAGATTAACATGTTAATTGATTGTGAAACATAATCTAGTTACAATTTGCTAGCTTTCACTTTAAAATTTTCACAAAATTGCTATTTTTATTAAACTAGGTTTTAGAAATTAATTTAAAATGTGGGATTAAAAATATAGTTAGGGATTTAGCATATCCTTAAGGTTTCATTGAGTGGTTTAACAATTTAAAATATGCAAAAATCAAGTTTAGTAGTGGAATTGTGAATTTTTGCTTAAAAGGTGGAGAAATCGGATAATATTGCAAACCAGAATTTTCAATTTAAGACAAATTAGTGTGATAAAAATATAGTAATGGTTTATATAATCTAGTTATGTTATTTAATGAATATTATGGCTATTGGTTTCATTTAAACATCAAGTTTTGAAGTAAAACGGTAAATTGACGTTTTCTAGGTTTTTGCGAAATAGGACGATTTGATCGATTTTAAGGTTTTGATGATTTAAACCATGTTTTATATTATAAATAATGAGTTTTGAAACTACGAGTTGTTTTTTGGTGTTTTATCTCGATCAATCGGCGTTCGTACGCCGATATCGAGCGATATTTGGTTCTTTTGCATGAGCGGGTCATATGTTTTAACCTATGCACGTTCGTGCACTGTTCTGTTTTTGTCCGTGATTTGGTTTACGATATTATATATGTTTTCGTATAGTTACCCCTCACGTGGGCTTCGGACGATGAAGAAGAGGATGGCGGCATCGACTTCGGCAGACAAGGGCCAGGTGAGTAGATGCATATCTAAGGGGAAAGTCGGGTGGATGGCGTTTAGCACCCCCGTAAACGTAGAATATGGATATTACTGTTATTAGGAAGTCAGACGTGACCTTAGGTTCTTGGCGAGTAGGATCCTATTAAAGACTTTAGGTTGGACTAGATTGATTTAGAAAGACTTAACCATAAAGATGACTGCCTTGGAGGGAATTCGTAGGTTTCAGGTAGACACACACACGTACACACATACATTTGACTTGGTGTACATGTATATATATATTTATATGATTGTATGTAGATTTCTATTGGTATATATATATACACACACACACACATAACATATACACGTGATATGGGGAGGATATATGATTATCTGGGGAAGAGTTAGTATGATTGGGCATGGTGCCGTGAGTTAAAGAAATACGATCGAGTATGATATGAGATGTACTATGATATTAGCGGATCGTTGGGAAATGAGAAAATGGATAGTTATACATAAACGATAATAGGTGATAATGACATTGAGATATACGAGACTCTAGAATAGAATTCGAACTGTAATATGTTAATTTATCATAATATGATATATGTGTGACTCGATCACGATATGATATATATATGACTTAGTCACGATATGATATATGTGACTTGATATTTCTGAGGACCATTTGACGATGTATATTTACACAGACAATGATATGTGTTTGATGATATTGGGATGTATGCGATTATAGCACAGTACCCTTGATCAGGATATTGTCTGATGATGATATTATACAAATAATGATGTACATAGGTGATACTTGACCCGTACCCCGATTTTGGGATGCCGTACGATGGATTTTACCGTACGAGGCATAGATGTGATGATTGATCCGCGCTCTTGATTCGAGGAAGTCGCACTACGTACGTGACGCTATTGAGGCTGGATCGCCGACTATTAGAGTTATGGACTCAGACCTTAGGTGGATTCTTATTTCCTATCGACTAGTTTCTTTAGTTTAGTTCCTTAGGAGGTTAGATAGATACTAGTTTAGGCTCGAGTCATATAGTTGTAGTTAGATATGTATATTCCAAATGAGTGGTTAATACACATTCATCTTTACATTCAGATTGTAATCATCAAGTTGCATGTTCATACATATGTTTCTTTAGTCAGTATGGAACTCTGCCTGTTAGGACACCAGCACCATTACCGATGATGCGCATATTCCACGTACACTTAGTTGCCGGCTCACACACATCATCATCGGTAATTGCTATGTCACGTACACTTTAGAACATATTATCTTTTATTGATAGAATCAGCTAAAGGCTAGATCAATATAATATTATGATTACTCTCAGGTGTTAGTCTAGACATTGCATTTACTACTTAGACGTTTCATGCATTCACATTTTCATGTTATCATGCAGTATTGTGGGGCTTATGCCGATACTTATTATGTACTTACTCATGATTTTAGGATTTTGGATTTCTATGAGATTTCTGGATTTTGGGGGAAAACCGCAAGAATATATATAAAAACTTCTTTCTCTCTCTCCCTCTCTTTTTAAAATATAAGTTGCGGTTTTCTCGTGATGTATGTGTCGTCCACCATGAGATTTCATGTTTTCTGTTGGATTTCGAGACCCGATTCGAGGAGTGGATGAACCGTCTCGGGTACATGGTGGGTCCGGTATGGTACCCCGGGGCAAGAAGATCGAGTTGTAGACGATGAGCGTGGTAGGGGAAGACTACCTACCGGTGATGTCTGGCGTGGTGAATATCCGGAGGATACCGACCGTTGTCGTGAGATTTGATGATATGGGCCGATCCGGACTGACGGAGCCCGAGATATTGAGACTATGAGGTATTGACACTTGAGATTTACATGTTTTGTGTCGATGCTCGACACGGATTTCTATGGATTTCATCGGTGATGTTTCAGATTTCTATACAAATTTTACTATTATAAAAGTTAAAGATTTCTTATACAGATATATCCATATTTCAGGGTTGATTGTTTTACATTCATGGTGCATGCATACTCATACACATGATATATTACTATTTGAGGCACTGACACGAGCACTGAGCATTTGCACTTACGCGCAGTTTATTACCCTGCCACTACTAGATGACTAGTGATATATTAAGTATATTATTATGACCTAGGACGGCGTTGTGCATTCGATTTCTTCTCGCAGATGTCTTCTACTCACGAGTTGGCAACTCACCCCCGTTGTGCCAAATTTTATTACAGGTTCGATGTACAGGTTTCCTTGGCAGCTTGCTGGTACATCATTTCATTCAGGGTGATTTACTTGGTAGGTTGGTTCACTTGTATCAGGACCGCCGTTATACTTTTATTATTTCATTTGTATCTAGTAAGCTTCATCAACCAGACTTGTATTACTTGATAGTTTAGAGGACCAGTTGTTTATTTCGACCTTAGAGTCGCGCTTGTATTATTATGGTATCTGGTGGATTTGTTTTCTTTTGAGTTTTGAGCCTCGCCCTTTGGCGTTGTATATTATAGTTCATTGTGTGGTTGTTCCTCCATTGGGCGTAGAGCTAGCTCCCGCTTGGGATGCCTTTTTATTGTTTGTATATATTATTCTTGTTTGTACCCGTTTGGGGCCAGCTTTTACAAAGGAGACTCTGCCGAAATTTTTGAGAAAATTTGATGTTGCTTTTAAACTTGTTTTCCTACATGTTTTCATTTACTTCTTCTTTTACATGGTTTAGATTTCTGGGCTTCGGCTTACTTAGATTACGCTACGCCTCTAGACGTTTCGTAATTTAAGTGCCGGTCACATTCCGTACCTTCGGGTCGTGACAGTTTTAATATATCCTAAAACCTTGAGGGTGTTTTTGATAAAAATATATTAATTAAAATGTCAAGATTTTTCACAAAAACGTATTTTATATTTTGTGGTCTTTTAGTGTCAAAACTTAGCTTTTAAAAGTTTATGCTATTTTAATGAAAAATCTATCTTTTAGAAACTTGAGGGTGTTGTTAGTTATATGTATACTCTAGAGGCCATTATTATACATGTGATGTATATTATAGTGGATGCGTGGATATATATAGAGAGGACTTTCTTGCTCGACATGATAGTATACTATCTGGTTGCTCTTTATCTTAATATGTTGACTTGTATATGTGATGCTGTCTTGCTTTCACATGTTGATAAAGCCCTTAGGTTGTGTACTTGACTACCAGGACTATGATGGAGATCATACTAGTGGGGCCAAGGGTAGTCCACAAGTACACCCTAAAATTGTTCCTAGTCAAAGGTGTATCAAGACAGGGCATCGATATTCTGGAGTAGACTAGCGTATACGCATCTTGACCCATATGATGGGCGATGGATGATCCCACATCTATTGGTGTTTGACATCAAAGATGGTATACGGGTGCTCAGTGGAGACTGGGTACACTGAACGGACTCGTCGAGAACTCCTAGTTGGTATTATACCTATCGTCAGATAGCAGTTCTCCGGTGACACTGGTACAAGTTAGTCTGTAGATCCGAGATCGTCATAGAGTCTTGTGTGATTCCCACTGTGCTTTAATTTCCACCTTACCACGTTCAAAAGAACGTGCTAATGGTGGCTTTTAGGTACAGTCCCGAATCACATGGAGGCAATGAGCGATAGGAAGGGATTCGTCCCTCCCGGTATTGGGAGTTGATGTTGCGCTGTGCTCGATTGGCCATAACAGGAAAGTCCCTGGTCAGGGATGATACAGAGATTTACTGATAAGTGTTATCAGTAGTTTCTCGACCCATTATGAGCCTCATATCGGCATGACTTAGCGGTTATTGGGGTCTGACAGTTACCACCCCTAGACTAGATATGCGACATATCAGTCGAAGAGACCGGACTGTACGGTAGTGTTACTGACAGACTTTTGCAGGAGTTAGAGCGGGCTAACTTGCCGATCTTCTGATCGTTCAATACCCGGGTAGCCGTTACGTCTAGCTAGTACCGCTGACGACTTATGGGTGCTTGATGTGATCATCACCTACAGACGGGGTATTGACGAGTCTTTAGAGTCCTACACAGAGTTTTCACTGGCTCAGGCAAAATGAAGTAGGAGTACATATGCGATATGTGTGGGACCGAGATTAATACGAGTATATGATACCGTATTCTATTCTCGCGAGATAAGGTATCGATCGGTTATATGAGATATAGCCGGCTTGTCGAATCAAATGTTGATTTGATAAGTCAATACTGTATCGGTCGGTTATATGAGATATAGCCAGGTTATCGAATCAAGTGTTGATTCGATAAATTGATACAAATAATATTAGTCGGTCATATGAGATATAACCGGATTATTAAATCAAGTATTGATTTAATGATTTAATGTATAATTATATATTTGATATATTAATATATATTAACTAATATTAGCTCACTTAAGCATTTTTTTCCTCACATGTGCACACTTAATATATATGTGATATATATTAATTGTGTTTTATTTATGTGTCATTGTTGATGATACAAGCAACATGGGTGTATATGACTTACACCATGATAAAAATAATGTATGGTTTATTTTTTTATTGTAATTCAATTATTAGTTGGAAATTTGTCACATGGCATGAAGCTTCATGAAGCTTTGAGACCCACTGACTTAGTCCACTAGTTTTTTCTTACACTAGATATTTGTTAACCCAACCATTATCTAAACTCATGGTTAAGTCTCTACATGAGTAATATTAGATATTTTCTCATCCATGGTTGTCATTCACTCTCACAACATTATCTCTCTTCATCTTCTTCTTCAAGCTCAAGAGCTCTCTAGTTTTTGAGCAAGTGAGAAATATTAGTGAGAAAATCAATTATAAAGTGAGCAAAAATCCTATTTCATCATTCTCTACTAGATTAGCACTTTAGTATAGGGTGTTAGCTTCACTAATATCTCATTAGTGAAGTAGTAGCTTGGGTTAGTATCTCCTTGACGTAGATCATCTTTGGCCTCGAAGACTTCAAGTAAGTTCGTTCCTTTCTTCTTGTGAAGCCATGCTAGAGTCTGAAAGATCACTACTTGGAGCGAAGGGACTACTACACGGAGCTATTGAAGTAAGGGACCAGTCTACAAAAGTTGTATTCCTAGTTCACTTAGTTGTAAAGTAGTTTACAATATATTTCGTATGATTCTCTAGTTAAATATCCTAGTTTAGGGTTCTTTAAAACGGCAAAAATTTGAAAATGGCATGGACGATACCTCCCGAAACCTTGCTGTCGTTCATAGGAACCTTACAGGTGTTTCCTTAATAACTTTAATTTAAAACTTGCTTTAATTGATATTTTAGAAAATAGTGATAACCCAAATTAACATAACTTGCTATATTTTCTCTTATGTTAAATTTTATAGAAATTGTTTATTTTCTTTAAAACCATATTTTCTTCTTTTCCTTTCAAGACCATGCTCGCTAAGAAGATATGGATCTTACTCTACTAAACCCAGGATGTACAATAATCCATACTATCCGCAACAAGTTCCCCTGACAAGGGCTATAGAGGCGCAATTGCAAAGGATAAAAATTCCGTATTTTACTTGAGGGTATTTTAGTGTAATTCTATTCTTTTAGAAAATGTGATGACATAGATTTCGTGCTATGATTCAAGGTGTGCATGTGGGGTAGGTCATTATCCCGTGTGCTACCTACATTTAACAAGTCACAAGAAATGATATTGAGCAACATGAAAGAATATGGTATTTTAACCGTCATATTTCATTATAGTACCGTTTAAACAATGACCAATTTGTTTTAAATTCATGAAACATTTATATGTGCATGGCATACATGAATGGTATGATGACAAAGGATATGTTCAGTTTGTAACAATAGGTTAAAATTAAAAATTAGTTTTCTAAATATTTTATGTCAATGGTGAGAGTATGAACAAAGAGAGATCAAGGGGGACTTACAATTTATCAAAGGAGCACGATTTACAAGATTAAAAGAAAGAGAGGAAGGGAAAGGGAAGGGACATACGGTTTGCGCGCATCCTAGAGGGGGTGTAGGAGAAGAGGGAAACTTGGTTTGTAGAGCCGAGATCGAGGAAGGCGGGCTTGAGGACTTTCTTGAGGGTACTTAGCTTCAAAGGGAATTTTAGCTTCTTGAGAGATCAATTTGGGGGAATTTTTTTGAATAAATTCATAGAGGAGGTTGTTAGAATAGCCTAGTATATATGGTGAAAGTATATAGGTGCATGGGAATTAAAAAGAGAGATAAATTGTACTAAAAATGGTGATAATGGGGTAGCTAAAGAGTCTGGCAGCTCTCTGGATTGATTGGGGAGTTTTGATGTATGAAAATGAACTGAGAAGAGGCAAAGGGACGCACGGGCAAAAGATGGAGACAAACGGGGCAAGTAAGGTTGCTACTTTTCCAAAACCGGCGGCTAAGTCATGGCCAAATGCCTCGGGGTTCGTGCCAACTACTCCTCAGTGTTCAAACACCACATTTATATACTACTTTTCTGTTGCAACTTTTCATAACTCCGTGTAAAACTCATGCAAACTCTTGGGCTCCCAAAGAGTCAAAAAGAAAAATAAAATAAAATATTGGTGATGTTGGGATTCGAACACATGGGCTGTGGGACAGTAATGGAGAGTCTTAATCAATAGGCTACACAGAGTTTCTTATTTTAGTTAATAAGAAATACTTATAACTCATAACCAAAACTGAAACACATATTTATATTAACATTGGATAAATAAAAGTGTGTAGAAATTTTAGGGTCGTTATATTCCTTATTTACTTTAGTCTCAAAATAATTTTTTATAGAGAAATTATGCCTAGCACATTTCATTGGAAAAAGGTGATTTTTACTAAAAAGCCTCCTCATACATCGCTAATTAGTAAAATGCCTCTCCATACTTTATATTTAATTAACACCCCCATACATTTAATTTGCACTAAAAATCCTTCTAACAGGCCAAAAAGAGAATTTTTTAGGTATCTTCCATTACTCTGTTGGGAGGCTAACGGCGAATATCGGCTTAGGATTTAAAAAACCTTCCCAACCACTCTTCGTTTTTCAAAATTCCTAAATTTTCCATCAAATTGGTTTTAGGAATAGGATTTCGATCAAAAATCTCTCGAATTGATTGTAATACCCGGTTCTTTCTGTACATTTCCGTATTTGAATAAAATTAATTTCAAAAAAATTCCCAGATATTTCTTTTATTTCTCCCTTTTCTTTTTTTTTCTACTTTTCTTAGCCCATTGAAGCTCGGCCCGTTCCCTTCCTCCTCCTCTTCCTTTTCTTTTTCTATTTTCTTTTTCACTTGGCCCAAAGCCCAGCCGAGCATTCCCCCTCTCTTCTCCTTCTTTATTCTTCATCTCTTCCTTAAACACATGATCGAGCCCTTATCGCCAATGTCCCCCCCACAAAATCTATGCCTGCTCCTCCTAAATCTCAACCGACTCTCCCCCTCACTTCATATCTCTTTCTCTCACACTCTCAATCTATCTCTATCTCTCCCACTCTCTCTTCCCTCATTGAACTCATCGCCGCCGGCCAATACCACCACCTCCACCGCCTGCAACCCAGCCGGCCCCGTAACAGACGAGCTCTTCCATCCCACCTCCACTTCCTCCAGAACCCCACTCTTTCAAACCCATAACTGAGCTCCTCTACAATCGCAGCTGGCAACCACCGAAGCCTCGACGCCACCGGCTCACCTCCCTGCGACCCCAGCACCGCCAACGAGCTCCTGCTACTGCTGTTGGAGATAGTGCCCTCAGAGTCAATTATTGGATCACAGGCACGTGATTGCAATGATTGAGGGAGGACCTATCCCGGTACGACAGTCTTACTCGAGATGATAGTATGCTATCTGGTTTACCTTTATCATCGTGTACTGCTTTAGGTGACCTGACAGGTCACTATTACACGTTGATAGAGCCCCTAGGATTCTTGCTTGACTGCCAGCAGTATGAGGGCGATCATATAAGTGAGAGCTGGAGTCTACAAGCATATCCTTAAAAGGTCCCTAGTCGTGGGAGTTTCGAGAAAGGGCATCGATTCTCCAGAGTAGACTAGTGTATACAGTCGAGACCCCGACGAGGGGCGGTGGCCGGTCTCACAGGCCGCTGGTGTCAGTTGGTTCACCTAAGATGTATACAGGTGCTCATTGGGTTATGAGTACACCGGACAGGACTCGCCGGGAACATGCTAGTTGGTCTTATACCTGACGTCAGATAGCAGTTCCCAGGTGACATGTGTACAGGTTAGTTCATCGACCTGGGGATCGTCATTTGTCTCGTGTGAGTTCCCACTGTGCTTTGATTACTACCCTACCACGGCTCAAAGGAGTCGTGCAAACAGGTTTTAGTTGGGTACAGTCCCGAGCCACATGGAGGCAGTGAGCGGATCTTCGGGGGTTCGTCTCTCTCGGTATTGGGGGTGAGGTCGCGCTGTGTCTAGGAGAGCCATTACACGAAGTCCTTGGCCAAGGCAGGAGATTTACTGGTAGGTATTCCAGTAGTATCTCAGGGTGTTCTGGGCTACACTCCGACACGACTTGTACCGCTTTTGGGGGTCTGACTTTTATCCACCCCCTAGGCCCGACATGCGATGCTCATAGACGAACGGACCGGACTGTACGGATATTGTCACTGACAGGCTCAGTAGGGTGTCAGGATGAGTTCGCTCATCGACGTCCCTTTTGGTCAATAGCTGGTGGCCCGTTACGTATTGGCTTATACCTCTGACGTGCTAGTGGTTAAATCCACAGCCATAGTATTGACGAGTCTTTAGAGTCTACCACACATTCAGTTACTCAGCTTTCGGGCGAAACGCTGTAGAGGCCGTATGGAGATATGGCAGGGTCCGATCAGATACGTGCGGTATTGTACGGATCAGGATCGGACGGTTTGTACTAGAGGCCGTATAGATATATGGCAGGGTTCGATCAGATACGTGCGGTATTGCATAGATCAGGATCGGACGGATATTACTAGCCGGTTTTAGTTTAAGCCGGATCCTAGTTTAGTACAGTGTAGATTTTGTCTCTTTGCATTTGTATCCGGACGGAATACAGATGCGGGTGTGTATGCACAGTATTGGGGTTTTCCTGTAATTTATTACGGGACCAGTTTTCTGGAGTTGCCAGTTTGCATTCCGTTCCGGCCGGTTTTCCTTTGTTCTTTCCCGGCCGGACTTTTCCGATGGAGGGGGTTATTTGCAATTGTGCAAATAACATTTGTGGAGGGGGTTTCTTGCAATTGTATTGATTATGATATCTTTCATCCATGCTTTTGCATTAATGAGATTTGAAAGGATTTGATTTGGATATGGGTTTTGTTATCATGATGTTTGTTTGTGGTCACCCCTTGCTTTCTACTACACCCACTCTCCTTCATGGTTTAAGTATGGTTGATTTCATTTTTCCTCCACCATTCTCTTGATGAGGGGTCGGCCACATTTTGTGGAAGAGAGGGAGAGAGTTCATTTTGAGAAAAGATTGGTTCATATCATTTTCATGATTGCAAAATTCTACACTTCATTCCAAAGTCCATTCATGATCCCTCCATCCTCCATGGCAACAAAACCCCAAAGAGACATAGACTCTACATTGTTCTACAGCAAATCTTGGACGCGTCGGCTAGCCTACTTCGCGCCCGAGTTGCCTCGGTATTGAGGCGGGAGCCCGTAAAAGATGCAGGCGATGTGGTGCCCTTCCGGCGAGGAGGCGACGACCGGAGTTTCCGCGGGAGATCGGGACGATGACGAGAAGACCGGAAGACTCGGATCACTCGGTATATCTCTTCCCTATCTTGTTAGTTAGCTAGGACAAGTTTAATGGCCCGATCCGGGGTTTAGTGCGCGGTGGTGCCGGTTTGCTAAGTACGCAAAATTAAAGTTTATCACTGTTTCCGCATTTGGCCGTCGGTTTGACGGCCGGGGCGCCGCCGTGCACTTACAGTGGTATCAGAGCCTCGCCATTAACTTCGTCTAGCTTCGTTTGATGTGTTTTGCATTTCCGATCGACAAAAATTCCAAAATCTACTTTTTTGTTCACATCAGTTTTCTGTTGAAATTTTTTGATGTCTAAAAATTTTTCAGGTTGTATAAAACTAATGTACTGGATATTATAAGACTACTGGGAAAATTCGACACAGTCAGTCGACGATCGAAGCGCGGAACCACGGCCAAACCCCCCTTGGGCCGCGGTTCCGCCGCACATTGGTGTCCTCACTGTGTCCAATTTCTCCAGTGGGCTTCTGGGCTGATTTTAGGGGTTTTGGAATATTAATATTGGGCCCAGATTTTCTGTGTGTGCTACAGTATTGCTTGGGAGCCCACTTGTTAATTTTTAATCGATCGGATATTTTAAACACATTTTTTCACAGTATTTACATTATATCTGCGACCGTGAATGTCACTTGATCGGTAAATCCAGTCTAACTGTTATAGCCCGGTTAGACGGATTTGCGAACGTGACTTTCACGTTGATGTTCTATGTATTTGCTGTGATGTTGCGGATCGGTCGTGGGGGATAGCCTGGATGCAATGCTAGTACAGTTTTGTTGTATTATGTACATTTGATATTGCGGGGCGAGCGTCCGACATGTGGACTGCCGTCACTGCCTGTTTGTATTATTATTTTGGGGCACGACCAGGTTGCGGTCGATGTACCCGTTGTATGTATATTTTACTTTCTGTACTAGGGTTACCCCGCGGAGGGGTGCACGGATAGCCGGGTTCTAGAAGGCAACAAGCCCGCATCTCATGGCATTGGGACGGAAGGGGCTTCAGTCTGGAATTGGCGGGCTATTCGCCGCACTCGTAGGGGGTACAGGTTGACCCAGGAGGGGTGCCCAAGTTACCGGATTCCGTGAAGTGCTGGGTGGTCCATTCACGGTGATGAAGGGGGCTGCCTCGCTTCAGTTTTTGGCGGGTGACTTGCCGCGCCCGTAGGGGTCTAGGATTTCATTGCACAGGCTATCCACACGACCAGGGGAACGTCGGGTTTCAGTAGTGGCTCTGTGAAACCCGGGGATCCCAGATATCTGTATTGTTCTGTGATGCTGTACATTTCTGTGATGTTGCATTTTATTCACGCCTTGAGCGAAATACTATATATTGGTATATATATTAGTAGATGTTGTATATGTTTTTCATCCGCGCTAGTCCAGTCCCCGCTCTGCCGTTAGTTAGCTAACCTAACGGGTGATGACGGGACCCAGTGGCGAATGCGGATGGCATATACGTACGTCAGTATATTTTCGTTCTTTGTGATGTGATCAATTGATGGGACTGCATTGATTCGGATCAATGCAAGTTAAAACAAACCTATTCTGATGTTGTTGGAACACTTTTCAAAAAAAAGCTGTTATTGCAAGGACGTTCACTTTTGTTTTGCATCGTGGTATTCATTTGGAATATCCTGCTCCTCAGTCGACGAGGCAAGGGCCGAGATCCCTTCACCGGGAGTGACCCCTTGGACAAAAGTTTGCGTTAGGGCAGTAACTTCACTATAGCCGTTTACTTTTGCTTTGCATCGTGGTATTCAGTTGGAATATCCTGCACCTCATTCTACGGGGAAAGAGCCGAGATCCCTTCACCGGGAGTGACCTCTTTAGTAAAGGTTTTCGTCACTATATTTTCTAAAAAGCTATTCGTTCCTTCAACGATATCAAGTTCATTACGTTAAAGGTTTTCGCCAGAAACCATTCGTAGCCCTCCGTCGTTTCATATGGGTAGTCAATAGTATTCAAGCTGTGTATGTTGGCCAAAGTCAAGGCACAGTGATTGGTAGCTATTGGGTATTCATATGCAGCATAGATAGATGCGTTGGTTTGGGTCAGTCGTACTGCCATTTTGGCCAAAGTCAAGGGTAGGTACGGGTGGATTCAAATTAACCTGGAGAATGACGGGTTGAACTTGACATGTGACTTATGATATGTTGGCCAAAGTCAAGGTCATAAGAGCATGGGGTAAAAATCACATCGGGAGTTTCAAAAGAACTGAAACTTGCCAGATATGCGCATACCTTCTGGAGTGTGATGACGTGAGCGGATTACGTCACGTTATCATGCGATGATAGTTGGATCCCGATTCCCACTGATGAGTTGGTTTACTCCTCGGGTGACCCCGACTAATTCTTCTTTCAGGTTTGGAGGAGAATTTGAGGTACAGTGGGAGGTTTCCAGATTAGATAAATTGGTAACCATTCTGATCTTGGTTAGAGTGCACGCTGAGTGTTTCTTTTCTCTCTCTCTGGCAGCGACCATTGACCCGACCCTAAGACTATGACTCAGAGACCAAGTTGACCGAACCTTCTTAACACAGGCTTTTGAATTGTCAGAGTTGCAGACCTCATTGCCACTCCTACTTTTACCCTTTTCTCCAGGACACCCCATATTACTACGAACGTCCACTTCCATTGGACAAAAACTATCGTATGGTTATATACGAACTCGAAGGAATTTATTCGAGGATGGTTTCCGGTTTTGGAGAAAACGGATAGGATTATTCAGTTGTCTTTTTCCTTTTACTTTCTCTCAAGTTGTGAGTACTCCTTGGTTTAGGAGATAGTACACCTATTATGCAAATTGGATAGTCTTCTTCCAAACTTTAGGCTGGTGCCGAACAGTGGGGAATGAAGAAAACCAATTAGCATAACGATGGTGTGCAGAAGGTATTAAGATTAAGGCAAAGCAAGGGATTAGTAGGAGGGCAAAGTAAATTGCGACTAATATTCACGACCAAACCAAGTATTTCTTCGCCAATCCTAAATCACCTTTGTATTTCTCCAGGACACTCCGTATCACTACGAAGATCCACAGTTTATTGGATACTCCATCGTATGGTTATATACGAACTCGAAAGGAACTTGTTCCAGTTCGGGGATGGATTCTGGTTCAGGAGAAATAGGAATAAGGTTTATTCGGTTGTCTTTATCCTCACCCTCTCTCGCATTGCGAGTGTTCCTAGGATTGGGACAGTACACCCATTATCCTTATTGGATAGTCTTCTTCCAAACCATAGGCTGGTGCCGAACGGTAGGGAAGGAAGAAAACCATTTGGGATAAAGGGGTGTACAGAAGGTTACGACTAAAGACATATAAAGGGATTTGGAGAGGTGGCAAAGAAACACACGGTTACAGTTGTGAATCTGGATAATGGAAGAGGCATTACTAGGAATACCAGGATACCCCATCGAAACATTTCAATGTTTCAGTTTCACTGTGTACTGTTAAAAGAAAACTGATTTCCCGATTTGACACTTACTCCAGGGTATGTATTTACCAGGTATGATTCTCACATCTGTATGGTTTTACAGATGATGAGTGGGAGTAAGTTATTGGGAATTGGGTGATCATCCTCATTATATCGGGATTCGTTGTAATCGGTGATACTTGAGGAGATCACCTGGGCTGTTTGCCGGTAGGCAAATATTTGGTTTTGAATATCCGCTGTTGTGCACCAATTTCAAATTGATATATCTGTACGTCTATTTTCATAGAGTGAGATATACCTTTTGATATTATGTCGATGATATTTACCTATATCAGTGGATGGTTAGGTAAGGAGCATTAAACAGCGGTGTAATTCTTCTTAACCATAAGTACAGTTTTCAACCTACGACACACAGTGAAAGAGTTGTCAGACTCAGTGGACTTATACAGAGTATTGTATGTTGTCCAGTGTCCATTAGGACAGAGGGGTTGGTCCTCATACTATATTCTGTTTACTTTTAACTTCTCTAGTTCTTAGACATGTGTTTCGTAGAAACACAGGGTCTAAGTTTTGAGGAGTTATAAGTATTTGAATAGAGTAGAGAACCAGGTGTAGCAAGTATCGGGATTCTTCAAAGTGATCGAAGATGTAGATACTTGTGTATGGTATTCAGTTGATAGTAATGATAAAGAGAAATTGCTTCTCTTTCAGGTTACTCATAATTGGAAGCATTCCTAAGTTGAGTAACGCTGATCGGCCTCTCTCCATTTAGTTGACATGCACTGGAGATAGCTGCATGATTTGAATCTGGTTCAATTAAATCAGTGCCTCTGGTGCTATATTGGATATAGTACAGTTCATATCTTAACATTGTTAAGGTACGGGGAGTTGTCCGGCTTATGATTAAAACCAGACTCTGGATAACTCAAGGCACGTTTCTGTAATGGCTGTTTGTGGGTTGACCCAGGCTATGACGAGGGTTGACTTTCTACCATAAGAAAGATCAATAGTGATATTGTTCTTGACTCGCCGCAGTTTTAATAAAAATGGATTTTTTCAAAAGCAGTAGTGGGAGTATGGTAGAACTGGAAGTGATTCCAGAACCGCAAACGATTACTGAAGATTTGATAAGGAACCTAAAAATTCAATCTGATTTGACATTCCATTGGCCACTCCGCAGATAAGGTGGGTAACTTCAGGCACCCGAGAGGTACTCTGGTAGCCTCAAGGACGGTGACAGGGAAGTTCTTGTTTACCCACACTTGCCATTGTTGTTGTTCCAGGCTGCGAGACCCGGTAGGAGGATGAGTATAGCGTCGTTCTAAACTAGCTTTAGAAGTGCATGTCTATATGACTCTGCCAGAGGGTTTACGTAGTCAGTGGGAGCAGCGGAAGCATTGGTGGAAATCAGGCTTATGTCTATTTATAGACTTAAGCAGATATAGCGGAGATAGATCATCTATTTCTGATGTGACAGTCATGGGTTTGACGTCATCAGAATAGGGGATGGATCTGTTGAGAAGGTAGTAGGGTGTGATGTCATGGTATTTGGATGACATACACAAAGTAGGAAAGGAAACTCCTATACTACGATCGGTTATTCTTTGGTTGTCACACAGTGGTTTCTCCACAAGGGACTTGGACATTATATCAGACATACTGGTTACTAGATCTATGGTTTTAGATCTAGATTTGGGTGGTTTCCCAATCAGGGTACCTTGACAACATTCTAAGAGCATTTAGAATGGACGACTCCTGGCACGGTAGTGTACCTGCAGGTGATGGAGTCACCCTCTCTAAAGGTGTCTTATAGACTAAAGTAGAGAGGGATGTGCATGATTGGCAGATCACTTGCTTAGGCAATTGAGTCAATCATGAGATGTCAAGTACCACACCAGATGTTGTTCTTGCAGTAGGTGCAATAAGTTGATATTGATCCAATCCTGGAGAAACAGTCGGAAGCAGCTTTAGAACACAAGTGGATGTTCTAGGGATATGATAACGACAGCCTCATTTGGGAGACAGTTATCATTCCAGGTTTCCAAGGTGACATGGACGACAAGGAGGTTGTCAGAGTTATAGTTTTCCCTCTGATGAGGGGCAGTATTTTGGACAGGTGATCCAAGGCAATACTGAGGGTGGCATGGCGCAGGATACTGATTAAGTTCAGTTGACGATACAGTCTAAGAAGTTTGGATTTGGAGTTCATTTATGAGCTCGGTCCCATCAGACATCCAGACACTCTAAGACAGGTATTGCTCATTTCGGGAGATGGCTTTCTCCGCGAACTTGAGATAAAGAGAGAGACATAGAAAGAAACTTCAGAGCGGATCCACTCGCTGAGGCTATTCCTCGAACACAAGAGTTTCGCAAACAGGCTTTGTGAGACTGACTAGTAGAGGAGTTGGGTGTTCGGTATCACACGGGCTGTGAGTATGCGACATCGCAATAATTAGCCTTGAGTGCAAGTGGGAGATTGTTGGAGATAGTGCCCTCAGAGTCAATTATTGGATCACAGGCACGTGATTGCAATGATTGAGGGAGGACCTATCCCGGTACGACAGTCTTACTCGAGATGATAGTATGCTATCTGGTTTACCTTTATCATCGTGTACTGCTTTAGGTGACCTGACAGGTCACTATTACACGTTGATAGAGCCCCTAGGATTCTTGCTTGACTGCCAGCAGTATGAGGGCGATCATATAAGTGAGAGCTGGAGTCTACAAGCATATCCTTAAAAGGTCCCTAGTCGTGGGAGTTTCGAGACAGGGCATCGATTCTCCAGAGTAGACTAGTGTATACAGTCGAGACCCCGACGAGGGGCGGTGGCCGGTCTCACAGGCCGCTGGTGTCAGTTGGTTCACCTAAGATGTATACAGGTGCTCATTGGGTTATGAGTACACCGGACAGGACTCGCCGGGAACATGCTAGTTGGTCTTATACCTGACGTCAGATAGCAGTTCCCAGGTGACATGTGTACAGGTTAGTTCATCGACCTGGGGATCGTCATTTGTCTCGTGTGAGTTCCCACTGTGCTTTGATTACTACCCTACCACGGCTCAAAGAAGTCGTGCAAACAGGTTTTAGTTGGGTACAGTCCCGAGCCACATGGAGGCAGTGAGCGGATCTTCGGGGGTTCGTCTCTCCCGGTATTGGGGGTGAGGTCGCGCTGTGTCTAGGAGAGCCATTACACGAAGTCCTTGGCCAAGGCAGGAGATTTACTGGTAGGTATTCCAGTAGTATCTCAGGGTGTTCTGGGCTACACTCCGACACGACTTGTACCGCTTTTGGGGGTCTGACTTTTACCCACCCCCTAGGCCCGACATGCGATGCTCATAGAAGAACGGACCGGACTGTACGGATATTGTCACTGACAGGCTCAGTAGGGTGTCAGGATGAGTTCGCTCATCGACGTCCCTTTTGGTCAATAGCTGGTGGCCCGTTACGTATTGGCTTATACCTCTGACGTGCTAGTGGTTAAATCCACAGCCATAGTATTGACGAGTCTTTAGAGTCCACCACACATTCAGTTACTCAGCTTTCGGGCGAAACGCTGTAGAGGCCGTATGGAGATATGGCAGGGTCCGATCAGATACGTGCGGTATTGCACGGATCAGGATCGGACGGTTTGTACTAGAGGCCGTATAGATATATGGCAGGGTTCGATCAGATACGTGCGGTATTGCACGGATCAGGATCGGACGGATATTACTAGCCGGTTTTAGTTTAAGCCGGATCCTAGTTTAGTACAGTGTAGATTTTGTCTCTTTGCATTTGTATCCGGACGGAATACAGATGCGGGTGTGTATGCACAGTATTGGGGTTTTCCTGTAATTTATTACGGGACCAGTTTTCTGGAGTTGCCAGTTTGCATTCCGTTCCGGCCGGTTTTCCTTTGTTCTTTCCCGGACGGACTTTTCCGATGGAGGGGGTTATTTGCAATTGTGCAAATAACATTTGTGGAGGGGGTTTCTTGCAATTGTATTGATTATGATATCTTTCATCCATACTTTTGCATTAATGAGATTTGAAAGGATTTGATTTGGATATGGGTTTTGTTATCATGATGTTTGTTTGTGGTCACCCCTTGCTTTCTACTACACTCACTCTCCTTCATGGTTTAAGTATGGTTGATTTCATTTTTCCTCCACCATTCTCTTGATGAGGGGCCGGCCACATTTTGTGGAAGAGAGGGAGAGAGTTCATTTTGAGAAAAGATTGGTTCATATCATTTTCATGCTTGCAAAATTCTACACTTCATTCCAAAGTCCATTCATGATCCCTCCATCCTCCATGGCAACAAAACCTCAAAGAGACATAGACTCTACATTGTTCTACAGCAAATCTTGGACGCGTCGGCTAGCCTACTTCGCGCCCGAGTTGCCTCGGTATTGAGGCGGGAGCCCGTAAAAGATGCAGGCGATGTGGTGCCCTTCCGGCGAGGAGGCGACGACCGGAGTTTCCGCGGGAGATCAGGACGATGACGAGAAGACCGGAGGACTCGGATCACTCGGTATATCTCTTCCCTATCTTGTTAGTTAGCTAGGACAAGTTTAATGGCCCGATCCGGGGTTTAGTGCGCGGTGGTGCCGGTTTGCTAAGTACGCAAAATTAAAGTTTATCACCGTTTCCGCATTTGGCCGTCGGTTTGACGGCCGGGGCGCCGCCGTGCACTTACAACTGCCGCAAACCACCACAACACCACCATCACAACACAACCACCACACCCGAGCCTCCACGCCCTATCAACCAACCTGAGCTCCGATCACCTTCTGACATTTCGTCGAGAACTTGGAGCCGTTGCCATCACCACTGTCCCTATCACCATCGTCGCTATCCAACCCGCCTCTACTGTCACTTAAATAGTCACGGTCGTTAACACAGTCGCCGTCGCAACACCAGCGCACATTTAATGTAACAACCCTAAACTTTATGTACGATTTTTTTCAAAAATACAGAAGGAGTACCTAAGCCTGAGCACAAGTTAGAAATTTGTTTTGCTTTTGAACAGCAAGAAACTCCTTGTAGCTCATTGGTAAAGCCTTGCACTGCTGTGAAGTAGCCCCTGTGATCGAATACCCCAGCCACATTATCTTTTTATTTTAATTTATTTTAATCTTTTAGAAGCCCAAGGTTTTACATGTGCACTACACGTAAACTGAAGAGACAGAATAAACAAACACATGGGAAATAGCATTTACACGGATCCCAACACGTGGCATGAATCCGAGCCCCTCTCACCGGTATTTGACCGGCGACGATTTCTTTGGGGACCGGCACCGCCGGGCCTGTAACAACACTAAACTTTCTGTACAATTTTTTTTCAAAAATACAGAAATGGGTACTTGAGCCTGAGCACAAGTTATAAATTTGTTTTGCTTTTGAACAGTAAGAAAGAGCTTGTAGCTCATTGGTAAGATCTTGCACTACTGAGACAAAGCACCAGAGTTCAAATCCCATCAGCCACATTATTTTTTTATTAGTTTTCTTTTAATCTTTTAGAAGCCCAAGAGTCTACACGTGCACAACACGTAAACTGAAGAGTCACACATAAAACAAACGAGTCCATGAGGTAGACCAAGTGACAGAAGACACTTGGCGGCGAAGCATGGCCTGACTCGGCCGAATCGGGCCAGCGACGCGGCTGACTCGGCCGGCGCCGCCAGGTCAACTCGGCTGAAACCCCATTTTTTGTTAAAACTTATGACTCTTTAACTCCCCATAACCCCTGTATTATTTAATTTCCCAGCACATTTACAGAGCAATTTAAATCACACATTTAATCCATTTTAGTACAATTTTTATCACATCCTTTCATTTACCCTAAACCCTAATTTTTTCTATAAATACCACACCTAAAATCACCCCTCCTCACTTCCAAATTTGTGACCAAACTCTCAAGAAAATTCCATAGGCTTTTTGTGTGCAAGTGGAGTTAGCAAAGGGCGAAGCTCTGACGAACTTTCGACGACGAAACGACGCACCAACACCTCCCCCTTCTTCCTTTTCCTCTTATCTACACTACAATCCTGTAAGTCCTTTCTTCCCCTTCTTTTTACTATTCTAAAAATTTTGAATTCTAAAACTCGACGGAAGTGGAGTTAATCCGACTTCCGTTTCGGTTTTTCCTTAAAAATCATATTTTTCTTTAAAATAATAATACCAAACTATCACATCATGATCATTAAATATTAATAAAATATATTGACAAGTTTCATATCAAAAGAATTCCTATTTTACTTTTTATCGCAATTTTACAGAAAAATATCATATATTTTAGTTTCGACATAAATCTTATAATTCCTTGCTATACTTTTAGATAGTTTACGAGGTAATTACCTACCTCCTCACAACACTCATATGTAACATAGCACGATAACTTTTGGGAACATAGATTGGGAAAATACGATTTTACACAAAACTACTTCCGACTTATAAAAACATTTTTCTACAAGATGTGTATTTTAACAAATCTTTGCAAATGCGCCGCTACAATCCATTTCGGGAAACCCGTTCGAGATGGTGTGGATTATCACACAATCTCGGGCTTAGTAATGCGAGATGTAGACCTCCGCAAGGAGCATACGGTCTCGAAAGATTTAAAATACAATTTTCTTTAGTAAATGTGATTTCTATTATAAATAAAACTTATATTTTTAATAAATAAATATATATGTAATTAATATCAAAATATCTATTTTAAATATTTATAAAATTCCACATTTCCAAAATTCAAGAAAAACATTCCATTTACAAGAAAATACCAAACAATTCCAATATTACAAATAAATACCATATATTATGAAAAATTAGGTTTTATTCACCAGAAATGTCACAATGATAAAATATACATCAATTATAACTTTAAAGACGATAATAAAATATTTGAGGTGTATTTTGAAAATTATACAAAATTATTTTTATATAAAACCCCCTCAAGTTATACTAAATTATAATAAGGACCCTGGTAAACATAGAATTAAGCGGGGACCAGTCTCTTGAGCCTCAGGGAACCGGAGATATGGGTGCTTGCCTATTTAAGGTAGACAACTTAACAAACGGTATTATCAACACGGTAACCGTCTTTGAAAAAAACACAAATTCTGCCGTCCATATGCAGCGGTTACCAATAACACCAAAACCTAATTCAGGATTCAATTTATTTTCTAATTGTCTGAATCAGACTGAGTCTCGATATAATTAATCTAACTTGAATATGATTCAAGATCAAACTACAATTCAACATGAATCCATGAAGCTATATATTCAATCTGTTCAATCTAATCAATCTATATTGACCAAACCGAACCATGGATATACCTCCATCTACGTGATCCTCTAGTTACATCCATTTACTGATATCATTGTTTCGGTAAGTCATCCATCTATATACAATATACAATTCAGACAACACAATACATTCTGTACAATCAATACATTCAATACAATAAACACTACGGGATTATAAAAGGGTAGACTGGTACGGAATATGTTAAAGGTGACACGAGGTGGTCACTTAAGACGTAATTACATCCATGCCGTTGTTCCATGGTATTATTAACGGAGCCTTGTACTCCTGATACCTTAGTCTCCGAGGAAAGTCAGACTCCTCTCGTATACATTGGTATCTTCTGTACCAAGCTACAAAGAACAGCGTTAACAATATAATACAACTTCAAAAGTTACACACTCTCTCTGTCTATTCTATTTCTCCCTCATCTTTGGGACTTACCGAGTGATTTGTTCACTGATGACATTCTCTTTCTTCTTCTTTGGAATGTCGTCAGGTGATTCGGACCTTCAGGAGATCGAGCCTACCAGCGAGGACTTGGATCAGCTAACCTTTGACCCGGAGCTCTAGTTACTTGTACATTTCATTTCAGTACTTTCCATTTCTGCTATGTCACTGTTTAGGCATTGCTTTTCATTCCATATATTTACTTTTCAGATGTATTGTAAAAAGAATGTTAATAAATAAAGTTGCTGTTCATTTATATCTTGTCTCTTGTGTACATTACATTTTATATTGCTTATTTACGCTTAGCGTATTTACTTCAGAGTAAATACGTAGCGGGCCTCGTCGTGCCCTCTGCCCGTACACCGGGAAGCGGGGCATGACAGGTTTTGTTAGTGGCCCATGCAGTTCAGAGCTGTATGGAACCCTACCATGCAGTTCCGTTCTGCGTAGACAACTAAAGCAATATAACACAAGAACCAGCAACTGAAAACATTCTTTACAATTCATATACCTTGAATCTTATCATTTCATATACTTTGAATCTATCCTAAACCAAAATTTTCTTTCAAGGTCATGGATTTCCCAAACAACAGCAGCACGAATGTCAACAACACTCCTCCACCGCTACCACCCACTCCTGCCTTCACTGCTCCGATCAATGAGTAGACGGTACTGCTTGAGTTGATCCGCAGCCTTCTGGAGGGACAGCAGCAGTAGACTGCTATTCTCTTGAACCGTCCAGAAGCGGAAGCACCCAGAGTGAAGTAATTCCGGGCACTGCACCCTAAAAACTTTTCGGGAAAAGAGAGCCCTCTGGAAGTGGAGGAATGGGCTCAAAGCGTTGAAGATGACCTGACAACAACACAAGTGCCAGAGGTAGCTTAGGCCCGAGTTGTGAAGCTGCAACTTACGGACAATGCACGAGTCTGGTGGAAGGCAGATGAAAGCCATCTTGACCAACCTATCGAATGGAAGACTTTTTACGACATGTTCGATGCAAAGTACTTCCCTAAGAATGGCCGCTTTGATATGGAACAGTAATTCATCCATCTGCAACAAGGTTCAATGTGGACCAAATCTGTTGATGAGTATGATGCTGAGTTCACCATGCTCAACAGGTAAGATATGTATCAATGTTCGATTTAATATCACATACTACACTGATAACACAAGACCGTAACAGGTTTGCGGCCCATCTCATACCGACTGCTGAGATCAGAGCTAGAAGATTTCAGCAAGGGTTAGACCCGGAAATCCAAGCTGCATTAGCTACAGGGGATTTCCCAACCCATGATTTGGCTTTGAAGGATGCCCGACGATATGACGCAGAGGTAAAGAGGAAGGGCGGACCTTAATCTGCCGGAGTGAAGCGTCCTTGTACTCAGATGGCAGGAGGAGCCTCTTCAAGGCAAACTGTTGAACCCAGGAGATCGGAAGAAATCAATAACCAGCCGAGTCTCGACTTTTGCTTCTATTGCAAGAGGGAAGGACACTTGTGGAAGGATTGTATCCGCGCAAAAGGCTTGTGCCTAGTTTGTGGCGCGTCTAATCACGGAATTGGAAACTGTACTTATAGACGCAACCCAGATCACACACCCACGAACTACCCGCAGCGGCCAGTTATCCAGGCTTCTGCACCTCGTCTTGCATTTCCAGCTCCACCACCTGCACAACCTACTCGCTAATTCTAATAGGCAATGAGGAACATGCCTCGAGGGCAGAGAGACATGCCCCAAGGACAGAATGTACCTCCAGCTAGGAGGAACGTACCACGGCGTCAGACTTTCACATTAGCAACCGTAGAAGCCGAGGTTGTTGGTCAAGGAAACACTGGTAATTCTCTTTCACATTCTCAAATCCTTGTATCACTTTGTTATTCTTCATACACTACCAAATTTTCCTTGAATCCGTTACACTTTCCTTTTACAAATTTCGAGGACAAAATTTTTTTAAAGAGGGTAGAATATAACAACCCTAAACTTTCTGTACAATTTTTTTAAAAAAAATACAGAAAGGGGTACTTGAGCCTGAGCACAAGTTATAAATTTGTTTTGCTTTTGAACAGCAAAAAAGAGCTTTTAGCTCATTGGTAAGACCTTGCACTGCTGAGACAAAGCACCAGAGTTCAAATCCCATCAGCCACATTATTTTTTTTATTAGTTTTCTTTTAATCTTTTAGAAGCCCAAGAGTCTACACGTGCATAACACGTAAACTGAAGAGTCACACGTAAAACAAACGAGTCCACGAGATAGGCTAAGCGACAGAGGACACGTGGTGGCGAGGCACGGCCTGACTCGGCCGAATCGGGCCGGCGGCGCGGCTGACTCGGCTGGCGCCGCCAGGTCAACTCGGCTGAAACCCTATTTTTTTGTTAAAACTTGTGACTCTTTAACTCCCCATAACCCCTGTATTGTTTAATTTCCTTGCACATTTACAGAGCAATTTAAATCACACATTTAATCCATTTTAATACAATTTTTATCACACCCTTTCATTTACCCTAAACCCTAATTTTTTTTATAAATACCACACCTAAAATCACCCCTCCTCACTTCCAAATCTGTGTCCAAACTCTCAAGAAAATTCCATAGACTTTTTGTGTGCAAGTGGAGTTAGCAAAAGGCGAAGCTCCGACAAACATCCGACGATGATCCGACGAGATTCCGGCGACGAAACGACGCACCGGCACCTCCCCCTTCTTCCTTTTCCTCTTATCTATACTACAATCCTGTAAGTCCCTTCTCCCTCTTCATTTTACTATTGTAAAAATTTAGAATTCTAAAACCCGACGGAAGTGGAGTTAATCCGACTTCCGATTCGGTTTTTCCTTAAAAATCATTTTTTTCTTGAAAAGAATAATATCAAACCATCACATCATGATCATTAAATATTAACAAAACATATTGACAAGTTTCATATCAAAAGAATTCCTATTTTACTTTTTATCGCAATTTTACAGAAAAATACCATATAGTTTAGGTTCGACATAAATCTTATAATTCCTTGCTGTACCTTTAGGTAGTTCATGAGGTAATGACCTACCTCCTCACAACAGTCATATATAATATAGCACGATGACATTTGGGAGCATAGATTGGGAAATACAATTTTACACAAAACTATCTCCGACTTATAAAAACCTTTTTCTACAAGATGTGTATTTTAACAAATCTTTGCAAATGCACCGCTACAACCCATTTTGGGGAACCCGTTCGGGATGATGCTGATTATCGCACATCCTCGGGCTTAGTAATGCGAGATGCAGACCTCCGCAAGGAGCATACGGTCTCGAAAGATTTAAAATACAATTTTCTTTAGAAATTGTGATTTCTATTATAAATAAAACTTATATTTTTAATATATATATATATGTAATTAATATCAAAATATCTATTTTTAATATTTATAAAATTCCATATTTCCAAAATTCAAGAAAAACATTTCATTTACAAAAAAATACCAAACAATTCCAACATTACAAATAAATATCATATATTATGAAAAATTAGGTTTTATTCACTAGAAATGGCACAATAATAAAATATACATCATTGAAAACTTTAAAGACGATAATAAAATACTTGAGGTGTATTTTGAAATTATACAAAATTATTTTTATATAAAACCCCCTCAAGTTATACTAAATTACAATAAGGACCCTAGTAAACATAGGTTTAAGCGGGACCAGTCTCTTGAGCCTCAGGGAGCTGGAGATATGGGTGCTTGCCTATATAAGGTAGACAACTTAACAAACGGTGTTATCAACACGGTAATCATTTTTTAAAAAGGCACAAATCCTGCCGTCCATATGCAGCGGTTACCGATAACACCAAAACCTAATTCAGGATTCAATTTATTTTCTAATTGTCTGACTCAGATCGAGTCTCAATATAATTAATCTGACTTGAACATGATTCAAGATCAAACTAAAGTTCAACATGAATCCATGAATCTATATATTCAAACTAATCAATCTATGTTGACTGAACCGTACCATGGATATACCTCCATGTACATGATCCTCTAGTTACATCCATTTACTAATATTATAGTTTCGGCAAGTCATCCATCTATATACAATATACAATTCAGAAAACACAATACATTCCGTACAATCAATACATTTAATAAAATAAACACTACGTGGTTATAAAGAGGTAGACTGGTACGGAATATGTTAAAGGTGACACGGGGTGGTCACTTAAGACTTAATTGCATCCATGCCGTTGTTCCGTGGTATTATCGACGGAGTCTTGTACTCCTGATACCTTAGTCTCCGAGGAAAGTGAAACTCCTCTCGTATACACTGGCATCTTTTGTACCAAGGTACAAACAACAGCGTTAACAATATAATACAACTTTAAAAGTTAGACTCTCTCTCTGTCTATTATATTTCACCCTCATCTTTGGGAATTACCGAGCGATTTATTCGTTGACGACATTCTCTTTCTTCTTCTTTGGAATATCGTCAGGTGATTTGGACCTTCAGGAGATCGAGCCCACCAGCGAGGACTTGGATCAGCTAGCTTTCGACCCGGAGATTTAGTTACTTATACATTTCATTTCAGTACTTCCCACTATTATGCCACTGTTTAGGCATTACTTTTCATTCCATGTATTTACTTTTCAGATGTATTGTAAAAAGAATGTTAATAAATAAAGTTGATGTTCATTTATATCTTATCTCTTGTGTACATTACATTTTATATTGCTTAGTTACGCTTAGCGTATTTACTTCAGAGTAAAAACGTAGCGGGCCTCGTCGCTCCCTCTGCCCGTACACCGGGAAGCGGGGCGTGACGGGGGCCCCCGTAGGCAATGCTTCCCAATTTTCCCCCCTGCACCTCTTCAGCTACCCCACTCCTCTCACACTGTTTATTTTCTCTGCACATTTCCAGAGAACAATAAAACACCAATAAAACCAAATTTTAATGAAAATTTTAAATGCATTCTTTAACACACCAAACCCTAATTTTACCTATAAATACCACACCATATTTCACCCCTCCTCACCAGAATTTCATTATCAAAACTCTACCAAATTCTCAAGTCTTTTAGTGTACAAGTGGAGTTAGCTAAAGGGTGAAGTTCCGGCGACGATCTAAGGAGATTCCGGTGACGAAACGATGCCCCGAAGCATTCCGTAGCTTCCTCTCCCTTTTATCTTGATCCCAAGCGAGTAAGTCCCCTCTTCCCCTCTCTTTCTCTATTCTAGAAACTTTAAATTATAAAACCTGACGGAAGCGGAGTTAATCCGACTTCCGATTCGGTTTTTCTTCAAAACTCAACTTTTCTTAATCAAGAAAATACCATACTCTCATATCATGTTTAGCAAATATTAACAAACACTTTAAAATAAGAATCATCTCAAAATAATCTTTTATACATGTTTTATCATTGTTTTGCAGTAAAATACCATATACTTTAGTTTCGACATACATCATCATAATTCCTGTATTACCTTTAAATAATTCATAAGGTAATGATCTAGCTCATCACAACACATATCTTTGACATAGCACGATGATGTTTTGGGAATATATTCATGGGATAATACGACTTGACAAATAAATACCATCAACTTATAAAACCATTTTCTTAAAAAGATGTATTAAACAATTTCTTGCAATTGCGCCTTTACAACCCACTTTTGGAGACCCCGTTCAGGATGGTGTGGATTATCTCACATCCTCAGATCTAGTAGAGCGAGATGCAGACCTCTGAAAGGAGCATTCGATCTCGATGAATTTTTTATGTATTTTTCTTTAGAAAATGAGATTTCTACAAGAAAGTAAATAAAATTTATTTTTAAATTTATATATATATATATATATATATATATAGATAGATAGATATATTATCAAAATACCTATTTTAATTATATTATATAAATATTCCAAGTTTTCCAAAGTAATAGAATCACCATTACATGAAAATAACATCCAAATACAAAACAATTCCAATATTTCAAGAAAATACCATATACTATGAAAACTAGTTTATAATCACTAGAAATTTCACGGTTATAAAATAAACATTTATGAAAACCCTAAAGACGATAATTAAATACTTGAGATGTATTTTGAAAATTATATCAAACTATTTTTACACCTCTCAAATTATACCAAATTACAATAAGGACCCTAATAAACATATGTTTAAGCGGGACCAGTCTCTTGAGGCTCAGACAGCCGGAGATAAGGGTGCTTGCCTATTTAAGGTAGACAATCTAACAAACGGTGTCATCAACACGGTAATTGTCTTGGAAAAAGACACAAATCCTGCCGTCAATGTGCAACAGTTACCGATAACATCAAAACTAATTCAGGATTTCAATTTCTTTCTAAAGAGTCTGACTTAAACCGAGTCTCAATTTAATCAATCTGACTTGAATGTGATTCAAGTATATAACTATAATACAACATGAATCCGTCTATTCAATCTATATCAATTTATAATGACTGCACCAAACCATGGATATACTCCGTCTACATGACTCTCCATTTACATCCATTCCATTTCCTGATATCATGGTTTCGGCAAGTCTTCCATTTACTATAGACAAAATAATACAATCAACACAATCAATACAAACAATATAATAATACACTATGGGGTTTATAAAGGGGTAGACTGGTACGAAATATGTTAAAGGTGGCACGAGGTGGTCACTTAAGACGTAATTATATCCATACCGTTGTTCCGGGTATACTGGTACATAATTTTCGACGGAGCCTTATACTACGGGTTACCAAAGTCCACGGTGTAAGTTGGACTTCTCTCTTATACACTGGCATCTTCTGTACCAAGCTATAAACAACAGCGTTAACCATATAATCAAACATTACTAGATATACTCTCTTTTATATCTATTCTACTTCTCTCCTTCTTGGGACATACCGACCGATTGTACACTGGGAAGCGGGGTGTGAAAGGTTTTGTGGGCGGCCCATGCATGTCAGCTTTGTATGGACATGCAGTTCAGTTCTGCATGGACGTTCGGGTTAATTCTGTATGAAGTCCTAAGCAATATAACACAAGAACCAGCAACTAAAAATATTCTTTACATATTCCTTGGATCTTCTAATTTCATATATTTTGAATCTGTCCTAACCAAAAAAATTTCTTTTAAGATTATGGATTCCCCAAACAACACTAGCACCAACTTCTACAACACTCCACCACCTCTACCGCTTACACCAACTATCGCTGCTCCGATCAATGAGCAGAAGGTACTGCTTGAGGTGATCCGCAGCCTCCTGGAGGGACAGCAGCAGCAGATTGCTATTTTGATGAACCACCCAGAAGCAGAAGTCCGGGGGGGTAAAGCAATTCCGGTCTTTGAACCCCAAGCAATTCTCAGGAAAAGAGAGCCCTCTAGAAGCTGAGAAACGGGCTCAAAATATTGAGGATGATTTGGCAGCGGCACAAGTGCCAGAGATAGCCTGGGTTCGAGTTGCGAAGCTGCAACTCACTGACAATGCACGAGTTTGGTGGAAGGCGGGAGAAAGCCGTCTTGACCAACCTATCGAATGGAGGAAGTTTCGCGATATGTTCGACGCGAAATACATCTCAAAGACTGTCCGATTTGACACAGAACAAAAATTTATCCATCTACAACAGGGTTCGATGTGGACCAAATCAGTGGATGAGTATGATGCTGAGTTTACCATGCTCAGTCGGTAAAATATGTCTCAATATTCGATTTTCAAATATCACATACTACACAGCTAACACAATACCTAAACAGGTTCGCGGCACACTTGATTTCGACTGCTGAGATCAAGGCTAGAAGATTTCAGTAAAGGTTAGATTCGGAAATCCAAGCTGCCTTAGCACAGGGGATTTTCAAACCCATGAATTAGCTCTGAAAGCTGCCCGCCGATATGAAGCAGTGGTGAAAATGAGGGGAAGACCTCAATCTGCCTGGATGAAGCACCCTGCCACTCAAATGGCAGGAGAAGCCTCTTCAAGGCCACCATTTGTGCCTAGGAGACCGGGAGTACCGAACAATCGGCCCAACCCAGCATTTTACACCTACTGCAGGAGAGATGGACACTTATGGAAGGACTGTAGGCGCGCAAAAGGCCTATGCTTAGTTTGTGGCGCATCCAATCACGGAATTGGAATCTGTCCTTATAGACGCAACTTAGCTCCCCCACACACCAACTATCTGCAGCGGCCAGCTATCCAGGCTCCTGCACCTCGTCTTTCACTCTCAGCTTCACCTCTACGTAGACCTCATGCACATCTTAATCGCCAATTCCATCAGGCAGTGAGGAACATTCCTCGAGGGCATAGGAACATGCCCTAAGGACAGAGGAATGTGCCTCCAGCTAGGAGGAATGTACCATGGCATCAGGCTTTCCTTTTAGCAGCCAAAGAAGCCGAGACTGTAGACCATGGTAAGCATGGTAATTTTCTCACATCTTTCTTTCCAAAACTTTTGCATTCTTTCGTTCTTCCAAATATTTTTTCATGCGCTATCAATAGTTCTATCACCAAACTTTTTCTGAATTTGTTACACTTTCCTTCTACAAATTTCGAGGATGAAATTTTTATAAGGAGGGTAGAATGTAACAACCCTAAAATTTCTGTACGAATTTTTCCAAAAATACAGAAGGAGTACCTAAGCCTGAGCACAAGTTATAAATTTGTTTTGCTTTTGAACAGCAAGAAACTCCTTATAGCTCATTGGTAAAGCCTTGCACTGCTGTGACGTAGCCCCTGTGATCGAATATCCTCAGCCACATTATCTTTTTATTTTAATTTCTTTTAATTTTTTAGAAACCCAAGGGTTTACACGTGCACTACACGTAAACTGAAGAGACACAGAATAAACAAACACATGGGAAATAGCATTTACACAGACCCCAACACGTGGCATGAATCCAAGCCCCTCTCACCGGTATTTGACCATGACGATTGCTTTAGGGAACAGCACCGCCGGCCCTCCGTAGGCAATGCTTCCCAATTTTTACCCCTACACCTCTTCAGCTACCCCATTTCTCTCACACTGTTTATTTTTTCTACACATTTCCAGAGAACAATAAAACACCAATAAATCTAAATTTTAATGAAAATTTTAAATGAATTCTTTAATATACCAAACCCTAATTTTCCCTATAAATACCACACCATATTTCACCCCTCCTCACCAGAATTTCATTATCAAAACTCTACCAAATTCTCAAATCCTTTAGTGTACAAGTGGAGTTAGCAAAAGGGTGAAGTTCCGGCGACGATCCAAGAAGATTCCGGCGTCGAAACGACGTCCCGAAGCATTCCGTAGGTTCCTCTCCCTCTTCTCTTGATCCCAAGCCACTAAGTCCTATTTTCCCTTCTCTTTCCCTATTCTAAAAACTTTAAATTATAAAACCCGACGGAAGCGGAGTTAATCCGACTACCGATTCGGTTTTTCTTGAAAATTCAACTTTTCTTAATCAAGAAAATACCATACTCTCATATCATATTTAGCAAACATTAACAAACACTTTAAAACAAGAATCATCTCAAAATAATCTTCCAAGTTTTATCAAAGTTTTACAGTAAAATACCATATAATTTAGTTTCGACATACATCATCATAATTCTTGTATTACCTTTAGATAATTCATGAGGTAATGACCTACCTCATCACAACACACATCTTTGACATAGCACGATGAAGTTTTGGGAATATATTCATAGGATAACACGACTTTACAAATAAATAATATCAACTTATAAAACCATTTTCTTAAAAAAATATATTAAACAATTCCTTACAATTGCGCCTCTACAACCCACTTTTGGGGACCCCGTTCGGGATGGTGCGGATTATCGCACATTCTCAGGCCTAGTACAGCGAGATGCAGATCTCCGAAAGGAGCATTCGATCTCGATGGAATTTTTATGTATTTTTCTTTAGAAAATGAGATTTCTACAAGAAAGTAAATAAAATTTATTTTTAAATATATAAATATATATATTATCAAAATACCTATTTTAATTATATTATATAAATATTCCAAGTTTTCCAAAGCAAAAGAATCACCATTACATGACAATAACATCCAAATACAAAATAATTCCAATATTTCAAGAAAATACTATATACTATGAAAATTAGGTTCTACTCACTAGAAATTTCACAATTATACAATATACATCTATGAAAACCCTAAAGACGATAATTAAATGCTTGAGGTGTATTTTAAAAATTATATCAAACTATTTTTACATAAACCCCCTCAAGTTATACTAAATTAAAATAAGGAATCTAGTAAACATAGGTTTAAGTGGGACCGGTCTCTTGAGCCTCAGAGAGACGGAGATATGGCTGCTTGCCTATTTAAGGCAGACAATATAACAAACGGTATTATCAACACGGTAATTGTCTTGGAAAAAGACACAAATCCTGCCGTCCATGTGCAACAGTTACCGATAACATCAAAACTAATTCAGTATTTCAATTTCTTTTTAAAGTGTCTGACTCAGACTGAGTCTTAATTTAATCAATCTGACTTGAATGTGATTCAAGTATATAACTACAATACAACATGAATCCATGAATCCGTCTATTCAATCTATATCAATCTATATTGACTGTACCGAACCATGGATATACTCCGTCTACATGACTCTCCATTTACATTCATTCCATTTCCTGATATCATGGTTTCGGCAAGTCTTCCATTTACTAGAGATAAAACAATACAATCAACACAATCAATACAAAGAATACAAGAATACACTATGGGGTTTATGAAGGGGTAGACTGGTACGAAATATGTTAAAGGTGGCACGAGGTGGTCACTTAAGACGTAATTACATTCATGCCGTTGTTCCGTGGTATTTTTGATAGAGCCTTGTACTACGGGTTACCAATGTCCATGGTGTAAGTTGGACTCCTCTCGTATACACTGGCATTTTCTGTACCAAGCTACAAACAACAGCGTTAAGCATATAATCAAAAATTACTAGATATAATCTTTTTTCTGTCTATTCTACTTCTCTTCTTCTTTGGAACTTACCGAGCGATTGCTCGCTAACGACATTCCTATTTCTCTTCTTCTTTGGAATGGTGTCAGGAGGACCTGACTCCGAGGAGCTCGAGACCAGCCAGGAGCATTTGGAGAAGTACACTGAAGACCCGGAGAATTAGACTTTACTTGTATATTTTCATTTCAGTTATGCCATTATTTAGGCATCGCTTTCTATTCATGTATTTACATTTTAGTTGTACCTGTAAAAGAATGTTTAATAAGTAAAGTTGTTGTTCATTCATATTCCTGTCTCTTTTGTACTTTGCTTTATATTGCTTAGATACACTTAGCGTGTTTATTTCTGAGTAAATACGTAGCGGCCTCGTCGCGTCTTCTTGCCCGTACACTGGGAAGCAGGGTGTGACATCCGTCGCAATCCGTGTCGCGTTCGAGCCATGCTCGCATTGTACGGTCTTGTGTGTTGAGGCAAACCCTGCGTCCGTGTCGCTTCCAATTCAGCGACCTAAGGCAAGTGATCCCGCTCACTTGCTATCATGTTATGTTATATGCTATAATTTGTATAATCGAATTAATAATTATATTTAAAACGTATTGTAACCGAACCTGTTTTTGAGTGTGAGCCATGATTGCGCATAACATGAAGAATTAAATATATAATGGGTCTAATACCCTGTGTTAAACATATAGAATTTACATGGGTCAAATCCAGTTCATATTGGTTAGTTAAAACTCACATTTCGATAGTTATATAATTACATGCTAAGTGTTCAATGCAATGTCCTGAACCAAAACCTAATTTAAAACACTTAAATATTTTATCAATAGAGTCATTTCCTGTTAATGAGTAATGTATAGAAAATTGGGATCAAAATGATAGGGTTTCGAACATGAAATGTCGTCCCTAAGAGGCGACGGCAAACCTGAACTTTTCTGTATATGTCACCTTGTGAAATTCATAATAAATCACAGAAAAATCATCTTGTAACGTGTGTGGGCTCGTATTAAATCTAACTGAATAACAGGAACACCTCTAATAAATTATACTGAAAATTGTCTAGTTACAATAATGTAAACTGGGGAGAAATACAGCTCTGGACTGCAGCCCAGAGCAGTATTCTCTATTGACATCTGTTTTTAAACTCTGTCATAGCCTTGTATAAATATATTTTTATGCAGAGACCTATATAGATGTGTAGAAAATTGAGTTAGCCAACATTTGGCACTATTTCATTGATTTTAATTCTATTTATTATTTTTAAAGTATTTTATACCGTCGATATGTCCTGCTGTTTTTCCTGCTGTGATGTTTATATGTATCGATCTTACAACAACCATATCTCCCTGTACACACATGCTATTAATATTCCATCGGTTGCGTTAGAAATTTAATTGGGAAATCAAGAATCTATTGATTTGTAGCAACTTTAGATTCTGAACATAACTGGTATTAAATTGAGTTCGAATTTGAACTTCCAGTTCTGAAACTGGAATTCCAGCAGTGATCACCTGTTTTAAAATGAACATATCTCCCTATCCAGGATAGATATTGAGGCAAAACCAATTTTTACGTTTATCTAATCTAGTCTACTTTCTACGACATTTTTGTTGTTTGCCTGATTCTGAATGTATATACTTTTAATTAATTTTGCAAGCTGATTGATAATGGTTGTCCCGAAATGGTTAGAGTTTAATTGATGTATTTCTAACATGTTGTAGTGTTTTACACTCATGTTTAGTATCCTCTTACACGGACATCCTAGTAATTGTATTACATTGTCGAGTGATATATGTTAATGATTTGGATTGTGTAAGTACGTTAGTGTAAAAGTGATTGAAAGCGAGACTGATATACGTGGAAGCATGAATGAATAAAAGAGGTGACACGTACTTGTATACAATCAACTTGACTCGTGCCTTAAACACACATGTATTGGCATCCAATTAGTTATTGTATTTTCGATTTCTATGGAACTTGTATAAGTGTAACTATAATTGGTATGAGATAGTCATGGAAGCACTTATATTAGTGTCATAGGTAAGATATTGAGAACCGTTCACTTCTCGCGTGGAAGCACTTATATTTTTGTCTCAGAATACTGGTCTAATCATGCTTGATGGAAATACTGTCTTCGATTCTTGCGTAGACTTATCATGACACGACTAGTATTTTAGATTCGTGGTCGGACCTCGATGTAAACATATGGAGAATGAGGAAATTGAGGGTGGAATCGAACTTGTATTTAGCAAGGTTTACTTCTTTAGAGAGTGATCATTCGATATTAGGGATAGTAATAGTTTAAGTTGTTCTGCCTAGCGGCACTGCTGTAGGGTTCTGTCCCGGGCACTATTTCGACTGTAGTCTCGGGCATGTATGAAACCCTTGTTAAACACGAGAACTCTTTTCCACCGTTTGATTTCAAATGACATAAAGAATGGTAGATGTAGTGACATGCATATTACCTTAGACTATTGTCATGAGTTATTGCTACATGTTTATGTTATTCTACATTCTCGTGTTATTGTTTTAATGTTTCTAGTCCATGTTTATTATCCTTGCAACATAAGATATATTGTTATATTATTATATGGCGTCACCCTGACGACCTGAGTATGCATGTTCAGAGGAAGAAGTGGACCCAGCCCCAGAGCAACACCTATCCTATTTCGAGGTAATTACGGAGGTCTAGACCAGCGACGCCAACTTTATAGTTCCCTTGTTGTCATTTGGTTAGTTGTTTCATTGTTGTTAAAGACTTGTATCTATTAAACTCCTATTAGTTTAAATCTAATAAAGTACTGACTGTTGTGTATCTGTATCTGTGTTTGATTACTGTTTACCATTTAACGCTAGAAACCGAAGTGTGACTATGGCGGGATTATTCCTTGACCGTAGGAGCATGGCTGGACTAATCATCCCTCGTATTCCGTATTCTGGGAAGCGAGGCATGACATTGATCATGGAAATTGGCTCGTCTTTCTCAATTTTCTCCAGCAACGAGCTTGTCGAGTTTTGTTGTCCATACAATTACAATTTTGAGTTAATGGGCAACTTCATTTGAAAAGAATTGGATTCTTTAGTTGCGCTAAATCCCAATATTCAACTGCGCAAGGATGTGGGTTGTTTTCCTATGAGAAAGGCCTATCTAAATATCATGAAAGTAAGAGGACATTTCAAACACAAGCTCCAGCTCTATCTTCCTAACGGGGCACTAAATTTTGATGGAAAACTAATAAGGTTTTTTTTTGGAGCAATTGAAATGTATGAGGGGTGTTTTAAGTAAATATGAATTTAGGGGAGAGGGTTTTTAGTAATTAGCAAAGTACAAGGTTTTTTAATAAAAAGCCCTTAAAAAACAAGCTACTAAATTTGATGTGGCTATGCTCAACCGGTCATTGCATAAAATTAGAGAACTAGGCCCGGTGGGATTTTAAGTGGGCCCCAGCCCAGTTTCTAAGGTCACCCCATTTTCGTTGTGTCTAAATACCAACTTAACACCAATTAAGCTTAGATCAGATGGGTATAAATTTAGAGGTCGCGATTTCGCTTCCGAAAAAGGGTTGATGTCAAAAAAAAAATTGAATAGCAACTTAGCAATCCTAGGATACAAGAGGGTTTCGGGAGTTTGAGTGGCTTAATTACTTAAGTATGTGAAATAATAGCGGACTCCAAAATATAAACGTACCGCAACTTTCAAAAAAAATTTAAAAGGTTTATTTTAGAATTTAAATATTGATATAATGAGTTTTATTAAAATGATAAAATTTATTGAATTGAGTTTTCATAAATTAGCATGTGTGTAGGATAGCTTTGAAGAATTAGGTTATGTGTTATGTCTTCCTTTTAATTAATAAACCTAATACATTCTTTTCTACTTAATTTTATTAAGTCATGATAAACATATTATACTATTTATATTTCCTTATTTTCTTTTATCTAAATAGAAAAATGAGAATTTTCATTATGGTTGATAAAATAGGAGAGGCATGGGTATGGGAAAGGCATAGGATCACCATGTTATATGTAAACACCTTCATTTTTTTTCCCTTCTTCTCTAAATCTTTATCTCTCCCAAATCTCAACCCTAAAACCATGGCTCTCTCTCACACTTTCTCAAATCCTCTTAAGTTTTTACTAGAATTGAAGATTTTGAAGATTTCCTTGCATTTGAAGAAGTTTCTTGATTCCTAAACTAGGTATACTTCTTTACTTACTTAAATTAATGATACTACTTTGTTAAATTTTAGTTACATTCTCTATTTATGATGATATGCTTTATGTGTATAATTGTTAAGATTTTAAAGAGTACAATGATTAGAAGTTTTGAGTGCTTGTAATTGTTTCTTTAGTTGAGCTATATTCTGGAAATCCGTGACAAGCTGGGATTATAGGATATTTAGAAAATTCTCTGTTGGGAATTAGCCTTTTTTGGTGAACTGTAAAGTTGTAGATAGCCGACTTATCTTTTAGATCAAAAATTTTGGTTGAGTTCTGCTGTAAAATGGAATTTTTACGAATTTTTAAATGAGGAGTTTCCAAGCTGGAATTTCTATTTTCAATGGCCGTTTTTCACTAAATTTATAAACATTTTCTGCATTTTTCCATTGACAATTTGAAATATATAAAAATTGGAAATTGTAGTTAATTTTGTGCAAATATCTCTAGAATTTTTATTTGCCTTATTCACTTTACATAATCAATAGATATCATTTTTGTAGTGAAGGGTTGTTTTCTTGTCGGTGAAAAATATTCAGAAACATGTTTTAGTTTTGTATTTTATTTTATGTCTTATACTTGGAATCTGGAAAAGATATTTTGGGGTATCAAAGTTAACTCGTTTATCTATACATAGAATTTTAGTTTGAGTCTAAATATTGTGTTTACTATTTTTGGGTATTTTTCAAAGTGAGCCTAAAAACTACGGTTTTTTGAACTTGTATTTTTAAATGTTATTCATTCGAGCATTGTATTTTCCTCATTAAATATTATAAGTAGGATAATTTTATTCATGTCTATGTCCTTACACTTTAAAGACCGTTAGCGGAGGAGCCGGGGCGCCGAGGCAAGGCAAAAAGTCGTAGGATTCGACTAGCTCGTTTTGTAGTTCGGTGAGTAGATTTGACATCTATAAATGGGAAATCGGGTGGATGATGTATAATACCCAAATTTATTTTGAACACTTCTTTATTGATTATAATTCATGTCTCATATGCTCAGTTTACTAATGCTATGTTTCCTTTCCTTTGCTATACTTTTGCGAACACAATTGCTGGGACATTTATACAATTACTAATGATTACTATGTGGCATCAACACAGACTCACATGCTACATGTATATATCATTAGTAACTGCCCTGACACGTGTAGACACAGACTTACATGCTAACACATACACATTACTAGTAATTGATATACCACGTGTAGAAATTTTCATGCTTTACATGTTATAGTATGATCAATGTTATGTGCGTATACGCGACTAGATGTCCGTACTATTGTTGTGTGTGTACGTAGACCAGCGGTCCATACTATTTGAACCGTGTGTTTACGTACGTAGAATAGATGTCCGTACTGACTGTTATTGAGCGTGTTATATTATTTCCGGAATAAATGGATTTATGATTTTGATTCAATATAATTTTTTTTTGTTGCCGTACATGATGAGATTCCGAACTGGATGAAGTGGTGATGGTTTGCCAAATGCAGCCTTTTATTATTAAGTCGCTAAGTCTTACGATTTATCCAAATTAGGAGATTATGAAAATACAAAGGTTGTACTTATTTCTAAATAACGATTCGTTTCATGTTTTAAAGCAATAAGCAAAGGATGTGTTGCTTGGATTTCAAAGGTATATATATATTTAAAATATCGCGGTCTCCTTATTTCCAAACGACACTTCGTTAAACTTTAAAATATAATTGGATTAGTCGGAAGTATTTATCCATTTACAATGCTCGTTCATGCTATGTTTATATTATCCGTTCGCGCTATGATTATGTTATTTATTTGTACTGCGTTTATGTTATCCATTCGCGCTATGATTGTGTTATTTATTTGTGCTAAATTTATATTATCCGTTCGCGCTATGTTATGTTATTTATTTATTCTACGTATATGTTATCCGCTCGCGCTATGATTATTTTCTCTTGAAATGATGATAATACGTCCACCATGAGTTTTCTATGCATTTATGGCTTGTTGTTATTTAGTAGTCGAGGTGGGGATGTAGCCGATTACGGATACATGGTGGACTGGTTTGGTGATATCCGATATCGAGATAGGAGGGAGAAACCGCTTTCGGATACATGGTGGACTTGTTTGGTGGTATCCGATATCGAAGTAGGGAGAGAAACCGCTTTTGGATACATAGTGGAACACATTGGATATCCGGAGGATACCGACCTGGGTCATATGATGAAATTGAAAAGAAATGACAGTGATTGTACACCGTTATATGTATAACTGGGTTGTTCATGAATGATTGTTGTTATCGTTTCATTGCGCTTAAATTCAAGTTTAAGATATGTAAATTACATTCGTGGGCCTCCACATGCTCTAGTGGTCTTGCTATGCGCGTATCAGACGAGATGTAGAATTATTTTATGATGCCATGATAACCACATATGTTAGTATACTACACATGCTAGGATAAGGGTATACGAGTTGTATATGATGGGTTATTATTAGTGTTGTTCATCGATTGAATTTTAATTTCAATGCATGCTTATTTACCCTCCGCAGTGTACATGTTTATCCATGCCCTAGTTGTTTCACCGCTTATGCATACGATTTCTATCTTGTTGTGTGATTTCTACTCATGAGTTGACAACCCATCCCTGTTGTCCCATAGGACCGACCGCTCGGAGTAGCAGCGGCTTATTGGCGCATTTCAATTTTTGGGTGTGATTACATTTTGTCTTTTGAGCTAGGTGGGGTAAATTTCGTTTCGTTATTTGCCTTATATCTATTTTTGTGCCTAGAAATACTCCATCAATCAAATCGGGTGTATTTTCCCGAGACCTTAGACGTTGTATTGTTGTTATAGTCGAAATCGTGTGAGGTCGGCTTGGCTATATTTATATATAGTGTTTATTGCTTTCCGTTTGTTGTTCTTCGCTTTTATGCGTGGTATATTTTTGTGAAGATTGTGTCTCCACCGTGTGGGTATCGAGTTTGCTCCCGTGTAGGGATGCATTTATTTTTACAGCTATTATACTGGAATTTTATTTAAAACTTACAAAGGAGGTGCTGTCCGTTGTTACGCCCCGCTTCCCAAAATACGAAATACGATGGTGACTAGGCCAGCCATGCTCCTACGATCAATGAATAATCCTGCCGTAATCACACTTCGGTTTCTAGCAGTACATGGTAAGCAAAATATATCACGAGTAATGAGAATCACAGTAACTAAATCTATCTCATTTAAATGAATCAGAGTGTAACGGATACAACTAATCAGATAGAGACAAAGGAAATTATAGTACTGACGTCGCTGTTCTAGATCTCCGCAATATCCTCGAAGTAGGGCAGGTCCTGATCTGAGCTAAGTCCACTTCTTACTCTAAGCATGCATACTCAGGTCATCAGGACGACACAATATAGCAATATATATAATATGTGTATTAATGATAAACATGAAGTAGCAAGCATAGGGTAATAACATGAGCAGGAAATAACATGTACAGGTATGCAGTAGCATGTGTATCAGTCCAGTAATCAATGCATTGTCCATATCTATAAACCTATCAGTCTCTAAGTCTCAAAGTTCATGTCACTAAATCTATCGTCATTTTGAGCATGAGTGTCAACTACCGCATGAGTATTCTCAAACCCAAGGCACTAAACCTATTCAGGGGCTTGGAAACATGGGCTCGAATCACGATCAGTACAATATGTACCATTCAAGCTCTGTACCACAGCAATACGCAATCATGAAAATACCGGTAATGGGACTCCTGAGATTCCGTTGACCGGACTCACACTCTAACTACCCCAAAACCCCGCGGTCTATATAAGATCTGACCACGAATTTAAATACTAGTCGCTCCATAACAAGTCTACGCGAGAATTGGAGGCACGGTCTCCATCTAGCATGTCTTGACTCGTATATGAGACAAGTGGACGGTCCTCGATGTTTTACCTATGACACTGATATAAGTGCTTTCATAACCTTCCTATACTAGTTATAGTTACACTTATATAAGTCTCATAGACGTCGACAATACAGTAACTAAATAGTTTCGTTGATTGTGTACAAGTACATGCCACTTTCGCTATTCAATCATGCTTTTATACTAACGCACTTGACACATTCTAAACACTAACACTTATCACTCAGTAATGTAAAAACAGTCACTAGGGTATCAATACAAATGATCGCTAATCAAAGAGTGTAAAGTAATCATACGACATGATAGGAATGCAGTAAATACAATTCAATTAAATCAAGGCAGCCGGTGTTATATAACTTGCAAAATTCACTATAAATCACACGTGCATAAACGGATAAAACAATATAAAAGGAATATGAAGTATACTTGATTATCTAAGCATTAAAATTAGTTTCATATCAATGGGCATTCTGGTTTAAGAGTTATGTTCATTTTAAACAAGGGATGTGCTGCTGGAATTCCAGTTTCAGAACTGAAAGTCCAATTTCGAGCTCAGTTTTATATAAATTATGATCAGAATCAAGGAATTCTACAGTTGAATAAAATCTATCTCTATCAGTTAGGTTTCCAAAGCAACATACTTATTAGTAATAGCCATCATATGTAAAGAGTTATGTTCTGTTTAAGGTCAATGTGTATAAACTGTCACTGCAGAAAACAGCCAGACATGTCGACGATATAAAATACTTTTAAAATATCAAACGGTACTTAAATTAAATGAAACCAACACCATAAGTTATCTAACTTGATTATCTACGCAAAAATATAGGACCCCACATATTTTCAGATTTATACAGGGATATACATGCATTTAAAATCAGATGTTGTTAGAAAATCCTGCTCTGGATTGCGGTCCAGAGCCATATTTCTCTCAAGTTTTCACTATCGTAACATGGTAATATTAAATAAAAATTTATAGAGGATTCTGGGTTATCTATCCGTCTTCGATACGGGCCTTAGAATATCGCGTTACGAGTTATTTTTAATTAAATATGAATTTTGTAACGCGACGGGTACAGTAAATTCCAAATTTAACGCAATCAATTGGGGGTGTCATTTCATGATGATAATCTCGATACTTTTAACTCAAATTTTTACACGATAATCAATAACTATCATGCCCCACTTCTCAGTAAATGAAAACGGTGACGTGGTAAGCCTGCGGCATATTTATCCAGAGAAGGTCATTCCCTAAATAAATATACTAAGCATATTGAAACAATAATACATAATGTAAGAATAAATCGAGACTGTAAAATTTCTTCAACAAATATCTTTATTTATATTCAACTTGAAATACTTACAGATACAAGAGTTCAACTGAAAAGTAAATACAATAACAGAAATTTCTAAACAAGTGGCATACATTAACTGAAAAGAAAATGATAATTAGTTTAAGCCTGAGCCGTGATCTGGTCGTACTCCTCTTCTGTAACGTCCACCTTCTCGGTATCTGATGAACATTCCAAGAAAACAAAGGTGAGTGGAATGTTCGTCGGTGAACTAGCGCTCGGTAAGTGCCAAAGGTAAAAGTGGAAAGTGACAAGTATAAAATAATCATGAAATATTGTATATGACAAGTAAAAATATATGTAATTGAACATGGTATATGTACTATAGGTTTCTATATGGTCATTATGTTAACGTTAAGTTCCAAGTGTAAATGTCAACGCAATCGTATAAGTATTCACAAGCTCAAGAGTGGGGCTCCAGGAGTAAGAAAACACGGGCTCATTTCATGTGTTATCATCGAGACTCCAAGCTGTGGAGGAGTCGACCCGACTGAGATTCGAATAAATAGAAAAATAGGTTAATACGGGACTCCTGAACCTCCGTTGGATTCATACAAGAAACTATCCCAAACACCCCGTGTATAATATATATTATAACTGTAATATATCCTTAATTAATTTGATTGGTTGATTTACAACATGTCTTGATCGAAACCATAGATTGCAAAAGTTAAAGAATGAAGTCGAGTAGAATGCGAGTCATGTCATTGCAATCCTGGGTCAAATCAAGTTAGTCGAGTAGATTGATTTCGAGTTCACGTTCAAGTTTAGCTTCGAGTTTGATTAGAGTTCGAGTTTAAATTCAAGTTTGGATTCGAATTATAGACATTTCTTGTAAATGGATTTAACCATGGAAATTCATAAGTTCGGGAGTAATCGGACAACTTCTGTACATAGACGACATGATTTGTGTCTTTTTCCAAGACAATTGCCATTGATGACTCCATTAATTTGCAGTGTTGTTTAACCTGAGTAGACAAGCACTCACTTTCTCCAGCTCCCTGGGGCTCAAGAGAAATGATACCTTATAAACCTATATTAACATAGAGTCCTTAAAAATTTATTTTTGCTTTGTTTACATTGTTTGCATTTATCGAGAGGGTGTTATAAGAAAAAAAACTTTAATATTGATTAAAAATAAATCTCGATGGTGATTTATAATATTAAGAGTTTTTATGAAAATGTATTTTACTTTTAGTGGTATTTTAGTGATGAAAGCTAGCTTTTAAAATTTTATGGTATTTTTCTGAAAACTACTATTTTAGGAACTTTGTGGTATTTTATTAAAATTTTAATCTTTAATTTTAAAATATGATTTTCACAAATTTTTTTATATTGAAAATACGGATTTATAATTTTTATATAATTTTCCAAAGTTTAATTTGTTTTAAAAAGTCGTATTCTTTTAAATCGTATTTTTATTTCCTTTCGAGACCGAATTCTCCTTGAGGAGTTCTGTATCCGCTCTACTATCCCAAAGACGTGCGATAACCCACACCATCCTTAAATGGGTTCCCTTAAAAGGATTGTAGAGACGCAATTACAAAGGATTTTAAAAATATAGATTAAAAACGTTTATTTGTAAAAAACAATGGTATTTTACTGTAAACTGTATTATTTAAATTAAACATACATATAAAATATCGTGTTATGAAACTATAGTGTATGTGATAGGGTAGATCGTTACCCCGTGAATTTCCTAGAGGTATATATGTTAATTATCGAATAAAGGGTACTTTTAAAGTTCATGGTATTTATATGAAAAGTGTTCGATATGTGTTTATTTCGCATGAAATTTTAATTTCATTAAAAAGTAAATGATGTGAAAAAATTGTAATGTGAATTTATAGTATTTGTGTGACATATTAGGTCTATTAAAGACTATAAAAATTTTAACTTCACTTTGTCGATATCGTTTTAGAAATTGTTTTGAGGTGAAAAGAAAGAGAGAGAAAAGAGACTTACGGTTTTGAAGCGTTAACAAGGTAGGAAAAGAAGGAGGGGATGCCTTCGAGGATCGTGGTATTGTCGGGAAAAGGCTTCGGTCTTCAACGGAATGAAATTGATCGCTAACTCCATTTGTCTTGCCTTAACTCTTCTTGAACTTAAAGAAATTTTGATATAGATTTTCAGAATGGGGAGAGCAAGGGGATGGGGTGTATTTATAGTATAGAAGTGAGGATGTGTGAGTAAAGAATTTGAATTACAAAGAATTAAAATAGGATTAATGAGTGAAATGAAGGATCTCTGGTTTAATTCAGGGTAATCAAATATTACAGAGGAGTAGATGGGAGTTGAAGAGGTGCACGGGGGAAGCACGGATCGATTTGGAGTCGATCCAACCGCCGGTAGCGGCCCAGAGGTGAAAACGAGTGGTCGGATGGGGGCTATCTGCCTCGAGATTCGTGCCATGCGTTTAAATCATAATTAAAACCTCATTTATCCTGTTTGATTTTTCTGAAACTTTTCGTTTCACCGTGTATTGGACATGCAACTCTTGGGCTTCCGATTAAAAATAATTAGGACTGATGGGAATCGAACACACAGGCTATGTCACAGCAGTGCAGATGTTTTACCAGTGAGGTATAAGTTGCTTCTTAATTTTATTGAACAAAAATAACTTATAACTCCTAATCAGGCTAAAATACCTTTCTTATACATTAAACAAGTTAATTTTGTACAGGGATTTCAGAGTCGTTACACTAACAGAAAAAGGGATTTGATGATCACAAAACATGGCATTTTAATCAGGGTTTTCATTAATGTCTCATTTCGAGCTTAGGTTATAAATACAAGTATCGATTGTCGTCGGTTTTATCGAATTGATTATAACAAGTAAATACTAAATGAAATCATTATGGTTGACACGAGTTGGTTTCGATTCCACAAAATAAATATGGCGGCTCACTTTATGAATATACGATTACGGCTTTACGTTATACACACACACACATATTTATTCCAATGTTTAAAATATCTCGCTACGTAGCTCTCTATTTTACGCTATATAGCGTAGCTTAGTCTATTCGCTACGTAGGTTTGGAAAAAAATTTAAATACAAAATAGCTTACGTTTTTTCTTCAAATAGCTTAAGCTTTTAGCAAATAGTATATACTACGCTATGCGTATGTTATTTTCATATAAGATTTTCAATTGAAATTCTTAAGATTTCCTATTGAAATTCTTAATATTTCAGTATGTAATCCTTAACAATACGAAGACGGTATCATTAAAGTTGTAACCTCTCAATTTGAAATCATATTTAGTAGCCATGTTTCACAAATAGAGATTATTTAATTGATTTTCGATAGATTTAATACTAGTATGAATCACATATATGAACTTAAGGATTGAAAATTTTGAAAGTATTGTTTTTTTTTGGAATTTTGGGGAGTAGAGAAACTGCAACCGCAAAATATATTGTTACATTACTTATTGTTCTATGTTCTCAAGCTAATTTTATATTTTTATAATAATATAATTTATTATAAATGAGATGATCATAATTGTTCTCCTAATAATTAAATACAATAATAAGAGCTAAGCTCTGTTAAATCCAATGAGGCAGCGCCTTACGTACTCCCCATGTGAGCGTCAGCGCCGACATCTTATAGGATTAAATACTATAGTGGCGCCGCACGTGAAGTTTACGTGAGCGCCAATATGCAAAGCACATGAGTGCCTGTTATATATAAGAATTTAATTCTTAAGTGGCGCCCACGAGCATAACACGAAAGCGCCAGCATCCAAATTAAGAGCATATAGAATTAAATTCTACACAGAGCCGTTGGATCAAATATCCAATGGTGATGATAAATCATCAAATGATAGAATTAAATTCTATTAGGAGAAAATATCTCCCTAATCTTTCTAAGTGAGAAAAATATTCTCAGTTGGATCAAATATCCAATGTTAGAATTAAATTCTATTTCTTTTGGGAATATATTTCCCCAATTTTTCAAAACAAAGAAAGATTGTTCTCTTTAAAACAGAAAGCCCTTGGATTAAAATCCAATGGTGATTAAAAATCACCGTTTGACGGAATTAAATTCCGTATATGGGAAAGTATTTTCTTAATCTTGTTAAAAAACAAAAAAACATATTCTGTAAAACAAAAATCACTGGATCAAAGATCCAACGGTGGATAAAATTCTCTAAATAATTTTTGAGACCAATAAGATCAATTGGAATCTCTCAATGAGAGATTTTCTGAAAACTAATCAACAATTTGCTTTGCCTATAAAAAGGACCTGAGACTTCAAGTCTCAGAAGGGCGAAAAATAAGATAACCCCCATAAGTTTCTGCAAACAAAAATATAGAAGCTACAATTGAGAATTGAATTCTCTTTCAAAGAAGATCTACCTGTTCTTTTAAACCCTAGGTAAAGAAAAAAGTAGAGATAAAATATATCTCTTTTGCCTAGCATAAAGAAAATAAGGGTTCAAGCTTTCATAAAAAGAACTTAGTTCTTCCTCTAATCAGAGATTTGCAAAGCAAATCTCCCTACAAGTTGAGAATTTAATTCTCATCGGGGAAATTTAGTTCTTCAAACTCAAAATGTAGAGGAAAGAACTAAATTAAAAGAAAAAGAGAGAAGAGAACTTATGGTTCTAGGAATCTAATTTCTCTGGAAGCAGGGTTTAACCCTATATAAAAAAAACTTAGTATAAAAAGAAAATTAGTTCTCCAATAAAAAAAAGATCCCAGATCTTCAAAAAAAAAAAAATCTTAGCGATCATTAATGGCCGTTCTCTGCCGAAAACCGGGAAAACTGACGTCTTGGGGCAGATACTATTTGGTGTTATCCGTCCACCTCTCCGAAGATGCCGAATTGATTTATGGCACCGTGCATCGAAGGTTTAGACGGATGCGGCCGATGTAGCAGTCTTCGTCAGATTCCCCCTCGTTTGAGGGGTTTTTGATTGTGGGGACGCTCTTCCCTGCAGGCGCAAGCCCCTGCAGTTAATTACGCTACCGCATCGCGGTAACCAATTTCTCCTTCTTCAGATGGTCACTTCGTGTCGTGTGTGTTTGTTTTGTTTTTGGTTGCCCGTGGATTATATACGGAGACTAATTTATGTTGTCACCCGTAGGGCGCGGATTAGTCTAAATCCGTATTTTCTTAGATTTGGGTTTTGGTTTGGGTTTAAGGATCGTTAATCTCATTTGAAACTAAGATCAACTTAAATGTTTGTTAAGGATAAGTTAGTCTAATTTTAGGCTAAGATCAACTTAACCATTTGTTATGGATACATTAGTCTAATTTTAGACTAAGATCTACTTAACAGGATCATTTAGATCCAACAAAAGAGCATTTGGGCTCTATTGTTTTAGTTTAAGGACTTTGCAGTCCATAAGTTTAAGGACATCATAGTCTATGGAGTTTAAAGACATTATAGTCTGTAAAGTTTAAAGACATCATAGTCTATGAGTTTAAGGACCTCACAGTCCATAAAGTTTAAGAACATCATAGTCCATGAGTTTAAGGACCCCACAGTCCATAAAGTTTAAGGACATCATAGTCCAGTTTAAAGAAATCATAGTCTGTGTGGTTTTGGTTCAACCGTTTGGGGATGCATCAAAAGTTATTGGTTATTGAAACCCTCCATCTCTCTGAAGACGTTGAAGGATTACAACGACATGTATCAGAGGTATGAAGAGATGTACCCTTGAACCAATATCCCGATTTGGGGAATGGGATGAACATCAGTTTAGATGTCATCTGTTAGGAGAACACTAGTCATCTTTGGGACTAGGATTAGTTTGGGGAGCTTGAACATGGGGGCTCAGTTGATTGGTGACAAAAAGGGTCTTGGCTTCGGAAGACTTGGCTAATTTGAGCTAAGGTTGATTTCCCTTAATCACCCCATAGTGCTATGCACTGAATCAGTGTTAAACACTGGACTTTGGAGGAGCTCACGTGTAAACACGTGAGGGCCCCGAAGTGGGTATTGTTCCTTGAGTTTATTCCCTTATATATATATAAAAGTGCTGAGCACTTGGCTCACGTGTGAGCATGCGAGGCGCCCGATGTGAGAACTGTTCTCTGGATTTTATTCCTTTTTCATTTATAAGTGCTAAGCACTTGTTTCATCAAACAGTCACGTGCAGACACGTGAGGTGCCTTCAAAATGCGAGCGCTGTCTTTGGAATTTCCCCTCTTTTATACACCATTGTTTGGGGGTCACGTGGAAACACGTGAGGTGCTCTGAAAAATGAAAATTGCCTTTGTTTTATTCTCCTTTTCTTTTTCTTAGTGCTAAGCACTATCAAGGGATCACGTGAGGTCACGTGAGGCACCCCCAAATTGAGATGTGTTTTAGATTTACTCCCCTTTTTGAAAAACTAGTTCGGTGGTGCGCCAAGAGTTATTGCTTATTGGGACCCTCCACGTCTCTGAAGACGTTGAAAAATTACAACGACATGTATCGGAGGTGTGGAGAGATGTACCATTGAACCAAACTCCAGATTGAGGGGAGAGATCATGGTGGAATGAACATCATCTTAGATACCAGGAGTTCATTACCTATTTCTGAGACTCGGATCAATTTTGAGAAAACCTGAGTATAATGAGGGCTCGGCTGATTGATGAACAAAAAAGGGTTTTGGCTTTAGAAGACTTAGTTAATTTGGGCTAATGTTGGCCTCTCATAGTGTTAAACACTAGTGTATGATTAGCGCTCACGTGCTTTCACGTGAGGCGCTTGAAATAGTGTTAAACACTAAGAATTTGAGGCACTCACGTGGGATCACGTGCGGCGCTTGAAATAGTGTTAAACACTAAGAATTTGATGTGCTCACGTGGGGTCACGTGAGACGCTTGCAGTAGTGTTAAACACTAAGAATTTGACGCGCTCATGTGGGGTCACGTGAGGCGCTTGTAGTTGGCGCTGCTCCTCTGGGTTTATTCTCTTGTTTCTTTTCTGAGCGCTAAGCGTTATTGGGTCACGTGGGATCACGTGAGGCGCCCCAAGAATGGAAACCGCCCTTTGATTTATTCCCTTTCTGCTTTATAAAAGTTAAGCACTGCTTGGGGGTCACGTGGGATCACGTGAGGGTTTATTCCCTTTTCTCTTTTATAAGTGATGAGCACTTCTCGGGGGTCACGTGGGATCACGTGAGGTGCCCCAAGAATGGAAATTGCCCTTTGATTTATTCCTTTTTCTCTTTTATAAGTGCTGAGCACTTCTCAGGGGTCACGTGGGGTCACGTGACTAGATCTCATTCTTTCCCTCTTTGTTCCTCAAAGATGCTCATGTGGGATCACGTGAGCTTTTATGTAGCGTTTGAATGCTAATGAATCATCAGGCTGTTCTTCTATGGTTCCGAGGGATCAAGTTCTCCTTTTGTTCTTTGTAGGGATTAGATTCTTTTTAAAGGGTTAAACCCTAGTTCCAGAGGAATTAAATTCCTATATGTTTTGTAAGAGCTAAACTCCTTTAGATTCATTTCTTTCCCCTAGGTTTTGAATCTACATGACAGAATCTTCCCGATGAGAATTAAATTCTCAACTTGTGGGGAGATCTGCTTCTGCAGATCTTAACCAGAGGAAGAACTAAGTTCTTTGAGAAGAGTTAAACTCTTGGTTTGAGAATTAAATTCTCTTTTTGTGAGAGCTTTTGGGAGGGGTTCCTCTATATTTTGAAAGAGAGATCATTGGTCGTTGGGACCCACCACCTCTCCGACGACGCTGAGGGATTACAGCGTCATATATCGAAGGTGTGGAGTGATATACCCTTTGAATCATGTCTCACTTATCAGGATGAAGAATATGTTGAAGCTTAAACTCCTAACTATTGAAAAATGTATCTTTGCGTTCGCGCACGTGCGTCACACGTGGCGGGCGCACATACGTCGCACGTGGCGGGCGCACATCATGGGGGGCTGCTAAGGCCCTAACATGGAGAACTAAGCTCTTTTGAGAATTGAATTATCCCGTGTGCGTTGCACGTGTTTGGCTCACGTACGTTGCACATAGCGCGCATGTGGCGGGCGCACGTGCATTGCACGTGGCACACACGGCGCTTGCGCATATGCGCATTATGGCAAGCTCCTATGGAGAACTAATCTCCTTTGAGAATTGAATTCTCTCACGTGCATTGCACGCGTTTGGCTCACGTACGTTGCACGTTGTGCGTATACGTGCATTGCACGTGGCACACATTGCGCTTGCGCATATGCGCATTATGGGGGGGAGCAAGCTCCTATAAAGAACTAATCTCCTTTGAGAATTGAATTCTCTCACGTGCGTTGCACGTGTTTGGCTCACGTGCGTTGCACATGGCGCGCATGTGGCGGGCGTACGTGCATTGCATGTGACGCACATGGCGCTTGCGCATATACGCATTATGGGGAGGGGGAGAAAGTTCCTAAGGAGAAGGGATCTCTATTTTCGCGATGTGGGACTAAAAATGCATCCCCATGTAGTAGAGCATTACTTTAGATTACACGTGCGTCGCATATTTGCTTATAACTTTTGATCCCAGATGAATTATGAGGCCCATAATATATCAAATCGAAGGATTTTTCGAGACAATTTCGATACCATCAGAATTTAGCTATTTGTCATTTGGGAGTTTTTCAAAATACAGCCCGGAAAATACTGGTTCGTATTTTCTTCCTTAGATTACACGTGCATAGCACATTTGCTCATAACTTTTGATCCCGGATGAATTATGAGGCCCATAATATATCAAATTGAAGGTTTTTTCGAGACGATTTCGATACCATCAGAATTTAGCTATTTCTCATTCGGGAGTTTGTCAAAATAAAGCCCGGAAAATACCAGTTCACATTTTCATAAGCGTATCGCTGCCATTTGATACCTTGGGCTCTTTTGCGCAGAAATTTTGGTGGGAACAAATTGTTAGTGATATGTATGACCTAGAGGCCATTACTGTACATGAGATGTATATTGTAGTGGATGCTGGGACATATATAGGGTGGATTTTCTTGCTCGACATGATAGTACGCTATCTGCTTGCTCTTTATCTTAACATGTATACTTATTGTCTCTCTGTTACATGTTGATAAAGCCCTTAGGATGTGTACTCAACTTTCAGGATTATGATGCAGATCATTCTAGTAGGGCCTGGGTAATCCATGAGTACATCCTTCAATGTTCCTAGTCGTGGGAATATCGTGATGGGGTATCGATATTCCAGAGTAGACTAGCGTATATCTTCTCGACCAATGTGATGGGCGATGGATGATCCCATATCCATTGGTGTTTGACATCAGAGATGGTATTCGGGTGCTCAGTGGAGACTGGGTACACTGACGGACACACCGAGAACTCCCAGATGGTATTATACTTCACGTCAGATGGCAGTTCTCTGGTGACACTCGTACAGCTTAGTCTGTTGATCTGAGATTGTCATAGAGTCTTGTGTGTCTCCCACCGTGCTTTGATTTCCACCCTACCATGGCTCTACTAAGTCGTGCAAACTTGTGGTTTTTGGGTACAGTCCCGAGTCACATGGAGGCAATGAGCGATAGGAGGGGATTCGTCTCTCCCGGTATTGGGGGTTGATGTTGCGCTATGCTCGACTGCCCATAACTGGAAATCCCTGGCCAGAGTTGCTGTGATTTATTGGTAAGTGTTATCAGTGGTTTCACGACTGTTATGGACCTTACATCAGTATGACTTATCAAGCTACTGGGGTCTAACATTTACCACCCTTAGGCGAGATATGCGACATATTAGACGAACAGACCGGACTGTGCGGTAAGTGTTACTGATTGGATTCGCAAGAGTGTGAGCAGGCTTGCTCGTTGATCTTTTGTTCGCTCAATACCCGGGTGGCCGTTACGTTTAGCAGACCGCTTGCGGCTTGTGGGTGACTGATATGATCACCACCTACTGCCGGCGTATTGACGAGTCTTTAGAGTCCTACTCAGAGCTTTCCTGGCTCAAGCGAAACGAAATAGGAGCGCATATGAGATATGTGCGGGACCGAGAATAATACCAGTATGTGATACTGTATTTTATTCTCGCGATTTGTATCATCGGTCGGTTATATGCGATATAGCCGGGTTACCGAATCAAGTGTTGATTCGATATATTGATACACTAGATATTAGTCGGTTATATGCGATATGACCGGATCATTAAATCAAGTGTTGATTTATGATTTAATGTATAATTATATATTTGATATATTACTTTACATTAACTAGTATTGGTTCACTTAAGATTATTTTCTAACATGATGTGCAAAAAGTGTATATGCGATATATAATTGTGTACATGTTTGTATCATGATTGATGATACATGCAAACTTGGGTGTGTGTATGACTTACACCATATTTAAGATAATGGTTAGGGTATTTATTTCTTTTGTAATTCAAAATGGTGGTTTTCTTTGATTCGCTGCCGACGAAGGAAGGCCATACGCGCCTCTTGACTTGAAGCGTCATGAAGCTTAAAGCATCTTTGACAAAGTCTACACACTTTGTTTTACTAAAGATGTTTATTAACCAAACCATTAGCTTAAACCATGGTTTAGTCTCTACAAAGGTTAGTGGATGATACTAACTCACCCATGGTTGCATAATTGATCATTATTCTCTTCTCATTTTCATTTTCTCATTATGCTTCTTCTTCTTCATCCAAAAAAAAACCTTGCTAGATTTTTCTAAGTGAAGAAACAAAGTGATAAATCAAAATCTAAAGTGAACCCACTTCCTATTTCATCATCCTCTACTACTTGCCATTTAGTTTAGGGTGTTCTCTTCACAAAGTTCTTGACCTAGTGAAGGGTTAGCTTGAGTTTGAGTCACCTCGACGTAGATCATCTTCGGCCTCGAAGACTACGAGCAATCTTGTTCATTTCTCTGGGGAATTCCATACTAGAGTCCCAGAGCTCGATGATCGTAGCGATGGGACGTCAACACAGAGCTTTAGAAGTGAAGGACCGGATCTACAAAGGTTGTATTTTCGTTCACTTCTCTTTGTAATGTAGATTACTTGTTTTGGTTACCCTAATTTTCTAGTACGATTCGTAGTTGATTGCTTAGCACCCCCTTGATTTTTTGTTGTGGCATGTGTGATGCTTGCAAACCCTAGGTTAGGTGCTAAGGAATCCCAACATGGTATCAGAGCCTAACTAGAAATCTAGACGATATTAGATTAATATGGAAACGAAACAAATCCGTAAACACGCAATTTCTGGAACCCTGCATATTTTGCTCTCTGTTGATTTTCAAAAGTTCTGTAAAAATTGTGCAAACAAGTGCAGAGTCATGTATGTGAGACCTATAGTGCACAGAACAAAAACGAGGCCCATTGCTCGGTTTTCAACCGAGCACATTCACTCAAAAACTGGGGAGGCCGGCCCTGCATGCTCCTCTGTGCATCGTTTTTGTTTTGTGCTCTGGTGTGTGTATTTTAGGGTTTCAGGTATTGTTTGCTTGGTCCAAATTTTCATGTGATGTAAATTTTGCTATAGGACTAAAACGGAGTGTTTCGCAGTCGTATAATTTAACATTGTGATGGTAACCTAGGCTATGTTTAACACTTTGAATGAATTTCAAACAGCATCCTATGACCCCCACCCCCCACCCCCCGAAATTTCCAAGTGTTGAAATTTTTCTAAGTTAATTATATTCAATTTTCGTGCAAGTAACTCTATGGACCCTCTAGAAGAACATAAATCTTAACTTGATTCTATGCCCTCGGAACTGCGGCTTGAACCCTAGAGTTTACCGTAGTTCCGCGGTGTCATAGGTGAGGCGTTGGTTTGACCCTTTTACGGCTGGATCATGGGTACTGTGGCACGTTTTGGGTACTTTAACTTCGCTCAAGTGTTGAGCTTATCGGGTGATGGGGTGTTAATTGATTCGGTCGAAACGTTTAACATCGTCTAGTATATTGTGATCAATACTTGGAATCAACAACATTTGAATTTTATAAGTCTAGCAATTTAGTCTCATCTGATCGGTTGCCACGGGATTTTGATACGATCAAAAGTCCGTCGCAATCACTTTGTGTATTCGAATACTCACCGGGTAACATTACTAGATAGCCACACCCCATAGCCCCGACAAAGTGATTGTAGGAGAACTCCGTTGCCAAAAAGCATCCATCCGGGTGCTCGCGGCCGCGGTGTTCCGCCTAAGTGCACTTCCTCGTGGGCATTGGGGGGTATGGCTGTCTACTAACGTTTCCGACAAGCATTCGATCGGAATGTCGGGAATCTTGTTGAATTTCCCGACTGATTATTAAAAAGTGTTTTCAATATCGAGACTAAAATGCGGGGTTTATAATTGTTAGGCATGTGATGTCTAAGGAATTCATATAGTTAGGCATGAAATCCGTAATATGTGATATTACAGGTTTATGATGTCTAAGGTTGTTGCGGATTCCAACTGTTGTAGTTTTCATTTTCTTTTCTGCGACCGTAAGTGTAATATGTGGAGTATCGCCGGTTTCGTTGCTATACGTCAACGATAATTAGGATACGCATATTTACTTACGTTGATGACATGTGATATTATGTGTTGCTGGATATGTTATATTGGATCGTCGTGTTTGAATAACCGGGTTTTTTTTATGTGAGATAAGTGTTTTTCATTTTCATTCATGTAAAAACTTATATGTAATATTCTTTTATTGGGGCACTTCCGGGTTGAGGAAGATGTCACCGTTGATGTTTATTATTTACTTTTCCGCATTATGATAGACCCAAGGAGGGGAGCACAAGTAACCGGGTTCTAGAGTCCAGTGGGAGACCATCTCGAGGTGTCGATTCCGGGTCTCCTAACTCTAGAATTGGTAGGGTTGCTTGCCGCTCTCGTAGGGGTCTAGGGGTGTGGTTTTGGCTATTCATCACGACCGTGGAATCCGTGTTTTATACTGGCTCAAAATAAAACATGGACATCCTAGTATATCCAATATTTCATATGCTGTTTTCTGCCGCGTTATCAGTGATGTGATCATTTGATATGTGGAGATAGATACTGTATATAGTATATATGATATATTATATAGACGTTGCTTATGTTTTACACCCGCGCTAGCCCTACCCCGCTCAGCCGTTACTTACCTAACCTAACGGTGCATGACGGGACATCGAGGCGAATGCGGATGGCATAAGCGTACGTTGTATTTATCTGTGATGTTTAGGTGACTTAAATGATGGGACATTCATTAATGAGATTAATGAAAGAAAATAAACCTAAAAGATGTTGTGGAATCGAATTTCAAAAATTAGGTAGCTCTAGTTGTTGCTTTGCATAGCGGTATTCCTTATAGAATATCCAGCACCTCATTTGATGAGGAAAGAGCCGAGATCCCTTCACCGGGAGTGACCTTTTTAGCAATAACTAGCAGATGCTATAACCCTCGGTTTGTCCTTTGATTTCTTTTCTAGTTCTTGCTTTGCATAGTGGTATTGTGAATATCCTGCACCTCATTCGACGAGGAAAGAGCCGAGATCTCTTCACCGGGAGTGACTTCTTTAGAGAAACTAGCAAAACCCTGAAAAACACTCCATTTTAAACCATTTGATTCTGCAACGAGATCAAGTTTAAAGTGTTAAAGGTTTTCTTAAAAACCATCCGCAACCCTCCGTCATTTTAGGAAGTAGAGTACTTAGTATTCGTGCTGCGTTTGTTGACCTTAGCCAAGGCACAGTGTATGGTAGCTAAGTGATGTCTTCCTACACAGCATATGATGCGATTAGTTAGGACAGTCATGTGACTTTGTTGACCTTAGCCAAGGGTCATGTGGCTGGGTCTAATTAATCATGAAATGACGGGTAGAACTTGACTAGTGCTTATGATTTGTTGACCATAGCCAAGGTCATAAGTGCCAGGGGTAAAAACCATTATCCTGGAATTTCAAGTGTTGAAATTTGCAATGAGATTGCATACCTTCTATGTGATACTTGGATCCTGATACCCACTGCGAGTAATTGTTACTCCTGGGAGAGTTTTGCACTTTACAATTAGCCGATCAAGTAGGTGTCTAGAAAGATGTCAACGGAGTTACACCCCTGGGAAAACGAAGTTTATTTTAATTAGGTCCGTGTGAAGGCACGGGGAACCTCCCTCAAAGTACCGGCACTGGCATGGCTGAAAGATTGGCGAACTTGTAGGGTGTAATTAATCCCGGCTAGTCTTTCCTTTTAAGATTTGAAGAAAGATTTGATAAAAACAGTAAGAGCCATCCTGATTAGATAAAATATAACCAATCTAATCTTGCAAGAGCGCACGCAGAGTATTTTCTTCTCTCTCTCTCTCTCCAGGTAGCGAACATGTCATGCCTTAATCAAGATAATAATATGGATGTATTGACCGAACCCGCTTGTTATACTGAGCTGGGGAACATTGGTCCCGCTTCAACTTATAATTGTTATAAGACCGAGCAGGAAATAGGGGAATACCAGGATTCCCATGCCGCCCAAACGAAGAAAATGCATGATGATGCATCTCCTTCGGGTGTGTTCATTACAAAGAACTGTTTCTCAGTATCCTCTACGTCCTGGGTATTTGATACCGGATCAGGATCCCGGATATGTAATCTGTTACATGGGCTACAGATAGGTAGAGAACTGAGAACGGGTAATAAGTTTCAAGAGTTGGAAACGGTGCAATTGTTGCAGCTAAGGTGTTGGCAGTTATCACCCTGTATTACTAAATACATTGATTGTGAACGAATGTTATTAGATACCGAACCTGATATACAACATCATATCAGTCTCTTTATTTAGTAAAGAAGGATATAATTTTGTATTGTTGGATAATATTTTGAACATTTCGTATATCAAGTGTTTATCGGTTCAGGCACGTTATCTAAAAGCATATACGTTCTAAATCAAACCACAGTTCTTAACGTACAGAACACACACAAGAGGAAGTGTTCAGAAATGAACAAATCTTTCTTGAGGCATTGTAGACTAGGTCATATCAATGCGACCTGACTAGATAAGTTACATTAAGATGCATATTTAAATCAGTTTGAATTTATATCTTGTGAAACTTGCCAGTCATGTCACAAAGATAAAATGACCATAGCTCCGTTTACTGGAAACAGAGAAAGAGTTAGTAAACTCTTAGGACTGATACATGATGATGTATAAAAGTCCCCATTCTACAATTGCCAGGACTTGTTCTTTGTACTTTCTTACATTCACTGATGATCTCTCAAGATTCGGACACATGTTCCTGTTGAAACACATGTCTGAAGCTTTTGAGAAATTCAAAGAATATAAGTCAGAAGTAGAGAACCAACACAGGTATAATGCCTCAAGAAAGCTTTTGAGAAATTCAAAGAATATAAGTATTATGTCCTTTGATATGATCAGGGAGGAGAATACTTAGGCATAGAGATCCCGGACTATTCTAAAGGAGAATAAGATTATCTCTCAGCATTACTCCTCCGGATACACCACAGCACAACAGTGTATCGGGGCGGAGCAATCGCACCCTATTAGATATGGTGCGCTCTATGATGAGTATTACTGAGTTACCTGTTTCCTTTGGAAGTTATGCACTTATGAAGCTGCATACCTATTGAATAAGGATTCAATAGTTCCCGATGAACTTCAGCCTCTCCGCCGATCTGGTAGGATTCCTCATCCGCCTGAGAGATACTTCAGTTTCTCGATGACAGTGGGAGCGAGGATTGCATCATGAGATGATGACCCAACTGGTTTCGAGAAGGCCATCAAGAGTGGGGACTCTGTAAGAATGGCTGGATGCTAAGCGATCTGAGATGGAATCCATGTACACCAACAAAGTATGGACTTTGGTTGCTATATCTGAAGGGTTAAATCCCCATCAGGAGCAAGTATATCTTGAGAAGATTACTTGGTGTAGATGAAAAAGTTGAGACTTTCAAAGCTAGACTTGTTAAAGGTTCTTGTCATCGACCAGGCGTGGATAATGATGAAACCTTTTCCAGTGGCTGTGTTTAAGTCCATCCGGATCCTACTTGCCGTTGCTACATACCATGACTACGATATCTGGTGGTTGGGTGTCAGACTGCCTTTCTAAATATTGATTTAGAAGAGAACATCTATAAGTACACAGTCATAGGGCTTCGTAAACAGTGGGAGCAGCGGAAACATGTGCAAGTTGCTTTACAGGTTAGAGCAGGCATCGCGGAGTTGGAACATCTGTTTTTGATGCGGTAGTCAAAGTGTTTGAGTTCATCAAAATGGTAGATGAACCTTGTATATACAAAAAGGTAGTAGAGAGTATAGTGGTATTCCTCGTACTGTACATGGACGACACACTCTTGATAGGAAAAGAGTTTCCTATGCTACGCATGGTCAATCTCCTCTTATCACAAGGATTCTCCATAAAGGATCAAGGTGATACCTCCTAAATCCTGGGTTTTGGATCTATGAGATAGATCTAAATGGATGTTAGGATTCTCACTAGGTGTAGTGAGATGATATCAATCGATCTTGGTGAGAATCACTGGATAGCCTCCAGGGTGGTAAGGGCGACTGAATGTCAGTCACAGTCATTGTCTTTACCCTCAGTGGAGGGACGGTATATTGGAAGAGTTCCAAGCTAGATACCATGGCAAACTAGAAGATAAAGGCTGGTGACATCGCTATCAAAGATACTACCAAAGAGGCAGTCTGGGTGTATATTTGTTCATAAGATGAACAAGGTTCCTACCATTGTGCGACAATAGAGATGTGGCTTTGGTCTAGGAACCCCAGTCCCATCAGTGACCCAGACATATTCTGAGGCAGTATCACCTGATCATGGAGATGGCTGATCTCCAGGGAGATCGAGGTTAGGAGAGTAGACTCAGAGGAAAACACGGCGGATCCACCCACAAAGGCCTTTTCCCAGAGAGAGACTTTTATGGGATGGTTGAGTATGAGATACTACAACCACTGCTATATGATGGCCCTAGTGTAAGTGGGAGATTGTTAGTTATATGTATGCCCTAGAGGCCATTACTGTACATGAGATGTATATTGTAGTGGATGCTGGGACACATATAGGGTGGATTTTCTTGCTCGACATGATAGTACGCTATCTAGTTGCTCTTTATCTTAACATGTATACTTATTGTCTCTCTGTTACATGTTGATAAAGCCCGTAGGATGTGTACTCGACTTCCAGGATTATGATGCAGATCATACTAGCGGGGCCTGGGTACTCCATGAGTACATCCTTCAATGTTCCCAGTCATGGGAATATCGTGACGGGGCATTGATATTCCAGAGTAGACTAGCGTATATCTTCTCGACCCATGTGATGGGCGATGGATGATCCCATATCCATTGGTGTTTGACATCAAAGATGGTATACGGGTGCTCAGTGGAGACTGTGTACACTGAACGGACTCACCGAGAACTCCCAGATGGTATTATACCTCACGTCAGATGGCAGTTCTCTGGTGACACTCGTACAGTTTAATCTGTTGACCCGAGATCGTCAAAGAGTCTTGTGTGTCTTCCACCATGCTTTGATTTCCACCCTACCACGGCTCTACTGATTCGTGCAAACAGGTGGTTTTTGGGTACAGTCCCGAGTCACATGGAGGCAATGAGTGATAGGAGGGGATTCGTCTCTCCCGGTATTGGGGGTTGATGTTGCGATATGCTCGACTGGCCATAACTAAAAATCCCTGGCCAGGGTTGCTGTGATTTATTGGTAAGTGTTATCAGTAGTTTCACGACTGTTATGGACCTTACATCGGTATGACTTATCAAGCTACTGGGGTCTGACGTTTACCACGCTTAGGCGAGATATGCGACATATTAGACAAACAGACCGGACTTTGCGGTAAGTGTTATTGATTGGATTCGCAGGAGTGTGAGCAGGCTTGCTCGTTGATCTTCTGATCGCTCAATACCCGGGTGGCCGTTACGTTTAGCAGACCGCTTGTGGCTTGTGGGTGACTGATATGATCACCACCTACTGCCGGCGTATTGACGAGTCTTTAGAGTCCTACACAGAGCTTTCCTGGCTCAAGCGAAACGAAATAGGAGCGCATATGAGATATGTGCGGGACCGAGAATAATACCAGTATGTGATACTGTATTTTATTCTCGCGATTTGTATCATCGGTCGGTTATATGCGATATAGCCGGGTTACCGAATCAAGTGTTGATTCGATATATTGATACACTAGATATTAGTCGGTTATATGCGATATGACCGGATCATTAAATCAAGCGTTGATTTAATGATTTAATGTATAATTATATATTTGATATATTACTTTACATTAACTAGTATTGGTTCACTTAAGATTATTTTTTCACTTGATGTGCACAAAGTGTATATGTGATATATAATTGTGTACATGTTTGTATCATGATTGATGATACATGCAAACTTGGGTGTGTGTATGACTTACACCATATTTAAGATAATGGTTAGGGTTTTTATTTATTTTGTAATTCAAAATAGTGGTTTTCTTTGTCTTGACTTGAAGCTTCATGAAGCTTAAAGCATCTTTGACAAAGTCTACACACTTTATTTTAATAAAGATATTTATTAACCAAACCATTAGCTTAAACTATGGTTTAGTCTCTACAAAGGTTAGTGGATGATACTAACTCACCCATGGTTTCATAATTGATCATTATTCTTTTCTCATTTTCATTTTCTCATTATTCTTCTTCTTCTTCATGCAAAAGAAAAACCTTGCTAGATTTTTCTAAGTGAAGAAACAAAGTGAGAAATCAAAATATAAAGTGAACCCACTTCCTATTTTATCATCCTCTACTACTTGCCATTTAGTTTAGGGTGCTCTCTTCACAAAGTTCTTGACCTAGTGAAGGGTTGGCTTGAGTTTGAGTCACCTCGACGTAGATCATTTTCGGCCTCGAAGACTACGAGCAATCTTGTTCATTTCTCCGGGGAATTCCATACTAGAGTCTGGGAGCTCGATGATCGGAGCGAAGGGACGTCAACACGGAGCTTTAGAAGTGAAGGACCAGATCTACAAAGGTTATATTTTCGTTCACTTCTCTTTGTAATGTAGATTACTTGTTTTGGTTACCCTAGTTTTCTAGTACGATTCGTAGTTGATTGCTTAGCACCCCCTTGATTTTTTGTTGTGGCATGTGTGATGCTTGCAAACCCTAGTCTAGGTGCTAAGGAATCCCAACACAAATTCCCCCACTAGTTTGCCCACGTAAGTATGTACGTGGGTGAAGTAGTGCATAGTTATGCATGGCCATAGAATTAAGGGCTTAGGAAACAAGTTTAGGGTCCTTGTAGCCTAAGAATTTTTCATCTTCATGAGCCATAAGGGTCTCAAGAAGTCCCTACAAGTCGAGAGGATCTCATAGGTGCATATTCTCCCTAGAAATCGTGAGGATTTTTGAGTGTTCATCGCCTCCGTGAGTCGTAAGGATCTCACTCGGGTATTTTTCCTTACGAATCGTGAGGACCCGTAAGTAGATCCTTTATTTCAGTGGCCTGTAATTTTGGCAAATGTGGCCCGTAGATAGTCCATCTTGACCTTCTTTTAGGGTATTGATGGCTTAGGAAACAGGTTCAGGTCTGCCGCCTAAGACTTTTAATTTTATGAGCCATGAGGGTCGCATAAAGATTTTTCTCTCTACGAGTCGTGAGGATCTCGTAGGTGTATTTTCTCCTTAGGAATCGTGAGGATTCCTAAGTGTGCTTTCTCTTGAGAGTCGTAAGTATCTCACAAGAGAATTTTCTTCCTTACAAGTCGAGAGGACTCGTAAGTGATTGATGAGTTGACCTACTCCCGAGTCAAAGCATTGCTTCAACGAGGAGGTCGAGGGTTGACTTTGGTCGTGTTCCACAGGGTCAGGATTGACGTTGGCCGTGTTCCACTGGGCCAGGATTGACTTTGGCCGTGTTCCACGGGGTCAGGATTGACTTTGGCCGTATTCTACGGGGTCAGGGGTTAACTTTGGGTTGTCTATGCACCGCCGAGTCCTGGAACTGGGAACTTTGCCACGGCTCCGCTTTGCTAACGTTGCGTCTGCTGTAATGAAACGAATGTCAAAGTGGTCTCTAGGTTGTCTGTGAACCGTCGAGATTTGGAACTAGGGACTATGCCATGGCTCCGCTTTGTTGACGTTGCGTCTGCACCCAGCTGGAGTTGAGAAGGAACGCCGCTGTTGATCTCTAGGTTGCCTGTGAACCGTCGAGATCTGGAACTAGAGACTCTGCCATGGTTCCATTTTGCTGACGTCGTATATTCCTGCAGAGACACTGATTTCTCTGCGGGTTGACGCAAATCGAGATTCTCTCGTCAAGGACGCTGATTTCCCTGAATCGAGGTTTTTGCCAAGGATCCTGATTTCCTCGGAGTTGAGACGAATCGAGGTATTCCTGCGAAGACACAGATTTTCTTGCGGGTCGACGTGAATCGAGATGCTCTTGCCAAGGATGCTGATTTCCCTGAATCGAGGTATTTGCCAAGGACACTGATTTTCTCGGAGTTGAGACGAATTGAGGTATTCCTGCAAAAATACTGATTTCCTTGTGGGTCGACGCGAATCGAGATGCTCTCGCCAAGGACGCTGAATTCCGTGAATTGAGATATTTGCCAAGGACACTGATTTCCTCGGAGTTGAGACGAATCGAGATATTCCTGCAAAGACACTGATTTCCTTGCGGGTCAACGCGAATCGAGATGCTCTCGTCAAGGACGCTGATTTCCCTAAATCGAGGTATTTGCCAAGGACACTGATTTCCTCGGAGTTGAGACGAATCGAGGTATTCCTGCAAAGACACTGATTTTCTTGCAGGTCGACGTGAATCGAGATGTTCTCGTCAAGGATGCTGATTTCCCTGAATCGAGGCTTTTGCTAAGGACACTGATTTCCTCGGAGTTGAGACGAATCGAGAGATTTCTGTAAAGATACTGATTTCCTTGCGGGTCGATGCGAATCGAGATGCTCTCGTCAAGGACGCTGATTTCCCTGAATCGTGGTATTTTCCAAGGACGCTGATTTCCCTGGGGGTTGAGACGAATCGAGGTATTCCTGTAAAGACACTGATTTTCTTGCGGGTCGACATGAATCGAGATGTTCTCGTCAAGGACGCTGATTTCCTTGAATCGAGGTTTTTGCCAAGGACACCGATTTCCTCGGAGTTGAGACGAATCGAGAGATTCCTGCAAAGACACTGATTTCCTTACGGGTCGACGTGAATCGAGATGTTCTCGTCAAGGATGCTGATTTCCCTGAATCGAGACTTTTGCCAAGGACACTAATTTCCTAGGAGTTGAGATGAATCGAGAGATTCCCGTAAAGACACTGATTTCCTTGCGGGTCGACGCGAGTCGAGATGTTCTCGTCAAGGATGTTGATTTCCCTGAATCGAGGTATTTGCCAAGGACACTGATTTCCTCGGGGTTGAGACGAATCAAGGTATTCCTGCAAAGACACTGATTTCCTTGCGGGTCGACGCGAATCGAGATGCTCTCGTCAAGGACGCTGATTTCCCTGAATCGAGGTATTTGCCAAGATACTGATTTCCCTGGGGTTAAGACGAATCGAGATATTCCCGCAAAGACACTGATTTCCTTGTGGGTCGACGCGAATCGAGATGCTCTCGTCAAAGACACTGATTTCCCTGAATCGAGGTATTTTCCAAGGACACTGATTTCCTCGGAGTTGAGACGAATCGAGAGATTCCTGCAAAGACACTGATTTCCTTACGGGTCGACGCGAATCGAGTAAGCTCTCGATTCATTCATCTCAATCTCATATTTGTCAGCTCTTTCTGAGCTATTCTCTTAACACCTTTATCTCTCGTGAAGGACGCTGATTTCCCTGAATCGAGATTTTTGCCAAGGACACTGATTTCCTCGGGGTTGAGACGAATCGAGGTATTCCTGCAAAGACACTGATTTCTTTGCGGGTTGACGCGAATCGAGATGCTCTCGTCGAGGACGCTGATTTCCCTGAATCGAGAAATTTGCCAAGGACACTGATTTCCTCGGAGTTGAGACAAATCGAGAGATTCCTGCAAAGACACTGATTTCCTCTACGGGTCGATGCGAATCGAAATGCTCTCGTCGAGGATGCTGATTTCCCTGAATCAAGGTATTTGCCAAGAACACTGATTTCCTCGGAGTTGAGACGAATCGAGAGATTCCTGCAAAGACACTAATTTCCTTACGGGTCGATGCAAATCGAGATGCTCTCGTCAAGGACTCTGATTTCCCTGAATCGAGGTTTTTGCCAAGGACACTGATTTCCTCGGAGTTGAGACGAATCGAGAGATTCCTGCAAAGACGCTGATTTCCTTGCGGGTCGACACGAATCGAGATGCACTCGTCAATGACTCTGATTTCCCTGAATCGATGTTTTTGCCAAGGACACTGATTTCCTTAGAGTTTAGACGAATCGAGAGATTCTTGCAAAGACACTGATTTCCTTGCGGGTCGAAATGAATCGAGATGCTCTCGTCAAGGACGCAGATTTCCCTGAATCGAGGTTTTTACCAAGGACACTGATTTCCTCGGAGTTGAGACGAATCGAGAGATTCCTGCAAAGACACTGATTTTCTTGTGGGTCGACGCGAATCGAGATGCTCTCGTCAAGGACGCTGATTTCCCTGAATCGAGGTATTTTGCCAAGGACACTGATTTCCTCGGAGTTGAGACGAATCGAGGTATTCCTGCAAAGACACTGATTTCTCTGCGGGTTGATGCGAATCGAGATGCTCTCGTCAAGAACACTGATTTCCCTGAATCGAGGTTTTTGCCAAGGACACTAATTTCCCTGGAGGTCGGTTGACTTGTTTCCGAGACGGAGCGTTGATCCGGCAGGGAGGTCATTGGTTGACCCTAGGTTGTCCGTGAACTATGGAGTCTTAGAACTGGGAACTTTCCCCTGGCTCCATTTGGTGATGTTGCGTTCGAATCCTGTTGGAATGAGGAGGATCACCGTTGCTGATTTTTAGACTGTAGAAGTTGCCGTTAAGATTTGGAACTAGGGACTTTGTCATGGCTCCGTTTCGTTGTGTCACGTCCGTGCCCTGCTGGCATAAGAAGGAACGCCGTTTCTGGTCTTCTGGGATGCAGATATTGCCGCTGAGACCCGACTCTCCCTTTGATGGAGTTTGTTGGGACATGTGGTTCCCTTTTCGTTTATGCCCATGGATTGTATACAAGGGTCAGTATGGACTTACCTGCAGGGCAAAAGTTTCATTTCATCTTTTTTTTTATTTCTTTCCGCGATACTCTATCATTTCAGCTTTTTATACCGCGAAAGTCGCGATTGCCCAATCATTTCGGCTATTTTTCGCGGTGCCCAATCATTTCGGCTATTTTTATATGCATATATTTTACTCGCTGATTTTTATTGCGAGTTGCCCAAACATTTCGGCTATTTCATATGCATTTTTTTCGAGTACGGAACTCAAGATCTGATACCAATCTTAGCATCAATATCGCTGCGACTGGAATATTGCCAGGAGTGAATCATCATTTGCCTTTGTTGATTTAAACAAAGATGGCTTAGCAAACAGGATAGAATCCTATCGACTCATGCTTTTGGCTTCATGAGCCGTAAGGGTCTCATAAAGGTGTTTCTCCCTACGAGTCGTGAGGATCTCGTAGGTGCATTTTCTCCTCAGGAATCGTGAGGATTCCTATGTGTGTGTTCTCTTATAAGTTATAAAGATCTTATAAGAGTGTTTTCTCCTTATAAGTCGAGAGGACTTACAAGTGTTTGTTCATCAAATGAGGGTATTCCTTTTCATTGGTGGGACTCGGAAAGGAAATGATTATTTGCGCCCGTGGATTGTATACAAGAGTCAGTATTGAACCGCTTGTAAGGCAATCTGGGAAAGGTGATGGCTTAAGAACAGGTTCAAATCCCTGTAGCTTAAGGCTTTTGAATCTTATAAGCCGTGAGGGTCTCATAAGAGGGTTCTCCTTACGAGTCGTGAGGATCTCGTAAATGTAATTTCTCCTTAGGAATCATGGGGATCCTTAAGTGTGTTGCTCCTTTGTGAGTCGTAAGGATCTCACGCAGGTAGTTTTCTCCTTAAAAGGTCGAGAGGACCTTGCAAGTGCCTTTTAACGAGATTGCGCTCTTTCGGGTTTTCACAAACTCGCCGGTAACCCTGCTGTTTTTACTCATAGAGCCCTTTCGGGTTTTCATCCGTGCCCATTTTGCTTGTGGACGTACCGTTTTTTTTATTTACGAGTTTACGCCCTTTCGGGTTTTCATAGACATCGTCGGTAGTCCTGTTGTTTTTACTCATGGCACCCTTTCGGGTTTTCATCCGTGCTCTTTTTGCTTGTGGACATACTCTTTTTTTTTCAAGTGGGATATTCCACTTAACTGCAGGACTTGTTTGTAAGCCCCTTGATATCCTTTCTATTCTTTGAGAAGAAAGGACCATCTTACGTAGAGATTCTTCCTCCAGTGAGAAATATGCCCCCTGTGTATACCTCGGGGGGAGCGAGTACCCATGCCGTCACTATTTTAATGACAGGTTGCTTCAAAGTTGCTCATTTTTATTTTTATTTTTTTATTGAGCGTCGGAAAAAAATTCCACCATACCTCCGCTTTTCATTTATCTTCATCAGATGATGAAGGGTCTTGACTCAGCTGATCCAATCAAGTCATTTTATCCATGAACTCTTGGAAAGCGGTCGCCTTGAAGAAGGCCATATACGAGGATGCCTTTGAATTCGGGTCAAGGGTGGTTATGAGCATTCCCATGGCTGCAATTTCATCGATGCGTTGTTTGTATTTGACCAGAGATTTCGCCATCGGGTGACACATTGAACCCAGGTCTCATTCGGTCTAACCCTTTCGTTCACGGAAGCACGTTTATTCACACTAGCGAATATCTGACAGGAGGGCATCTCCATTTCATCGAAGGTATTCATGGAGTCATTCGGGAGTTCCACATACCATTCGAAGGCAATGCCCGCCAGACAGCCGATGAACTGTCAGAGGAGAAGTATATCAGTATTGCCGCATATGGGTTCAAATCGCGCAATGTGCCGGCGAGAATTCTCAGTTCCTTTGTACACGTGGCACGTTGGAAGTGTGTACTCTGGCGGGTACTGTATTTGATTGTGCCATGTCGGATATGGTCGACCAATCTTAATTGATCTATTTGCGGCTTCATTGGCGTAGCGAGCTTCGATTTGCTGAGCGATATATTCGTTCAGCTTTGCTTTTAGGAATCATTTCCTTCTCAGCCATTGATGAGCTTTGCAGAGGATTTGAAATGTCATCCTTATCTTTAAGACCGACTACCGGCAGTTCATCTGCCAGTGGTTCCGATTGAACCATCATTCTAGCCATATTCTGAATCAGCAGGGCCATCTAGTTCATTTTAGTGGACATTTCTGCCGCTTCTGCATCTCCCTTTTTCAGAGCGTGCTTTAGAAAATCAATATCCGAATCCTTCTCTAATCTTTCTCTAATCTTTCTTCGGGTGCGTCCTCGGGACATTCCTTAGGCGATGGATTAGCATTTGATGCCGCCTGAGCGAGCATATCCAGCAGCTTTTCATGTTTGCAGTTGAACTTTTGTCAGGGACCAAGTTTGAGGTCGGTGACTAGTAGAAGCTCGAACTTCGTCTTTGGAATTCACCACATAGACTATGTGAACTACCATGCCCCCAGGCTTGGGGTGTTTGGAGTTTTGGCCTTTGGAGTTTGCTTCGGGCACTTGAGCTTTATTGGGCCTTTCTTTTTTGTGAAAAGCCGCTTTGGTTTTGGGAGGAACCGTTGTATCAGGATCCGTCTTGGGGTCAGTCCCCTTCACCTGCTTCCACACCTTATATATAGATGAGGAAAGTTGTCTCAGCGAGCGAACTGGTTTCTGCCCTCGTGGGATCTCCATGGGCTGCCGAGACTTCTTCAATATTGTGGTAGGAGAACTTTGTCTGACCCTTCACAATAATTTGAAGTTATTCCCAGTTGGAACAATAACATTCACCACTGTGGTTGAAACAGGACCATACGGAGAACTGCCCCCAGCTCATTTTGTATGACGCTGATATCGACGTCGACCGTTTCTTACTGCCGGGATTTGATTAGCTTCAGGATTTTGCCGAGCTTGCCCCCTGTTCCCTTTGAGAGCTTGAATATTCTTCCCCCTACGTCGACCTTGGTCCTTGGCATGTGCCAGTTGTTTGAGGACTGATTCCGTCGGCAATGCTGCTGCTTGGGGAGCCCGCCTGTGGAAGACAGACTTCATCTGGGCTTCTTCCATCAGCGTTGAGGCACCGAGGGTGGGAGGTGGGAGCATCGACCCAAAGAGAAGCCCGTTGATTTCTTGAAGAGCCGGATTACAGAGATTTGAGCCTGCAAGTGGCCCGTACTTGACTCCACCAGATATGACAGAGTCTGAGTTGCTAAGGTGGGAACATACGCCATTCTTCATAGAGACGAAGCGCCGACTTCAGTATCCCATCACCCAAGGGCAACCACAAACATACATACCACGATTATTTGATCGCGGAAAAACACGACACACGAAGTGTGGAGTGGAAAGAGGAAAAAGTCCCACCGGGCGTGCCAGAATCTGTTCACTGTCGAAAATCGGGAAGACTGACGTCTTGCCTGAATCTGGGGGCAGATGCTATTTGGTGTTATCCGTCCACCTCTCCGAAGATGCCAAATTGATTTATGGCACCGTGCATTGGAGGTTTAGACGGATGCGGCCGATGTAGCAGTCTTCGTCAGATTCCTCCTCGTTTGAGGGGTTTTTGATTGTGGGGACGCTCTTCCCTGCAGGCGTAAGCCCCTGCAGTTAATTACGCTACCGCATCGCGGTAACCACTTTCTCCTTCTCCAGATGGTCACTTCGTGTCGTGTGTGTGTTTGTTTTGTTTTTGGTTGCCCGTGGATTGTATACGGAGACTAATTTATGTTGTCGTCCGTAGGGCGTGGATTAGTCCAAATCCGTATTTTCTTAGATTTGGGTTTTGGTTTGGGTTTAAGAATCATTAATATCATTTGAGACTAAGATCAACTTAAACGTTTGTTAAGGATACGTTAGTCTAATTTTAGGCTACGATCAACTTAACCATTTGTTAAGGATATGTTAGTCTAATTTTAGACTAAGATCTACTTAACAGGATCATTTAGATCCAACAAAAGAGCATTTGGGCTCTATTGTTTTAGTTTAGAGACTTTGCGGTCCATAAGTTTAAGGACATCATAGTCCATGGAGTTTAAAAACATCATAATCTGTAAAGTTTAAAGACATCATAGTCTATGAGTTTAAGGACCTCACAGTCCATAAAGTTTAAGGACATCATAGTCCATGAGTTTAAGGACCCCATAGTCCATAAAGTTTAAGGACATCATAGTCCAGTTTAAAGACGTCATAGTCTGTGTAGTTTTGGTTCAACCGTTTGGGGATGCACCAAAAGTTATTGGTTATTGAGACCCTCCATCTCTCTGAAGATGTTGAAGGATTACAACGACATGTATCAGAGGTATGAAGAGATGTACCCTTGAACCAATATCCCGATTTGGGGAATGGGATGAACATCAGTTTAGATATCATCTGTTGGGAGAACACTAGTCATCTTTAGTTCTAGGATTAGTTTGGGGAGACTTGAACATGGGGGCTCAGTTGATTGGTGACAAAAAGGGTCTTGGCTTAGGAAGACTTGGCTAATTTGATCTAAGGTTGATTTCCCTTAATCACCCCATAGTGCTGAGCACTGAATAAGTGTTAAACATCGGACTTTGGAGGATCTCACGTATGAACACGTGAGGGCCCCTAAGTGGGCATTGTTCCTTGAGTTTATTCCCTTATATATATATAAAAGTGTGCACTTAGCTCACGTGTAAGCACGTGAGGCGCCCGAGGTGAGAACTGTTCTCTGGATTTTATTCCTCTTTCATTTATAAGTGCTAAGCACTTGGTTCATCAAACAGTCACGTGTAGACACGTGAGTTGCCTTCAAAATGCGAGCGCTGTCTTTGGAATTTTCTCCCTCTTTTATACACCACTGTTTGGGGGTCACGTGGGAACACGTGAGGTGCTCTAAAAAATGAAAATTGCCTTTGTTTTATTCTCCTTTTCTTTTTCTGAGTGCTAAGCACTATCAAGAGATCACGTGAGGTCACGTGAGGTGCCCCCAAATTGAGATGTGTTTTAGATTTACTCACCTTTTTGAAAAGCTTGTTCGGTGGTGCACCAAGAGTTATTGGTTATTGGGACCCTCCACCTCTCTGAAGACGTTGAAGAATTACAACGACATGTATCGGAGGTGTGGAGAGATGTACCCTTAAACCAAATTCCAGATCGAGGGGAGAGATCATGATGGAATGAACATCATCTTAGATACCTGGAGTTCATTAGTTATTTCTGAGACTTGGATTCAGTTTGAGAAAACCTGAGTATAATGAGGGCTCGGCTGATTGATGACCAAGAAAGGGTTTTGGCTTTAGGAGACTTGGTTAATTTTGGCTAATGTTGGCCTCTCATAGTGTTTGTCACGCCCCGCTTCCCAAAATACGGAATACGAGAGGTAGACAAGGCCAGCCATGCTCCTACGGTCAAGGAAATGTCCTGCCGTAGTCACACTTCGGCTTCTAGTTTATCATGGTAAACAATAAACGATGCGCAGGTAATGAGAAATGCAGTAACTGAAAGATACAATAATATTAACTGACCTGAAATGGAACAAACGAAAGTAACTCGGAGTAGCAAGTCAAGAAGTCTGTAATGCACGTCTAGTTCTGATCCAAGCTAAATCCTCTCCTCACACTGAGCATGCATACTCAGGTCGTCAGAGCGACACAATAGCAATAATATATATATAAAACAAAGTGATAATTCTAACAGTGGTAATGGAAATGAATAACAGTAAATCAACGATGGCAAGAATATGAATGCGCAGTAATTAATGCAGCGGAACAGTAAAGCAGTATAAGGTTATGTCACGTATGCCAACTCATTATAAAGGTAATGTAAATGCCAGTATCTCTATCAGTCTCTAAGTCTCAATGTACAGGTCACTAAGCCTATCGTCAGTCTAAGTGTGAGAGTCAACCACTCGCGAGTGTCCTCCACCCAAGGGTAGAACCCAAGGGCAAGGGACCACGGGCCCAACATGTAACAAGAATATCACGGTGTATATATCACGTACCCTGTAAATCTCCATATAACTCCCTAAATATATAAGCCGGCATGGGACTCCCGAGATTCGGTTGAACTCACACTTAAATTACCCCACACCCCGTGGTCTACATCAAACGCTAACCATCACCCTAAATACTAACCGATCCGTGACAAGTCTGCACGAGAACTGGAGGCAGGACCTCCATCAAGCACGTCCCGACTAATACCTAAGATAAATGGCAGTGTCGGATGCCTTATCTGTGACACCCGTGCAAGCGCTTCCATAAGTGTCCCATACCACTTATAGTCACACGTACACGCATCCTACAGACGTCGACAATGCAATAGAATAATAGGGTCACTGATTGTGTACAAGTACGTATCACTTTCACTTAATCACGGATACACGAACACTGACGTACTTGCCACAATCATCACTAAAATCTAACACTGGGTGAATGCACGATATCACTAGGTTATCACTACAATGATACGGGTATGATGTGATGCATGAACAGTATAAGAAGCACAATTGAGGTGTCATAAAAACAACAGTCTATCATTTGCACGATTTATCATGAAACATATGTATATGATTTAGCGAAATGATAAACAGGTAGTAATTAATATGTTCAGTTAGCGATCCATAGAATTTTGTTTCAAGCCAATCGGGTTCCAGGATCAATAGTTATAACCATTTCATTTTAAGCGCTCGCGGCTGGAAATCCGGTTTCAGAATCAGAAATCCATTTCGCAACGCATTTTGATCCCAGTTGGGATCGGATTTTAGCGACGCTACAGTTGAAAGAATTCTAGGGTTTTCAGTAAAGTTTCCAACGCAACAAACGGATCTTCAATCACGTCTGTACGTTAGGAGTTATAATCTGTTTAATATTAACATGTCAATTCTGATTCTGCTGGGACTGTTATGTGTCCCGATCTTTTAAATTACAGATTAAATATCAAACGGTAACGAAACAGAATGAAACCAAATGTGTTGTCTAGCTAACAGAGTTACCTATAATAAGCAGCAGAGTTCCGCAACCTACGAGTTAAGGAAATCCTATGGTATCCATTATGGAAAACCAAGCACGACTGGAGTCGCTCTGGACTGCAGTCCAGAGTCGCACTCCGATACAATTATCATCACTGTTTAAGTACATGACCACCTGGAAACTAGCACAGGGTTAAAGTTCGTCGAGTTGGCTTCGATTTGAGCCCTCGAACGCACCATTCTAGTATGCATATGATTTATGGTGAATTTAGCGGTTTTCAGGTGCAACATGATTACAATTTTACGGTCAAACTTGGGGGTGGTCTTTTTAATCTTTAACAGTCGTATTTTCTAATGAAATTTGCACACATTAACTATCTCTACAAGAGCCAATGTAATTTATCCAGTTCCGTCAAATTTGATAATGTTTTCCTAAGGGAACAAGTATCGAACAGATACGGCACATAATAGTTTTAAACTTGTAACTTTATAATCCAAGTAATTAAAGATCGTAACTTAGATAAATAGCATGTAAGCAAGTAGAAAACTTGCCTGGATCAGTCCCGGGGATGCACGGTGATTGTAACGTCACGAACGCGCGACGCACACGCGTTACGGCACTCGACTTGGCTCGAATTCGAGTCTCGGCCACGACGGCTCGCAGTTTTGGTGGAGTTGGCTCTTGCGGGCTCGGGCAATGTCTTGTGGTGGTGCAGGTAGATAGGAAATGGGGAGACGGTGAGATTTGGAGAGGGAGGGAGTGCTAGAGAGAGAGAAATGAGAGAGATTGGGCAGAAAGAGAGAGATTGTGAGTATGCAGTGAAAGAGATTAGAGGGAGAGTATGTAGTGAGGAAGAGAGAGAAGGTTGGGAGAGAGTCACAGAGAGGAAACTGTGAGAGAGAGAGAATGACAGAGAGAGAGAGAGAGTGATCGGGAGAGAGTGGGTTACAAAGAGAGAGAGGGTCTGAGAGTTAGAGAGAGAGAGAGGGAAACGAGAGAGAGTGAGAGAGAAACGAGAGAGAGAGAGAGTTGATACAGAGAGATAGAGGGATGAGCAGAGAGAGGAACAGGGGAGAGTGCAGTGAGGAAGAGAGAATGAGAGAGAGAGAGAGATCTGAGATCGAGAGAGGGGGAACCGGGAGAGATGATGGCGATGGTGATGATGATGACGGAGTTCGGGGGTGCCGACGATGAGGCGAGAAGCTCACCGTCGTCGACCGCGGGCGGTGGTCGAGCTCGGGATTAATGGGTCGGGTGTGCGGAGGAGTCGGGTGTGCACGGCTGTAGGCGGAGGGGTAGTGTAGGGAGCTCATGATGGTGGAGAGAAGTGAGCGAGTGAAAAAATGGTGGGGTTGCAGGTGGTCGCGGCGGGGCTCGGTGGAGGAGCAGTCGCAGGGGCGGTGAGAGAGAGGAGGAAGAAAAGAAATGAGGGGAGCGAGTGATTGAGGGTGTAGTGTGTAGAGGGGAGAGGGTCGTGGGGGAGAAACGCGCGCGTCGTGGGTAACGCTCGCGCGAGCGGGGGCGACGGCGGAGGCGAGGAGCGCGCGCGGAAGGTAGGGAAGTAGCCGTTGGAGATTTGAGGGAGATGTACAGGGATTGGGCCGGGTCGGGTGTTGGTGAGCGGGCTGTGGGGAGAAGAGTGGGCCGGGTCGAGAAAAATATTAGGAATATATTTAAATAAAACCGTATGGGCTGGGCTCGGCCAGAGTTAAAAAAAAGAATTGAAGGTTAAATAGAAGAAAAGAAATGGGGCCGGGCTTGGAATATAAATGGGAAAAATTAATGGGAGAATATAGAGAGAGGGCCGGAAAGATTTTGGGCTGAGGGAAGACTGAAAATGGAAAGAGACTGGCTGAGGTCTGGGCCGCCATATAAAAATAACAAACTAAAACAAAATGAGAGGGGCCGGGCCAGCACAAAAATTGAGTGATTAAGTTTTGGGGAGAAAAGTGTGGGCTCGGGCTGAAGGGAAAAATAACAGAAATAATGGGGATAAAAATATAGGGTTAATGAAATTTTAGAGTTGGGCTGGTGCAAATAAAATTTAATTTAAATAATAATTAGAAGGATGGCTGAGGAATAACGGGCCGGAAGAGAAGAAAAGGAGTTTACAAGAATGTGCTTGGGTTTTGGTTAGGATAAATAATTAAAGCTAGGGTTTGGGTTCAGGGCTAACTTTAGACGGGAAAAATATACATACTATTTGTTTTGGTGTTGAATTTCAAAAAGGGAAACGGCTTAGGCCGGAGGGAAGTGAAAGATAAGATCTGGGTTCAACGGGTTTTGAAAAATAAAATATAGTAATTAGTTTATAAATAAAATAAATAATTCCTAATTAAGAATAAAGAGAATTCTAAGTAACAAAATACGGTCTTTGGTATAAAAAAGGGGCCGGGTGTTACATCATACCACCCTTACAAAAATTTCGTCCTCGAAATTTAAAATAAACGATAAGTTATACAAACATAGGCGGAAGCTATTATATTACAAACTAACACACAAAGACTTGCTAGAAATCAGTGGACGAAATTTTTTTTAAGATATAAATACGTAAGAACAAATATAACTACGGAAATATAAATAACAACAATAACGAAAAATATTATTCGAGGCGCATTCGATAAAAGTCGAAACCCAAGTATGTGCACATCTAAGCCTATTAAAACAAGCAGAAAAAAGTATAAGGCTCAACTATTTATATAGTAAACATAAGTACGAAACCCGAAAATAAAGTAACGTCAATAATGTAGTGGAAACTAGTCAGTAGGTTAAAACATTTTAGGAAAATGTATCGAAAAATAGGTTTAAAATGATTTAGAAAACTTGTATAGTGAATCTAAGAAACATGGAACAAAATTTGCGCGGTGAAAGGGTGCGCTACTGAAAATGAGAATACTAATAGTGTACTTAATTTACATAAAACAGAGTAATCAATAACACACACTCTTTAATAAATTTAAAATAATGAAAACTAGATTTTGAATAGTAATGACTCTAAATATATATATGGGGTAAAAGAAATCACCAATATGAATAGGGCTAGCTGAGGTAGTGATTACAAAGAAGTGTGGCTCATTCAAAGGTCAGAGTGTGGCGGCTTTAGGCTGAATGTTAAGGAGATTAGGATCGGATCGGCCCAAGGAAGTAGGGGTGAGCAACAAGGGACTTCAAGGTGAAGGTATGGGGAGGACAACGGTCGGTACAGCCTATGAATCAAGATTTGAAGGGTTAGTGAACTCGAAATTTCACAAAATAAGTTCTCCTCTAGAAGGATCTCAAACGGGGCACAGACGAGGGATGAAGGGTGGCTCATTCCAAGGATCAGGGTGTGGTACTTTCTAATCGAAACGGGGGTGAAAACTATACAACGAGTAGGGGTGGACAGTCAGGGATCTCACCCGAAAATAAATGGATATGAGCAATAAACAAGCATCAAGCGAACCAAAAAAATCAAAAGGTTTACGAATTCAGAAGATTTATTTCATTCAAGAAAATTTGAAACAAGGCATTCCCAAAGGCGAAAAGTGACCCTAAACTATACACATTTTATTTGGCTAGAAAGACAACATCAAAAGATATTCCGTCAGTCATGGTTGTGGAGGTTCGGTAGGTTGCGGTAGACTCGCGCACTCAGGTAGGGGCGTCCATTTCCATATCGCCTCGCGGGCATCGCCATTAGAAGTCCTTCCACAGCAGGGTCTTGATCTCCTGGTTCTTCTTCCTCGGATGGAGCTTCTTCATCGAGGTCCGATTCCATGTGATTCTCTTCTTCCGGATTTTCTTCCACGGGATTTCCCTCAACTGGATTATCTTCTATCGGGTCTTCATCGGGACCTTCCTCTATCGGGTTCTCTTCAGGGTCTTCTTCCTCTTCGTCGGAATCGCCTATCACGTCAAACTCTGTGGCGGCTACTCCTTCGTCCTCTGAATCTCCGTTTCCGAAATTGACATGGGGACCGTTGATCTCATCGTCAGAACTCGTCATCACGTGGTCTAAGGATACGTATGACTGTGCATCCTTATCTAGATGCGGCGCTGATCCAGGGTGGGCCATGGCCCGAAAAGAGAAGTCATGATTAGACAGTGGAATACATCAAGGAAAGCTCAGGGTACGAAATATAGGAAAATATGCAGTTGCAGGAACTGAAAGATCAGAATGAAAATACTGTGATAATGAATAGAATTTGTCATAAAGAAAGCATGAGAATGATTCATATATTATGATTCAAATTTTTATTTCATTCAACTAAAAGTCCGACGGATACAAAGGTTCAAATGGAAGGAAAATGTTTATAAGAGTATGACAACATAATACTGTAATTGGAAAACATAAAATTCTTCTTTGACTGCCAGAACGCCGCATCATCGTTACGCGAATTGAATCCTGTGTTGGGCCCGCCTTATGGTCGAAGTTCAAACTACGCGATGATCCTCACTTGGTAGAAGTGGGGAGTGTGGACGAGTTTCCTCCTTGTAGTTCTCTCCTTTCTGGACAACCGTTGATGAGATGTTTGTTGGAACCGCATATCAGACATTTCCCCTGGGCACGGCGACAATCCTTCTGAAGATGTCCTGTCCTCTTACAATATCCACAGCAAGGGTCCTTCTGATGCTTCTGCAGATCTTAACCAGAGGAAGAATTAAGTTCTTTGAGAAGAGTTAAACTCTTGGTTTGAGAATTAAATTCTATTTTTGTGGGAGCTTTTGGGAGGGGTTCCTCTATATTTGGAAAGAGAGATCATTGGTCGTTGGGACCCACCACCTCTCCGACGATGCTGAAGGATTACAACGTCATATATCGAAGGTGTGGCGGGATGTACCCTTTGAACCATGTCTCACTTATCAAGAGGAAGAACATGTTGAAGGTTAAACTCCTGATTGCTGAAAAGGCCTCTTTGCGTTCGCGCACGTGCGTCGCACGTGGCGGGCGCACGTGCGTCGCACGTGGCGGGCGCACGTGCGTCGCACGTGGCGGGCGCACGTGCGTCGCACGTGGCGGGCGCACGTGCGTCGCACGTGGCGGGCGCACGTGCGTCGCACGTGGCGGGCGCACATCATGGGGGCAGCTAAGGCCCTAACATGGAGAACTAAGCTCCTTTGAGAATTGAATTCTCCCACGTGCATTGCACGAGTTTGGCTCACGTGCGTTGCACATGGTGCTCATGTGGCGAGCGCACGTGCATTGCACGTGGCGCACATGGCGCTTGCGCATATGCGCATTATGGGGGGAGCAAGCTCCTATGAAGAACTAATCTTCTTTGAGAATTGAATTCTCTCATGTGTGTTGCACGTGTTTGGCTCACGTGCGTTGCACGTGGTGCGCATGTGACGGGTATACGTGTATTGCTCGTGGTGCACATGGGGCTTGCGCATATGCGCATTATGGGGGGAGCAAATTCTTATGGAGAACTAATCTCCTTTGAGAATTGAATTCTCTCACGTGCGTTGCACGTGTTTGACTCACGTGCATTACACGTGGCGCGCATGTGGCGGGCGTACGTGCATTGCACGTGGCGCACATTGCGCTTGCGCATATGCGGGGGAGCAAGCTCCTATGGAGAACACATTGCGCTTGCGCATATGCGGGGGAGCAAGCTCCTATGGAGAACTAATCTCCTTTGAGAATTGAATTCTCTACCTTTTCTAAGAGGTATCTCCTCTTATTTATATGGGAGTGGTAGAGAAGGGATCTATCTTTTTCCCGATGTAGGACTAAAAATGCATCCCTATGTAGTAGAGCATTACTTTAGATTACACGTGCGTAGCACATTTGCTCATAACTTTTGATCCCGTATGAATTATGAGGCCCATAATATATCAAATCGAAGGATTTTTTAAGACACTTTCGATACTATTAGAATTTAGCTGTTTCTCATTCGGGAGTTTGTCAAAATACAGTCCGGAAAATACTGGTTCGCATTTTCTTCCTTAGATTACACGTGCATAGCACATTTGCTCATAACCTTTGATCCCGGATGAATTATGAGGCCCATAATATATTAAATTGAAGGTTTTTTCGAGAAGCTTTCGATACCATCAGAATTTAGCTGTTTCTCATTCGGGAGTTTGTCAAAATACAGCCCGGAAAATACTGGTTCACATTTTCTTAAGCGTATGGCTGCCATTTGATACCTTGGGCTCTTTTGCGCAGAAATTCTTGGTGGGAACAATGGCCAAAATTCCGTTAACAGAGATTCAATCTCTAAAAAGAAAAGGAACTCAACGCCTCACTTGAAACACACGTAAGCGCTCAAAACATTCCCAAAACGAAGAACCTAGCACTTCACGTGCTTCCTACGTGGGCATCCAAAACAAAGGACTCAGCGCCTCACGTGCTTCTCATGTCGACGCTCAAAACAGAAGATTAGCGCCTCATGTGAAATACATGTGAGCGCTGTGTAAAAGTGCTTAGCACTTCGTATTCAGTCAAAATGACTAAGTGTTTAGCACTGATTGGGCAATGCCTACGTCTCAGCGCCGCACATGCTACCAATATGAGTGCCATACCAAATGCTTAGCATTCCATGTTTTGTCAAAATGACCAAGTGCTTAGCACTGATTAGGTAGCGCCCATGTATCAACGCCTCACGTGATACACACGTGAGCGTCATACAAAAGTGCTTAGCACTATATATTCAGTCAAAATGACTAAAGTGCTTAGCACTGATTGGGCAGCGCCCCTGACTGAGTGCTTCACATGATACATATGTGAGCACCAGAGCCACAAATAAGTGCTTAGCACTTCTGCATAAAGGAAAAGGGCTGAGCAAACAGAACTATAAATAAGTGCTTAGCACTTTTGGATTAAAATAAAAAACTGAGCAGATCAAGCCTAAATTGGCCAAAAATTTCTCAGAAGTTTCTTACAGATGAGCCCAAATGCCCTGTTGTTTGGATCTCAACTAAAATTTGATGATCCTTACATGTTACTAAGTTGTTCTTAGTCTCAAATAAGACTAGTGTATCCTTAGTTAAAATACATTAAGCAAAAATGCTCATATATTTAAGTTGATCTTAATCTCAAACTAGATTAATGGTCCTTAAATAAAACAAAATATTTTTGAAATAAAAGAATATATAACCTAAGTTCAAAACCCAAATCTAAAATATAGGGATTTAGACTAATTTATGCCCTACAGGCGACGACATAAATTAGTCTCCGTATACAATCCACGGACAAGCTTAACAAACAAAATAACACACGACACGAAGTGAACTACTGGAGAAGGAGAAAGTGGTTATCGCAACGCGATAGCATAATTAACTGCAGAGGTTTTCACCTGCAGGGAAGAGCGTCCCCACAATCAAAAACCCCTCACAAATGAGGGGGATCTGATAAAGTCTGTTACAACGGTCACATCCATCCAAACCATCGATATATGGTGTCATAAGTCAACTTGGTATTTTCGGAGAGGTGGGTGGATATGTCCAAATAGCATTTGCCCCAAATTCAGGAAAGACGATTTATCCCAGTTCGTGTCTGTTTTCGACGGTAAACAGATTTTGGCACGCCCGGTGGGACCTTTTCTTCTTTTCATTCCACACTTCGTGTTTCGTGTTCGCGAACAAAATCGTGGTTCACTATGGTTGCCCTTGGATTCGAGATACTACAAATTCGTATCTTGCTCCGGTGCAGAAATTCAATGGCTCTCAACTGTACCTCATGCAACAGCAACTCCCGCTCCTCCCCAACTAGAGGAGTAACCTATGGGCCCAACGCGGCCTCTATTTTCTCAATGTCGGTGGGGCAGGTTACATAATACACTACCGGACTTTTCTTCTGGACCATTCTCCCACCTATGAGTTTCGGTGCCTCAACGCCGCAGGAAGAAGCTCTTAGAAGGTCGGTCTTTAATCGACTGGCAACCACGACGGCCTCCATCAGCAAGCCGTCAAGCTCTGGCGTCTCAGTCTTCAACAGACTGAGCAAGAACTCAAACGGACCTGTAAAGTAGCTCGTGATACCTGAAAGGGCTACCCCAAAAAGGCTAGCCCTCCCTATGCCTGCTACATATAAATCCGGCAAAAGTGCTTCCCCCATCAGAAGGTCGGTCTTCGAAAAATTGACTGGCTCTCCTCAAACTCCATCAAGGACGTCGGTCTTCAACAGGCTGACGCCGATTGAAACCCCTCAGCAAAACCAGGAGCATGATGAAGCTGCTTCCAAAAATGAGCCGGTCCCCTCTGCGAGGCACGCTAGATGTTGCCACTGGCGCCGAATAAGACAGCCTGGGGGCAACTCTCCCTCTGGACTCACCCCACCAGCTCCTATGGTGGAGGTCGACGCTGCTGTTCTAATTGGAAATAGTTTTGAACCACTTATGAGGGTGCGCAAAAACTCCCTAATAGAGGTGCTAAAGAAATCACCCTCACCTGCAAAAGTTACGGTGCTGGAAAAACCGGAGTGGCCTTATTAGCAGCTCTCCTCGCAAATTCATAGGCTCTGGCAAAAAGTCCAAGACTCCATGATTGACAAAAACTACTCTTGTCAACCAAAGAAATCGAAGGTCCAACAAGAAAAAGACCGCTCCTTGGCCATACATTGGGGGACTTCTCCTAAACAGGAGTCTGTCGGCTCCTTCAACTCCAATCTCTCATAAAAGAACGAGGCTGGAGAAAACTCTACCGCCCGCTGCAAATTCCAAAGGAGATGGAACTAAACGCCCCAAGTCTGGGGGCATAACCGTACACACGATTTATATGGCTTCAGGAAAAGAAGAAAGTCGCGCCTCAGTAAGTCATCGACCGCAAACTCGATCGCTGACTAAGGCTCAGGAGCAACAGCAAAAGCTCCAGAAAATGTTGACCAAAATGGCAGCACTTACCGGACAGAAAGAAAGTCCTGATAAAGAGGCCGAACAATGCCAAAAGCAAGAGACCGATACAGAGTTTCTGCGAAGGGTGCTTGAGAGAAAAGATAAAGAAGCCGCTGAGAAAACTGCTAACATAAAACAGATGGCTCTCTTGTTTCAAGATATGGTTGGAATGATGATCCAACAAGAACCCCCGACCGAAGATCCGCTGATAATCATCGAGGATGATAGAGGGAAAACATCAAACCCTCCTCCGGCTTTATCAGCGGCCAAAGAAGAAACGATCTCCAAGGTCGCCATAGATGATTACATCACTCAACAAATAATAGCTCACCAGGTTAATGAAGCAGCCGGCTAAATTGTCAGAACCGGACGACCATGTCCAGGCTGGTATGATCAAATCAAATACCCGCCGGGATATATGATCCCCTAGTTCCATGTCTAAAAAAGAACAGGGAACCCTCAACAACACGTCGCACAATTGAGAGCTCCGTGCTGCAACACTGGAGGCGACGACAAACTGTTGCTTCGCCAGTTCGTCGGCAGCTTGTCAGAAACAGCCTTCGAATAGTACTCGGAGCTCCCAAACGACTCCATGAAAACATTCGCAGAAATGGAACTGCTGTTCACACAGCGTTTCGCCAGCGCGAGCGAGCGCACTCTGATCACGGCATTAATCAATGCCAGCGTAAAGTCGGGAGAAACATGGATCCAATACGCGATCCAATGGCGGAACCTATGGTCTAAGTGCGAACAACGCAATGAAGTGTCTCCTGCCATGGGCATGTTCATCGGGACCTTTGATCCTCAAACGATCGTGTCCCAGTTCATAAAGTTCTTCAAGCCCACAACCTTTCATGCTCTGATAGATAAACTGGCCCAGATAGACTAGATGGGCCAATGACCTTCATCCTTAAATAAGGACCCTCGAAATACTAAGGGTAAATGAATGGCGGCCTTTGTCGCTAACACGCAATAACAGCCGAGTACCCCAAAACCGGCCGTTCGCCAAAACAACGCGCGTCTGCGCCCGTCCTTGGAAGAAAAGCTAGGACGTGCTTACTCGTTTCCCCGCGACTAGACGAGGAGACTATTCGAATTGGCAATGCGTAATAAACTCATCACATTGCCAGACCCGTGGCGTCTAGCCCAACCTGGCGCGTCAAAAACCCTAATTACTGCTCCTATCACAGAATGGTGAGCCACCCAATTGAAGATTGCTACGTCTTCAAAAACTGGGTCGAGGACCAGTATCAACAGGGGAAATTCGCGTTGTCGAATAACTGGAAGGTAAACCCACCCCAGAAGCACACTCCCAAAAAGGTGGATGCACAGGGAGCATCATGCTCACTCGTGGAAGAAAATCCATGGGATGTCGTTCTTTCAGTAAAAACCAAAAGAATGCTGAAGGATTTACAAGCATGTCTGGCAATCAGGTGGAAAAGCCCACTTGAACCCGAAATAATCGAAGGGATGCTAAAATCTCGTCTCGCAACAAAAATTGTTGACGAGGGAAAACCCCCAAGTCAAGCCTTCGAAGTCTTCGAAGAAAAAGAAGAAGACTAAGAAACCTATGCAGCCTGCCGAATATAACGACAAGCGCACAGCTCAACAAAAATATATAGACGCGCTGGAGGAGTATAACCAGAAGGCGTGGACACCGGTCACGCTCGAAGAATTCCTCATGTAGAAAGTTTCCACATGATCTCCCATTCGTCGTTATCTGACGAAGAGGCTCCCTCAGCATCAGAAAAAAAACGCAGAGGAACTGTGGGCAGAATCGGTGCTAAAATCCCCAGAACTGCCAGAAGAAGACCCGATTGAGAGGCTGCTAAACGAAGCCTTTCAAAAAAGCAAGGTTGACCGAGAACGCGAGACGGCCATATATGAAAAGGTTAAGCGTCAGCATATGGATAAAGAAGCTACGGCGTGGATGAGTCGTAAAGTACTCTAACCAAACCAAAGCACACCTGCAACAAATAAGAGTAGGATCAAAACAGAGAAGTGGTTCATCAAAGCCCTGTCAACGGGGATGAAGCTGCCACCTCTCATAAAGAACACTCCCGGGGTCATATGCCTCGATGGAGAAGAATCGCATCCAAACTACTGCCTATATCATCGGAGGGTTACCCATCCCATCGAAGAATGCAGTGGCTCCAAGAAGTGGTGAGAAGGATTCAAGCTTGCGATAAAACATGAACTGGTAAACAATGAAACCGAGAGAAGCAAGGTAATATCACGGCCATAAATCAAGGAAATGAATCAAGACTAGGACTCCAAATTACTTAAATAGAGTACCGCATTGTAACCATGCCTCAGTTCATAGTTACAATCACATAACTCCGTTCAAGTCGCCCAAATTCTAGTATCAGAATCAAAAGAATATGACAGGAGAAACAATAGGGAACCAAAAGGATTTCAAGTCGAGATGCAAGGTCATTTCAATATCGTCAAGACAAGGGTCAAGAGAAAGATAAGATTCAAGGTCACGACAACAATGTGGCAGGACATATTTCTAATTACGGGTTTTTTGATTCGTGTATTGGGTCCAATACCCAACTACACAAGAATCAAACCCGATTAACCTAAATCCTATGACTCTGATACCAAACAAACCCTGTCACGTCCCGCTTCCCAGAGTGCGCTAAGATTGGCACGTGACAGAGCCAACCATGCTACCTGTGGTTAGGAAACATCCCTCTACAGTCACATTACGGCTGTCTATAAGATATCAAGAACAGTAAAATAAAATAAACTATCTAGTACATGTCCATATGCCAGAATAAACAAGCAAGAAATATAAATGTGCGGAAGCAATAAATCCAGTAATCAATAACATCTGGAAAGTACGTCCCAAATACGGGCTCACATCAGGAAATGAAAGTACGGAAAGAAAAACTAAACTAAACTAAACTAAACTAAACACTAACATGATCCTCACTGTTCGGCCTGTTGGCTGAAGTAGTCCTAGTCGGCCTGTGAAAGAGATAAAGGATCTGGGCCATGCAAAACCCTGACGTCAGTGCGTCATAATATCAAATAATATAATATAATCAGGAAGTAACAAGATATGCAGGCATGAATTATAAACAATAACATGAATGTAATAAGCAAATACGGATATAAAACAGTGAAGTGTATCAGTGTATGTGACGTGCGGTGATCAATCTAAACTATGCTACTGGGTTATCTATTCTAAAGTTTGTTTGAAATCAATTAGTGTACTCCTCCATGTAACTCAAAAGAATATGTCATGTTATCCCCCGGGACCATGGATCAGGCAGTGAGAGTCACGAATGACTCTGTCCCGTTATTCCCCGGGACTACGGATCAGGCAGTAAGAGTCACGAATGACTCTGTCCCGTTATCCCCCGGGACCACGAATCAAGTAAGAATCACGAATGATTCTGTCCCGTTATCCCCCGGGACTACGGATCAATTAATACCCTTTTAAGCTACACTTCAGTTACACTTTTGATTTCCCCATGCCCCCAAGGTTATGTGTTGAAATCAGGTATTGATAATCTGGAGCTAATGCCAACACAGGATCAAGCAGGTATAGGTTTATCTATGCAGACAACAGGATACGTCCATCAGGACAACATGTCAGGATTGTCGGCATTAGAAACAGGATCGGGTAACAGGTCAGGTAGTGGTGTATTAGGTCATGTCAGGTAGTGCACATGTATCAAATGGATGCCCAACAGTAAAATTTAGCAAGTATCGAATCACGGTAAAAGTACGGATGCACAATAAAACAAAACCTGTCACGCCCCGCTTCCCGGTATACGGCGAAGGGGACACGACTTGTCCGCTACGTATTTACTGTGTAAGTAAATACGCTAAGCGTATCTAAGCAATATAAAAGTAAAGCACAAAAGACAAGATATAATAAAAACAACAATTTTATTTATTCACATTCTTTCTGTACAATGCATGGAAAGTAAATACAACTGAAATAAAGCAATGCCTAAACAATGGCATAACAGAAATAAAAAGTACTGAATGGAAAGTGTACAATGACTAGAGCTCGGGGTCTTCACTGAACTGGTCCAAGTCTTCAGCAGTGGGCTCGATCTCTGAAGTGTCCGGATCACCTGACGACATTTAAAGAAGAAAGAAAGAGAATGTCGTCAGCGAACAGGTCGCTCGGTAAGTCCCAAAGGTAAGGGAGAAATAGACAGAATAAGAGGTATCTTTTAAAATTGTATTATATTGTTGTAATGTTGTGTTAACGCTGTTGTTTGTAACTTGGTACGGATGGATGCCAGTGTATACGAGAGAGGTCTCAGTATGCTAGAGGCTAGGGCAAATGGAATATAGAGTACAAGGCTCCGTTATACAACCCGGAACAACGGCTATTGAATACGGTTAGGTGCCTTAAATCTTGCAGTCTCGTACCACTTTTAACACTTTCGTACCAGTCTACCCCTTTAACCCCGTAGTGTTTTGTTTGTATTGTGCAAATTGTATTGTATTGCAAATTGTATTGTCTTGTAATATAGATTGTATAATTGGATAACTTGCCGAAACCATGATATCAGTAAATGGATGTAACTGGAGAATCATGGATGTAACTGGAGAATCATGCAAATGGAAGTATATCCATGATTCGGTTCAGTCAAGTTGTATAGATTGATAATTGGATTCATGGATTCATGTTGAATTGTAATATTGTAGATTGTAATTTGTAGATTGTAGATTGTAAATTGTAGATTGTACTTGAATTATATTCAAATCAGATTATAATGAGACTCAAACCGAGTCAGACAATTAGAAAAGTAAATTGAAGTCCTGATTGTTTTGATGTTATCGGTAACCGCTGCACATGGGCGGCAGGATTTGTGTCTTTTTCAAAGACGATTACCGTATTGATAACACCGTTGTTAAGTTTTCTACCTTAGATAGGCAAGCACCCACTTCTCTGGCTCCGTGAAGCTCAAGAGATTGGTCCCGCTTAAACCTATATTTACTAGGGTCCTTAGGGTAATTTATAGAACTTGAGGGGGTTTTATGTAAAAATACTTTTGTATAGTTTTCAAAATACACCCCCAAGTATTTATTAATCGTCTTTAGACTTGTAATGAATGTAGATTTTATATTGTGATATTTCTAATGAAAATATCTTAATTCCATAATAAATGGTATTTATTTGTAATATTGATTATATGGAATTCATGGAATTTTAGTGTAAACTGATTCTTGTGACATTTTTAGAAAAAGATAGAATATTTATAATAATTCAAATTAGATATTTTTGAATTACATATACATATATTTATATGAAAATAAATTTTAATATATTTATTATATTCTAGAAATCTCGTTTTTCTTAAGATGTCGTATTTAAATCTTTCGAGACCGAATGCTCCTTGCGGTGGTTTGAATCTCGCACTATTAAGCCCGAGGATGTGCGATAATCCACAACATCCTGAAAGGGTTCCCTAAAATGGGTTGTAGCGGCACTTTGCAAAGATTTGTATAAATACTAATCATTAGAAAACGGTTTTATTAAGTAAATGGTATTTAAATGAAAAATGTCGTTTTCCCGTATTCTAAATTCCCGAGGGTATCGTGCTATGTTGCATATGAGTTTGTGAGGAGGTAGGTTATTACCTCGTGATCTACTTAAAGGTATAGCATGTTTTGTGATATTGAATGTAGAATCGAAACTATGTGGTATTTAAATGAAAATACGGTAAAATGAAATAGCCATTATTTTATGATATGAAAATTGATCAATTTGGTTGATTAGTGTTTAATAGTCAACATGAGAGAGTTTAAGCGTAACTGTATTAACGAGAAGTGAAGTTTTATAAAGAAACCGAATCGGAAATCGGATTTGTTCCGATTCCGTCGGGTTTTGTAAATCCGTATTTTTAGAAATGAAAAGAGAGGTAGAAATGGGGACTTACGGGTTTCGATCAAAGATAAGAGGAAGGTGGATTGGGAGAAGTAGCCGGTGCGTCATTTCGTCTCCGGGAGTTCCTACGGTCGTTGCCGGAAATTCCGCCGAAGAATTCGCCTGAGCTTCGCCTTTCGCTCAATTCGATTGCACACAAGAGTTCTTGAGAATTTTAGAGAGTTGGCTCAGAGTTTGGGTGAGAGGGTAGAAGGTAGGGGTGGTATTTATAGGGTTAGGCTAGGGTTAGGGTAGGTGAAAGGTTAAAATGAAAAATGTGATAATGTATTAAAAATGTATTAAAAGTGGAGTAATTTGGGTTTTAAAAGAGCTCTGGAAATGGTCTGAGGCTAAAATTTTGCAGGTGCATAGGGAATGTGAAAAGACACAATTTTCTTGTTGGGGTCGTCGCCGGAATCGGCCGACTCGGGGGTGACTCGGCCGTGACTCAGTCGTAAGACGGAGTCGGCCGAGTTGGCCGATTTCCGGCCGATTCCGGCGGCCGAAATCCCCCCAACGGTTCATCTATCCTCTGGCAATATTACATTTTTGGGTGTAATGGGGATTTTTGTGAGATATGCACGTGGAAACCCTTGGTATTCTAAAGGTTTTTAAAAAAATCAATATTAAAAATAATGTAGGGTATGGGATTTGAACTCTGGTGGCTTGGTTCAGCAGTGCAAGGTATTACCAATGAGCTACAAGCTCCTTCTTGTAATTATGGAGCTAATTAATTACTTAAAGTAATAACAGTAAATGTAAATACCCCAAGTATACATTAATTTTTAAGCAAGTTTTGTACACCAAAAATAGAGTTGTTACATTCTTTTAACTTGTAATTAAAAAGCAAAATAACTATTTATATCTTGTGCTCAGGCTAAAATACCCCTTTCTGGATTTTTGAAAAAATTGTACAGGAAATTTAGAGTTGTTACAACATAGATGCACAAATTTCTATCAGGGATTACATCTACAACTCCATGACTACGTATGATGTACATTATCAAGTATGGGGTGCTAATATAATGGCAACATTATATAATATGACATGGTATGCAACTAGATATATAATAAATGATACGTATACGAACGGCTATCCGAAAACAGTAAAACGGTAATATGGGATGCATAACTAAACAATATATAATATTATTATTCGCATGAATATAAAATGCAGTAGTATAGCATGTAGCAAGATAACCTTGCATGCAACTATATATGTAATAAATGATACGGATACGAACGGGTATTGTAAAATTGTAAAACTGTAACATATGATGCACGATTCAATAAACATGTAATATTTTTATTTATATGGATGTAAAATGTATATCATAGCATGTAGCAAGGAAAACTTGCCTGATCGGATCTCAATACGGGGTGCGTACGCAGCGTCCGACGTCGGGTAAACGTCGTAATAACACTTACGCGTACAGAACAGGACCAGGCAAAACAAGAACACGAACATGCTGGCTGGGAACGTCTACCGGGTCGCCTGGATCGTCGGTGACGGCACGGCTCCGGCGATGACCGGAAAAAGCAAGATCGAGCACAAGAAAGAGAAGAAGAAAGAAGAAGAAGAAGAAAGAGAAGAGATGAAGGTTGCTGCTCTGGGATTTGGTGTTTAGGGATAGAGGCGAGGCGATGGTGTCGGGGTCGAGGATGAGGCGACGATGACGTGGTCGTCGGCGGTGAGACGGGGTGTCCAGGCGAGGGTTCAAGCAGTGGGTTTCGGTTGGTGGGTTCTGTGCAGGGTTGTTGGGGTGAGATTGATGAGCTCGGGAAGAAGAGAGGAGAGAGGTGAGGAGAGGTCGACGACGAGGTGGTGGCGAGGAGTGTGGGCGAGGAGGTCGGCGGTGAGGGTGCCGGCGGGGTTACGGGTATGGGTTGCAGGCTCGGATTGGTGGTGGTCGTGGGTTGCCGGGGTTGGAGAGAGGAAGGGATGTGGAGGACGAAGAGGAGGTAGAGATGAGGGGGGCATCGACGTGAGGTAACGACGGCGAGGCGACGAGGTCGGGTGTGGGTTGTTGGGTTCGTGGATGGTTTCTAGTGCGGGGAGATGGAGAGGAGAGGAGATGTGTCGGAGATGAGAGGAGGAGATGGGCTAGGGGAGGCCGCCGCCGCCGCCGCCGAGGGCAGAGGCGACGAGGCGTGGGTTCGAGCGAGGACGAGGCGGGGGAAAGAAAATAGAAAGGAAGCGGAAGAGAGAGAGAGGAACAGTGGGTTTGTATAAATAGGTTAATAAAAAACAATATATATATATATATATATATATATATATAAAGAGAGAGAGCTGTGATATATATATATATATATATATATATATATATATATAAAGAGAGAGAGCTGTGATATATTTTGTGCAGAGAGAGAGAGAGAGATTTCTCTATTAGCGTGTAAAAAAATAGTTAGGATTAGATTATATAAAATATTTAGGAAATATTTATTTGGTTAAAAATATATATATAATAAACAGTTTAAATATATTAAAGGATATTATATTGAATATATAGGTTTTTGGCCAATATAAAAATATTCCAAAATACGCCCGGATTGTGTCTAAAATTACGGTTTGAAATTGCAGATAATATATGTATCAACCAAAACCAAAATACGATATCCAGGTAACGAAAATATATATACCCCCAAGAACGGATACACGTAGCGTGTACGTAGCTATCCAAACGGGTCCGTTTCACTGAACGGGACGAGAACACGATGTACGGATGCCACCACAAGGCCAGGGGTATGATGAAAGCCATGCAAGATATTTTTAAAATATTTTATTTGACTTTACTTGTTATATTGAAAAATGCAGATGTCAGATATAATGAAGTTATACAACATGAAAGTGCACGGATTCTCATAACCAACCGGGATAAATCATAAACAGGAATCAAGACGGGTTTCCAACATGCGGGTTGGGTCGGATGCAAACACGGATACAATTACACTATTCGCAACAAAAACACAATAAATCAAGAAATAGCCATAAATAAGGAAATACCAAAAAATAGAACTGGTATAAATGAAGTAGGGTGTTACATGCAACAAATAAGAGTAGGATCAAAACAGAGAAGTGGTTCATCAAAGCCCTTTCAATGGGAATGAAGCTGCCACCTCTCATAAAGAACACTCCCGGGGTTATATGCCTCGATGGAGAAGAATCACATCCAAACTACTGCCTATATCATCGGAGGGTTACTCACCCCATCGAAGAACGCATTGGCTTCAAGAAGTGGTGACAAGGATACGTTGCCCATCAAAAACACTTCAAGAGAATGAAGCGCGAAGCTCGCGCTCGTCGACAGCAAAATAGTGGGATGAACGCGCATGAAGAAACGACTGGCAAATGTCATATGGTTGGTATCAGTTCGGATGGAGGAAAACCCCCAGTTATTACATTCGGGAGCGATTCTGAGGATGAAACACCCCTCAACTCTCTTTTCAAAGATTCCACCTCCGAAAAAGAAGAGGAAGAGAAGAACTGTGAGAATATTCAGTTGCGTAACTGCACACTGCCTAAGAAGAACCTCGGACCTACAAATAAAGGGTCGAACAAAAAAGACAAAGGGAGAGGGAAAATCCCTGAGGAAATTGCCCTTGACAACGGGGTGGTAAAAGAGTTCACCACAGAAGATCTCCCTAAGAAAAACAAGGTGGATTACAACGTATTGACACATCTGAGGAAAATACCCTTGCAACTAAGCATATTGGATGCTCTCCTCCTGTCCAAAGAGACGCGAGATTCTCTGATCAATGCATTACAAGAGCCCGATCCGTTCCAAACTTTTCTCGTGGAAGAGAAGATGAAAAATGAACTGCCAGAGATCCATACAGCCGATATTACATTCAGTGATGAAGATATACTTCTCGGTACATGCGAATATAATCTCCCGTTATACTTCACTAGGTACTTCCATGACACCAAGATAGGGAAAATTCTTGTCGACAAAGGATCCTCCGTTAACCTTCTTAAAGTTAGAGTGTTGATAGAAATTTGCATGAATGTTCTGCCCCTTGCCCGGGATAAAATTACCATATCTGGGTTCAACTCACAGTCGTCACGAATGCTTGGGTCCGTAATATTGACGCTACGCTTCGGGCTGCTCGTCATTGACATCAAATTTCATATCATTGGCGTCAAGACTTGCTACAACGCCCTACTCGATAGGCCTTGGTTACACGAGTACAACATTGTCTCTTCTACACAACATTAGTGTATGAAATATTTCAAGGATGGCTTAGAGTACACTGCCACGGGAGAGCTAAATCCATTCTCTGTAAACGAAGTCCGGAAATACGAAGACGCAAAGTACTTTCTACTAGACTTCGAGGATACTGAAAGCTGCCACAAGCCGAAGAATAAACAGAAATCTGTCGCCACCATCCCGATCCTTGGGAGCGATATCAAGGAAGACGAAGAAATAGTCTACTTGGGGAAACCCAAAAAAGAAAACAATAATTTTGGACCATCTATCCCTATCTTAGTCTTTGGCAGCGACTCAGAGGACGAGGCCAATGCAGTGTTCTCCGTCCACCAGTCAATGCAAACTTTTGCCGGAGCAGATCAAAGTCTATAAATGACAATGGTTCCGCTTCGGCATTACAAGGAACTTGATGCGCTCGATACATACAGCGTACAAGGGCTACAAACTTTCTACGTGCCACTCAAGCAAAGAGGTGAAAAAGCGATCATCTTCTACCAATCTATAAAGACCAAAGTAGACAGCGAAATTTGGCACGGTGCCGATTTTGCGCTCGACAGGCTTCAAGACATTCGTCTGCCAAGATATTACGGGGAAGGATTAAAAATCTATTAAGATACCAAGATGTACCCCTCGAACAAACTGTTCGACAAGCCCAATTTTACAAAAGGATTTGGGATATTCCCGGAACTCAGCGAAAGATGCCCAACGGGAAGATAAAGACAACCGGGCTCGGATACGTCCGGTCCAAGAAACGGGAGTAGATCCACAGTTGTCGTGTCGTAAACAGCTCAAGTAAAGCGAAAAACGCTCTTCCAAATAGCTATGACCTCAAATCGGAGCGAGATGCCGCTCCAAAAACGTTAAGTCCGTCGCTGGAAGAACAAATTGACAAGTTAATAAAAGAAACTTGTCAAACGAGCCGGGAAAACCACAGTTGCGAAATGGCCATTTATGAAAAGGCCAAGACGCGGCGTCTCAGTTAGCAATTTTGGGAGAAAGCAGACCGTAATGCTCTTCATCCCCGGCCCACTATATGTTCTTGCGAAAGGGGAAAACCCCGAAATGGAGGCAAAAACAGGGCCAAGAACGCAAATAACGTTCGAAGACAACAAAGCAGATCCAAGAGGCCGTGTAATCAAGAAAAACTCGATTGGAGCCCATTCTTTATAAAGAAGATGGGTCGGGAATACTCTTTCCCTTAAGACAAGACAAGAAAAATATTTAACTTTTTCATGAAGTATCAAATGATGACACTTCCGGAGTCTCGGCACTCCGAACAAATAAACGAGATCTATCATCCAGATTATTGCTCATATCACCGAGTAATAGGCCGCCCCCTTGAAAATTGCTTCACCTTTAAAGACTGGGTAGAAGACCAGTATCGACAAGGCAGATTTACGTTATCCGACAGCTGAAGGGTAACCACGCCACAAAAACATGAGCCAAAGATGACCTATACCGTCAGGATAAGACAAGCTCAATATCGAGAATAGAAGCGGACTCGTACTTTCCATATGATAACACTCTCAAAAGAGAGAAGGCACGAGACTATGAATGACCTCTACAGATGCTTCGCAAATAAAGACGAGGATGAGATGGTCTCAGAGTTTTCACCAGCACTAAAAGAGCTGGAAGATGGGATATGCACTACGACGGGCAACCTAAGAAAAATTGACTTAGGGATGGAAAATGATCTGAGGCCAACGTTTGTCAGTAAGCTACTATCTGAAAAACAGGTGGCCACGTTAAAAGACGTGCTCATGCAGTATAAAAATTGCTTCACCTAGTACTACTCTGAAATGCCGGGTCTAGATCCAAAAGTGGCAGTACATAAATTGGCTATACCGCCAGGTATAAAACCAATCAAACAGGCGCCAAGAAGGATGCGACTTAAACTTGAGATGAGTATCAACGCCGAAGTCAAGAAACTAATTGACTACGGTTTCATCCAAGAAGTTCAATATCCCGACTGTATCGCTAACATCGTTCCAATGATGAAGAAAAACGGAACGGTTCGTATCTGCGTAGACTTTCGGGACCTCAACAAAGCTTGCCCGAAGGATGAATTCCCAGTTCCCGTTATTGAGCTGATGATCGATAACACGTCTACCCATGAGCTCTTTTCCTTCATAGATGGATCTTCGGGATACAGCCAAATAAAAATGCATCCAGAAAACCAAAAACATACTGCCTTCCAGACCCCATTAGGCATATTCTGCTATAAAGTGATGCCTTTCGGTTTGAAGAAAGCCGGCGCTACTTACCAGAATGCCATGAAAAAGATCTTCGATGACCTCATACATGAGATTGTCGAATGCTATATCGAAAACTTTGTAGTGAAGAGAAAATCTCATGAGGAATATTGAGAACATCTAAAAATGGTGTTCTAACGTCTTCAGAAGTATAAACTAAAGATGAACCCTCTAAGATGCGCGTTTGGAGTTTCCTCAGGCAAATTCCTACGATTCATCATACGTTACCAGGGTATTGAAATTGATCTCTCAAAGATTAAGATGATTATGGAAACGCCCACACCGAGAACCCTCAAACAACCGCGGTCTCTCTAAGGAAAGCTTGCGTATATCTGGCAATTCATAGCCAACCTTTCTGGAAAATGCCGTCCCTACAGTCATTTGATGAAGAAGGGGACCCCATTTGTCTGGAATAAAAAGTGCCAAAACGCACTAGACGAAATCAAACAATACCTGCAAAATATGCCGGTATTGGCCTCTCTGGTTAAGGGAAAACCCCTTATTCTATATACAATGGCCCTTGAGGGTTCTCTAGGCGTATTGTGGGCACAAGAGAACGATCAAGGAAAAGAGAAAGCTCTGTACTATTTAAGTCGAGTTCTCCTGGGGGAAGAAAACAACTATTCCCTCATTGAAAAGTATTGCCTGTGGTCTTCGCAATAACGAAGCTCAACATTACGCCTTGGCACATGAGGTCCATCTCATATCGAAGGTGGATCCTCTCAAATATCTAATGTCAAGGGCTATACTAATAGGAAGGCTTGCCAAATGGGCCCTCCTCTTGATAGAGTTCTCAGTAATGTATCGTCCTCTCTAAGCGGTGAAAGGGCAGGCCATAGTCGACTTTCTAGCGGAGCATCCGATACCAGCCGACTCCCCCTTAAATTGCGAATTGCCAGACGATCATGCGTTCGATGTAATCGAAGAAGAAAATGAATCCCAATGGGAACTCTACTTCGATGGATTGTCTTCCATGAAGCGGCGAAAGCAAAACACCGCTATAATCAAAGCTGAGGTAGGTCTTATCCTAATGACCCTACAAGGAGGGATATTGCGTTACTCCCTCTCCTTAATGGAGCCAAGAACTAACAAAAAAACTGAATACGAAGCATTGATAGCAGGTCTTGAGATCGCTATCGACATGGGAATCATAGACCTCCTCATATATGGAGACTCCCAGCTGATCGTTAGCCAAATAAACGACGACCATCAGACATGGAAGCCAAAGCTGGTAAAGTATGGCAAAAAAGTGCAGCATTGCTGACACAAATCCCTTCCTATATCCTTAAAAGTATACCGCGTGCGGAAAACAGCAAGGCGGATGCATTGGCCAAATTGGATAAGAAATTGGCCGATGAGGACCTCAATGACGTAAGGATTATTGTGCAAAGCCACAGGGTTCTCACGCCAACAAATATATTTTCAGAAGACCTGATAGAACCATCCGAAGGAAAAGAAACGACCGAACAAGTAGTGCTTCAAATAGAGGACGAAGATTAGGTCAAGGACTGGAGGGAAGTCTTCAAAGACGACTTTAAGTCCCAACGAACGGCCGAAAATGCGTCGTTTAGATATCAGCTCATGAAACGGGCTTTGTCTTTCGCCTTCGTCAATGATGCTCTATATAAGAGATCGTTCGACTGTCTATGGCTAAGATGCCTGGGGCCGGACGAAGCAAAGAAAGTCGTCCAAGAAACTTACGACGGACTCTGCGGTTCTCATCAAGTTGGGCTAAAGATGAAGCTGAAGATAAAAAGAATGGGTTACTATTGGCCCACGATGATCTAGAACCGCCTCGAATATGCGAAGCAGTGTCACTCATGCCAAATTCATGGGGACTTTATCCATCAACGTCCAAATCCGCTACACCCGACAGTGGCTAGCTGGCCGTTCGAAATATGGAAACCGATATAATTGGCCCAATCGAACCGGTATCATCTAAAGGACATTGGTTCATACTAGCAACGACTGACTACTTCTCTAAGTGGGCAGAAGCAGTACCACTAAGGGAGGTGAAGACGGAGATTATCCTCCACTTCTTCAGAACCTATGTCATCTATCGGTTCGGCACTCCGCGATGGATAATCTCGGATAATGGGCCAGCTTACAGAAGCCATAAAATAAGCCGATTCGTACGGCAGCATAAAATAGATTGGAGATACTCTTCAGTCTATAATTCTCAGGCCAACGATATAGCTGAAGCTTTCAACAAGACCTTGACAAAGATTATAAAAAAACAGTGTCCAGAAACAAAAAAAAACTGGAACGAAAGGCTGCATGAGGCTCTCTGGGCATACTGAACAACGTTCGAGACGACCACGAATATAACATCATACGCATTGGTGTTCAGCACGGAAGCAGTGCTCCCATTAGAAATAGAACTCCCCTCTTTACGAGTAGCGGTTCGATATGAGCTGACAGATGAAGAAAATTCTCATCTTAGACTTGAGGAGGTCGACGCCAGCAACGAAACTCGCCTTATAGCACAACAAAATCTGGAGGCTTATAAGACAAGGATGACACGGTCATACGAAAAACTGACCAGGCCGAGAACATTCCGTCAATGCGAACTCGTGGTAGTCACCAAAAGACTAATGATCCCCAATCGTACAAAACGGGGGAAGTTCGAGCCGAACTATGAAAGCTCGTACATCATATACAAAGTCTACCAAGGTGGAGCCTACCTGCTCATGGATATGCATGGTGAAAAACCCTTCTGGCCAATAAACGGTCGATTCCTCAAAAAATACTACGCTTAACGAGTCATGAGTTAGGTCAATGATAGATGACGATGCTTGTGTCCGCTCGCTATCTTCCTGAGTTAAAACTCTGAGAGTAGTATCCAAAAATCTCCGTTGCCTAAAAAATGGTGATAATGGACCGAGACGTCCCTAAACTAACAATGGACTGAAACGTTCCTAAACTAACAATGGACCGAAACGTTCTTAAACTAACAATGGACCGAAATGTCTTTAAACTAATATTCATCCCAAATATGGGAATCTTGGACTGAAATGTCCTTAAACTAACATTCGCCCCAAAACGGAAATGTTGGACAGGGACGTCCTTAAACTAGCATTTCGCCCCAAAATACGGCGATAAAGGATCGTCATGTCCTTAAACTCACACGTTTAGCCCTACGGTGAATCCCTATATCGATTATTGTATACAATCCACGGGCATAAACGATTCATAACTCTCCCAGGTTCTACACGATCTAGTCCTTTGAACAAGACCGGGGCCTACAGCTAATGGTGCATTACCTTACGGGCCGCCAAAAAAAAGTTATGTCCACAAGCGAAATAAGCACGGATGAAAACCCGAAAGGGCGCCGTGAGTAAAAACAGCAGGACTGCCAGCGAGCCAGTGAAAACCCGAGAGAGCACGAATTCGTAAAAAAACACTTACAAAGCTCTCGCGACTTTGTATGGAGAAAGCACCTGCGTGAGATCCTTACGACTCGTAAAGGAGCAACACACTTAGAACTCCCCACAATTCTTAAGGAGAAATTACACTTACAAGATCCTTACAACTCGTAAGGAGAATTCCCCCCTATGGGACCCTCACGGCTCATAGGATTCAAAAGCTTTAGGTTACAAGGATCTAAACCTGTTCTTAAGCCGTCATATTCCCCAAGCTGCCCTACAAGTAGTCCAATATCGATTCTTGTATACAATACACGGTCATATATAAATATATTCCCCACAAAGTCCCACTAATGGCGAGAAGTATCCCCCTATGGTGAACAGCGCTTGTAAATCCTCTCAACTTACAAGGAGAAAACACTTTTGTAAGATCCTTACGACTTACAAGACAAAACACGCTTAGAAATCCCCATGATTCCTAAGAAGAAAACACACCTATGAGATCCTGATGACTCATAGGAAGAAATACCTTTATGAAACCCTTACGGCTCATAAAGTCAAAAAGGCTTAGTCGACAGGATCCTGACCCTATTTGCTAAGCCACCTTTGTCCAAATCAACAAAAGCAAGTGATGATTCTCTCCTGGCAATACCCCAGCTGTAGCGATGCTATACCTAAATAGATATCAAATTTCAAGTCCTCTCACCGCAAATGATAATTCGCTCCTTGCAATATTTCAGTGATAGCGATGTTGATGCCAAGATTGGGATCAGATTTCAAATCCAAAAAAAGAGAGAAAAAGCCAAAATGGTAGGGCAACTCGCAACAGAAAACAGCGAGTAAAAAACAAAAACAGCCGAAATGATTGGGCACCGCGATAAAAAGTCGAAATGATTGGGCAATCGCGACTTTCGCAACATAAAAGCTGAAAAGATAGAGCATCATGGAAAAAAATAAAAAAATGAATGAAAATGAAATTTTTCTGCCCTGCAAATATAATCATATTAACTCTTGTTGTCATGCCCCGCTTTCCAAAATACATGAACAAAGCATGTGACAGAGCCAACCATGCTACCTATGGCTCGGAAAAATTCCTCCATAGTCACATTATGGCTGTCAATCAGATATCAGGAACAGAAAATAAAATCTAAGTAACACATGTCCATCTGCCACAGTAAATAAAAGTCAAGAAATGCATATAGCGGAAACGAATAAAGATCCAATAAAGAATAATATCTGAATCTTATCCCTTATGGGATCACATCGATAAAATTTAACTACGGAAATAAAATAAACTAGTATGTTTAAAACTAATCATCTAGCTCCTCACTGCTCGGCTTGCTTGTTAAAATACTCTTGATCTTCCTACGATAAATTCAAAGAAACTGGGCCATGCAAAACCCAGATGTCAGTGTGTCATAAATATCAAAATATTAGTAACAACCAGAATAAAACGCTATGATTAAACATGAGTATAAATAATAACCATAGGTATAAACGGTGGGCTATAGATATGTGATGTGTATCCTAAAGTCTGCACTTCTAGGTTATTTATTCTACAAATCTTTGAAATCAATTAATAGAATCGTCGATGTAACTCAATAGTATCCCGTGCGTGCCCAGGACCACGATCAAGACCCTCGGGGCTGAATCCGAGACGTGCCGCTAAGCAGTAAAAACAGGGTATCATGTATAGACGAATGATATCAGCATCATCATTCCGGGGCCGAAGCCCGTATCGACTGATTAGTCCCTGGAAAGTATCGAATTGTTGAGTTACAAGTCAGACTTCATTATTGATTTTCCCTTACCCCCAGGTTTTGTGTTCAAATCAGGTATTAATGATATCAATCTAATGCCAACATAGGATCAAGCAGATACAGGTCTTGTCTATCTAGACAACAAGTCACGTCCATCAGAACAACAAGTCAAGATTGTAGGTATTAGTAATAATCCAAGTAACAGGTCTGGTAATGTGTCGTGAACATGTCAGGCATTGTGTATTAAACATGGTAAATACTTAACAGAGAACAGTAACCAGTTTATTAAAACAATGTAGAAATAACTAATGTATATTATCTATTTTGTATGGTATAATTTATTTATATACATATAACCTATTTATAATAACGTTTGCGCGACTACGAGACATACAGTGAACGGTCATTGAAACTAGAAAGAATCAGATGAACTTGTTATTGTAACGAAATACGGGTTAATACTATAATATTGTATAATGACAGTACTTGCTAAATATTAACATGCATAAGCTATGAATAATTATATAAATATCGGTATACATAAAATAGCATGTAGCAAGTTTAGAAACTTGCCTGATCGAGATCTTACGACGAACGTACGAATATTACGTTACGAACGCCGAATAAAGACACGATACAAACAAAATCTCAGCTTTGACTGCTACAGGGGCGAGGCTTGGGCTAGCTTGAGGGTGGTGGCGCCAGAAGGAGTCATCGGCGATGGAGGCAGAGGCCGGTGAAAGATGAAGTCGAGGGTTTTGATCTCGCAGCTTGGGTTTTAGAAAGAGAGGAGGCGATGAGGGTGATATGGGGTCAGAGTTCATATGGAAACAGTGAGGGAGGAGGGTTGGTGGTTGCAGATAGGGTCTAGGATCGACGGCAAGGGGAACAAGTGGTCGCGGTGGTGTTGCTTGGGATCGGCTCCGGCAAGGTAAGAAAGAAAGAGGAAGAAGAAGAAGAAAAAGAAAGAGATAGAGGTGTGGGGTTCTTTGGGTTTTGCGAAGACGAGAAGGAGAAGTTGTTGAGGATGATGGTGGTGATCGGGTTCAGGCGGCGAGGTCGGCAAGGAAGAGGAGGTGGGTTCTCGGGTGTGGAGTCGAGCTCGGGTAAGGTATCAGGGAAGTAGGAAGGAGGTGATGATGATGGTGATGACGCTGAGGAGGTGAGGGTGAAGAGGTGGCGACGGTGACGAGAGGGGATGGGGACGGGGTAATGAGGTTAGGGTTCGGGCGCGCGCGTGAGAGAGAGAGAGCGAGAGGAGAGAGATAGAGACGGGGAAAAGAGAGAGAAGGGGATTTTAAAAAAATAAAAAATTAATAATATATATATATATATGTAAACACTTATATAATATTATATGTATAGGAATATATTAAAGGATATATTATATATTATATCGGATACTACAAATAATACCATATCACTCCAAATATTACCCGATTTTAGTCAAAAAATATTTTTAAATATAAAATACATACGTAAGAATTTTAACCATAATGCAACTATCTATAATTAAATACATATACTCCCAAAAATCTAAGTAAATATACATAAAGATTTCTAAATATTTTGTTGTCTAAAACATAGGATATGAACATGATATATAGGCGCAACAACCTGATATGGGGTGATTTGCCATGCAAGGCTAGATAGCAAAGGAAACTATTTGTTTATATCTTGTATTATAAAGAGATATGTGAAGGTTATAATATTATATATATATATATATATATATATATTACCCGATTCACATGGATACACTGTACTAGCAAATATTGGATTGGATATAACATTGCACCATGTCGGGTTTTTATCATACGGGTCGGGTAGGATAATGACCACTGCTACTAATTAAATCATTCGCAACCCAATAGCAACAATAATAAAAGAATTTTACCACAAGATACTAAACTATATAGTATAAATGCACTAGGGTGTTACACTTGTATACAATCTATGGGCACAAATAAAAGAAAGGGAACCATATTCTCCCACCACGCTTTGTCAAAATAAAAACCGAGTCTTAACGGTACATATAAAACCTAGAGACTATCCCGGCGTTTCTTCTCATTCCGGCAGAATGCAGACGCAACGTCGTCATCAAAAAAAAGAAAGACCCAAGGGTCAAACAAAAAATGGAGTAATGGCAAAATCCTAGCTCCAAATCTTGACGGTACATATATAGCCTAGAGACTATCCCAGCGTTCCCCCTTATTTCAGCAGGATGCGGACACGACTATCAAATGAAATTGGAGCAATGACATATTTCTAGATCTGGACTTCAATTACAATACATACAACACAGAGCTTCTATAGATGTCCACCCTACTTTAGTAAAGAATCGGCGCGACATCGTCAAAGCAAAAACGAAGTGACGACATATTCATAACTTTGGATCTTGACGGCAGTACATACAAAGCCAAAAGACTGTTGGAGATCATCCTACCCAAGAAAGATGCGGTTATGACTCATCGGGGCTCCAAATTGAACCTAACCTCAAGTAAAAAGCGCCACGGCAAATACCTAACGCTTGTTCTTTCGACAGTAATATGACCTAAGAAGATTACTTAAGGACGGCTTCTCCAGCCTCAGAAGGGATCAGAGACACGACAATCGCGGGGTTACTCGAACAGTGGCTTAAAGACTGCATGTCGAGGAATATATCAGCCAACGCGACGGTACCACGGACTAAAGCTCTAGTACCAAAAAACCTAACGGACCTTTATCATAAAAGAATGGGGGTTATCTACATACATTGTTAGGACAAGTTTGCCTGTAAACCCAAAGGAGGTAAAATAAAAACACTCCGAAATGAGTACGTAAACTAGAGACTCCGAAATGGGTGAATAAATTATAAACTCCGAAATGAGTACGTAAACTAAAGACTCCGAAATGAGTGAATAAACTACAAACTCCGAAATGAGTACAAAAACTACTTCACACCAGATCAAGACATCAAGAAACAGAAAGGCGCAACTTATGGGTCTTAGGGCTCAGAACTACATTTCTTAAGAATTGAGATCTGAGTTAACGATAGATGACGACGCTTGTGTCCGCTCTCTATCTTCTCAGATCGAAATTCTAAAAGCTGCGTATGACACGCCAGCCCAAAATCAGCAGTATGCTATGCAAAGCAGTGGGGGGATCATTTGATTCACACCCGTTTAGTGCTCAATTACAAATACATGTGTACTTGAATGGAAATAGTGTTGAAAGCATGCCGATTTATATACGCGTGTGGAGGGCAAGTGCATGACACGTGCATATCAGTAGCGTTTGCACTTAAAAAACCCTAAGGGTGAAGTGCACATGCACACATGCAAGTTGCACGTATGTTTAAACAATACAATCAGAGGAAGAATATGCGTTAGATATGAAGCACTCGGTAGTCAACGATAAAAGAAATGCATTTAAATAAACATTTTATTCTACAGGAAAGAGATCACCAAACACGGGATAAAAAATAAAAGGGTTTACAAAACTATAAATAAAGTTTTCTAAAGCCCTCTCAGCCTTCTCCGCCATGTCGAAGCGGTGATCTTCGTGAGGAGTCGCTCCCCATCGGTCAGCGCCATGCCCATCGGCGAAAGCAGACATGGTGGCCCGCTGAGCCCGTATCTGGCTTAGCAACTGAACAGAGCGATCCCTCAGGGCTGGATAATTAAATGTGCCTCATGAAAGCACTCGATCTCATCTTCCGCTGCGTCAAATATCGCCGGAGTCATCTCCGCAGGATGAGGGGGAATGTCAACAAGCACGGAAAGAAAGATCATCCGGAGCCAAATAGAGCCGATGAGAAGAGGAGATCCTCTACGAGTCATGAGGTCGTACATCACCTGTCGTATTGGTCATCCATGAGAACGGGATTCACCAAGTGCGCAGCAAAACGATGAACAATTCCCTCGATAGGCACCTCCCATGGTTGTCGGTGAGCATGTGGACGATTGCAAGCTATGACTCTTGATCTGTTAAAAATGGTTCTTTCCTTGTAAAGAAGAAGAAGAGCATTGCTTCAGATTATAAAGAGAAGTTTTTAAGTCTAGGAACAGAAAATATTGTGTATGGTGGAACTATTTCTAAGCTCTGACAAAAAGAAGGAATTGGAAAAGAAAGAGTTGACTCATGAAAAGCAGAGCAAGAAGGTAAAACAATACCCTCGTATCCTATAGCAGCGCCTCACGTGCATGACACGTGAGCACCGGCGCTCGTTTTCTTTAGGATTAAATTCTATAGCAGCGGTTCATGTGCATAACGCATGAGTGCCAGCACTAGTTTTTATATACAACAGCGTCTCATGTGAAACACATGTGAGTGTTGGCGTAAAAAGGGCTTTGTAATTCATAGTTCAAAGAAATTTATACATTGGTAATGAGGATGATAAAAAAAACATCATCAAAATTTCTACAATGGTAAAACAATAAATTCCGGACATGGATTCTCAAACTTAAATGCAAGTTTGAGTAAAGCACTCCTAGCCTCTTTGATCATCTTCTTATGCATTCTCTCCCGAAAACAAGGTTCAGGATCACCGCTGATATTTTCCATCTTCTGGTACGCAGATAGTATCGCTTTCTGTTGGAAGACGCGATGCAAAACAGTTACGAGATCATCTCTCCGCTTCTTCGAGATCAGGCCATCAGATATACTGAATGAACCTTGTCTTCAGCGTCATCAAGTGTCTCAAGCGGCATAGCCTCATCAAGCTCAGGAAGCGCTTCTCATATCGATCCAACGATAATGTTCAAAAGGGTAGAATGGCGAGGGAGCAATCGACCGTTGTGATCATCAAAACGACGCATCACCTCATCGCATTGGGCATCAGTGTACTCCTGGCCTTGAAAGCGAACTTGTATGCAGATATCTTCGTAGGAGACAATTTTCTCGATCGTATAGATGACCAGCCATGGTACCTGAAAAGAAACCCATTGGAAAGTCAGCAATAAAAACAAAACTCTAGCATCACAGAATCAAGATGGTGGCTCATCAATGATGAGACATGTGCCCATTGTGAGAATCCAAAAGGATTTTCATTAAATGAATAGTGCTCATTAAATAAACAGTGGAGTTAAAAACTTCCAATATTTCCCGAAAGACGGGCTCTTTAAAACAAACAACAGATTCAAATCTGTGAAAAAAAGAAGGGATTAAAACCCCAAAAATTCTAGAAAAGAAAAAACATCCAAGAACAGTAAAGAGAATAAAATTCCCAAAGTTCTTAAGATTCAAATCAGAGCTAAGCTCTGCAAAAAAATGGAATTAAATTCCCCTAAGCAGTGGGATTAAATCCCAGAGATCCCCATGTTAGAAAATTCATAGGTTAATTGATGGAATCAAGTTCCAGAAAAATATCAAGATTGACAGCAGGGTAAAACCCTAAAGAGGTGAATCAAAGATTCTCAAGAATGTCCATTGACTCAAGTATTGGATATGGACATCAAGATCCACGATCTATACAGAAAAAATGTTTTTTTTAAAGATCTCCAAGAGATCAATTAAAAAAGAAGAAGAGCTAAGCTCTGTCGAATCTATTAATGGATTTAAAATCCAAAACTAAAAATATATATAAGCTCAAAAGGGGTTAAGAGCTAAGCTCTGTTCATAATCCTCACCAAGAAATTTGGTAGAGTTTACCCTATTCAAAAGAGTTCTTGAGGACAGAGATCTAAGCTCTGGAAAGAGATCTAAGCTCTGGAAAGAGAATTAAATTTTCAAAAGAAAAGAAAAATTCAAGGAAGAAGATGAAGAAACAACAGTCATCTCAAGGACAAAAACCCCAATTTATAAGATGTGGGGGGAATGATTCAACTTCCTAAGTGATCCAACGGTGGTAAAAGTGATACCGTTGCACTCAAATATAAGCCACGTGAGAACAATGGTAGGGTGCATTTCTTCCCCTAATAATTAAATACAATAATAAGAGCTAAACTCTGTTAAATCTAATGAGGCAGCGCTTCACGTGCTCCCCACGTGAGCGCCAGTGCCGACCTCTTATAGGATTAAATTCTATAGTGGCGCGCACATGAAGTTCACGTGAGCGTCAATGTGCAATGCACATGAGCGCCTATTATATATAAGAATTTAATTCTTAAGTGGCACCCACGTGTATAACACGTGAGCGCCAGCGCCCAAATTAAGAGCAGGTAGAATTAAATTCTACACAGAGCAGTTGGATCAAAAATCCAATGGTGATGATAAATTATCAAATAATAGAATTAAATTCTATTAGGAGAAAATATCTCCCTAATCTTTCTAAGTGAGAAAGATATTCTCGGGTGGATCAAAAATCCAATAATAGAATTAAATTCTATATTATTTTGGGAATATATTTCCACAATATTTCAAAACAAGGAAAAATTATTCTCTGTAAAACAGAGAGCCCTTGGATTAAAATCCAATGGTGATTACGTTTGACGGAATTAAATTATGTATATGGGAAAATATTTCTTTAATCTTGTTAAAATATAAGAAAACATATTCTGTAAAACAGAAATCACCGGATCAAAGATCCAACGGCGGATAAAATTCCCCAAATAATCTTTAAGACCAATAAAATCAATTGGAATATTTCAATAAGAGATTTTCTCAAAACTAATCAACAATTTTGTCTTGCCTATAAAAAGGACCTGAGACTTCAAGTCTCAGAGAGGCAAAAAAATAAGAAAACCCCACATAAATTTCTGCAAACAAAATAATACATGTTCTTTCAAATCCTAAGTAAAGAAAAAGAAGAGATAAAATGTATCTTTTTTGCCTAGCATAAAGAAAATAAGAGTTCAACCCTTCATAAAAAGAGCTTAGTTTTTCCTCTGATCTAAGATTTGCCAAGAAAATCTCCCCACAAGTTGAGAATTTAATTCTCATCGGGAAGATTTTGTTCTTCAAACTCAAAATCTAGGAGAAAATCTATATTAAAAGAAAAAGAGAGAAGAGAACTGATGGTTCTAGGAATCTAATTCCTCTGCAAGCAGGGTTTAACCCTATATAAAGGAACTTAGTATAAAAAGAAAATTAGTTCTCTAATAAAAAAAAAGAAAAGATCCTGGATCTTCAAAAAACAAAGATCTTGGCGATCATTAATGGCCAAAATGCCGTTAACAGAGATTCAATCTCTGAAAAGAAAAGGAAGTCAGCGCCTAAACACACGTGAGCGCCCAAAAGATTCTTAAAACAAAGAACCCAGCGCCACACGTGCTTCCCACATGGACTCCCAGAACAAAGAACTTAACGCCTTACGTGCTTTCCATGTGAGCGCTCAAAACAAAAGTTCGGCGCCTTACGTGAAATACATGTGAGTGCTGAGTAAAAATGCTTAGCACTTCTGTAACGACTCTGAATTGACTGTACTGAATTTTCCATTTTAATGTACAGAAATGAGTTTTACAGCCTAAGCTTGAGTTATAAATTACTTTTGTTAAATAATAGCAAAAAACAACTTGTAGCTCACTGGTAAAGCCCTTGCACTGCTGTGACGTAGCCCCTATGTTCGATTCCAATCAGACACATTATTTTTTCTGAATTTTTCTTTTAACTTTTTGGAAGCCCAAAAGATTGCACGTGCAATACACAGGGAAATGAAAAGTTCAAAAAATCAAACATATGCAAAAGGGTTTAAAAACAAACAAATCCATGTGGCACGAATCTCGACACCCAAAAGCGTAAATCGACCGGCCAAACCCCTCTAAAAACCGACACCGACGGCTAGGATGAGTTCATTTGGCTCCGTGTTTGCACACAAATCCCTTCAGCTACCCCTAACTCCTCTGCACTGTTTGATTTCTCTGTAATCAAACAGAGACCCTTCATTTCATAATTAATCTATATTTTAATGCTTTTTAATCAACCATTTTAATTCCAAAACCCTAATTCTCCACTATAAATACCATCCCCTACCTTGGCTCAGCACCATTCTGAAAATTATAGCAAAATTCTCTCAAAAAGTTCATAAGTACAACTGGAGTAAAAAGGAGTTAGCAAGCAAGCAACTTCCAGCGAAGATCGAAGCAAATTCCGGCGCTCCCGCGACGCTACGAAGCTCACCCCCTTTTCTTCAACCCTTCTTTATACTCTCTAAACCGTAAGTCCCTCCCAATCCTCTTCCTTTTTCATTGCTTTCCACTTTAAATCCAATATCAGTAAAAGTGGAGTTATACAGATATCTTCTTTTATAAAACCTATAACTCCATTTCCTTTTATCATTTGGGTCAAACCACTTTTACACAATACTTGTAACCCTAAATACTAATGTTTAGAATTAATTTTAACCAAGAATCTCATGTGAAAAATCCATACTTGAACTTTTCATTAAAATACCATGAACTTTGATATCACCTCTTTTAGTATTTGTTAAAACAATACCTTAGGAAAAACTTCACGGGTTAATGACCTACCCCACGCGCACACTTGGTTTCATAGCACGATACTCAATGAATGTATTTTCGTTGCGAAGTATAATATTACAATAAAATACCACATAACTTTAAAAACCGGATTTCTTATAAAGCAATATTTCCTATCCTTTGCGATTACACATCTACAACCTTCTTTAGGGGACCCGCTAATGGATTGTGTGGATTATTGCATATTCTTGGGGTAGTAGAACGAGATGCAGACCTCCTCATAGAGCATTCAATCTCGAAAGGATTTAAATACGGTTTTTAAGAAATACGAATTTTCTAAATAAAATAAAATTATTTTTAAAATTAAAATTATATAAAAATTATTAATACATATTTTCAAAATATAATAAACCTATGTTTTTCAAAAATGAAAAGTTTAACAAATGTCAATAAAAAACCATCGAGATACCAAAAAGGCAAGTTTTACAGTAAAATACCATGAACTTTCCAAGCTAAGTAATTATCACTAAAAATACTCCAAATACTTAAAATTCATGCTCATGACAATCTCAAATAATAATACTAATCACCCTCAAGGTTTTATTTTTAAACTATATTAAAATATTTTTCATAAAACCCCCTCGAGTTATATAAAAACAATATTTAAGGAATTTAGTAAATATAGATTTAAGCGGGATCAATTCTCTTGAGCCCCAGGGAGCCAGAGAAAATGAGTGCTTACCTATTTAAGGTAGAAAACTTAACGAGTTATCAATAGTAATTATCTTGGAAAAAGACACAAATCCTGTCGTCCATGTGCAGCAGTTATCGATGACTCCCGAACCTAATTCAAGAGCTAAATCTGGTTACAAATGTCTGACTCAGTCTGAGTCCAATTCAAACCTGAATCCAAAACCAAACTTGAATACTTGAATATGAACATGAATACTCGAATCCAAATATCAATATCAAACATGTATAACTTGACTTGACTTGATCAAACCATGGTTATGACTTGACTTGACTACTTAAATACTTGATTACATCCTGAGCATGAATACTTGAACAACTTGTATCCATGGTTTCGATAAGTCTGATAATTATAATCTATACAACACATTACGCGGGGATAAAGGGGTATATTGGTACGGAACGTATATCGTGGCATGAGAGGTCGCTTAAAAGACACCTATATGAATTCCCATGCCGTTGTCCCGTGGGTTATGACGGGGCCTTGTACTACATGTTACCATATTCCACGGTGTAAGATGGACTACTCTCGTATATACAAATACCTTCTGTATCAAGCTACAAATAACCACGTTATAATAACCATCACATACCTGTAATCAATCATATAAGACTTACCTGTTCATTTCACATTACTTGTTATATTCTCTTTCTACTTTTGAGACTTACCGAGCGCTAGTTCGCTGAAGACATTCATGTCTATATCTTTCTTTGGAATGTTCGTCAGGAGGACAGGACTCTCAGGAGATCGAGCCTAACCAGGAGGCCTTGGACCAGCTTGCGGCACAGCCTAACTTCTGGTTCCTTGTACTTTCATTTACTGTATGCCATTGTTTAGGAACTGATTTATATCATTATATCTTTTCATTTTCAAATGGTTGTATGTAAAGATGAATATAAATAAAGTTGTTGTTTATTTTATATCACCTGTCATTCTTGTTCATTTTATATATTGCTTAATTACGCTTAACGTATTTATTTCTTAGTAAATACGTTGCGACCTGCTACGTCACCGTTTCCGACTACTTAGAAGCGGGGCATGACAACTTCGTATTCAGTCAAAATGACTAAGTGCTTAGCACTGATTGGGCAACGCCCACGTCCCAACGCTGCACGTGCTCTTCACGTGAGCACCATACCAAGTGCTTAGCGCTCAATGTTTAGTCAAAATGACCAAGTGCTTAGCACTGATTGGGCAGCGCCCATGTATCAGCACCTCACGTGATACACACTTGAGCGCTATACAAAATTGCTTAGCACTATAATTTAGTCAAAACGACTAAAGTTCTTAGCACTTATTAGGCAGCGCCCATGACTGAGTGCTTCACATGATACACATGTGAGCGTCAGAGCCACAAATAAGTGCTTAGCACTTCTACATAAAGGAAAATGCCTGAGTAAACAGAACCATAAATAAGTGCTTAACACTTTTAAATAAAAAAAAGACTGAGCAGATCAAGCCCGGATTGGCTAAAAGTCACTCTAAATTTCTTGCAGCTGAGCCCAAATGCTCTGTTGTTTAGATCCCAACTAAAATTTGATGATCCTTAAATGCTGCTAAGTTGATCTAAGTCTCAAATAAGACCAGCGTATCCTTAGTTAAAATAAATTAAGCCCGAATGCTCATATATTTAAATTGATCTTAATCTCAAACTAAATTAACGTTCCTTAAATAAAACTAAATATTTTTAAACTAAAGGAATATATTTTAATACCTTAGAATGTGATTAGAGTTAATTAAGGGATATTTGCGAGTTTTTAATAAAATTTAACCAATAATTATTTTCACATATTTTACTATTATTAATTAATATTTTATTTAATTATTCTTGTACTTGCACACACTTGTGCATATTAATCTTGGGTTAAGGAGGTGTTAACCATGCTTACTAGCCATGGCACACTTAACCATTTTCCATGTCATGTTACATATATGTTATATATTTTATATCTATTTTAATTAGTTAAGGGTTTTTCATTTAAAATGAAAAGAAAAGGAAAAGAAAAATGATGGCATGGGACAGGCATGGGGGGACAAGGCATGAGGGGAATTTAATGAGGAGAGAGAAATAGCATGGCTCTTATCTCTCACCCTCACCCTCTCATCTCTCATTTCCCTAACAACCCTCAACACTCCCTCTCTCTCTCTCTAATTTTTTTCCTCTTCTTCTTCTTCACCAAAAACCTTCTCTTGAAAACTTCCCCCCCACAAACCTCAAGCATAAATCTTCATCAAATCTCACTAAACCTTTCATAAGTCATGCTTAAGCCTACTTGTGATGTCTTGGAGCTTGATGGATAGGGTTTCATCCTAGTTTGGTGAGGTAGTGATGCTAAAACCTTGTTTAGGCTCTAAGGAAGGTTTTGTGTTAATTAGTTACAGTTTTATACCATAATGTTTTAAAATTAGTGTTTATATCATATTTTGGTTAAGTTTGGAGTTCTCTGTTGAATCTTCTATCGACTCAGATTTTAGTTTGAGAAGTTGCCATCACAGAGACGTAGTTTAGAGGCTTAGTACCTACCATAAAAACCTGAGACAATTCCCTTCTTCTGTGGCCGCAATTTTATCCCTTCTGGCCGCAAATTGCGGCCAGAGTATGGTGTTCTTGTGTGGGTCTTGTTCGTAGAGTCTCTGGGGGAAATTGTAGGCTTGTGGCTAGTGCAACTTTCTCTAATTCATCTTGTATAAAATCTGGGACCGTTTAGCTAGAATTCAAGTGTTTTGATAACGTGCAATGCGGATTGATCCGATGTTCGTTTAAGTGTTTAGTGCGTTTAACAGCCGTAGGGTTGGTCTACAGTGTCGCTAAATGCGTTTAGCCCGCTAAGCTAACACTTGGTAGCTTGTGGAAGTCGATTCGTTAGTTTGGCGTTGTGTCCATGTTTCTTTTGAGAGTTTACTAATTTCACGAGTTTTGGTTTTGTGTGATATTAGGATCACAGGCGGGGGCTTCAGACGCGGCCATGAAGGGAAAATAGGTGATCGGATACACTTAGCTCAAGATCGTCTGGTGAGTAGATTTAACATCTACAGGGGAATCGCCTGTATGGCGTTAAACGCCAAAGGCTAGATTAAAGTGATATAATATTGTGTGAAATGCTTATATATGTGTTGTGTTTGTGCCTGAGTACCATTTTTGCAAACCCTATTACCTATTATACTTCCACATAGAATTAATTGGACACTGCACCATTACTAACGGTTCATGTTGCACGAGCGCTGAATTATATGCCACACACACACCGTTGGTAATTGCCATGACACACTTACTATAGAAATTTCCATGACACGCTCACTATAGAATTACCATGACACGCACACTATTGAATCTGCCATGGATAAATATATTGTACCGCATTCATTATTGATAGTTAGACATTTATTCTTGTACTAGTTCGCATTATGAATCGCATCATGCATCCATGTATACATACATACATTACTATAGTAATACATACATTCCCATGTGATGTTTTATTTCATTTTCGTGGATTTGGGAAACCACAAGATATCTTTTGAAAACTTGGAATATTAAAAAAAACGGCTTTTCCCCTAATATGATATTTCATGTCCACCATGAGTTTTCTCGGTTCTGAGCTATGAGTATAACCGATTCGAGAAGAGAGGAGGCACCGTCTGCGGGTACATGGTGGACTCAGTAGGTACCCTGGGGAAATAAGCTCGAGATGTAGACGATGAGCCTGGCAGGGGAGCACTGCCTATCGGTGATTGTATAGAAAGTCGACGGATATCCGGAGGATACCGTTCAGAGTTATGAGATGAGATGGATATGAGGGCCGATCATAGTGACGACGCTTGAGATATTGGGATTTTGGGGTGTCGTTGATGGACACCGGATTTCTATGATGATGTTTTATTGAGGATGGCTCTGTTTTATCCCACACTCAGGACATTTATGATATATTTTGTCCACATAGTGTTGTACCCCTATGTAGTATCTTGATTTGGATTATGTTGCATCTCATATTATTATACATATGCCATCATGACTGTATACATAGGATTGGTTGTTTATCGTGCATGCATGTGATTACCTGTACGATATTATTTACTTGTCACGAGTTGGCAACTCACCCCCATTGTGCCACATTGTTTTGCAGGGTTGACCCTCAGTGTAGTCACGGCATGGCTCTTTATTGCTTCATTTTGATGGATACCGCTTGTTGGGGTAAAAATTTACACCCCGATTGACCAAGTCAAAATCAAAGTCAACCCCAAGCCAGGTGGGCCCAAGCCCAGGTCAAGCGGGCCCATGTCCAAGTCGAGCCCGTAGCCAGCCTCCCCATGCCAACAACAAAATTATGTAATAAATAATTTTTATGTAATTGTTTATGCATGAATGTAAACAAAATGGGCATAAAGCCAATATTTTGTAAGCCTATGACTTATGTGCAAAAATGAAATGGCACATGAGCCATGGGATGGCTAAACTGCCATTTTTGTAAAGCCCAAGGGGCTATATATAAATATGTAAGCCTATATAAGGCAAAATGATGATGAATAAAATATACACTTTTCATTCTCTCCACAAAAATTTTAGATCTGAGATCTTTTGTGCCTCCTGCTCCTTCTCCAAGGTTCTAAACCTTCTCATTTCTTTTGAATATAATCAAGAGTTTTACTCTTTCTTTTCAAAAACTAAGAAGTCTTCCACCACAAAACCCACAAAGGGGAACTTGGATCTACCATTAGATCTCAAAAAGGAGAGATTTTGAGATCTCACATCTCTTGATCTTCAAGATCCAGCTAACAGAGGAGGAAGAAGAAGAACCCATTTCCTCAACCAAAATATATTTTCTTTTTTAGGAGTTTAACTCCAATAATTTCTCTTCCGGGAGTTTCTGGGGCTAAAAGCCCTCTTTTCCTCGCCGGCGCGCTAGCGCTCGAGCGCAAAGCGCCCACGTGCCGACGCGTGGCGCGTTTGCGCTCCAGCGCACTGTGCGCGAGCGCAAAGCGCCCACGTGCCGACACGTGGCGCGCGCCCTTGCGCTCCAGCGCACTGCGCCCGAGCGCAAAGCGCCCACGTGCCGACACGTGGCGCGCTTGCGCTCACGCGCACTGCGCCCGAGCGCAAAGCGCCCATGTGCCGACACGTGGCGTGCACGCTTGCGCTCACGCGCACTGCGCTTGAGCGCAAAGCGCCCACGTGCTGACACGTGGCGTGCTTGCGCTCAAGCGCACTGCGCCCGAGCGCAAAGCGCCCATGTGCTGACACGTGGCGCTCGCGCTTGCGCTCCAGCGCACTGCGCCCGAGCGCAAAGCGCCCACGTGCCGACACGTGGCGCGCTTGTGCTCAAGCGCCCAGCGCTCAAGCGCAAAGCTCCCACGTGCCGACACGTGGCACTCTAGCGCCTGAGCGCACAGCACCTAGGCGCACAGCGCCCAAGGTGCTGCCCCCACACATCCTTTGGATGCCTTTTCCCCTCTTTCTTTTATATACATACATATATACATATATACATATATATATACATATGTATACATATTTGCACACACACGTGCTCCACGACACTGTCCCTGTTAGAAAAAAATTTCTAACGGGGCGCTGCCCCGCACCCCGCAAAGGGGCTGCTAGCCCTCTTGACCCCCAGCCCACTATCCGGGTAGCGGGACCCCCGTAAAAACTCTGCGTGGCTCCCGGTATATCCAAAACCCCCCTTTCAAAACACAACACGCGTACACCGCACATTGAGTTCGCATGACCAGTTTAACCCGTGAATCGGAGGTTCCCTCGCCCCAAAGGCGAGGGGTAATTAACGGCAGCTTAGTCCGCGGCTGCCGAAGATTCGGATCCCCACAATCATTAAACCCCGGCCTACCTTAGGCAGGGGGAATCTGTAGTACGCCTGACAAGCACGCGCGTATTCCCATCTCAATGGGGTGACGAAAAACACCCTACAGATTCTGGCACGCCCGGTGGGACCAATCTCTCCTCCCATATCTCGGGTTAAACGTTCATGCGAACTCAATCAATTTACATGTCTATATTTATACTAAAATAATGCTTTTTCGTGCAGATTTTCAAGCAATCACCTTCCGACGATGTCTTTGATGATGAACTCAGCTCCCGTCTCCTACACGATGAGGATAGACTCTAGGACGGTCCTTCCGGCCAGTCTCGGGCGACAATGGGAGGAGCCGCTGCTACCTTTCGGCTCTATTATGTTCATGCCTCTTGGCCCCGTCCCAGCTCCTCAAGCCCCGGTGGCAGACAAACCGGTCTCGAAAGGCAAAAGGCCAAATGTGGTGGTCGCGAGGGCACCTCAGCCCAAGCGCAAGTCCGTTCCCGAACGACTCTCCATGGCCCCAGCTGGGGGCAAGGCCATCGACACCAACAAAGCTGCAATGTAGTTCGAGCAAGCTCCAGCGGCGCCTCCGACAACTGCTCGATTGGGTGTCTTCTCAAGCCTCCCCATCACTCAGCCTATGGCGGCTCCCCGAAGAGCAGAAGCCTGCCAAGCGCTTAAGGCAAAGAAGCTGAGGCAGAAGCGGCTCAGATATAGAGCCAACAAAAGGGCTAGGGCTCTGGCCATGTTAAAATTTATGAATTTCCAAAGCCCGGACCGCTCCGCGAAACCAGCTGCCAGTGGTGAAAGAATGGCTGAATGTGTTGTCCACACTGTCTACATGGCCGGACATGAAGAAACGAACCCTCCTATTCTTCACAGCCATGGTGATGATATGGTTGACGCTACCCAGCGTCGGCTCGATCTAAATGATGAAGAGCCCGCTCAGGCCGATAAGCCAGAGGAGCCCATGGTTCCTACGGAATTGAGCTCAGACAATAAAGATTACCCGGTTGTCATAGCCGGAACTACAGAACAAGCATTATTCCAATGGCTTCAAAGGCAATTTCAGGACAGGGATGAGAAGTTGGCCGAGGTCTATTCCAAAGTCGACGAGCTGGCAAACGTCGTGGCAGATCTCGCGACCCAATTCGCCCGATTGCAATTACAGCAAAATCAAATTTTGGCTCATGAGCCAGGGATTGATACCCGGGGGCAGCCAACTGATATCCCTTTCAACCTAAAAGCGGAGCTCCTTCGCGAAAAACGGCCGCAATCAGCCTCCAGTCCCTCCGATACATACGCCGGGGGGGAATCACCTCTGAAAGAGAAGCTGGAAAAGGTCTATTCCTTCAAGAGGGAAAAGGTCCACAAGATATTCAGGGACGCCCTAAGAAACGGTCTACAACTGCCAGAATCTAAGAGACCGCAAGAAGAGAATATGACCGACGACCCAAACTATTTCCCCTATCACAGGGTGATAGGTCATGCCATTAAGGACTGCTTCATCTTCAAAGATTGGGTCGAAAGGCAATACAAGATGGGAGAGATAGAACTGTCTAAAGGCGTGTTAGCAAACAGTCAAGCTACGATCGCCAATTTCATGCAAATGGAGACCGAAACCTTTCGGGAACCTAATCCTCCCAGACATGTGCCTCGAGGACTAGCATCAGTAAAGGCACCTACTCCAATGGAGGGAAAGAAGAAGGTATACTCCTTCAGGAGGGATGAAGTACGCAAAATATTCATGGACGCCCTGAACAGCGGTCTGCAACTGCCTGTTCCAAAGAGGCCACAGGAAATGAACATGACCAGCAATCCCATATACTGCCCATATCATAGAGTGGTGGGTCATACCATCGAAGACTGCTATATTTTCAAAGATTGGGCAGAGGACCAATATAAGCTTGGAAAAACCTCACAACCCTTGGATGTATCGGCAAGCCACAGAGCTAGGTCGTCAACACAGCTCCGCCAAGATCAAAGTTCAAGGAGCTGGGATAAGCAAAAAGGACCACCACGTCGTTAAACTGGGAACAGCTGACCACCACGTCATTAAACTGGGAACAGTCGACCTCTAAGTCGTTAAACTGGGAATGTAAAAATATACATATATATATATATGTAAATAAACAAAAAAATGTGTGTAAATAAAATAAAAATAGAGAAAAGCCGAAATGATGGGGCAACTCGCAATAAAAATCAGCGAGTAAAATAAAGATGAAAATAAAGCCAAAATGATTGGGCAACTGCGAATAAAAGCCGAAAGGATAGGGCAATCGCGACCTTCGCGATAAGAAATGCTGAAAGGATAGAGCAATCGCGGTAAAACAAAAAAAAACACAAACAAAAATCCAATTTTTCAAAATTCCCTCTGGCCCTACGGTTAGTCCCCAAATTGACTACCGTATATAATCCACGGGCTCAAATAATTCTCATCATACCCATGCCCCACCGTAATCATCAGTTACGCGGCTGGTCTCCGCCTTTAGAATTATGCTCCATTGAGAAGACCCACTCATGTGTCCTCACGATACATGAGGAGAACAAACCTTTGTGGGATCCTTACGACTCATAAAGGAAAAACACACTTAGGAGTCCTCACGACTCCTAAGGAGAAAATACACCTGCGGGGTCCTTACGACTCGCAGGGAGAAAATGCTTTTATGGGATCCTCACGGCCCATAAAATTGAAAAGCCTTAGGCGATAGGGACCTAAACCCGTCTCCTAAGCCATCGCTCCGCCAACAAGAGTAGGAAAATGATGAATTGCTCCTGGCACCTCTGCTTCAGTGTTAGCAACGCTGATGCTGGCCCCTACCCCAAAATTCTAAGCTCGCCATCAATAGACCCCTAAGTCTTTAAACTGGAAACAGATAGACCCCTAAGTCTTTAAACTGGAAACAGATAGACCCCCAAGTCGTTAAACTGGAAACAGATGACCACCAAGTCGTTAAACTGGAAACAGATGACCACCAAGTCGTTAAACTGGAAACAGATGACCACCAAGTCGTTAAACTGGAAACAGATGACCTCCAAGTCGTTAAACTGGAAACAGATGACCGCCAAGTCGTTAAACTGGAAACAGATGACCGCCAAGTCGTTAAACTGGAAACAGATGACCGCCAAGTCGTTAAACTGGAAACAGATGACCTCCAAGTCGTTAAACTGGAAACAGATGACCTCCAAGTCGTTAAACTGGAAACAGATGACCACCAAGTCGTTAAACTGGAAGCAGATGACCTCCAAGTCGTTAAACTGGAAACAGATGACCACCAAGTCGTTAAACTGGAAACAGATGACCTCCAAGTCGTTAAACTGGAAACAGATGACCACCAAGTCGTTAAACTGGAAACAGATGACCACCAAGTCGTTAAACTGGAAACAGATGACCTCCAAGTCGTTAAACTGGAAACAGATGACCACCAAGTCTTTAAACTGGAAACAGATGACCACCAAGTCGTTAAACTGGAAACAGATGACCTTCAAGTCGTTAAACTGGAAACAGATGACCGCTAAGTCGTTAAACTGGAAACAGTCGACCTCTAAGTCATTAAACTGGGAACGAGGGAAATCCACTCATGTGTCCTCACGATACATGAGGAGAACAAACCTTTGTGGGATCCTTACGACTCACGAAGGAAAAACACACTTAGGAGTCCCCACGACTCCTAAGGAGAAAATACACCTGCGGGATCCTTACGACTCGTAGGGAGGAAATGCTTTTATGGGACCCTCACGGCCCATAAAATTGAAAAGTCTTAGGTGACAGGGATCTAAAGCTGTTTCCTAAGCCATCGCTCCGCAACCCCCAAGTGGCGAATGATGAGTCGCTCCTGGTACCATATTCCAGTGTAGCGATGCAGACGCCAACCAAATTCTAAATCCAAATCCCCAAGTGGCGAATGATGAGTCGCTCCTGGTACCATATTCCAGTGCAGCAATGCAGACGCCAACAAAGCCCCAAAATTTTTACGGCCCTACGGTCCGGATCATACATCCTGTAAAACCGTATACAATCCATGGGCATAAAACAATCCCAACCTCTCCCAAGTCCTACTGGTGAGACCGCATTCAAAGTCCCACCGGCATGGAAGATTCCAAAAAAAAAGGAGGAAAAGAAAAAAAAGAGAAGAAGAAAAAAAAAAGAAAACAAAAAAAAAAGAAGAACGGTATGTCCACAAGCAAAATGGGCACGGATGAAAACCCGAAAGGGCTCCGTGGGTAAAAACAGCAGGACTGCCGGCGAGTTTGTGAAAACCCGAAAGGACGCAAACTCGTAAAAAAAAAGGAAATGAAACGCACTCGCAAGGTCCTCTCGACTTTGCGAGGAGAAAATTCCCTCGTGAGATCCCTACGACTCACAAAGGAGCAACACACTTAGGAGTCCCCACGACTCCTAAGGAGAAAATACACCTACGGGATCCTTACGACCCGTAGGGAGAAAATGCTTTGTGAGACCCTTACGGCTCACAAAATGGAAAAGCCTTAGGTGAAAGGGATCTAAACCTGTCTCCTAAGCCACCAATTCCCAAATCCTCTCGAGGCACGTGATGAGTTGCTCCTGGCATTATTCCAGTGCAGCAATGCAGATGCCAAACAAACCAACCAAATCCAAATCCTCCCGGGGCAAATGATGAGTTGCTCCTGGCATTATTCTAGTGCAGCAATGCAGATGCCAAACAAAAAACCAAATCCAAATCCTCCCGGGGCACATGATGAGTTGCTCCTGGCATTATTCCAGTGCAGTAATGCAGATGCCGACAGAAAACCAATTCCCACATCCTCTCAAGACAGATGATGATTCGCTCCTAGTACCATATTCTAGTGTAGCGATGCTGATGTCAACCCAAATCAAATCAAACCAACAACCTCTATGGCGGAATCATGCTCCGTCCCAGAATTTACCCCGTGTCGAAATCATGCTTCGCTTCGGGATATTTACCTTCCCTGCCGGAATTATGCTCCGCCTCGGACTCAAATCAACCCGACACTCCGCGCCGGGGAAAAGTCGATCAGCGACACTCCGTGCCGGGGAAAAGTCAACCCGCGACACTCCACGCCGGGGAAAAGTCCATCAGCGACACTCCGTGCCGGGGAAAAGTCAACCCGACACTCTGCGCCGGGAAAAACTCGATCAGCGACACTCCGTGCCGGGAAAAAGTCAACCCGACACTCCGCGCCGGGGAAAAGTCGATCAGCGACACTCCGTGCCGGGGAAAAGTCAACCCGCGACACTCCATGCCGGGGAAAATCAGCGACACTCCGTACCGGGGAAAAGTAAACCCAACACTCCGCGCCGGGGAAAAGTCCATCAGCGACACTCCGTGCCGGGGAAAAGTCAACCCGACACTCCGCGCCGGGGAAAAGTCCATCAGCGACACTCTGTGCCGGGGAAAAGTCAACCCGACACTCCGCGCCGGGGAAAAGTCGATCAGCGACACTCCGTGCCGGGAAAAAGTCAACCAGCGACACTCCGTGCCGGGGAAAAGTCCATCAGCGACACTCCGTTCCGGGGAAAAGTCAACCCGCGACACTCCGCGCCGGGGAAAAGTTCATCAGCGACACTCCGTGCCGGGGAAAAGTCAACCCGACACTCCGCGCCGGGGAAAAGTCCATCAGCGACACTCCGTGCCAGGGAAAAGTCAACCCGCGACACTCCACGCCGGGGAAAAGTCCATCAGCGACACTCCGTGCCGGGGAAAAGTCAACCCGACACTCCGCGCCGGGGAAAAGTCCATCAGCGACACTCCGTGCCGGGGAAAAGTCAACCCGACACTCCGCGCCGGGGAAAAGTCCATCAGCGACACTCCGTGCGGGGGAAAAGTCAACCCGACACTCCGCGCCGGGGAAAAGTCCATCAGCGACACTCCGTGCCGAGGAAAAGTCAACCCGACACTCCACGCCGGGGAAAAGTCCATCAGCGACACACCGTGCCGGGGAAAAGTCAACCCGACACTCCGCGCCGGGGAAAAGTCCATCAGCGACACTCCGTGCCGGGGAAAAGTCAACCCGACACTCCGCGCCGGGGAAAATTCCATCAGCGACACTCCGTGCCAGGGAAAAGTCAACCCGACACTCCGCGCCGGGGAAAAGTCGATCAGCGACACTCCGTGCCGGGGAAAAGTCAACCAGTGACACTCCGCGCCGGGGAAAAGTCGATCAGCGACACTCCGTGCCGGGGAAAAGTCAACCCGCGACACTCCACGCCGGGGAAAAGTCCATCAGCGACACTCCGTGCCGGGGAAAAGTCAACCCGACACTCCGCGCCGGGGAAAAGTCCATCAGCGACACTCCGTGCCGGGGAAAAGTCGACCCGACACTCCGCGCCGGGGAAAAGTCCATCAGCGACACTCCGTGCCGGGGAAAAGTCGACCCGACACTCCGTGCCGGGGAAAAGTCGACCCGACACTCCGCGCCGAGGAAAAGTCCATCAGCGACACTCCGTGCCGGGGAAAAGTCAACCCGACACTCCGCGCCGGGGAAAAGTCCATCAGCGACACTCCGTGCCGAGGAAAAGTCGACCCGACACTCCGTGCCGGGGAAAAGTCCATCAGCGACACTCCATGCCGGAGAAAAGTCAACCCGACACTCCGCGCCGGGGAAACATCAAGCAGACACTCCGTGCCGGGGACACGTCAACCAGCGACACTCTGCATCGGGGAAACGTCCAACACAGACACTCCGCATCAGGGAAACGTCTAACAACGACACTCCGTGCCGGGGAAACGTCAAGCAGACACTCCGTGATGAGGGCACGTCGACAACAGACACTCCGTGCTGGGGGCACGTTTACCAAATCACTCCGGGCCAGGAAAACGTCTACCACGGACACTCTGTCTCGGAGACGCGTCAAGCGTCGACCGTCCATGTCATAAAAAGGGCAGTGCATCCCAAAAAGTGGGAACCAAAGCAAGTCGCCTCCACGTGAAAGAAGATCCATCAGTTTCATGCACACGACCCACATGTGCGGTGTGCATTTATTGATGGGGGGAAATTTGTTGGGGTAAAAATTTACACCCCGATTGACCAAGTCAAAATCAAAGTCAACCCCAAGCCAGGTGGGCCCAAGCCCAGGTCAAGCGGGCCCATGTCCAAGTCGAGCCCGTAGCCAGCCTCCCCATGCCAACAACAAAATTATGTAATAAATAATTTTTATGTAATTGTTTATGCATGAATGTAAACAAAATGGGCATAAAGCCAATATTTTGTAAGCCCATGGCTTATGTGCAAAAATGAAATGGCACATGAGCCATGGGATGGCTAAACTGCCATTTTTGTAAAGCCCAAGGGGCTATATATAAATATGTAAGCCTATATAAGGCAAAATGATGATGAATAAAATATACACTTTTCATTCTCTCCACAAAAATTTTAGATCTGAGATCTTTTGTGCCACCTGCTCCTTTTCTAAGGTTCTAAACTTTCTCATATCTTTTGAATTAAATCAAGAGTTTTACTCTTTCTTTTCAAAAACTAAGAAGTCTTCCACCACAAAACCCACAAAGGGAAACTTGGATCTACCATTAGATCTCAAAAAGGAGAGATTTTGAGATCTCACATCTCTTGATCTTCAAGATCCAGCTAACAGAGGAGGAAGAAGAAGAACCCATTTCCTCAACCAAAATATATTTTCTTTTTCAGGAGTTTAACTCCAATAATTTCTCTTCCGGGAGTTTCTGGGGCTAAAAGCCCTCTTTTCCTCGCCGGCGCGCTAGCGCTCAAGCGCAAAGCGCCCACGTGCCAACGCGTGGCGCGTTTGCGCTCCAGCGCACTGCGCACGAGCGCAAAGCGCCCACGTGCCGACACGTGGCGCGCGCCCTTGCGCTCCAGCGCACTGCGCCCGAGCGCAAAGCGCCCACGTGCCGACACGTGGCGCGCGCGCTTGCGCTCCAGCGCAGTGCGCTTGAGCGCAAAGCGCCCACGTGCCGATACGTGGCGCGCTTGCGCTCACGCGCACTGTGCCCGAGCGCAAAGCGCCCATGTGCCGACACGTGGCGCGCGCGCTTGCGCTCACGCGCACTGCGCTTGAGCGCAAAGCGCCCACGTGAGCTCAAGCGCACTGCGCCCGAGCGCAAAGCGCCCATGTGCTGACACGTGGCGCGCGCGCTTGCGCTCCAGCGCACTGCGCCCGAGCACAAAGCGCCCACGTGCCGCGCTTGCGCTCAAGCGCAGAGCGCCCACGTGGCACTCTAGCGCCTGAGCGCACAGCGCCCAAGGTGCTGCCCCCACACATCCTTTGGATGCCTTTTCCCCTCTTTCTTTTATATACATACATATATACATATATACATATATATATATATACATATGTATACATATTTGCACACACACGTGCTCCACGACATTGTCCCTGTTAGAAAAAAATTTCTAACGGGGCGCTGCCCCGCACCCCGCAAGGGGGCTGCTAGCCCCCTTGACCCCCAGCCCGCTATCCGGATAGCGGGACCCCCGTAAAAACTCTGTGTGGCTCCCGGTATATCCAAAACCCCCCTTTCAAAACACAACACGCGTACACCGCACATTGAGTTCGCATGACCAGTTTAACCCGTGAATCGGAGGTTCCCTCGCCCCAAAGGCGAGGGGTAATTAACGGCAGCTTAGTCCGCGGCTGCCGGAGATTCGGATCCCCACAATCATTAAATCCCGGCCTGCCCTAGGCAGGGGGAATCTGTAGTACGCCTGACAAGCGCGCGCGTATTCCCATCTCAATGGGGTGACGAAAAACACCCTACACCGCTACTGTTGGGTATGAGACCCTTTGAGTAGGTGGGTTTTGCGAGTATCCGTATGTTCCACTTGTATATCTTATTTTTGTATCTAGTACTCTCCATCTACCACTTATTTGTATTTGGCTTAAAGACGAAACTGAGAGATTCGGTATTTTTATATTATTAGTATTTCTGGTTGTCGTGCTCGTGTGAGCTGGCCTTTAATTCATGTTACGATGCCGTTTTACCTCTTATTATGATGTTTTTACTTTTTATTACTTATTTCTTCGCTACGACGTCGTATATTTACCTGTTGTGGTTGTGTTCCGCCTTTAGGCGTGAGATGCTCCCGTTTGGGGATGCTTTACTTATATTCTATATTTTGTACCCGTTTGGGCTAGTTTTTACAAAGGCGGTACTGCCGAAATTTTTAAGAAAATAGATTTAAGTTTTGAGATTTTAAATGTTTTTAACAAATTTTATAACTGTTTTTACCACTCTAACTTTTATGGTTTAGATTTCTGGATTTTTAGCTTACTTGAATTACGTTACGCCTTTAGACGTTGCGTGATATTCCTAATTTGGGTCGTGACAATGTTGGTATCAAGCGTAAGGTTTTACCTTTCGGAGTGCAAGATGACCCTTGGTATGATGGAGTAGGTAGGTTAAGCAGAGTGACGTAGCGTGTGTATGTTCCGCGGCATACTTACAACACGGTACTCCGCCTAAGCGACCTTAGGACATATTTGCTCGTAATTCCTTCCTTGATTCTATGTATCCTTATGATTCGATTTTCATATTCTTATCGAATCCTATTTCCTTGTTTCAGCCACTATGCCGCCGAAGACTACGAGGGCACAGAGAGCTGCTGCCAGAGATGAGATCAGGGCAGGCTCATCTGAGACGAGGACTGACTAGGGTGGTACGCCTATTCTTCAAAATCGAGTTGATCCACCTCCTCCAGATCGTTTTGCTAGGCTAAAGGCCAGTGTTCAAGACTTACGTCAGATGATCGGATGCTTGATAGAGATTAGTCGAGCACAGAGATCAGATGTTGCTCCACCAACTACGGTCATTCCGGGACCGGAGCGGATCCATACTGATGTATCATCTCAGATGCAGTTTGACAGACGCCGCGGTAGACCCCTTCTAGATCGTGGTGATCGTAGAGACTTGAGACGAGGCCAGTTATATCGCTTTTACCTACGGAGTCAGCAGCCATCGTCAGGATGTTTTTGGTGTGAGAGTCGACATCACCACATCAGGAATTGTACCGTGAGGTGTCAGGGCGAGGCAGCGATTCCTTATGTCACCTTACCACCTGCACCACCTCAGAGAGCATTGATTTCTATGCCTGTTGTTACTACACGCCAGACCGATGCTCAGAGAGGCCGTGGTCGTGGCGGTCATATTCAGAGAGGACGAGGTGGCAGAGGCAAAGGACGACCGGTCACCGGTAGAGGACATGCCCGAGTTTTTGCGTCGACTCCTCAGGATGCACAGGCGTCAGATGTAGTCGTAACAGGTACTCCTTTGGTGTTTTCGTTTGATGTGCGCGTTTTGTCCTTTAGGGATCTACGCATTTGTTTATGCACACACACTTCATACCAAGGTTAGGCCGAGGTTCGTCCTTGTTAGATGGGCCACTTGTCGTGATTACTCCCGTTGGAGAGTCTTTGGTTGCACAACATGTGTTTCGGTCTTGTACCGTTCGTTTTGGAGATAGAGATTCGTCCTTCGATTTGATCCTTCTTGATACGTTGGAACTTGACGTTCTCCTCGGCATGGAATGGTTAGCTACTTACTATGTGTCTGTGGACTTCCGTAAGAAGGCAGTCAGGTTTTGTTTTCCCAGCGAGTCAGTTCTTGTTGTGCATGGGGACCGTAGTGCCGCCCCTCACAGTTTGATTTCTGTCCTTTGCGCTAGTCGGCTCTTGAGGAAAGGATGTCGGGAATTCTTAGCTTATATTCGTGATACTAGAGCCACAGCAGATCTGTTGGATCAGGTTCCTATTGTGAGAGAGTTTTCTGATGTATTTCCTAATGAGTTACCTGGATTTCCGCCAGAGCGCGATATCGAGTTTTGTATCGATTTGATTCCCGGCACGGGGCCTATTTCTCAACCGCCTTATCGGATGGCCCCGGCGGAGCTTAAAGAGCTTAAGGATCAGTTGCAAGAGTTGCTTAACAGGGGACTTATTTGTCCGAGCGTTTCACCTTGAGGAGCTCTTGTTCTGTTCATCAAGAAGAAGAATGGCAGTATGAGATTGTGTATCGATTATCGTCAATTGAACCAAGTGATGGTGCGGAATAAGTATCCTTTACCTAACATTGACGATTTGTTTGATCAGCTGCAGGGTGCGGGACATTTTCCAAGATTAATTTGAGGCCGGTTTATCATCAGTTGTGGGTTCAGAATGATAACATTCCGAAGACTGCTTTTCGTACGCGCTACGGGCATTATGAGTTCTTGGTGATGTCGTTTGGGCTCACTAATGCCCCAGCAGCGTTCATGGATTTGATGAACCACATTTTCAGGTCGTTCCTCGACCGGTTCATTATTGTGTTTATTGACGACATTCTGGTCTATTCCAGAAGTCGAGAGGAGCATGAGCAGCACTTGAGGATTACCTTGCACACATTGAAAGAGCACCAATTGTTTGCTAAATTCTTGAAGTGTGCATTCTGGCTTGATAGTGTTGACTTCTTGGGTCATGTGGTTACAGAAGACGATATACAAGTGGACTCGAAGAAGATTAAGGCCATACAGCTTTGGCCCAGACCTGTATCAGTGACAGAGGTCCGTAGCTTCTTGGGCTTAGCCAGTTATTACTGCCGTTTCATGCAGTATTTCTCATGTATTGCTGCACCGCTGACCGGACTGACCCGGAAGGGGGTTCTTTTTCTTTGGACTGAGGCATGTGAGCGGAGTTTTCAGCAGTTGAAGACTCGTTTGACGACTGCACCAGTTCTAACTTTGCCTTCTGGATCAGGCGGCTATGTCGTTTATTGTGATGCTTCTCGAGTGGGGCTAGGTTGCGTGTTGATGCAGCATGATAAAGTGATCTCTTATACTTCTCGGCTGTTGAAGAAGCACGAGCATAACTATCCCACTCATGATCTTGAAATGGCCGCGGTGGTCTTTGCACTCAAGATTTGGAGACACTACTTGTAGGGAGAGTCATGTCAGATCTTCATGGACCAAAAGAGCTTGAAGTACATCTTCTAGCAGTGGGATCTGAATTTGAGGCAGTGCCGTTGGACGGAACTTGTGAAGGATTATAATTGTGAAATCTTTTATCACCCGGGCAAGGCGAATGTGGTAGATGATGTTTTGAGTCGTAGGCCCGGAGATAGCTTGTTCCATTTAAGCGTAGTTCAGAGATAGTCTTCTACAGATTGGCAAATCTTATGCGATAGTAGAGTACAGTTCGAGTTCACTTCCGCTAGAAGGCAGCTTGCTCATGTCCGCGCCGACCACTTCTACTTGATCGTATCCGTGAGACGCAATCCGACGATGCTCGTTTGTACGAGATTCTGGAGGATGTTCGGCAGGGTAGAGATTCGGAGTTTGTGATTGATGACCAGGGTGTGCTACGTTTTGGGACTCGTTTATCTGTACTAGATTCTGAGGGGCTGAGATGCGAGATCCTAGAGCAGGCACATCAATCAGCATACGGTGTTTGATTAGTCGAAAATATTGCATCTTTTAACACGGCAATTTCCCTATCATTTGCACTCATTTAGAAGTGTACGGTATTCATATTTCACATATTAGCAAAACTGTCGCAAAATATCAGATTGCATGTGTTAGACTCTAAAACCGGCACTATAAAGGAAATTGACTGCATTTCATGGCATCGCATCATCTCTATATTACGCAACACTTGTTTTGAGATCTGTGCAGGAAAATCCAGAAGAAAGGCCAAAAATTTACATGGTTCCGATCAAACATGACGCCAACTCAATGATTTGGAATCTGGTATTGATGTAAAGGGAATTCAGGAATTCAATATATCACAAAATACAGAAGAAGACATCAAAAGCCAACACCAGAAAGATGCAGCCCCAAGGAGCCTACTTGGCCGTGGAACCGCGGCGCATGCCGGCTTAGGCCGCGGTTCCGCGGCCTTCTTGCCACGTCATACACCAAATTTTGCTGCACAATGCTTACCTCAGCTCCTACAGTTCAAAAATGTACTTCAAGTTCCAGAAGACTCCAGAGGCTTCTGCCAGATCAGCAAACTAGGGTTTTCTAAGCTTAATTAATCCTATCTTAAAACCTAAGCTAGCTCCTAACAAACTCCTCAACAAACTTTTGGAGGGAATTGTAATTTCAAACCTAGACCTAGGGTTTGGGAGATCTATAAATAAGACCCTATGCTCACTTGTAAAGGGGATGGATAAATCCCTCCATTAGTTCATTTTAGAAGCCAATCTAGATCCATTCACTCTCTTTCTTCATCTTCCACAAGTCTAGTGAGAAGGCTTGTGTGAAACCCTAACCCTAATTCCAATCAAAAGCCAAGATCCCGAGTACCCCATCAAGCAAGAAGCCTTGCAACCTTTTATGAGCCGAGCCGATCTTCAACAGAGCAAGTGGTCCAAGCCGATCCGCGACTCACGGAGCCGAGCGACGCCAAATCGACAATTTAGTTCTTCCTCTTGTAGTTCTTGAGCGACTGTAATCAAATTGTTGATATAAATAAAAGGTGATATTCTTTTATCTTGTTTTCTATAAATTCTTGCATCATGATTCAATCTAAATTTCTAGTTGTAAATCTGGTTGTGATGTTTGAGTAATACTCCGCTCGTCAAGGAGTCGAGACGATCAATAGAATGATGATGTAATATGTCTGAAATCGATTCTTGAGTCCTACGAGTTTTGTAAACCCTAGCAAGTTCAAGAATCGACGACCCAATTCGTTGCGATGCTTTCTTGATTGATATCGCTCGAGATTGGGGAGTTACGATCGTTTCTTGAAATTGCTAGAGGCTAGAATGTGAGTGATATCTACGAAAGAACAAGGGTTAAACGATGAAACCCTAGTTTCATCAAGAAAGCCCTAACTCCCGTCGATCATCATCGATCTAGTATCAATCCTTCGAAGGACAAGAACACGAAATCTTGAGATTACATCACATCTATAGATCCGATCGATTCCTACGAGCCTCATTTAGATTCTTGACATTTGGTTGAAAATATCATCGAAACCCGATTCTTGATTATTTATCAGTTTCTTGATTCTTGAATAGAATAGTGACACCTGAATCAATCGATAAAATCTTGAATCATGTTTCTTTTCTTTTCGATTAACTTTTTAATTCAAACAAATTAAATATAAAACCGAATCGCACAATCCCTGTGGACGATCCGCACTCGCTTACGATCTACAACTGACACCGTAATTGATTGCGGTCAAATATAATTCTTTGATTGTGAATTTTATTCAAATATTACCGACACATAGAAACTTATTCGCTTTATTCGATTTACACAAACAAGAACTTCTTTTCAATCAAATGAAACCGTTATCAGGGATCATTTGAGTTGATACTTTTACACACAGTCTCGAATTTAACGGATCAATCAAATGGCGCCGTTGCCGGGGATTACGCGCTAATTCGTTTCATATTATAGTTTGAATTGAAAGATTTATTCCATTGTTATTTTGAGATCAAAATTCGTGCAAACCCTAAACGATTTGTTGTGGTTCATTGCAAGGAAATCTGGAGCTGTTTGGAAATTGAAGAAAATTTTTGGAAAATATCAGAGAGTTGAGGGAGTCTACAGAAGCTCCCTGGAAAATTTTGGTGGAGTGATCTCATCATCCAACCGCGGAACCGCGGTCTTAGTACCCATATGCGGCGGAACCGCGGCAGCTTGGAGGGTTCTCTGTAAAATTTTTGCTTCAGGTGATTTCTTACCTTCTCCTCTCTCCTCTTTTTAGCTCTAACTAATAATTTCTGCAGGATTCTTTGCAAATAATCGCAGCGCCGCAAAAAGCAAAATTAAAATTGTGCGTGATTTTGTTTCTTGGTTGTTTGCATTCTAATACGGATATTAAGGGGCACGGCCAAATCCAAATTAGGTGGGGAGTTCATTACCCTTCCTAAGCCCCAAAAATCGTAAAACTTGCATCCGCCTTGACCCACATTAACTAAAAAATATCTAGAGATGACTCTAAGGACCGTCGCGCTCAATTAGGACAGAAGAAGGCCGTGGGTAATTCATTGCTTATCCGCGTTTTCTTGTGGTGTCTAAGGCGAGTGTGTCTAAGGCTGGTGGTTTTTAATTAGGCCCACTACTTACGTAGTGGAGTACCTTCCAACTTACCTGGCACTTATCCGGCCACAGAGGGACAAAGAGGCAGTGGAGGATTCTATCCTGCGACTTGTCTTTTGGCAGTTAGGAGCGGTCTAGAGCCGAACCTAGGTGACCACTAGATTCTAGGGTTTTTGTTGCTGCATTTGTTGTGTCGCATCATTTTTTCAAAAATCCGTCCCTTTTTCAAAAGCAAACACCGCATTCATTCATTACCCCTAATTATAAGTCAACGCTGCCACTTGTACTAACCCTTTTTAGTGCAAGATAGGCTGGACACGGGATTCTAGTGTCCGTTTAGTCCGCGTACCTCCTATCGACTCCGAAGTCGGTATTTCTCCATTTACCTTTCCTTTACCCACTACCACACCCACTCCGATGGATCCGAATCCATCAAACTTCTTTAACCCTAATCTGCCGCCGTCCGTTGGTGCGCAGAATCCACCCCGCAACTCTCTCCAGGAAAGGTGCTACCCTATTCGAGGTCCTCCTTTGACCTGCTTATCCACACCACCAGCCAACGGGGATAACTTTGAGATTAAGCCCCAGTACATCAACCTTTTACCCAAATTCCACGGACTCGAGACTGAGAACGCTTACGTTTTCATTACCAAATTTGAAAACGTATGCGCAATGATGGGTACGTCACAACTTTCAGTGGATGCTATGCGTCTACGACTTCTTCCATTTACTTTGTGCGATATAGCCGAGAAGTGGCTATATAACACTACCGCACACTCTATTACGAATTGGGAAGAATTCGTCGCTGCATTCCTTAAGAAATTTTACCCAATACAAAAGACAGCTCGAATCCGTAGCGAACTGAATCAATTTGCCCAGCTCCCTACTGAACCATTCTCTAAATGCTTTAAACGTTTCAAGGATCTATTGGTTCAGTGTCCTCATTACGGCATCCCGAGATGGGAATTGTGCCGAATCATTTATGAGGGCATTAACCCAAACACTAAATAGAGCCTTGAAAACATGTGTCAAGGTACTTTTATGACCAAGGATGATGGGGAAGCTTGGAAGTATTTAGAAGAGTTCGCTGAAAAATCACTACAGTGGGAGAGTGGAACCCAACCATTGAATAGGGGTGGCGTACACTAAATAGATGTGTCCATAGGTGTTCGAGCTGAGATGGCAGCAATGCAAAAGAAGCTCGACGCTATGGAACACAAATTTGCAGCAGCCTCCCTAAACCCAGTGTCGCTCCCCAAAACTGTTTGTGGGTGCTGTTCTGATCCGTCTCATTTAACGGAAGAATGTCCATTAAACTCTGCGTTTCAAGGTCACGAGCATTCTAATGCCGCATTTCAAAGACCTCGAAATGATCCATATTCTTCCACGTACAATCAGGGTTGGAGGAATCACCCGAATTTTGCTTGGAACCAAAATCAATCTCAAAACACGGTTCCAAACACGAATCAATTTCAAAGGGCTCTTCCTCCACCACAACAGCAACCCCTTCAACTCACTCAGCACCCCTATCAGTCATAAAATTTCCAAAATCAGGTCAACAATCCTGCACAGTCTAATCCTATGACCTGTTTTGACGAGTTCTCTCAATTCACTCAAACCATGAAATCACTTTTGTCAAATTTCATAGAGGTTTCAGCTGAGATTAGATCTTCCGTCGGTGAGATAAAGAAAAACTCAGCATCCCAAGCTGAGAGTATCAGAACGATGGAAGATGAAATCGCACGACTTAAAGCCGAAATGAGTGCGAGAGAAAAAGGGAAACTTCCCTCTCAACCCCTACAGAATCCTGGGCATTACAATGTAAATGCCGTCATAACGTTGAGATCGGGAAGAGTGCTGAACAATCATGTCAGGAAAGGTATTGATGATATTGGAAGTCATATGAACACCCCGGCTGAGAGCTTTCCACACACACACACTTCTCCTTCTGATCCTTCTTCTTCTACCACACCACCGTCTCGCGAGCCTATTCTCCATTTCCCATTAGGCTCAACACCTCAGTATAGCCCTTCTAGTTCTCCACAGACGGTCCCCACACCTCTTTTGGGACCGCGTCTACCTCCTCTTCCTTCTCCTGTGATGGACCCAGCGCTTATTGCGAAAGCTCCTTACCCGAACCGGTTAAGGGGTAATAGAACGAGCCCTCATATGGAGAAAATTATGGAAATGTTCAAACAGGTTAACATCAACATCCCTCTCCTAAATGCAATTCAACAAGTCCCAGCATATGCGAAAATTCTTAAGGACTTGTGCACTAGGAAGAGGAAGACTCAAGTGCCGAAGAAGGTCTTTATGGCTAATAATATCAGCACTGCTTTTATTCCCCAGCTACCAAAGAAACGAAAGGACCCAGGATGTCCTACAATATCGATTTCTATTGGGGGTAAAAACATAAATCGTGCTCTTTTAGACCTTGGCGTAAGTGTTAACCTACTTCCATATTCTGTATATGAGCAATTAGGGATTGGAGAGCTGAAACCTGCTCACTGCACTCTCCAAATGGCAGACCGTTCAATCACCAAACCAAGGGGTGAATTAGAGGATGTGTTGATAAAGGTCGGGGAATTTGTTTTCCCTGTAGACTTCATTGTGCTCGACACACAGCCTGTAGCAAACCCCCGGAGCCAAATTCCGGTGATTCTGGGTCGTCCTTTCCTTGCCACTTCCAATGCTGTTATAAACTGTAGAAATGGTTCAATGAATTTATCATTTGGAAATATGACCATTGAACTTAATATCTACAAAGTTGGAAGTCAGCCATCAGAACCCTCTGCTCATATTCTAGATGTGTGCTCTGTCCACGAGATCGCTCCCGATAGTTGCGGAGCTGAGGAACTATGTTTTACTGATCTCGACGACATTACCACATCTCTGTTTGATTTCACACATGATCTTAGTGAGGACACTTTTCCTACACTTGAGTCCTGCACTCCTGACTTTACTCCACCCGAGTCTGTATCTTTCACAGGCTCTGAGCTTCTTTGTAATTCCAAAAATCACTCGATGATCCCACCTTCTATTATTTCTCCGCCCACTTTAGATCTCAAAATTTTACCTTCTCACCTTAAATATGCATATCTAGGTGAGAATGAGTCCTTACCGGTTATCATATCCGCTTCTCTTGCATCAGAGCAAGAGAATGCACTTTTATCGGTATTGAGATCTAACAAAGAGGCGTTTGGTTGGACTATGGCGGACATCAAAGGGATTAGTCCCTTGATAATTGAACATCATATACATGTGATGGATGATACCAGACCAACTCGAGAACCACAGAGACGGTTGAATCCCGTCATGAAAGAAACAGTAATGAAAGAGATCGTCAAATGCCTAGATAATGGTATTATATACCCCATCTCCGATAGCCAATGGGTGAGTCCTATACATGTCGTTCCTAAGAAATCCGGCATTACTGTTATAACCAATGAGGCGAATGAGTTGATTCAGACACGCGCCCAAACTGGGTGGCGTGTATGTATTGATTATAGAAAACTCAATGCTGCCACGTGGAAAGACCACTTTCCTCTACCATTCATTGATCAAATGATGGAACGCTTAGCGGGACGAGAGTATTATTGCTTTATGGACGGATACTCAGGCTATAATCAGGTCCCCATCGCTAAAAAGGATCAAGATAAAACCACTTTTACTTATCCTTTTGGTACCTTTGCTTACAGTCGCATGCCCTTTGGGTTATGCAATGCTCCCGCTACCTTTCAGCGGTGTATGATGGGGATATTCTCTGATATAGTAGAGAATTTCCTGAAGATCTTTATGGACGATTTCTCGATTTTTGGAGACTCTTTTTCCGATTGCCTATCGAATCTGGACGCTGTTCTTACTCGTTGCAAAGAGAAGAACTTGACTTTGAACTGGGAAAAATGCCATTTTATGGTCCAAGAAGGAATTGTACTTGGACATGTCATTTCACAGAAAGGCATTGAGGTTGACAGAGCTAAGATAGATGTCATTCAAAACCTCCCTCATCCCAAAGGCGTCAAAGATATTCGATCTTTCCTTGGCTATGCGGGCTTTTATAGGAGATTCATTAAGGACTTTAGCAAAATTGCTAGACCTTTAACTCTTCTCCTGGCCAAGGATACGACCTTCCACTTTGACTCGGACTGTGAGACAGCTTTCGACTCACTTAAACACTCACTCACTTCAGCCCCCGTGCTATCATCGCCAAACTGGGACTACCCCTTTGAACTGATGTGTGACGCATCCGACTTTGCAGTAGGTGCAGTCTTAGGACAGCACATCGAAAAGATGCCACACGTGATATACTATGCAAGTAAGACCCTGAATGATGCTCAAATCAATTATACAACCACAGAAAAAGAACTTTTAGCGGTTGTATTTGCATTAGAAAAATTCAGGCCTTACTTAATTGGCTCACCTATAGTTGTGTATACTGACCATTCCGCCTTAAAACATCTTCTGGCGAAGAAAGATGCAAAAGGTCGACTAATACGTTGGATCCTTCTGTTACAAGAATTCGATCTTGTTATCAAAGATAAGAAAGGATGTGAAAACGTAGTAGCAGACCATCTTTTACGCATCTCTTCTTCCCCAGTGACCCTGCCGATCAATGACTCATTCCCTGATGAACAACTCTTGAACGTATCCACTGAACCTTGGTTCAGGGATATTGTGAACTATCATGCCACGGGACTGATACCCAGCGATTGGTCAAAACAGGACAAATACCGTTTTCTATCCCAAGTAAAACACTTTTACTAGGACGAGCCCTATTTGTTTAAATATTGTCCTGATCAGATCATTCGTCGGTGTGTCCCGAATGAAGAGTTCAAGAGTGTTCTTTCTTTTTGTCATGATCAGGCCTGTGGGGGTCACTTTGGTCCTAAAAAGACAGCGGAAAAGGTTTTGCAATGTGGATTTTATTGGCCGACCTTATTCAAGGACGCATTTGACTATTGCAAAACCTGTACACAATGTCGGTACACGGGTAGAATCTCCCAGAGGAATGAAATGCCTTAGCAATCCATTCTGGTTGTTGAAATATTCGATGTTTGGGGCATTGATTTTATGGGTCCCTTTCCCAACTCCTTTGGGAATTTGTACATACTGCTGGCGGTTGATTACGTCTCCAAGTGGGTTGAAGCCATTCCATGTCGCACTAATGACAAGAAAGTTGTCATTAAGTTCTTAAAAGAGAATATCTTCTCGCGATTTGGACACCCACGCGCTATTATTAGCGATAATGGGACACATTTCTGCAACAGGTCTTTCAAGACTTTGATGCGGAAATACTCAATCAACCACCGACTTTCTACACCCTATCATCCCCAAACAAGCGGGTAGGCTGAGATCTCAAACAGACAAATCAAACTTATCCTGGAGAAGACTGTTGCTAAGAATAGAAAAGACCGGTCGACCAAACTGACGGATGCTCTTTGGGCATTCCGAACTGCATATAAAACCGACCTATGGATGTCTCCATATAGGATAGTGTCTGGGAAAGCATGTCATTTACCCGTCGAGATTGAACATAAAGCATTGTGGGCTATAAAGGAAATAAATTTTGATCTAAAAGAAGCCTGCAACTTTCGGAAGTTGCAACTTAATGAGCTAAGCGAACTCCGCGATGAAGCTTATGATAACGCTGTAATCATAAAGAATAAGACTAAGGTTTTTCACGATAAAAACATTTTGAGGAAAACATTTTCACCTGGTCAACAAGTCCTTCTTTATGATTCACGATTACACCTTCACGCGGGTAAGCTCCGATCTCGATGGAAGGGACCTTTTGTTGTGCGGTCTGTATACCCGCACGGGGCAGTAGAAGTAGAAAATGTTAAAAACGGCACATTTTTCAATGTGAATGGACATAGACTTAAGCCGTATTTTTCCACTGACCCCACGAAGGAGCTCTTGTTCTTACAAGAGCCAGTTATTTGGATTAAAATTCCTCCGTCTCACCTTCATGTCCTGTATATCACTACATCATGTTTTGAATGAAGGTGAGTGAAAAGTGTAAGTTTGGGGGAAGTTCTTCGCTTATATATTTTGCCCCCACTAATAATTCCTCCCAGACTTACAGGTTTTATAGGTATAGCGGTTGGCAACAGTGAGGACACTGTTGAAAACAAGTTTGGGGGAGGTTTGTGCTTATCTTTGCATCATTTGCATATCATCTGCATAAGCACAAAAGATTTCTTTTAAAAATCTATAAAAATTGAAAAATTTTCAAAACCCACAAAAATTTAAAATTTATCAAATATTTTAATATTTTAATATTTACATTCTTTTTTGTACATAAATAAAATAATAAAAGTTTAGATAGTGAACAATTACATCCATGAGATTAGAATAATTTTAGAAAACTAAGAAAATTAGAAGTTTTCTTATACGAACTAGTAATAAGTAGTTATGAGCCGTTGTCCCAAGGGTTAGTAAGATAAAGGACGTCACTAATCTGAGGATAAAAATAAGTCTGAAAAATAGTTTCTATTCTGGAAGCCAAACATTTTGAACGTTGCTACCCTGCTATTCGCACTTACACACGTCTGGAAGCCTGGGATAGTAGAGGATACCTTGAAATGCTCTTGTCTTAAAGCCGATGTATGAAGGAAATAAAAAGAAAAAAATGAAATGAAAAAAAATATATAAAATGGTGAGAAAAATGGACACTGGTTTTGTTATCACCGAGGGCAATAAAAAATATATAGCGAGGGTGCCTCTTCACCTAGTGCCCTAAGGCCAACTGGTCTGGGAGTCACTGCTATGCCTGAGGTAGTGCAAGACGAGGAAAATACAACAAGTAAGCAAGCACAGGAGTAATCGGTCGGTTAGTATCTCAAGAAATATTAACGGTCGCATGAAAGTGTGGGAGCAATCTCATCTAAATATTCATTAATTAAAAAGTACTGAGGCTGATGGGCAAGAGTATGATAGCTTGAATTGAATTCTCCGGGTGTACGGATGTCTTTACACACACGCAGGGTGATATGATCGATGTTTTGGAAGAAAGATAGGAATGAAAAATAAGACGATGTTTTATTGAGGGAGGACGTGATTTCTAACATCTTTTCATGACCATTAAGATAGGGCTCATGACAACCGAAAAGCTAGCTTAGTTGGAAACCCTAATTTTCAAAGCTTTTCTTTTACAATTCTTTTCTTTAAATGTAATATTCATGATCTTCCTTTTATTATTGGATTTTGTGGGTGCAATCCGCTGAAAACCCTCAGGAGACAACACTCCTCCTACTAGGGACACCTAGAGGTTTAAAGGCTTGTTGCACGTGCTCAGTGCAATCGTGTTGCCTACGAAAGTGTGCTAGTTAGTTTTTTCTCTTTCTTTATTTTCTCCTTCTCTTTTTAATAAAAAGTTCGCTCGAGATGATCGAAATTAAGTTTGGGGGAATTTGATTAGTCGAAAATATTGCATCTTTTAACACGGAAATTTCCCTATCATTTGCACTCATTTAGAAGTGTACGGTATTCATATTTCACATATTAGCAAAACTGTCGCAAAATATCAGATTGTATGTGTTAGACTCTAAAACCGGCACTATAAAGGAAATTGACTGCATTTCATGGTATCGCATTATCTCTATATTGCGCAACACTTGTTTTGAGATCTGTGCAGGAAAATCCAGAAGAAAGGCCAAAAATTTACATGGTTCCGATCAAACATGATGCCAACTCAATGATTTGGAATCTGGTATTGATGTAAAGGGAATTCAGGAATTCAATATATCACAAAATACAGAAGAAGACATCAAAAGCCAACACCAGAAAGATGCAGCCCCAAGGAGCCTACTTGGCCGCGGAACCGCGGCGTATGCCGGCTTAGGCCGCGGTTTCGCGGCCGTCTTGCCACGTCATCCACCAAATTTTGCTGCACAATGCTTACCTCATCTCCTACAGTTCAAAAATGTACTTCAAGTTCCAGAAGACTCCAGAGGCTTCTGCCATATCAGCAAACTAGGGTTTTCTAAGCTTAATTAATCCTAGCTTAAAACCTAAGCTAGCTCCTAAAAAACTCCTCAACAAACTTTTGGAGGGAATTGTAATTTCAAACCTAGACCTAGGGTTTGGGAGATCTATAAATAAGACCCTAGGCTCACATGTAAAGGGGATGGATAAATCCCTCCATTAGTTCATTTTAGAAGCCAATCTAGATCCATTCACTCTCTTTCTTCATCTTCCACAAGTCTAGTGAGAAGGCTTGTGTGAAACCCTAACCCTAATTCCAATCAAAAGCCAAGATCCCGAGTACCCCATCAAGCAAGAAGCCTTGCAACCTTTTATGAGCCGAGCCGATCTTCAACAGAGCAAGTGGTCCAAGCCGATCCGCGACTCATGGAGCCGAGCGACGCCAAATCGACAATTTAGTTCTTCCTCTTGTAGTTCTTGAGCGACTGTAATCAAATTGTTGATATAAATAAAAGGTGATATTCTTTTATCTTGTTTTCTTTAAATTCTTGCATCATGATTCAATCTAAATTTCTAGTTGTAAATCTGGTTGTGATGTTTGAGTAATACTCCGCTCGTCGAGGAGTCGAGACGATCAATAGAATGATGATGTAATATGTCTGAAATCGATTCTTGAGTCCTACGAGTTTTGTAAACCCTAGCAAGTTCAAGAATCGACGACCCAATTCGTTGCGATGCTTTCTTGATTGATATCGCTCGAGATTGGGGAGTTACGATCGTTTCTTGAAATTGCTAGAGGCTAGAATGTGAGTGATATCTACGAAAGAACAAGGGTTAAACGATAAAACCCTAGTTTCATCAAGAAAGCCCTAACTCTCGTCGATCATCATCAATCTAGTATCAATCCTTCGAAGGACAAGAACACGAAATCTTGAGATTACATCACGTCTATAGATCCGATCGATTCCTACGAGCCTCATTTAGATTCTTGACATTTGGTTGAAAATATCATCGAAACCCGATTCTTGATTGTTTATCAGTTTCTTGATTCTTGAATAGAATAGTGACACCTGAATCAATCGATAAAATCTTGAATCATGTTTCTTTTCTTTTCGATTAACTTTTCAATTCAAACAAATTAAATATAAAAACGAATCGCACAATCCCTGTGGACGATCCACACTCGCTTACGATCTATAACTGACACCGTAATTGATTGCGGTCAAATATAATTCTTTGATTGTGAATTTTATTCAAATATTACCGACACATAGAAACTTATTCGCTTTATTCGATTTACACAAACAAGAACTTCTTTTCAATCAAATGAAACCGTTATCAGGGATCATTTGAGTTGATACTTTTACACACAGTCTGAAATTTAACGGATCAATCAGTGTTCATTCAAGTTCCACCAAGATGTATCCAATTTGAGAGATATCTACCGGTGGGAAGGGATGAAGAGAGATGTTTCGGACTACGTTTTCGAGGTGCCTGACTTGCCAGCAGGTCAAGGATGAGCATCAAATACCGGCAGGAGAGTTGTAGCCTTTGCCCATTGCGGAGTGGAAATGGGAGCAGATCTCCATGGATTTCGTTGTGGGTCTACCTAGGTCCAGTCGAGGGTATGACTCCATTTGGATCATTTTGACTGGTTGACGAAAGCGGCTCACTTCCTTCCAGTGAAAACCACTTTCGGATATGCCAAGTATGCTCGGTTGTACATTGATGAGATTGTCCGTTTGCACGGCGTTCCTATATGCATTGTATCCGACAGAGGCACACAGTTTACTAGCCTTCTTTGGCAGAAACTCCATGAAGATTTGGGTAACTGATTGAGTTTTAGCACCGCTTTCTATCCGCGGACCGATGGTCAGTTAGAGCGGACTATACAGACTCTTGAAGATATGCTTCAGGCATACGTTCTTGATTTTGGTGGCAGTTAGGATCGTCACTTGCCTTTGGTAGAGTTTTCCTACAATATTAGCTTTCAGGAGACGATTCAGATGGCACCTTTTGAGGCCTTATATGGGAGAAAGTGTCGATCGCTAGTATGTTGGACCGAACTCAGCGAGAGCAGGATTTTAGGACCACAGCTAGTTCAAGAGACTACGGAGAAGATCCAGTTGATCCAGGACAGAATGAGAGCAGCCCAGAACAGGCAGAAGTCTTATACCGACCGTCGTCGTCGCAGACTTGAGTTCGCAGTGGGTGATCAAATATTCCTACGGATTTCTCCGAGAAAAGGCGTTATGAGATTTGATAAGAAAGGGATGCTTAGCCCAAGATTTTGTGGGTCCTTTTGAGATCCTTGAGCGAGTTGGTATTGTTGCCTATCGTTTAGCACTTCCGCCCAGTTTTCTGGATGTTCACCCCGTATTTCATGTATCGATACTTCGCAAGTACCTTCATGATCCTTCTCACTTGATTCGGCACCAGACCATCCAGCTGGAGCGCAATCTTTCTTTCACCGAGCAGCCGATAGTTACATTGGATCGGCAGGTAAAGAAACTTCGGTCAAAGGTCTTGCCGTCAGTGAAGGTTCTGTGGCATGGCCCGGATAGCGAAGAGGTCACATGGGAAGCCAAGAGCGAGATGCGGAAGAAATTTTCTCATCTCTTCGAAGGTACGCATAATAAGATTTTTAAATTCGGGGACCAAATTTCTTTAAGGGGGGAAGATTTTAACACCTTAGAATGCGATTAGAGTTAATTAAGCGATATTTGCGGGTTTTTAATAAAATCTAACCATTAATTATTTTCACATATTTTACTATTATTAATTAATATTTTATTTAATTATTTTTGTACTTGCACACACTTGTGCATGTTAATCTTGGGTTAAGGAGGTGTTAACCATGTTTACTAGCCATAGCACACTTAACCATTTTCCATGTCATGTAACATATATGCTATATATTTTATATCTATTTTAATTAGTAAAGGGTTTTTCTTTTAAAATGAAAAGTAAAGGAAAAGAAAAATGATGGCATGGGACAAGCATGGGGGGAGAAGGCATGGAAGGAGAGAAAAAGCATGGCTCTTATCTCTCAACCTCACCCTCTCATCTCCCATTTCCCTCACAACCCTCAACACTCCCCCTCCCCCTCTCTCATTTTTTTCCTCTTCACCAAAAACCATCTCTTGAAAACTTTCTCCCCACAAACCTCAAGTCTAAATCTTCATCAAACCTCACTAAACCTTTTATAAGTAATGCTTAAACCCTCTTGTGATGTCTTGGATCTTGATGACTAGAATTTCATCCAAGTTTGGTGAGGTAATAATATTAAAACCTTGTCTAGGCTCTAAGGAAGGTTTTGTGTTAATTAGTTTCAGTTTTATACCATAATGTTTTAAAATTAGTGTTTATATCATGTTTTAGTTAAGTTTGGGGTTCTCTGTTGAATCTGCAATCGACCCAGAGTTTAGTTTGAGAAGTTGCCATCATAGAGACGTGGTTTAGAGGCCTTGAACCTACCATAAAAACCTGAGACCATTCCCTTCTTCTATGGCCGCAATTTTATCCCTTCTGGCCGCAAATTGCGGCCAAAGTAAGGTGTTCTTGTGTGGGTCTTAGTCGTAAGGTCTCTGGGGGAAATTGTAGGCTTGTGGCTAGTGCAACTTTCTCTAATTTATCTTGTATACAAATCTGGGACCGTTTAGCTAGAATTCAAGCGTTTCGATAACGTGCGATCCGGATTTATCCGACATTCATTTAAGTATTTAGTGTGTTTAACAGCCGTATGGTTGGTCTAGAGTGTCGTTGCAAGCGTTTAACCCGCTAAGCTAACACTTGGTAGCTTGTGGAAGTCGATTCGTTAGTTTGGCGTTATGTCCGTGTTTCTTTTGAGAGTTTACTAATTTCACGAGTTTACTAATTTCACGAGTTTTGGTTTTGTGTGATATTAGGATCACAGGCGGGGGCTTCGGACGCATGCAGGAAGGGAAAACAGGTGATCGGATACACTTAGCCCGAGATCGTCCGGTGAGTAAATTTAATATCTACGGGGGAATTGCCCGTATGGCGTTAAGCGCCGAAGGCTAGATTCAAGTGGTATAATATCATGTGAAATGCTTATATATGTGTTGTGTTTGTGCCTGAACCATTTTTGCAAACCCTATTACCTGTTATACTTCCACATAGCATTAATTGGACACTGCACCATTATTAACGGTTCATGTTGCACGAGCCCTGAATTATATGCCCCACACACACCGTTGGTAATTGCCATGACACGCTCACTATAGAAATTTCCATGACACGCTCACTATAGAATTGCCATGACACGCACACTATTGAATCTGCCATGGATAAATATATTGTATCGCATTCATTATTGACAGTTAGACATTTATTCTTATACTAGTTCGCATTATGAATCGCATCAGGAATACATACATACATTGCTGTAGTAATACACATATTCCTATGTGATGTTTTATTTCGTTTTCGTGGATTTGGGAAATCGCAAGATATATTTTGAAAACTTGGAATATTAAAAAAAGCGGCTTTTCCCTTGATATGATATTTCATGTCCACTATGAGTTTTCTCGGTTCTGAGTTATGAGTATACTCGATTCGAGAAGAGAGGAGGCACCGTCTGCGGGTACATAGTGGACCTGATAAGGTACCCCGGGGCAATAAGCTCAAGATTTAGACGATGAGCCTGGCAGGGGAGCACTGCCTACCGGTGATTGTATGGAAACTCGACGGAAATCCGGAGGATACCGTTCAAAGTTATGAGATGAGATGGATATGAGGTCCGATCATAATGACGGCGCCTGAGATATTGGGATTTTGGGGTGTCGTTGATGGACACCGGATTTCTATGATGATGTTTTATTAAGGAAGGCCACACTCATGACTTTTATGATATATTCTGTACACATAGAGTCGTACCCCGATGTAGTATCTGGATTTGGATTATGCTGCATCTCATATTATTGTACATATGCCATCATGACTGTATACGTAGGATTGGTTGTTTATCGTGCATGCATGTGATTACCTGTACGATGTTATTTACTTCTCACGAGTTGGCAACTCACCCCTGTTGTGCCACAGTGTTTTGCAGGGTTGACCCTCAGTGTAGTCACGGCAGGGCTCTTTATTGCTTCATTTTGGTGGATACCTCTACTGTTGGGTGTGAGACCCTTTGAGTAGGTGGGTTTTGCGAGAATCCGTATGTTCCACTTGTATATATTATTTCTGTATCTAGTACTCTCCATCTACCACTTATTTGTATTTGACATAGAGACGAAACTGAGAGATTCAGTATTTGTATATTATTAGTGTTTCTGGTTGTCGTGCTCGTGTGAGCCGGCCTTTAATTCATGCTGTGATGCTGTTTTACCTCTTATTATGCTGTTTTTACTTCTAATTGCTTATTTCTTCGTTATGGCGTCGTATATTTACCTGTTGTTGTTGTGTTCCGTTTTTAGGCGTGAGATGCTCCCGTTTGGGGATACTTTATTTATATTATATGTTTTGTACCCGTTTGGGGCTAGTTTTTACAAAGGAGATACTGCTGAAATTTTTAAGAAAATAGATTTAAGTATTGAGGTTTTTACTTGAGATTTTAAATGTTTTTAACAAATTTTTTAACTGTTTTTACCACTCTATCTTTTATGGTTTAGATTTCTGGGTTTTCGGCTTACTTGAATTACATTACGGTTTTAAACGTTGCGTGATTTAAGTGCCGGTCGCGTTCCTAATTTAGGTCGTGACATTTATAATTTAAGTTCAAAACCCAAATCTAAAATATACGGATTTGGACTAATCCGCGCCCTACGGACGACGATATAAACTAGTCTCCTTTTACAATCCATGGGCAACCATAACAAACAAAATAACACACGACACGAAATGAACTGGTGGAGAATGAGAAAGTGGTTATCGGATAACATAATTAACTGTAGGGGCTTGTATCTGCAAGGAAGAGCATCTCCACAATCAAAAAACCCTCACAAATGAGAGGGAATCTGATAAAGTTTGTTACAACGGTCACATCTATCCAAACCTCCGATATACAGTACCATAAATCTACATGGTATCTTCGGAAAGATGGATGGATATGTCCAAATAGCATCAGCCCCCAAATTCAGAGACGATCTATCCCAGTTTGTCTATGTTTTCGGCTGTAAATAATCATAATAATTAATAATTCATGTAATTTATGCTATGCGCAACGTTTTTTGCGCTTTTCACTATTTAGTAGCGGAACGCTATGGTACACGCTATCGCTATTTTGAACATTGATTTATGCATACACACACACATACTTATCTAACTGTAACACCCTAGTTCATTTATACCAATTCTATATTGGGTATTTCTTTATTTATGACCCGACCCGGACGCATTTCTGAATTATTTTGTATCCCGCCAAATTCTGATTATTTTAAATTTTCCTTAACTCATTTAATATTTCCTTAACAGCCTCAATTTCTTTACAACCAACGAAAATAATTTTTAAACAACCAAAATATTTTTCCATTTCTTTCCCCAGCCAATGAAATGATTCTTTAAAATATTAAATCTTTTATAAAAATTTTCCAAACCAATTCCATTTCTTTCCCAGCCAATCAGAGATTCTCCCTTCAACTCACTGGGCTCCACCGTCTCTCTCTCTCCTTTCCCTTTTCCTTTCTCTCTCTGCGACGCAGCTCTCTTTCTCTCTCTCTTCTCTTTCTCTCTCCTCTCGCGCCCACTCTCTCATCTCTCGCGATTACTGTGCATTCCTCGATTCTCGTCACCGCTCCATGCATCTCGTCACCTCCCTTCTATCTTCTTCTTCTTCTTCTGTTTTTTTTAAACGCTGCAGCCCTCGCCACGAGTACCCCAACTCCTCATCGCCTTCTTCAAACCCTAACTCCCTCATCTCCTCAACTCCAATCGAGCCTCGTCATCTCCTCTCATCCTCCTCTCCATCTTCTTCTTCTCTCCCTTCTTCCCGAGCCTTTCTCCCCTGCACACACCCACAGAATACCCAACAACCCAACGTCCCCGATCGTCGCCGACGACCCCAGCCTCGCACCCATCATCATCACCATCTCGTTTCCTTCCTCTCCTCTACATCAGCACCTCAACAGGACCCTGCACCTACCCTGCATTACAACCCCAGAAACCAAACCCGAGCCCAAACCCTAACCAAACCCTAGCTCTTCTAAAACCCTTCACCGACGCCCCTCACCGCCGTTGGTCTCGCCGCCACCGCTAACATACCCCTCTGCAACCCAGTAAGGCATTCATCCCTCCTCCATCCTCTCTCTTGCTTTCTTATTCTTCCTTTCTTTCTTTCTTTCTTCATTTACCTTCCTTAAGAATTCTCTGTTCTGTTTAGATCGCCGGATTTGGCCGCGACGTCGACGATCCCGACGACCCAGCGAGGACCTCTGACCCGCGTGATCCCACTGTTCGTTGTTTGGACTCTTTCCGTGTACCGTGCACTCGTCGTGACTTTTCCCGCTGACACATGACGTTCCGTTTACCGTTTCTTAATCCGTCGAGGCAAGTGAAACTTGCTACATGCTATTCATGATATTCCTATATTTATTTATTTAATTTCATATTAAATATATAGATAGAATCTAAAGTCATGAGTTCCAAGTTAACAGTGCGATATTCCATTTACATATTTTAGATTCAGAACTTGAAACCTAACTGTTGCATTTAGTTTACTAAACCTAGTAACCACATTTATATTTTAAATCACATAGTAACTATTCTACATAGCCAATGGTACCCTTTCTATAGTTTACTCTATTGGACACCCGTGTGCATCTTTAACTTGTTTTAGTTATAATTGCATATATTGAACCTATTATACATATCACTGCATCTCTAGATTACGTAATACATGTTAACATGAGTTTAACATCCATACTTGTATACTGTAACTAAGTAATGATAACCGTGCCTCGATATAAATTAATCTGTACCTATTTGCATATCATATTACATGTTCCAGTTTATTGTTCTGACAGTACCCGTGCTCGTTTATTTATAACCATGTTTATATTAGTTTGATTTATGAGCACCCACATAACATTTTGTGCTTGCTGACATGACTTGTTGCACTTCCTACTTGATATGACATGGTACCGTACACTCTTGACATGACATGACACCTAATTACACTACTTGACCTGACCTGATATACCATGGCTTTACCTGTTACCTGATCTTATGTCTAATGCCAACTAACCTGACCTGTAGTCCTTACAGACCGTTCCTGTTGTCTATCCAGACAAACCTGCACCTACCTGATCCTGAGTTGGCATTAGTTCTTGATTACTTAATACCTGACTTGAGCACATATAACTTGGGGGTATGGGGAAATCAATGATGAAACCTAATTTGTAACTCGACAGTTCGATACCTTTACTGATCAGTCTTACGGGCTAGACCAGCCCCGGGGTGATGATGCTGACATCACTCATCTTTACATACTACCCTTTTACTGCCTAGCAGCACGTCTCGGATTCAGCCCGAGAATCTTAACCGTGATCCCGGGCACGCACAGGATATTATTGAGTTACATCGATGATTCATCAGATTGATTTCAAAGACTTGAGAGTAGATAACCCAATAGACCGGTTTAGCTTACTCACTGCACACTACCCTTCACTGCCCTGATTTATATTGCTGTTACACCTGCTTTACCATTTATGATTATACTTGCATGTCTTGTTACCCTGTTTATACTTTATTGTTTAATGTTATGACGCGCTGACGTCTGGGTTTTGCATGGCCCAGATTCCGTACCTTTGCTGCAGTCCGAGCAGGAGTACTTCAGCCAGCAGGCTGAGCAGTGAGGACTCAGTTGTAGTTAGTTCTTTTTCTTTTCAGCATTTTATTCCTGATGTGAGCCCGCATTATGGGACATACATTCCAGTTATGCTTGTATTGGATCTCTTGCTTCCGCATTATTTATTCTTGACTCTTTTATTTTGACTTATGGACATATGCTAGATAGTTTTATTTTGTTCTTGATATCTCTACAGCCGTAATGTGACGGTGGAAGGATAATTCCTATCCACAGGTAGCATGGTTGGCTATGTCACATGCCTACCTTAGCGTACTCTGGGAAGCGGGGCGTGACATGGTTCTTTTGGTATCAGAGCCATAGGTTAATCGGGTTGATTCTTTTGTAGTTGGGTATTGGACCCAATACACGAATCATAATACTCGTGATTAGGAAACATGTCCTGCCACCTTACCGTTTTACCGTTCTTGAATCTAACCCCCTCCTGATTATACTTTTACGGTATGCAAACTTCCTTTGCATATCGACTTGAAACCTAATCCCTTGTTTATCTCTAGAACTTAGGCGACCTGGGTGGAGTTATGTAATTGTTGCTATGATACCACGGCATGGTTACAATGCGGTACTCTATTTAAGTAACTCGGAGTTCTAGCCTTGATCTACAATTTTGAATCTGTTATTATGCTAATCCTTGGGTGTTTGACGAAGCCGCACAAAAGGCATGTTGACGAAGCCGCTATGCTTGGAGTAATACGTGGGATGTTAGAGAACCAAAAGCGACAGACCGAGCTGATCCAGCAGCAAGCTGAATCTTTTCAGGAAGGTTTGCGGACCGTTCAGCAGTCCGTGAACAATGTTGTGGCCAGACTAGGAGATCGTGTGGGAACCGTAGCATATTTCAGGAGACTGGTTCCGTCTGTCTTTACTGGTTTGGAGGAGCCGTTGCCAGCGGAGCAGTGGCTAGTTGACACGGAGAACTTACTCATTGCGGCACAGATCTCAGATGATAAAAGGGTGGATGTAGTACGCATCCAGTTGGTGGATTACGCCCGTGAATGGTGGCTTGTGGAGGAGACCCGCTTGCCCAAGCCGATCAAGTGGGCGGATTTTTCAAAGAGTTTCCTGGAGAAGTTCTTCCCGCGGATTGCACGGGAGGAAATGGAGGAGAAGTTTATCAGTTTAAAGCAGAACGATGCACTTGTAGATGTACATGCAGCTGAGTGGACGCGGCTCAGTAGGTTCGCTGGACCTTTAGTTGCCAACGATGCGGATAGGGCAAGGAGGTTCATGCGCAGTTTGGATGTGGACATCCAGAGGCAGATTGTCTCCCTGGGTTTGACCACTTTCACACAGGTACTTACGGCGGCCCGAGAACAGCAGAGCTTATTTGGGAAGATTGGGAGTTCACAGCAGACAGCAATCACAGTACGGAAGCCGGCTTTTGCACCGAACCGAGCATATGGACGCAGAGGTATTCCAGTGGACCGTTGTGGTGTAACACCGATGAAGAAGCATGCTATCGTTGATCAGAGGAGGACCGTGATCTGTGACTACTGCCATTTTCCTGGACACGTGCAAAAATATTGTCGAAGGAGGCAGGGACTCTGTTTAGTTTGTGGGTCGGCAGATCACACTATCAACGCTTGTCCGTCGAAGTTTCGCACGAGGGATGATATTCGGAAGCCACCGCAGAAACCGTTTCAGGGACAGAAGCAGCTGACTCAGGGACCCAATCAAGCTCGAGCATTTACCCTGACGGCTGAGGAAGCCAAGGCTTCAGAGGAAGTTGTTTCAGGTATTCTACTTGTTCATGGTTTTCCCGCATTAGCGTTATTTGATTCCGGTGCATCCCATTGTTTTATGTCGTCCAAGTTTATAGCTACACACTCGATTACCTGCACGACCCTGTCTAGTTTCTGGGACATACACACTGGGAATGGGAAAATCATATCTAGTAGAGAGTGTAAAGATTGTACAGTTGTTGTTTACGGACGGGAGCTTTTTGCAGATTTCTTGGTGATTGATACGGGCAACTACGAAGTCGTTCTGGGAATGGATTTTCTCGGTACTTTCCATGCTCGCATTGATTGTAGGGCAAAGGAAGTAATTTTCCAGATTCCCGGACATCCAGAGTTTATCTTTACTGGAGGAAGCAGTTCTGTCAGGCCAGTCGAGTTTAGGGCTAGGCCGACAGCTAATGTTCTTTCGTCGATGGAGGTTGCTCAAGATGAAACGCCAACTGCTGTTCGAGATTTCATGGACGTGTTTGAAGATATATCAGGATTACCGCCGAAGCGAGACGTAGAGTTCGCGATTGATCTTATTCCTGGCGCAACGCCAGTATCTAAAGCGTATTATCCAATGGTACCAGTGGAGTTGGAAGAAGTTAAGAAGCAGGTTACTGAGTTACTCGAGAAAGGTTGGATCCGAAGCAGTAACTCGCCGTGGGGAGCTTCTTTTGCTCGTCCTCGAGCAAACTTATTTTTTATTCTCTACAAAAACCTAACCGCACTTTCGCAAGGAAACGCGATTGCACTGAGCTCGTGCAACAAGCCGTTAAACCTCTAGGTGTCCCTAGTAGGAGGAGTGTTGTCTCCTGAGGGTTTTCAGTGGATACTACCCACAAAATCCTATCAATTCGGCCCATTAACTTTTGTTCTCCAATTAGGTTTTCTAACTAAGAATTCTATTATCGTCGACCCGTAAATTATCCACCCATATTCTTCACACTTCCTCATTATTTAACTTAAGATTATATATGTTCTATAGACTTACTTAGCTTTTGGCATTTCTTAAGTTTTCCTTCTAGGGTTCCATCTCCACTTAGGAATTTCTATCAACTTTACTAAAGATATAAGTTCTATTCTTCACTCCTTTCTCTCATCTAAACTCCAATCACATATCCCCACGTGTGTGTAAATATCACCCCTACACTTGGAAATTCAAATCAAGCAATCGTACTCTCGTCCATTGTCCAAAGCACTTATTAATTAGTGAATTTTAAATGAATTTTGCTTACACATCCTTCATGCAACCGTTAATACTTCTTGAGGTACCAACAACCGATTACAAGATATGTTTGCACTTTTAAAGCGTAAATCCTAGTCTTGCAATACCCAAGGCTTTAGCAGTGACTCCCAAACCAGTTGGTCTAAGACACTAGGTGATGAAGCACCCTCGCTAAATATTTTTCTATTTTTGCAGCCTTAAGTAATCACAAAAACCAGTGTCCATTTTTTTTTATTCTTTATTCACACTTTTTTTTCTTTTATTTTCTTCGTACTAAGGACTTTAGACAAGAGCATTTCAAGGTCTCTTCTACTATTCCAAGTTTCAAGGTGCGTGATTGTGCAAATTGTAGGGTATACATTTTCAGAATCTAGACTTAAGCTAGGAACTATTTTTCAAACTTATACTCTAATAAGAACATCAATACTCTTCCCTTGTTTCGACTTAGCCCAAGAAGTGAACCCAAAATTTGCCTATTTCTAAATAAACTACAAGGCATATACTTTCTACCGTTAAACTTTAAGGAAGGTTATTTTTAGGGTTTTAATTTACTAAGTCTAAGATCTAGTTGTTCCTAGCCAGTTAACCTATTTGTCAAACTCTAGTCAAATAAGCCAAAATTGAATACAATAATTTTTATAATTTTTGAAATTTTTCAATTTTTATGGGTTTTCAAATAAATATGCAAATGTAAACATATGTACAAATGAATGCGAAGGAAGAAGACGTACCGAGCATACTCCCAAACTTGAGCTTGACAGTGTTCTCACTGTCATACTAAACCAAGAGGGTCAAAATGTCGGCGCTCCCCTGTTTATTTATTTACAATTTTTTTTATTTTTATTGTTTTGAATTTTTTTTTGTTTTTATTTTTTATAGAAAAAGAAAACAAAAATATATACATATATACAACAAGGTTCCCCCCAAACTTAAGCTTGGCCTTACACAAGCCAAAGGTTAGCATCAACCATTCAAAAATCTTATCATGGTAATGGTACAGTTGGTGCAAGAATGGGGTGTGGAGGAAAGAAATGAGAAACACGCGAGACCGTGTGGAAAGAAGAATGGTAGAATATGGTCTCGGTGGGGGGAAAGAAGGGCGGAAAGGAGAAAGAAGGATCGCGCGAACTTGAGGGTGTAAATCGAGTGAATAAATTAGCGCAATATGTGATGATCGATATGTTATAAGCGATTGCGCTAACCTATCAACCCGTCGGGAAATGGGGTCAAATCCCTCAAGATTCGCAAGAAAGCATGGGTACGCCGAACTTGGTATTGGAGATGAAAGCGTAACGGTCTCTTGTACGGTCGGAACAATAGGAAGGACGAAAGGGAGTGAATTAACAGTCAAAGGTTCAGGAGGATGAATTGGAAAATCAGACACATCAAACAAAAATGATTCATCCTCAGTATTATCCTCAAGACTCTCCTCAATACTATCCTTATAATTTTCCTCAAAATTTAACTCATCCATGCCATTATCATCAAAGTCAAGACGCATATGAGATTCGGAAGAAACATTTAATAACTCGGGATGATGATTTGAACATAAAATCTCAATTAAATCGTCAGGTTCATCATCCGAAATATTCCCGGCATCTATATCCTCAATCAAGTGAAAATCAATTTTCTTAGACACCTCATCACAAGCATGGATATCTATCGATTTAGGTTCTAGATGGGAGGTGTAAAGATCGAAAGAATTAGGTGCGGTTTCACTCGAAAGGGGTTCCTTACAATTGGGCAAATCAAGCACTATAAAATCACACAACTCATTTTTATTTTCAACAGGTGAACTATGTAGGGCAATCGATGGAAAACAGGAGTTGTGGGCTTCAATTGGGTAAGGGTAGGTTTTATTTGAAAATCCTCTCTCATTCTCACTTTGTCCAACCGCCTCCTTGTACATTGAAAAATTTTGAGCTAGCGGGAAACTAGCTACCGCTTCAGTAGGTTGCATAAGGGCGGCCACGGACGCTTCCACATTCCTAGTCATTTTATTTGTTGCTGCAATATAAGCCTCCAACGACTCTTCCAAACTAGACTTAGGTGGTGAGGGGGTTTCGGTAAAAGATTCGAAATGGTGTGGATATGCAAAACTCCCAACAGGCTGTGTAGAAACAGTGTCTAGTGAAGGTGGGAAAGTCGGGTATGACTGGTAGGAAGTGGGTGATTGGACAGGGGTAGGGTCAACATATGGATAAAAAAGGTGAATAATCGTGTGGATCCCTAGAACTAGATGAGTGGAGAGGGGTGAAAGATCGGCTGCGAGATTGAGCAATATGCTCAGCAATGGACATCGGTCTAGGAGTGACAGAAGGACTTGAAAAAGTGGTATCAACATATGGAAGTGGTGAAGGTTGACTTGGTTGACACAAGGTGGGTTGAAAAGTCAAACTGTTTCTCCTAGACGTCTCTATTTGATCTTTCAAAGATTTTTTTGGCAAGGAAGGATCGTCTTTAAATTGACCGAACAAATTAACGTACGACGCAAAATTAGGTTCGGGATACCAAAGTTCGGCTAATGATTTATTATGTGGGGTACCCATGTTGGAAGAAAGGGGGAAAGAAGGAAAGTTTATTGTGGTGCAAGGATTTATTTGCGGCTAAAAACTTTGCAAGTTTCTATCAAAATTTTCCTTATTCTTTTTTTTTTATTCTTTATTAGGAAAAATTTGTTGCAAAAAGATTTTCAACACAAGATATGCAACAGCAAAATATTACATGCAATTTATTTCTAATTTAAGCGGGCCGCAAAAATCCTGCACAAAATAGTTATTTGGAAGGGAATATATTTTTTAAACCACAAAAATCCTGCAGGCAAATCTACAGAGGATATATCAATATTTGCAGAAGAGAAAGAGCGGAGCTTACAGAAAAAATTTCCCAAGATGATACCTCTAGATGACCGCCCTTCCGCGGCCAATGTAATGTTCCCACCGCGGTTCTGCGGTGGAGAAGCGGGCGCGGATCCCCAAAAAAAATTTGGTGCTCTGATTCGACTAGACGGCCGCGGTTCCGCGGCCTAAGGTGGGTTTTGGCCGCGGAATCGCGGCGGAATGGGGGAATTGGGTCTCCAAAAAATTTTCACTATTCTGATTTTTAATTTCCCTTCTGTTCCGATATTTGGTTTTCTGTGTCACCTTCTGGAATTTTCCAGATCCGATTTTGTATATCCTGCAAAAATTTAAACAACAAAGTATTCCTTCCAAAAATAACAAAATATATATATATTTTTATATTTTTATATTTTTCAGATTTTTATGATTTTTTTAATTTTGATTAACCCGAAATTGCGAAAAGGAAATTTCTACGCCATCCCCGGCAACGGCGCCATTTGATTCGTGTGTCAAAAACTTATCTAATAACCGCAATCAAGAACGGCGTCGCATGAAGCTAGCCGGTGAGTACGGGTCGGTCTACAGGGATGTTGTGAATCTCCGATTCGCGTTAACGAGTTAATTCCGAAGGGTGTTCGGATTTCTTATTAAATCTAAAATCTAAATTATTCTAGAAACTAAATTAATCTAGATCTATTCTTACTAGGGTTAGGTTTAGGGATGGTTTGGAAATGCAATTAAATCTCAACGCTTTCTATACCCGAATGAAGATCTGTGAGGAGTTATGGTAATTATCAATAAAAAGGATTAGATCCATTCGGGAAAGTGTTCCTTCCTCTAGCTTCTTGTCCTTCCTTTAGAGATCCTTACCCTAACCTCCATGGAAAACGTGCGCAACCGGGCTTTTACACTACGATGTCATCGGTACCTCGAGGGGTAAGATGCCGTAGGGCACGGCATGTGCGTGTATGCATGGAGTCCTATTGTAAATATTTGGTCGGTAAGAAAAGGATGAGAGATCTCATCTCTCAAAATCCTTCCCTAAAGCTAAACCCTAAACAAGTTCTTAGGGCATGAAATTAAATCTACCTAGGGCAAAGAATTAAAATCTACACTAGGGCGAGAAATTAAATCTACTTACAGATGCATCCCTCCAATCATCCATGCAGGTTTGTTAGATCTGAATTTCTGAATGGAAAGGAAACACCGATACTCTCCAAAAAGGATTTCTGAATTTTTATTAAAAGGAGGCATAAAGAGTTACAATGTTTTGGGTTCCTATTTATAGAAGATAGGAAACCCTAGGTTACATTTTGATCCGCATGTCTAAATTTACAAATTTGCCCATAGGTTGACTAGTCAGCGCCGCCCATGAGTTATGGTAAAATAATATTCCATCGAGCTCTCATGCCCACCGCGGAACCGCGGCCGCAGCCAGGGTTTGGCCGCGGTTCCACGGTCAAACTGGGGATATGGGTCATGAAACTTTGGGTGCTGGCTCCTTATGATTTTTTCTTCTAGTTTCTTTGGTTCTTTTCTCCATATTGCTTCTGGATCTTCTCCAGATCTTCCAGTGAACATTGTTGTGGACTTCTAACCGTGTCTTTGTGTCGACGTCTTGAATCTTGCATTGCCTTGTACATTATAAATTTTATCTTTGATGTAGGCTTGATCAAGAGTCCTCTGTTTGTTGGTTAAAGTCCATATTTTCATCGTCTTTACGTCGTTTTCACTGTTTCCTGTCCAAGAACCTGTAACCTGTAACATGTAGAAGACATGCGTCAAAAGCACCTGTTTATTTATAAAACGAATAAGAATGGGGAATATAATAATGCAATATTACGGTGTGAACAGAGCTCCAGTTCTTCTAGTCAAGAAGAAAGATGGCACAAGAAGGATGTGCATCGACTATCGAGAATTAAATCAGGTGACTATTAAGAACAAGTACCCGATCCCTCGCATTGGCGAATTATTTGAGCAGCTTAGTGGCGCGAGGGTATTCTCGAAGCTGGACTTGCGATCCGGATATCATCAGGTCTGAGTGAAAACAGAAGATATTTGCAACACGGCGTTCCGAACTCGGTATGGACATTACGAGTACTTAGTGATGCCCTTCGGAATAACGAATGCACCGGCGATATTCATGGACTTGATGAACCGAATCTTTTCACCATTCTTGGACCAGTTTATAGTGGTGTTCATTGATGATATTCTGGTCTATTCGAAGAGTATTGAAGAGCATGCAAAACATTTGAAGATCGCACTGCAGACGCTGAGACTAGAAAAACTATATGCAAAGATGAGCAAGTGCGAGTTTTGACTGGAAGAAGTAAAGTTTTTGGGGTATGTTGTGTCTGGCGATGGAATCGCCGTCGATCCCGAAAAGATTGCAGCAGTTCGAGATCGGCCGGTTCCAAAGAATGTTGCGGAGATAAGAAACTTTCTTAGACTCGCCGGGTATTACAGAAGATTTGTAGAGAACTTTGCTTGTCTGGCGGAGCCGTTTACCAAGCTTACGCGCAAGGAGGTACCTTTTGTGTGGACGGATTGTTGTGCGTCAGCTTTTGAGGTATTGAAGCAGAAATTGATAACCGCTCCTATTCTGACTGTGCCAAACAATTCCGGAGGATTGGTAATTCACAGCGACGCATCTGGGAAAAGATTGGGATGTGTTTTGATGCAGCATGGGAAGGTTATAGCGTACACATCGAGGCGGCTGAAGACCCATGAGAAGAATTACCCAACTCATGACTTGGAGCTTGCGGCTGTGATCTTCGCTTTGAAGATTTGGAGACACTACCTTTTGGGCGAAAGGGTCAAGGTTTTTACTGATCACAAAAGCTTGAAGTATGTGTTCACGCAGAAGGAGCTTAATATGAGGTAACGTAGATGGTTAGAGCTAATGGCTGACTACGATCTTGATCTTAAGTACCATCCGGGGAAAGTTAATGTCGTGCCGGATGCGCTCAGTCGGTTACCAGCAATTCAGACGTTGACTGCTCAGAAGGAACTCATTGAAGACTTTCGGAGATTTTATTTGGAGGTTGTGCTACCGCATTCTTCGGGACAGTTGATGCAGCTGCAGGTACATTCGTCGTTGAAAGAGAATATTAAAGCAGCGCAATCGCAGGATCCTAGATTGCAAAAGTTTCGAGAACAGGTTGAAGCTGGACTTCGAACGGACTTGCTGGTCCATGAAGATGGTTCGTTGAGATATGGTATCCGGCTGTGTGTGCCAAAGGGGGATATTCGTGAAGAACTTATGAAGGAGGCGCACAGTACAGCATATTCCGTACATTCAGGAGGCACGAAGATGTACCGAGATATACGGCAGTATTTCTGGTGGGAAGGCATGAAACGGGAGATTACCCGCTTTGTGGCAAAGTGCTTGGTGTGTCAGCAAGTTAAGGTTGAACATCAAAGGATTGCTGGTTTATTGCAACCACTTCCGATTCCTCAGTGGAAATGGGAACATATAACAATGGATTTCGTGACAGCTCTACCGCGGAGTCCAAAATGCAACAATGCAGTTTGGGTGATTGTTGATCGTTTGACCAAGGCAGCTCATTTCATTCCTTTTCGGGTTGGTCAATCAACGGAAACTTTGGCAGAACGGTACATGCAGAAGATTGTAAGATTGCATGGAGTACCGGTGAGTATCGTGTCCGACCGTGACACGCGGTTCTTATCACACTTTTGGAAGAGCTTACAGGAAAGTTTGGGGACTCGATTGAAGTTTAGCACAGCTTATCATCCTCAAACAGATGGCCAGTCGGAGAGAACGATCCAAACTCTTGAAGATATGTTGAGAGCTTGCGTATTGGACTTCAAGAGTTCATGGAAGGATCATCTACACTTGGTGGAGTTTTCTTACAACAACAGTTTCCAGGCAACTATTCAGATGGCTCCATTCAAAGCTTTGTATGTTCGCAAGTGTCGTTCACCTGTTTGTTGGGACGATGTCGGTGAACGAAAATTGTTGGGACCAGATTTGGTTGTGCAGACAGTTGAGAAAGTTAATGCAATTCGGAATCATATGAACGCAGCACAAGACCGACAGAAGAGTTGGGCAGATACGTCGAGAAGACCTCTAGAGTTCGCCGTGGGTGATTTGGTATTCTTGAAGATATCACCGACTAGAGGGGTGATTCATTTCGGAAGTCGAGGAAAGCTCAGTCCTCGATTCGTCGGACCTTTCGAGATCTTGGAGCGTGTTGGTGAGGTAGCGTATCGATTGGCGTTACCGCAATCCTTGGCGAATGTGCATGATGTGTTTCACGTATCTCAACTCCGTAAGTATGTTCGAGATGAAATACATGTGTTGGATCATTCGGAGCTGACTGTACGAGAAGACCTAACTTTTGAGGAGCGACCGATTGCGATTGTGGATCGAAGGGAAAAAGTTCTTAAGAACAAGGTTATCCCTCTTGTATTTGTTTCTTGGGGAAATCGCTCACATGGAGAGTCAACTTGGGAACGAGAAGATGAAATCCGGCAAAAGTTTCCCCATCTTTTCTTATAGTTGTTGGTCGTTTATCTTTTGTGTTCTTGGAATTTCGAGGACGAAATTCTTTTTGTAGTTGGGTATAATGTAACAACCGAGTTCAGTTATACCAATTTCTGTTGCCATATGTGTGGTTGTGGTGTTTAATTCATTTACTATGTGGATGCGAATGGTAGTCTACTTTTTATTCGACCCGCTTGCTTGAGCTTGTTGTTTTATAGTTATGGAATACCCTAACATTACATATTTTGCATATAACAATTTAGGTCACTTAAAATAATTTAAAAATACATGACATGGCCTGCTTGATACCCCTAACCCTGTGATAGAGTCCTTGCATCGTGTTCTCGTCCCGTTCAATGAAACGGACGTGTTTGGACGGCTACGCGCACGTACGTGCATCCGTTCTTGGGGGTATGCTTTTCTGTTACAAAATCCTTCATTTTAATTTTTGGAACGTGCTCATAATTTTCTTATTTCAAATCCAAACATTTGGACCCGACCCGGACGCATTTCTGAATTATTTTGTATCCCGCCAAATTCTGATTATTTTAAATTTTCCTTAACTCATTTAATATTTCCTTAACAGCCTCAATTTCTTTATAACCAACGAAAATAATTTTTAAACCAAAATATTTTTCCATTTCTTTCCCCAGCCAATGAAATGATTCTTTAAAATATTAAATCTTTTATAAAAATTTTCCAAACCAATTCCATTTCTTTCCCAGCCAATCAGAGATTCTCCCTTCAACTCACTGGGCCCCATCGTCTCTCTCTCTCCTTTCCCTTTTCCTTTCTCTCTTTACGACGCAGCTCTCTTTCTCTCTCTCTCTTCTCTTTCTCTCTCCTCTCGCGTCCACTCTCTCACCTCTCGCGATTACTGTGCATTCCTCGATTCTCGTCACCGCTCCATGCATCTCGTCACCTCCCTTCTATCTTCTTCTTCTTCTTCTGTTTTTTTTTAAACGCTGCAGCCCTCGCCACGAGTACCCTAACTCCTCATCGCCTTCCTCAAACCCTAACCCCTAATCTCCTCAACTCCAATCGAGCCTCGTCATCTCCTCTCCTCCTCCTCTCTATCTTCTTCTTCTCTCCCTTCTTACCGAGCCTCTCTCCCCTGCACACACCCACAGAACACCCAACAACCCAACGTCCCTGATCGTCGCCGACGACCCCAGCCTCGCACCCATCATCATCACCATCTCGTTTCCTTCTTCTCCTCTGCATCAGCACCTCAACAGGACCCTGCACGTACCCTGCATTACAACCCCAGAAACCAAACCCGAGCCCAAACCCTAACCAAACCCTAGCTCTTCTAAAACCCTTCACCGGCGCCCCTCACCGCCGTTGGTCTCGCCGCCACCGCTAACACACCCCTCTGCAACCCAGTAAGGCATTCATCCCTCCTCCATCCTCTCTCTTGCTTTCTTTTTCTTCTTTCCTTTCTTTCTTTCTTCATTTACCTTCCTTAAGAATTCTCTGTTCTGTTTAGATCGCCGGATTTGGCCGCGACGTCGACGATCCCGACGACCCAGCGAGGACCTCTGATCCGCGTGATCCCACTGTTCGTTGTTTGGACTCTTTCCGTGTACCGTGCGCGCGTCGCGACTTTTCCCGCCAACACGTGACGTTCCGTTTACCGTTTCTTGATCCGTCGAGGCAAGTGAAACTTGCTACATGCTATTCATGATATTCCTATATTTATTTATTTAATTTCATATTAAATATATAGATAGAATCTAAAGTCATGAGTTCCAAGTTAACAGTGCGATGTTCCGTTTACATATTTTAGATTCAGAACTTGAAACCTAACTGTTGTATTTAGTTTACTAAACCTAGTAACCACATTTATATTTTAAATCACATTGTAACTATTCTACATAGCCAATGGTACCCTTTCTATAGTTTACTCTATTGGACACCCGTGTGCATTTTTAATCTGTTTTAGTTATAATTGCATATATTGAACCTATTATACATATCATTGCATCTCTAGATTACATAATACATGTTAACATGATTTTAACATCCATTCTTGTATACTGTAGCGAAGTAATGATAACCGTGCCTCGATATAAATTAATCTATACCTATTTGCATATCATATTACATGTTCCAGTTTATTGTTCTGACAGTACCCGTGCTTGTTTATTTATAACCATGTTTATATTAGTTTGATTTATGAGCACCGACATAACATTTTGTGCTTGCTGACATGACCTGTTGCACTTCCTACTTGATATGACATGGTACCGTACACTCTTGACATGACATGACACCTAATTACACTACTTGACTTGACCTGATGTACCATGGCTTTACCTGTTACCTGATCTTGTGTCTAATGCCAACCAACCTGACCTGTAGTCCTTACGGACCATTCCTGTTGTCTATCCAGACAAACCTGCACCTACCTGATCCTGAGTTGGCATTAGTTCTTGATTACTTAATACCTGACTTGAGCACATATAACTTAGGGGTATGGGGAAATCAATGATGAAACCTGATTTGTAACTCGACAGTTCGATACCTTTACTGATCAGTCTTACGGGCTAGGCCAGCCCCGGGGTGATGATGCTGACATCACTCATCTTTACATACTACCCTTTTACTGCCTAGCGACACGTCTCGGATTCAGCCCGAAAATCTTGACCGTGATCCCGGGAACGCACGGGATACTATTGAGTTACATCGATGATTCATCAGATTGATTTCAAAGACTTGAGAGTAGATAACCCAATAGACCAGTTTAGCTTACTCACTGCACACTACCCTTCACTGCCCTGATTTATATTGCTGTTACACCTGCTTTACCATTTATGATTATACTTGCATGTCTTGTTACCCTGTTTATACTTTATTGTTTGATGTTATGACGCGCTGACGTCTGGATTTTGCATGGCCCAGATTCCTTACCTTTGCTGCAGTCCGAGCAGGAGTACTTCAGCCAGCAGGCTGAGCAGTGAGGACTCAGTTGTAGTTAGTTCTTTTTCTTTTCAGCATTTTATTCCTGATGTGAGCCCGCATTATGGGACATACATTCCAGTTATGCTTGTATTGGATCTCTTTCTTCCGCATTATTTATTCTTGACTCTTTTATTTTGGCTTATGGACATGTGCTAGATAGTTTTATTTTGTTCTTGATATCTCTACAGCCGTAATGTGACTGTGGAAGGATAATTCCTATCCACAAGTAGCATGGTTGGCTATGTCACGTGCCTACCTTAGCGTACTCTGGGAAGCAGGGCGTGACAAATACGAAATTACAAAATCCAACGGAATTGGAACAAATCCGATTTCCGATTCGGTTTTCTATAAAATTCAACTTCTCACTAATACAATCATACCTAAACTTCCTCATGTTGACTATTAAACACTAATCAAACAATTTGATCAAGTTTCGTCTGATAGCTTTTTCAATTTATCGTATTTTTCACTTAAATACCACATTGTTTCAATCCTTCATTTAATCCCATCAAACTTGCTATACATTTAAAGTAGATCACGAGATAACGACCTACCTCCTCACACACTCATATGCAACACCCCCGAGAACCTAGAATACGAGAAAATAAACATTTTCATTTAAATACCATATATTTAATAAAACCATTTCTAAAAGATTTAGTTTTGATACACATTTTAAAGAAGTACCACTTATTATGAAAATACGATAAGTTGTGGACATCGGTCGTTTATCTAAACCTGACTTTGTGGTCTCTAGGCTAGGCAAGTGAGAAAGATAACTTTAAAAGGCCCGACTTACGGTGATTCGTGAGCGAATCCCTCCTTTCCTCACTTGTACTTACCTGGCCATAATTGGCGGTGAAGAGGCGATTTGAGACATCTCACAACTTGTCGTCTGGACCAGTTAGGGATAGACTAGTTGACTTAGGAGAATCTAGAACATACAATACGGAAAATATACACTTTTACAAATAAATACCAATTACTTCATAAAACCGTTTTCTAAAGGATTTAGTATTTACAATATTTGCAAAGCGCCGCTACAACCCACTTTGGGGAATCCATTCGGATGGTGCGGTTTATCGCACATCCTCGGACTTAGTAGTGCGAGATTCAGACCTCTGCAAGGAGCATTCGGTCTCAAAAGATTTAAAATACGACATCTTAAGAAAATGAGATTTTCTAGAATATAAAATATTTATTAAAATTATTTTTGTATAAATATATGTATATTTATCATTAAAATATCTATTTTGTTATGATATAAATATTCCACTTTTTCTTTAAAAAATCACAAGAATCAATTTTACACTAAAATACCATAAATTCCACATAAATCAATATTACAAATAAAATACCTTTATTTCTAAAATTAGGATATTTTCACTAGAAATATCACAATATAAAATCAACTTTCATTACAACTCTAAAGACGAATAACGAATACTTGAGGTGTATTTTGAAAAGTATATAAAAGTATTTTTACATAAAAACCCCTCAAGTTTTATAACTTACCCTAAGGACCCTAGCAATTATAGGTTTAAGAAATAATCATGATTTCAATTTACATTTCTAATTGTCTGACTCGGGTTTGAGTCTGATTAATCTGATTTGAATATGATTCAAATCAATCTACAATCTACAAACTTCAACATGAATCCAGGAATCCAATTATCAATCTATACGACTTGACTGAACCGAACCATGGATATACATTCCATTTACATGGTTCTCCGGTTATTCCATTTACTTGATTCTACGGTTACATCCATTTACTGATATCATGGTTTCGGTCAGTCTTTCAATTATACATTCAATATAATTTACAGTACAAAACAATACAAATAAAACACTACGGGGTTTAAGGGGTAGATTGGTACGGAAGGTGTTAAAGGTGGCACGAGACGGTAAGATTAAGACACCTAACATGAATCCAATTGCCATTGTTCCGGATTGTATAACAGAGCCTTGTACTTCCATTTGCCCTGGTCTCTAGCATACTGAGACCCCTCTCGTATACACTGGCATTCTTCTGTACCAAGCTACAAACAACAGTGTTAATATAACATTACAACAATATAATACAACATTAAAAGCTACTCTCTCTCTCTTTCTTCTTTTCTACTTCTCCCTTATCTTTGGGACTTATCGAGCGATCTGTTCGCTGACGACATTCTATTTCTTTCTTCTTTGAATGTCGTCAGGTGGTTTGGACCCGACAGAGATCGAGCCATCTGCAGAAGACTTGGATCAGCTTGCTGAAAAACCAGAGCTCTAGTTTCATTGTATATTTTCCATTCAGTACTTTTCATTTCCTGTTATGCCATTGTTTAGACATCATTTTTATTTCAGTTGTATTTCCTTTTCACGCATTGTACAAAAGAATGTTAATAAATAAAAGTTGTTGTTTTTATTATACATTGCCTCTTGTGTATTTTCTTTTATATTGCTTAGTTACTCTTAGCGTATTTGCTTATGAGTAAATATGTAGCGGGCCAGTCGCGTCCTCTTCGCCGTAGAATGGGAAGCGGGGCATGACATATCCTGTTGTCTGCATAGACAAACCTGTATCTACTTGATCCTGTGTTGGCATTAGATCCAGATTTATCAATACCTGACTTGAACACATAATCTTGGAGGTAAGGGGAAATAAATAATGAAACCTGACTTGTAACTCAACAGTTCGACGCTTATACTGATCAGTTTTGGGGGTAGGCCAGTCCCGGAATGATGCTGCTGACATCATTCGACTGTACATGTTTCATGTTTGTGCTTAGCGGCACGTCTCGGATTCAACCCCAAGGGTCTGGACCGTGGTACCGGTTATGCACGGGATACTATTAAGTTACATCGACGATTCATTAAATTGATTTCAAAGACTTGAGAGTAATTAACCCAATAGTTTAGTTCAGATTACCCACAGCACGTCACATGTGCTTATACACTCCACTGTTCGATATTCGTGTTACTGTTATACCATTATTACTGTTCATACTCATGCCTGCATATCTTGTTACCTCCTGATTATATTTTATTGTTTGATATTATAACGCACTGACGTCTGGGTTTTGCATGGCCCAGATCCTCTATCTTTATCACAGGCTGACCAGGAGTACTTCAGTCGACAGGCCGAACAGTGAGGAGCAATTTGGTATTTAGTTTAGTTTAGTTTTCTTCTAGCATTTTCATTTCCTGATGTGAGCCCGTATTTGGGACGTACTTTCCAGATGTTACTGTTTATTGGACTTATTGCTTCTGCATATTATTTCTTGGCTCGTTTATTCTGGCATATGGACATGTACTACATAGTTTATTCTTTTTTTTACTGTTCTGGATATCTTATAGACAGCCGTAATGTAACTGTGGAGGGATGTTTCCTAGCCACAGGTAGTATGGTTGGCTCTGTCACGTGCCGATCTTAGCGCACTCTGAGAAGCGGGGTGTGACACTAACACTATTATTTAACCTATATATTGTAATAGCATGAGTAAGCAAGTGACAGGTTTTCACTTGCCTGACGCTGGATCGAGATGGCGACGACTCCGGCAACGGCGATGCACGACACCACAGCAACTGCTGCAAGGCAACAACAATAGTAATGGTTGGGCTTAGCTACACAACTAGGAGCTCGACTATGGCGGAGTTTGGGCTCGATGATGGCCGGGGCTGTAGTTGGTGGTGCAGCACTGAGGGGAACGGTGGCTTTGTGGTTTCTTGAAGATCGGCCGACGGTTCAATGGAGGTTGCAGAGGATTGAGGGTGTTGGTGGTGATGGAAGTGATGAGCTCGGGTTGTGGAGGAGGTGTTGGATTCTGTGGTGCAGTGGTAGGTGTTCGGAGGTTGTAGGGAGGTTGCAGTGGTGGAAATGGTGGTAGGGGGATCGCCGGCGATGAGATCAGTGAGAGGAGAAAGAGAAGATGAGAGAGAGATTGTGCGATTGAATGAAAAAGAGAGAGAGAGAGAGAGAGAGAGAGAGAGCTTGTTAGGGACGAGGAAGAGAGAGAGCCGTTGGGTTTAAAAAGTGAGGGGAGAGAGAAAAAGAGAAGGAGAAGAGTGGGAACCGGGTCGGGTGGGGTTAGGAAAATTTTAATTAGAGAGGGAAAATTATAGAAGGGAAAGAAATATATAAGAAGTAGGTAGAAAAATTAAAAGAATAATTTGGAAAAATAGAACATTAATATTTATTGAAGTACGAATATAAAGCAAAGATTCGGGTATTACATCCGTTTTTCAAACGATAACTCTTTACAAAACAAGTTTTACTTCATTTTATAAATCTCTTCTTAAAACTTCATCTCTATTTTCTTTTTTGTATTTGGTTTAGATTTCTGGTTTCGGCTTACTTAGGCTACGGTGGGGTCCGCTGGACTTACATGATCCTTGTGTCGGTCACTTGTCGTCTTGAGAAATGGCAAGTGGGGGGAAGGGGACCACCTACTGTAGAACAATAGGATCGGGTTCTCAAAACACAGAGTGAAAAAGGGTAGATCTGTATTATAAATGTAATAATTCCACTCTACAATACGGAGGCGCCTTTAGGGTGAACCATCACTTCGATTAAGCGTGCTCGGGCTAGGGAAATCCTAGGATGGATGACCTCCTGGGAAGTGTCCCCTTCTCATGTCCGGTTCGCTCCAAGAGACAAAATTGTGTGGTTTCGGTCAGAGCGAACAATACCATCGAAACAATAGGATCATGTCTTCGAAACACGGAACGAAAGATGGCGACCTTTTGGATGAACTGACACTTCGCGGCTCAAAGAACTCCGAAGTTAAGCATGCTCGGGCTAGAGAAATCTTAGGATGAGTGACGTCCTGAGAAGTGACCCTTTCTTGAGTCTGGTTCACTCTAAGGGACAAAACCATTAGAAATATTTCTTTAATAGAAAGACTTGACATTATGAGAAAAGCAATAATAATAATAATAATAATCATCATAGAAAGGATAACCAAGTCCGACGACTAGGAATGTGAACTTGAACCAGTTTATTTCTAAAGCACAATAAATCATTTCACTTTTACGGACATACAAAAACTAGTTTTAAGAGGAAAATAGAACTGAGAATGTTATCCAGCCATATCCCTGAAAATCAAGAGGGAGGGTTACTGCCCCCCCCCCTCCCCCCCTTCTCTTTCTCCTCTCTCTGTTCTCATGAAATGGCCATGAGAACATTCTCTTGGCCATTTCCCTCTAGTTTTAAATAAACAAGTTAAATTCTTAGATGGGCCGGGATAATTTTCTTTTTTGAGTTAAAAATGAGCTAGGTGCCCCCAGATTACTTTAACGAAACTACAAAACAAACAAAAGAAAAACGTGAGTGCCCAACATACAGATCCAAAATTGAACAAAGAGTGTGCCCATAGAAAAATAGAAAATAGTCACCATCAACAGATCCCAGTAGCCCAAAGTGCATCACTCCGCGTGTCCTGTATACAAGTCCTTATTGCCCACGTCGTCAAGAACCTAAGATGATACAGGAGCTCTCATCTCTGTTCCCTCCGTAAAATGAGCCTGAGCTCTTCCCCACTCTCTTCGATGTTATAATATCAAAACAAAAGCAACAATAAGTGTAAATTCATAAAAACAAAAATAAAAAATAAAAAATTCTATCAATACAAATAGATCTGAATTGAAATACTTTGTTTATAAATCATGCTCTAAATTCAGACACTGTTCGATACAAATAATATTTCTAACCAAGGATAATTGTTTCCGGGTCTAAGTGGCTTTTTTAGACCTCGCATATTTTAAAAATTGTTAACAAAAATCAATAATTAAAAGGGAAAAAAAATAAATGTTTCAAGCCCTTACGTATCCTAATTGATATGTTTTTTCTCCAAAAGCAACAGCTTCATCCTTTCTGACTATATTCATTTTAACATTATTAACTTTATTTATTCAATTACAACATTATTTATCAAATCATAACACTAGTTATCAAATCATAACATTGTTTATTAAATAATGACATAAGTTATCATAACATAATTTTATTTATTAAAGCATAACATATTATTGGCAAAACATACATAAGTAGGTGTATAAATCAAGATTTATAAATCAAGTTTAGAGAATGGGACCACAAACAATTGTCTTTTTAACTAAAATACAACACTCCGAGAAAATAATATCATCAATGCATCAACAAACAAAATCAATATACTATTTTTGACAACAAAAGTCCATAAAACAAATTTTTGCCATAAATTATATAGATGAAACAATAACTTTCATCACATATTTCGTTATCTCTCTATACAAATTACATAAATAACAGTCTATTATGATCAATTAATGGAAATAACCACATAAAAGATGACAGAAGTGCAAAGCTATCTTGGGCATTATAAACCAAACAAACATCACCGTCAGGAACAATTTCTTCTTAAACCAGGAAGGTTTGATGTTATTCACAGGAGAGGTTTCAAAACAAAATTAAGAAAATTTGCCAAAAACCAATTTAAGTTTTATGGGCAACAAATATCAAATGAAATATTATTTTGCCATAATACAAATAGATGGATTAATCACCACATCCTTATTAAAACATTGCATTATTGCTCTCATTCATTCGTAATAATACACAAATAAGACAAAAATAACACCACCTGGGGTTTCACCATCAAATATTCCTTCTCCTCAAATCTCTCTCTCAAAAAAACTCAGAGCTTTATCTCTCTAGAGATCTCAACAATGCCATTGCCAAGATCCCTAATCCCCCGCCTCCGCCTCCGTCGGCGGCGGACCCCCACCGTCCGCCTCGGCGGCCGCCGAGGGTGCCGCGCCGGCGGCAGGTTAATCGCCGGATTCCTCCGCCGCCTCCGTCTCAGATTCCTGATCTCTCGGTATCTCAAGGCGATGAAAAAGATAAAGAATTGCTACTCGGATTTGATGAAGGACATTGCCGATGGAGCTGCGCTGATGGAGGGGACGCAGGCGAAGATGCTGGTGGATTCTTACTTCCCTGCGCCCATCATGCCTCTCAGCTATCTCAAATAATTGTTGAAAAAAAAAAGTTGTTAGGGTTTCTGTGAGTGGATCTAGGTTTTTTCCTTCATTTTTTTCCTTTTTGGCAAAATTTCAAACAGCTTTTATTTCTTGCAATTAAGTGTATTGAAATAAAGCGATTTGGTTTATTTTTCTTTTGGTTTTTTTATACCTTGTTTCTTAATATAGCACATCACATGTTCTATTTGTTTTGAAAATCTTTTTTTTTAATTATATATTTATGGTTTTATTGAAAATAAAAACATGATCATATTATGGCATCTTCTATAGAACTCTCATCTTCATCTTATCATTCTGTATTTAATTCTTTAAAAACCGAGCAAAGAATAAAGAAAATGTTAATGTTATATACTGGTCAAAAAGTCATCTTTACACAATTGTTTGATCACCAATATAATTCGTCTTGATTTTTTTTAATTACTAATAGGCCTTAACCTAATGCACGCGGGGTTTAAACTCAAAGCTCCCGCTCATTTTACTACTTAGCTATAATGGCAATCTCAATTTATGCCCAGTTATAACTGTATTATTAAAGGGTCTAGAAACACAAACATATCATGTAATCATTAATAAATTACATGGCTTGTGGTCGACTGCAGCCTCTATAGCTACCATCGCAAGAACCTGCCTATGATGGATCATCCAGAGGAACCCTCCAACCCCTTCGCCTCCAACCCTGATTATAACCCCATTTACCGCTGCGGAGAGACGGCAACATATGACTCATCATTAATCAACACTCTTTAGGCATTGAATTATTTTCCCTAAAGAGACTACTCATATTTAGAGCACAATTTTGCATACTAACTTATAAGATTAATATGCCAACAAAACTTTTTTATATTGCATTAATATGACTCCCAGTACTACTTTAGCTAGTGTATAATATGCATAAAAACAAATTAGTTAGAATGCATCAATCTAGAAACAATGTTAATATACGCTTTCTTAGAGAAACAATATTATTTTTGTAGGTGCGAGCATAGGGGTTAGGCTTGTTTGTTAGGTGCCTCATACGGTATATTTAGGCATAACCCCCAATTCAACACCTACGCATGCGAGCTCCAATTATATATTCTTATCTTACTTGCTAAGTAAAGTACCATTCAAAACATATATAGTTGATTATATCCTGTAAACTGTGTTTGAGTGTCTGCCTTTGTCACCTCCAATAAGAATTGCTTCACTTGGTTTTCTTCTAGGTTTTATAAATAGTGATTATCTATTTGCATGCAGTAGAAAAGAGAGAAGCATAAGTTCTAGAATATAAAAACATTGTAGTACTCATCATAGCATCGGAATCAAGCTTGGACATTGACCGGGATTTAAAAATGGTTTATGAGTGATTCAGATTATTCAAAATTCTACAGAATACGGGAGAAATAGGCTTTTATGTTGTAGCCAGCACAATGTATAACAATTAACTTTTCAGTGGCTATTTTCCATTAAAACAAAGTTTGACTGTGAAAAACTTGATAATTAGGACTAATAGTGCATATTTATACAGGCTTCTAAAAGCTGTTGAAAGGAACTAACCAAAGGTGAAAGTAAAAGTATATCCTTTTCCTTTTTTTGATAATCAAAGGTATATATAAACCTTTGTTTGATTTCTAGTATTGTATAAAACGCTAATCATTGAGGACTTTATTCTTTTTTATTTTCTCTCTCTGTCTCTCTCTCTGAGGTATATCATATGATATGATTGTAGCCTTCTAGGCTCCGTAATAATGTTTATCATATGTTATATTAATAATATACCACACCAAAAAGCATCAACACATGCAAGCATTGGGTTTTTTTTGAAATAGGGTGATTTTGATTTAAAATTATTAAAATGAAGGGTTTGAATTTAAATTGTAAAAATAGGGCGGTTTCTTGCCCCCACCCCCCACCCTAGTATAGGGGACGGGTTCCTCCTATATAAATATAGAATTTTAAATTAAAATTTGAATAAAAACTTAATAAAATAAATAAACGGAAAAATGAAAAAAAAAATTAAATAAAATAATAAAATTTTATTATATGAATGTGGTGTACAAAATGAATCCGTCAAATTTACAATACAAAAAAATCCTATCTGTTTGTAAAATGTAAATTCTATCTCGACGGTCAAATTTATAATAACAAAATGAATCCTTCAAATTTATAATACAAAAAAAATCTTCCGGTGCACTTGTCACGATCTCGAAGGTCCCACCCCTGATGACTGTCCTGGACATCTGGTCTTATAATGGCCTGGTTGTTTGCATAGGCTACATCTGGCGTGCCTTTGCTGAGGATCAGCATCCATTGTCATTCAATCTCGACGCACCTTAGGTCTTCCGGGCCCTATATTTTTTCCAGTGGTAATACAGTCGGTGTTTGTCTGTTCCAAGTATAATAGTGCCAATAGCGACTGTCCGATATAGGATAAAATTTTGGATCGTATACGCTTTGGTAATTGGAAACTGTATAGTAATGGGAAGCAAAATTGTGATGTGAGTTATGTATGCTGCTCGCAGCAGCAATTGCGTGGGCACAAGGTAAATGTTGTTGCTAGAAAACACCGCATGTACACGAAGAGAGCCATTCATCTCTAAAGTTCACGGTATATTGATTCCCATTACTCACCGTTACTTGAAACTCCGCTGTGTCAAACCTTTCTGATATGTAGTATTGTGCTCTGCGCTCTCTTTTCCGGAATATATCTTCGTAATACGCGGTGAGCGGAGTCTCCATCGCCAAGGACTTTTCTCTTCTTTGCACAAAGTAAGTATTCACCCGGAAAAAGGTTCGAACAATCAACCCCTGCATCGGTAAGTCTCTAACACCTTTAAGGACCCCGTTGAAACTTTCAGACATATTAGTGGTCATTAGTAGATATCTGCATCCATTATCATGTGCTTGTGACCTCATGCGTACTGGATACTCATCTTACCACGCTTTCGCGGCTTGACTCATCTTCCCAATTTTCGTCATGTACATGTCATGAACATTAGGGTTAGGCGTTTCACCGGCTTTGTACATAAGTTTATGTAGATCTGAATTTTTAAATTTTCTATCAAAATTTTGCCTGAAGTGTCGTAGGCAAAACCTATGTGGGGTCGTCGGAAATACAGATCTCATTACAGCTAGTATTCCTAGATGTCTATCAGATATGATGCATAAATCTGTTTTATCAATAACAGATGGGATACTTTTAAGTTGACGGAAAAACCATGACCAGGATGATGTATTTTTACCCTCGACAATAGAAAATCCCAATGGAAATATACCGTTATTAGCATCAACACCTGTAGCAATTAACATGCAGCCGCTGTACTTACCGTATAGATACGTCCCATCAACGCACAATACCGGCCGACGGTGTGGGAAACCAGCCGCACATGGAGCAAAGCACTAGAAAATTCTTTGAAACTTGACAGAGCCATCGACATCTGTTTCTATAGTTTTTAACCGGTATATGGTCCCCGGATTTGATACTTTCATGGCTTCCATAAAAGGGACTGGTGAGTTGTACGAGCTTTCCCAGTCCCTAAATATCTTGCATAAAGCCTTTCTACGAGCATCTCATGCCTTCATATACGAAATCTGAATTTTGTGCTCTCCGCTAACGTAGAGCCGTATCTCTCGGGGAGTCATCGCCACATCTGTACGGATTAGTGGCATGATTAGTGAGCAAATGTAAGATGAAGTGCAATTCCGGTGATCTTGTAACATAATAGAATTGATGCAAGTATGTTCTTGGTTGTATTTCGTGACCTTCCAAGTTTTGGCTCTTTTGGAACAACATGCATGTAATCTCCACTTACATTTAGGAGCTTTCGTACATACCATGGTATAGTACATCTTATTTGACTCTTCGGTTTTAAATGTAACGTTTTGCTGAATAGCCCACGACTTCAGCTTACAAATAAGATCTACTTTTTCCTGAAACAAATCCCCGACACTGACGCAATCTTCGCTTGCTACTGTCGCTTCCAAATAGGGTGTCGTTTTTACTTCTGTCACGGCTAAGTCTACCCAACTATCATCTTCCAGCGGATCGAGGCCGGGATCTTCTAGTTCGACAAAATCATTATTTGCAATCATACCATCAAACAATGCTACCTCATTCAATCCAGCGGCATATTCCACGCTATCCTCCCCTTGATGACCTTCACCGGTTTCATCATCATCGCTGCCACACATATCAATGTCACCCGTAGCAACATAAGGCTCGGGTGCAATATATGATGGTTGTGGTCGGTGTAATGTGGATGGTTCGGGGTGAGAAGACCGGAAAGATGTGGACGGACATGCTTGAAATGCACTACTTGGATCGTGTTGGAATAATGCGGAGGTATGGGAAAATCTGCATTTAGTATATAAATTGTTATTATACTATTATTCCTTAATATTTTCTTAAATAAATCACCACTTGTTTCAGATTTATTTACCTGTGGAAGGTTGTGTATGGTAATCTTTGTTGTTCTTCTGGGGTGCATGTAACTGTAGCAGTCGATTGGGAGAACCTGTATTCAATATATAAAACATATTAGTATTTTGGTATTACTAAAATGTTTGAATGTGGATTTATAAAATGTTTACCCTTGAGTTTGAAGGTTTGAATAATGTTGTGTATAGTCATATCCACCGAGACTGACGGTATCATCGTTAACCATGTGACCGTATCCCCAGGAACTACCTCCAGCATTACCATCAAAATTACCCGTTGGAGGGACATCTGATACTTCCAATTGTTCCTTCTAAACCAAAAGTTCAAAAGAATGCTGGGTGTTTGACAGACCGAAATTTATCATCGAAAATATTGATGCATCGTCTATAATTTCAACCAATGTATTTCCACTAAATATAGGCCATATATAACTTAACTTAAGCCTAATTTCACGGGGATCGTATTTCGTGATTTTGAACACTTTATTCTCGATTTCATTATAAGTCGTTGATGGTTCTAATCGCATGATTCTTGCGGACCCGCCCATATACTCGGGACCTTGTGCACTTGTGATAATCCGGCCATCGTATTTACATACAACAAATAAACTTGAACTTGTCATAATCTGCATCAAACAATATCAAGCCAACGATAAAAAAAGCGTTATCAATTTCATACAATCACAGTCAAAACATGCACACTCATACCTAGAGCTATGGTCTTCAAAGTCCACTAGACTGCTCTTAACTGTTCCAAATTGACAAGTTGTGAGATAACCCTCAAATCGTCTCTTCACTGCCAATTATGGCCAGGTAAGCACAAATGAGGAAAGGAGGGTTCCGCTCACGAATCACCGTGAGACGGGCCTTTTAAAATTACATTTCTCACTTGTCTAGCCTAGGCACCACAAAGTCAAGTTTAGATAAACGATCGAATGCCCACAACCTTCCTCTGTCCTATTGAGCACGACAGTTCTTAGTTGACTGAGTCTAGATATTTTTTTTAATAAGCTCAAGGGTAATGCGTATACTTTTAGTGATTTTTGGGGTCTTAGGAAGGGTGATGAAATCCCCACCCAATCTGAATTGGTGTTATAGCCCCTTAAAGTCCGTATTATTTATGCAAAACAGTAACAAACATAAATCAAATACACTTACAAACAACTTATTGAGCGGCGGCGCAAAGAATCTTGCACAAAAACAGTTTTATTGGAGAGAGGAAGAGAGTTTGTGCAAAGAAGAAACTTGCAATAAGCTTGCATTGACTTATATATATTCAGTTTTACGAACTATATTTTTTATGTTGTGTTAAAACAACCATTTTATAATACAAAATAATAAATATCAAACTGAACAAAATATTAGTACATATAGAAAATATAATTCATAAGACTAACAACCTTGCGCCCTGTTAAATGTAATTGGATTCCATTATAGAGAACAAAAATTGTTTAGGTAAAATTTTGTTATCATAAATCATATATACGAGAAGAAGAATCATTTCGAGGCAAAAATTGATTTTTCAAATCTATACATGTTTTTTATTTCAATTTAATACTTGCTAAAAATATAATTAGAAAAGTCGTTAGGTAAACATTTTTCGATTACATTTAAGTTACAAACACACTTACACTTTTGTGCAAGTGCATATTTGTTGATTACAACATACGAATTTTAAGCATATATGAAAAATCTTTAATAGTGATATTTGAGTTAGAAGTCATTGCTATGAATAGGAATTAAAATTACTAGTACTTCCATTTCCAAATTGTAATTATAAAGTGAAAAAATAATGAATAATAATTAAATGTTAACTGAAATTAAGATAATAGTAATGTTTAGAAAAAAAAAATTTAAAAATGAACCTTCAAATTTCTTCCATGTGCTTGTTTTGGTCTCTTCTTCCTGTTTAGAGCCCCTAAACCTTGGTTTGGTCACTGAATTTGCTCCAGAAATTTACAGCAAGCCGTGGTTCCGTCTTGATCCTATCCAGCAGCTCCTCACGACTATGGTACTGAACTTGATTTTCTTCCTAAACTCCACACTTGCACAAAATAAGGGTAAATGGAGAGTTGTTGTTTCTTCATAAACTCCACGCTTGCACAAAATAAGGGTAAATGGAGAGTTACCGTATAGTAGAGAGCTATTTATAGTAACACCGCATTTAATTAATAATATGAGGACGGGTTCCTGAAACACGCCCTCATTTAATTATTGAAGAGGGCGGGTTCTAACGCGTATAATACAAAAGACACAAAATAATGTGACAAGACACAAAATGATGTGACAAGACACTATAATACGGGAATCCAACAAATATGAGGGCGGGTTCCTAGAACACGCCCTCATTTAATTATTGAAGAGAGCGGGTTCTAATAACCCGACCTCTTCGTTCAATAAAAATACAAAACAATAACAAAATGATGTGACAAGACACAAAATGATGTGAAATGATGTGACAAGACACTATAATACGGGAATCCAACAAATATGAGGGCGGGTTCCTGGAACACGCCCTCATTTAATTATTGAAGAGGGAGGGTTAGAACCCGCCCTCTTTCATAAAAATAAACTAATGTGACAACAATACTAAAAAAATAAAAAACTGATGTAACAACACTAATCGTTGAAGAGGGCGGGTTCCTGGAACCCGTTCTCCTTTCCCTATAAAACCCCGCCCTCCTCTTCAGTGTGGTTTTCGTCAAATTAACTCTTTCGTCAAATTAACTCTGTCCAAAGTCCCTTCTCATATCTAAAATCGTCTCAATGGAGAATCAACCATTCGACAAATCTCTGCTCGTTGGTCAAAACGAACACTGATCTTTTAATATATTACACGGAGAGGAAAGATTCAAAACTTATTAAATTTTTTTTAATTACCCCTTTCTTTTAATTCTAATAGTTGAAAATAACATTATTTAATTTTGCAGGATGGAGTTAATCTCACCGTCGTCACCCATAGTTCTGACAAGTGGATAGTTACCGACCAGCGAATAACCGAGCGGATTCGAAGGGCCGGATTTTATGAAGCTTCATTGCTTCGTCATATCCAAATCGACCACGCCCTCGTTACCTCTCTAATTGGGCGGTGGAGAAAAGAGACCCACACTTTTCATCTAAGATGGGATGAGGCCACTATCACACTCTAGGATATTGGCCTCTTACTCGGTTTACGGGTCAATGAGCTTGGATTGGTCGGAGGAAAAATTGTTGGTCCAGATACCGACCACCCATACTGGGATACATATGCCGAGTCTGCTCTCGGACAGGTAAAAAAATTCATTTTGTTTCCCCTCTTTAGTGTACCTATTGCATGTTGTACATTATTTCTAGCTTTAATATTTCACAAAAAATGCTAATATCAGGCACCAGGAGGCTACAGTAAGGGGTATAAGATCAGTTTAAACTGGCTAAAATATACATTTACTAATATCCCTGATGAAGCCACCGATGAAGTCTTGGATAGACATGCACGTACCTACATTCTATACATGATCGGTTATTAGTTGATGCCGGACCAATCGGCAATGCGTGTCCATCCGTTATACCTTGGCTTCCTTACGGACTTTGATATGTGTGACCAATATGCTTGGGGAGCAGGGGTCCTGGCCTTTCTTTACAAGGAACTCGATAAGGCATGTGCTCCAACGAAGAATAAAATTTGTGTATGCATTACATTACTTCAGGTAAATTCCTTATTTTTCACAGCTAGAAATTTGCAAAATTGTAATATTGGTTCTCTCTCTTATCATCTGACACTTTATTTATAGATTTGGTCATGGGAGCATATGTGTATGGGAAGACCGGATCGAGTTAAAATAACTGCCTTGGATACCCCTGGAAAGCCGCTCGGCTCTTGGTGGAATGACAAGAAAGCGTATAAGGCTCCTCGTCGAGTACTTAGGTACATAGAGATGAGTTGGATCGCATGGAGGCGACTCAGGTAACCATAACTAAGGTAATTAAGTTTGTTTTAAAATTTTGAAATACCTTCATCATAATTTTTGTACTATGTTATTTCCGCAGTTCACGTGGACGCCTTATACAGCAGATCGTCTGTAAAGATTACCCGACATCTGTATCGAAGGAGAGCCGGTTTGGAGGGCTCGATACCCACTCCTCTGCATTAATATCATTGTCATGCACCTCCCGGACCGGGTGTTGCGACAGTTTAATAGATCGCAACATATTCCTGTCCCGCCGCCTTCGGCTATGACAATAAAGGGAGACATGCGAGGAGGAAAGGCGGAGCGTGATTGGAGGGAATATTATCATCAATATTTGCTGAGATGGGAGGATAGGCAGCGTAATATTGCCTTACAGCAAATAGGTGACCAAACAGCCACCGACGCTACCGAAGCATATCTACAGTGGTATAAGCGTGTCACCATAAGATATCTTTCTGCTCCCCCTAACGACTTCCCAAACATCGCGCAGTACGAGCCTAGAGGCCACATGGAACGAGATTTGATAAGTTGAATTCTTTATATTATATTACTTTTTAACATCCGGCGGTATGAGTAAATACTTATTTCTTATTTCTAATATAACGACAGGCTCGTGGGTTGCATCTTATACAAACAATGGTGCAGGATCCATACCCGACTGATGCTGGTCCGGAGACTCAGACTCTATTTTCAAGTGCAGACCAATTAATTGGTGGTGTATTCGGTTCATATAATATTCTTCCACATTTATCGCCGGCACCAGAGCAGCAGTATGAGCCGGCACCGGAGCAGCAGTATGAACCGGCATCAGAGCCGCAGCATGAGCCGGCACCAGAGCCGCAGTATCACGGAGATCCAGCGCAGCAGGATCAGTGGTTTGGATCACCATACCGTCAGCAGCAACCCTGGCATACCGGACAAGCGCAACAATCGGAGGAACAACAGTTTTGGGGGACCGGTTTTGCGCAACAACACCAGTCTTGGGGGTCAGGTTTTGCAGAACAGCCGTCTTGGGGGTCAGGTTTTGCGCAACAACAGCAACCTTGGGGGTCAGGATTTGCGCAGCCATAGGACCCAGGTTTTGTGCAACAACAGCCGCATGAAACCGGGACAGGTTCTTCGCTACAACTTCCCAGTTGGGAGACGGATTTTTCGTCCTACGTACAGTTGTTGGGAGGCAGCACATATCCGACACCTGTCCCACATTCAGGATTTGCGGAACAACAGCTTGTCCAAGACGCTGCTGAAGACGAAGCTGAAGCCGAAGCAGAAGAGCAGAGCCGCCGCCGCCATCTATCCAAGAAACGGGTGGATCATCCAGTCATCCCAAGAGGCATAGACTTATGTCAAGGCTCCTCGGATTTCATAAGGGAAAGGGAAAAGGAAAACGATAGTTATTTACATTTTACAATCAGATAGGATTTTTTTTATTGTAAATTTGACGGATTCATTTTGATATTATAAATTTGACCGTCGAGATAGAATTTACATTTTACAAACAGATAGGATTTTTTTGTATTGTAAATTTGACGGATTCATTTTGTACACCATATTCATATAATAAAATTCAAACCACCCCCCATAATAATTTTAAATCAAAACCACTCTGTTTCAAAAAGAAAAACCTGCAAGCATTTTGTAACCTTGAAGCAATGTGTTTCAAAGATGCATGTCACTCTCATAAAGAGTAGGTATTCTCTCTCTGAGCCATCAATTTCCACACAACCATTTACTTTGTATGTTCAATTCAATTTGTGTAGAACACACTTGCCTTGCTCAACTTTTAGAAGCTGTTCTGCTACATTTTCCACACTGAAAAGGGATTCTTCCAACTGCTCTCAACAAACACTTCCAGTTATATTGTCAAGGCTCTCTTTAATTTGTTTCCCCATCTGCCAACCATTCGAACATTGAACAAGAGATGTCCTTACTCCATAAGTTTCCTTGTACATAAACTTATTTTAAAGGAAAAAAAACCATATATCTCTCAATGCTCACCATCATGTCTCAAGTTTGGATGCAATTTTAAGATGACATCACACCAATCCAATTTTAAATCCTGTGGGCTATAGATATATATCGCAATGCAAAAGCCCATTTTTTCTGCACGCAAAAAAATGCCGGACTTGGCTATAAGAAAATATATCAGTTGAACATCATATAACGATTTAAAAGTTTGGTGCATAGACAGAAGCCATTTAATCAATTTCTTACTATAGCAAACCGGTTCTAGCCTTATTAGACGAGCGTTCCAAATCGTATAGGGATTAAGAAAATACAACAGGTACATAAAAGAGTACTACATTACCGTATATATACAAACATATATATATATATATGTCTCAGACCTCATAACGACTTCGCAGAGCAACAAATAATTTAAAAATGGTATCATTGCTTTCAAAGCAATGATGACTTGAAGAACCTCCCTACTCCAGTAGTTCCCTCATATAGCAACTGCCCAACATATAAAAGGCCTTGTTTTCCAAGTGAAAACACAAGAAGAAGAACAAGAGATATATTTGAGCCAAACAATGAGTGGATCATCTGAGCTCAAGCCTATCATTAGCAAGGCTTTCTGCTCTCCTACCTCAACAACTCTAATGGTTAGAAAGAGGCCCCATGTTGTGCATGGTGGTGGCTTTGTGGTCACTAACTGTTCTTCCTCAACCACGGTTTTCACCGTTGATGGCTGTGGAGTCATTGGCACCAAAGGGGAGCTGATCATAAGGGATGAAGACGGAGCTTCGATCCTCCGAATTCAGAAGAAGGTGAATTCACTCAATTAGAATTATGTACATTCTGTTCTTATCTAGATTTAGGTCAAGTTCCGGAAAGCCCCATCATCGGCCGTTTCAGTTAAATACCATATACTTTCTAAATAGCAATTAAAAACGATACGATGAACTAAGCATTTTTCAAATAGCAATTAAATGCATTGTTTAGGTGTATAAAGGTAAATCGGCTAAAGGTAAATCGGCATATGATATTAAACAGAGAAATGCTGTAATCTCATGGTATTTATTTGTAAAATCCAATTTATTCATATTTATTTGAAAACACAAAGTTCATGGTATTTATTTGCAACTTACCAAGCATATGCTAATCTATTTGAGAATGCTGAAAGTCATGAATCAATTAGTGATATATCATAGCCTTGATCTAGCATGCTCTGATAACATTCATGCAGCGTGTTTAACGTTTACTAAGTCGATATTTGCACAAATTTAGGGTGGTGCAGTCCAAATTATGAGCAGCCGCAGCCAATGGAAAGGGTACATTACGGACGACGACGACGACGACGGACCGAACAAGTTGGTTTTCACCCTGAAAGAGCCAAGGAAATGCATATCAAGAAATGACGTGACTAGAGTTTGTATTGAGCCCAAGGCCCTTAACAAGCACAAGGGCTGGGACTTTGAGGTTCATGGATCCTTTGTTGCTCGAGCTTGCACCATCAATGATTTCAGAAGCAATGTTGTGGCACAGGTAAATTTGATATATTTTTAGCTCAAAACATTATTTTTCGGTCCTAATTTTGAAATTTTAATACTTTGTCTCCAAATTTTGATATTTCAAATCTTCTCTCTTCTCCGGGAAATTTTTTGAAAACATATCTGTCCATTAATTTAAGGCATATAGAGAAATAAATTTTTCTTGAGCTTAAATTGCCGGGTGCCAATCCCGCACTCCTCCAAGGAAGGAAAGTGCCATACCAATTGATCTATTGATTTGTGGACTTTCTATATGAATTGTGCTTTTTTTCCTGGGGTGAAGCCTTTTGGAAATCGGATCGGCGAGCTCTCATTTGGAGAGAAAAGTTTCACCACAGCAGCTATGATTTATTGGTATATATTTTTAAAAGAAATATTGCAAATAATTTATTTGGAATTGTAGGTAAGTGAAAAAATGGGCAGCAAAGAATTCTATCAAGTATTGGTGCAGCCTGGATACGATAAAGCCTTTGTTGTTGGAGTGATTGCAGTTCTTGATTACATGAATGGAGAGTCCACAAGGTGTTAATATATGGGGAAAAAAGAATATATATTATTAGGCTTCATGTATTCCTTTTAATTGTGTAATTTTATCTTAAGTTATTAGGTGCAAATGATGTCTTATTTGGAGAAAAATGTTGGTTCAATTGTTTAATGATATAAGCAGTGAACTACCAACTCTTAACTATGATCAACCTATATTTGGAAATATATAATTATTAATTTCTGTAAATTTCATTTTAGCAATTAGTATAATGTTTTAAATTTCTCTTATTTTTATTGCTCTGTCTATTTTATGGATCTATCAAAATTCGTAACCTTAAAAGTGGCTAAAATTTGTCTCAAATATTTATTTTCGGGCATGCACGATACATAATAAAACTTTTCCTATATTCAACTCCCAAAACTTTCGTATTTCTAAAGAAGACATCTAAAACTTCATAATTTTAAATAAGACATTCGAATCCTTTAACTTGTCTAAAAATGACCCCCATCGGTTAAATAGTTATTGATTTGCCTAATTAAACCGCTAAATTACTGATCTACCCTTAACAACCTAATCAACTCTCAACACATCCTTATTTGGTATATTTGGTCCTCTGCAGAAAAAATAACCATTTTTAATTTATGAAGACAGATTCCAAATGGTTTAAGAGAAGGACCATTAGAATCATAATTATAGATGGGTGCAATTCTAATGGGTGGTTGGATTTTGGAATTTGAAAAGAAAAAGAAGAATGGTGTTGATGGAGTATGGAAGATGAAGTTAAGGATAAAATAGTCATTTTAAATGGAATTTAAATGGAAAACCAATCATGGGGACCAATTTAGACAACTTATATGATTTGGAGGTCTTATTTAGAAATATGATGTTTTGGAGGTCTTATTAGAAATATGAAAGTTTTAGGGTTGAATATAGAAAGACAAAATATAAAACTAATCGCATCAAAGGATAGTTTAAAGTATTACAATAATGGCATTTATTTAAGGCTTAATTTCAAAGATCCGCCAGCTACTTTGGTTCAGTCGGTAAAAACTAACAAATACTCTTAAAATTACGAAAAACTATCACAAAACTTTCAAAAACTACAGAAGACTTGTTGTAAAAATAAAATATATATTATATATAGGATTATTTGGTTTGGAGATAAGATGGTGGAGAGACAAAACTTGATTGTCTGAGTCGAGAATCACTATATCCTTAAGATAATATTTGCACCATATACTGTAACGAGTTATAGCAAATTTGTCTCCTAAGATAAAATATGCTCCAGAATAATTCTGTTGTTAAGTATTTATTTGCAGAAAAAATTACTTAACCAGAATTACACTAAAACACAAAAAAGAACATAAGAGAAAAAGAGAGTGAGATGATGAAATTCTCTTGGAATTGTTATACTGGAGAGTAAGCAGGACCTTCTATTTATAAATCTTGGATTATCCTTTTGGACTTGAATCAAAAGGCACATCCGGTGCCCTTTCGGTTCGAATCGGATCTGATTGTATCTTTTCGTTTGAATCCGCAACTATTCAGATGCTCGCACCCGTTGGTTCAAACCGAACCTGTCACATCCGCACATAGAATGAACTGTTGCGACCATTTGAGTCCAAACTCCTCATTCTCTCCCATATTTTTTAACCATTAGGTTATACAAGCCTTGTTGAAAGAAACATCTAATATATAACTATATACTATATAAATTAAATGTTTAGAAATTTAGAAAATTCCAACAATTCCCGCCCCCCTCCCCCACCACCATTTTCTAAATTATTTAAGTTTCTTAAATAATCTTTTTGTGTTCTTTGGTAGACTATACATCAATAAAAATAGCCGTAACTTTGAATCTTTACGTAGTTTAACCATATCAAGGTTTATCATGATATAGAGTAGCCATAGGTTTGAATAAAGGACCATTTAGTGGCAAACTGGACATAGTAAATATATAGTTTACCCAATGTATGTTCTTTTAAAAAACCCACACAATTAATGGTATTGTGCACTATCTTAGGTTTCATAAGTGTCTTTAAAGACAAGCGTTCAATTTTTGTAGAAGCGGCCTCACTTCCCACACTTATATAGGTGAATCAAAAATAAATCCACTTGTATGATCTGGATGTTGCATAGATTCATTAAGGAAATATTTTCTAATCTCTGTTATTCTCCATACAAGCATGCACTTTTCTTGAGATGGTCTTGGTAATTAGTTATTTCCAAGAATGTGAGTGCATAACTAGTTACAACTACATGTGATTTTCCATTGAACCATAAGACTAGATGTTACTCTAGTGAATGGTTGGGTTCCACACATAGGATACCTTTTATTCTAAAAGCTTTAAACCCATCTCTCTGAAAGTATTCCATATTACATCCCTGCCTAGGCCTTTTGTGAAAGGATCCGCCAAATTTCCCTTTGACTTTACATAGTTAATAGTCACAATTTCTTTTTCAATTTGTTCCCTTATATAACTATGTCTTATATTTATATGTCTTGACTTTCTATTATACACCTTATTATATATGCTCGTGATAATGCAGCCTCATTATCATATGAGATCAAAATAGCCACCACGCCCCACTACCTAAAATACGGAATACAAGGGTGACTAGGTCTGCCGTGCTCCTACAGTCAAAGAATAATCATGTCGTAGTCACACTTTGGTTTCTAGCAGTACATGGTAAGCAGTAAATACAACACTAATAAAGAGAAATACAGTCACTAAATCTATCATAAGTAAATGGATCAGAGTACAACGGGTACCAGCAAAAGAAATAGCTAACCAGATAATGATGAAGGAAAGATGGCGCTGACGTCGCTGATCTAGATCTTCGCAATATCCTCGAAGAGGGTAGGTCCTGATCTGGGTTAAGTCCACTGTCCTCTCTGAATATGCACACCCAGGTCGCCAGGGCGATAAAATATAGCAGTATAACGATACATAGTATGATACAGCAACAATAAATATGGACTAGGAATTATAAACGATAACACGAAAATATGAAACAGTACGAACAGATGGGCAATATAACATAGGTATCATGACAATATATCAAAGGTCTGGCACTTCTATTCTAACGTGTTTGTAGTTCAATAATGAACGTATGTATTTATACGAGAGTGATCCGATATAAACGCCACGGACCAATGACATATTTAGTATAAGGCCCCGTCAAACCCCACGAGACAACATCATATGAAATTCATGTTAGACGAGTTTTAAATGGACTCTCATGCCACGACAAGAATTCATTACCCAACTACCCCTTATCCCCGGTTAAAGTCGTGTTCATATATCGAATTGGTTGTGTACAAGTACGTATCAATTTCATTGTTCAATTACGCTTTCACTATTATCACTTTCGCCACTTTCACTAACGTACTTGTCACACTCAATCGATACCATTTATCACTTGACAATGCGCTATAATCACTAGAATGTTAATGCAAATGATTACAAATCACTAAGAGTATAACAGTCGCGCAATATGATAGAAATACAGTAAAATGGAATACAAGTAAAATGTGGGCAGCCATTGTCATATAACTTGCAAAATTCACTATAAATCACACATCAAGAATTGAGAAAAATAATATAAAAGGAAATATATTTGATTATCTAAGCGGTAAAATTAATTTCATGTCAATAGGCATTCAGGTTAAAGATTTATCATCAGTTTAAATCAACGATTAGTTGCTGAAATTCCAGTTTCAGAACTGAAAGTCTAACTTCACACGCAGTTTACTACGAATTTTATTTAGATTCAGGTGTTTCTCCAGTTGAATAAAACCTAGATCTATCTGTTGGGTTTCTAACTCATCAAGTGGATTAGTAATAGGCTCTGTGTATTAGGAGATATGTTTAGTTTAGTGTAAAGCTGTATAAACTGTCACTGCAGAAAACTACATGATACGTTGATGATCTAAAATATATTTAAAATATCAAATGCAGTAAAATTTAATGAGACCAGAACCATAAGTTAGCTAGCTTAATTATCTAAGAGATGATGTAGGACTCCGCATATTTTCAGATTTATATAGGGATGTACAGATGTTTACAAACATGCGTTAATGTAAAATACTGCTCTGGATTGCAGTCCAGAGCCGTATTTCTCTCACGTTCTAATAGAATAACCTGGCCGTATTAAATAAATATTTACAGGGGGTTAAATTTTATCGAGCTGGCTTAGATATTAGTCCTAGAACAATATGTTTCGATTTGTATTTAATTTACAATGAATTTAATAAAGCAACGAGTAGAGTAATTTCCAGATTTAACGACGCCTATTCGGGGTATCATTTCATGATATAAACGTCAATCTTTTATGTCTAAATTCTACAAGATATCATTTAACAAGGAATTGAAACTAAATATGAGAGATAGTGGTATTTTCAGTAAGGTTTTGATACACATGTCTGTTGAGGTCAAAAATTACACTCCAGTTGACCAAGTCAAAGTCAACCCCAAGTAAACGAGCCCGAGCCCAGGTCAAGTGGGCCCATACCTAAGTCGAGCCCCATGGCCAGCCTCCCCCATGTCAATATGAAAATTATGTAATAAATAATTTTGATGTAATTTTTATGAATAAATGTAAGAAAAATGGACATAAAACCAAATTTTTGTAAAGCCCATGACTCATGTGCAAAAGAAATGAGCACACGAGGCATGAGATGGGCAAAATGCCATTTTGTAAAGCCCAAGGGACTACATGTAAATTTGTAAGACTATATGAGGCAACATGATAATGAAAGAAAATACAGTAATTGATTCCCCTCAAAAGCTGGTTTCTGTACCTCCTTCTCCTTACTCAAAGTTCTAAACCTTATTTCTTTTTTTAAATTAAATCAAGAGTTTAACTCTTCTTTTTCCTAAAGGAAACAGTTTTTCACCATAAAACCCTTAAAGGGGAGCTCGGATCTTCCATAAAATTCCCAAAAGGTGAGATTTTTAAATCTCACCCCCTTTTCTCCAAGATCCAGCCAACAGAGAGGAGGAAGAAGAAAACCCAACTCCAAAAACCCCACTTCGGGAAGATCCAAGGCTCAAAGAAAACCCATGGCTCAAAGGAGAAGAAAGGGGTCCCCTTTCATCATCTCTGAAAATCTCTTACGAGTTTAACTCCATAAATAAATAAATATATATATATAATAATAATAATAATAATAATAATAATAAATTTTTCTTTTTAGGAGTTCAACTCCAAAATTCAATTGAGAGTACAACTCCCGGTGCAGGGCTAAGCCCCTTCATCCCTCTTTTAGGAGTTTAATTCCAAAAGTCAATTGGGAGTACAACTCCCAGTACAAGGGCTAAGTCTCTTTTTTCCGCAGGCGCCTAGCGCCCACGTGCCGGGCGCGTGAGGCGCTGGATGTGCCGGGCACATGTGGCGTCTAGTGCCCAACGCCCGCGTGTCGGGCACGTGAGGCGCTGATGCCCACGCTTCCCTTGGATACTATTTACCTTTTTTTATATATATACACACTCCACAACACTTTCCCCGTTAGAAAAAAATTTCTAACGGGGCGCTGCCCCGCACCCCCCAAGGAGGCTGCTAGCCCCCTTGATCCCTGCCCGCTATCCGGGTAACGGGACACCCGTAAACTCTGTGAGGCCTTCCTGATATCCAAAACCCTTAAAAACACAACACGCGCACACTGAACGTTGAGTTCGCATGACCAATTTGACCCGTCAATCGGAGGTTCCCTCGCTCTAAAAGCGATGGGTAATTAACGACAGCTTAGTCCGCGGCTGCCGGAGATTCGGATCCCCACAATCAATAAACCCCGGCCTATCCTGGGTAAGGGGAATCTATAATGCTTTCGACAAGCGACGCATATTCTCATCTCAATGGGGTGACGAAAAACACCCTACAGATTCTGGCACGCCCGGTGGGACAGGTCTTTCCTCCCTTATTTCGGGTTAAATATTCATGTGAACTCAATCGACATACATATCCATATTTATACTAAAATAATGCTCTTTCATGCAGGATTTCAAACGATCAATTCTCAACAATGTTACCAAAGATGAACTCAGCTCTCAACACTGCTTCCATCTCCTACACAATGAAGATGGACGCCAGGACGATCCTCTCGGCTAGTCTCGGGCGACAATAGAAGGAGCCGGTGCTACCATTTGGCTCTATTCTGTTCATACCAACTAACGCCATCCCAGCTCCTCAAGTCCCGGTAACAGACCGGCCAGCCTCGAAAGGCAGGAGGCCGAATTTGGTGATCTCGATGGCACCACTACCCAAACGCAAGTCGGTGTTTGAACGACTTTCCTTAGCCCCAGTTGGGGAAAAGGCCATCAACACCAACAAAGCAATAAGGCATCACGAGCAAGCTCCAGCGGTGCCCCTAACAACTACTCAATCGGATATCTTCTCTAAGCTCCCTGTCAATCGACTCAGGATGGTTTCCTGGATGATAGATGCCCGTCAAGCCCTCAAAATTGAGAAGCTAAGACAGAAAAGGCTCAGATACAGAGCCAACAAAAGGGCTAGGGCTCCTGCTAGGCTGAATTTTATGAGGTTCCAAGAACAGGGTTAGCCCGCAACAACAGCTGAATCGGCAGTAAAGCTCGCTAACTCTTTTGAACCACTGAAATTGGTCCAGAAGAATGCCATGACCTCAAGAGTCAAGAAAGCTGCGATCCAGACAGTGCCACCCAAGGACCCAGTTAGACCAATCGTCTTCAGTCGCATGTCCTTTCCAAAAGAGGAAGGACCACGACGAAGGTCCGAAAAATCAGCCGCCAAAGATAAAAAGATGGCTGGATATGTGTTCCACACTGTCTAGATGGTGGACACGCGCAGCAAGAGCAAGGACGGGGCCATCACATCTCAAATCCAATCTGGTGTGAATGTGGCTGCCGCTTCCCAAGACCAGCTTCATCTGGAAGGTAATGAAAACCCTTTCAGTGAGGCTGATAAGTAGAGAGAGATCTCGGCTCATGAGGAGTCGGGCTCGGAAAGTGAAGATGAGCCAATCATCCGTCTCAAGACCGCAGAGTAGCAACTTCTCCAAGAGTTCCAAAAGCATCTTAGAAACAAAGACAAGCAGATGTCCAAGCTCTATTCAAACATCGACGACTTGAAAAACATCGTCTTACAGCTCACGGCCCAAGTTGCCTCTTAGCCGCCCAATCAAGCGTAGGGCTCTATTCATGAACCGGGAAACGGTATCCCAAGGCAGCCAACGCCTGTTCCCTCAAATCCAAAGATGGGCGAGCCGCATGAAAGCTGGCAGCATCCTATCTCGGGAAATGTCTTGACTACCGATGACAGTAACCTTCTAACGCAAGATCAAATCATGGATTTGGTCGCCAACAATGTCAAAACATTGGTAGCCGAAGCCAAAACGCAAAAAGATTTCAGCAGTAGTGGGAGACCATATCCTGCTCGGTATGATCTGGTAGAGTTTCCTAGCGGCTATGTCATCTCCAAATTCGAAAGATTTGATGGGACGGAAAATGCGAATCAGCACATTGCCTAATTTAAATCCTCATGCGGGAATACTGGAGGCAATGATGCGCTTCTTCTCCGCCAATTCGTTAATAGCTTAACCGATGTCGCTTTTGACTGTACACGAGCATACCGGATGGCTTCGTTACTACTTTTGTCCAAATAGAATCTCTGTTTTGGCAAAGGTTCATGAGTGTCAGCGATAAGATCACCATTGCCGACCTCGTAAGAACCAAACCAAAGAACAACGAAAGCAGCACGGATTTTATAACCCGATAGCGCAATCTCTCCATCAAATGTGAACTGCGGATAGAGTAGGACCAATCCGTCAATCTCCTCATCGGGAATCTCGGTACCTGGATGAATCCTTTCCTATGCACCGTAGGTCTCAAGACGTTCCAAGAACTGACCAAGAAAGTTCAAATGCTAGAGTGCTCAAAGCAAGGATTCCCAAAATAACAATAGGTCCTGAAGAATCCGAAAGAACGATAATCGCAAAGGCGGAAATTCCGACGATGCTGAATCTTTTAACACTTCGGCTAACCGAAATAAGCGAGGGATGAGCGGGCCTAATGCTAACCAGCCTCGGAAGCCAGTGTTCAGAGAGGGAGGAGAATCTCCATTGAAAGAGAAGCTGGATAAGGTCTATTCTTTCAGAAGGGATAAAATCCGTAAAATATTCAAAAACGCTCTAAGAAACGGTCTACAATTGCCAGAATCAAAAAGACCGCAAGAAGCGAATATGACCGGTGACCCCAAATATTGCCCATATCACAGAGTGATAAGTCATTCCATTGAGGACTGCTTCGTCTTCAAAGATTGGGTTGAAAAATAATACAAGGCACGAGAGATAAAACTGTCTAAAGGCGTGTTAGCAAACAATCAAGCTGCGACCACCAATTTCATACAAACGGAGACCGAAGCCCTTCGGGAACCTGATTCTCTCAAACATCTTCCTTTCTCTGAAAAGAGCGGACCAAGGCAACAAGCTAAGAGCCAAACGAGCAACATTGCCAACGAAGAAGCGATAGACAGGTCCACAACCCAAACGGTCCACATGATGGAGCCCAGAGGAACAAGTCCCCCTATGCCTTATAGCCATGACGATGACGTAGTTGTTTCCATCCAACACCGGCTTGGTCTAGATGACGAAGAACCTGCTTATGCAATTAAGCAAAAGGAGCCCGTGGTTCCTGCAGAATCGAGCCCAGGCTCCAATAGTTGACCACCACGTCGTTAAACTCGGAACAGTTGACCACAATGTTGTTAAACTGGGAACATTCGACCACCACGTCATTAAACTGGGAGTGTAAAAAAAAAGCTGAAATGATGGGGTAACTCGCAATAAAAATCAGCGAGTAAAATAAAGATGAAAATAAAGACGAAATGATGGGACAACCGCGAATAAATAGCCGAAATGATAGGGCAATCGCGACTTTCGCGATAAGAAAAGCTGAAATGATAGAGCAATCGCGGTAAAAAATCCCAAACCTCCAAACGACGAATGATGAGTCGCTCCTGATATCATATTCCAGTGCAGCGATGCAGACGCCAACCGAAATTCAAATCCCAAATTCCCAAATGGTGAATGATGAGTCGCTCCTGATACCATATTCCAGTGCAGCGATACATACGCCAACTAAAATCCAAATTCCCAAATGGCGAATGATGAGTCGCTTCTGGTACCATATTCCAGTGCAGCGATGCAAACGCCTACCAAAATCCAAATCCCTAAATTCCCAACGGCGAATGATGAGTCACTCCTGGTACCATATTCCATTGCAGCGATGCAGACACCAACCAAAATTCAAATTCCCAAATTCTCCCTGCCCTACAGCCAGTCCCCAAGTGGACTACCGTATATAATCCATGGGCTCAAATAATTCTCATCACACCCATGCCCTACCGCAATCACCAGTCACGTGGCCGATCTCCGCCCGTGGAATTATGCTCCATTTGGGAAGACTCACTCATGTGTCCTCACGATACATGAGAAGAACAAAACTTATGAGATCCTCTCAACTCGTAAGAAAACACCTTCGTAGGATTCTTACAACTCATAAAGAAAAAACACACTTGGGGTCCTCACGACTCCTAAGGAGAAAACACGCCTACAGGATTCTTTCGACTCGTAGGGAGAAAATACTTTTAAGGGATCCTTGCGGCTCATAAAATTGAAAAGCCTTAGGGGATAGGGACCTAAGCTTGTCTCCTAAGCCATCGCTCCCCAACAGGAAAAGGCAAATGATGAATTGCTCCTGGCACCTGTGCTTCAGTGTTAGCAACGCTGATGCCGACCCTAACCCCGAAATTCCAAATCGATCTAATAGACCTCTAAGTCGTTAAACTGGGAACATATGACCTCTAAGTCATTAAACTGGGACATATGGCCCCTAAGCCTGTTGGGGTCAAAATTTGCACCCCAGTTGACCAAGTCAAAGTCAAGGTCAACCCCAAGTAAGCGGGCCCAAGCCCAAGCAAGTGGGCCCATGCCCAAGTCGAGCCCCGTGGCCGGCCTCCTCCATGCCGAAATAAAAAAAATCATATAATAAATAATTTTGATGTAATTTTTTTATGCATGAATGTAAGAAAATGGGCATGAAGCCAAATTTTTGTAAAACCCATGGCTCATGTGCAAAAGAAAAGAGCACATGAGGCATGGGATGGGCAAAATGCCATTTTGTAAAGCCCAAAGGGCTATATGTAAATGTGTAAGCATATATAAGACAACATGATGAAATAAAAAAAGAACTTTTCATTTTCCCCTAAAAAACCAAGGGTTCTTTGTGCCTCCTTCTCCTTCCTCAAGGTTCTAAACCTTCTTCCCATTTTCAATTAAATCAAGAGTTTTTCTCTTCTTTTTCCAAAAATAAATAGTTTTTCACCACAAAACCCACAAAGGAGAACTCAGATCTCTCATCAGATCTCAAAAAGGAGAGATTTTTTTTAAATCTCATACTTCTTGTTCTTCAAGATCCGGCCAACAGAGGAGGAAGAAGGAAACCCATCACCAAAGACCCCATTTTGGAAAAGATCTAAGGCTCAAGGGAGAAGAAAGGGTTTTTCTTGAGCATTTACAAAGATTTCTTGGAGTTTAACTCCACAAATTAAAGTTTCTGGAAGTTTAACTCCATAAAAAAGTCTTCCTTTCTAGGAGTTCAACTCTGTAAGTCAAATCGGAAGCACAACTCCCAGTGCAGGGACCAAGTCCTTTTTCCTGCTGACGCCCAGCGCCCGCGTGCCAAGCACATGGGGAGCTGGCGTCCAGCGCCCGCGTGCCAAGCACGTGGGGAGCTGGCGTCCAGCGCCCGCGTGCCAAGCACGTGGGGCGCTGGCGCCCAGCGCCTAGCGCCCAGCACGCTAGCGCCCACGTGCCAAGCACGTGAGGCGCTGGACCCTACGTATCCTTTGGACGCTTTTTCCCCTTTTTATATATATGTATATATGTGTATATATATACACACATACACACTCCACGACACGCGGGCGGGACCCCCGTAAAAACTCTGCAGGGCCCCCGATATATCCAAAACCCCTTCAAAACACAACACTGCACATTGAGTTCGCATGACCTGTTTGACCCGTCAATCGGAGGTTCTCTCGCTCCGAAGGCGAGGGGTAATTAACGATAGCTTAGTTCACGGCTGCCGGAGATTCGGATCCCCACAATCAATAAACCCCAGCCTACCTTAGGCAGGGGGAATCTGTGATGCGCCTGACAAGCGCGCGCGTATTCCCATCTCAATGGGGTGACGAAAAACACCCTACAAAGTCGTTAAACTGGGAACGAGAGAAATCCCATTACGGAAAATAATGATTCACTCCTGGTACCATATTCCAATGTAGCGATGTTGATGCCAAACCAAAACCAAAACCCCCAAATTCTCTCATGGCAAATGATGATTCGCTCCTGGTACCATATTCCAGTGTAGCGATACTAATGTCAATCTAAATTACATCAAATCAGCAAGTCAACTTCAACCCTGACACCTTAAGGAGCGGAGAAAGTCAAATCAAGCACCGACCGTCCAAGTCGCAAAAATGGCAGCAACGACCTCCCCGTCGGAATTATGCTCCGACTCGGAATCAAATCAACCAACGACCTCCCCATCAGAATTATGCTCCGTCTCGGAATCAAGTCAACCAACGACTTCTCCGTCGGAATTATGGTTCGATTCAGAATCAAGTCAACCAACGACCTCCCCCCCCCCCGCGGTCGGAATTATGCTCCGTCTCAGAATCAACTCAACCAACGACCTCCCCCTCAGAATTATGCTTCAACTCGGAATCAATTCAACCAACGACTTCCCCGTCGGAATTATGCTCCAACTCGGAATCAACTCAACCAACAACCTCCTCATCGAAATTATGCTCCGTCTCGGAATCAAGTCAACCAACGACCTCCCCGTCGGAATTATGGTTCGATTCGGAATCAAGTCAACCAACGACCCTCCCCCCATCGAAATTACGCTCTGTCTCGGAATCATGTCAACCAACGACCTACCTGTCGGAATTATGCTCCGTCTCGGAATCAAGTCAACCAACAATCTCTGCATCGGAATCATGTTTCGTCTCAGAATGCACCCCATGTCGAAATTATGCTTCGCCTCGGAGTATTCATCTTCCCTGTTGAAAATATGCTTATCCTCGGAGTATCCATCTTCCCTGTCGAAATTATACTTCGCCTGAAAATCAACCTCTACATCGGAAGGGAGAAGAAAGGGGTCCCCTTTCATCATCTCCGAAAATCACTTAGGAGTTTAACTCCATAATATATATATATAACAAATCTTTCTTTTTAGGAGTTCAACTCCAAAAGTCAATTGGGAGCACAACTCTCGGTGCAGGGGCTAAGCCCCTTCATCCTTCTTTTAGGAGTTTAACTCCAAAAATCAATTGGGAGTACAACTCCCAGCACAGAGGCTAAGCCACTTTTTTCCGCAGGCGCTCAGCGTCCACGTGCCAGGCACGTGAGGCGCAGGCGCCCACGTACCGGACGCGTGATGTGCCGGCACCTTGCGCCCACGTGCCGGGCACGTGTGGCGCCCAGCGCCCGCATGCTGGGCACGTGAGGCGCTGGCGCCCACGCGTCCTTTAAACGCTATTCACCTTATATATTTATATATATATATATATACATACTCCACAACACTTTCTCGATATATCAAAAACTCTGCGAGCCCCTCCCCCCCCGAGCCAAAACCCTTCAAAACACAACACGTGCACATTGTGTTCGCATAACTAGTTTGACTTGTCAATCGGATGTTCCCTTGCTCCAAAAGCGAGGGGTAATTAACGACAGCTTATTCCGCGGCTGCTGGAGATTCGGATCCCCACAATCAATAAACCCCGGCCTACCCTGGGCAGGGGGAATCTGTAATGTGCCCGACAAGCGACGCGTATTCCCATCTCGATGGGGTGGCAAAAAACATCCTACAATATCAAGTAGCAATTATCATGACATTTGCAACACGAAATGTTGGTTTTATTTAATCGATAAAACGAACTTTAATTCACCTATATAACTAAACCATATCGTTACGCGATAGCAAATCTGAATCGGGTTCCACTCAAAACAGTTATAAAGAAGAGTTTACCAGGTTACGATTCGATTAAATATTCATGATGTAAACATACATACATACACACATATATATATAAGTATGCATATACGGTTTAATTAATAGTATTAACTTTAATTAATTAGCATGAGTAGCAAGTGAAAGGTTTTCACTTGCCCGGCGCTCGATCGATGGATTGGGATGGCGACGTCTCCGGCAATGGCGATGAACGGCACGACAGCAATGACAAGCACAAGAACAGCAACAGCAACCGCAACAATGTGGGCTCGGCTCTGGGACGATGGCGCGACTCGGCGTGGAGACGGCACAGGGCAGCGACAAAACGACGACGGTCCAGGGAATGCACCGGCGGTCGTGTTGCATTGAGGTGTCCGTATGGGTTGGTGACGATGGTTGTGTGCTTCGTCTTGGGTTCAACGGCGGCGATGGGTTTTGATGGAGTTCTGGGCGACGATGGCGATGAAAGGAGATGGATCTCAGTGAAGGCAGCCGGAGCTGGGGTGTTTGAGAGGGGAGAAACAGGTGGTGTGGTGGTGATGGGTTACCGACGGCGATAGTGGTCCAGCTGCGGTGACAGAGGGTGTGAACTTGAGAGAGAGGGGCTTGGTTGTTGGAGTGGTGGTGCGTGGTTCTCTGCTTCTTAAGGAGGAGGGAAGATGTGAAGCCGAGCGATGTGGCTGTGGTGGCGTCAACGAGAGTTCAAGGAGGTGGTGGCCAGCGGCATGAGGAGGTTGCAAAGGGGTTGGTGATGGTGGTAGTTGGAGCAGTGGTGGTGTAGGGGCTCTAGGGGAGGCTCGGTTGGGTTAGGGACTGAGCTTGGGAGAGGGAGATGGTGGCGTGGAGGTTGTGGCGACGAGTTCGACGGTGTGATGGGAGGTGGTCGACGGTGAGGGTGAAGAGCTCAGAGTTGGGGATAGATAGAGGGATAAAGGAGTTGTTGAGGGTTTGGTTGAGGTGAGCGTAAGAAACGAGAGGGAATGTTGGGGTGAGGCGAGGTCATGGAGGTAACGAGTCGTGCGGGAAGTTGCGAGGGAGGAGGAACGATGAGGGCGGGAGCTCAGGAGGAAGAAGACGGAGTGGGTTCGGGTCGGTTCTGGGGGTTTAAGTGATGGGGTTTAGGAGTGGGCTACTGGACCGGGCCTAGAAAAGAGAAAAGAGAGAGAGGAGAATGGGCTAGGATTTGGGGTTAGGAAAATGGTTAGATTAAGGTTTATAATTAGGATATTAGAAAATAGAGAAATATAATAGAAGAATAATTGGAAATATTTGGAATAATTTTAAAAGAGAAAATAGAGAAAAATATTTTTTTAAAAATACAAATACAAGGAAAATATTTAGGGAAATTATTAATGGAAATTTTATCAAAACACATATTTTGTATAGAAGATACTGGTTATTACAATAGCAGACATTGGTTTAGACCATAGAGTAATCTCTAAGCCATTCTGCTTCCTTTATTGCTATTGTCAAAACAATAAATTCAGATTTCATAGTTGAATGTGAAATCAAAGTTTGTTTCTTTGAACCCCGAGAAACTGCTCCTCCACCTAGGGTAAAAATTGGCCCACTTGTAGATTTTGATTTACCAGAATTTGTTATCCAATTTGCATTTGTGTACCCTTCTTATACTGCAGGATGTGCACTATAACTTAATGCACAGTTTATTGTACCTTTTAGATACCAAAGTACTCGTGAGACTGCATCCCATTGAACTTGTCCAGGATTATGAGTTGTAACACCCGAGCCCAATACTACTATTTCTGTTACTGGTTGAGTGTTAGATATTACTCATTTCATTTATCTTGCTTGTTTGGGTCTTACTGTAAAATTTTAACTGGCTGAGTCATTTCTGCAGATAACAAATTTTAACACCTAAAGTAAAATTAAAAATATCTATCTTGGCCTACTCGTCACCCCTAACCGCGTGGTAGCGTCCGTGCGTCGAGTTCTCATCCCGTTCGGTGAAACGGGCGAGTTTGAACGGCTACGCGCGCGTGCAGGTGTCCGACTTGGGGGTATGCTTTTTAATCATAAAACATTTCATTTTAAAATTTGGAACCCGTTTAAAATCCTATTATTTGAATTTCGAATTTTTGGACCCGACCCGGGCGCGATTTGAAAATGTTTCATTTAGCGCCAAAATTCCAAATCAATAAAATATTCAAAACTATATTATAACCATTCAAATCTTACTGTTATTCTTAACATTCACAAATCTTTTAAATACTATTATAACCCTGAAAATCTTTACTGCCATTCTCGTGGGCAATTAACCCTGTGGGCCCCTCCATGATTTCTCTCTCTCTCTCTCTCCCCCGATCTCTATCTCTATCTCTATCTCTATCTCTCTCTATCTTTCTATCTCTCCCTCTCTCTCTAACTCTCTCTCTCTCTCCTGTATATACTATACAGTTCTCCCTTCACATTTTTTTCCCAGAGCAGAAAAGCCATCACGAGAAAACCCTACGGCCTAACCCTGCCGCCTCATCACCGTCGCCGCCCCAGCTCCGACGCCGGCGCCACCGTCGCCTCCGCCTCCTCTTTCCAACCTCGACGTCCCCTCCTTCTCCCCGTGTGCTCGGCGCCGCAACAGAAACCTCCGGCCAACCCGTGCCTTCTCTGTTTGGCCGGAAAACCCCGTCGGCGACCCTCGTCGTCGTCACCTGCGCCACCGCCGACCACCTCCTCTTCACCTGCGCACCAGACTCGACCACTTCCTCTCCCTCTCCACCTTCTTTCCTCCTCCAGTATCCGCAGCCATAGCCTACAGCCTGCAGCATCCTCGCCGGCGCCCCATCGCCGTCGACCCCATCGCTGTCGCAACCTCTGCTTTCCCAGTAAGCCTTCCTTCATCTTCCTCCTTCCTTTTCCCCTCTGGTTTGTCCTTGGCTGTGCTTTACATTTCTGATTTTGTTGTCGCTGTTTTTGCATCTCGCCGGAATCCGGCCGTACCGACGACTTGATCCGACATTCCAGCAAGGTACCCCGATCCGCGTGGTCCCATTGTTCGTTGTTTGGGTTCAATCCGTGAACCGTGCGTCCGTCGCGTATTTCCCTGCCGACGTTACGTCCGTTTTTCCCGGTTCGCGACCCGTTGAGGCAAGTATCACTTGCTACATGCTATACTATACAATTATATATGTTTTGACTCATTAAACCTGCAAAACTTAACTCGGTATAGTATTTTCTCATTTGGTTGCAATATGACATATATCATTTTACAGTTAACCTAAAATTACAGTTTGCCACTTTAACCCTAATAACGAAGTTTACCCGTTAATCACATTTTACTGTTTAAAGGATGATAGCCTTTACACATGTAGTTCTATTACATTCGAATATGGATATAACGGTATTGCACCATCATTTAATCTGTTGCACCGCGAAGGGTGCTCAAAAACCTGTTAATATGATAAAACGGCTGCACTATATTAATGCACTATTGTGATTGAATGAACTGCTTATTGTTGTTTAATTTATTGCTTATTTCCTGCTGTTAATCCCCTGTTCGATTTCATATCTGTTGTGAGCACACCCACGATATTGTTACATCTTGACCTGACTTTGCTACACATGATATATATTGATGCACCTGACATGGTACCTTTTACTATTGACTTGACCTGATGTACCATGACCTGACCTGTTACCTAATCTCATGCCTAATGCCAACAAACCTGACATGGAGTCCTCATGGACCAATCTTGTTGTCTATCCAGACAAACCTACTGTTACCTGAACTTGTGTTGGCATTAGTTCTTGACTACTGAATACCTGACCTGACACACATAACTTGGGGGTATGGGGAAATCAAAAGGGTAATCTAAAGTGTAACTTAAAAGGGTATTACTTGATCCGTGGTCCCGGGGGGTAACGGGACAGAGCCATTCGTGACTCTTACATTTTCCTGATCCGTGGTCCCGGGGGGCAACGGGACAGAACCACTATTGGTTCCCATCTTCCTGATCCGTGGTCCCGGGGGGTAACGGGACATATCCTTTGAGTTACATAGAGGATTGCTCGAATTGATTTCAAAGACTTTAGAATAGAAAACCCGATAGAACAGTTTAGTTACCCACTGCACACTACCCTGCACTGCTTGTTTCATACTATTGCTTCATTCATGTTTATTTCTGCATTGCCTATTACTGTTCATATTATTTTATTGGTTGACATGACGCGCTGACGTCTGGATTTTGCATGGCCCAGATTCTTTACCACTGTCGCTGTCCGAGCAGGAGTACTTCAGCCAACAGGCTGAGTTGTGAGTTCTGTAGTGGTTAGTTTTATTTCCTGCATTTTTATTTCCAGATGTGAGCCCGCATTGGGACATACCTTTCTATTATTGCATTGGATCATTTGCTTCCGCATTTATTTATCATTGACTCTTGTTATTCTGGATTGTGGACATGTGTTAGATAGTTTTATCTTGTTCTTGATATCTCTACAGCCGTAATGTGACTGTGGATGGATACTTCCTACCCACAGGTAGCATGGTTGGCTATGTCACGTGCCCAATCTTGCGTACTCTGGGAAGCGGGGCGTGACATGGTTTCTTTGGTATCAGAGCCATAGGTTAGTTGGGTTGATTCTTTTGTAGTTGGGTATTGTACCCAATACACGAATCAGAATACCCGTGCTTAAGAAACATGTCCTACCACCTTGACCGTTTTACCATTCTTGAATCACATTCTTCCTGATTATATCGACGTGCAAACTTACTTTGCATGTCGACTCAAAAACCTGATTTCTTGTTATCTCTAGGACTTGGGCGACTTGGGTGGAGTTAAGTAATTGTGGCTATGATACCGCGGCATTGTTACAATGCGGTACTCTATTTAAATATCTTGGAGTTCTAGCCTTGATCTATATATTGAATCTATCATCATGCTAATGTTGGGTGTTTTGATTTCAGGAATATGGCAGATAAGAATTTCAAGACGTATCAGAGGCGCATGGACGAAGCCGCCATATTGGGAGTAATACGAGGAATGCTGGAAAATCAGAAGAGGCATACTGAGCTGATCCAACAGCAAGCAGATTCGTTTCAGGAGGGTTTGCAGGCCATTCGGCAGTCTGTGAACAACGCTGGAGCTAAACCAGTTGACCGGGTAGGGACCGTAGCAGATTTCAGACGTTTGGGTCCGACTACATTTACTGGTTTGGACGAGCCGTTGCCAGCCGAGCAGTGGCTGGTCGACACGGAGAATTTGTTGATTGCAGCACAGATTCCAGATGACAAAAGAGTTGATGTGGTGCGCATTCAGCTAGGGGATTACGCCCGAGAGTGGTGGCTTGTAGAGGAGACCCGCTTGCCCAAACCGATCAAATGGGCGGATTTTTCTAAGAGTTTCCTGGAGAAGTTCTTCCCGCGAACTGCACGGGAGGAAATGGAAGAGAAGTTTATTGGGCTGAGGCAGAATGGAGCACCCGTGGATGTGCATGCAGCGGAATGGACGAGACTCAGCAGATTCGCTGGACCTTTAGTTGCCAACGATGCAGACAGGGCACGGAGGTTCATGCGCAGCTTGGATGTGGACATCCAGAGGCAGATTGTCTCCCTGGGTTTGACCACTTTCTCACAGGTTCTTACGGCAGCTCAGGAATAGCAGAGTTTATCTGGGATGAAAGGGAGCTTGCAGCAGACAGCAGTTGCGGCAAGGAAGCCCGCATTTGTACCTAACAGAGCTCATGGTCGCAGAGGTATTCCAGTGGACCGTCGAGGTGTAGCACCCATGAAGAAGCCTGTGGTCGTTGATCGAAGAAAGAGCGTGATTTGTGACTACTGCCATTTACCTGGGCACATGCAGAAGGATTGTCGAAGGAAGCTGGGACTTTGTTTGGTTTGTGGAGCGGCTGATCACGCAGTTGGTGCCTGTCCGTCGAAGCTTCGTACGAGGGATGATTTTCAGAAGCCTCCGCAGAGACCGTTCCAAGGGCAGAAACAGCTGACTCAAGGACCTAATCAGGCTCGAGCTTTCACCTTGACAGCTGAGGAGGCTAAGGCATCAGGAGAAGTGGTTTCAGGTATTCTACTCGTTCATGGCTTTCCCGCAGTGGCATTATTTGATTCTGGTGCATCCCATTGTTTTATGTCATCCAAGTTTATAACTACACACTCGATTGCCTGCACGACCCTGTCTAGTTTCTGGGACATACACACTGGGAATGGGAAAATTGTATCTAGTAGGGAGTGTAAAGACTGTACAGTTGTGGTGTGCGGACGGGAGCTTTTTGCAGATTTCTTGGTGATTGATGCGGGCAGCTATGAAGTTGTCTTGGGAATGGATTTTCTTGGCACTTTCCACGCCCACATTGACTGTAGGGCAAGGAAAGTAATTTTCCAGATTCCCGGACATCTTGAGTTTACCTTCACTGGAGGAAGCAGTTCCGTCGGGCCAGTCGAGTTTAGGGCTAGGCCGACAAACCGTGTTCTTGCAGCTATGGAAGTTGATAGTAATGAAGAGCCGGCGGTTGTTCGCGATTTTATGGACGTATTTGAAGATATATCGGGCTTGCCGCCGAAGCGAGACGTAGAGTTCACGATTGACCTTATTCCTGGTGCAGCGCCAGTATCTAAAGCGTATTATCCAATGGCTCCAGTGGAATTGGAAGAAGTTAAGAAGCAATTTGCTGAATTGCTTGAAAAGGGTTGGATTCGAAGCAGCAACTCGCCTTGGGGAGCTCCAGTTCTTCTAGTAAAGAAGAAGGATGGCACGAGAAGGATGTGCATCGATTATCGAGAATTAAACCGGGTAACTATTAAGAACAAGTACCCGATCCCTCGCATTGGAGAACTTTTTGAGCAGCTTAGTGGCGCGAGGGTATTCTCGAAACTGGATTTGCGATCCGGATATCATCAGGTCCGAGTGAAAGCAGAAGATATTTGCAAGACGGCGTTTCGAACTCGGTATGGACATTACGAGTATCTAGTGATGCCCTTCGGAGTAACGAATGCGCCGGCAATATTCATGGATTTAATGAACCGAATCTTGTCACCGTTCTTGGACCAGTTTATTTTGGTATTCATTGACGATATTCTGGTTTACTCGAAGAGTTCGGAGGAGCATGCTGAGCATTTGAGGATCGCACTGCAGACTTTGAGACAGGAGAAATTGTATGCGAAGATGAGTAAATGCGAATTTTGGCTGGAAGAAGTGAAGTTTCTGGGGCATGTTGTGTCGGGCGATGGAATCGCCGTCGATCCCGAAAAGATTGCAGCAGTTCGAGATTGGCCTATTCCAAGGAATGTAGCTGAGATAAGAAGTTTCCTTGGATTAGCCGGATACTACAGGAGGTTTGTGGAGAACTTCGCTCGTTTGGCAGAACCGTTGACCAAGCTTACGCGCAAGGAGGTACCTTTTGTATGGACGGATAAATGTGCGTTGGCTTTCAAGACGTTGAAGCAGAAGTTGATAACCGCCCCTATCCTGACCGTACCAGACAATTCCGGAGGACTGGTGATTCACAGCGACGCATCTGGGAAAGGATTGGGATGTGTTTTGATGCAACATGGGAAGGTCGTAGCATACGCATCAAGACAACTGAAGACCCACGAGAAGAATTATCCAACTCATGACTTGGAGCTTGCGGCTGTGATCTTCGCTTTGAAGATTTGGAGACACTATCTTTTGGGCGAGAGAGTCGAAGTTTTTACAGATCACAAGAGTTTGAAGTATGTGTTCACTCAGAAGGAGTTGAACATGAGGCAGCGTAGATGGTTGGAGCTGATGGCCGACTACGACCTTGATCTTAAGTACCATCCGAGAAAAGTTAACGTCGTGCCGGATGCGCTTAGTCGGTTACCAGCGATTCAGGTGTTAACTACGCAGAGGGAGATCATTGCAGATTTTCGAAGATTCGACTTGGAGGTTGTGCTACCACATTCTACGGGACAGTTGATGCAGTTGCAAGTACATTCGTCCCTGGTTGAGAAGATTAAAGCGGCATAATCGCAGGAACCTAGACTGCAGAAGTTTCGAGAGCAGGTTGAAGCCGGACTACGAACAGATTTACTGGTCCACGAAGATGGTTCGTTGAGGTATGGTAGCCGTTTGTGTGTGCCAAAGGGAGATGTTCGTGAAGAGCTTATGAAGGAGGCACACAGTTCAGCTTACTTTATACATCCTGGAGGTACAAAGATGTACCGAGATATTCGACAACATTTCTGGTGGGAAGGCATGAAACGGGAGATTGCTCGCTTCATGGCTAAGTGCTTGGTATGTCAGTAAGTCAAGGCTGAACATCAAAGAGTTGCTGGTTTGTTGCAGCCACTTCCGATTCCTCAGTGGAAGTGGGAACATATAACCATGGATTTCGTGACGGCTTTACCGCGGAGTCCAAAGGGCAACAATGCGGTATGGGTGATTGTCGATCGGATGACCAAGGCAGCTCACTTTATACCTTTCCGGGTTGGTCAATCAACGGAGACCTTGGCGGAACGGTACATGCAGGAGATTGTAAGATTGCATGGCGTACCGGTGAGCATCGTGTCCGATCGGGACACTCGGTTCTTATCACACTTCTGGAGGAGCTTACAGGAAAGTTTGGGGACTCGATTGAAGTTTAGCACAGCTTATCATCCTCAAACTGATGGCCAGTCAGAAAGAACGATCCAAACTCTTGAAGACATGTTGAGAGCGTGCATGTTGGACTTCAAGGGTTCATGGGAGGATCATCTACACTTGGTGGAGTTTTCTTACAACAATAGTTTCCAAGCAACTATCCAGATGGCTCCGTTTGAAGCTTTGTATGGTCGTAAGTGCCGTTCACCCGTTTGTTGGGATGATGTTGGTGAACGAAAATTACTGGGACCAGATTTGGTGGTACAGACAGTTGAGAAGGTGAATACAATCAGGAAGCATATGAAGGCAGCTCAAGACAGACAGAAAAGTTGGGCTGACACGTCAAGAAGACCTTTAGAGTTCGCCGTGGGTGATTTGGTATTCTTGAAAATATCACCGACTAGAGGGGTGATTCGTTTTGGGAGTCGAGGGAAGCTTAGTCCTTGATTCGTTGGACCCTTCGAGATATTGGAGCGTGTTGGAGAGGTAGCGTACTGTTTGGCGTTACCGCAGTCCTTGGCAGGTGTGCACGATGTGTTTCATGTATCTCAACTACGAAGGTATGTTCGAGATGAGACACACGTCTTGGATCATTCGGAGTTAACAGTACGGGAGGACCTAACTTTTGAGGAGCGACCGGTTGAAATCATGGATCGAAGGGAAAAGGTTCTTAAGAACAAGGTTATCCCCCTTGTGCTAGTTTCTTGGGGTAATCGATCGCATGGAGAGTCCACGTGGGAGCGAGAAGACGAGATCCGACAGAAGTTTCCTCACCTTTTCCTGTAGTTTCCTATCTTGGATTCTTGGAATTTCGAGGACGAAATTCTTTTTGTAGTTAGGTATAATGTAACACCCGAGCCCAATACTACTATTTCTGTTACTGGTTGAGTGTTAGATATTACTCATTTCATTTATCTTGCTTGTTTGGGTCTTACTGTAAAATTTTAACTGGCTGAGTCATCTCTGCAGATAACAAATTTTAACACCTAAAGTAAAATTAAAAATATCTATCTTGGCCTACTCGTCACCTCTAGCCGCGTGGTAGGTCCGTGCGTCGAGTTCTCATCCCGTTCGATGAAACGGGCGAGTTTGGACGGCTACACGCGCGTGCAGGTGTCCGACTTGGGGGTATGCTTTTTAATCATAAAACATTTCATTTTAAAATTTGGAACCCGCTTAAAATCCTATTATTTGAATTTCGAATTTTTGGATCCGACCCGGGCGCGATTTGAAAATGTTTCATTTAGCGCCAAAATTCCAAATCAATAAAATATTCAAAACTATATTATAACCATTCAAATCTTACTGTTATTCTTAACTTTCACAAATCTTTTAAATACTATTATAACCCTGAAAATCTTTACTGCCATTCTCGTGGGCAATTAACCCTGTGGGCCCATCCATGATTTCTCTCTCTCTCTCTCTCCCCCGATCTCTATCTCTATCTCTCTCTATCTTTCTATCTCTCCCTCTCTCTCTAACTCTTTCTCTCTCTCCTGTATATACTATACAGTTCTCCCTTCACATTTTTTTCCCAGAGCAGAAAACCCATCACGAGAAAACCCTACGGCCTAACCCTGCCGCCTCGTCACCGTCGCCGCCCCAGCTCCGACGCCGGCGCCACCGTCGCCTCCGCCTCCTCTTTCCAACCTCGATGTCTCCCCCTTCTCCCCGTGTGCTCGGCGCCGCAACAGAAACCTCCGGCCAACCCGTGCCTTCTCTGTTTGGCCGGAAAACCCCGTCGGCGACCCTCGTCGTCGTCACCTGCGCCACCGCCGACCACCTCCTCTTCACCTGCGCACCAGACTCGACCACTTCCTCTCCCTCTCCACCTTCTTTCCTCCTCCAGTATCCGCAGCCATAGCCTACAGCCTGCAGCATCCTCGCCGGCGCCCCATCGCCGTCGACCCCATCGCTGTCGCAACCTCTGCTTTCCCAGTAAACCTTCCTTCATCTTCCTCCTTCCTTTTCCCCTCTGGTTTGTCCTTGGCTGTGCTTTACATTTCTGATTTTGTTGTCGCTGTTTTTGCATCTCGCCGGAATCCGGCCGTACCGACGACTTGATCCGACATTCCAGCAAGGTACCCCGATCCGTGTGGTCCCATTGTTCGTTGTTTGGGTTCAATCCGTGAACCGTGCGTCCGTCGCGTATTTCCCTGCCGACGTTACGTCCGTTTTTCCCGGTTCGCGACCCGTCGAGGCAAGTATCACTTGCTACATGCTATACTATACAATTATATATGTTTTGACTCATTAAACCTGCAAAACTTAACTCGGTATAGTATTTTCTCATTTGGTTGCAATATGACATATATCATTTTACAGTTAACCTAAAATTACAGTTTGCCACTTTAACCCTAATAACAAAGTTTACCCGTTAATCACATTTTACTGTTTAAAGGATGATAGCCTTTACACATGTAGTTCTATTACATTCGGATATGGATATAACAGTACTGCACCATCATTTAATCTGTTGCACCGCGAAGGGTGCTCAAAAACCTGTTAATATGATAAAACGGCTGCACTATATTAATGCACTATTGTGATTGAATGAACTGCTTATTGTTGTTTAATTTATTGCTTATTTCCTGCTGTTAATCCCCTGTTCGATTTCATATCTGTTGTGAGCACACCCACGATATTGTTACATCTTAACCTGACTTTGCTACACATGATATATACTGATGCACCTGACATGGTACCTTTTACTATTGACTTGACCTGATGTACCATGACCTGACCTGTTACCTAATCTCATGCCTAATGCCAACAAACCTGACATGGAGTCCTCATGGACCAATCTTGTTGTCTATCCAGACAAACCTACTGTTACCTGAACTTGTGTTGGCATTAGTTCTTGACTACTGAATACCTGACCTGACACACATAACTTGGGGGTATGGGGAAATCAAAAGGGTAATCTAAAGTGTAACTTAAAAGGGTATTACTTGATCCGTGGTCCCGGGGGGTAACGGGACAGAGCCATTCGTGACTCTTACATTTTCCTGATCCATGGTCCCGGGAGGCAACGGGACAAAACCACTATTGGTTCCCATCTTCCTGATCCGTGGTCCCGGGGGGTAACGGGACATTTCCTTTGAGTTACATGGAGGATTGCTCGAATTGATTTCAAAGACTTTAGAATAGAAAACCCGATAAAACAGTTTAGTTACCCACTGCACACTACCCTGCACTGCTTGTTTCATACTATTGCTTCATTCATGTTTATTTCTGCATTGCCTATTACTGTTCATATTATTTTATTGGTTGACATGACGCGCTGACGTCTGGGTTTTACATGGCCCAGATTCTTTACCACTGTCGCTGTCCGAGCAGGAGTACTTCAGCCAACAGGCTGAGTTGTGAGTTCTGTAGTGGTTAGTTTTATTTCCTGCATTTTTATTTCCAGATGTGAGCCCGCATTGGGACATACTTTTCTATTATTGCATTGGATCATTTGCTTCCGCATTTATTTATCATTGACTCTTGTTATTCTGGATTGTGGACATGTGTTAGATAGTTTTATCTTGTTCTTGATATCTCTACAGCCGTAATGTGACTATGGATGGATACTTCCTACCCACAGGTAGCATGGTTGGCTATGTCACGTGCCCAATCTTGCGTACTCTGGGAAGCGGGGCGTGACATGAGTAAATCTACTTAAAACTCCTATTGCAAAAGTTATATCTGATCGGGTACAGTGCATTGCATATATAAGACTAGCTATAACACTAGCATATTCTAGCTGTGAAACACTCCTTTCTTCATTATTGGTTATCTTAATAGAAGGATCATATGGTGTTGAAGCTATTTTACAATTTTCATGATTGAATTTCTTTAGTATTTTCTCAATATAATGAGACTGAGATAGTGAAATTGAATCAGAGGATTTTATAATTTTAATAGCCAAAATTACATTTGCTTCTCCCATATCTTTTATATCAAAACATGAAGAAAGAAATTTCTTTGTTTTTACAACTATTTTTTCACCACTACCAAAGATTAGCATGGCATCTACACATAAAGAAATTATAACACATTTTTCTTATTTTACCTTAGAATATACATACTTGTCGGACTTATTTATCTTAAAACCATTAGCAATAATAGTTTTATCAAATTTCTCATGGCATTGTTTAGGTGCTTGTTTTAGGCCATATAAAGATTTGACAAGTTTAAAAACATTGTTTTCTTGACCTTTCAAAACAAAACCTTCGGCCTGTTTCATGTAAATTTCTTCTTCTAAATCACCATTTAAAATGATTGTCTTAACATCCATTTGGTGTATAACTAATTTATATATAGACGCTAAAACTATTAATACTCTTATGATACTAATTCTAGCTATTGGTGCATAAGTGTCAAAGTAATCAATGGCTTCTTTTTGACTAAAATCTTTAGCTACAAGTCTAGCTTTGAATTTGTCAATAGAACCATCAGGCTTAAGTTTACGTTTAAATATCCAATTAGAATCAATGGGTTTACAATCAGGGGGTAAATCTACTAAAAACTAAATCTTATTTACTAGGATAGAATTTATTTCATCATTTATAGATTCTTGCCAAAAATCACAATCCCTAAAATTCATTGCTTCTCTATATGTCATAGGATCATTCTCAGTATTATAAATCCATATATTATCATCAGATTTAATGTTATATTCAGTGGAAGATAAAATATGATTTCTATTTCCTTCTACTAAATAAACTATAAAAACTGGCCCAAAAGATTTTTTCAGTTCTTATTCTTTTATTTCTTCTGAGACTTGGTATTTCTTCTACTACAGATTTTATTATAGGTGTAGAAGGTTGAACATGTTCCTCAACCTCTTCGTCCAAGTCTTCCCGCAATCTTTTTCCCGAGAAAGAATTCTCAAAGAATTCAGCTTCCCTTGACTCCAAAATTGTATTTTGTTCAATAGAATCCATGGATTCTTTAGATAGAATTCGAAAAGTTTTACTATTTTGTGAATATCCAATAAAGACACATTTGATTGCTTTAATTCCTATTTTAGGTCTTTTAGGATCGGGTAATCTTACTAATGCTTTACATCCCCAAATCTTGAAATGTCTAAAAGAAAGCTTTCTCTTTTTCAAATATTCATAAGGAGTCACATTAGTCCTTTTATAAGGTATTCTATTTAATATATACTAAGCTGTTATAAGTGCTTCCCCTCTATAAATTTTTATTTAAAGCAGAAGATAATAAAAGTAAGTTAACCATTTCTACTAAAATCCTATTTTTTCTTTCTGCTATTCCATTTTGTTATAGACTATATGAAGCAGCGACTTGATGGATAATACCATAATTTTCACAAAAATGACTAAACTCATTAGACATATATTCTCCTCCTCTATCAGATCTAAGAATTTTAATTTTCATGCTTAATTGATTTTCCACTTCAGTTTTATATGCTTTGAACTTATCTAAACATTCATCATTAGTCTTTAACAAATAAACATGACTATACTTAGAATAATCATCTATAAATGTAAAAAAGTATCTCTTACCTCCTCCAGTTAATATTCCACTTAATTCACATATATCAAAATGAATTAATTCTAATAAGTTGGATTTTCTTTCTATTTTAGTAAAAGGCTTTCTAGCAAATTTTGCTTTAATACATAGTTGATATTTATCATTACCAGCAGGCAAGCATTCATGAATTAAAACTTAGTTTGGACATGGTTTTCAAATATTTATAATTAATATGTCCTAATCTGGAATGCCAAAATTCAAAAGTAGAAGAAACAGTATAAACAGAATTATCATTATCATTCATCAAGTTCATCATGTACATGTCATTGGTTACATAACCATTTCCAACATACACACCATCCTTAAAGAGAATAATATTGTCACTCTCAAACAGGACTTCAAAATCATATTTATTGAAAAGACTTACTGACACTAAATTCTTCCGTATTTCTGGCACATGAAGAACATCATTTAGAGTCAGTTTCTTTCCTGAAGTAAGGTGAAAAATCACTTTACGTTTTCCTTTGATTTTAGCCGTTGAAGAGTTACCCATGTAGAGTTTCTCATCACCATCAACTTCTTCGTAGGTCTTGAGAAGGCTTTTGCTACATGCAATATACTTTGTAGCTCCTGAATCTATCCACCATACTACATCGCTTCCAACAATATTTGCCTTAGTAACTGTTGCTGCAAACTCATCGTTGACCATGTTGGCTTGATCTTTCTTTTGTTTCAGAAAGACCCTACACTGCCTTTTAAAGTGTCCAGTTTTGCCAAACTTCCAGCAAGCACCCTTAGGCTTTCCTTATTTCTGCCTTTTATTATCATCAAATTTGTTATTGTTTCCTTCGTTTTCAATTTTCCGCTTTAGGCCTCTCTTTTGAGATGCATTTTCAACAATAAGTGCTTTTGAAGAATTGTCTTGCATTTCTAGTTTATATAGATTACGAGAATTTTCTTTTACTTGAAGAAACTTTATTAGCTCTTGTATTATAATGTCATCTTCTTATGTTTAAGTTCTTTACGAGTGTCCTTCTAAGAGATTGGTAATTTTGTAATAATGAAGGACACTTGTGAAGATTCTTCAAAAGAGCGACTCTCAGCAACAATTTGATTCATAATAATTTGCAATTCATGAACTTGAGAAATGATAGACTTATTTGGAACCATTTTAAATTCATCAAGTTTACCGACAAGGAAGTTTTTGTTGCCAGCCTCCTCTGTCTTGTAGCGAGAATCCAGATCTTCCAAAGTTGTCTTGCTGTAGACTCCATTGACTTCTGTAAGTACACATCGTAGAGCGTGTTGGACAGTCCGTTGAGAAAGTAGCCTTTGCACTTAAAGTCATCTTGTTCCCATATGCTACAAGTATAGAAATCTGTCGTAGTTTCATCATCTATTTCTTCCAGCCGTTTCTTCTTCAAAACATGTGTCACTTTAAGAGCCATGAAGAAGAGATACATCATTCCCTTCCAACGCCTGGAATGAGTGCTAGCGAACTTGTCAAGTTTCTCGAGTTCTTTGGTTGCCGAAAACTTCCCCGCCTCTGTCGCCATCTTGACAAATATTGTCTTAAGATTTTTGTAAAAATAAAATATATATTATATATAGGATTATTTGGTTTGGAGATAAAATGGTGGAGAAATAAAACTTGATTATCGGAGTCGAGCATCACTCTATCTTTAAGATAATATTTGCACCCTATATTGCAACGAGTTACATCAAATCTTCCTTTCAAGATAAAACATACTCTAGAATAATATGCGCTGTTGTCAATCTTGACTTGAGTTCTGTTCAGACCATAATATTGCATTTTTCATCCCCCTATTCTTATCCGTTTTATAAATAAACAGGTACTCTTGACGCACGTTTGTTGCAAGTTACAGGATACAGGCTCTTGGAGCAAATATAGTGAAAAAGATGAAAGTTGATACAGAAAATGGACTTTTGACCAACAAGCAGACGGATCTTACTCAAGCCGAGACGAAGAACAGTGCAAGGTCCAAAAAGACGAAAGTGAAACGGTCAAAAGATCCTTACAATTTTTCGCTGAAGATCTGGAGAAGACTAAGAAGCCCAACAGAGAAAAGAAGTATAAAAATAGGAAGCCCAAGAAATCCTGAACCAAGACCAGAAAGATGGTGAGCCAAGCCCACCAAAGGGCCGCGGAACCGCGGCCCAAGGCCTACATTTGCCGCGGTTCCGCGGCCATTCAGAGCCCGTGTCGGTGCATTTTTCGGGTGTCGGTGCGTCGGTGCGGGGGTTTGGATTTTTCGTAGGCAAATCTGTAATTGCACATGTGCGAATCCCGTAACCCTAAATTCTCCTGTTTGCTTATAAATTGTAATAAAAAATTGTAAAACCCTATGCCTCTTTTCAATAAACAAAATTCAGATCTGTTCTGTTTTCTTGCTTGGAAGGAGCCATCAAATTAGTAAGTAATTTGATTTCTTTGCTTTTTATTCTATTTTAATTAGTATGTTTTATCATCCCCTAATGAGCGAGTAATCTCCTCGCTTGTTAGGGTTAGCCTTAGGGAAAGGTTTGAAAGATGAGATCTCTCACCCCTTTCATGCCCCTTCACAAGAATTAGAACTCCATGCATACACGCACAACCGCTCCCTACGGCACTCTATCCCTCGAGGTAACGGTGACACCGTAGTATAAAGGGCCGGTTGCGCGTGTTTTCCATGGGGGTTAGGGTAATTATCGATAAAGGAAGAATAAGAATCTAGAGGAATAAACATCTTCCCAAAAGATTCTAATCCACTTTATTGATAATTACCACAACTTCTAATAGATCAAAAATAGGGCAATGAAAGCGGTGAGAAAACCTTCAATCTCCAAACTTCCCTTAAACCTAACCCTAGCAAGACTTCAAATTAGATTAATTTAGTTTATTGATAGATCTAGGTTTTTATAGATTTAATAAACCAACCAAAACAACATTTGGAATCAACTCGTAAAAACACAAATAAGAAAATTACCCATCTCTGTGGATCGACCCGTACTCACCGGCTAGCTACAAAGCGACGCTGTTTTTGATTGCGGTTAACAAAAATTTTCATACTAATCAAATGGCGCCGTTGCCGGGGATGGCGTAAAAATTCTTTTGTGTAATTTCGGGTTGATATAAATTTTAAAAAATTATAAAAATCTGAAAATAAAAAAATATAAAAACTTATCAATTTTGATCTGTTTGAAGGGTGTATTTTTTGAATCTTGCAGGAATAGCGAGGATTCTAGGATCTGGAATTTTACAGAGGGCAAATCAGAAAAGTGAACATCAGAACAGAGGAGAATTGGTGAACAGGAGCTACAAATTTTTTTTCAGAGCCTGATCTCTTCACCAGACCGCGGAACCGCGGCTGTTTGGCCACGTCACCACCTAAAAATCAGTTGGTTTGATTCTCTTTCTTCCCCTCTGCAACCTACCATATATCTTTTGTGAAAACTTTCTGCAGGAATTCTTTGCGCTAAAAATTCTTTCTCCCCCTTCTAAATAACAGATTTTCTGCAGGTTTCTTTGCGCCGCGCTAAAAATTGATTGCAAGTGAATTTTATTGTTTTGCATAATTTAATCGGACTTTAAGGGGCTAATTGATCAAACTCAGATTGGGTGGGGATTTCATCACCCTTCCCAGGACCCCAGAAAACACCTAAAGCATGTGCATTGACCACAATTAATTAAAAAATACTAGACTCAGACCTAAGGACATCGAGCTCAATAGGAAAAGGACTAGTATAGGCATCGACCGTTTATCCTAACTGACTTTGCGGTGTCTAGGCTAGTGGTTTTTAATTAGGCCCACTACTGTGGTTCCTTCCCACTTACCTGGCCGTACTTGTCGGTGAAGAGACGGTTTGAGGTCCTATTTCTAGCCCTAGTTAGGAGCTGTCTAGTAGACCTAGGCGACCCTAGATCTAGGCCTGATTGTGCATGTGTGGTTGATACATTTGTGTCACGAGTCTCTTTTCAAAACTTCTTTGCAAAACTCTCACATAAAAAGAAAAGAAAAGAAAATCTTTTCAAAACTTGCAACTTGTCGCTAAGAAAACTTGCAACTCACTTCCACCACTTCCCTCCATTGACGTTATCTTACCACCACATTCTGTTTTTTCTATTTTTCTGACTACACTACTCCTTTAGTGTATGTCACTTTGGACTAGGGATACTAACGCCCGATTAGTCCGTGTTTCGTTGGTACCGACCGACGAACCTTTCGATACCGAAGTCGAAATTCCCTCCATTTCCTTACCTCCACCTTCAAATTCTTTCGAAGGTATGTCGAGACACGACCCCAACGATACCTTACCGACGGGAATGATTCCACCTCCGTTAGGTGCGAATAACCCGAATCTTCCACCTGTTGTAGCGCCCGCACGAGTCGCGCTCCAGGATCTCTTCTACCCCGTCCGCACTTCTTTACCTACATGTCTTTCACCCCCACCGGCAAATGGGGACAACTTTGAAATAAAACCACATTTCATCAATATGCTGCCAAAATTTCATGGTTTGGAATCTGAAGATGCATATATCTTTATCAATAAATTCCAAAACGTTTGCGCTATGATGAAAACGACCCAATTAAGTGATGACGCTATAAGGCTAAGGGTCATTCCTTTTACCTTATGTGATCTAGCCGAGAAGTGGTTATATAGCACCGCATCACATTCCATTAGAAATTGGGACGAGTTTGTGAGAGCTTTTCTGAAAAAGTTCTATCCTCATCACAAAACTGCTAGAATCCGTAACGAGATAATACAATTTTCACAGCTTCCTTCCGAACCATTTTGGAAGTGCTTCGAGAGATTTAAAGACCTACTTGTTCAATGCCCTCATCATGGGATCGAAAGTTGGCAACTTTGCCAAACATTATACGAGGGATTGAACTCGGCAACGAAGAAGTTGCTAGAAACTATATGTCAAGGTCATTTTCTTTCCAAGTCTAGCGACGAAGCGTGGCAGTTTCTTGAGGATCTTAGTGAGCAAAAAATTCAGTGGGAGAGTACCAAGACCACATCATCTTCTTCTGTTGGTTAATCTAGGGCATGCATACATCAAGTAGATATGTCGATTGCTATGAAGGCCGAGATGGCCGCACTTATGAAAAAGCTAGAAGCCATTGAGACCAAAATCTCATCGTCTTCTCCTGCCCCTGTTTTACCTCCACGAACTGTTTGTGCTTGTTGTGCGAATCCATTGCATCTAACCGAAGAGTGTCCTTATAATGCACCTACTCAAGGACAAGATCAAGTCAATGCTGCATTTCAGCAACGACAAAGAAACGATCCGTACTCTTCGACATACAATCCGGGGTGGAGGAGTCACCCAAATTTCGCTTGGAACCAAAATCAACAAGTCCAAGGAAATAAAAATTTTCAAAGACCTCCTCCACAACAACAACAAGCACCTTCACAAACTCAAAACCAGCAACCTTTCCAACAACAACCTTATACAAATCAAACGAACAATTTGGTTCAACCAAATGATGATAAGGTTATCTCGCTCGAAAAAAGTCTAGATGCATTTCTTAAGCAATCTACAGAATCCGCAGCAAGATTTGAAAATTATGTTCAGTCTTTGATGCATAACAATGCCTCACACGATCAAAGTATCAAATCTATTGAGGCACAAATTGCACAATTAACTGCTGCGTTGAGCGAGAGAGAAAAGGGAAAGCTTCCATCTCAACCATTGCCAAATCCCGGTCACACACAAAACGCATATCACAATCACAATGTAAATGCGGTGACCACGTTGAGATCCGGAAGAGAGTTGCAAAATAATGTGGGAACTAATGATGACATCCCCGCCGGTGGTTCTTCTTCTTTTTCTTCGTCTTCTCCATCGTCACCTTCCCCTTCTTCATTTTCTTCACCTTCTTCTTCACCTTTTTCTTTAGAGCATATTCTCCACCCTTCACATGGCTCTACTTCTTCTAGCTCGAACCGACCCATTTCTCACAACATGAACACATCTACACCGGGATCCATTCCTACTCCACATTCTACTCCACAGACATTTGACTCAACGAATTTTCAAAATGCTCCATTCCCAAACAGGTTGAGTCCTAATAAACCAACTGCACAAGTGGAGAAGATTGTGGAGATATTTAAGCAGGTTAGCATAAATTTACCTCTCTTGGATGCAATCCAACAAGTCCCTTCATACGCGAAAATCTTAAAGAGCTTATGCACCTCGAAGAGAAAGGCATCTCAAGTACCCAAGAAAGTGCTAGTGGCTAGTGCAGTGAGCAATGCTATTAACCACCATCAAACCTTACCCCAAAAACGAAAGGACCCCGGCTGTCCTACGATTTCAATCACAATTGGGGATAAGAAAATTAATCGAGCACTTTTAGATCTTGGGTCTAGTGTTAACCTGATTCCCTACTCCGTGTACGAACAATTAGGGGTTGGAGAGTTGAAACCCACTCGTTGTATTCTCCAAATGGCTGATCGATCAATCACCCATCCAAGAGGTCAGCTAGAGGATGTGTTGATCAAAGTTGGGGACTTCATATTCCCTGTTGATTTTATTGTTATGGATACACAACCTGTTGCTAACCCAAGAAACCAAATTCCGGTGATCCTAGGTCGACCATTTTTGGCCACTTCCAATGCTGTAATAAACTGTCGCAATGGCTCCATGACTCTATCCTTCGGAAAGATGTCTAGTGAGTTCAATATTTATAAGATGGGAAGTCTGCCCCCCGTGCCTAAAACTAGTACACGAGAAGTTTGCTCTATTCATGAAATCACACAGGAGGACTGCGAGCTTGAAAGATTCTTGTTTGATGAAAACAGTTTTGACGCCACTAGTGCGTCCCTCCTTGAGCCTACCACCGTTGACACAACCGATATGGATTATGAATGTTTCACTTTTTCGGATGATGACGACTCACAGCCCGAATATGAGTCTTTTGAATTTTTTGATGAGTTAGTCGAACCATCCGAATCGGTTGTTTGCACTGATTTCGAACCTGTGTTGGAATCCTTTGAGTTCGAGGTAGATTCCGCAATGATTCTTTCGCCTCCGAAACTCGAACTCATGTCCTTACCGCCTCACTTTAAATATTCTTACATAGGTGAGAATGAGACTTTTCCCATTATAATATCAGCCTCTCTAGCTTTCGAGCAAGAGAACGCTATTTTAAAAGTCTTACAAGAGAGGCGGCAAGTTTTCGGTTGGACTATGGCGGACATCGAGGAGATCAGTTCCCTTATAATTGAATATCATATGAAATTGATGGATGATGCCACGTCAATAGAGGACCCACAGGAACAGTTTGGGGATATTGTGGTTAGTCAACCTCCTCTTTTAGAAGTCGAACCACCCCCATTTCTTTTAATAAGCTACGAGAATGCCAATATTCCACTGATTGCTGATCATTCGCATTCTCGTTTTGATTCATCACCACCTCCTGTCTATTCACCTCCATACCTTCCATACCACCACTTCTATCTTCCCCAATTCTTTTTGGACCGCCACAACTTATTCTTCCACCAACCAATACTCTTTACTGATAAATTTTTCAACTGGTTGGTGTTGACGTTTGGTCTATGCAAGGTTTGGTAGTAATGTCTAACATAGTTTAAATGAAGTTTGGGGGAGGGCCTTTCTGTATATATTTTTGTTTTCCTTAACAATAAAAAATATATATATAAAAAATTATAAATAAATAAACAGGGGAGTGCTGGTATTTTGACCCTCTTGGTTTAGCATGACAGTGAGGACACTGTCAAGTTCAAGTTTGGGGGTATGCTCAGTACATCTTCTTCCTTCGCATTCATTTGTACATATTTTTGCATTTGCATATTTATTTGAAAACCCATAAAAATTTGAAAAATTTCAAAATTTTCAAAATAATTGCATTCAATTTTGGCTAATTGACTTGAGTTTGACTAATAGGTTAACTGGTTAGGAACAACTAGATCTTAAACTTAGTGAATTAAAAACCCTAAAGATAACCTTCTTCAAAGTTTTACGGTAGAAAGTATATGTCTTGTAGTTTATTTAGAAATAGGCAAATTTTGGGTTCACTTCTTGGGCTAAGTCAAAATGAGGGAAGAGTATTGATATTCTTATTAGAGTATAAGTTTGAAAAATAGTTCCTAGATTAAGTCTAGATTCTGAAAATGTATACCCTACAATTTGCACAATCACGCACCTTAAAACTTGGAATAGTAGAAGAGACCTTGAAATGCTCTTGTCTAAAGTCCTTGGTACAATGAAAATAAAAGGAAAAAAAAAGTGAATAAAGAAACAAAAATGGACACTGGTTTTTGTGATTACTTAAGGCTGTAAAAAAATAGAAAAATATTTAGCGAGGGTGCTTCATCACCTAGTGCCTTAGACCAACTGGTTTGGGAGTCACTGCTAAAGCCTTGGGGGTTGCAAAACTAGGAAGTACGTTTTAATGTGCAAACACATTTTATAATCGGTCGTTGGTACCTCAAGAAGTATTAACGGTCGCATGAAGGATGTGTAAGCGAAATTCAATTAAAAATTCACCTACTGATAAGTACTTTGGACAACGGACAAGGGCATGATTGCTTGATTTGAATTTCCAAGGATAGGGGTGATCTATACACACACGTGGGGATATGTGATTAGAGTTTAGATAAGAGAAAGAAATGAAAGATAAAACTTGTATCTTTAATAGAGTTGATAGAAATTCCTAAGTGGAGATGAAACCCTAGAAGGAAAACTTAAGAGATGCTGAAGGCTAAGTAGGTTTACATAACATATATAATCTTAAGTTAAATAATGAGAAAGTGTGAAGAATGTGGGTGGATAATTTGCGAGTCAAAAGATAATAGAATTCCTTGTTAGAAAACCTAATTGGAGAACAAAAGTCAATGGGCCAAGTTGATAGGCTTTTGTGGGTGTAATCCGCTGAAAACCCTCAGGAGACAACACTCCTCCTACTAGGGACACCTAGAGGTTTAACGGCTTATTGCACGTGCTCAGTGCAATCGCGTTTCCCTGCGAAAGTGCGGTTAGAATTTTAGTGAATAAAAAATTAAGTTTGCTCGAGGACGAGCAAAAGATAAGTTTGGGGGTATTTGTTAAGACCATAATATTGCATTTTTCATCCCCCTATTCTTATCCGTTTTATAAATAAACAGGTACTCTTGACGCACGTTTGTTGTATGTTACAGGATACAGGCTCTTGGAGCAAATACAGTGAAAAAGACGAAAGTTGATACAGAAAAGGGACTTTTGACCAACAAGCAGACGGATCTTACTCAAGCCGAGACGAAGAACAGTGCAAGGTCCAAAAAGACGAAAGTGAAACGGTCAAAAGATCCTTACAAGTTTTCACTGAAGATCTAGAGAAGACTAACAAGCCCAACAGAGAAAAGAAGTATAAAAGTAGGAAGCCCAAGAAATCCTGAACCAAGACCAAAAAGATGGTGAGCCAAGCCCACCAAAGGGCCGCGGAACCGCGGCCCAAGGCCTACATTTGCCGCGGTTCCGCGGCCATTCAGAGCCCGTGTCGGTGCATTTTTCGGGTGTCGGTGCGTCGGTGCAGGGGTTTGGATTTTTCGTGTGCAAATCTGTAATTGCACATATGCGAATCCCGTAACCCTAAATTCTCCTGTTTGCTTATAAATTGTAATAAAAAATTGTAAAACCCTATGCCTCTTTTCAATAAACAAAATTCAGATCTGTTCTTTTTTCTTGCTTGGAGGGAGCTATCAAATTAGTAAGTAATTTGATTTCTTTGCTTTTTATTCTATTTTAATTAGTATGTTTTATCATCCCCTAATGAGCGAGTAATCTCCTCGCTTGTTAGGGTTAGCCTTAGGGAAAGGTTTGAGAAATGAGATCTCTCACCCCTTTCATGCCCCTTCACAAGAATTAGAACTCCATGCATACACGCACAACCGCTCCCTACGGCACTCTACCCCTCGAGGTAACGGTGACACCGTAGTATAAAAGGCCGGTTGCGCGTGTTTTCCATGGGGGTTAGGGTAATTATCGATAAAGGAAGGATAAGAATCTAGAGGAAGAAACATCTTCCCAAAAGATTCTAATCCACTTTATTGATAATTACCACAACATCTAATAGATCAAAAATAGGGCAATGAAAGCGGTGAGGAAACCTTCAATCTCCAAACTTCCCCTAAACCTAACCCTAGCAAGACTTCAAATTAGATTAATTTAGTTTATTGATAGATCTAGGTTTTTATAGATTTAATAAACCAACCAAAACAACATTTGGAATCAACTCGTAAAAACACAAATAAGAAAATTACCCATCTCTGTGGATCGACCCGTACTCACCGGCTAGCTGCAAAACGACGCCGTTTCTGATTGCGGTTAAGACAAATTTTCATACTAATCAAGTTCTACGAAAGCCTGTTCGCATGCTTCTGACCACACAAATTCTTCATCTTTACGTGTGAGCTTGGTCAGGGGTGTTGCAATCTTCGAAAATACTTCAATAAATCTTCGGTAGTATCCTGCTAATCCTAAGAAACTTTGAATGTCCTTCACTGTCTTTGGTGTCGGCCATTCGCTTACCGCTGATACTTTAGTTGGATTCACAGAGATTCCTTCACCTGAAACGATATGTTCGAGAAATCCGACTTGTTCTAGCTAAAACTCGCACTTGCTGTACTTGGCATAGAGTTGATGCTGTCGCAAAGTCTCCAGGATAATTCGTAAATATTCAGTGTGCTCTTTCCGATTCTTAGAATACACCTGGATGTCGTCGATGAATATGACAACGAACCTGTCTAGGTACTCTCGGAAAATTTAATTCATCAGATTCATGAATATGGCTAGTGCATTGGTTACTCCAAATAGCATGACGAGAAACTCATAATGTCCATAGCGAGTCCTGAATGCCGTCTTTGGAATATCAGACTCTTTGACCTTCACCTGATGATAACCTGAATGAAGATCTAATTTGGAGAAAACGCAAGACCCACTTAGCTGATCGAACAGATCGTCGATTCGCAGTAGTGGATACTTGTTTTTTATCGTGACTTCGTTCAAAACTCTATAATCAATGCACATTATGTATGAACCTTCCTTCTTCTTCATAAACAACACTAAAGATCCCCAACTTGAAGTACTGGGACGAATCCATCCTTTCTGCAGAAGTTCGTCCAGCCGAGTACGGACCACCTTCAAACCTTCAGGACTTAATCGGTATGGTGCTTTGATCATCGGTTGAGCTCCAGGTACCAAATCAATTCCAAATTTAAGAGCTCGATCAGGAGGCAAACCTGATATGTCTTCAGGAAATACATTATCGAACTCTCGAACTACCTCTGGTTTGTCTTCTTCTGTCTTTAGAGTTGCAATCACCGCCTTCTTCGGTTTTTCCTTGTATATGCTAGGCTCTAGGGTACTGTAACACTTTAGAATTCGGTTAGTGTTAATTAAGTGATAATACGAGTTTTAATGAAACTTAACTAATAATTACTTTAGAAACCGATTCACGAAGTTAAAATTTTCCCGTATCGGTTTTTGTGAAACCTTATAGACTCTAGGGTATCTGGAGCTATTTGGGGGTATTTTTAAGAAAATCAAACAAGTCCATTAACCGAGATAGACCACTAAAAGACCACCACAAGAATACGAACCCATTCTACCCTATTTCGGTCGGCGAGATCGGATTTTACCTTGATGTCGCCGGGCCTCCTGTTGGATTTGGTGTTGTGGTTTTGCCTGTAGTTCAATTACCCTACAACCTATCCCCTGTACTTGCTTGTTTAGTCTCAATTTTCCTGAGCCAAAATCTGGGATAGATTTCCTTAGTTGCTGGTTTCGTGTTATGCGATTTGTGAAATTTGGGTTTGGTTTCCGTCGTTCGATATTTGTACGTCAACGACGAGGGTGGTTTGGTTGTTCTTACTTGAGAGGCTATATGTTCTAACCTATAGGCAATCCATGTGCCGTATCGGTACTTTATTTAATTAATTAATATTTTATTTTACGTGCACACACGTGTGCATGTTGTTTAGGGGATAATGAGGTGTTAACCATGCTCATATAGTTATGGCACACTTAACCCTCTATCTTTATCAAGTTATGCAAATTTAAACACTATATCAAATTTTATTATTTAAACAAAGGTTTATTTTTTAATTTAAAAGAAAAGGAATTGAAAAAGAGAAAGATAAATTGAATTCTTGAGGAGTAGGGGGATGGCTGCCTTTAATGGCCTTTAATGAGAGGAGAGTGAGTGTAACACTCACCTACACTCACCCCATACACTTATACTCACCTACACTCACCTCACACACACTTACACTCAAACCCTTCACAATATCTCTCATTCTCACCTCACTCTCTCAAATTTTAATCCCAACTCAGTTTCTCTCTTTTTTTTCACCTCACTTCAAGTTCTCCACTTGGTTTATCTAAATTGATCATAATCCAAGCATCAACCTTGATCCAACCTCACACAACCTACAAAATTTTATGCTAAAGCCTTTGTGATGACTTGGGGATTGGAAAGCTAGGATTTGTCCCATGTTTTGGGTGAGGTAGTGATCTTTATACCCTTATTAGACTCTAATGAAGTTGTATACTTATTAGTTTCAGTTTTAAAACACTAAAGTTATGGTTTTGTCCAAATATCGTATTTTTGTATATGTTTTAGTGTCTCTGTTATCTGCTATCACTAAGATGAGTTACTGTAAAATCTAACAGTGTGGTAGTGTTGTGTTAGAGGTCCTGAGTGTACATCTGAAACCCGGACCCCACCACTCCTAGTCGGGCCGGCGAGAATCATGGGAAATCCGATGTCGCCGGATTTTTAGGCACCTGGGAAGTTGTGATTTTGGGGGTATGTGTCTGTAGGTAATTCTTGGTGTTTGGTACTGCTTGATTTACCTATATTGATTGTAGGCAAAATCTGGAAGCACTTTGCTAGTTTCTTGTGTTTTGGCTACACGCGATACGGATATCTGACACGGTTTTTGTACTCCGTATAGCTTGTTGCACTTGGGTTGGTTTAGGGTGTCGTTATACTCATTCGCCACTAAGCTAACACTTAAATAGCTTGTGGAAGTCGGCACGTTGATTTAACCATTGTTTGCGTGTATTATCGGGAAGTTTCTAATTTGAAATTTGTTATGTTTTGATGCGATATTAGGATCGATTGCAGGGACTTCGGGCGTTATGAGGAAAGGAAAGGAGGTGGTTGGATTCACCTAACTCGAGATTATCTGTGAGTAGATTTAACATCTATGGGGGAATCGCCCATATAGCGCTAAGCGTCGAGGGCTGGATTTAGTGTTATAAATCTATGTTGTTAGTATATACATTGATTGTGCATAAACATCATCTTGCACATCCCATTACCCGTTGTACATTAATACTGTATTGATTGGACACTACACCATTACTAACGGTTCATGTTGCATGAGTACTGAATTGTATGCCACACACACACCGTTAGTAATTGCCACGACATGCACACTATAGAAATTACTATGGATAACATATATTGCGTCGCTTCCCTTATCAATTACAGTTAGATATTAATTATCGTCCTATTGTACATATGAATTGCATCATGCTTACATACATACATTGCTAGTCACATATTTACTCTTATATGATGTTGCATTTCGACTTCGGTGATTTGGGAAACCGCAAGATACCTTTGAAAACTTGATATACTTAAAAGAATGGTTTTCCCTTGATATGCTCACATTACTGTTCCGTATTTGCATATCTCGTTTTTATGGACATATGCATGGATGTGTTGATTTTTATGCGATTTCTGGATTTGAGAACCGCGATTATATTTAAAAAGGGAAAATATCATATATTGCTTATAAAGAAAATGTGGTTTCTTTAATATGATATTTCGAGACGTCCACCATGAGTTTTCTCGGTTCTGAGCTTGTTTTTGAGACCCGATTCGAGGAGTTGGTAGATGTCGTTTGCGGGTACATGGTGGAACCGGTATGGTACCCCGGGGCAAGAAATGATTTTTGTGGTGTAGACGATGAGACTGGCAGAAGGAACACTACCTACCGGTGATTGTATAAAACTCGACGGATGTTCGGAGGATACCGTCTTGAAGTTACGAGATAAGATATATATATGAGGGTCGATCAGCGTGACGGTGCCTAAGATATTGGGATTTGGGGTGTCGTTGATAGACATCGGTTTTCCATGACGATGGTTCATACATGAGATTTTATGTGTTATTCTATACTCAGGATTTATTGATATGCATTGTTTCATTAGTTGTTGTACCCTAGTGGAGTACCTTGATTATGATTGTTGCATATCTATACTGTTATGTTATGCCATCAGATTGCATATTCATATTATCGTTTTTCATGCATGCTTGCGATTATCTGTACGATATTATTTTCTATTCACGAGCTGGCAACTCATCCCCGTTGTGCCACAGTATTTTGCAGGCTTGACCCTCAGTATAGTCGCGGCAGGGCTACTCATTTCATCTACCTCTACGGATACCGCTGCTGTTGGTCATGATTTTTGATAGGTGGGTGGTTTTGCGGTTATCCATTTGATCTCATTGTACATCTTATTATATCTAGTACTCTCCATCCACCACTTTCATGTATATTGACTTAGAGACGAGTTTGTGAGGATCAGTTTTGTATTATTTTGTGACTCTGGTGTCGAGCTCGTATGAGCCGGCTATTTTATTTATGTGGTTTCACTTCCTTATTGCTTTTCCTTCGCTACGGCGTCGTGTGTGTGTGTGTGTGCGCGCGCGTGTGTATATATATATATGTTTATATAAACTGTTGTGGTTGTGTTCCGCCCTTTTTGGCATGAGTTGCTCCCGTTTGGGATTCTTTATATTTATGTTATACTTGTACCCGTTTCAGGACTAGTTTTACAAGGAGGTGCTGCCGAAATTTTCCAGAAATAAATTAACTTAAAAAAATGTTATATCTTTCTATCTAATATGGTTTAGATTTCTGGGTTGTCGGCTTACTTGACTTACGTTACGCCTTTAGACGTTGCGTGATTTAAGTGCCGGTCGCGTTCCTAAATTGGGTCGTGACAGGTATGGTCTCCACTTTTGAAATAAAAGACCGGATGATCTGGTATCTCAAACACTTTCCTCCTTTGACGACAGTCGATGGTAGCGTAGAAAGTTCCTAGCCAATCCATACCCAAAACTACATCGAAATTCGGTATGTCCAGCACCTTGAAGTCAGCAACACCTTGAAGTCAGCATAAAATTCTCTACTGCAGACGACCACTGGACACATGTCGTATCCCATTGTTGCCTTTAGAATGTCGTTCCCCGAACTGACATTCCAGCTGGATACGAGTGGTGTGACTGGAATCACATGAGTTCGGACGAACCGTTGCGACATAAAACAATGAGATGCTCTAGTATCGAAGAGTGCCGGTGCAGGAAGTGAGGGTACTAAGATTGTACCTAAGTTATGTGGGATATGTTTAGGTATGGAAAAGAATATATGGATGTAAACAATTATTGAACAGATTTGAAAGATGGGAAGTTACCAGTGATGACTTCGCCAGTGGTTTCAGCTTCTTCCACAGTCATTGTAAAAGCCTGACGCCTAGGTCCATTCCTCTGTCCATTCCTCTGTCCCTGGGGTAAGTTTCTTTGTTCTTGATGGAACTGACGAGGAGGAGGTGCAGTAAGTCCACGAGGAGGTGGAGCTAGGAAATCAAGATGTGGTGTAGGTGCCTGGATAGCTGGCCGCTGCGGATAGGTGATTGCTGGTCTGGGTGCAGAATTCTGATTGAGTCGGTGAGGACAAGACCCAATATCATGTGTGGATGAGCCACAGACTAAGCATAGGCGATTAGCACGCCTGCAATCGTTGCCAGGTGTCCATTTCTTTTGCAGTAGATTGAGGTCTTCCCTTCTTCTTCACTACTGCCTCGTATCGACGGGCAGCCTTCAAAGCTAAGTCATGGGTTTGAAAATCCCTTGTAGCTAAAGCAGCTTGGATCTCCGGGTCTAACCCCTTCTGAAATCGTCTGGCCCTGATCTCAGCAGTCGGTATGAGGTGTGCCGCGAACCTGTTACGGTCTTATGTTAGCTATGTAGTATATGATAATAGAAATTCGAATATTTAAGACATATCTTACCTGCTCAACATGGTGAATTCAGCGTCATACTCATCCATAGATTTGCTCCACATAGAGTCTTGTTGTAAGTGGATGAATTGCTGCTCCATGTCGAATCGGGCAGTCTCGGGGAAATATTTCACGTCGAACATCTCACGAAAATCTTCCATTCGATTGGATGAGTAAGACGGCTTTCTTCCGCCTTCTACCATACTCAGGCGTTATCGGTAAGTTGCAACTTCACAACCCTTACCTAAGCAATTTCTGGAATTTATGCTGCTGCCAGATCATCTTCGATCGACTGAGCCCATTCTTCAGCTTCCAAAGGGCTCTCTTTCCCAGAAAATTGCTTCAGATGAAGTGCCCGGAATTGCTTCACTCCAGATGCTTCCGCTTCTGGGCGGTTCATGAGTATAGCGGTCTACTGCTGCTGTCCCTCCAAGAGGCTCTTTATTGCCTCGAGCAGTACCGTCTACTCATTGATCGGAACTACAATGGTAGGCGTAAGTGGAAAAGGAGGTGGTGTGATGTTGTCATTGGCGTTCGTGCTCGTGTTGTTCGGAGAATCCACAACCTTGAAAGAAAAATAGGGTTAGGATAGACTTCAAGGAATAGAAATATAAAGAATATTTAGTTGTTGATTCTTGTGATATATTGCTTAGGTTTCCATGCAGAACTGACCCTGAATGGTAGGGTTCCATGCAGAACTGATCTGCATGGGCCACCAACAAAATCTGTCACACCCCGCTTCCCAGTGTACGGATAACGAGACGCGACGAGAAACGCGACGTATTTACTCAGAAATAAACACGTTAAGTGTAAATAAGCAATATAATATAAATGTACACAAGAATGACATGAGATGTAACTGTACAACAACTTTTTATTTATTAAACATTCTTTACAATACAATTGGAAAGTAAATACAATGCGGAAAGCAATGCCTAAACAATGAACAGAAAGTAAAGGTATATACAAGTGACTAAAGCTCTGGGTCTTCTGTGGACTGCTCCAAGTTGCGGACTGCTCCAAGTCTTCTGACATAGGCTCGATCTCCAAAGAGTTGGGTCCTCCTGACAATATTCCAAAGAATGAATAGAAAAGGAATGTCGTTAGCGAACAATCGCTCGGTAAGCCCTAAAGAGAGATAGAAATAGACTGAACAGGTAAAGAGAATATATCTGGTATAATGTATGATTATTATGTTAATGCAGTTGTTTGTACTTTGGTACAGAATGTGCCAGTGTATACGAGAGGAGTCCAACTTACCCTGTGGACTATGGTATATGGAGTACAAGGCCTCGTCAAAACCCATGGAACAACGACAACGGATGTTCAGGTTAGGTGTATTATAGTGACCATCATCGTGCCACTTTTAACACATTCCGTACCAGTCTACCCCTTTAAAAACCCCATGATGTTTATTGTGTTGTTTATAGATGATTTGCAGATATAATACTTGCCGAAACCATGATATCAATTGTTCATGTAAATGGATAAAGATATAAACGGATAGTCATGTAGACAAGTCAATGTATATCCATAGATCGGTCAAATCAAGTCATGTTGATATAGAATGTATTCTGGTATATATGGATTCATGTTGTATTGGAGTTATATTTAGATTGTATTCATGTATGGATTGTATTCTGATTAGACTGAGACTCTGTCTGAGTCAGACGCTTAAACAGAATTGGATTCCTGAATTAGGTTTTGGAGTTATCGGTAACTGCTGCACATAGACGGAAGGATTTGTGACTTTTTCCAAGCCAATTACCATTTATAACCCCGTTTTAGTATTCTACCTTAAATAGGTAAGCACCCACTTTCTCCGGCTCCCTGAGGCTCAAGAGAATTGGTCCCGCTTAAAGCTATATTTACTAGGGTCCTTATTGTAAATTAATAAACTTGAGGGGTTTTTATGAAAAATAGTTTAGTATACTTTCAAAATAATTCTCAAGTATTTATTTATCGTATTTAGGGTTTTCATGGATGTAATTTTTAAATGTGAAGTATTCTAGTGAATATAAACCTAGATTAAATAGTATATGGTATTTTAGTGTAAATTGGAATTGTATAGATTTGTGATGGTAGAGTCATGAAATTTGTGATTTACTTTGTTTAGAAATCATGGAATTTATTATATATATTTAAAATAGATAATTTGATAATATTATAAATAATTATAGAAAAATAAATTTATTTATTAAATAGAAATCTCGTTTTCTTAAAAATTGTAATAAAAATTCCATCGAGATCGGATGCTCCGTGAGGAGGTCTGCATCTCGCTCTACTAGTACCGAGGATGTGCGATAACCCGCACCATCCAAATTGGGTTCCCCAAAATGGGTTGTAGAGGCTTAATTGCAAGGAATTTAAAATAATCTTAAAGAATACGGTTTTATTAGTTTAAGGTATTTTGTTGTAAAATTGTATTTATCCAAAAATATTGTAAAGAGACAATCGTACTATATCATGATGAGTGTTGTGATAAGGTAGGTCATTACCTCGTGAGTTTTATAAAGGTAATATGAGCAAATATATGAAATAATGTCGTAGGTAAATTTTGTGGTATTAAACTGTAAAAGTGTAATAAACATGGTTTTACATGGAGTTTTATGGTGAAATTGGTTTCTAAATTTTAGTTAATGTTTAATAAGAAAGGTTTAATAATATGGATCTGAGTTTCCTAAGAAAATTTTTTATTTTAAAAGGAATAGAATTTAAATGTCGGTTAACTCTACTTACCGACGTCATTTGAAAAGAAAAATTGTTTAATAGAAAAGAGGGAAGAAAAGAAGGGACTTACTGGATAAAAAGAGAGAGGGGAGGTATGGGAAGGGTTTGAAAGCGTCGTGGAGTCGCGGTGTCACCGGATTTGTTCCGAGTCGTCATTAGAAGATGACCTTGGGCCAACTCCACTTGTACACCTTATTTGACTTGGAAAATTTTAAAAGTTTTGATGATAGATTTGTATGGAAAGGGTTTGAAAGCGTCGTGGAGTCGCGGTGTCACCGGATTTGTTCCGAGTCATCATTGGAAGATGACCTTGGGCCAACTCCACTTGTACACCTTATTTGACTTGGAAAATTTTAAGAGTTTTGATGATAGATTTCAGAATGGAGAGGGTTAGGGTATGGTGTGGTATTTATAGTATAGAATTAGGGTTTAAGGAATTTTAATGAGAATTAAAAATGCATTAAACATTGGAATAAAAGCTCATTTTTAATTTTCTGTTAATATGCAGGAAAAACAAACAGAAGAGGAATAGTGGGGGGAGGCAAAGGGGTGTTTGGGCAAAATTTTGGAGGCATTTGGTACGGAGGCCCGGGGGTGCCGGCCCCAGAGCTCATCTCTCCGGCCATTTCAATGGGGGTGAGGTCTGGATTCATGCCACGTGTCAGTGTCGTTTCATATAACTCGGTGCACATGTTTGATTTCTGAGACTTTTCGTTTTTACGTGTGTTGCATGTGTAAACTTTTGGGCTTCCAAAAAGTTTAAAAGAAAAATCAGCAAAAATTATATATGGCTGAGGGGATTTGAACACATGGGCTACGTCACAGCAATTGCAAGACTTTACCAATGAGCTACAAGTGCTTTCTTGCTGTTCTAAAACAAATCAAATACTTATAGCATACTCAGGGTTGCAATACTCCATTTAGTACATTAACTTTAAACAAATTTTGTACATTATAAATAGAGTCGTTACAGCAGTTCCTAGGTGACATGAGTACAACATAGTCCGTTGACTTGACACTGCTACTTCGCCTTAAGTGTGTTCCCACTGTTCTTAAATTACTACTCTACCACGGCTCTAATGAGTCGTGCAAACAGATAGTAGTTGGGTGCAGTCCCAAAGCACTTGAAGGCAGTGGCGGTTAGATAGGATTTGTCTCTCCCGGTATTAGGTGTTGATATCGCACTGTGTTCGGAAATCCATTACACAAAGCCCTGGATAGGGCAAGCGAGATTTACTGGTAGGTATTTCAGTAGTTACTCAGGGTGTTTTGGGATCTACTCCGGTATGACTTATTGCGCTATTAGGGGTCTGACGGCTACCGCCCCCTAAGCCCAATATGCGATACTCTTAGACGAACAAATCGGACTGTACTGAGATTGTTACAGATAGGCTCAGTAGGAGTTCGGATGAGTTTGCTCATCTGCCTTCTTATCGACAGATACCTTGGTAGCCGTTACGTGCAGCTAGTACTGCTGACGTGCTTATGGTTAAACCCACTTCCAGCGTAGTCACAAAGGAAGGGAAGGGACAACAAAAACAAGAGAGTCAAATAGGCGAGCCCCACACAGAGGGTTTCCCTGCTTCGGGCGAAACCATGTAGAGGCCGTATGGTTTTACGGTAGAGTTCAATTACATATGTGTACTTGTGCACGTACGATGTTCGGGAGGATAATACCAGTGGGCTTTGCTTTAAGCCAGATCCTGGTATTATATTGTTGGATTATTTTCGTCACTTTGTATTCGTATTTTTTGGGATACGAATACGGGTATGTATATACAGTGAGGGGTATTCTTGTAATTTGTTCAAGAGTGCTTCTAGAAAAAGACCCCTCATTACTTGTATTACTATTTATGTTAAATGGTTAATATGGTGGAGGTATGAGGTGTTATGTAATAATAAATGAAGCATGGCTACTTGGTGACTCTTGATGGCTATTGAGGCAATGTGATACTTAGATATTTTGTGAGAGGCAAGGTGACACTTGGATATTTTTGTGAGATATTTTGGCATGCTTCATAGTCATCAAAATTAGTCATATTCATTTCATTATTATCTTAAACACTCTCTCTCCTTAAGAGTTCTCTTCTACTTCCTCAAACCCTAATTGTCTCATGTGTTGAGAAACCTAGGGTTATTGAGATTAATCCTTCCATAAACACTCTCTACATCCTCTAAGTTACTTTAATTAGCATACTAGGTACCATAGTTATCTCATCTTAGAGGTAGGAGCTCAAGTTAGACACTTTCGGGTGGATCTTCTTTGACGTGAGGAGGCCGAAGAGGAGGCGCGATCCGTAGACTCTTCAAGGAGCTCAAGAAGAGGAGGTGGAGTACAAGAAGAAGAAGGACTTGATACTTGAGGTATAACTTTCTTACATAGTAGTTAAACCTCATAGATGTTTAGTTAGTTAGGGTTTAGTATCGATCCTGGAGTTTAGTCAGTGTTGCGAAGCATATAAAAATCGTTTTTTGCAAACTCAGCCTCCCCGCGAATCTGCGGGGTGCGTGACATCGACTTACAGTGGTATCAGAGCCTACAAAACCTTAACTAGCTAGTTAGCAAGTAGTTGGAAATTCGATCGTCGGAAAAACCCGAAATCATAACTCAAAATCCATGCTTGCTGTCTTTTTTAAAATCTGGTGTAAAAAATATTTCAGAGGCCTTAAAAATACAAGCAGGGAATTCTAATATCACACAAGAAAAACGAGTCAGTAACTCGCCAAAACGACCGCGAAAGCGCGGCGAAACGGTGTGTTTCGCCGCCATTCCGCGGCCGAGTCGAGACCGAGTTGACTCGGTTTTCTTCTGTGGTTCTCATTAGTTGTGTTATGATTTCTGGTATATTTGGTTTCTACCCAGTATTGTTTGTGTGCTGGTTTGTACTTGGAGTAGACACGCAAAATATATTTCGATCGAAATTCTAAAGTTCTTGGCTAAATATCGTTTCTGTGTTTGATATATGTGTTTGTAAACTTCCGCTAATTGCTATACGTCGATTAGTTGGGGGTTGCACATATCTGTGATGTTGGTTTGTGTTTATGAAATATTGAATCGTCGTGGATGAATAGCCGGGAGATGTGAGAAGAGAGTTTTCTTTCTTTCATTCGATGTAAATTGTAAAGTGATGTAATATTATTTTAAGGGGCGCATCCGGGTTGAGGTTGTAGCCACTTTTGTATTATTTCATTTACCATTTTTTCTCCTAGGATAGACCCAAAGTGGGATGCATAAACTATCGGGTTCTTTAAAGTGCCGAGTGGCCTACTCATTTTACTGAGAGAGGTTGCTTCACTTCGGGAATTTGACGGGTAGTTTGCCGCACCCGTAGGGGTCTAGTGTGGGGTTTTGGCTATTCATCACGACCCTAGAATTTGTCTTTCGTTACAGACTTAAACGAAACGCTGAATTTCTAGTATATCCAATATGTTCATCTGTGATCTGGAATGCCTATTATTGCGTGAGACGAATGGATATATTATATATGTTATATAATAGATGTTGCTTATGTTTTGCACCCGCGCTAACCCTGCCCTCGCTCTGCCGTTAGTTAAGTAAACTAACGGTGTATGACGGGACCCCGTGGCGAATGCGAATGGCATAAGCGTACATTGTATTTTTCGTTTCTTTCTGCAACGATAGGTGTAAATGATGGGACTACATTAATTGATTAATGCAAAGCAAACAAACCAAAACTGAATCGTTGGAACAATTTCAAAAACCACTCGGTTTTTTCAAAATGCAACTTTTATATGCGGAGCTTAAACCACTCCTTTAAAAGCTATCATGGTTCCTTCGATTATATCAAGTTCATTACGTTTACGGTTTCGCTAAAACCATGATAGTATGCTATCTGCCCTAGAGGCCATTATTGTACATGATTGTATATTATAGTGGATGCTTGGACATATATAGAGAGGACTTTCTTGATCGACATGATAGTATGCTATTCGGTTGCTCTTTATCATAACATGTATACTTGTATCTTTATACCACCTCTTTGTTACATGTTGGTAAAGCCCTTAGGATGTGTACTTGACTACCAGGATTATGATGCAGATCATACTAGTGGGGCCAGGGTAGTCCACAAGTTCATCCTTTAATTGTTCCTAGTCATGGGTGTATCGAGACGGGGCATCGATATTCCAGAGTGGACTAGCGTATACGTTTCTTGACCCATTTGATGGGCGATGGATGATCCCATATCCATTGGTGTTTGACATCAAAGATTGCATACGGGTGTTCAGTAGAAACTGGGTATACTGAACAGGACTCGCCGAGAACTCCTAGACGGTATTATACCTATCGTCAGATAGCAGTTCTCTAGTGACACTGGTACAGGTTAGTCTGTAGACCCGAGATCGTCATAGAATCTTGTGTGATTCCCACTGTGCTTTGATTTCCACCATACCACATTCAAGAGAGCGTGCAAAACGGTGGGTTTTGGGTATAGTCCCGAGTCACATGGAGGCAATGAGCGATAGGAGGGGTTTCGTCACTCCCGGTATTGGAGGTTGATATTGCCCTGTGCTCGATTGGTCATAACAGGAAGTCCCTGGCCAGGGATGATACTGAGATTTACTGGTAAGTGTTATCAGTAGTTTCTCGACCCGTTATGAGCCTCACATCGGCATGACTTATCAAATTATTGGGGTCTGACGTTTACAACCCCAGACTCGATATGCGATATATCAGACGAAGAGACCGGACTATACGGTAGTGTTACTTATTGGATTCACGGGAGTATGGACAAGCTTGCTTGTTGATTTTCTGATCGCTCAATAGCCGGATAGCCATTACGTCCAGCTAGTACCGCTGACGGATTTTAGGTAACTGATATGATCGTTACCTACTGCCGGTGTATTGACGAGTCTTTAGTGTCCTACACAGAGATTTCCTGGCTCAAGCGAAACGAAGTAGGGCACATATGTGATATGTGTGGTACCGAGATTAATATGTGTAAGTGATACCGTATTCTAATCCCGCGATATTTGATATCAGTCGATTATATGAGATATAGCCGGGTTATTGAATCAAGTGTTGATTCGATAAGATGATATAAATGATATTAGTCGGTTGTATGTGATACAACCGGGTTATTAAATCAAGTGTTTATTTAATGTATAATTATATATTTGATATGTTAATATACATTAACTAATATTAGCTCACTTAAGAAAATGTTTCTCTAAATACATTTAAATATATATATGTGATATATAATAATTTATTAATTCATGTATCATGCTAGATGATACATTGGACTTGAGTGTATGAGACTCATACCTAACTTAAGATAATTAGGGTGTTTAAATATTAAGGGAAAAATCAAAATTAGGTGGAAATTAGCAAGGCTTGAGATGCTTGTGGAAGCATGAAGAAGCTTTGACTTAAGTCCACTAATTTTGTTTTACTCTACATATTTATTGTCACGCCCCGCTTCCCAGAGTACGCGCGTTTGGGCACGTGACATAGCCAACCATGCTACCTGTGGGTAGGAAGTATCCAACCACAGTCACATTACGGTTGTAAAGATATCAAGAACAGGATAATAAGCTAAACTAATACATGTCCAAATCCATAATAACAAGAATCAATAAACAATAAGTGCGGAAGCTAATGATCCAATACAATGAGTAAACAGTATGTCCCATAATGCGGGCTCACATCTGGAAATGAAATGACATAAATAAACTAAACTCTAAAGAACTCACAGTTCAGCCGGCTGGCTGAAGTACTCCTGCTCGGTCGACGACAAAGGTACGGAATCTGGGCCATGCAAAACCCAGACGTCAGCGCGTCATGATATCAAGTATATAGCATAAACATGGTAATAAACAATGCAAGCCTGAACATGAATAAAGCAGCAATAAGAAGTAACAAGCAGGGTAAAGTGCAAAGGTGACTAAACTGTCCTATCAGGTTTTCTGCTCTATAGTCTTTGAAACCAATTGATGAATCGTCGATGTAACTCAATAGTATCCCGTGCATGCCCGGGACCACGGTCATGATCCTCGGGGCTGAATCCGAGACGTGCCGCTAAGCAGTAAAAGGTAGTAGGATAGATGAGTGATGTCAGCATCAACACTCCGGAGCTGGCCAAGCCCGTAAGACTGATCAGATCAATGTATCGAACTGTTGAGTTACAAGTCGGTTTCACCTTTGATTTCCCCATACCCCCAAGCTATGTATGTCAGTCAGGTATTCAGTAGTCAAGGACTAATGCCAACACAAGTCAAGTAAAGGTAGGTCTGTCTGGATCGACAGCAGGAATGGTTAGGTTTGTCGGCATTAGGCATGAGATCAGGTAACAGGTCAGGTTACTTTCAACAGGTAGAGTTGATATGTACAGGGTGTTGTGTCCGGTGTATCAGTACATGTGTCAGGTGTATCAAGATCGGTCAATATGTAATGCAATCAGGTATATGATGATAACAGGTATAGTAACAAATAATGAACAGTAGCAGGAAACAGTAACTAACAAATATTATTCTATGTGAACACAGTGATGTTTGTATTTTCATATTAATCCGGTTCACGCACCTTTGAGGTGCAATAGCCACAAGACGAAACAATATCGATAATATACGCAATGGAGTTACATGAATTTGAACTAAGCATAATAATTGTCTCATGAGTGATTTTAACAAATGAAGTGGGGATGATCTACTTGGTTTGATTAGTTAAGTATGAATTAATAGCAGACCGGTTAATACGAGCAATGATTCCATTGATTTAAAGTTACGGATAATCGTGACTAGCAATTCTAAGTTATAAAAGGTATTGATGTTATACTAGTTGTGTGGTTATAATATGATGATTAAGTTGTAGCATGTTAAAGCAAGTATTCGGATACTTGCCTCGGCGGTTCCGCAAACCGAAACACGGATGCGATGTCGGCAGAAACGCGATATGAAAGCACGGGCCACGGATCGAGTCCCAACAGAGGTCAACGGGATCACGCGGACCAGGGGGCTTCGCTGGAGCGTCGGGTTCGTCAGACGGCACGGTCGGATTCCGGCAAAATGACATCGGTAACAAGTTAGCAACAAGATATGATACACACAGAATAACGACCAGCGGGGGGTTGTACCAAAAGGAAGGAGAAGGAAACTTACAGGGAGACACCAGGGGGTGACCACGGCGGGTTCGACGGCACTGGAACGCCGGCGAGGCCGCGACGGTGGCTGCGAAGGCTGGAACAGCCGCTGGGCTTGCTGGAGAGGGGTGCGACGAGTGGAGGAGGGTGTGGTCGGCTCTGGTGGTCGTGGGAGAGAGAGAGGTGGTCGGAGGTGGCGTCGACGAGGTCGCCGGCACGTTTCTCCGGCGAACAGCGGGGTAGGCGATGGGTTAGGGCTCGGGTTTACTGTTCCGGCGAGGGGAGGAAGGAAACGACGACGAGGTCTCGACGAGGAGGGTGAGAGGGAGTCGTGGGAGGCGTCGACGGTGGGAGGCGACGTCGACGGCGAGGCCTGCGAGGTTGGAGGCGAGGCCGGGGTTGCGTGCAGGTGCGGGGAGGAGCGGGAGAACGGGAGGAGGAAGGCGCGGGGGTCTCGTGGTGGCGAGGGCGGCGACGGCGAGGTCTTGGGGAGGTCGGCGGTGAGGTCTGCGGTGAGCTAGGGTTAGGGTTTGATGGGTTTCTCGCGATGGAAAGGGTTGCGTGAAGGCGGCTGTGCATGCGATAATATATATAGAGTAAGAGAGAGAGAGAGATTGGAGAGAGAGATTGTTGAGAGAGAGAGAGAGTTGTTGAGATAGAGAGAGAGAGAGAAAGAGGAGAGAGGCAGAGAGAGAGATGGAAAGGAGGGGGCCCACGAGGGAAACCAAGCCATTTGATTGGCGGAAAAAGAATCAGAAAGGAAATTTTTTGAAGGATTTCTGGGGATAAGCTGTTAGGAATTAGATTAGAGTATATAAATATATATTCGATATTAAATTTAAATGGGCCATTTTGGCGCAAAATGAAACATTTCCAAATCGCGCCCGGGTTGCGCCCAAAGGTTCCAAATTTAAATTATATGATTTTAAGCGGGTTCCAAATTTTGAAAATAGGTGTTTAATGATTAAAATGCATGCCCCCAAGTCGGACACTTGCACGCGCGCGTAGTCGTCCAAACTTGCCTGTTTAGCCAAACGGAACGGAATCTCGACACGCGGACGCTACCACGCGACTAGTGGCGACGAGTAGGCCAACATGGACATCTTAAATTTTATTTTCGGAGTTAAAATTTGTTATGTGCCAAAATGACTTAACCGGGTAAAAATTAGCAATAAACACCAGAAAATCAGGAAAATTGGAATGAGCAATAAATAACCCTCAACTAGTAATATACATAGTATTATTGGGTTCGGGTGTTACATCATACCCAACTACAAAAGAATTTCGTCCTCGAAATTCCAAGAATACAAGATAACTAACTACTGGAAAAGATGAGGGAAATTCTGCCGGATCTCGTCTTCTCGCTCCCAAGTAGATTCTCCATGCGATCGGTTACCCCAAGAAACTAGTACAAGAGGGATAACCTTGTTCTTAAGAACCTTTTCTCTTCGATCCTTGATCTCGACTGGTCGCTCCTCAAAAGTCAGGTCCTCCCGAACGGTCAACTCCGAATGATCCAAGACATGAGTCTCATCACGAACATACCTCCGTAGTTGAGACACATGAAACACATCGTGAACTCCTGCTAATGACGGTGGTAACGCCAACCGGTACGATACCTCTCCGACACGCTCCAATATCTCGAAGGGTCCAACGAATCGGGGACTAAGCTTTCCCCGACTTCCAAAGCGAATCACCCCTCTAGTCGGTGATATCTTCAGGAATACCAAATCGCCCACGGCGAACTCTAAAGGTCTTCTTGACGTGTCGGCCCAACTCTTCTGTCTGTCTTGAGCTGCCTTCATATGCTTTCTGATTGTATTCACCTTCTCGACTGTCTGCACCACCAAATCTGGTCCTAGTAACCTTCGTTCACCAACATCATCCCAACAAACCGGTGAACGGCACTTACGACCATACAGTGCTTCAAACGGGGCCATCTGAATTGTCGCTTGGAAGCTATTGTTGTACGAAAACTCCACCAGGTGTAGATGATCCTCCCAAGAACCTTTGAAGTCTAACATGCAAGCCCTCAACATATCTTCAAGGGTCTGGATCGTTCTCTCTGATTGTCCATCAGTCTGGGGATGATAAGCTGTGCTGAACTTCAATCGAGTCCCCAAACTTTCTTGTAAACTCCTCCAAAAGTGTGACAAGAACCGAGTGTCCCGATCGGACACGATGCTAACCGGTACTCCATGCAATCTGACAATCTCCTGCATGTACCGCTCTGCCAAAGTCTCCGTAGATTGACCAACCCGAAAAGGAATAAAGTGAGCTGCCTTGGTCAACCGATCGACAATCACCCATACAGCATTGTTGCCCTTTGGACTCCGCGGTAAAGCCGTCACGAAATCCATGGTTATATGTTCCCACTTCCATTGAGGAATCGGAAGTGGTTGCAACAAACCAGCAACCCTTAGATGTTCAGCCTTGACTTGCTGACACACTAAGCACTTAGCCACAAAGCGAGCAATTTCCCGTTTCATACCTTCCCACCAGAAATGCTGTCGAATATCTCGGTACATCTTCGTCCCTCCCGGATGTACAGAGTAAGCTGAACTGTGTGCCTCCTTCATAAGCTCCTCACGCATATCTCCCTTTGGCACACACACACGGCTACCATATCTCAACGAACCATCTTCATGGATCAGTAAATCGGTTCGTAGTCCAGCTTCAACCTGCTCCCGAAACTTTTGCAGTCTAGGATCCTGCGATTGTGCTGCTTTAATCTTCTCAACTAAAGACGACTGTACTTGCAGTTGCATCAACTGTCCCTTAGCATGTGGTAGCACGACCTCCAAGTCAAATCTCTGAAAATCCGCAATGATCTCCCTTTGTGCGGTCAATACCTGAATGGCTGGCAACCGACTTAGCGCATCCGGCACGACGTTAACTTTTCCCGGATGGTACTCAAGATCAAGGTCGTAGTCGGCCATCAACTCTAACCATCTGTGTTGCCTCATGTTCAACTCCTTCTGAGTGAATACATACTTCAAACTTTTGTGATCTGTAAAGACTTTGACTCTCTCGCCCAACAGGTAGTGTCTCCAAATCTTCAGGGCGAAGATCACGGCTGCAAGCTCCAAATCATGGGTCGGATAATTCTTCTCATGAGTCTTCAGCTGTCTCGCTGCGTAAGCGACGACTTTCCCATTCTGCATCAAAACACATCCCAATCCTTTTCCAGATGCGTCGCGGTGAATCCTCAGTCCTTCGGAATCATCCGGTACGGTTAGGATAGGGGCGGTTATCAACTTCTGCTTCAACGTCTCGAAGGCCAATGCACATCCATCTGTCCAAACAAACGGTACCTCCTTACGCGTAAGCTTGGTTAACGGCTCAGCTAAACGAGCGAAGTTCTCCATAAATCTTCTGTAGTAACCGGCGAGTCCAAGAAAACTTCTTATCTCTGCAACATTCCTCGGAACAGGCAAATCTCGAACTGCTGCAATCTTCTCGGGATCAACGGCGATTCCATCGCCCGACACGACATGCCCCAGAAACTTCACTTCTTCCAACCAGAATTCGCACTTACTCATCTTCGCGAATAATTTCTCCTGTCTCAGCGTTTGCAGTGCGATCCTTAAGTGCTCAGCATGCTCCTCCGGACTCTTTGAGTACACCAGAATATCGTCAATGAATACCACAATAAACTGGTCCAAGAACGGTGAAAAGATCCTGTTCATCAAGTCCATAAATATTGCCGGCGCATTAGTCACTCCGAAGGGCATCACTAAATACTCGAAATGCCCATACCGAGTTCGAAACGCCGTCTTGCAAATGTCTTCTGCCTTCACTCGGACCTGATGATATCCTGATCGCAAGTCCAGTTTCGAGAATACCCTCGCGCCACTAAGCTGCTCAAAAAGTTCTCCAATGCGAGGGATCGGATACTTGTTCTTAATAGTCACCCGGTTTAATTCTCGGTAATCGATGCACATCCTTCTCGTGCCATCCTTCTTCTTCACTAAAAGAACTGGAGCTCCCCAAGGTGAGTTGCTGCTTCGAATCCATCCCTTCTCGAGTAATTCACCCACCTGTTTCTTAACTTCTTCTAATTCCACCGGTGCCATCGGATAATAAGATTTTGATACTGGCGCTGCACCAGGAATGAGGTCAATCGCAAACTCCACATCTCGCTTCGGCGGTAAGCCCGAAATATCCTCGAACACATCCATAAAGTCGCGAACAACTGTTGGCTCTTCCACCTCCATTGCCGCAAGAATACTGTTTGTCGGCCTAGCCCTAAACTCGACTGGCCCGACAGAACTGCTTCCTCCAATGAAAGTAAACTCAGGGTGCCCGGGAATCTGGAAAATTACTTTCCTTGCCCTACAATCAATGTGTGCGTGGAAAGTGCCAAGAAAATCCATTCCCAAGACTACCTCATAACTGCCCGTATCTATCACCAAGAAATCTGCAAAAAGCTCTCGTCCGCAAACAACAACCGTACAATCTCTACATTCCTTACTAGCTATGATTTTCCCATTCCCAGTGTGTATGTCCCAGAAACTAGACAAGGTCGTGCAGGTGATCGAGTGTGTAGTTATAAATTTGGATGACATAAAACAGTGGGATGCTCCGGAATCAAATAATGCCAAAGCAGGAAAACCACGAACGAGTACGGTACCTGAAACCACTTCTCCTGATGCCTTGGCTTCCTCAGCTGTCAAAGTGAAAGCTCGACCCTGGTTGGGTCCTTGTGTCAGCTGTTTCTGCCCTTGGAACGGTCTCTGCGGAGGCTTCCGTATATCATCTCTCGTGCGAAGCTTCGACGGACAAGCATCAACGGTGTGATCTGCCGCTCCACATCTCAAACAGAGTCCCAGCCTCAAACGACACTCCCTTCGCACATGTCCGGGTTTATGGCAGTGGCTACAGATCACGCTCCCCTTTCGATCACCCACAATCCTTTTCTTCATCGGTGCTACGCTGCGCCTGTTCACTGGAATACTTCTACGTACCGACGTTTGGTTCAGTGCAAAAGCCGGTTCCAGCTCGATCTGTTCCTTTAGACTCTCCAGCAATCCCCTTATCACTCTACGCCTGGCGGCTAAGACCGCACTTCTTTGGTCCATCTTCAAATTCGTACCTGCCATGAATCCTGGAAATCAAAGTACCCAACATTAGCATGATGATAGATTCTGAGTATAGATCAAGGCTAGAACTCCAAGATACTTAAATAGAGTACTGCATTGTAGCTATGCCGCGGTATCATAGCCGCAATTACTTAACTCCACCCAAGTCGCCTAAGTCCTAGAGATAACAAGAAATTAGGTTTTTGAGTTGACAAATGCAAAGTAAGTTTGCACGTCGACATGATCCGGAAGAATGATTCAAGGATAGTAAAACGGTCAAAGTGGCAGGACATGTTTCCTAATCACGGGTATTCTGATTCATGTATCGGGTGCAATACCCAACTACAAGAATCAACCCCATTAACCTGGCTCTGATACCATAAAACCATGTCACGCCCCGCTTCCCAGAGTACGCGCGTTTGGGCACGTGACATAGCCAACCATGCTACCTGTGGGTAGGAAGTATCCAACCACAGTCACATTACGGTTGTAAAGATATCAAGAACAGGATAATAAGCTAAACTAATACATGTCCAAATCCATAATAACAAGAATCAATAAACAATAAGTGCGGAAGCTAATGATCCAATACAATGAGTAAACAGTATGTCCCATAATGCGGGCTCACATCTGGAAATGAAATGACATAAATAAACTAAACTCTAAAGAACTCACAGTTCAGCCGGCTGGCTGAAGTACTCCTGCTCGGTCGACGACAAAGGTACGGAATCTGGGCCATGCAAAACCCAGACGTCAGCGCGTCATGATATCAAGTATATAGCATAAACATGGTAATAAACAATGCAAGCCTGAACATGAATAAAGCAGCAATAAGAAGTAACAAGCAGGGTAAAGTGCAAAGGTGACTAAACTGTCCTATCAGGTTTTCTGCTCTATAGTCTTTGAAACCAATTGATGAATCGTCGATGTAACTCAATAGTATCCCGTGCATGCCCGGGACCACGGTCATGATCCTCGGGGCTGAATCCGAGACGTGCCGCTAAGCAGTAAAAGGTAGTAGGATAGATGAGTGATGTCAGCATCAACACTCCGGAGCTGGCCAAGCCCGTAAGACTGATCAGATCAATGTATCGAACTGTTGAGTTACAAGTCGGTTTCACCTTTGATTTCCCCATACCCCCAAGCTATGTATGTCAGTCAGGTATTCAGTAGTCAAGGACTAATGCCAACACAAGTCAAGTAAAGGTAGGTCTGTCTGGATCGACAGCAGGAATGGTTAGGTTTGTCGGCATTAGGCATGAGATCAGGTAACAGGTCAGGTTACTTTCAACAGGTAGAGTTGATATGTACAGGGTGTTGTGTCCGGTGTATCAGTACATGTGTCAGGTGTATCAAGATCGGTCAATATGTAATGCAATCAGGTATATGATGATAACAGGTATAGTAACAAATAATGAACAGTAGCAGGAAACAGTAACTAACAAATATTATTCTATGTGAACACAGTGATGTTTGTATTTTCATATTAATCCGGTTCACGCACCTTTGAGGTGCAATAGCCACAAGACGAAACAATATCGATAATATACGCAATGGAGTTACATGAATTTGAACTAAGCATAATAATTGTCTCATGAGTGATTTTAACAAATGAAGTGGGGATGATCTACTTGGTTTGATTAGTTAAGTATGAATTAATAGCAGACCGGTTAATACGAGCAATGATTCCATTGATTTAAAGTTACGGATAATCGTGACTAGCAATTCTAAGTTATAAAAGGTATTGATGTTATACTAGTTGTGTGGTTATAATATGATGATTAAGTTGTAGCATGTTAAAGCAAGTATTCGGATACTTGCCTCGGCGGTTCCGCAAACCGAAACACGGATGCGATGTCGGCAGAAACGCGATATGAAAGCACGGGCCACGGATCGAGTCCCAACAGAGGTCAACGGGATCACGCGGACCAGGGGGCTTCGCTGGAGCGTCGGGTTCGTCAGACGGCACGGTCGGATTCCGGCAAAATGACATCGGTAACAAGTTAGCAACAAGATATGATACACACAGAATAACGACCAGCGGGGGGTTGTACCAAAAGGAAGGAGAAGAAAACTTACAGGGAGACACCAGGGGGTGACCACGGCGGGTTCGACGGCACTGGAACGCCGGCGAGGCCGCGACGGTGGCTGCGAAGGCTGGAACAGCCGCTGGGCTTGCTGGAGAGGGGTGCGACGAGTGGAGGAGGGTGTGGTCGGCTCTGGTGGTCGTGGGAGAGAGAGAGGTGGTCGGAGGTGGCGTCGACGAGGTCGCCGGCACGTTTCTCCGGCGAACAGCGGGGTAGGCGATGGGTTAGGGCTCGGGTTTACTGTTCCGGCGAGGGGAGGAAGGAAACGACGACGAGGTCTCGACGAGGAGGGTGAGAGGGAGTCGTGGGAGGCGTCGACGGTGGGAGGCGACGTCGACGGCGAGGCCTGCGAGGTTGGAGGCGAGGCCGGGGTTGCGTGCAGGTGCGGGGAGGAGCGGGAGAACGGGAGGAGGAAGGCGCGGGGGTCTCGTGGTGGCGAGGGCGGCGACGGCGAGGTCTTGGGGAGGTCGGCGGTGAGGTCTGCGGTGAGCTAGGGTTAGGGTTTGATGGGTTTCTCGCGATGGAAAGGGTTGCGTGAAGGCGGCTGTGCATGCGATAATAAATATAGAGTAAGAGAGAGAGAGAGATTGGAGAGAGAGATTGTTGAGAGAGAGAGAGTTGTTGAGATAGAGAGAGAGAGAGAAAGAGGAGAGAGGCAGAGAGAGAGATGGAAAGGAGGGGGCCCACGAGGGAAACCAAGCCATTTGATTGGCGGAAAAAGAATCAGAAAGGAAATTTTTTGAAGGATTTCTGGGGATAAGCTGTTAGGAATTAGATTAGAGTATATAAATATATATTCGATATTAAATTTAAATGGGCCATTTTGGCGCAAAATGAAACATTTCCAAATCGCGCCCGGGTTGCGCCCAAAGGTTCCAAATTCAAATTATATGATTTTAAGCGGGTTCCAAATTTTGAAAATAGGTGTTTAATGATTAAAATGCATGCCCCCAAGTCGGACACTTGCACGCGCGCGTAGTCGTCCAAACTTGCCTGTTTAGCCAAACGGAACGGAATCTCGACACGCGGACGCTACCACGCGACTAGTGGCGACGAGTAGGCCAACATGGACATCTTAAATTTCATTTTCGGAGTTAAAATTTGTTATGTGCCAAAATGACTTAACCGGGTAAAAATTAGCAATAAACACCAGAAAATCAGGAAAATTGGAATGAGCAATAAATAACCCTCAACTAGTAATATACATAGTATTATTGGGTTCGGGTGTTACATTTATTAACCTAACCATTATCTTTAGCCATGGTTTAGTCTCTACATGAGTTGATATGAGATATTTTCTCACCCATAGTTCATCACTTGAGCACTTGTGAGTTTCATCTTCATCTCCTTGTTTGCTCTCTAGCTTTCTTGTGAGAAGAAAAAGAAAAAGAGAAAATTAATTCTATAGTGAGAAAAATTCCCACTTCATCAATTTATACCAAACTAGCAATTTATTATAGGTTATTTGTTTCACTAATTCTCAATTAGTGAAGATGTAGCTTGAGTTGGAAATTTCTCGACGTAGATCATCTTCGGCCTCGAAGATCTTTGAGAAAACTCGTTCCTTTCGCCTAGTGGAGCCTAACGAGAGTCTGGGAGACCACTACTTGGAGTTAAGGGACTACTACACGGAGGTTTAGAAGTGAAGGACCGATCTACAAAGGTTGTATTCTATATTCACTTACAGTAATGTTGTTTACTTGCTTAGTTAAACCGTAATTCTCTAGTTAGATCCTTGGTTCGGGCTCGCTCGGCACTCTAGATTTTTAAAATTGCATACTTGATGCATGCCAAAACCTAGTGAGGGTGCTAAGCGAACCCGGCAGTGGTATCAGAGCCATGCTAGAGCATTAGGAGTAGTCTAGGAGAAGTTAAAGTGTTCGATCGAACTTCGAAAACCCGAATAATCCCACTGTCTGGAAAAAATTTCAAAAGTTGGAATTTTTCTAATTAAAAATATTCAGAAAATTGTGCAGGGTTTTCTATGGACCCACAAGAAAAAAGACGGCCCAACTCGACCAAACGACCGTGAAAGCGCAGCCAAAGCATGCATTTGGCGGCGGTTCTGCGGCGCCGTTGGTGAGGAAGGGAGCGTGTCTTCTTGTATAGGTCCTTAGGTGCTTGGGGCCCTGTCTGGGTATTTTTAACTGTGACTCAAGTGTTGAGGTCTCTGGAAATTTTGGGAGTTTGTTGATTCGATCGAAATGTTTAAAATCGTCTAAATATCTGTGATTTGTGATACAATATTTAGAATCCACAATAATTAGTTTTATGAAAACTAGTTTGAATTTTATAAATCTAGCAATTTAGTCTCATTTGATCTGTTGCCACGGGGTTTTGATATGGATCAAAACTTCATCACAATCATGTAGTGTACACGGATACTCGCCGGATAACATTACTAGATAGCCACGCCCCATAGCCTCGACCAAGTGACTGTAGGAGAACCCCATTGCCAAAAGCATCCTCCCGGGTGCTCGCGGCCGCGGTGTTCCGCCTAAGTGCACTTTGTCGACGGCATCGGGGGGTGCGGCCGTCTACTAAAGTTTCCGACGAGCATTCGATCAGGTTGTAGAAAATCTTGTTGAATTACCCGACTGGTTATTGAAAAGTGTTTTCAATATTGAGACTAAAATGCGGAGTTTATAAGGTTAGGCATGAAATTCAGAATATGAGATATTCCGAGTTTATGATGTCTAAGAAATTCATATGGTTAGGCATGAAATCCGAAGTATGTGATATTTTGGGTTTATGATGTCTAAGGATGTTGCAGATTCAAATTGTTTTAGTTTTCACTTTCTTTTCTGCGACCGTAAGTGTAATATGTGGTGTATCACCGTTTCATTGCTATACGTCAATGACAATTGGGATACGTATATTTACTTACGTTGATGACATGTGATGTTACGTATTGCTGTGATATGTTATATTGGATCATCGTATTTTGAATAGCCGGGGTTTTTTGCGTGAGATGAGAGTTTTTCATTTTCATTCATGTAAAAACTTGTATGTAATATTCTTTTATTGGGACACTTCCGGGTTAGGGATGATGTCATCATTGATGTATATTATTTACTTTTCCGCATTAGGATGGACCCAAGGTGGGGAGCATAAGTAACCGGGTTCTAGAGTCCAGTGGGAGACCATCTCGAGGAGTCGAATCCGGGTCTCCTAACTTTAGAATTGGTAGGGTTGTTTTTCGCTCTCGTAGGGGTCTAGGGATGTGGGTTTGGCTATTCATCAAGACCGTGGAATCCGTGTTTTTTACTGGCTTAATTTAAAACACGGACCTCCTAGTATATCCAATATTTCATATGTTGACTTTTGCTGCCATGTTCTGTAATGAGATTATATAACTGCCTGAGACGAATACTTTATATTATATATATGATATATAATAAACATTGCTTATGTTTTGCATCCGCACTATTCCTGCCCCCGCTCTGCCGTTAGTTAACTAACCTAACGGTGTATGACAGAACTTCAAGGCGAATGCGGATGACATAAGCGTACGTTGTATTTTCGTTTCTTCTGTGATGCTTAGGAAGCATAAAGGATAGGACTTCATTAATGAGATTAATGAAAGGAAAGAAACCTAAAGATATTGTAGAATCGAATTTTCAAAAAGGCAGCTCTAGTTCTTGCTTTGCATAGCAGTATTCCTTGATGAATATCCAGCACCTCATTCGATGAGGAAAAAGCCGAGATCCCTTCATCGGGAATGACCTCTTTAGCAAAAGCTAGCAGATGCTACACCCACTCGGTTTATTTTGAAAAACTCGATTTTAAAATCGGAGCTTAAACCACTCCTTTTCAAATCACTCGATTCTACAACGATATCAAGTTCATTACGCAAAAGGTTTTCTTAAAAACCTATCGTAGCCCTCCGTCATTTCAGATAAGTACTACTTAGTATTCGTGCTACGTTTGTTGGCCTCCGTCAAGGCATAGTGTGCGGTAGCTAACTAGTGCTTATCTGCAGCATATGATGCGATTGGATTAGGGTAGTCGTGCTACTTTGTTGGCCTCCGTCAAGGGTCGTGCAGGTGGGTTTAATTCAATTACGAAATGAACGGGTTGAACTTGACTAGCAGCCTATGGTTTGTTGGCCTCCTTCAAGGTTATAGGACGCTAGGGGCAAAATATTATTGGGAATTTCAAGTGTTGAAATTTGCAATAAAATTGCATACCTTCTATGAGATAGTTGGATCCCGATACCCACTGCGGGTAAGAGTTACTCCTGGGAGAATTTTACACTTTACAATTAGCTAATCCAGTAGGTCTAGAAAGGTGTCAACGGGGTTATGCATATGGAAAAAGAGGTTTATTTTAATTAGGTACGTGCGATAGAATAGGGAACCTCCCTCAAAATACCGACACTGGCCTGGCTGACCAGTTAGCAAACTTGTAGAATGTAATTAATCCCGGCTAGTATTATCTTTTAGGGTTTGAAAGAAAATTTGATAAAAACATTGAGAGCCATCCTGATTAGATAAAATAATAACCAATGTAATCTTGCAAAAGTATACGCTAAAGTGTTTTCTTCTCTCTCTCTCCAGGTAGCGACCATGACATGACTTAATCAAGATAATAATATTGATGTATTGACCGAAACCGCTTGTTATACTGAGCTGGGGAACGTTGGTTCCGCTCTATCTTATAATTGTTATAAGTCCGAGCATGAAATGGGGGAATATCCGGATTCCCACGCCACCCGAACGAGGAATGAGCATATTGATGTATGTTCTTCAGGTGTGTTCGTTACCGAGAATTGTCTCTCAGTATGCTCTGCGTCCTGGGTATTAGATACCGGATTAGGATCTCATATATGTAATCTGTTACATGGGCTAAAGAAAGATAGAGAACTGGGAAAAGATGATCATTCTGTACGAGTAGGGAATGGTGCAAATGTTGCAGCCAAAGCAGTTAACGAATATCACCTTGTATTACCGACTGGTAATACATTGATTCTGAACGAATGTTATTACATACCGAACTTGATATGCAATATTATATCAGTTTCTTTATTAAATAAAGAAGGATATAATTTTGAATTGCAGGATAATGTTATGAATATTTTCCTAAATCAAAAGTTGATTGGATCGGACTCGTTGAGTAATGGCATATACGTTCTAAATCAAACCACAGTTCTTAACGTACAGAACACACACAAGAGGAAAAGTTCAGAAATGAACGAGTATTTCTTGTGGCATTGTAGACTAGGTCATATCAATGCGACACGATTAGCTAAGTTGCTTAAAGATGGATATTTGAATCAGTTAGAATTTACATCATATGAAACTTGCCAGTCATGTCTCAAAGGTAAAATGACCAAAACTCCGTTTACTGGACACGGAGAAAGAGCTACTGAACTCTTGGGACTGATACATAGTGATGTATACGGTCCCATATCTACACATGCCAGAGATGGTTTCTCGTACTTTATTACATTCACCGATGATCTCTTAACATTCGGGCATGTGTTCCTGTTGAAACACAAGTCTGAAGTTTTTGAGAAATTAAAGGAATATAAGTGCGAAATAGAGAACCAAACGGGTAAAAGTATTTAAATCCTTCAATCTGATCGGGGAGGAAAATACTTAAGCACGGAATTCCATGACTATTTAAAACAGAATGGGACTTTCTATCAGCTTACTTCTCCGTATACACCAAGCACAACAGTATATCGGAGCGGAGGAATCGCACCCTATTAGATATGGTGCACTCTATGATGAGCACCGCTGAGTTACCTATTTCCTTTTGGGGTTATGCGCTTGATAAGCCGCATACCTATTGAATAGGGTTCCGACTAAATCGGTGTCTACCACTCCATATGAGATATGGTATGGGAAGAGACCTTGTCTTAAACGAGTTAAGATATGGGGTTGTCCGGCCTATGTTGAAAGGCAAAATCCGGACAAGTTCGAGGCAAGGTCAGTTCTGTGTAAGTTTGTTGGATATCCCAAATATTCGCGAGGGTATATCTTCTACCACACCGAGGAACGAAAAGCGTTTTATTTCTCGGCATGCTACCTTTTTAGAAAAGGAATTTCTTGGGAAAGAAATTTATGATCATGAGGTAGAACTGGAAGAAGTTCCAGCTACACAAACTACAACTGATGATTTGGTAGAACCGAAAGATTCAATAGTTCCTAATGAACCTCAGCCACTCCGCCGATCTAGTAGGCTTCCTCATCCGTCAGAGAGATACTACAGTTTTCTCAATGAGAATGGAAGCGAAGATTGCATCATGGAAGATGATGAACCAACTAGTTTTGAGCAGGCCATCACGAGTGGGGACTCTGTGAAATGGCTGGATGCAATACGATCTGAGATGGAATCCATGTACACCAACAAAGTATGGACTTTATAAGTTGCACCTGAAGGGGCAAAACCCATCGGGAGCAGGTGGATCTTGAGAAGATTCTTGGTGTAGATGGAAAAGTTGAGACTTTCAAAGCTATACTTGTACTAAAAGGTTTTTGTCAACGACCAGGTGTGGATTTTGATGAAACCTTTTCTCCAGTGGCTATGCTTAAGTCCATGCGGATCTTACTTGCCATCGCTGCATACCATGACTACAAAATCTGGCAGATGGACGTCAAGACCGTTTTTCTAAATGGTGATTTAGAAGAGAGCGTGTACATGACACTGCCAGAAGGTTTCGTAGACAGTGGGAGCAGCGGAAAGGTGTGCAAGTTGCTTAAATCAATTTACAGATTAAAGCATGTATCGCGGAGTTGGAACATATGTTTTGATGTGGTGGTCAAAGAGTTTGATTTTCTCGAAAACGCAGATGAACCTTGTATATACAAGAGGGTTGTAGAGAGTAAGGTTGTCTTCCTTGTATTGTACGTGGATGACATACTCTTGATAGGAAATGGTGTTTCTATTCTACACTTGGTCAAGCTCTTTTTATCACTAAGTTTCTCTATGAAGGATCTGGGAGATACCTCCTACATCCAGTGATTAAGATCTATAGAGATAGATCTAAGAGGTTGTATCATTCTCATTAGGTCTAGTGAGTAGGTGTCAATCAGATTCTGGGGAGAAACACTGGATAGCTATGAAGAATATTCTTAAATACTTGAGAAGGACTAAAGAAATGTTCTTGGTGTATGGTAATGGTGAACTTCAGATGGTGTCCTTTACCGATTCGAGCTTCCAGAGTGATAAGGTCGACAATAAAACAGTCTCGGATTTTTTCTTTACCCACAGTGGAGGGACGGTATTTTGGAAGAGTTCCAAGCTAGATACCGTAGCAGACTCGACGATGAAGGGTGAATACATCGCTACCAACGATACTGCCAAAGAGGCTGTCTGGATGAAGATGTTCATGAGATGAACTAGGTGAGGTTCCTACCATTGTGATGACAATGGAGCTGTGGCTTCGCCCTAGGAACCTCGGTCCCATAAGTGATCTAGATATATTCTTAGGCAATATCGCCCGCTCAGGTAGATGGTTAATCTCCAGGCGATCGAGATCAGGAGAGTTGACATGAAGAATAACACGGCGGATCACTCACGAAGGCCATTCCCCAGATACAATTTGAGAGACTCTTCGGGATGTTGGGTATGAGATACTACGACAACTGGCCTTAGTGCAAGTGTGAGATTGTTAGTTGTATGTATGCCCTAGAAGCTATTATTGTACATGATTGTATATTATAGTGGATGGTTGGACATATATAGAGAGGACTTTCTTACTCGACATGATAGTATGCTATCTGGTTGCTCTTTATCTTAACATGTATACTTTTATCTTTATACTATCTCTCTCTTACATGTTGGTAAAACCCTTAGGATGTGTCCTTGACTATCGGGATTATGATGCAGATCATACTAGTAGGGCCAGCGTAGTCCACAAGTTCATCCTTTAATTGTTTCTAGTCATGGATGTATCGAGATGGGGTATCGATATTCCAGAGTAGACTAGCGTATACGTTTCTTGACCCATTTGATGAGCGATAGATGATCCCATATTCATTGGTGTTTGACATCAAAAATTGTATACGGGTGCTCAGTGGAGACTGGATACACTGAACAAGACTCGCCGAGAACTCCTAAATGGTATTATACCTATTGTCAGATAGCAGTTCTCTGGTGACACTGGTACAGGTTACTCTATAGACCCAAGATCGTCATAGAATCTTGTGTGATTCCCACTGTGCTTTGATTTCCATCTTACCACGTTCAAGAGAGCGTGCAAAACGGTGATTTTTGGGTACAGTCCCGAGTCACATTGAGGCAATGAGCGATAGGACGGGTTTCGTCTCGCCCGGTATTGGGGGTTGATGTTACGCTGTGCTCAATTGGCCATAACAGGAAGTCCCTGGCCAGGGCTGATACTGAGATTTACTGGTAAGTGTTATCAGTAGTTTCTCGACCCGTTATGAGCCTCACATCGGCATGACTTGTAGTGTTGCTTATTGGATTCATGGGAGTATGGATAAGCTTGCTTGTTTATCTTCTGATCGCTCAATACCCGGGTAGTCGTTACGTCCAGCTAGTACAGCTGACGGCTTGTAGGTAACTGATATGATCGTTACCTACTGCCGGCGTATTGACGAGTCTTTAGAATCCTACACAGAGCTTTCCTGGGTCAAGCGAAACGAAGTAGGGCACATATGTGATATATACGGGACCGAGATTAATATGTGTATGTGATACCGTATTCTAATCCTGTGATATTTGATATCAGTCGGTTATATGAGATATAGCCGGATTATTGAATCAAGTGTTGATTCAATAAGATAATATAAATGATATTAGTTGGTTATATGTGATACAGCCGGGTTATTAAATCAAGTGTTGATTTAATAATTTAATGTATAATTATATATTTGATATATTAATATACATTAACTAATATTAGCTCACTTAAGAAAATGTTTTCTCCAAATACATTTAAATATATATATATATGTGTGTGTGTGTGTGTGTGTGTGTGTGTGTGATATATATTAATTTATTTATTCATATGTCATGCTAGATGATACATTGGACTTGGGTGTATGAAACTTATACCTAACTTAAGATAATTTGGGTGTTTAAATATTAAGGGAAAAATCAAAATTATGTGGAAATTAGCAAGGTTTGAGATGCTTGTGGAAGCATAGAGAAGTTTTGACTTAAGTCCACTAATTTTGTTTTACTCTAGATATTTATTAATCTAACCATTATCTTTAGCCATGGTTTAGTCTCTACATGAGTTGATATGAGATATTTTCTCATCCATGGTTCATCACTTGAGCACTTGTGAGTTTCATCTTCATCTCCTTGCTTGCTCTTTAGTTTTCTTGTGAAAAGAAAAAGAAAAAGAGAAAATTAATTCTAAAGTGAGAAAAATTTCTACTTCATCAATCTATGCCAAACTAGCCATTTATTATAGGTTGTTTGTTTCACTAATTCTCAATTAGTGAAAAGATAGCTTGAGTTGGAGATTTCTCGACGTAGATCATTTTCGGCCTCGAAAATCTTTGAGTAAGCTCATTCCTTTCGCCTAGTGGAGCCTAACGAGAGTCCGGGAGACCACTACTTTGACCTAAGGGACCACTACACGGAGATTAAGAAGTGAAGGACCGGTCTACAAAGGTTGTATTTCTTGTTCACTTAGAGTAAAGTTGTTTACTTACTTAGTTAAACCTTAATTCTCTAATTAGATCCTTGGTTTAGGCTCGCTCGTCACTCTAGATTTTTAAAATTGCATATTTGATGCGTGCCAAAACTTAGTGAGGATGTTAAGCGAACCCAACACCATCTTGACAAATATTGTCTTAAGATTTTTGTAAAAATAAAATATATATTATATATAGGATTATTTGGTTTGGAAATAAGATGGTGGAGAAACAAAACTTGATTGTCGGAGTCGAGCATCACTCTATCTTTAAGATAATATTTGCACCCTATACTGCAACGAGTTACTTCAAATCTGCCTTTCAAGATAAAACTTACTCCAGAATAATTCTGTTGTTAAGTATTTATTTACAGAAAAAATTACTTAACTACAACTACACTGGAACACAGAAAAAGAACGGAAGATAAAAGGAGAGTGAGATGACAAAATACTCTTGGAATTGTTGTACTTGAGAATAATCCGGACCTTCTATTTATAGGTCTTGGATTACCTTTTCGGACTTGAATCAAAGGGCACATCTAGTGCCCTTTCGGTTCGAACCTGATCTGGCTGCATCTTTTCGTTTGAATCCGCGACTATTCGGATACTTGCACCCATGGTTCAAACCGAACCAGTCGCATCCGCATATAAAACGGACTGTTGCGGCCATTGGAGTCCAAACTTTCTCATTCTCTCTCATATTTCTTAACCACCAGGCTATACAAACTTTATTGAAAGAAGCATCTAATACATGACTATATACTAGATAAATTAAATATTTAGAAATTTAGAAAAATCCAACGCGACCGCCGTAGAATTTTCTAATTCTAAAAAATATATATATATATATAACTAAGATGCCAACTTTAGCAATGTCTGAAATAAACTACCTTAAAATTTTTAAATTATGGTAGTTTCATGTAATTATGAAAGTTTTTGGTTCGTTTCTACATTTATCTAGTAGTTTTTTTGTTTTTTTTTTGTGAAATCAAGCCTTTATTTAATGAAAGAGTTGGTAAATAATCTCAATAGTTTAATAATAAATAAAAAGTCTAATTAAATTAAAACCAACTGCCCTCATTGAAAATAAAAAAAATATCAAATGCTCCGGAACTCATTCGATTGAATGTAGTTTTTTTTTCTCAACTTCTTTTTAATTTTGTTATTATCCTCTGTTGTCCACAACTTGAAGAAAAACTCAATATATTTGATAATATATCACACAAGGATAAGCCTTCATCATTGAAGATTTTTGAGTTTCTTCTAATCCACTGGGAAGCAAGCAGAAGCAAATAATTATATTTAAATTATTCCAACATATAAAAATCCTGTTTGTTCCGCAAGTCCCAAATAAAAAGACATCTCAATTCCATCGGCTAATCGAGCAATCTCTAATGCTCTTGCCATTGCCATCTTTATAACTATAACTTGGTAATTCATATGCTGCTAGTAGCAAGCCCAGTACTCATACCCGGCCTGCCTTCTGGAAGCTTCTCATCCAGATCTTATTAATTCTTTCTGGGCCGGGTCCTTTTTCATGGGCCGAGCAAAATTCTCTTTAATAACAAACACCCTTTCAATGGATTATATCCCAAGGCTGGCCTCATGATGAAATTATTGTTAACTACCATTTCTAATTGGGAAAGACTAAAATCAATGGGCAATAGCTCAGTTTGCATGCCACTTCTTTTTCTGGGAAGAGTTCGGGTTTGATCCTCAAGAGGGAAAGTGACCACAATTTAACGTTTTTAGGATAAATTCGAAGGTCTCCTATGTGCGTGAGTGTGTGGGTTCGGGCCAGTTCCGAAAAGAAATTGGGAAATACTAGTATGTGTTGAGGTCTGCATCTATTTCTTCATTGGTCTAAGTTCCAAAAAGTTCTTCAAAATTTGGCTAAGGCAAATATGAACAGGCTCAGCCACCATTGCTACACATGGAGAGGGGACCAAGTTTCCTTAATGCTCGCCTCTTTCAGTGTGAGAATGGACTAATTCAAAGTCTCTATATATTTTTGGTTGTAGAAAAATGAGGAAAAGAAAAATGAGAAAAAGGTAACAAATGGGAAAGTTGTTGTCTGCCTGAATTTGGTTTATATATCATGGAAATGTAAATATATCTGTAATAACAGCAATTATCATAGAATTGAGATTCTGTTGTTTATTGTAATGTAATTACAAAATCTCAGTAATCCATATATTGCATGAACGGTGAATAACCCGTTTTCCTTTCAAAATATCAAATGCGAATTTTACATGATCATTACCCATACATATGCTAATTTTTTTTATAGCAAGTACCAAAAATCATGCTTATTCTGATACAATTGGAACGATATCCTAAAATAATTACAAAAAATCAGGATAGCCATTTGCCATTTGATAAAATTGGTAAAGTAAACAAAGAGAAAATATTCTTCAAGCAAATAATAAAATGACAAGTGCCTTATTCATTTTAGTATTTTTTTTCCTTTGATTTTTCTCCAATAAATAAATGGATTTGAAGCAAGCCAAGGTTTTTATTATCCCCTGATTTATTCTTAACAAGCTAACACAATATTGTGATTCAAAAAGTTGATGAAATATAGAATATTAATGAACATGATTCATTGAAGACCAAGGTTCAAGTCCTTGTTCAGAGGTAGCAAACCTGCACCTTATATCTTGCTGACAAAGAAAATTGATTTTATTAAACAAATGACAAAAATGGGGCTGTGGATGCGAGAACCGGGTTGAATGTGAACCGCACTCACAATTCAGGAGGTAGGTCATGTCTCAACTTAAACTAGGGGCCCATCCCCTCCTCGTTTCCCCTTTTGTTTGCAGCTAATGGGGCTGTGAACATTCGCAACCCCATTAAACTCTAAACAAATAGGTTCATCTTCACTAGAGATCCTGATGGAGTTTCGGATCTCCTTCAGATGCTGTCCTCCGTCGATCATGTGACGACAGTCTTTGACGGCTGAGATTTGTTTTTGAGAGTTGTTGAGTGTGGATCTCAATAGTTTGTTGTTGGATGCCGAGCTACCTGCAAAGAAGTCCCGGGGTGAATGACAACCGTAGGACACTCCGACGATCAAGTTAAAGCCGAGATATAGATGCAAAGTAGCGGCGTATTGAAATAAATTCGAGTTACCAGAGTCGTCCGAGGGGGGTTTATATAGGGGTCGCGTGGAGCGAGCAGGCACGAGATCGCCGCCGTCAGTTATGTCCCAGCGTTATCCTCGTCTTGAATGGCGGGATGCGCTCATTAATGGAGAGATACGTCCATTAATGGGGGGATTCGCTAGCGTGGGACGCGGATCGTAGGGAGGCGGATATCTCGCTCTGGCGATATACGCGGAGACGTTGCGAGACGCATGGGATCCACGCTCTTGGTTGATCGGGGGAGGCCGAGGAAGCTCGGCACATCAGAAGGTTCGAAAACGAGCCGGGAGGCTGAGGAAGCTTGGCACGTCCGAAGGCTCGGAGACGAGCCGGGAGACTGAGAAATCTCAGAGACGAGCTATTGGTAGTTTCCTAGGTGAAGGTGGAATGTATTCAGGGAGGTCTCCCGAAAGGTCGGATACGTTACTCGAGAAGGGGCTTCCGAGAAATGTCCCCGATGCAACTCATTTATTCCACCCCCGTAGCCTTCGGGACACGTCATCCTCCACGTTTTGTAATATGAGGAGACACCACTTGTGAGCATCATCATTAACCCCCCATTCTCGTTCCGACCTATTCATTGATCGGGTCGAGAGTGGCCTGCTCGGTTTTTTTGCTCATTTTGGCGCCGAAGAACCATAATGCGAATCGCCTGGGAACGGCATGGCGTTTGGCAGTTACGTCATTTCGATCATTAGGCCCACGTGTCATATTGTCGTTCGCCTGAATCCCCAATGGCGTCAACGGATCAATGAAATGATCGTTCTTTAAAGAGGGGGCGCCGTTCCAGCCGATCGCCAGTTGGGATACGGGCCAGTGTCGGACGTCGGTTGGAGGAAGTGACAGGCTGTCTCTGACTCTTTCAGTCGAAAAGACGTCCCCAATGACCGATCTCCACGTGGAGCCCCACCGGTAGGTGGGCGCGACATTTCGTTTTGGTGGGAATCAATCGGGCCGTAAGATGTTCCCCTTTGGGGTGTATAAATATGAGGGGACCATCCTAGGGCCGATACTTTGCTCAAATTCTCTTTCGTTGCTGAAAATTGCCCGTCGCTCCTTCTTTTAGATCGGATCCCTTGTTAATTTTACCTCGGTGAGTCCCTTCTTTTGAATCAGGTTTGATGTCTTCATTTGAGGAGTCCGTAGAGGTAGTAAGGGTAGAGTCGGACGATGAGGCCTCCGTTGTTGGGACCGAATCCAGTCGGTCTTCCTCCTCTTCGATTTCAGATAGCCAAGAGGGTTCTTCTTCTTCTTCGTCCTCTGTGTCAGGTTCGCCCCCTAGGGTTAAGGCCGCCCCTATCGCTCGCCGTCGGGCGGCGACAAGGGCCCCTAAGGTGCGCATCGTGAACACCCGTGGTGCGCCCTCTGTTTTGAAGAGTGTAAGTCCATGCTACCTCTCCCGGTACTTTCGGGAAAGCGGAATTTAGTAAAAAACAATTTTTACGGAGGTGGTAACATGGACCTATAACCCGGATCTTGGTTAAACATCTATCTAACACCTAACTATGAGTTTCTAGCTACTCGGTTAGGGGGTTATACCTTGCTTGTCTTGAACTCCTTCGTCTTCAAAGCTCCGATGGTGGTCCGATGGCTTCTTCTCGTCGTCTCCGTACGCCGAAGATAGATCCACCTGAAAGCTCCAACCTTTAGCTCCTTCTTCGTTCTTTGAAGAAACTAGTTCACTTGGTTTGCTAAACCTAGTGAACTAGAATGAGTAGAGAAGAAATAGAATGGGATTTTATCTATGGTTCTTGATTCTCAACTCATGAGACAAGAGAACCATAGAATCAAGAGAGGGAGGAAGAGGTTGAGGGTGAGAGCAAAAGGAGAGCTCAAGAACAAGAGAGAGAATGAGCAAGAAAGAATGAGGCTCTCTTTTGTCTTTCACCCTCTCATAATCCAAAGTGATCATAACTCATCATATTAAAAAAAGTCTTATGTGATGGTTGAAGCAACCACAACCATATCATTTCATGCACTCATTTTGCACAAATGAGCAAGCAAACAAAAGTCTTTGCCATGAAATGATGGCTATGGTTATCATGATGGTCAACTAGTCAAGCCTAGTCAACCGGTCAACAAGTCAACAAAAGTCAACAAGTCAACAAAGTCAACAAGTCAACAAAAGTCAACAAGTCAACAAAGTCAACAACCATATCACCATAATACTTAATTAATATAATAGTTAATCACATATCATATTCTCATTAGGGTTGAGCAAAAAGTCAAATAGTCAACGGTCAACTGTCAACAACCCTAATGAGAATCCACTGCCTCTGTCTCCCTGTCAACTGTGCATACACACCCGCATCCGCGTTCCGAGGAACACGAATGCAAACTGGATAAATCCAATCCCATAAGGTACACTAGGATCTGGCTTAAACCAAAGCCCGCTAGTGTAAACTGTCCGGACACTGTACGCGCACAAGTGCACGGATGTGACCGAACCCTGTCGCAAAACCATGCGACCTGTCACAATACCATGCGACCTCTACTCTTTTGCCTAAAGGCGAAAAGCTTTCTGTGTGGGACTCTAAAGACTCGACACTACGCTGGCAGTGGGTTTAACCACAGACCGCAAGCGGCACTAGCTGTGCGTAACGGTCCCCAGGTAGTGCCGACAAGAAGACCGACGAGGCGAAACCCATCTGAACTCCTACTGAGCCTGAGTGTGACATTCTCCGTACAGTCCGGTCTGTTCGTCTGATACATCGCATGGCGGGCCTAGGGGGCGGTAAACGTCAGTCCCCCAATAGCGGTACAAGTCGTGCCGGAGCGAAGCCCAAAACACCCTGAGATAACACTGGAAACCTACCAGTATATCTCGTTTGCCCTGGCCAGGGACTACTCGTGTAATGGCTCTCCTAGACACAGCGCGATGTCAACCCCCAATACCGGGAGAGACGAATCCTGTCTAACCGTCACTGCCTCCAAGTGCTTCGGGACTGTACCCAACCACTACCTGTTTGCACGACTCCTTTGAGTCGTGGTAGGGTAGTGATCAAAGTACAGTGGGAACACACTCGAGGCGGAGTGACAGTGTCAAGTCAGCGGACTAAACTGTACTCATGTCACCTGGGAACTGATAACTGACGATAGGTATAATACCAACTAGTCAGTTCCCGACGAGTCCTGTCCAGTGTACCCGTAACCTAACGAGCACCCTCATACTATCTCAAGTACGACGTACTGACGGCTGTGGGACAGACCGTCTCCCACACTGGGATGAGAAGCGCATGCGCTGGTCTACTCCGGAGTATCGATGCCCTGTCTCGATAGTCCTGCGACCAGGGACCTGCATAAGGATGTGCTTATAGATTACCCAGCCCCACTAGTGTGACGGCCATCACATCGCTGGTAATCAAGCAAAGATCCTAAGGGCTCTACTAATGTGTATAGGCGATATACAAAAATAAACACATGTACACATTGAAGTAGAAACAAACCAAGTAGCATACTACTATTTTGAGCAAGATTGTATATACAAGGTGAATATCCCAAGCATCCATTAAGTAATATACAAACCAGTATGATACAGTAATGGCCTCTAGGGCATATACACTAACAAAGAGTCCGGAAGATCTTTCTGAAATTCGGGCTCGATTCCACATCCTCTCTAACTTTTCCATCTGTTTACCTAGAGAGGGCGAGCGGGCAGACCAGGTGCAGGGCAAGGAGATTGCCCTGTATTTGGAAGCGTTCCGGGCAGGAATGCGTCTGCCCTTCCCAATTGGGGTCTGCGGGGTGCTTTGTTCCTTTCATCTCGCCCCGGGTCAGCTAGCTCCGAGCTCATGGAGAATTCTCCTCGGGTTTCTGATCCGGTTAAAACTTGAAAATATCCCCTTTAGCTTGACTTTCCTTATCACTTTCCTTTGTTATAAGAATCACCCCGGCACCAGTAAGGATGAGCCGAGCTGGGTGTATTTCTCGTTCAGAAAACGTAAGGACGGAGTGGCCGGGTCAGGGGTAGTAGCCCTCCCTTCTTCCATCCATGAATGGAAGGAGAGGTTTATATTCGTCGGGCCGCCTGAGGGTGAGGATTGTCTTGTACCTACACAGTGGCACATGGCTGACTGCCTGAGGTCAAAGCAGTCGACTTCCCCCGAAGCGAAGGTAGTGTCCCAGTGGGAGCCGATTCAACGGGCGGAAGTCCTGCTATCCGAGCAGGCACTGAGCCGGGCTGGGCTCAGTCCTGTGCATTTCCTGGGTAAGTTAGGGCCTTCGACGGTCTGTTTAGACTTTGTCAAATTTCCTTTGCTGTTTTTGTATCGCTAACCCCCTTTATTTGTGTGTTCTTTCTTTTGCAGAGCCCATGGACCGAGCAAAAATCCTAGCCGTCCTCCTGGCTGCCAAGACCAAGGGAAAGAAGGCCAGGGGCACGAGATCATCCCGACCTGGTCAGATCTCAGCCCCGAGTCCAACTCCCCCGTCAAAGCCTTCCGCTGCTCCCCAAGTTCCAAAAGAAAGCCGTGGGGGGAGCCATAAGCACTCGCGGGACCCGACATCCCGGATGCGAGGGGAGGAGGAGGAAGAGGCCGAGCCCTCCGAAGCCCCCCCCCCCCTCAAGAAGCAGAAGCGGACGGTTTCCCAGACGCCTCCTTCCGGAACCCCAGCACAGGAAGGCGACTTCTACATTGAGGTGCCTTCGGGGCTCTTGGTAGCCGATAGCCTGCTTTCTGACATAGAGCAGGCGGCCAGGGTTAAAATCCGGGGAACCATGAAGGCCCAGGTGGCCACTATAGCCCAGGAGGAAGTTCAGGTCGGTTCTTGACTTTTCTCAAAAATTATTTTAAGTTTTGTTTCTTGGGTTCGAGCTTTCTAACCCGTTTGTTGCTTTTTTCAGGTCCTCCACCACTGCGCGCTCCTCGTCGCCATGGAGTCCGAGAAGGTAGCCCCAGCCTTAAAAAGGGCGGGTGAGTCCTCCAGGTTGGAGGAGGAGCTCAACCTCCAACTGCGGCAAGCGGAGGAGAAGGCGGCTCTCCTTGACACTCGCCCGATCACCGAGAGGCTGACAAACTCTAAGCTGAAGGAGTCTCATCAGCTTCCGGATGAGTCCTACCAGGCTATTCAGGACAAATTGGAGGAGGTGAACGGCTTCTACCACGCGAAGAAGAAGTCGAGGGACGCCCTCAAGAGGGATGTCCGGGTGGCTCTGGAAGCGGTGAAGCTCGCCGAGTGCCAGGCGAAGAAGGCTGTGGAGGCGAACAAGGCGTCAGACCAATTCTACGCCGATCTCGCTGAATCCGCAGCCATCATGTGGCACAACGCCCTCGACGCCATCAAGGAGTCTGCGCCAGGGATTGATATCAGCGAGCTCCGTACCAAATATCCTATGGCCGAGGAGGAGCCACAGGGGGAAGTTGCTGGGGCAGCCGTTGAGGGTGAGGCTGCCGGTGGAAGCACCGAACCAGAGTTCGCAGTTTTTGTTCCTGGGGTTAGTGTTGAGCAGGGCGAGAACCTCCCCGAGCGGACGGCCTGAGCTTTCCTTCCTTAGGGATTTTTTTCTTTTTCCGAATTCTTGTAAGCCTCCGGGCATTTTTGGTAAGGCTGAGGAGCCCAGAATACCTTGTATTTATTTTTGGTTATAAATAAAGAACTCCTTTTTCCTTTGCCCAATTGTTTGCTTGCTGCGCAAGTGATTTTAGCTCGTATACTTTTGTTCGAATCTCCATTCTGCAAATATTTTTAGCTCGTAGGTCTGTTTATCTTGTAAGTGTCGGGCCGGCGTCCACCCCCCGCACTTGCTGACCGTTCGTCGAGTAGCGACGAACGATGGCGCCAAGTGTAGGAAGGTCGATACCCTCTTTTCCCCGGAGTTGAGATGGCTATCGCGTGTTGATGGCCTAGTGTAGGAAGGTCGGTATCTTCCTTTCTACTCAGCTGCCTCGTGTTGAGGGCTTTCGATCCACAGCGTTGTCGGGGAAGCTACCCGCTGCAGATGGGCCAAGAAGGAAGCTGCTTGGTGGCCTCAAGAGGAAAGATTTGGATCCTTAGCGTAGATGGGCAGGAAGCTACCCGCTAGATATGGACCGAGCAGGAAGCTGCTCGGTGGCCTCGAGAGGAGGGCTTTAGATCCTTAGCGTTGATGGGCAGGAAGATACCAGCTAGGGACGGACCGAGCAGGAAACTACTCGGTGGCCTTGTTAGGAGGGATTTAGATCCTTAGCGTTGATGGGCAGGAAGTTACCCGCTAGGGATGGACCGAGCAGGAAACTACTCGATGGCCTCGCGAAGAGGGATTTAGATCCTTAGCGTTGATGGGCAGGAAGTTACCCGCTAGGGATGGACCGAGCAGGAAACTGCTCGGTGGCATCGAGAGGGGGGCTTTAGATCCTTAGCGTTGATGGGCAGGAAGCTACCCGCTGGGGATGGACCGAGCAGGAAACTACTCGGTGTCCTCGCGAAAAGGGCTTTAGATCCTTAGCGTTGATGGGCAGGAAGCTACCCCCTAGGGATGGACCGAGCAGGAAACTGCTCGGCCGCCTCATGAGGAGGGCTTTCAATCCACAGCTTAGTTAGGCATGAAGCTATCCGCTGCAGATGGACCGAGCAGGAAGCTGCTCGACCGCCTCGTGAGGAGGGCTTTCGAAACTCCCTTCCGCCTTCGTGGGGCGTCGTTCAACCTTCCGTGGCCTGCATAGGCGGGAGTGAGGGCGTCGTTCAACCTTCCGTGGGCCGCATAGCCGCTCGTGAACACTGGCATGGCCGATACATGGAAGTTCCATATCGGGAAATTGAGACATCCCGTGAATCGCGTTGCTGCGCGAGTAAATTTCGGCCGTTGGAAGATTTGGAAGATTTTTGTTAAGGCTATAAATAGCGAATGCATGTTGGTTTCTTTCTAGCATTGCTTTTTTGAATATGGCCGGGCGCATTTTTACCATCAGGGAGATCATCTCTCGTGACGACTTGTAACTTTACCGCCTCGATCGCTCCAAGCAGGCGTACGTGACGGTGATAGACCGCGTAGAGGGATACTTTGGTCGCCTACTTCCCCAGCGATCTGCTCTCTTCCAAGTACTCCTTTATGCGATCTGGAGGATATCCTCGGGTCTGCACAACGCCCTGTCTCGGCAGCTGAGGGACGAGGAGCTTGACAAGGTGCACACGCTCTACCACCTCGGTCTGATCTCGCAGAGCAGGCGGAAACGATCAGTGGGTCTTCTTCTGGAGTGTTTCCAGAAAAGGTTGATCGTTTCCTCCTGTCTGACGGATGGGGTCCCCGGCGCTTCCGTGGCATCCAGGGTCCGTGGGCACCGTCCTTCCTCCCCCTGACTTAAAAAACCAGGTGGTGCGTGGGCACCGTCAGAGGAAGCGGGTTGAGGAAACTCGGGCTCGGCTGCAGGAGATTTCCTCGGAGTACCATTAACGGTGCTTCCTTGATCCTCGTCCCCCTCTGTTCTAATTATTATAAGTCCGGGGAGCCCATAATACCCCTTAATTAATAAATAAATTATGTTTTTGGCAGTAGTGTGTTGTCTCTTTTTCTTTTCTCTCCGTACATTCCATGGACTTAACTAAATGCCAACAGGAATTATATTATTTCAAAAGAGGATACATTTTTTTTATTTATACAACTTGAGTTTTTCAGCATTGTATGGCCGGGGAAAGTTATACCCCCTAGCGTCTTGCAGGCGGTATGCCCCACCAGACAAAATCTCTGTGACGAGGAATGGTCCGTCCCACTTTGGGAAGAATTTGTGTAGTGTTTCTGGGTCCACGAACTCGTTTCTTCGTAAGGCCAAATCTCCCGTCTTGAAGGCCTGACGTTTAACTCGGGCATTGTAGTAGCAGGCGGTTTGTTGCTAATAGACGGCTGCTCTGATTTGTGACCGGTCCCGCTTCTCCAGCAACATGTCCAAGTTGCTCTGGAGTGCAGAGATGTTGGCTTCATCGTCGAAGTGTTCGACACAGTAACTGGGCAGTCCGGTCTCCGCGGGTACCATTGCCTTAGTGCTGTAGCAGAGGCTGGGTTTCTCTCGTGGCTGTCTTCTTCGATGTTCGTAGTGCCCATAGCACTCGTGGCAGTTCTTTGACCCAGCCGCCCTACCTTCCTTCCAAGCGGGCTCTGAGACCTCGGATGACGCCTCGGTTCGCTACCTCGGCTTGCTCGTTGCATTAAGGATGCGCGATTGTGGCAAACTTCTTTAGTATGTGGTAGTCATTGCAAAACTATTTGACATTATCATTTTTAAAGTTGGTCCCATGATCAGTAACTATACACCTTATGATCCCGAATCAGGAAATTATATTGTTCTGCAGGAACTTTATCGTAGTGGCGGTGTCCGGTTTTCTGATGGGTACTGTCTCTATTCATTTTGTGTAACGACCCTAGTATTACTATATTTTCGTGTTTTCTTTCTTTAGTAAAATATTGTATTTATTTATTCGTAATATTTTTCCATAAATTTTGTTTTCTATTAAATATATTATTTTATTATTCTATCTATTTTTCCCAAACCCATTTCTTTAAACTAAATCTTAATCTATTTCAAATTAAACGCAATACCTAACCAACCCATAACCCAAATCCAATCTCATTTTCATTTTCTTTTATAAAACTATGAGCCCAAAATCCTACTTTCTTTTCAAGCAACAACATATATTTAATTCTTATTAAATATGTGCATGAACAACCTTGTAGCTCATTGGTTAAGTCTTTACATTGTTATTCTATAGATCACATGTCCAAATCTCCATTCTTGCAATTATTTTTTTAATCAATTTTTATTCTTCTCATAATCTACAAATGAGACCTTTCATTTCATCTTCTTTTTAACTCTTAAAATAATTAGAATGGTTATGAGCCATAATTTATTAAAATTACGGTGGCCATAAACTTTTTTTTTATATCTCACTGCTCTTTATTTTCATTATCACACATTTCTATCATTTCATATATCCCTGTTCATCTAGATTTCTCGAAGAAGAACATGAAAAAATTCTCAAGAAGGTCTCAGTAATAACGCGAGATTATTGGCGGATAGACAAACCTGGTGACAATACCGGCTTGTGTATGTAAGTCCTTTCTCTCTTTCCTTCCCTCCATCTCCTTCTCTCTATCTTTCTCCTGTCATATTGCCATGAAAAACTTCCCTTATCATATCATAGTCCCTAAATAATTAATTAAATGGATACATATATAAATAATGAACAAACATAAACATACCCATATATATAATTTGTAAAGTCTTTTTCATTACTCTCAATCCATATGTTAAGATTTCATAGTAACCAATTAGGATTGCATCGTTTATTGTTGTATTTTAAATTAATTTATTTAAAGTTTGTAAAAAAAAAAATAAAGTTACGAATAAATACCACGGTTTTCTCATTTCTCACATATGACATATCAATACCTTTACTTTTAAAATAATTTTTAAAAATTAATTTTTACTTCTGGAAATTTCAGGAAATTTATATGTGATATAATATATTATTTTGTACATGCTGTAAAAATTTCAGATCTAATCGCTTAACGGTTTAGGAATTATATTATTTTTTCACTGTTCATAAAATAGAAAACTGTAGTTATCAGTCAACTTATATGACACATAACTTAGTATACCGATGTCCAAATTGAGCATATTCAGGTGTTTTGGATATCTACATCTAATAATCTATATTTTCTTAGTTTTAATATTTTACTGAAAACCGACGTAAAATATACAAAACTGCGTTACAATATTAAGCGACGAATCTGGACAGAATCTGTCCTGATTCGCACACTGTTTTTAAATTGGACATTACTCGAACACCCGATATCCGTTTGTGACAAACTTAGATGTGTAGATGAAAAATTGATAGAACTATAATTTTATGTATACTATATTACTTATAAATGCATGAAACAACCCGATAAAGGTTTTGCAATACAATATATAGTTGCTGTCCAGAAATCTGAATTTCTGTTTTAAACGCTGATTTTAAAACGATTATAACCAGAGCTTCACAAATCCAAATCGCGCGAATCATGGTGTTTTGGATAAGTGCATCGAAATACCTACAATTTTTTAATAATTTTTGTAACCTGAAACCCGATAGAAATTAACTCAAACTGCGTTTGTGTGACGGTGCTGAACAGATTCTGATCTGTTTTGCGCGATAATACGAAAACATGTATATCTCCCAAACCGGTAGTCGTATTTAAGCAAGACTGAAACTCATGTGTGTATAACACCTAAGGCTATGTTTTCATTTATATTCTGATTTTAAATGACTTGATTAACTAGTTGTACATATCACATATTTACAACATTGTTTTGGATGTTACTTGTATACTTATCTCATATCATATTCTGTGATTGCTTATTTATGTTTATTTATATGGCTTGTGATTAAATCATTACATGCTAGAATTGATTTGATCTTGACATAACTCAATCATGAATACTTGAACCCAATATGTACACTTGAACTAACTTAACTCGAACCATAAATACAATTAGCATGACTTGCACTTGACATGATTACATAAACTCAATCTTGAAAATTTGATATCATATATCACCTTTTGTATTCATAGATTCGATCAAGACTCAAAATATTAATCATACACTTATATACACAGAGTGTTGGGGTAGTTTGAGTATGAATCCAACGGAATCTCATGAGTCCCATTAATACAAATCATGTTGCTGTGGTACCGGGCTGAAACGGTATAAATCACGAATTCACGGATGAGGGCCCGTGTTTCCAAGCCCCTGGATGATAGCCTGTTGGGTTTGGAATACTTCAATAACAATTGAAGTCCCGCTATTTTGGGCCCGTGATTCCTTGCCCCTGGACGATAGCTTTGGGTTCGAGAATACTCTTGAGATTGGTTGACATTCACACTTGAACTCACGTTAGTTAATTTTACCCTTTTAGAGACCTTTTAGGACACCTGCATTCACTTCATGTTCATTATACCTACACTCCACGGTCATGCTATACTTGTTTAGTATGCTTATGTTATATTGTCATGCTTACATAGTTGTCATTAACATTATCATGTTATACTTGTTCATGTTTTATTTTCATTACTATATCACATGTCACCTTACATATTCATTCATATACTTTTACATCTCACCTTTCTTGGGGACTTACCGAGCGCAAGTTCGCTGACGGGCATTCCATCCATCTTTCTTTCTTTCTTGGAATGTTCGTCAGGTGGCATTGAGACAGAGAAGATAGAAGTGGTCGAAAAAAGAGTACAACCAGTTCGTATCATAAACAGACGTATAGTTTCATTCAGCTTTTCATTTCATTTCACCTTATTTATGTATGCATTCTTGTTAAGGCTTATCATGTTATATATCTTGTATTCAAATATTTTGTCTACTATGAATCATGAATGTAATAAATCAGAGTTGGATTTCATTTTTTGTTTGTTCTTTTTACTTTATGTTGCTTATAGACGCTTAGCGTATTTATTTCGAGAAATGGCCTTCTCGGAATAAATACGTCGCGGGCTTGCCACGTTATCGTTTCCATCTACTGGGAAGCGGGGCGTGACATTTTATGAAGTAGTCCACAATGAAGAGGATAAACCTATATCCACCCGTGCCGGTGGGGAGTTGACCGACCATGTCCATCCCCCATTGTGCAAACGGCCAGGGGGAACTGAGCAGCGTTAGTTCAGTGGCGGGAAGAAGAGATATGCTGCCGAAAAGTTGGCAGTTCTTGCATCTCCTGACCAGCTTCCTGGCGTTATGGTGTAACATTGGCTAGTAATAACTTTGGAGCAGTGTCTTCTGGACTAAGGTCCGGGCTCCTTGATGCGCTTCCCCGATCCCTTCGTGAATTTCTCATAAAACGTAGTCAGCCTCGTAGGGGTCGATGCATCGGAGCAGAGGCCGAGTGTATGAATTCTTGTATAGGTTTCCGTTGCTCCGTATGAAATGGCGTGCTTTGGCCCGCAGCCGACGAGCTTCTCCTTGGTCTTCAGGGAGTGCACCATTTTTTAGGAACTCCACAAGAGGTTTCCTCCAATCTTGTCCTTCTTCTTGGGTTGCGTAGATATGGAACGTTACCTCCCCTTCTTCTATGCTGGGTCGTGGCAAGACTTCGAAGAGAATGTTTCTTTTATGGGTGGCCGAGTAGGAGGAAGCGAGCTTGCTCAAAGCGTCGGCCCGAGTGTTCAAGTTCCTGGGGATTTGCTCCACTTGGACTTCATCGAAATTTTTCTGAAGCTTTCTTTTTTAATCTCAGCTAGGTACTTTATCATGAGCGGTTCCCGGGCTTTGAAGCGCTCGGTTACTTGGCCGACAACCAAAGCAGAGTCGCTGCGAATTCTGATGGTCTTCGGTCCTATCCTGGAGGCGATTCGAAGTCTGGCCAACAAGGCCTCGTATTCCGCAGCGTTATTTGACGCTCTGAACCCAAGATTTAAGGAGTATTCCATTTCTGCTTCGTTTGGGCCGCGAATGATCAGGCCAGCCCCGCTCCCTTCCTCTGTAGAGGATCCATCCACATAGAACACCCAATCCGGGTTGGCGTTTGGCACCTCCTCAACCGTGGGATGAGGTTCGGGGCCCCATGTCGGTGCACCTTCCTTAGTGGAGATGGTGCATTCGACAATAAAATCCGCTAAGACCTGTGCTTTGATGGCTTGTCGGGGTCGGTACTTGATATCGAATTGGGATAGTTCCCACCTCCATCTTTCCAGACGTCCTGATGACTCGGGGGAAGCAAGGATCGTCCCTGAAGGTCGCTCGGTAGGGACGATGATCGTGTGTGATTGAAAATAGTGTCGAAGTTTTCTGGAGGCAACGACAAGTTCCAGGACTATCTTCTCTATAGCTGGGTATCTCGTTCCTGCGTCCTTGAAGACATGGCTGACGTAATAGACCGGCCTCTGTATGCCTTCGAATTCCATGACAAGTACAGAGCCTGCTGCTTGGTCGGAGACGGCCAGATATAGCAACAGTTCGTCGCCTTCGACTGGTCGGGTGAGTAGCGGCGGGGTTGTTAGATGTGCTTTAAGTTTCTCGAAAGCGTTCTGGCATTTCTCAGACCATTCAAACTTAGGGATCTTCCCCAGGGCCTTGAAAAACGGGAGACACTTCTCTCCGGACCCGGACATAAATCGACTCAGGGCATCGACCCTCCCCGTGAGCCGCATGATTTCGACATTGCTCTTGGGCGTTGCCATATTGAGGATGGCACTGATCTTCTCAGGGTTTGCTTCGATTCCTCGGTGGGTTACCATGAACTCGAGGAACATCCCGCTGGTGACTCCGAATGCGCACTTAGCTGGATTGAGCTTCATTTTGTACTTGCACGGGACGTCGAATATCTCCCCGAGGTCTTTAGTGTGCCCTGCTGATGAGATGGATTTTACGAGCATGTCGTCGACGTAGACTTCCATGTTTCTGCCGATCTGAGGTTTGAAAAGCTTGTTGACCAGTCGCTGATATGTAACCCCGATGTTCTTGAGTCCGAAGGGCATCACTTTGTAGCAGTATACCCCCGGTCAGTGGTGAAGGCGGTAAGTTTTTCGTCGGCCTGGTTCATCCCGATCTGATTGTCCCTGAGAAGGCGTCCATGAAGCTCAATAGTTCATGGCCAGCCGAGCTGTCTACCAGCTGGTCTATCCAAGAGAGGGGATAGTTATCTTTGGGGCAGGCCTTTTTTAAGTCCGTGAAATCGACGCACATGCGCCATTTCCCATTCGCCTTCTTGACCATGACTACGTTTGCCAGCCATTCAGAGTAGTCCAGGTTCCTGATAAAGTTAGCGACCACTTCGTCCTCTATTGCCCTTTGCTTCTCCAGCGCAAAACTTCTCTTCTTTTGTCGGACGGGTTTTTCTTTCGGGTCGATCCCGAGCTTGTGGGAGATCACTCTAGGGTCAATTCCGGGAATGTCAGCCGGCGCCCAAGCGAATATGTCCGAGTTATCTCGAAGGAACCGGATCAGTTCTTCACGGAGATCCCCTGTTAGGAGAGAGCCGATCTGGACTATTCGGGCATTAACCCTTTCCGCGAGGGGTACTTCCGTTAATGCTTCTACCGGGGCACCTCTAACTTCCATTTGGTCGTTGCGCGTATCTAAAGGAAACTTGATCGCAAGGTGATAAGTTGAGATCTAGGCTCGGAGAGCGTTTAACATCGGCCGTCCTAGGAGAATGTTGTAGGATGAAGGGACCTTGGCGACGAGAAAGTCCACTGGTACTGTCCGCGTACTGCCCGCTTCCCCGATGTTGAGGAGGATGGTGACTAATCTCTCAGCAGGGATAGAATGATTGGTGAACTCCAAGAGGACATAGGAGGTGGGTCGGAGGTCGAATGGCCCTAGCCTCATACGCTGAAAGCAGTCGTGGAACAGGATATCCGCCAAGCTTCCTGAGTCGACCAATATTCTCTAAACCTCGTAACGGTGGATTCCGGCCGTTATTACGAGTGATTCACTGAAAGGGAACGATATGCCGTGGAGGTCTTCATAGGTGAAAGTGATCGGCTCTTCTTTCCTGCACCTCTAGTGTGGCATACCGCTTGTTCCCATGATTAGGAGGGTGTGGCGGTTCCCCTCGTTTTCTCGAGCTGGATCCGAGGTAACGACCATGATATACCCGATCGTTAATTCCCCGGGAGGGGTTTGATCATTTTGCTCCCGCTTCGCCTGCTGCTTGTCCCTCGGGTACTTTGCCAGGTGGCCTGAGTGGATCAACTCCTTAATGTAGTCACGGAGTTATTTGCAGTTCTTAGTCGGGTGGCCCTGCGTCCTGTGGAAGGCGCAGTATGGGCCGCGGAGGCATTTTCCTGCCCTTTGGGTGACTGGCAGGAGCTTAAAGAACCTCTCACCCTTAGCTTCCTCCAGCAGCTCGGTCTGAGATATGTTCAGGGGAGTGTGCTCATGAAACCTCGATGAGTAAGGCTTCGAACGGTCGACCTTCTTCTTCTCCTCCCTGTCACTTTTCTTTTTGTTCGCCTGATCGGCTCGCGGCAGGTTTGAGTTCACCTCGGAATCGAGTTGGATTTCTCACTCGGTCCAAGATTTCACCTCGGCCATGGTCTTAGGTTGCGTTAATGCAAAAGAGCAGAGCCACTCTTTGGGCCTAAGACCCGACCTCAGTGCGGTGATGACCGTTTCATCGCGGTTCTCGGGGACCTCGAGGAGCGCGTTGTAACAACTCCATTTTTAATATATATAAATTTGATTTAAATTTAAAGTATACTTAGGGTATTTAATGTTGCTATTACCACTTGTAGCTCATTGGTAATACCTTGCACTGCTAAACCAAGCCACCAGAGTTCAAATCCCCTGCCCCACATTATTTTTTCATATTATTTTGTTTTAAATTCTTTGGAAGCCCAACATTCCACACACAATAACTCCCAAAACTTAAACTGAACCTGAAAATCTAAATATACCAGTGTCTACAACTCGAGACTCCCCACCTACCCGACCCTCGACTCGGGCCGGCGCCGCCGGCCGAGACGTCAACTGAAAAATTCTGTCTTTTCATCTTCTAAACTCCCCTGCACATTCCAATTAAATGGATCGGTTCCAGAGAGCTAATTATACCCCATTTACTCCAATTTTTAATGATTTTTATACATTTTTACATTTTTTATTTAAAAACCCTTCATCTACTCTAACCCTAGCCTAACCCTATAAATACACCTCTTAGCCTCTACCCTCTCACCCCAAAATTCTGAGCCCACTCTCTCAAAATTCCAAGAATCTTGTGCACTTTGAAAACGAGCTCGAGGCGAACCTCCAGCGAAATCTACGGCGAACTTCCGGCGATCGTTTTAGGAACTACCAGCGACAACGCAACACATCGGCGATTCCTCTACCTCCATTTCACTCTCTTGTGTGACCTAAAACCGTAAGTCCCAAATTCTACCTATCTCTTCTATCTAAAAATACGGTTTTTACAAAACCCGACGGAATCGAAACAAATCCGATTTCCGATTCGGTTTCTTATAAAATTCCACTTCTCACTAATACAATCATACTTAAACTTCCTCATGTTGACTATTAAACACTAATCTAACAAATTGATCAAGTTTTATTACATGAAATGATGGCTATTCCAATTTATCGTATATTTTTCACTTAAATACCACATTGTTTCAATTCTACATTTAACTCCATTAAACTTGCTATATCTTTAAAGTAGAGCACGAGGTAACGGCCTACCTCCTCACACACTCATATACAAGATAACACGATACCCTCGAGAACCTAGAATACGAGAAAACAAACATTTTCATTTAAATACCATTAACTTAATAAAACCATTTCTAAAAGATTTAGTATTGATACACTTTTAAATAAATACCACTTATTAGGAAAATAGGACAAGGCTGTAGACATCAGTCGTTTATCTAAACCTGACTTTGTGGTGTCTAGGCTAGGCAAGTGAGAAAGGTAACTTTAAAAAGCCCGTCTCATGGTGATTCGTGAGCGGATCCCTCCTTTCTTCACTTGTACTTACCTGGCCACAATTAGCGGTGAAGAGGTGATTTGAGGCATCTCACAACTTGTCGCTTTGGACCATTTAGGAATAATCTAGTTGACTTAGGAGACTCGAGAACATAGAATACGGGAAAATTTACATCTTTACAAATAAATACCATTTACTTAATAAAACCGTTTTCTAAAGGATTTAATATTTTACAATCTTTGCAAAGCGCCGCTACAACCCATTTTGGGGAACCCGTTCGGGATGGTGGGGATTATCGCACATCCTCGGGCTTAGTAGTGCGAGATTCAGACCTCCGCAAGGAGCATTCGGTCTCGAAAGATTTAAAATACGATATCTTAAGAAAATGAGATTTTTAGAATATAAAATATTTATTAAAATTATTTTTGTATAAATATATGTATATTTATCATTAAAATACCTATTTTATTATGATATAAATATTCCACTTTTTTCTAAAAATCACAAGAATAAAGTTTACACTAAAATACCATAAATTCGACACAAATCAATATTACAAATAAATACCTTTATTTATGAAATTATGATATTTTCACTAGAAATATCACAATATAAAATCTACATTCATTACAACTCTAAAAACGAATAATAAATACTTGGGGTGCATTTTGAAAAGTATTTTTACATAAAACCCCCTCAAGTTCTATAAATTACCCTAAGGACCCTAATAAACATAGGTTTAAGCGGAACCAATCTCTTGAGCCTCAGAGAGCCGAAGAAGTGAGTGCTTGCCTATCTAAGGTAGACAAAGTAATAAAAACAATCAGGACTTCAATTTATTTTGCTAATTTGTCTAACTCAGTATAATTTGACTCGAATATGATTCAAGTACCATCTACAATCTACAATCTTCAATATTACAATTCAACATGAATCCATGAATCCAATTATCAATATATACAACTTAACTGAACCGAACCATGGATATATATTCCATTTACATGGTTCTCCAGTTATTCCATTTACATGATTCTAAGGTTACATCCGTTTACTGATATCATGGTTTCGGTCAGTCTTTCAATTATACACTCAATACAATTTACAGTACAAAACAATACAAATAAGACACTATGGGGTTTAAGGGATAGATTGGTACGGAAGGTGTTAAAAGTGGCACGAGACTGTAAGACTTAATACACCTAACATGAATCCAGTTGCTGTTGTACCGTGGTATAAACGGTTCCTTGTACTATACGTGCCTCTAGTCTCTGGCATATAGAGACTCCTCTCGTATACACCGGCATTCTTCTGTACCAAGCTACAAACAACAGCGTTAATACAACATTACAACAAGATAATACAACTTTAAAAGATACCTTCTTATTCTGTCTATTCTATTTTTCTCTTATCTTTGGGACTTACCGAGCGACCTATTCGCTGACGACATTCTCTTTCTTTCTTCTTTGAATGTCGTCAGGTGATCTGGACACGTCAGAGATCGAGCCTACTGCTGAAGACTTGGAACAGTACAGCGAAGACCCTGAGCTCTAGACATTATACATTTTCCATTCAGTACTTTTCATTTCCTGTTATGCCATTGTTTAGGCATCGCTTTTATTTCAGTTGTATTTCCTTTTCATGTATTGTACAAAAAGAATGTTAATAAATAAAAGTTGCTGTTTTTATTATATCTTGTCTCTTGTGTATTTACTTTTTATATTGCTTAGTTATGCTTAGCGTATTTACTTCAGAGTAAATACGTAGCGGTCTCGTCCCGTCCCCTTCGCCGTATACCGGGAAGCGGGGCATGACACGCGTTGTAGAAGCGGGTGACATATCCTTTGAAGGATTCTTTGTATCCGCTCTTGATGGTGAACAGGTAGTCGACCGTCCTCTTCTGCCGTCGATTCCCGACGAAGTGACCAAGGAATTGGGTGGCCAGCTCGTCGAAGGTCGAGATGGAGCGTGGCGTGAGTCCTTGGAACCAGTCCCGGCCAGCCCGAATGAGGGTGGTGGGGAAAGCTCGGCATTTAGCCGCGTCGGAGTTATTCTGGAAGCTAATCCCCGTAGTAAATGCGTATAGGTGGTCCATCGGGTCGGCTTTCCCGTCAAAGAGGGCCGTTTTGGGCAGTTTGTTCCTGGACGAGACGTACTCGGCCAGCAGCTCTTCTGTAAAGGGCTTCGTCAGTGAATCGGCGGAGTATCTGGCCCCTTCACCGGACGCATGGCTGTCCCGTCGTATGCCCTCGATTTTCTTCTCAAGGGCTTCGAGTCGGTGGTGGTACCCCAAGGATTCAGCACAGTCGGAGTGGTGGCTACCCCCGCTCCGGGTTTGTGCGAGGGTGTGACTTCGATATCGCTCTATCAAGTGTCTTAAATCCTTGGGCGAGGCCCTCCTCGAGTAGTCCCTGCGCTCGTCATTTGTGCGATCCCGGCGAGAATGGGGGCATCGATCATGCCTAAAAGCAGGCGAGCTGACCGACACCTCCTCAGGGAGAGAGAACGTACGACGGGCGTCGGAGCGATGGCCGAGTCTTCCCTGGATACTCGACGTGGAGCTGTCCGGCGCCTAGCGGGTCATGGAATCAATCGCCGCGTGCGGGTTCAGGTGGCTGGAGTCGGCCCGTCGGCGCTCGGTGGCGCTGTGATGAGGGTGGGGGTGATCGATGGCTTGAGTGTGCCCGTTCGTCCTTCGGCAGACGTCGTTATCCCGGGGAGGGGGAGCCGCGGTCTGGTGGATAGGGCCCGCCGTTTGAACACGGACGAGGGCATCCACCAGTGATGTGAGCCGGTCTATCCGGACGGACAAGGCGTGGATGGCATTGAGAGGAGGAGGAGACGAGCCGCTCCAGCTTCCGTTGTGGCAGCTCGTATTTGGATCGTCGAGGTTGTCGCTCGTCATTGGGTCGAGGGCAGAAGATCAACTTTTATGGTGGAACAAAAAAGTCTTTTGTTCCCACAGACGACACCAACTGATGGAGCTTCAGATCTCCTTCAGATGCTGTCCTCCGTCGATCCTGTGATTGCGGTCTTTGATGGCTGAGATTTGTTTTTGAGAGTTATTGAGTATGGAGCTCAATAGGTTGTTGGATACCGAGCTACCTGCAAAGAAGTCCCGGGGTAGGTGACCATTGTAGGACCCTTTGACGATTAAGTTAGAGCCGAGGAATAGGTACGAAGCAGCGGCTTATTGAAATAAATTCGAGTTACCAGAGTCGTCTGAGAGAGGGGTTTATATAGGGATAGCGTGGAGCGAGCAGGCACGAGATCACCGTCGTTAGTTATGCCCCAGCGTTATCATCGTCTTGAATAGCGGGATATGCCCATTAATGGAGGGATGCGCTAGCGTGGAACGTGGATCGTAGGGAGGCGGATATCTCGCCCTGGCGATATACTCAGAGTCGTTGCGGGGCGCATGGGATCCACGCTCTTAGTTAATCGAGGGAGACCAAGAAAGCTCGGCACGTCAGATGGTTCGGAGACGAGCCGGGAGGCCGAGGAAGCTCGGTATGTCAGAAAGCTCGGAGACGAACTGGGAGACAGAGAAAGCTCGAAGACGAGCTATTGGTAATTTCCTAGATGAAGGTGGAATGTATTCAGGGAGGTCTTCCGAAAGATCGGATACGTTACTCGAGAAGGGGCTCCCGAGAAATGTCCCTGATGCAACTCATTTATTCCACCCCCGTAGTTTTCGGGACAAGTCATCCGCCACGTTTCGTAATCTGAGGAGATGCCACTTGTGAGCATCATCAGATCCCATAAATTCTTTTTACGAAATTACATAAAACAAAAATTGGCTTCTAGAAGTAAACAGTGGAAGCAGCGTAAAGGTTCTAATCTTTGTATTAGTCTTTTTCTTTCTTCTTCTTTTTTCTTTAATTTTGTTGCCAACTTCTTAACTAAATGAGAGAGACGTAAGAAATATTTGCACTTTAAGAACAATCCAAAATCATTAAACAGAGATATTTATGTACTTGAGAGCCAATTTTGTCAACACACTAAGACCTTGTCATGTCATGTATTTAATAAGAACAATTATAGGTCATAAGATGTTATCTAATTCTTGTAGAAGGCTCCATTTCAACATCCAAAAATTGATGGTTAGCGTTTTTATATAATATTTTCTTAAAAAAAATATGAAAGGAAACTAAGAGAAAATATGCACATGATTTATGAATTCATTATATATAATATTTTCTTTTAAAAAATAAAGAAAGAAAAATAAGAGAAAATATGCACATGATTTATGCATTCATTTTAATATACAATTTAGAGCATGACTATGCCATGTTTATGTATGCTTCTATCCGTGGTCGAATTATTTCTTTTCTATCATGTTTTAAATATGATTATCATTTGCGATTAATAATGATTTTATTATGTTGTAAGAGTTACATAACAGTCGAAGCGGAAATCCATGATTGGTTTTTTAGGGTAAACTGAAAATGAATACCAAATCACAAAAGAACATATCAACATAATAGATACTCCAATGTCAATTAGTATGTGCATTTCTCCTTTTTGGGAGAGTGTGGGATTCGAACCCGAGAAACACCAAAAATGAAAGCGGCAACAAATTAACGTTTTCGGAACACTGATATAAAACTGACTGACTCTTCATAACATGATGCATGTGGAGAGAAGTTCTATCATGATCTAAGCATTGATTGGAAAACTGATTGTATTAAACAAGAAAATAGTCTAATTATCTCTGGTGATCTCATAAATCCTTTGAAATAATTACGTAAGACAAGTTGATTTCTAGCAATTGATTCTCTTCTTCTTGGGAATTTTTCCTACGAAGAAAAATTTCCATATAATGCCAAGAAAATGAATGCTTGCAGGCCAAGGTTGATGATATATATAAAATATAATGGAAGCATATTAAAGGTTCTAATCTTCGTATTAGCCTTCTCTTCTTCATCTTCCTTTTCTATAATTTTGTTGTCTACTTCTTAACTGTGTGAGAGAGACAAATAAGAAATCTGTATCCTTTAAAACATTTAGAATCGTAAAACAGAGATATTTCTGTTTGAGAGCCAATTTTGTCAACATATTGAGTCGTCTTTCAGGAAAATTAAGTTCATTAAGATGCTATAAAATTCTTCCACAAGGCTCCATTTCAACATCCAAAGAATTGACATTGGATTTTGTTGCCTATTGGGCTTCATCCGTCCCTTTTAGTGACCTCCCCCTCCCCCTCCCCCTCCCCCCACACCCACACACACAATATCCGTCCCTTTTAGTGAACCCCCCTCCACACACACACACACATATATATATATAGAGAGAGAATAACGGAGGAAAAAGGCATAGGAGGGAATTTCCTCCTATCGTCGAAAAATTACATCCTCGCCCATTTTTTCGACGATCGGCATCCATCATCTTCATCGTTATCATCTAAGATATGGATACACCAAATTTCATATGATTCTATAACTTTTTCACCGTTGATTTAGCAAAATAAAAAATTATGTTGTCGGTAAACCGTTAATTTTGAACCCACTAAATCAACGATGAAAAAAATTATAGAATCACATGAAATTTGATGCACCCACATCTTAGATGATAACGATGAAGATGATGGGTGACGATCGTCGGAAAAAATAAGCAAGGATGTATTTTTTCGACGCCATTGGAGGAAATTCCCTTCTATGGCATATTTCCTCCATTATTCTTACACACACGGGGCTAGGGTTTAATCTAATCTAATCTATAATAAGAGAATGAGGGACTAAGAGATTGCTAGGGTTTAAGCAATCGTCTCCTTCTTTTCAAGTTCTATCGAGGGTTGGCTTGCGAGGTGATCACGTGGGAGATTCTCGCTCATCAAGAGTGTGGTTTCTCTCCAGCTGTTGCAAGGAGGCGAAGGTCAAAATTCGTTGTAGTAAGGTGAGCGAGAATAACGATCCCATCACTTTCAGCCACTTTCGGGGTAACGTAATTTTTGCAGAAACTTATGTGTAGATTTTTTTGTTCCGCTACCATGATTTGATATTAAGTTCTATACACCTATACGCAACATTGATGTCGGAGTTCAATGCCCACGTTATGCAAGTCCAGCAACTACGGTTAGTGATTCAATTGCCAGCCCTCAGTTAGATCTATATTTTAAAAATTATAGCAACTCAAAGTTGCAGTTTTTTTAATCTAAAAGTCAGATCAAATTTTTTTATCAATTTTCATAGATCTACAATTATTAGAGTTATTGATGGAAATAGATTTTTAGATCTATTTAATTTTTTCATGCATCATAGGTCGTCTAAATTAGATCTATTTTTTGTGACGTTGTGATGATACAATTTGTTTCTTGATGTGAGTATTTTCCATGAATCAAAATTATAAAAATATTTTTTTGTTAAAATTGGATCTTGCTTATTTTTTTTTTTGTTCAAATTTTATGATGGTTAGGCCATATTTTTTGGAAAAACAGATCCTAACATTAGGTTTTTGGGGGGATAAGACCGTGGGATTAATATTTTTTCAAAAGAACATTATTCTGGATTTAAAGAATTATTTTTTTGGATTTTTTTTTCAGATATTAGAAAAAATCAAATAAATTATTTATGTTTTTTTCCGGAAATTTTATTTCCCACCTAAGGTTTTACACAGGGTAATGATGTTACACTATTTTAACTCTGAGAGTTGTATTTTTTCGGAGTTTTTTTTCTACACCAAAAATTTCAAAATTTATTCTTACCTAAAATCTTGGAGATTGTATGGATAGTTTGGTCCAGTAGGAGTGCCAAGGGCGTTGCAATTTCATAAGGTTAAATAGGACGGTGTAATAAAAAGTGAAATTTGTTAGATTATTTTTTTGCATATTGCGATGTACATAGCATACTTAATGAATAAAGACACATATTGCATTCATTAATAAAATCTGTAAAGTTTCAAGTGGGAGATTTCGTGATAGAAACATAAATTAAGATTCAACTACCCTATTTATTCTACTTCTAGAAATTTTTAAACCATTTTTCAATCATTTTAACAAAATCTTAAATTTAATATTTTTGAAGAATGTGGTTGAGACCGTAGGCTTTCTTCTTTTTTTTCGGGGTGTGAGTTTATTATTTTGTTAAGATGGGTTGAAAACGAAGTGTTCTTTAGGAAATGATGGTACTCCATTAAAAACCAATAGTCTTAACGTACTTAAAATGAATTTTTTGTCTTAAATAGATGATTTCCAAAACGATTATCGTCGATCTCACCAAAGATGACAAGCTAAGTGGTGATAATTTTTTCGACCGGTGTCGAAAGATCTGATTCCTATTGAATAAGCAAGACATGTAAGACTATACTGAGATAGAAATGCATGAATCAGAGCACGGCTCTACGCAGCAGCATTGGAGGGCTGCGGAGCTGTACAAGAGCTGGGTCCAGAAAGATCGTTCGGTGCGGTATATCATGTTAGCCGCGATGAGGGACGATCTTATCGGTGAATTTGAGAACTATCCGACAGCAAAGAGACTCTGAAAGGCTTCTGAGGCTCACTTTGGATTTGTCTCACCGATGCGGATCCGGACGCTGACTGTCAAGCTGAATTCGTACAAGATGACTGCAGAGCAGGATATCAAGTTTCATATTCGTGTGATGGTATCGATGATCAGGGATCTTGGAATTTCTGGAGCTGTACTCATATAATACCCAAGGTATTATCCGATATACCCATTTATACCAGATAAGTATGGGGACCCACTATAGAACAATGGGGAATTTTCGAGATACATTCCGAAAGAGGGCAGATCTGTACTATAAATGGAATGATACCATTCTTCAATACAGAGCCGCCTTTTAAGTGAACCGGCACTACGGGAGCTTGAGAACTCCATAGTTAAGCGTGCTTGAGCCAGGGATGTTCTGGGATAGGTGACCTCCTGAGAAGTGGCCCCTAGTCGGGTCGAGTTCATCCCGAAGAACAAAACCGTACGGCTTCGGCCAGAGCGGATAATACTCTCCGTATTGGGGGTGGGTCATGACAGAATGGTATCAGAGCTGGTTCCTCAATAGTAGGTCTGTGGTTCGAGGACGAACCATTGTTCTAAGTGGGGGAGAATGTAATACACCAGGTATTATCCGGTATTCCCATTTATACCAGATAAGTATAAGGACCCACTGTAGAATAATGGGGAATTTTCGGAATACATTCTGAAAGAGGGCAGATCTGTACTATAAATGGAATGATAACACTCTTCAATACAGAGGCGCTTTTTAAGTGAACCGGCACTACAGGAGCTTGAGAACTCCGTAGTTAAGCGTGCTTGAGCCAGGAAAGTTCTGGGATGGGTGACCTCCTGGGAAATGGCCCCTGGTCGGGTCTAGTTCTCCCTGAAGGAAAAAACTGTGCGGCTTCGGCCAGAGCGGACAATACTTTCTGTATTGGGAGTGGGTCATGACAACTCAGCAACGGGCAGCAAATTCAGGCCGTCGTCCAGACTCTGCTCGATTCCTGAGATAATCTCAAACTCTTTTTAAGCTATGTTAAGAACGTGAATACGTTCGAGAATGTAAGGACTAAAGTTTATTTTTGAAACAGAGCATAGGAATGCTCCCAAGGGTAAGAAACCATCATCCTGTGCTAAGGCAGCTGAAAGCTACAAGCCTAAGGCCAAGAGGCCTAAACGCAAGGGGTCCTGTAAGGAATCGAACAAAGAAGCGAACGATGAAAATGTGAAGCCCAAGAAGCCTGCGAAGTACGGGAAAAGATCAGCTAAGCGAAATGCATCTTTCAACCATGGGCAGCCAGGTCACATTATGTCACGTCCCGCTTTCCAAAAACGAGAAACTATAGTGACACCCCCGCGACGTATTCATACCGAGAAGTATCACTTCTCGACACGAATACGTCAAACGTCTATATAAATAGTAAAGAAAAATATAGTATAAGAATTTTAAGTTTATCAAATATCCAACAATATTTATAACAGTCTCAAAAACGAGAACTGAACGCGGTTCAAAAATTCAAGAAACTAGAAATGAAAGATAGGCTTGAACAAAGAAGGCATACTTACTAAAATTAATGGTCGGCATAAGAAAAAAGGTAGTTGCTATCCTGCTCGCTCGGTTCAATTTTGACTAAGCTATCACGAGAAACAAGACATGATCCTCCGTTACACATAAATACCCCTTTTTCAAGCAACCCCATCCCTATATATATATAGAGAGAGAGAGAGAGAGAGAGAATAATGGAGAAAAGAGGCCATAGGAGGGGATTTCCTCCTATGGCGTGGAAAAAATACAATCTCCACCATTTTTTCTGACGATCGGCATCCATCATCATCATCGTTATCATCTAAGATGTGTGTATACCAAATTTCATGTGATTCCACAACTTTTTCACCATTGATTTAGTGGGTTCAAAATTAACGGTTTACCGACAATAGAACTTTTTACATTGCTACATCAATGGTGCAAAAGTTGTAGAATCACATGAAATTTGGTGTATCCACATCTTAGATGATAACGATGAAGATGATGGGGGCCGATTGTCGAAAAAATTGGTGGAGGTTGTATTTTTTCCACGCCATAGGAGGATATCCCCTCCTATGGCCTCTTTCCTCCATTATATATATATATATATATATATATATATATATATTATACATGCCGTCTTCACAATATTTAAGATTTACATAAATACCCTTTTTATTTGTAAATATCATCGAGTGGAAATTTACTGGGAGTTGTAAGGTGAGCTTAATTATAATTAAGTGAAAAGGATGATGAATATGCTATTGAACTTAGAAGAGTCAATCGTGTCTTTGAGGTTGGTTGTTAAGCTCAATTTTATTTTTTATTTTATATTTTGTTTCTTAGATTTTAAAATCTTATTCTAAGTTCATTTTTTTGGCTCTGTGCACAAACTAGATATTTGAAAAGGAAGCCTACATGTCTTCTTGTTGCTAACGCTAACTTCTATTCTTAATTTGGAATTTAAGGCTTCTGTTTTTTTTTTTGGCTCATAATTTTATATCGGAACCTGTGTTTGATTTTTGCTTCAGTGATTATTCAGCCTGAGAATATTAAATTGTCAGTGATTGTTCTTAGTGAGAATATGTACATATATTACAATATATGATATAAATTATTCAATTAAATCAAATGTTAGTAATAATTTTACACAGGTAATAAGTGATGGTTTAAATTGTTTACTCAAGATTCATTATAAATAATAATTTGGATTAATTAAACATTGCACGATACGTGAGTAAGTCAATTAACTCCAATTTGTAGATTATAATTATAATTAATGTAGTTTTGACATATATGGTCATCTACATATTATTATATAAAATTATAACTTCAAGATATAGGTATAAGAAGGTACAGTAGCAATCTATATGTTTATAACACAATCTGTGGCATCAATAGATCTTTTAAAAGCACACATTTATAAATATAAATCTATTAACTTATGCACACATAAGTATTTACAACAATACCAACTGTTACACATCATAAATATAAATCTTTGCTCTAAATATCACGACAAAGAAAAGACCTCTATTATCCTCTCTTTCCTCACAAGACCTTGTAAATGAAAGTAGAAAACTAAAACCATTTCCCCCATTTGTCGTTATCGGTCCAGTGGCCTACTTCCACCTTTCTATCTAGAGTTCATCAATTTAAGAAACAAAAATTCCTAATTTTAGTTCCTTACCGCCGCTACAATAAAGGGTTGCCTCTACGGATATAGTTATCCGTAAGGGCAATAAAAGATTGCCCCTACGAATTAATCCGTAAGTCCTTGTCCCTACGGTGCCATACGAATTAATTTAAAAATATTAAACCGTAATTTTATATTTGGTCCTACGGAACCGTAAAAGAAGGACCCACGGTTTAATCCGTAGGGGCATGTATATGGGTTATTAATAAGAAAATAAATACAGAAAAGTTCTCGATCCTAAAAAAAATACTCTCTCTCATCACTCGATCTCCCACGCCTCTCGTCGCCACCGTCCGCGCCTCGTCGCCATCGTCCTCCCGCGCGCGGCTCGTCGTTCCCGACATCACCGTCGACTTCCTCGTCGCTACCGTCCGCGACTCGTCGCCGATTGCGTCGTCGACTGTCTTCGGTCTCCTCCATCGCCGGCCTAAGTACAGGTTAGTAAATTTCATAGTTTTATTTCTAATTATCCGTTTATTTCCGTTTTTGTTGATTATTGGGTTGCTAGGGATAGGGTTCAGGGTTCGGTTAGGGAGAGGGTTAGGGTTCGGTTGAGGGTAGGGTTGGTTAGGGTTCGGTTGAGGGTAGGATTAGGGTTAGGGTTAGGGTTCGGTTCAGTTAGGATTAGGGTTAATTAGTTGGGGTTACGGTTAGGGTTAGGGTTAGGGTTAGACTTGGGCTAGAGTTAGGGTTAGGGTTCAATGTATGGTTAGGGTTAGGATTTGGTTCAGATTTAGGGTTAGAGGCTAGGGTTAATTTGGGTTAATTAGAGATTAAGGTTAATTTAGGTTAATTATTGATAATTTGAAAGGGTTAGGGTGTTGATTAGGATTAATTTGGTTAATTTGGGTAAATTGGGTTAAGTTTGGGTTGATTAAGGTTAATTGAGTTAATTTTGGGTAAATTGGGTTAAGTTTGGAATGATTAGGGTTAGTTAGGTTAATTTGGGTAAATTGGGTTAAGTTTGGGTTAATTAGAGATAATTTATGTTAGGCTAACGATTATGGTTAATTGTAATTAATTAGGTTAATTTGAATTATTTAGGGTTAGGGTTTAGGGTGCACTAGTTCATTCAGTAGAATACTCGATGATAATGTAAACGTACAATTTTACCGTAAACGCAAGAAAAATTTACCCTAAACTAAAAACTTCGACCCCTTAATAACGAAACGTAAACGTAAAACCTATTCAAGTTAAATGTTCAAATTAAAACCAATATATGATACTCGATGATAATATAAAACTTTCATATTTTCATCGATACTAATATATGAAAATCAAAACGCGACTTAGTCCCCGTCTATCGGTTAAAATACGTTCGATATTCATCGTGACATAGAACTATATGAAACTTGTTAAATATCGGACGGTATAGTTCGGTACTAACAACCGTCGTATAGTCTATGTGACGAGAAAATTCAATCGTATGATAACCGATAAATTTGTCCAGTGTGGACAAGTTAGGAATGTATAAAGCAAACACCTGCATTCACTTGTGTTTTCATCCGTTTCGAGTTATTTTGTCGGTACTTCTCCGCTGGTTCTCCATGTACAAAGGTAGATTAGATGTTCATTTCAAAGTTGTTTCACAGCTTTAAAATGATTATCTATTCTATTACAGTGTACTCGGAGAACAGTGGAGAGGTGCTGCCGAAATTTACTCGAAACAGTTGAATGTACAAGCGAATGGGTGTCTGCTCTATACATTCTTAATGTGATAGAAGCCTTACCCCCGACAGCCGAAACACACACACACAACACGAATACACAACAAACGCACACACAGCACATACACACCAACAACCCTACATTTAAGCGAAATTATAAATTGAAACACATATATATAGAATACAACTCATACATGGGTATCCTCAAATCTAATTTTGATTATCGATAATTTATTCTTTTCAACGACAAACGTACACACAAGGCATATACACGGATTTTCTCCTTTGTCAGTAACCATTACGTTCTTAGATTTCTCAATATAGTCATCATAACCTACAATTTATATGTTACACGGTCTAACATGGCATATGAGTACATCAAAGTTAAGGACTGGATGTATGTGGATTGGCAACAACGTATGCAACCTAAGTTTGTTGAAGGAGTTGCTGCTTTTATTGAATTTTCATGCGCACATAATAAGATCGTGATAGAGAAGATTCTCTGCCCGTGCGATAGATGTGCGAATAAGTACTGGCAGAAAGTAGAATTTGCAGAGCTTCATATCGTTAAACATGGTTTTGTTAGACTTTATACAATTTGGCTATATCACGGGGAAGGAGAAGAAGACAGTAATGCGGCAGAAGAAGAAGGAGAAGACGGTAATGCGGCAGAAGAAAAAGACGGTAATTTCTTTTCAGGAGAAGAAATGGAGGATATGGTAGAGGCTGCCCTAGGTGAATCTATTCGTACCGAAGATGACATTCCTTCCGGTCAAGGACCGCGTGCGGATAAGTATGAAAATTTCATGAATGATGCTAGAAAAGCAATTTATCAGAATGCAAAGTATTCCACCCTCTCATGGTTCGTCCAATTTTTTCAAATTAAGTGCCTAAATGGATGGAGCAACAAGTCATTCGCTATACTTCTTTCGTTCTTGAAAGATTCTATACTCCTGGGAAATAACATGCCCGATAGCTTGTACAGAGCCCAGAAGATGATGTCTGATTTGGATCTGAATTGTGAGAGATTCAAGTATGTCCTAAAAATTGCGTGTTGTACCGGAAAGAGAATTCAGATTTAAAAGAGTGTCCAATATGTTGAGAGGCCAGGTATAAGCCGAGAGATTCTGATAAGAAGCCCGATATACCTGTCAAGATAGCACAATATATGCCCATAACACAGAGGCTGTAGAGGCTATTCAGGTGTAAGAACAGTCGAGGCAATAATTTGGCATCAGCATGCTCCTCCAAGTAAAGATGGAAAAATGAGTCATCCAAGAAATTCACCGGCATGGTAGGATTTCGATAGGAGGCACGGAATATTCAGTAGCGATCCTCGCAATGTCAGGCTCAGACTCGCTAGTGATGGTTTCTGCCCATTCAATTATATGGCTGGAAGCCACAGTACATGACCCGTTATAATGATATTTTATAATCTGTCATCTTAGTTGGTTATGGACCAATCATACTTTATGATGGCTCTTCTTATCGACGGACCAAACTCACAGGAAAATAATATCGACATCTATCTCCGACCTCTGATCGAGGAGTTAAAATCTTTATTCATTGATGGTGTAGAGACATACGATGCAAACACAAATAGAACCTTCATACTGCGTGCGGCTTTAATGTGGATAATTAATGACTTTCCTGCGTATGGAATGCTATCAGGTTGGTCCGTACATGGTCACAAAGCATGTCCTTATTGCCATCAACATACAACATCGAAATTCTTGAATTTTAGCATGAAAGTTTGTTATTGCGGCCATCGACGTTTCCTGCCTCTAAACCACCCCTACAGATTAGACGCTGTTCACTTTGATGGTCATTAAGAGGTTCTTAGACCTCCAACCCCATTATCCGGAGAGGACGTGATTGCTCGGTGGGATGGTTATAATAATGTGACATTCGGGATGGATCCGACAAAACAGGTCAAACCATAATTCTGGAACAAGTTAAGTATTTTCTTCGACCTTCCATACTGGTCAACAAATTTAGTGCGTCATTATCTGGACGTCATGCACATAGAGAAGGGAGTATCCGAGCACGTACTCAACTTACTTCTTTGTAAAGACGGGAAATCGAAAGACAACATCAATACTCGGATGGATCTACAGGACTGGGAAATTAGAAGTGAATTGCATTCTAAACCGATAACGGGTAAACCAGACAAGTTTGTACTTCCCAATGCCGCGTATCATATGTCACAACCGGAGAAGAAAAGATTTCTGCAGGTGTTGCATAATTTGAAAGTTCCCACAGGTTTCTCAGGATCATTCAGCAAGAAGATAAAAATTGTAAAAGGCAAGATCGATGGGCTGAAAAGTCATGATCACCATGTTATTATGGAGCACCTTCTCCCATTAGCCCTCAGGACTTTCTTTCCCGAATCGGTTGGTCTAGTAATCAATGACCTATGTTGTTTTTCAGAGAATTATGTACTAAAACACTGGATGTTGTGACGCTGGAGAAACTAGAAAATTCTATTTCGTTTATATTTTGCAAGTTTGAGCGTATTTTCCCACCGTCATTTTTTGATATTATAATACACCTGATAGTTCATCTTACAACTGAAGCTAAGTTAGCCGGACCGGTACAATATCGATGGATGTATCCCGTCGAGAGATACGTGAAATTTTTCGTTTCGCGTAATTTGTAAAATTATTGTTGTCCTGTATGCCCGTATTTATTTATTTAACATATTTTTCTTTAGGTATCTCTACACTCTAAAAAAGTATATACGCAATAGAAATCGACCAGAGGGTTCTATCATGCAAGATTATTTTCTAGATAAAGCAATTATATTTTGTTCCCGCTATCTGGACGAGAACATTGAGACGAGACTTAACCGGCCTCCTCAATAGCACATGTCTTGAAAAAATTATAGAGTAAGTTTTTTGAATTAATTGTTATATATGTGTTTGTGTGTATATGAAATGATATAATATTAATGTCATAATTTATTGTCGAGAACATAATTCATTTTAACGAGGTACGTGAGGGGCATCCTGATTGGAACGATGAACGATTGAAAAAATATCATCAGGATAATTTTTGCGATTGGGTTGCAAATCATGTAAGTTATTCGAATAGCATATTATTGCTATCAGTTTTAATCTAAACTTATATAGTTATGTATTTGTCGTAAAATTTGTTTTGTTAGATCCCCGATCCGAACTTGTCTGCATCATTAGAGAGTGATTCAAGATATTTAGCTCAGTTTCCTAGTATGGAGGTTGCATATTATAAAGGATTCGGTTTCTTTATATAAAAATTCGAAGTTAAGGACATACAAACATCTAGAACCACTCAGAATAGTGGGATTGCGACGGTGGGATCGGATGGTGTGATTTATTATAGATACTTAAATTGTATACTTGGCATCCAATATCCCGGACGATCAGAACCGTTTTATATATTTCAGTGTACTTGGTACGATAAACGACCCGATACGGATAAGTGGAGAAGCAATCTCGGGACTTGGAAAGATGAATATGGATTGACCAGTGTAAACACACTTCGATTTTACGGTCAGGACGATCCATTTATCTTTCCGAACCAAGCGTTCCAAGTATACTACTCACAGTGTTTGAAACATCCGGGATGGAGTGTCATATGCCGTTGGAAACCTAGGGATGTTTACGATATCTCAGAATTCGAGGACAGCAATAAGGATGAAGAAAAGAGAAGACTTAGAGTGCTTTGATCGTCTTTTTCGAAAGACGAGTTGTCTTCGGCTGATCATGAAGTTACGTGGGTTAGAAATGATATCGATGATGAAATCCAAGTAGATATGTCTAATGCGTCCACGAAACGAAAAAGGTTATCAGTAATGTTATATTATTAGTTCACATTTTACGATCTATACATATATAGCATGCATATGTAATGATTGTTTAATGCGTCCACGAACCGTTTTATCTAGATTTAATGACGATGACGGGAGCAGCGAGGGGCGGCAGGTGCTCCAGCCGCGGCACCGGCAGAGGCAGAGGCAGAGCAGTTCTACCGCCCGGAAAGCTGCGTAGGGAGATTCAGAGGGTCGGCCTTACACCCCGATCGGAGACCCCTTCGGATGCCTCCTTCCGTGTGGACTTTGCCACACCTCCAGGTATATTGCATGCATATTCATTTTGAATGTAATATTATAGATATACATGCATATCATGTCAAAATTACTTACATAGTCAATGTTTGATTGTCTAGCTGTTGGTGGTGCGTCCACATCCGGGACATAGGCCACTCCCGCACCTCCAGGTATGTTTATATATCATATAGTGCGTGTATATTGATTTACAATACTATATCATAAATATACATACATTCTTTTTGCTCTTACGTACTTATATCTCGGGCTGTAGGTGGTGCCTCCACATCTCGGGCAGAGGCCACCACCACACCTGCGGGTATGTTATATATCCTATAGTGTATACATGTTGATTTAGAATGTTATTTTATTGATATACACATTATTTTTGCAATTACTTATATAGTCAATGTTTGATTGTCTAATTATATGTGGTGCGTCCACGTCTGGTGCAGGGGAACTCCTGTCACTTCCATACCCCCTACTCAGTCTACAGGTTTGTATGAATAAATATAAAATATTTATTCATTTTACATATCTTTTAAGAATAAACATGAACATCATATAATTTTATCGATATTTATTTTCTAGTTGTAGATGCGTCCATGTCCGGGTCACCGGCTGTTCCTCACCGGAGGAACTATCATCCCGCTCGTGCTGCTGCCCGGGCCCAGGCTCGTGCTTCTGTCGCCGGAGGTATATATCACACTTCAATTTTCGTTAAACTATGATTTCTTAATACCACTTTGTCTTAATATTGATTGTCTTGATATTTCTTGTAGATGCAGGACATCCCCATCCCGAGAGGAGGACTCGAGGCCTGAATCAGTCCCACGGGCTGAGGCCCGATAGAGCTAGGGGGAGGCAGCATTCCCTCTCTTCTTTACCCCTGATTATCACTATACCGGCGATTATGCCGAGAGGTTCGGCCGGTATATGGAGGATGAGAGTTGCCTCGTCAAGAAGTATCCACTTTACATTGAGTGGGGCAACCAGCACCGGCGATCATTTGCCCTCTTCTGGGATCAGGCTCGGGTATTAATATATAGTTTCATTTGACTTACCCAATATATTTATTATTATTTAACAATTGCAATTTAATAACATCGTTTTTTTTGTATTTGCAGTTGGATTACGACTTTCAGCATGTACCTGACCCTGATCATCCTAAGAGAGTGCTCGATCTTCACGCTATGTACCATGGCCTGATGAAGAACATGCAATTAAAGGTCCGATACAATAAGAACGAGGTGAAGATCGACTGATATTCCCTGTGGATGGCGACCCCCGAGGAAAAGATAGCAGCTCTCCTACATATTCCGGCCTTTGCGAGAGTCGACGTAGATACATGGCTCTCTTGTGCCAATATTTCGACTCTCAGCGCAAATAAGTTTGTATTTTAAATGTAATTCATTGTTTAATATATAATTTATTTTTTTGTGTTGCTTAATTAGAAAACTAAATCTGAATGTGTTGTGCAGAAATATGCCAATCAAAATAAAGAGAATAGGAAGTCGGCGAATAGGAGTCGCCCCACTTATACAGGTGGCTCGAGAAATATTACTCGTGCAATGGAGTTATTGGTAAATTACAATAGACCTACTATAATATAATATAATATTAAGAGTTGTTTTATAATATATGTAAATTTTTCGCGAATTGCAGAGAGCTTAGACCCTGGCGCAGGGTGGTACACCGAGCGTGCTGTCCGCGTATCTTGCCGTCCAAGGCACCTTGACAGATCCTTCCACGGGCGAGCTTCGATTCCCCAACACCACTACCCAGGAGTATTGCGTAAGTGTTAATATTTATTCTAACATGTTTGAAATTTTTATTTTGAAAAGTTCAAATTTAAACGATATACTTATATTTTAATGGTTAATGTGGGTGTAGGAGCGGATGGTGGAGCAGGCGGAGGCATCGGGGATCGATTTTACTGGACAGAACGATCTGATGTTGCTGACCCCAGTTCTAGACACCGCACACGGAGGGCACCACGGAGGTTGGAAGAGAGGCCGGGGACTGGGTCCTAGCAGGGCCCATATGAGGTTGGACTTTACTCCGGCGGTTACTTCCCTTACCCTCCGTGAGCGACGTCTAGAGCAAGATGTTGCCACTTTGAAGACCACCGTCCAGGAGTTGAAAGAGATGATGGTATGTATACTACTTAATAGTAAAATATTATATCATATTATAGATAGAAACATATCCAATATTAGTAGCCTGAGCTTATTTGGTTGTAGACTTAACTTTGATTAATCTTAGATTGGGGTTTCGCAATAACCTGATAATGAAACTAATTCGACTAATACACAGTTCTTACTCATTTATTATTAGTGTATATGCCCTAGGGGCCATTATTGTATCATACTAGATTGTATATTACTTAATGGAAGCTTGGGATATTCACAGTTATATATACAGTCTTGCTAAAAATAGTAGTATGCTCCTTGGTTTGTGTCTACTTTAATATGTGCATATGTTTCTTGTAACGTATCACTTATACATATTAGTAGAGCCCATAGGATCTTTGCTTGATTACCAGCGTTGTGATGGCAGTCACACTAGTGGGGGCTGGATAGCCTGTAAGCAACATCCTATACAGGTCCCTGATCGTTGGATTATCAAGATAGGGCATCGATATTCCGGAGTAGACTAAGTGTGTACGCTTCTCATCCCAGTTGGGGAGATGGTCTGTCACACAGCCATCAGTACATCGTACTGGAGATAATATGCAGGTGCTCGTTAGGTTACGGGTACACCGGACAGGACTCGCAGGGGAACTGATTGGTTGGTATTATACCCGTCGTCAGTTAACAGTTCCAAGATGACATGAGTACAGTATAGTCCGCAGACTTGACACTGCTACTTCGCCTCGAGTGTGTCCTACTGTTCTTAGATTGCTACCCTACCACGGCTCAAAGGAGTCATGCAAACAGGTAGCAGTTGGGTGCAGTCCCGAGCACTTGGAGGCAGTAGTGGTTAGACAGGATTCGTCTCTCCCGGTATTAGGAGATGATATCGCGCTGTGTCAGAGAGCCATTTCGCAAAGTCCCTGTCCAGGGCAAGCGAGATATACTGGTAGGTTCCATTAGCTTCTCAGGGTGTAATGGGCTTCGCTCTATACAGCTATTAGGGGACTGACGCTTGCCGCCCTCTAGGCTCGATATGCGATAGTCTTAGACGAACAGACCGGACTGTACGGAGATTGTCACATCAGGCTCAGTGGGAGTTCGGATGATTTTCCTCATCGGCCTTCTTATCGACATCTACCCGGGGACCGTTACGTACAGCTAGTGCCGCTTGCGGTCTGTGGTTAAACCCACTGCCAGCGTAGTGTCGAGTCTTTAGAGTCCCACACAGAGAGTTTCCCTGCTCCAGGCGAAACGATATAGAGGTCGTATGGTTTTACGACAAGGATTCGGACGCATACGTGTGTTTACGCACGTACGACTTTTCAGACAGTTTTTACTAACTGGCTTTGGTTTAAGCCAGATTCTAGTATCGGGTTATTGGATTTATACAGTCTAAAATTTTTCTGTGTTTTCACGGATTGGAGGGGCGTTCTCGTAATTTGTCGGGAAGCTTCTAGAAGAGTGGTGACTTGGGGGGTAAGGTGGCATTGCATTAAATGAGATTAGTGACTCATTTGTGCGATTTATCCATGTCATTAATGCATCATAAATGCTTAATGACTCATGGAGATGAATCACTCATAGATATTTATGAAGCATGGTTGTTAATTCTATTATTTCATTTTTGGATAAATAAATAATGCTTCATATATATTATGATAGATCATTATCTCATTTCATTATTATCTTCACCTTCTCTCTCCTCAAGCTCACTCTCTCTTCAAACCCTAACCCTAACCTCTCATGTGTTGAGATCAAGGGTTAGCTAGACTAATACATCCATAACCTCACTCTATATCCCTTAAGTAGCTTAGATTAGCACTTTAAGCAACCTAGTTATCTCAAGTTTGAGATTAAGCTTGGCGTAGGAGCTTTCGGGTGGATCGTCTTTGATTTGAGGAGGCCGTTGAGCTGCCGATGTTCCAAGGAGCCTACGAGGAGTGGAGGACAGCGATGAAGACCCAAAGGACATGTAACGTGAGGTATAACTTCGAATCCGAGTAGTTAAACCTCTAGTTGATAGTTAGCAATGGTTTAGATAATGATTCATGCGCTCATGTCCGTGTTACGAAGCTTTGATAATCGTTTTTCATATATTCCGCCTCCCCGCAAGTTCGTGGGGTGCGTGACATGGACTTACAGTGGTATCAGAGCCAACTAAACCATTACTAGCTTGTTAGCAACTAATTTGAAGTTCGATCGACGGAAAACACGAAAACGAAACACCCCGTACCCTAAGTTTCTGTTAATTTTAAAAGTGTCTGAAAAAATATTTGACATACTTTAAAATTCACAGCAGGGAATTTGATGAATTCTGGGAAAATAACAAAACGACAAGACAGCCGCAGATCCGCGGCCAATCCGCCGCCGAGTCAACTCGGTTTTGACTCCGATTTTCTCTGTTATTCATAATTTTTGGTGTTTTGTCTTCCAGTATGTTCTGTTTCTACCCAGGTTACTTCAGTGCAGCTTTGCTTTTGGGGTAGACACGGAATATGGTAATCGATCGATATTCTAAGATATTTGCTAATTGGGTTTTTATCTGTAATGTTTAATGTGTTCGTAAACCTTCCCTAACTGCTAGTATGTCGGTTGGCAGGAGGTTGCACATTTCTGAAATGTTTACTGTTTGTGAATATGAACTGTATTGGACTGTTGTGATGATTAGCCGGGGTTTGAGATGTGTTTAATATTCATTCAATATAAATGTAATTTGATGTAATATTTTTTTGCGGGGCACATCCATGTTGCGGTTGTAGCCACCGTTGTATTATTTCTTTTTACTGTTTTTGCTCTTAGGATAGACCCAAGGTGGGGTACACAAACTACCGGATACGTAGAAGTGTTTAGTGGCCTACTCACGTTGTTGAGGGAGACCGCTTCACTTCGGGTACTTGGCGGGTAGTTTGCCGTACCCGTAGGGGTCTAGGGTGGGGTAGTGGCTATTCATCACAACTGTATAATCCGTCTTTTATTGCAGGCTCAAAGCAAATGCGGATTGCTAATAAATCCAATAAAGTTCATCTGTGATCTGGAATGCTTATTATTGCGTCTGACGAATGTACAATATCTATATATGATAGCTATTAGACGTCACTTATGTTTTACACCCACACTAGCCCAGCCCCCGCTCTGTCATTAGTTAAGTAACCTAACGGGTGATGACGGGACCCAGTGGCGAATGGGGATGTCATAAGAGAACGTGGTATTTTCGTTGTTTTCTGCAATGATAGGATAAATGATGGGACGTATTATTATAATGCAAAGGAAAATAAACCAAAAATGAATCGTTGAAACAAATTTAAAAGAAACCACTCGGTTATTTTAAAAGAGCAGAATTTTAATTACGGAGCTTTAACCACTCCTTTTAAAAAGTATCAGGTTCCTTCGATTATATCAAGTTCACTACGTTCACGGTTTTGCCAAAACCATTCGTAGCCCTCCGTCATTTCATTTGGGTATTCAGTAGTATTCAAGCTATGTATATTTGGCCCTTAGTCAAAACATAGTGTTTGGTAGCTGCTGGGGTATTCATTTGTTGCATAGATAGATGCGTTGGTTTGGGACAGTCGTATTACTTTTCTTGGCCCTTAGTCAAGAGTATATACGGGTGGGTTCAAATTAACCTAGATAATGACGGGTAGATCTTGACATGTGACTTATGACATATTTGGCCCTTAGTCAAAGTCATAAGAGCATGGGGCAAAAATCCATATCGGGAGTTTCTAAAGAAACTGAAATTTGCTAGTGTTGCATACCATTTTGGAGTTTGATGAATGTTGGTAGGATTCCTTCAACATTATCATACGATGATATTTTGGATCCCGATCCTACTGTGAGTATATACTACTTATCAGGAGATTCGTCACTTAACGATCAATGCTATAAACCAAGTAGGTGCCTAGAAAGGTGTCAGCGGGGTTACACCCCCAGAGAAAAGAGCTTATTTAATTAATGAACTTCACGAAAGCGTTGTAAAACCTCCCTCAAAGTATCGACACTGGTCTGGCTGAACGGTTAAGCAAGTATTGTACGGTGAGAATTGTCCTGGCTAATTCTTCTTTTATGGTTTGAGGAAGGATTCGAGAAACAGTGGGAGCCATCCTGCTAAAATGTTTTCTTCTCTCTCTCTTAATTGCAGCGACCTTGTGACCACACATAGGTTACATCTAGATAACAATTTGACTGAATCTGACTTATATGACTGGCAAAGGTCTGTCCAGATGTCCATTGCCTATGACAAGCTGGACCACCCTATTACTACTCAAGATCCCGCCGTCCCAGGTTCAGTTTCCACTGTTGCGGATATGGATATCCGTCAGACAAGGGAAAAAGATAAAGCGAATGCTAAGTGCCTCGTGTTAGCTTCAGATGATGGTGTATACCAGAAGCAGCACGAGAAGATGGACTTAGTTTCCATCTTTCTCCATAATAAAGATTTATATGAAGAGCAATCTCATATCACTAGATATGAAACCTCAAACAAATTAATTCAAGCGAGGTTGGCTGACGGGTCATCTGTAGGGGACAACGTCCTTACAATGACTAGCTATATTGATGAGCTCTAGGACCTGGAGACCACGTTGCAGAACGAGTCAAGTACTGACTTGATTCTACAGTCTCTACCTTCTACCCTGAAGGAAACCAGGGAAGTAGAAGGAAAGAGAAGGGCAAAAGTTTTGGGATTGGATATAGTAAAAGAGGGACGTTCCTATTGTTATGGGATTGGGCATAGGCAGAAAGATTGCAAGGCTTTTGAAGCCAGTAGTCAGGATACGAAGCATGTTGTGGTTTCAGCCTCAAGTGTGTTTGTAATTGAAGACTGTATGTCAATAAACTCTACTTTCTGGGTACTAGATACCGGAGCAGGATCTCATATCTGTAATTCATTACATGCTTTGAGAAACAGTAGAGTTATAAAGGTAGGTGATTGGTCTCTCAGAGTTGCAAACGGAATAACAGTGAACGCTGAATCCGTAGGAGAATATCGCCTAGGTTTGACAAGTGGGCATATATTGATTTTACGTAACTGTTTATATATACCTAGTATGACTTGTAATATCATATCAGTGTCCTCACTTTCGAGAGAGGGATATGATTTTACATTCGAAAGCGATGTAGTTAACATCCACCTAAATCAAGTTCTGATTGGGTCAGGTACATTAGATAACGGTATATACGTATTAAGTCAAGCTCAGATTTTCAATGTCCAGAACACTCTTAAAAGAAAGTCTCCAGAGATAAATCAGGCTTTCTTATGGTATTGTAGACTAGGTCACATCAATGAGAGAAGGTTGACTAAGTTACATAGAGAAGGATATTTGAATCCGTTCGAATATCAATCTTATGCTACCTGTGAATCTTGTCTCAAAGGAAAGATGACAAAGACTCCGTTCACTGGACACGGAGTAAGAGCAAGCGAGCTCTTAGGACTCGTACACAGTAACGTGTGCGGTCCAATGTCTACACATGCGCGAGGTGGTTATTCCTACTTTATTACTTTTACGGATGATTTCTCTAGGTATGGATATGTCTTCTTAATGAAGCATAAATCTGAGACTTTTGAGAAATTCCAAGAATATAAGAATGAAGTGGAAAAACAAACAGGCAAGAGTATAAAGACACTAAGATCTGATCGAGGTGGTGAATACTTAAGTGCCGAGTTCCTGGGTTACTTAAAAGAGAATGGAATTCTCTCTCAGCTTACTCCTCCATACACACCACAACATAACGGTGTATCGGAAAGGAGGAATCGAACCCTATTGGATATAGTTCGTTCCATGATGAGTAACGTTGAGTTACCGCGATCATTCTAGGGATATGCACTAAAATCAGCTACATATCTTTTGAACCATGTTCCCATCAAGACTGTGCCTACCACACCATATCAGATGTGGAGTGGGAAGAAACCTTATCTTCAGTATCTAAAGATTTGGGGATGTCCGGCTTATGTTAAAAAGCAGTATGCGGACAAACTCGAGGCACGATCAGTACTATGTAAGTTTGTGGGATATCCAAAGAACTCCAGGGGATATCTATTCTATTACGCAGAGGAACAATAGGTTTTTGTTTCTCGTAATACCCATTTTCTAGAATATCAGTTTTTAGAAAAGGAAACTAGTGGGAGCGAAATAGAACTGGAAGAAATTCCAAAAGCACAAACAATTACTGAAAGTTTGGTAGAACAAGAAGGTTCAGGAGAACAGGACATCCCGACGCCACTCCGCAGGAGTAGTAGGCAATCTCATCCGCCCGAGAGATACGACGGTTTTCTCATAGACGGGGATAGAGAGGATTGCACTATTGACTATGATGAGCCTACTAGCTTTCAGCAAGCCATTCAGAGCGAGAAATCAGTAAAATGGCTGGATGCAATGCGGGCCGAAATGGAGTCCATGTACACTAACAAAGTATGGACTTTGGACATTGCTCCAGATGGGGTAAAACCCGTAGGATGCAAATAGATCTTCAGAAAGAAGATTGGTGTAGATTGACAGGTTGAAACCTATAAAGCTAGACTTGTTGCAAAGGGTTTCCATCAAAGACCTGGTTTGGACTATGACGAAACCTTTTCTCCAGTAGCTATGCTGAAATCCATTCGGGTCCTTCTTGCTATTGCTGCCTTCCACGATTATGAGATCTGGCAGATGGACGTAAAGACGGCCTTTCTAAATGGAAATTTGGAAGAAAGCGTCTATATGGATCAGCCAGAGGGATTCATTCAGAGTGGGAGCAGCAGTAAAGTATGCAAGCTGCTTAAGTCCATTTATGGACTGAAGCAGGCATCGCGGAGTTGGAACATCTGTTTTGATGACACTGTCAAGGAATTTGACTTTATCAAAAATCCAGATGAACCATGCATATACAGTAAGATTGTAGGGAGAGCTGTAGTATTCCTCGTCTTGTACGTGGATGACATTCTTCTAATAGGAAATGATATTCCTATGTTACAGTCAGTCAAAAGATTCTTGTCACATAAATTCTCCATGAAAGACCTGGGTGATGCCACCTACATTCTGGGGATCCAGATCTATCGTGATAGATCAAAGAGGATGTTGGGACTTTCGCAGTCCAGGTATATAGACACCATAGTGAAGAGATTCAGTATGGATGATTCTAAGCGCGGTAACCTACCGGCTTGTCACGGAATCACCCTCTCTAAAGAGATATCTCCCAAGACTGATTTGGAAAGGGATCACATGTCGATTATACCCTACACTTCTGCGGTAGGCTCTATAATGTATGCGATGTTATGTACCAGACCAGATGTAGCATACGCATTGAGCGTTGTAAGACGGTATCAGGCAAACCCAGGGGAGAAGCACTGGATAGCAGTAAAAAACATTCTCAAGTACCTGAGAAGGACTAAGGAGATGTTCTTGGTGTATGGCGGAAAAGACCTCCAGATGGTGGCCTTTGCCGACTCCGGCTTCCAGAGTGACAAAGATGACTCCAAGTCCATGTCGGGTTATGTCTTTACCCTTAATGGAGGGGCGGTCTGTTAGAAGAGTTCCAAGCAGGAGACCGTTGCTGACTCAACAATGGAAGCGGAGACATAGCTGCTTGCGATGCCGCAAAAGAACCTGTCTGGATGAAGAAGTTCCTCACAGAACTTCAGGTGGTTCCTTCCAGTGTTGGTCCAATACCTCTGTATTGTGACAACAACGGCGCTATAGCTTTAGCAAAGGAACCCAAGTCCCATCAGAAGTCCAGACACATCTTAAGGCGGTATCACCTGATCAGTGAGATCATATATCGCCGGGAGATCGAGGTGAAAAGAGTAGAGACAGAGAATAACATTGCTGATCTATTCACAAAGGCCCTTCCTCAGACGCAGTTCGAGAGGCTATTCGAGATGATAGGTCTATGATATGCCAGCTCATGACCCTAGTGCAAGTGGGAGATTGTTAGTGTATATGCCCTAGGGGCCATTGTTGTATCATACTAGATTGTATATTACTTAATGGAAGCTTGGGATATTCACAGTTATATATATAGTTTTGTTAAAAATGGTAGTGTGCTACTTGGTTTGTGTCTACTTTAATATGTGCATATGTTTCTTGTAACGTATCATTTATACATATTAGTAGAGCCCATATGATCTTTGCTTGATTACCAGCGTTGTGATGGCAGTCACACTAGTGGGGGCTGGGTAGTCTGTAAGCAACATCCTATACAGGTCCCTGGTCGTTGGATTATCGAGATAGGGCATCGATATTCCGGAGTAGACTAAGTATGTACGCTTCTCATCCCAGTTGGGGAGATGGTCTGTCCCACATCCATCAGTACGTCGTACTGGAGATAGTATGCAGGTGCTCGTTAGGTTACGGGTACACCGGACATGACTCGCAGGGGAACTGATTGGTTGGTATTATACCCGTCGTCAGTTAACAGTTCCCAGATGACATGAGTACAGCATAGTCCGCAGACTTGACACTGCTACTTCGCCTCGAGTGTGTCCTACTGTTTATAGATTGCTACCCTACCACGGCTCAAAAGAGTCGTGCAAACAGATAGCAGTTGGGTGCAGTCCCGAGCACTTGGAGGCAGTAGTGGTTAGACAGGATTCATCTCTCCCGGTATTAGGAGATGATATCGCGCTGTGTCAGAGAGCCATTACGCAAAGTCCCTGGCCAGGGCAAGCGAGATATACTGGTAGGTTCCATTAGCTTCTCAGGGTGTAATGGGCTTCGCTCCGACACGACTTATACAGCTATTAGGGGACTGACGCTTGCCGTCCCCTAGGCTCGATATGCGATAGTCTTAGACGAACAGACCGGACTGTACGGAGATTGTCACATCAGGCTCAGTGGGAGTTCGGATGATTTTCCTCATCGGCCTTCTTATCGACATCTACCTGGGGACCGTTACGTACAGCTAGTGCAGCTTGCGGTCTGTGGTTAAACCCACTGCCAGCGTAGTGTCGAGTCTTTAGAGTCCCACACAGAGAATTTCCCTGCTCCAGGCGAAACGATATAGAGGTTGTATGGTTTTACGACAAGGGTTCGGACGCATACGTGTGTTTACGCACGTACGACTTTTCGGACAGTTTTTGCTAACCGGCTTTGGTTTAAGCCAGATTCTAGTATCGGGTTATTGAATTTATACAGTCTAAAATTTTTCCGTGTTTTCACGGATTGGAGGGGCGTTCTCGTAATTTGTCGGGAAGCTTCGAGAAGAGTGGTGACTTGGGGGGTAAGGTGGCATTGCATTAAATGAGATTAGTGACTCATTTGTGTGATTCATCCATGTCATTAATGCATCATAAATGCTTAATGACTCATGAAGATGAATCACTCATAGATATTTATGAAGCATGGTTGTTAATTCTATTATTTCATTTTTGGATAAATAAATAATGCTTCATATATATTATGATAGATCATTATCTCTTTTCATCATTATCTTCACCTTCTCTCTCCTCAAGCTCACTCTCTCTTCAAACCTTAACCCTAACCTCTCATGTGTTGAGATCAAGAGTTAGCTAGACTAATACATCCATAACCTCACTCTATATCCCCTAGATAGCTTAGATTAGCACTTTAAGTAACTTAGTTATCTCAAGTTTGAGATTAAGCTTGGCGTAGGAGCTATCGGGTGGATCGTCTTTGATTCGTGGAGGCGTTGAGGTGCCGATGTTCCAAAGAGCCTACGAGGAGTGGAGGACAGCGATGAAGACCCGAAGGACATGTAACGTGAGGTATAACTTCGAATCCGAGTAGTTAAACCTCTAGTTGATAGTTAGCAATGGTTTAGATAACGATTCATGCGCTCAAGTCCGTGTTACGAAACTTTGATAATTGTTTTTCATATATTCCGCCTCCCCGCAAGTTCGTGGGGTGCGTGACATGGACTTACATTTATTACACACAAAATTGAACAGATGCGACAGGGTACTTCGGCTGCGGATCCATATGCATCTCCTTCGGCCGCGGCTCCGCAAGCCACTATCTCGGCTGCGGTTGCGCAGACCACTCCTGCAGCTCCACAGCCCGCTCAGACTCCTGCACAGTCCGGTCCTTCATTGGTCGAGTTTTTGACGACTCAGGGCTGCACCGAGGAGCAGATGCGCCAAATTACGTCGATTATCAGAGGTGGAGGTGCTGGACCGAACTAGGGTAGCTTTATTTATATTTTTGAGAATGTATATACTTATCTGATACATATTGTATAAATTTTGGACGATAATGGTTGGTGGTTTTTTATGAACGATGATTTATCCTGATATCGTATTCTGTGTGTCTATTTATATTATATATTATGTGTGAGATGTTGATTATGAATATTTCTGTATTTGGTTATATGATGTATATATTATTGTGCACAGGGCGGGTTAAAAACAGGAAGCCCTTTTTTTAAAAGAAAAACTGATATTATGTCCCTACGTATTAATCTGTAGGGCCATCTGTTGTACTTACGGATTAATCTGTAGGTCCTCAGTTTGCCCCTACATATTTATTTGTATGGACAAAATATCAGGATAACTGACATTTTGCCCCTATGGATTCAGTAACAGAAGTTACACGTGCCCCTACGGATACACCCGTAAGGGTTTATATGTAAACCTACGGCTAACTCTATAGGGGCTGGATAACTGACATTTTGTCCCTAAGGATTCAGTAACAGGAGTTACACGTGCCTCTACGGATACACCCGTAGGGGCTTATATGTACACCTACGGCTATCTCCGTAGGTGATGGAAGTTGCCCCTACATATAGCACCGGAAGGGCAAGTATTTTATTTTATAAACCACTAAGTTAAATAAATATTTTGTTCTTACGGAATACACCGTAGGTACATCTTCCCCTATGCATGAAACCGTAGGGACAATTTTTACTCCGTAAGGGTATGTTCAGGACGAAGACTTGCACCTGCGGCTATTGCACCTACGGAGAATTTTCTAACCCCTATGAATATATCTGTAGGGGCAATGCTTTGCCTCTACGGATAAAGCCGTAGGGGCAACCCTTTATTGTAGTAGTGATATATGAGTAAGTCAATTAACTCCAATTTGTAGATTATAATTATAATTAATGTAGTTTTGACATATATGGTCATCTACATATAAAATTATAACTTCAAGATATAGGTATAAGAAGGTACAGTAGCAATCTATATGTTAATAACACAATTTGTGGCATAAATCGATCTTTTAAAAGCACACATGTATAAATATAAATCTATTAACTTATGCACACATAACTATTTACAACAATACTAACTGTTACACATTATAAATATAAATCTTTGCACTAAATATGACGACAAAGAAAAGACCTCTATTATCCTCTCTTTCCTCACAAGACCTTGTAAATGAAAGTAGAAAACTAAAACCATTTCCCCCATTTGTCGTTGTCGGTTCAGTGGCCTGCTTCCACCTTTCTATCTAGAGTTCATCAATTTAAGAAACAAAAATTCCTAAATTTAGTTTCTTACCCAACATAACAAATAATTCTGGCCGCCAAGATTCTGGATCACAGAACAATAAGCATAAATCGAAATTCAGGAGGAGATTGATCGCAGCAAAGACCAAAACCCTAGAGAGAGAAACATTACAGATTGATCGAAAACCTAGCAATTGAATCGAAGAGAGAGAGAGAGACAGAGGGAGTGGGGGGGGGGTTGAGGACTTGTAAAAGGTGAGCTTGATCTGTTATATCAAGTCGTAACTCGGTAGAGATAGCCTCAAAGTTGGATTTCGAGACTTTCATCGGTGAACCAGCGACCCTTCCTTCGCTTTTGGCGATCGTCTCCTTAATCCTTAAGTAATGAGAATATGATGATAAGGAAGAGACAGAGGGGTTTTGGTCTTCTCAAAATTAGGAAAAAATAAATATATCGTAGAAAAGAAAAAGTTTCCGAGTTAAGATTTATTTAAAATCCTATCAATCTTCACAAAATCAAAACAATAAAAAAACAATCAAAATAAATATATCCAAATAACAAACAAATAAATTATATTTATAATTAAAGGAAATCTTTTCTCTTATGTTAAAAATATTAATAAATATTCCGCTATAAATAATGATATTATTTTAAAACTTGGGGATTTAAAATAAAATTAAAATAGTTTAGTCGGAGTTCGAACACGCAGCCTGTGGAATAGAGATGCAATGTGATAACCAATAGTTACAAGAGTAGACCATGCATATTATTTGAAAGCAAATAATTAAATATCCAAGTGTTTCAAAGAAAAAGGGTATTTCTTAAAGAAAGGAAATGTAAGAAAGTACTAAAATTTTATGATCGTTACACTTTGCTTGTGATTGCAAGGGCCTAAAAAGGTAAGCACTTGCCCTTCTCACCATACGGCATTAGTTTATAGTACAGTGATGATGGCTGACTTTACAAATTTATGGATTGTAGATTCAGAAGCCACGAACCAAATCTCTCGAGATAAGGGAAGATTCGTAGAGTACAGGAGAGTACCCACCGGGAGCCGGAAGATTTACATAGGGAACGAGTCGTATGTCGAGGTGCGGGACATACCGGCTACCTACGAGTCAAGGAAAGAGTGGCTTCTCCATGACGTTTTATATGCTCCAAGTATACGGCAAAACCATTTATCAGTGGTTAAGTTAGTTAGCGTAGAATTTAGCGTTTTATTTGAGAAAAATTCTGTGAAATTTATTTTAAATAATTCTCTGTTTTGTGTTGGATGCTTTATAAACAACCTTATTGTCTTGGGTTGTGACTCTTTTGGCAATAAAGGTACTTTATTTGCTTATTTTTATGATGTGAATAGTTTTGTAGATAAATCTATATTATAGCATAAAAGATTAGCTCACACTGGGCAGGATAGGATGACAAGACTTGCCAGGGGCGGCCTATTTGGCACACTTGCCAAAGTTGACTTGTCCACGTATGAGTATTGTCTCGTAGGTAAGACCACTAGGAAGTGTTGGCTATAGTGCCCTCAAGTCAATTATTGGATCGCAGGCACGCGATTGAGATGATTGGAGGAGGACCTATACCGGTAGAACAGTCTTACTCAAGATGATAGTATGCTATCTGGTTTGTCTTTATCATCGTGTACATGCTTCATGTGACACTACAGATCACTATTACATGTTGATAAAACCCATAGGATTCTTGCTTGACTGCCAGCAGTATGATAACGATCATATATGTGGGAGCTAGGGTCTATAAGCACATCCTTAAAAGTCTCTAGTCGTGAGAGTTTTGAGATTGGGCATCGATACTCCAGAATAGACTGGTGTATACTGATCGAGACCCCGACGAGGGGAGGTGGCCGGTCTCACAAGCCATTGGTGTCTGTTGGTTCACCTAAGATATATACAGGTGCTCATTAGGTTATGAGTACACCGGATGGACTCGCCGGGAACCTGCTAGTTGGTACTATACATATTGTCAGATAGCAGTTCTCTGGTGATATTTGTACAGGTTAGTCTATCGACCTGAGATCATCATTTGTCTCGTGTGAGTTCCAATTGTACTTTGATTACTACCTTACCACGGCTCAAAGGAGTCGTGCAAACAGGTTTTAGTTGGGTACAGTCCCGAGCCACATGGAGGCAGTGAGCGGATCATCAGGGGATTCGTCCCTCCCGGTATTGGGGGTTGATGTCGCGTTGTGCACGGATGGCCATCACAAGAAATCCTTGACCGGGGTAGTCGAGAATTATCGATCTAGGATCGGTAGTTTCTCAGGTGGTGATAGGTTTTCCGGTTTCATACGGATGCGAGTATATATATACGGATGATGGGTATTCTTGTAATTCATTACAAGTTTACTTTTGAAGTTTCCATTTCTTTTACTTTATTAAACATTTAGTTTTAAATGTTTGATAATGGTGAAATGAGTGAGTGTAAGTTTTGGATTGTGAGTGTGTGTTTTGGCTTTGTGGCTTTGAATGTGGCATGTGCTCACTTAGTGACTTATGGTGTTGGGTCTTGTGTGAGTTGGTGCATTGATGGGTTTTGTTTGGTGAAAGATATTTGTGTGATATTTTTGTAAGGGTGGCAATTCAAGAAAGTGGCAGAGAGTTTTCTTGAGTTTTTTTGCTTGCTCACAAAACACACAACCACTTCACTTCTTCACAAGCCATTTTTCTTGAGCTCACTTCTTCACCTCATGGCAACTTATTTAACCACTACCCATACCATTTCATGAGTTAAGAATCCCTTCAACGATATCAAGTTCATTACGTTAAAGGTTTTTCGCCAAAAATCATTCGTAGCCCTGCATCATTTTAGACGGGTAGTACTTAGTATTCATGCTATGTATGTTGGCCTTCGTCAAGGCATAATGTATGGTAGCTATTTGTTACTTTTCTGTTGCATAGATAGATGCGTCAGTTTGGAACAGTCATACTACTATTTTGGCCTTCGTCAAGGGTATGTACGGGTGGGTTCAAATTAACTTGGACAATGACGGGTAGAACTTGACATGTGACTTATGATATGTTGGCCTTCGTCAAGATCATAAGAGCATGGAGTAAAAATCACATGGGGAGTTTTAAACATACAGGAAGCTTGCCAGGCATGCGCATACCTTCTGGAGTGTGATAATTTGAGTGGATTCCATCAAGTTATCATGCGATGATATTTGGATCCTGATTCCCACTGATGAGTTGGTGTACTCCTCGGGTGATTTTAGATGATCCCGACTAATTTCTCTTTCAGGTTTGGAGGAGAATTTGAGAAAACAGTGGGAGACATCCTGATTAGATAAAGTGATTGACCATTCTGAACTAGATTAGAGTGCACGCTGAATGTTTCTTTTCTCTCTCTCTCTCTTTGGCAGCGACCATGTCCCGACCCTAGACTAGAACTCATAAACCAAGTTTACCGAACCTTCTTAAAACTCACTGGCATTTGAATTGTCAAAGTTGCATACTTCATTGTCACTCTTACTTTTACCCTTTGCATTTCTCCGGAATATTCCATATTACTACGAAGATCCCCTTTTATTGGATATGACTATCGTATAGTTACATACGAACTCAAAGAAACTTGTTTCAGATTCGAGGATGGTTTCCGGTTCTGGAGAAATTGAATAGGACTATTTAGTTGTTTTTTCCTCTTACCTCTCTCAGGATGTGAGGGCTCCTAGGATTAGGAGAGGGTACCTATTCCGCTTATTGGATAGTCCTCTTCCAAACCATAGGCAGGTGCCGAAAGGTGGGGAATGAAAAAAACCAAGTAGCATAAGTGTGGTATACAGAAGGTAATAAGTAAAGACAAATAAAGTGATTAAAAAGAGGGCAAAGTAAAATCCGACTACTATCGTTCACGACCAAACCACGTATATCATCGCCACTCCTACTTCACCTTTGAATTTCTCTGGTTCAGGAGAAATTGAATAGGATTATTCAGGTTGTCTTTTATCATTACCTTCTCTCAGGTTGCGAGGGCTCCTTAAATTAGGAGAGTACACCTATTAAGCTTATTGGATAGTCTTCTTCCAAACCATAGGCTGGTGCCGAACGGTAGGGAAGGAAGAAAATCAATTAGCCTAAAGGGGGTGTACATAAGGTAATGAGTAAAGACAAATAAAGGGATTTGGAGAGATGACAAGGAAATATACGGTTACAGTCATGAATCTGGATAGTGGAAGAGGCATTATTAGGAATACCCAGATACCCCTTCGAAACATTTTCATATTTCAGTTTCACTATGCGTTGTTAATTGAAAACTGATTTCCCAATTAGATCCTTAATCCAGGGTATGTATTTACCAGGTTTGATTCTCACATCTGTATGGTTTTACAGATGATGGGTGGGAGTAAGTTATTGAGAATTAGGTGATTATATTCTCATTATATCAGAATTCGTTGTAATTGGTGATATTTGAGGAAATCGCCTGGGGTTTTGCCTGATGGCAGATATTTGGTTTTGAATATCCGTTGTTATGCACCAATTTCAAACTGATATATGTTTACGTTTATTTTATAAAGTGAGATATAACTTTTTGAAATTATGTTCATGACATTTACCTATATCAGTTGATTGTTAGATAAGGAGTATTCAACAGCGGTGTAATTCTTCTTAACCATAAGTACAGTTTCAACCTACAACGTACAGAGTTTGAATTATTCAACTCAGAGGACTTATACAAAATATTGTATGTTGTCCAGTGTTCATTAGGACAGAGGGGATGGCACTCGTACTATATTCTGTTTACTTGCAACTTCTCAAGTTTTAGACAAGTATTTCGTAGAAATGCAAGGTCCAAGATTTAAGAAGTTATAGGTATAAGAATAAAAGAAGTTATAGGTATAAGAATAAAGTAGAGAACCAGATGTTGCAAGTATCAGGATTCTTCAAGATGATTGAAAATGTAGATACTTGTGGTTGGTATTCAGTTGATAGTAATGGTTTTGAGAAACTTGTTTCTCTTTCTGGTTACTCATATTTGGATGCACTCATAGTTGAGTAATGCAGATCGTCTTCCTTCCATTTGGTTGACATACACTGGAGACAGCTGCATGATTTGAATCTGGTTCCAATTAAATCAGTGCCTCTGTTTCTGTATTATATATAGAATGGTTCATATCTTAACAATATTAAGGTATATGGAGTTGTCCGGCTGATGTATAAAACCAGACTCTGGATAACTCAAGGCATGTTTCTGTAATGACAGTTTATGGGTTATCCCAGGCAATGACGAGGGTTAACTTTCTACCATCTGGAAGATCAATAGTGATATTGTTCTTTACTTGTCACAATTTTAGTAAAATGGACTTTTTTAGAAAACAGTAGTGGGAGTATGGTAGAACTGGAAGTGATTCCAGAACCGCAAACGATTACTGAAAATTTAATAGAACCTAAAAATTCAATCGGGTTTGACATTCCATTAGCCAATCCGCAGATATGGTGGGTAACCTCAGGCACCCGAGAGGTGCTCCGGTATACTCAAGAACGGTGACAGGGAGGTTCTTGTTTACCCAGACTTACCACTACTGTTGTTCTACACTATGAGACCCGGAAGGAGGATGAGTATAGCGTCGTTCTAAACTAGCTTTAAAAATGCATATGTATATGACTCTGCTAGAGGGTTGTTGTGGCCAGTGGGAGCAGCGGAAGTATAATGGACAAGTAGCTTATGTCTATTTATAGATTAAAGCAGATATAGCGGAGATAGATCATCTATTTTTGATGTGACAGTCATAGACTTTGACTTCATCAGAATAGGAGATGGATCTGGTAAGAAAGTAGTAGGGTGTGATGTCCTGGTATTTTGATGACATACACTTTATAGAAAGTGAAATTCCTACACTACGATCGGTTATACTATAGTTGTCACACAGTGGTTTCTCCATATAGGACATGGATATAATATGAGGCATTCTGGTTACTAGATCTATGGTTTTAGATTTAGATTTGGGTAGTTTCCCAATCTGGGTACTTAGACAGTATTCTAAAGGTGTTTTAGAATGGATGACTCCTGGCATGATGATATACCTGCAGGTGATGGAGTTACCCTCTCTAAAGGTGTCTTACAGACTAAAGGGGAGAGAGATGTGTATGATTGGCATATCACTTGCTTAGGCAATTGAGTCAATCATGGGATGTCAAGTACCACACCAGATATTGTTTTTGCACTAGTTGATATAAGTTTATATTAATCCAATTCTGAAGAAACGTTCAGAAGTATTTTTAGAACATAAGTGGACGTTCTAAGGCTATTGTAACGGCAGCCTCCTTCCGGGGACGGTTATCATTCTAGGCTTCCAAAGTGACCTGGATGACAGAGCGACTGTCAGAATTATAGTTTTTCCTTCTTTTGAGGGGCAGTAGTTTGGACAGGTGATCCAAATGGATACTGAGGGAGGCATGGCGCAAAATACTAATTAAATTCAGTGGACGATACTGTCTAAGAAGTTTTCTGGATTTGGAGTTCATTTGTAAACTGGGTCCCATCAGATATCCAGACATATTCTAAGACAGGTATTGCTCATTTCGGGAGATGGCTTTCTCCGCGAACTTGAGATAAAGAGAGACATAGAAAGAAACATTGGAGCGGATCCACTCACTGAGACTATTCTCGAACGCAATACGCAAATGAGCTTTGTGAAACTGATTAGTAGAGAAGTTGGGTGTTCGGTATCACACGGGCTGTGAGTATGCAACACCGCAATAATTGGACTTAAGTGCAAGTGGGAGATTGTTGGCCATAGTGCCCTCAAGTCAATTATTGGATCGCAGGCACGCGATTGCAATGATTGGAAGAGGACCTATATCGGTAGAACAGTCTTACTCGAGATGATAGTATGCTATCTGGTTTTTCTTTATGATCGTGTACATGCTTCAGGTGACACTACAGATCACTATTACATGTTGATAAAGCCCATAAGATTCTTGCTTGACTGCCAGCAGTATGATGGCGATCATATATGTGGGAGCTGGGGTCTATAAGCACATACTTAAAAGTCCCTAGTCGGGGGAGTTTCGAGATTGGGCATCGATACTTCAGAGTAGACTAGGGTATACTGATCGAGACCCCGACGAGGGGCAGTGGCCGGTCTCACAAGCCATTGGTGTCTGTTGGTTCACCTAAGATGTATACAGGTGCTCATTAGATTATGAGTACACCGGACGGACTCACCAGTAACCTGCTAGTTGGTACTATACCTATTGTCAGATAGCAGTTCCCTAGTGACATGTGTACATGATAGTCTCTCGACCTGAGATCGTCATTTGTCTCGTGTGAGTTCCCACTGTGCTTTGATTAATACCCTACCACGGCTCAAAGGAGTCGTGCAAACAGGTTTTAGTTGGGTACAGTTCCGAGCCACATGGAGGCAGTGAGCGGATCGTTAGGGGATTCGTCTCTCCCGGTATTAGGGTTTGATGTTGCGTTATGCACGGATGGCCATCACCAGAAATCCTCGACCGTGGTGGTCGAGAATTACCGATCTAGGATCGGTAGTTTCTCAGGCGGTGATGGGTTTCATACCGACACTAAATGTCGCGTTATTAGGGGTCTGACTTTATCCACCCCCTAGACTCGATATGCGATACTCATAGATGAACGGACCGGACTGTACGGATATTATCACTGTCAGGCTCAGTAGGGGTTTCAGGATGAGTTTGCTCGTCGGCCTCCCTTTCTCTCAATACCTGGGTAGCCGTTACGTACAGCTAGTACAACTGACGTGCTTGTGATTAAACCCACTGCCAGCGTATTGACGAGTCTTTAGAGTCCCACACAGGGGGTTTTCCTGGTTCGGGCGAAACATTGTAGAGGTCGTATGGCTTTATGGCAGGATTCGATCATATACGTGCACTTGTACACGGATTATGATTGGACGGATAATACTGGTGGGCTTTCGTTTAAGCCGGATTCTAGTATTATATTGTTGGATTATTTTCATCTCGTTGTATTCGTATTCAGTCGGAATACGGATGCGGGTATATATATACGGATGATGGGTATTCTTGTAATTCATTACAAGTTTACTTTTGAAGTTTCCATTTCTTTTTCTTTATTAAACATTTAGTTTTAAATGTTTGAAAATGGTGAAATGAGTGAGTGTAAGTTTTTGATTGTGAGTGTGTGTTTTGGCTTTGTGGCTTTGAATGTGGCATGTGCTCACTTAGTGACTCATGGTGTTGGGTCTTGTGTGAGTTGGTGCATTGATGGGTTTTGTTTGGTATAAAATATTTGTGTGATATTTTTGTGAGGGTGGCAGTTCAAGAAAGTGGCAGAGAGTTTTCTTGAGTTTTTTTGCTTGCTCACAAAACACACAACCACTTCACTTCTTCACAAGCCATTTTTCTTGAGCTCACTTCTTCACCTCATGGTAACTTATTTAACCACTACCCATACCCTTTCATGAGTTAAGAATCCTTGGGTGTTTTGAGACAAAGTATTCACACACTATCTCTACTTTATCTTGGGTATGTAGGCTAGCAAACTGGATACCCGAGTTGCTTTGGTTTTTAAGTGGGGGCCCGTATTACTAATCTTCGATGTGGATCGTCTTCGACGAGGGGGACCGGAGAACAAACTTGATAGAGGAAGCCGCGAGGAGCTTGGGACAGAGGTTGAAGACCGAAGGACACGGATCGATCGGTATAACCTCTCTAAACTCCTTTTATAGTTAACTAGTATAGGGTTAATGGTTCGATTCGGGAATCGGGTTCCGTTAGCGCCAGGTTTTAAAAGTTTTTGTTCCGCGTTTGGCCACGGATTGATGGCTGGGGCGCTAGCGTAACCCAACAGGAAGCCATTCAAAATGGTAAAGAGAGCGAGTGCTCCATTGCAACTCATTTACTCTGACATATGCGGACTAGTCAATGTGAAGGCACGTGGCGGTGCGCCTTATTTCATCACCTTCATAGACGATTGCTCCAGTTACGGGCACGTGTTTTGTCACGCCCCACTTTCCGGTGTACGGATAAGGAAACTGTCACGCCGCGCTTCCCAGTGTACGGGCAGAGGACGCGACGGGCCCGCTATGTATTTACTCAGAAGTAAACATGATAAACGTAGCTAAGTAATATAAAATGAAATGTACATAAGAGACAAGATGTAAATGAACAACAACTTTATTTATTAATCATTCTTTTTACAATACAAAGGAAAAGTAAATACATGGAATGAAAGCGATGCCGAAACAGTGGCATAACAAAAATGAAAATATATACAAGTAAACTAGAGCTCTGGGTCAAAGGCTATCTGATCCAAGTCCTCGCTGCCGGGCTCTGTCTCCAGAAATTACAATCCACCTGACAACATTCCAAAGAAAGAAGAAAAAGAATGTCGTTAGCGAACAATCGCTCGGTAAGTCCCAAAGAATAGGTATAGACAGAATAGACAGAATGAGGATATAACTTTTAATATTGTATTATATTATTAACGCTGTTGTTTTTAGCTTGGTACAGAAAATATCAGTGTTTATAAGAAGAATCCCACTATTCCGGAGACTAAGGTATGCGGAGCACAAGGAACCTTTCAGCCACGGTATAACGGTAATGGATATTTAGGGTAGGTGTATTATGGTTACAGTCACGTGCCACTTTTAACACCTTTCGTACCAATCTACCCCTGATAAACCCCGCGATGTCTTGATTGTATTATTTGTATTGTTTTTTATATAAATGGATGACTTTCCAAAACCATGATATCAGTAAATGGAATGGATATAAATGGAGAGTCATGTAGACGGAGTATATCCATGGTTCGGTTCGGTCAATATAGATTGATATAGATTGAATTGACGGATTCATGGATTCATGTTGTATTGTAGTTATATACTTGAATCACATTCAAGTCAGATTGATCAGATTGAGACTCAGTCTGAGTCAGACACTTTGAAAAGAAATTGAAATCCTGATTGTTTTGATATTATCGGCAACTGCTGCACATGGACGGCATAATTTGTGTCTTTTTCCAAGACAATTACCATGTTGATAACACCGTTTGTTAGATTGTCTACCTTAGATAGGCAAGCACTCATATCTCCGGCTCCCTGAGGCTCAAGAGACTGGTCCCGCTTAAATCTATATTTACTAGGGTCCTTATTGTAATTTAGTATAACTTGAGGGGGTTTTATGTAAAAATAGTTTTGGTATAATTTCAAAATACACCTCAAGCATGTAATTATCGTCTTTAGGGTTTTTATAGATGTATATTTCTTTATAAAAGTGAAATTTCTAGTGAGTAAAACCTAATTTCATAATATATGGTATTTTCTTGTAATATTGTAATTGTGTTGTATTTGGATGGTATTTTCATGTAATAGTGGTTCCTTTGATTTATAAAACTTGGAATATTTATATAATTAAAATATATATTTTGATAATAGATATTTATATATTTATCGAAAATAATTTATTTATTTTCTTGTAGAAATCTCATTTTTCTAAAGAAAAATGTATAAAAATTCCATCGAGATCGAATGCTCCTTTCGGAGGTCTGCATCTCGCTCTACTAAGCCCGAGGATGTGCGATAATCCGCACCATCCCGAATGGGGTCCCCAAAAGTGGTTTGGAAAGGTGCAATTGCATGGAAATGTTTAATACACTTTTCAAAGAAAACGGTTTTGTAAGTTTAGGGTATTTATTTGTAAAGTCGTATTTTCCGTATTCTATTGACCTAAAATTTATCGTACTATATCAAAGATGTGTGTTGTGGTGAGGTAGGTTATTACCTCGTGAGTTATTTAAAGGTATAGCAAGGAATAAAATTATTATGTCGAAATATAAGTATGTGGTATTTTTTCTGTAAAAGTGCGATAAAAGTTACAAAGTGATTCTTTTAAGGTGAAACTTGTTTTAATAGATTTATTAATATTGGTTAAACAATATGTGAGAGTATGGTATGTTCTGGATTAAGAAAAGTTGAGTTTTGAAGAAAAACCGAATCGGAAGTCAGATAAACTCCGCTTCCGTCGGGTTTTATAATTTGAAAGTTTTTGAATTTAAGATGAGAGGGTAGGAAGAGACTTACTGGCTTGGGGTCAAGAGGAAAGGGAGAGGAAGCTACGAAATACTTTGGGGCGTTGTTTCGTCGCCGGAATCTTCTTGGATCGTCGCCGGAACATCATCCTTTAGCTAACTCTACTTGTACACTAAAAGACTTAGGAATTTGGTAGAGTTTTGATAATGAAATTCTGGTGGGGATGTGTGAAATGAGGTGTGGTATTTATAGGAAAAATTTTGGTTTAGGGGGAGAAAGAAATGCATTAAAATTTAATTAAATGGGCATTTTATTGTTCTCTGTGTGAATGCAGAGAAAACAAACAGTGTGAGAAGGAGTGGGGTAGGCTGAGGGTTGCAAGGGAAAAGAATGGGGGGATTTACCCACGGTTGGCCAGGTGGTACCGGCCAAACAAGGCTTTTCGCCGGTTTTTCACCGACGGGGGAGGCTAGGGTTTGGTGCCACATGTCTTGTCGCTTTGGTCTCTCTCATGCACATGTTTAATTAGTCAGTAACTTTTCAGTTTATATGTTGTGCACGTGTAGACCTTTGGGCTTCTAAAAAGATTAAAAGAAATTTTAATAAAAAGATAATGTGGCTAATGGGATTTGAACTCGGGTGCTTTGTCTCAGCAGTGCAAGGTCTTACCAGTGAGCTACAAGCTCTTCTTGCTGTTCAAAAGCAAAACAAATTCTTATAGCATTCATAGAAATTGTAAATACCCCAATTGTACATTAACTTTTAAACAATTTTATGTACACTGAAATTGGAGTTGTTATAGAAACGCGACGAGGCACACGACGTATTAACTCAGTAGTAAATACGTTAAGCGTAAATAAGCAATATAATATAAATGTACACAAGAATGACATGAGATGTAAATGAACAGCAACATTTTATTTATTAAACATTCTTTACAATACAACTGGAAAGTAAATACAATGCGGAAAGTAATGCCTAAACAATGGCATGGACTGAAAGTAAAAGTATATACAAGTGAAATAAAGCTCGAGGTTCTCAATAAACATCTCCAAATCTTCTGAGCTAGGCTCTATCTTCAGAGAGTCGGATCCTCCTGACAACATTCCAAAGAAAGAATAGAAAAAAATGCCGTCAGCAAACAATCGCTCGGTAAGTCCCAAAAGATAAATAAATAGAATAAATAGATAAGAAAATATAATTGATACATGTATGTTTGTTATGTTAACGTAGTTGTTTGTAACTTGGTACAAAATGTGCCAGTGTATGCGAGAGGAGTCCAACTTACCCCGTGGACTATGATATATGGAGTACAAGGCCCCGTCAAAATCCACAGGACAACGACAACGGATATTCAGGTTAGGTGTATTAAAGTAACCGTCTCGTGCCACTTTTAACACATTCCGTACCAGTCTACCCCTTTAAAAACCCCGTAATGTTTCTTGTGTTGTTTTATAAATGTAAGAGTTGCCGAAACCATGATATCAATTGCTCATGTAAACGGATAAGGATGTAAATGGATAGTCATGTAATCAAGTCAATGTATATTCATGGTTCGGTCAGTTCAAGTCATGTTGATATTTGATAGTATTCGGAATATATGGATTCATGTTGTATTGGAGTTATATTTGGATTGTATTAGTGTATGGATTGTATTCAGATTAGACTGAGACTCCGTCTGAGTCAGACACTTAAACAGAAATGGATTCCCGAATTAGGTTTTGGAGTTATGGGTAACTGCTGCACATGGACGGCAGGATTTGTGATTTTTTCCAAGCCAATTACCATTGGTAACCCCGTTTTAGTTTTCTAGCTTAAATAGGCAAGCACCCACTTTATCCGGCTCCCTGAGGCTCAAGATAATTAGTCCCGCTTAAACCTATATTTACTAGGGTCCTTATTGTAAATTAATAAACTTGAGGGGGTTTTATGAAAAATAGTTTTGATATAATTTCAAAATAAACCTTAAGTATTTATTAGTCGTATTTAGGGTTTTCATGGATTTAATTTTTAAAAGTGAAGTATTCTAATGATTATAAATCTAGATTGAATATTATATGGTATTTTAGTATAAATTGGAATTGTATGGATTTGTGATGGTATATTCATGAAATTTGTGATTCCTTTGTTAAGAAAACATGGAATTTATTATATGTATTTAAAATAGATAATTTGATAATAATATAAATAATTATAGAAAAATAAATTTATTTATTAAATAGAAATCTCGTTTTCTTAAAAATTGTAATAAAAATTCCATCGAGATCGGATGCTCCGTGAGGAGGTCTGCATCTCGCTCTACTAGTACCGAGAACGTGCGATAACCCGTACCATCCAAATCGGGTTCCCCAAAATGGGTTGTAGAGGCTTAATTGCAAGGAATTTAATTTAAAACAATTTTAAAGAATACGGTTTTATTAGTTTAAGGTATTTTATTGTAAAATTGTATTTATCCCACAAAACACTATTCCAAAAGCTATCATGCTATGTCATGATAAGTGTTGTGATGAGATAGGTCATTAACTCGTGAGATTTCTAAAGGTAATATGAGCAAGTATGATGAGAGATATCGAATAGAAAGTTTGTGGTATTTAACCGTAAAAGTGAAATACAAATTGCATTGTATGGTATTTTGAATTGAAACTTGTTCTAAATATTTGTTTATGATTACTAAACAAGATGTATCAATATAGATGTTTGGCTATTAAGAAAAGTTGTGTTTTTAACCAAATTAGAATCGGAAGTCGGATTAACTCCACATCCGACGAGTTTTGAAAAGAGGTCTTTTTAGAATAGGAAAAGAGGAGAAGAGAGGGGAGGGGACTTACTGGATGAAATGAAAGAGATGAGATATATGAACAATTTGATCACTTCGTGGAGTCGCGGTGTCTCCGGAATTGTCCCGAATCGTCGCCGGAACTTGACCTTAAGCTAATTCCACTTGTACACTTCCTTGACTTGGAAAAATTTGAGAATTTTTTATAATGGATTTTAGAATGAAGAGGGCTAGGTATAGTGTGGTATTTATAGGATAGAATTATGGTTTAGCGAATTAAAATAAGAATTAAAAATGCATTAAACATTGGATTAAAAGCTCGTTTTTAATTCTCTGTTAAATTTCAGGAAAAACAAACAGAACTAGGGTAGTGGGAGGGGCAAGGGGTTTAGGGTAAAAATTTGGTGGCATTTGCGACGGGGGGAGGGGGGACCGGCGGCGCCGGCCCAGAAGCAAATCTCGCCGGCCATGCTGAGGGTGTGGGGCTCTGGATTTTGGCCACGTGTCGAGGTCGTTTCATATATCATTCAGCACATGTTTGATTTAATCTGACTTTTCATTTTACGTGTATTGCACGTGTAAACTTTTGGGCTTCCAAAAAGTTTAAAAGAACAAACCATTAAAAAATAAATGTGGCTGATGGGATTCGAACACAGGGGCTACGTCATAGCAGTGCAAGACTTTACCAATGAGCTACAAGTGATTTCTTACTGTTCTTAAACAAATTAAATACTTATAGCATACACAGGTTTGTAAATACTTCATTTAGTATTTTAACTTTACACAAATTTCTGTACATTAAAAACAGAGTCGTTGGATTCTACCCTCCTTATATAAATTTCGTCCTCGAAATTTACAAATATTTAAGGACTAATTTACAAATAAGAAAGAATATCTTGCACGCATGCCGTCTTCTCTTTCCCACATTGATTCTCCTGGTGAGTCTTTCCTCCACATCACTCTAACCAAGTTTACTTCCTTATTCCGAAATGACTTTACTTTTCTGTCCAGAATTTCAATGGGTTGTTGCTCACAAGATAAATCTATCTGTATAGTGAGCTCGGAGTGAACAAGAATGTGACTGGGGTCACTCACATATCTTCTGAGGTGAGATATGTGGAACACATTGTGCACCCCTTCTAATGAGGGTAGAAGTGCCAAGCGATATGCCACTTCTCCGACTCGTTCGAGTATGTCGAACGGTCCAATGTACCTCGGACTTAGCTTACCCCTCTTTTCAAAGCGAATCACTCTACAGTTTAGAGAGATTTTTAGAAAGATATGAACTCGTAGTTGGAACTCCAAGTGTCGGCACTTTGCATCAGCCCAGTGTTTCTATGGGTCTTGGGCTATACGCATTCGTTCCCTGATAGTGCGAACTACATCTACAGTCGCCATTATCATCTCAGGTCCAAGGAGTTCCCTATCTTCGATGTTGTCCTAATTTAATGGTGAATGACACTTCCTTCCATAAAACGCTGCAAACGGTGCCATTCCAATACTCGCTTGGTAGCTGTTGTTGTATGAAAACTCCACCAGGTGTAGGTGATCTTCCCACAATCCTCCGAAATCTAGCATACAAGCTCTTAGCATATCTTCAAGAATCTGAATTGTTCGCTCAGATTAACCATCTGTTTGTGGATGATAAGCTGTGCTAAAGTTCAGACTCGTTCTCAAGCTAGCTTGCAGACTCTGCCAAAACTGCGATCGGAATCTGGTGTCATGATCGGAGACAATGCAAACCGGTACTCCATGTAATCTCACGATCTCCTGCATGAGTTCATGGGTATCAAAGATAGTACACATTGAAGAGTTAAATCTTACTTAAATTCAAACTTACTTCCAAGTATTTCTTTTCTAGTGTCTCGGTAGATTGGTCAACTCAAAATGGGATGAAATGAGCCGACTTTGTGAGTCGATCCACAATAACCCATACCGCATCGTTACCTTTTGAGCTGCGAGGAAGAGCAGTCACAAAATCCAGAGTAATGTGTCTCCACTTCCATTCTAGGATAGGTAACGGTTGAAGTAAACCAGCAGTCCTGTGGTGTTTAGCTTTTACTTGCTAACACACTACGTATTTGGCTACGCTTCTGGCTACTTCACGCGTCATTCCATACCACCAGTAATATTGCCACAGATCTTTTTACCTCTTTGTACCACCAGAGTGTACTGAGTATGGGGAACTATGAGCTTCTTTCATCAACTCTTCCCGAACAAGACCTTGTAGTACACACAATTTGCTTATGTATCTCAAAGATCCGTCTTCATGGATGATGAAGTCTATTCTAAGTCCACTTTCTACTTGTTCTTTGATCTTTTGCAACTTGACATGACTTTCTTGAGCTGCTTTGATCTGATTGAAAATTGTAGACTGAACTTGTAAGTTCATCAAACTTGAAGCGTTACCTGGCATGATCATTTCTATCTCCATCTGAAGCAAATCTTGTTGTAGTTTCCACTATGCGGTGAGATTTATTGATAGTGGTTGGCGATTAAGTGCATCAGGTACTACATTTACCTTCCTTGAATGATATTGTAGGTTGATGTCGAAGTCCGCCATAAGTTCTAACCATCTTCTCTGCTATATATTCAACTCTTTCTGAGTAAACACATACTTCAGACTTTTGTGGTCAGTGTAGATATCTACCCATTCTCCAAGAAGATAATGACACAAAATCTTGAGTGCAAAGATAACGGCTGCCAACTTCAGATCATGCGTCGGATAGTTACGCTGATGAACTCTCAGTTGTCTTGATGCATAAGCTACAACTCTACCGTGCTGGTGTAGAACACATTCTAATCCCTTACCGGATGCATCGCAATACACTACGAATCCTCCAGATTGGTCCGGTATTACAAGAATAGGAGATGTTGTCAATCTTGACTTGAGTTCTACGAAAGTTTGTTCGCATGATTCTGACCACATGAATTCTTCATTATTACGTGTGAGCTTGGTAAGGAGTGTTGCAATCTTCGAAAATCCTTCAATAAATCTTCGGTGGCATCCTCCCAATCCCAAGAAACTTCGAATTTCTTTCACTGTCTTCAGTTTCGGCCATTCGCTTACTGCTGATAGTTTAGCTGGATCCACAGAGATTCTTTCACCTGAAAAGATAGTCCGAGAAATTCGACTTGTTCTAGCCAAAACTCGCACTTGCTTTACTTGGCATAGAGTTGATGCTGTCGCAAATTCTCCAGGACAATTCATAAATGTTCAGCGTGCTCTTTTCGATTCTTAGAATACACCAGGATGTCATCGATGAATATGACAACGAACCTGTCTAGTTACTCTCGAAAAACTTGATTCATCAGATTCATGAATATGGCTGGTGCATTGGTCACTCCAAATGGCATCACGAGAAACTCATAATGTTCATATCAAGTCCTGAATGCCATCTTCGGAATATCAGACTCTTTGACCTTCATCTAACGATAACCCGAATGAAGATCTAATTTGGAGAAAACGCAAGACCCATTTAGCTGATTGAACATATCGTCGATTCGCGGTAGTGGATACTTGTTTTTTATCGTGATTTCGTTCAAAGCTCTAAAATCAATGCACGTTATGTATGAACCTTCTTTCACAAGCAACACTGGAGATCCCCAACTTGAAGTACTTAGATGAATCCATCCTTTCTGTAGAAGTTCATCCAGCTGAGTACGGACCTCCTTCAAACCTTCAGGACTTAATCGGTATGGTGCTTTAATCACCGGTTGAGCTCCAGGTACCAAATCAATTCCAAATTCAAGATCTCGATCAGGAGGCCAATCTGATATGTCTTCAGGAAATACATCATCGAACTCTCGAACTACCTCTGGCTTGTGTTCTTCCTCCTGTAGAGTTGCAATCACTGCCTTCTTCGGTTTTGCTTTGTATGTGCTAGGCTCCAGGGTACGGTCTCCACTTTTGAAATAAAAGACCGGATGATCTGGTATCTCAAACACCTTTGACAACAGTCGATGGTAGCATAGAAAGTTCCTAGCCAATCCATACCCAAAACTACATCGAAGTTCGGTATGTCCAGCACCTTGAAGTCAGTATAGAATTCTCTGCTACAGACGACCACTGGACACAGGTCGTATCCCATCGTTGCCTTTAGAACGCCATTCCCTGAACTGACATTCCAGCTGGATACGAGTGGTTTGACTGGAATCGCATGAGTTCGGACGAACCGTTGCGACATAAAGCAATGAGATGCTCTGGTATCGAAGAGGGCTAGTGCAGGTAGTGAGGCAACTAAGATTGTACCTAAGTTATGTGGAATATGTTTAGGTATAGGATAAGATATTTGATATGTATAAGGATTGGAAGAAAGCTTGAAAGAAAAGAGTTACCAGTGATGACTTGGCTAGTGGTTTCAGCTTCTTCCACAGTCATTGTGAAAGCCTGTCGCCTAGGTACGTTCCTCCTTGCGGGAGGCGCATTCCTCTATCCGTTCCTCTGTCCCTGAGGCAGGTTCCTTTGTGCTTGATGGAACTGATGAGGAGGAGGTGCAGTAGGTCCATGAGGAGGTGGAGCTGGGATAGCAAGACGTGGTGCAGGTGCTTCGCTAGCTGGCCGATGTGGATAGGTGGTTGTTGGTATGGGTGCAGTATTCTTGTAACAACCGAGTTCATTTATACCAATTCCAAATCCCGTATTTACTTATCTGTGGTATTTTCTTGATTTAACGGGTTTTTGGGTGCGAATGATATTTTTACATTTTACATTGCATTCGACCCGACCTGCTTGCTTGAACCTGTTTGATTCATATTTATAGATTACTCTGACTTGTTACATAGACACGTGCATCTCATGTATACTGCATACTAGCATTTTACCTAGAATTGCATCTTTTACCATATAACATTTTAGGTCATGTAATATAATTTAAAATTGCATTTCATAGCCTGCATGATACCCCTAACCCCGTGGAAGCATCCGCGCATTTGTTCTCGTCCCGTTCAGTGAAACGGACATGTTTGGATGGCTACGCGCACGTACGTGCATCCGTTCTTGGGGATATGCATTTTCGTTACCTGTGCATTCGTTTTAAATTTTGAAGGTCGCATATATTTTTCATATTTAAAATCTGAATTTTTAGACCCGACCCGGATGTGTTTTGGAGTAAGTTTGTATTTACCAAAATCTCAAAACGAACAAATATTATATTCCTTAATTCCTTATAACTATTAATATACGTTTTAACTAAAATATATTTTATATTTCACAGCCAACTCTCTCTGCCTCTCTCTGTATATATTTTAATATATTCTTCTAAAATAATTTTTAAAATCCAAACAGTTCTACACATCTTTCTCTCTCTCTTTCTTTCACTCTCTCTCTCTCTCTTTCTTTACCTCTCTCTCTCCTCCCCTCTTCCTTTCTCTCTCTCCCCATATACAAACAAATCTATCTCTCCTCACCATTCACCGCACTCTCTCTCTCCTTTCGATCTCCTCTCTCTCTCCTCTCGATTCTCTCTCTCTTTCCTTATCTCTCTTTCTCTCTCCCTATATATCACATATATTATTCCTTCTTTTTTTTAAAACCACGAACCCTAGCCGCAGCCGTCGCCCTCTCGCCTGCCTCCACCTCGCCGTCGCCCAAAGCCCCTGACGACGATTTTATTCCCGACCTCGCCGCCTCCTCACCCTCATCGCCTCTACCTTCTCTCTCCTTCCCCGAGCCCTGCACACACTCGAGAACAGAACCAAGCACCCCCTGCACACCTTGCACTGCCGGAGCTGATCGCCGCCGGCGATCTCGTCCTCGTTTCCCGACCCCAGTGCACCCAGTGAGCACTTCTCTTTTTCTCAATCTCTTATCCTCCTTCCTTTCTTCTCTTTCTTCTTTCTTTTCTTTGCTTTTCTTTTCTTTAAAGTTCTCTATCTTTATAGATCGCCGGAGCCGACCGTGACGTCGACGATCCCGACGAGCCAGCGAACGTGCCTTGCTCGTGTGATCACCTTTGTGCGTTGTTTGGATCCATTCCGTGTACCGTGCACGCGTCGCGACATTTCGCTGACGTGAGACGTTCCGTACACACCCATTTCTTGATCCGTCTAGGCAAGTTAATCTTGCTATATGCTATTTAAATTATTATATACTTATTTAAATACATATTATACCTGTTGTTTAAATCTAGTGCCCCATATTTCATTTTAACGTTTCGATATTCCGTTTATATCATTTTAGATCTAGAACATGAAAACATATCTTGTTGCATATTAGATTACATTAAACTGCATCCATACCAATATTTATATCACATAGTGCTTATTTGTACATCCCATAGTACCATTTTATAGTTTATAACCTTTCGGACACCTGTTTGCATCCATCTCGCCTAATATATATATATATATATGTATATATATGTATATATATATATATGTATATATATGTATATATATATGTATATAATTGCATCCTTAGATCATATTAGTGCATAATAATGTGATATTAATATTCCATGTTTTATAAAGTGCATCCTAATTAATATTGGAACTATAATCTTAACCCTAATCGATAACTGTGCATCCATGTGTTTGAATTTATACATATTTGCATACCACATCACACTATTCCATTTTATTGTTACATTGGTACCCCATACTTGTTTTTGTGTACCCATGCTTATTATACTATTGATTATGAGCACCCACGTGACACTTGTGCACTCCCTGACATGACTTGATACACTACTACTTGACACGACTTGATACCGTGTACTTCTTAACATGATTGGATCTATATACACTACCTGACATGACCTGATGTACCACAGCTTGACCTGTTACCTGATCTTGTTACTAATGCGAACAATCTTGACCTGTTGTCCCTACGGACATTTCCTGCTGTCTATTCAGACAAACCTGTACCTGCTTGATCCTGTGTTGGCATTAACTCCAGATTTATCAATACCTGACTTGAACACATAACCTGGGGTATAGGGAAATCAATGATGAAACCTGACTTGTAACTCGACAGTTCGATACCTTTACTGATCAGTCTTACGGGCTAGGCCAGCCCCCGGATGATGCTGCTGACATCATTCATCGTTACCTACTACCTTTTACTGCCTTGCGGCACGTCTCGGATTCAGCCCGAGAATCTTGACCGTGGCCCCGGGCATGCACGGGATACTATTGAGTTACATCGATGATTTATCAAATTGATTTCAAAGACTTGAGAGTAGATAACCCAGTAAACTAGTTTAGATTACTTACTGCACATCACCTGTGCCTTACCCTTCACTGTCACTATTTATATTACTGTTATACTTGTTTTACCGTTCATGCTCATACCTGCATATCTTGCTACCCCTGTTTATATTATTGCTTGATATTATGACGCACTGACGTCTGGGTTTTTTATGGCCCATATTCTCTACCTTTGCTGCAGGCCGAGCAGGAGTTTTTTCAGTGAGCAGGCCGAGCAGTGAGGACTTGTTAGTTGTTAGTTTATTTTTCCATTCAGTATTTTCATTCCTGATGTGAGCCCACATTATGGGACGTACATTCCAGTTTATTCCTGTATTGGATCTTTTTGCTTCCTCATTATTTTATTCTTGACTCGTTTATTCTGGCTTATGGACATGTGTTAGATAATTTATTATTATTCTTAATATCTCTACAGCCGTAATGTGACTGTGGAAGGATATTTCCTATCCACAGGTAGCATGGTTGGCTCTGTCACGTGCCTATCTTAGCGTACTTTAGAAAGCGGGGTGTGACAATTCTTATTGAGTCTGTGCGGACAAGACCCAATATCATGTATGGATGAGCCACAGACTAAGCATAGGTGATTAGCACGCCTGCAATCCTTCGCCAGGTGTCCATTTCTTTTGCAGTAGAAACAAAAGTCTGGACTGGGCCGGTTGAATGGTACTCCCGGTCTCCTGGGTACAAACGGTGGCCTAGAAGAGGCTCCTCCTGCTATATGAGTAGCAGGGCGTTTCATACCGGCAGATTGAAGTCTGCCCTTCTTCTTCACTACTGTCTCGTATCGACGGGAAGCCTCCAAAGCTAAGTCATGAGTTAGGAAATCCCCTGTAGCTAGAGCAGCTTGGATTTCCTGGTCCAACCCCTACTGAAATCTTTTGGCCCTAATCTCAGCAGTATGAGATGTGCCGCGAACCTGTTACGGTCTTGTGTTAGCTGTGTAGTATGTGATTATAGAAATTCGAATATTTAAGACATATCTTACCTGCTCAACTTGGTGAATTCAGCGTCATACTCATCCACAGATTTGGTCTACATCGAACCTTGTTGCAAGTGGATGCATTGTTGCTCCATGTCGAATCGGGCAGTCTTGGGGAAATATTTCGCGTCAAACATCTCGCGAAAAATCCTCCATTTGATCGGCTGTGCAAGACGGCTTTCTTCCACCCTCCACTATACTCGGACATTATCGGTAAGTTGCAACTTCGCAACCCTTACCCAAGCAATGTCTGGCACTTGTGCTGCTATCAAATCGTTTTCGATCGACTGAGCCCATTCTTCAGCTTCCAAGGGGCTCTCTTTCCCAGAAAATTGCTCCGGATGCAGTGCCCGGAAGTGCTTCACTCTAGGTGCTTCCGCTTCTGGACGATTCATGAGTATAGCAGTCTGCTGCTGCTGTCCCTCCAAGAGCCTCTTTATTGCTTTGAGCCGTACCGTCTGCTCGTTGATCGGAGCTATAACGGTAGGCGTAAGTGGTAAAGGAGGTGGTGTGGTGTTTCCATTAGCGTTCGTGCTCGTATTGTTCGAAGAATCCATAACCTTGAAAGAAAAATAGGGTTAGGATAGATTCAAGGAATAGAAAATGTAAAGAATGTTTTAGTTGCTGATTATTTTGATATATTGCTTAAGTTTCCTTGCGGAACTGACCTGCATGGGCCACCAACAAAACCTGTCACGTCCCGCTTCCCGGTGTACAGATAACGAGACGCGATGAGGCACGCGACTTATTTACTTAAAAGTAAACACGTTAAACGTAAATAAGCAATATAATATAAATGTACACATGAATGACATGAGATATAAATGAACAGCAACTTTTTATTTATTAAACATTCTTTACAATATAACTGGAAAGTAAATACAATACGGAAAGCAATACCTAAACAATGCAAGGACTGAAAGTAAAAATATATACAAGTGAACTAAAGCAATGCAAGGATAGAAAGTTTGTGGTATTTAACCGTAAAAGTGAAATACAAATTGCATTGTATGATATTTTGAATTGAAACTTGTTCTAAATATTTGTTTATGATTACTAAACAAGATGTATCAATATAGGTGTTTAGTTATTAAGAAAATTTGTGTTTTTAACCAAATTAGAATCGGAAATCGGATTAACTCCACATCCGACGAGTTTTAAAAAGAGCTCTTTTTAGAATAGGAAAAGAGGAGAAGAAAGGGGAGGGGACTTGCTGGATGAAATGAAAGAGATGAGATATATGAACAATTTGATGGCTTCGTGGAGTCGCGGTGTCTCCGGAATTGTCCCGAATCGTCGCCGGAACTTGACCTTGGGCTAACTCCACTTGTACACTTCCTTGACTTGGAAAAATATGAGAATTTTTGATAATGGATTTCAGAATGAAGAAAAATAGGTATGGTGTGGTATTTATAGGATAGAATTAGGTTTAGGGAATTAAAATGAGAATTAAAAATGCATTAAATATTGGATTAAAAGCTCATTTTCAATTCTCTGTTTAATTTCAGGAAAAACAAACAAAACTAGGATTATAGGGGGAGGCTAAGGGGTTTAAGGTAAAAATTTGGAGGCATTTGCGACGGGGGGCCCGACGGCGTCGGCCCAAAAGCAAATCTTGCCGGCCATGCAAAGGGTGTGGGGCTCTGGATTTTGGCCATGTGTTGAGGTCATTTCATATATCATTCAGCACATGTTTGATTTAATCTGACTTTTCATTTTACGTGTATTGCACGTGTAAACTTTTGGGCATCCAAAAATTTTAAACGAAAAAATCATTAAAAAAATATATGGCTGATGGGATTCGAACACAGGGACTACGTTATAGCAGTGCAAGACTTTACCAATGCTACAAGTGCTTTCTTTCGGTTCTTAAACAAATTAAATACTTATAGCATATTCAGGTTTGGAAATACTCCATTTAGTACTTTAACTTTACACAAATTTCTGTACATTAAAAACAGAGTCGTTACAAGTTTTTGATTTCTTACCGGTCTGAGGCCTTGGATTGTTTCAAACTCTATATCAGCGAAGTAGAAAATCAATTGAGCAATAACATTAAAACTTTGTGCAAAAATCGTGGTAAATAATATCTGTCGGATCAGTTCAGGGACCTGTGTGAAGAGAAAGGGGTCATCAGACAGTTGACGATACCCTACACTCCGCAATAAAATGGTATTGCAGAGAGACGAAATAGGAAGTTGCTGGTGTAGAGTGTTTTCGTCACCCTATTGAGATGGGAAATACGCGCCGCTTTTCAGGCGCATTACAAATTCCCCCTGCCTAAAGTAGGCCGGGGTTTATTGATTGTGGGGATCTGAATCTTCGGCAGCCACGGACTAAGCAGTCGTTAATTACTCCTCGCCTTTGAAACGAAGGAATCTCTGATTGACGGGTCAACTAGTCATGCGAACTCAATGTACAGTGTGCGTATGTGTGTCTTGAGAGGTTTTGGGTATATCAGGGGCCTCGCAGAATTTACGGGGGTCCCGCTACCCAGATAGTGGGCTGGGAGTCAAGGGGCTAGCAGCCCCCTTGCGGGGTGCGGGGCAACACTCCGTTAGAAATTTTTTCTAACGGGGGACATGTTTTGAGTGTGGAGTATAAATAAAAAAAATGGTAGATAATGTCCTAAGGATGTATGGGCATTGGGCGCCTGCAGAAAGAAGGTGCTTAGCACCGGAATGAATAGTTGAGCTCTCGAAAAGGATTTTTATCTATGGAGTTAAACGCTAAAAGATTTTGAGTGAAGTTAAACTCCTAAAAATGATTTTTTATTTATGGAGTTAAACTCCAAAAGATTTTGAATAGAGTTAAACTCCTAAAATATTTTTATTTATAGAGTTAAATTCCAAAAGATCTAAACAAATGGAGTTGAACTCCCAGAAATCTTTAGAGATGATCAAAGGGGACCCCTTTCTTCTTCTTTTTAGCCCTGGATCTTTTTTTGAGCCTTGGATCTTCCCGAAGTGGAGTTTTTGGAGATATGTCTCCTTCTTCCTCCTTTCTGTTGGCTAGATCTTGAAGAAAAGGAGGAGACTTAAAAAATCTCCCCTTTTGGAGATTTGATGGAAGATCCGAGCTCCCCTTCAAGGGTTTTATAGTGAAAAACTATTTTTTTTTGAAAAAAAAAAAGAGTTAAACTCTTAATTTAATTCAAAAAAGAGGGAAGAAGCTTTACAATCTTGAGGAAGGAGAAGGAGGCGCAGAAACCCCAGATTTTGAGGGGAATGAATTATTATTCTTCATTTCATTATCATATTGCCTTATATAGGCTTACAAATATACACATAACCCCTTGGGCTCTACAAAATGATATTTTTCCCATCCCATACCTCATTTCTTTTGCACATGAGCCATGGGCTTTATAAAAATTTGGCTTTATACCCATTTTTCTTACATTTATTCATAAAAACTATATCAAAATTATTTATTACATAATTTTTATTTTGGCATGGGAGAGGCCGGCCTCGGGTCTCGACTTGAGCATGAGCCCACTTGACCTGGGCTTGGGCCCGCTTACTTAGGGTTGATTTTGACTTTGACTTGGTCAACCAGGGTGTAATTTTTGACCCCAACAAAATGCCTCCCATCAATAAATGCACACCACATAGATGAGTTTTGTGTATGAAATTGATGGATTTTGCTCCTAAAAAATTTGACTTTGAGGTGGAGTGTCATTCTCGGGGCGGAGCATCTTTCCGGGAGTATGATTCCAAGAGTCGGAGCGTCATTCTTATTTGCGGAGCATAATTCCAGGGTCGGAGCGTCATTCCGAAGAGCGGAGCATAATTCCTGCGGTCGGAGCATCATTCCGATGTGCGGAGCATAATTCCATGGGCGGAACATCATTCCAAAGAGCGGAGTATAATTCCAGGAGGAGGATATATTCTGAGATGAAACATAGTTTCGACGCAGGGTTTCGGGGCGAAGCATGATTTCGACACGGGACAGGTGTATTCTGGGAAGAAGCTTAATTCCGGCGCAGGGCAGACATTCTGAACGAAACGTAGTCCCGATAAAGAGATTGATTCCGAGTCGAAGCATAATTCCGACAAGGAAGGTAGATACTCCGGGGCGAAGCATAATTCCGACACAGGGCACATTCTGAGACGAAACATGATTCCGATGCAGAGATTGTTAGTTGACTTGATTCCGAGGTGGAGCTTGATTCCGACGGGGAGGTCGTTAGTTAACTTGATTTCTAGGCGGAGCATAATTCCGACAGGGAAGGCAGATACTCCAAGACAAAGCATGATTTTCGATACAGGGTACATTCTGAGACGAAACATGATTCCGACGCAAAGCTTATTGGTTGACCTGATTCCGAGACGGAGCTTGATTCTGACGGGAAGGTCGTTGGTTGACTTGATTCCAAGGCGGAGAATAATTCCGACGGGGAGGTCGTTGGTTGACTTGATTCCGAGGCGGAGCATAATTCCGACGGGGAGATCATTGGTTGAATTGATTTGATTTGGGAGTTTCTTATCCGTCCAGCGGGGCTTTTGAGCCTGGGACTTGGAATTTGGGTTTTTGTTCGGCGTCAGCATCGCTACACTGGAATATGGTAACAGGAGATAATCATCATTTGCTGTGGAGAACATCGAATTTGGATTGGCATCAGCATCACTACACTGGAATATGGTACCAGAAGCGCCATGAGATGATTTTCTTCGTTCCCAGTTTAACAACTTAGAGGTCGTTTGTTTCCATTTTAACGACTTAGAGGTTGTTTGTTCCCATTTTAATGACTTAGAGGTCATCTGTTCCCAGTTTAACGACCTAAGGGTCATCTGTTCCCAGTTTAACGACTTAGGGGTCATTATTCCCATTTTAACGACTTAGAGGTCATTTGTTCCCAGTTTAACGACTTCGGGGTCTACTGGATCGAAAGTTCGGAATTTTGGGATTAGAGTCAGCATTAGTGTTGCTAACACTGGAGCACAAGTGCCAGGAGCAATTCATCATTTGCCTTTATCTGTTGGGGAGCGATGGCTTAAGAGACAGGTTTAGATCCCTATAAGCTAAGGCTTTTCAATTTTATGAGCCGTAAGGGTCACATAAAAGCATTTTCTCCCCACGAGCCGAAAGGATCTCGTAGGTGTATTTTCTCCTTAGGAGTCATGGGGACCCCCTAGTGTGTTTTTCCTTTGTGATTCGTAAGAATCCCATGAAGGTGCTTTCTTACAAGTCGAGAGGATCTCGTAAGTTTTGTTCTCCTCATGTATCGTGAGAACACATGAGTGGGTCTTCCCAAATGGAACATAATTCTGAGGGCGGAGACCGGCCGCGGAGCTGGTGATTGCAGTGGGGTATGGGTGTGTAGGGTTCCTAGGCACACTCAAGAGGTTCCACAACAGATCAAACATGCCAAAATCAAAATTTTATATCAAGTGGCAAGTAACCCTAAGCAAGATCGTACCTAGAGGTATAGGCGAAAGGATGCAAGTTAACAACTTTAACTAAAAGGAAAGTGACTACAACCTTTGTAGATCCGGTCCTCCACTTCCTTAGCTCCGTGATGACATCCCTCCGCTGCGATCATCGGATCCCGGACTCTAGCGATGGTTTCGACGAAGAAATGATCGGGCTAGGTCGTCGACTTCGATGCCGAAGATGATCTACATCGAGGCAACTCAAGATCAAGCTCCAACTTCACCAAGTCATGAAACTTGTGAAGAAAACACCATATACTACAAGGCAAGTGGTAGAGGATGAAGAAATAGGAAGTGGGTTCACTTTGGATTTAGATTTCTCACTTAATTTCAACACTTGATATTTTTCAAGAATGGTTTCTTCACTTGAAGAAGAAGATGAAGAAGAAAGAAAATGAATTATCTCTTAAAATAAATCAAGTGATTCTTATCATATATGTAACCATGGGTGAAGTAAACTATTGTAGAGAATAAACTAGGGTTTAAGTGAATGGTTAGGTCAAGGGAAAATCCAAAATGGCTAGACTTTTTCAAAGATGCTAGCATGGTTCATGAAGCTTCTAGCAAAGAAACAAAAAGCCACCATTTTATTTCTTGCAAAAATAAATGAAATAAAATAATTAAGCAAAACCCTATCCATTTACCTAACCATAGTTTAAAGCATACATTCATCCAAGTTTACATGTATCATCAAACATGATACAAACTAGTGCACAAAACTATATCATATATACACAATGTGCACATCAAGTGAGAAAATCCATCTTAAGTGAATCAATACTAGTTAATGTAAAGTAATATATCAAATATATAATTATACATTAAATCATTAAATCAACACTTGATTTAACGATCCGGTCATATCACATATGACCGACTAATATCCAATGTATCGACTTATCGAATCAATCCTCGATTCGATAACTAGGTTATATCGCATACAACCAATCGATACATTCATCGCGAGAATAGAATACGGTATCACATACACGCATTATTCTCGGTCCCGCACATATTTCATATGCGCTCCTATTTCGTTTTGCTTGAACCAGGAAACCTCTGTGTAGGACTCTAAAGACTCTCAATACGCCGGCAGCAGGTGATGATCATATCAAACACCCAAAAGCCGCAAGCGGTCTGCCAAACGTAACGGCCACCCGGGTATTGAGCGATCAGAAGATCGATGAGCAAGCCCGCTCACACTCCTGTGAATCCAACCAGTAACACTTACCGTACAGTGCGGTCTGTTCGTCTGATATGTCGCATATCTCTCCGAGGGGTGGTAAACGTCAGACCCCAATAGCTTGATAAGTCATGCCGATATAAGGTCCATAACATAGAATGAAACTACTGATAACACTTACCAGTAGATCACTGCAACCCTGGCCAGGGATTTCCAGTTATGGCCAGTCGTGCATAGCGCAACATCAACCCCCAATACCGGGAGAGACGAATCCCCTCCTATCGCTCATTGCCTCCATGTGAATCGGGACTGTACCCAAAAACCACCTGTTTGCACGACTCAGTAGAGCCGTGGTAGGGTGGAAATCAAAGCACAGTGGGAGACACACAAGACTCTATGACGATCTCGGGTCAACAGACTAAGTTGTACCAGTGTCACCAGAGAACTGCCATCTGACGTGAGGTATAATACCATCTGGGAGTTCTCGGCGAGTCCGTTCAGTGTACCCAGTCTCCACTGAGCACCCGCATACCCTCTCTGATGTCAAACACCAATGGATATGGGATCATCCATCGCCCATCACATGGGTCGAGAAGATATACGCTAGTCTACTCTGGAATATCGATGCCCCGTCTCGATATTCCCACGACTAGGAACATTAAAGAATGTACTCATGGACTACCCAGGCCCCACTAGTATGATCTACATCATAGTCCTGGAAATCGAGTACACATCCTAAGGGCTTTATCAACATGTAACAGAGAGACAGAAAGTATACATGTTAAGACAAAGAGCAACCAGATAGCGTATTATCATGTCGAGCAAGAAAGTCCTACCTATATATGTCCCAGCATCCACTACAATATACATCCAATGTACAGTAATGGCCTCTAGAGCATACATATAACTAACAATCTCCCACTTGCACTAGGGCCATCTGTAGCAGTGGTTGCAGTATCACATACTCAACCATCCCATATAAGTCTCTCTTTGGGAAAAGGCCTTTGTGAGTGGATCCGCCGTGTTGTCCTCTGAGTCTACTCTCCTAACCTCAATCACCCTGGAGATCAACTATCTCCATGATCAGGTGATGTTGCCTCAGAATATGTCTGGGTCACTGATGGGACCAGGGTTCATGGGCCAAAGCCACACTTCCATTGTCATACAATGGTAGGAACCTAGTTCATCTCATGAACCAATATACACCCAAACTGCCTCTTTGGTAGTATCTTTAATAGCGATGTTACCAGCCTTTATCGTCTAGTCTTCCACGGTATCTAGCTTGGAACTCTTCCAACATACCGTCCTTCCACTGAGGGTAAAGACATTGCCTGCGACTGACATTCAGTCGTCTTTATTACCCTGGAACCTTTCCAGTAATTCTCCCCAGGATCGATTGATACCATCTCACTAAACCTAGTGAGAACTCTAACATCCATTTAGATCTATCTCATAGATCCAAATCCCTGGATTTAGGAGGTATCACCTTTCTCCTATTTGGAGAATCCTTGTGATAAGAGGAGATTGACCGTGCGTAGCATAAGAAACTCTTTTCCTATCAAGAGTATGTTGTCCACGTACAATACGAGGACGACCACCTTACTCTCTACTACCGTTTTGTATATACAAGGTTCATCTACCATTTTGATGAAGTCAAACTCTTTAACTATCGCATCAAAACAGACGTTCCAACTCCGCGATACCTGCTTTATTCTGTAAAGCAACTTGCACACTTTTCCGCTGCTCCCACTGTTTACGAAGCCCTCTGGCTGTGTTCTTATAGACGTTCTCTTCTAAATCATTATTTAGAAAAGTAATCATGGCACCCAACCACCAGATATCGTAGTCATGGTATGTAGCAATGGCAAGTAGGATCCGGATGGACTTAGGCATAGGCTCTGAAAAGGTTTCATCATTATCCACGCCTGGTCGATGACGAAAACCTTTAACGAGTCTAGCTTTGAAAGTCTCAACTTTTCTATCTACACCAAGTAATCTTCTCAAGATATACTTGCTCCTGATGGGGATTTAACCCTTCAGATATAGCAGCCAAAGTCCATACTTTGCTGGTGTACATGGATTCCATCTCAGATCGCTAAGTATCCAGCCATTCTTACAGAGTCCCTACTCTTGATGGCCTGCTCGAAACTAGTTGGGTCATCATCTCATGATGTAATCCTCGCTCCCACTGTCATCGAGAAACCGAAGTATCTCTCAGGCAGGTGAGGAACCCTGCTAGATCGGCGGAGAGGCTGAGGTTCGTTGGGGACTATTGAATCCTTTGGTTCTATCAAATTAGCTGCAGTTTTGTATAGCTGGAACCTTTCCAGTTCTACAGAACTGACATTGCCTCAATCTTGTCCGGATTTTGCTTTTGACATAGGCCGGACAATCCCAAATCTTAACTTACTTAAGAGATAGGCTCTTCCCATACCATATCTTATATGGAATGGTAGGCACTGATTTGATTCGAACCTAATTCAATAGGTATGCAGCTTCTTAAGTGCATAACCCCAAAAAGAAATAGGTAACTCAGTAGTACTCATCATAGAGCACACCATATCTAATACGGTGCGATTGCTCCGCCCTGATACACCATTGTGCTGCGGTGTATTCAGAGGAGTAACACTGAGAGAGAATCTCATTCTCCTTTAGAATAGTCCAGGAATGCCATGCACAAGTATTCTCCTCCCCGATCTTATCATCGGACATAATACTTATACTCGTATTTTGGTTCTCTACTTCTAACTTATATTCTGTGAATATCTCAAAACCTTCGGACTTATGTTTCAACAGGAACATGTGACTGAATCTTGAGAGATCATCAGAGAATGTAATGAAGTACAAAGAACCGGTCCTGGCATGTGTAGACAGGGGACCTTACATACATCAACATGTATCAATCCCAAGAGTTTACTAACTCTTTCTCTGTTTCCAATAAACAGAGCTATGGTCATCTAATCTTTGTGACATGACTGGCAAGTTTCACAAGATGTAAATTCAAACTGATTTAAATATGCATCTAAAATGTAACTTAAGCTAGTCGGGTCACATTGATATGACCTAGTCTACAATGCCTCAAGAAGGATTCATTCATTTCTAAAGTCTTCCTCTTGTGTGTGTTCTGTATACTAAGAACTGTGGTTTGATTTAGAACGTTAATGCTTTTAGATAACGTGCCTGAACTGATCAACTTTTGAAATAGGAAATGTTCAAAACATTATCCATCAATACAAAATTATATCCTTCTTTAATAAATAAAGAGATTGATATGATTTTGTATATCAGGTTCGGTATCTAATAGCATTTGTTCAGAATCAATGTATTTGTAATACAGGGTGACAGTGACCAACAGACCTGGCTGCAACACTTGCACCGTTTTCTATCTCATGAAACTTATCACCCGTTCTCAGTTCTCTGCCTTTCTGTAGCCCTATGTAACAGATTACATATCTGGGATCCTGATCAGGTATCAGATACCCAGGACGTAGAGGATACTGAGAAACAGTTCTTTGTAATGAACACACCCGAAGGAGATGCATCATATGCACTTTCTTCGTTTGGGCGGCATGGGAATCCTGGTATTCCTCTATTTCCTGCTCGGTCTTATAACAATTATAAGTCGGAGAGGAACCAACGTTCCCCAGCTCAGTATAACAAGCGGGTTCGGTCAATACATCCGTATTATTATCTTGATTAAGGCGTGATATGGTCGCTACCTGGAGAGAGAGAGAAGAAAACACTCAGCATATGCTCTTGCAAAATCAGATTGGTTATTATTTTATCTAATCAGGATGGCTCCTACTGTTTTTATCAAATCTTCCTTCAAACCCTAAAACGAAAGACTAGCCGGGATTAATTACGCTCTACAAGTTTGCCAATCTTTCAGCCAGGCCAATGTCGGTACTTTGAGGGAGGTTCCCCGTGCTTTCGTACGGACCTAATTACAGTAAACCTCGTTTTCCCAGAGGCGTAACCCCGTTGACACCTTTCTAGACACCTACTTGATCGGCTAATTGTAAAGTGCAAAACTCTCCCAGGAGTAACAATTACTCGCAGTGGGTATCGGGATCCAACTATCATATAGAAGGTATGCAATCTCATTGCAAATTTCAACACTTGAAACTCCCGATAAAGGTTTTTACCCCTAGCACTTATGACCTTAACTATGGTCAACAAATCATAAGTACTAGTCAAGTTCTACCCATCATTTCGTAATTAATTAGACCCACCTACATGACCCTTAACTAAGGTCAACAAAGTCACGCGACTGTCCTAACTAATCGCATCATATGCGGTGTAGGAAGACATCACTTAGCTACCGTACACTGTGCCTTGACTATGGTCAACAAACACAGTACGAATACTAAGTACTCTACTTCCTAAAATGACGGAGGGCTGCGAATGGTTTTTAATAAAACCTTTAACGCTTTGAACTTGATCTCGTTGCGGAATCAAATGGGTTTTAAAATGGAGTGTTTTTTAGGCTTTTCTAGTTTTGCTAAAGGGGTCACTCCCGGTGAAGGGATCGTCGGCCCTTTCCTCATCGAATAAGGTGCAGGATATATCATATATACCGCTGTGCAAAGCAAAAACTATAGAAGCAATCAAAAGATAAACCGAGTGTGTAGCATCTGCCAGTTATTGCTAAAGGAGTCACTCCCGGTGAAGGGATCCCGGTCCTTTCCTTATCGAATAAGGTGCAGGATGTTCTACAAGGAACACCGCGATGCAAAGCACGAACTGTAGCTACCTGTTTTTATTTAGAAATTCGATTCCACAACATCTTTTAGGTTTATTTTCTTTCATTAATCACATTAATGAATGTCCCATCATTTAAATCCACCTAAACATCACAGATAAATATAACGTACGCTTATGCCATCCGCATTCGTCTCGATGTCCCGTCTGCACCGTTAAGTTAGGTAACTAACGCCAGAGCGAGGCAGGGCTAGCGCGGGTGTAAAACATAAGCAACGTCTATATAATATATCATATATACTATATACAGTATCTATCACAACATATCAAATGATCACATCACAGATAACGCAGCAGAAAATAACATATGAAATATTGGATATACTAGGACGTCCGTGTTTTCAATACGAGCCAGTATAAAACACGGATTCCACGGTCGCGATGAATAGCCAAACCCACACTCTTAGACCCCTACGAGAGCGGCAAGCAACCCTACTAATTCTAGAGTTAGGAGACCTGGACTCGACTCCTGAAGTTGGTCTCCCACTGGACTCCAGAACCCGGTTACTTGTGCCCTCCTCCTTGGGTCTATCCTAGTGCGGAAAAGTAAATAATATACAAATGGTGACATCATCCGCAACGTGGAAGTGCCCCAATAAAAGAATATTACATACAAGTTTTTACATGAATAAAAATGAAAACACTTATCTCACATAAAAACCCCTGAGCTATTCAAACACGACGATCCAATATAACATATCCAGCAACACATAACATCACATGTCATCAACGTAAGTAAACATGCTTATCCCAATTGTCGTTGACATATAGCAACGAAATCGGCGATATCACATATTATACTTACGGTCACAGAAAAGAAAGTGTAAAACTACAACAGTTGGAATCCGCAACCTTCTTTAGACATCGCATGCCTAATCAAATGAAATACTTAGACATCGCATGCCTAACAATTATAAACCCCGCATTTTAGTCTCATTATCGAAAAACACTTTTCAATATCAAGTCGGGCAATTCAACAAGATTTCCGACATCCTGATCGAATGCTCGTCGCAAACTTTAGTAGGCGTCCGCACCCCCGACGACGTCGACGAAGTGCACCAAGGCGGAACACCGCTGCCGCGAGCACCCGAACGGATGCTTTCGGCGACGGGGTTCTCCTACAGTCACTTGTTCGGGGCTATGGGGTGAGCCTGTCTATTAAATTTACCTGGCGAGTATCCGCGTACACTACGTGATTGGGACGGACTTTTGATCACATCAAAATCCCGTGGCAACCGATCAAGTGAGACTAAACTGCAATGTTTATAATATTCATTCGGTTATCTCATAACTACTTGTGGATTCCAAATATTGTATCACATTCAGGATAAATAGAAAACGTTAAAATTTCCGATCGAACAATCGAACACCCAAGTTTTCCCGAAACAGCTCAACACATGAAATAAGTTTAAAAACATTCACTTCATGCTTCAGTACCAACGGTCCAGCCGTAGAAGGGTCAAGCCAACGCCTCACATGTGGCACGCCGTACTGCCCCAAACCCTAAGGTTCAAAGGGCAGTTCAAGACGGTCACATAATCGAGTTAAGGTTTGTTGTCTTCTAGAGGGACCATCGCGTTACTTGCACTACTTAGAACGTCTTTAAACCACGGAAAAATCCAACACTTGGAAATTTTCCGGCAAGGGAAAAATTGGGTATTTATATCCAGTCGAACTTTTTAACATGCTCTAAAAATACCCGGAAGACAAAGTAAACAAAGTTAAATAATCCGATCGAATCATCGAGTCCCAATACAACCCCAGAACACTCAACTCTTGAGTCATAATAAAAATGCCCATAAAATATAAATCACAGAAATAGGAATTATTGTGGAAAAATGATGGCCTATCTCTTCTGTACGGCCGCGGAACCGCGGCCCAAGCAGGGTATTGCCGCGGTTCCGCGGTGGAATGTACGGATTAGGCTGTCGTTTTTCACCACAATTCTTATATTTCCCTGCTGAATTTTTCAGGTATTTTTAATTCAGAAAAAACCACAATTTCAGAAAATGTACAGAGAAGGGTTTTGGATTAGGGTTTCAGATTCGATCGGACTTCTAACATCGTCTACGCATCGCCTAAGGCTCTAGCTAGGCTCTGATACCACTGTAGGGTTCCTAGGCACACTCAAGAAGTTCCACAACAGATCAAACATGCCAAAATCAAAATTTTATATCAAGTACCAAGTAACCCTAAGCAAGATCGTAACTAGAGGTATAGGCGAAAAGATGCAAGTTAACAACTTTAACTAAAAGAAAAGTGACTACAACCTTTGTAGATCCGGTCCTCCACTTCCTTAGCTCCGTGATGACATCCCTCCGCTGCGATCATCGGATCCCGGACTCTAACGATGGTTTCGACGAAGAAATGATCGGGCTAGGTCGTCGACTTCGATGCCGAAGATGATCTACATCGAGGCAACTCAAGATCAAGCTCCAACTTCACCAAGTCATGAAACTTGTGAAGAAAACACCCTATACTACAAGGCAAGTGGTAGAGGATGAAGAAATAGGAAGTGGGTTCACTTTGGATTTGGATTTCTCACTTGATTTCAACACTTGATATTTTTCAAGAATGGTTTCTTCACTTGAAGAAGAAGAAGAAGAAAGAAAGAAAATGAATTATCTCTTAAAATAAATGAAGTGATTCTTATCATATATGTAACCATGGGTGAAGTAAACTAATATAGAGAATAAACTAGGGTTTAAGTGAATGGTTAGGTCAAGGGAAAATCCAAAATGGCTAGACTTTTTCAAAGATGCTAGCATGCTTCATGAAGCTTCTAGCAAAGAAACAAAAAGCCACCATTTTATTTCTTGCAAAAATAAATGAAATAAAATAATTAAGCAAAACCCTAACCATTTACCTAACCATAGTTTAAAGCATACATTCACCCAAGTTTACATGTATCATCAAACATGATACAAACTAGTGCACAAAACTATATCATATATATACAATGTGCACATCAAGTGAGAAAATCCATCTTAAGTGAATCAATACTAGTTAATGTAAAGTAATATATCAAATATATAATTATACATTAAATCATTAAATCAACACTTGATTTAACGATCCGGTCATATCACATATGACCGACTAATATCCAATGTATCGACTTATCGAATCAATCCTCGATTCGATAACTAGGTTATATCGCATACAACCAATCGATACATTCTTCGCGAGAATAGAATACGGTATCACATACACGCATTATTCTCAGTCCCGCACATATCTCATATGCGCTCCTATTTCATTTTGCTTGAGCCAGGAAACCTCTGTGTAGGACTCTAAAGACTCGTCAATACGCCGGCAGCAGGTGATGATCATATCAAACACCCACAAGCCACAAGCGGTCTACCAAACGTAACGGTCACCCGGGTATTGAGCGATCAGAAGATCTATGAGCAAGCCCGTTCACACTCCTATGAATCCAACCAGTAACACTTACCGTACAGTCCGGTCTGTTCATCTGATATGTCGCATATCTCGCCTAGGGGTGGTAAACGTCAGACCCCAATAGCTTGATAAGTCATGCCGATATAAGGTCCATAACATAGCATAAAACTACTGATAACACTTACCAGTAGATCACTGCAACCCTGGCCAGAGATTTCCAGTTATGGCCAGTCGTGCATAGCGCAACATCAACCCCCAATACCGGGAGAGACGAATCCCCTCCTATCGCTCATTGCCTCCATGTGAATCGGGACTGTACCCAAAAACCACCTGTTTGCACGACTCAGTAGAGCCGTGGTAGGGTGGAAATCAAAGCACAGTGGGAGACACACAAGACTCTATGACGATCTCGGATCAACAGACTAAGCTGTACCAGTGTCACCAGAGAACTGCCATCTGACGTGAGGTATAATACCATCTGCGAGTTCTTGGCGAGTCCGTTCAGTGTACCCAGTCTCCACTGAGCACCCGCATACCCTCTTTGATGTCAAACACCAATGGATATGGGATCATCCATCGCCCATCACATGGGTCGAGAAGATATACGCTAGTCTACTCTGGAATATCAATGCCCCGTCTCGATATTCCTATGACTAGGAACATTAAAGGATGTACTCATGGACTACCCAGGCCCCACTAGTATGATCTACATCATAGTCCTGGAAATCGAGCACACATCCTAAGGGCTTTATCAACATGTAACAGAAAGACAGAAAGTATACATGTTAAGACAAAGAGCAACCAGATAGCGTACTATCATGTCGAGCAAGAAAGTCCTACCTATATATGTCCCAGCATCCACTACAATATACATCCAATGTACAGTAATGGCCTCTAGGGCATACATATAACTAACAGGGTGTGATGAGGATTATTTGAGCCCTTGGATTGTATACGGTAACCAATTTGGGGACTGCCCGTATGGCTGAGAGAATTTAGGGGATTTGGAATTTTGTTGGCGTCTGCATCGCTAACACTGGATTGGTACCAGGAGCAACTCATCATTCGCCGTTTGAAGATTTGGATTTTGATTGGCGTCTGCATCGCTACACTGGAATATGGTACCAAGAGTGACACATCATTCGCCATTTGAGAATTTGGATTTTGGTTGGCGTCTCCATCACTGCACTGGAATATGGTACCAAGAGCGACTCATCATTCGTCATTTGGGGATTTGGATTTTGGTTGGCGTCTGCATCGCTGCACTGGAATATGGTACCAGGAGCGACTCATCATTCACCGTTTGGAGGTTTTTTTTACCGCGATTGCTCTATCGTTTCAGCTTTTCTTATCACGAAGGTCGCGATTGCCTTATCATTTCGGCTATTTATTTGCGGTTTCCATATCATTTCGGTTTTATTTTCATCTTTATTTTACTCGCTAATTTTTATTGCGAGTTGCTCTATCATTTCGGCTTTTTTTTTATTTACAAATTTTTTTTTACACTCCCAGTTTAACGATTTAGGGGTCGACTGTTCCCAGTTTAACGACGTGGTGGTCGACTGTTCCTGGTTTAACGACGTGGTGGTCGACTGTTACGAGTTTAACGACGGGGTGGTCGACTGTTCCAGTTTAACGACGTGATGGTCGACTGTTCATGTCATGCCCCGCTTCCCCAAATACAGAATACGAGGGGTAGACAAGGCCAGCCATGCTCCTACGGTCAAGGAAATGTCCTGCCGTAGTCACACTTCGGCTTCTAGTTTTTCATGGTAATCAGTAGATGATGCGCAGGTAATGAGAAATGCAGTAACTAAAAGAAACAATGTAAAGAACTGACCTGAGGGGAAACAAACGGATATAACTTTGGATAGCTATCAAGATGTCCGTGATGTAAGTCTAGTCCTGGTCCAGGCTAAATCTTCTCCTCACACTGAACATGCATACTCAGGTCGTCAGAGCGACACAATAACAATATAATATATATAAAATCATGTGACAATTCTAACAGTGGTAACAAATATGTGAAACAGTAAATCAATGACAGCATGAATATGAATGTACAGTAATTAATGCAGCGGAGCAGTAAAGCAGTAGAACGATATGTCACGTATGTCAACACAGTATATAAGGTGTATAAATGCCCGTATCCCTATCAGTCTCTAAGTCTCACTGTACAGGTCACTAAGCCTATCGTCAGTCTAAGTGTGAGAGTCAACCACTCGCGAGTGTCCTCCACCCAAGGGTAGAACCCAAGGGCAAGGGACCACGGGCCTAACATGTAACATGTATATCACGGTGAATATCACATACCCTGTAAATCTCCATATATCTCCCTAAATATATAAGCCGGCATAAGACTCCCGAGATTCTGTTGAACTCACACTTAAACTACCCCACATCCCGTGGTCTACATCAAACGCTAACCATAACCCTAAATACTAATCGATCCGTGACAAGTCTGTGCGAGAACTGGAGGCAGGACCTCCATCAAGCACGTCCCGACTAATACCTAAGATAAATGGCAGTGTCTGATACCTTATCTGTGACACCCGTGCAAGCGCTTCCATAAGTGTCCCATACCACTTATAGTCACACATACACGCATCCCACAGACGTCGACAATGCAATAGAATAATAGGGTCACTGATTGTGCACAAGTACGTATCACTTTCACTTATTCACGGATACACGAACACTGACGTACTTGCCACAATCATCAATAAAATCTAACACTGGGTAAATGCACGATATCACTAGGTTATCACTACAATGATATGAGTATGATATGATACGTAAACAGTATATGAAGCACGATTAAGGTGTCATAAAAACAGTATTCTATCACTTGCACGATTTATCATGAAACGTACGTATATAATTTAGCGAAACGATAAACAAGTAGTAATTAGTATGTTCAGTTATCTATCCATCTAAGTTAGTTTCAAGCCAATCGGATTCCAGGATCGCTAATTATAGCCATTTCATTTTAAGCGTTCACGGCTGGAAATCTGGTTTCAGAATCAGAAATCCGTTTCGCAACGCATTTTAATCCCTGTTGGGATCAGAATTTAGCGATGTTACAGTTGGATGAAATCTAGGGTTTTCAGTAAGGCTTTCAACGCAATAGACGGATCTTCAATCGCATCTGCACACCAAGAGTTATACAATGTCTAACTCTAGTATGTCAATTCTGATTTTGTTGGGACTGTTATGCGTCCCGATCTTTTAAATTATAAAATAAATAACAACGATAACGAAACAGAATGAAATCACTTATGTTATCTATCTATCAGGTTCACCTACAGTAAACAGTGGAGTTCCGCAACCTACGAGTTAGGGAAACAGGATGGTGTTCGTTACGGATCGGCAAACAACAAATTGAGTCGCTCTGGACTGCAGTCCAGAGTCGCACTCCGATCCACAGATTGTCCCATTTTACGTACAGGAATATCTGGAAAATAGTATAGGGTTAAAGTTCGTCGAATTGGCTTCGATTTGAGCCCCCGAACGCATCATTCCAGTATGTATATAATTTATGGTGATTTTAACGGTTTTCAGGTACAATAAGATTCCAGTTTTACGAGTAAACTTGAGGGTAGTTGTTTTCATCGTTAATGGTCATATTTTCCAGCGAAATTTGTACGAGGTGTTCATCACTACACGGGCCAAGGTAGACAAACTAGTTCCGTCAAATTAGACAAGTAATTCCATTGGGGTCACACATCAAACAGTTGCATCATATAATTTTTCGGGGTTATATAATATAGAATTTATAAGATTATAGTTCGTAACAAATACCAAATAGCATGTAGCAAGTATAAAACTTGCCTGGAGGCGCACGGCAGCGAGGTACAGTACGGACGCGCGACGAGCTAGCACCGCGACGGTAACGGCTCCGGGTGAGCTCGGGTCTGCTCTCGGCCAGTGGGGGCTCGGGGCGTCGTTGGGGTGTTTGCGGTGGTCGCAGCTCTTGATGGTGGGGCTGCTTGTGTGGTGGTGGCCGGAAGAGGGAATGTTAGACACAGAGAGAGAGAGAGAGAGAATGCTGAGAAAGAGAGAGAGAGGAATGAGAGAGAGAAGTAGGGGAAGAGAGAGGCAGAGAAGAAGAGAGTTAGAGAGAGATGAGTGAGGTGGAACAGAGGAGTTAGAAAGAGATGAGTGAGAGAGATTGAGAAAGAGGAAACAGAGAGAGTTAGAGAGAGAGTAGCAGAGAGGGGAGAGAGTGAGAGAGAGAGTAAACAGAGAGGGGGAGAGAGTAAGAGAGAGAGTAAACAGGGAGGGGGAGAGTGAGGATGACGACGACGACGATGATGATGAGGTGACGGCGTGGTTGAACGGCGATGAGGCGGGGATCGGCTTGGGTGTTCGGTGGTGATTGAACGGGGGTGTAGGCGAAGGCGCTCGGGGAGGCAGTGGAGGAAGAGAGGAGGAGGAGGGAAGGAAGGGCTCGACGGTGGTGGTGTCGGGTTCAGATGAGAAGGAAGTGAGGGCGTGCGCGGCGGTGGCAGAGCTCGTCGGCGAGGGTGTGAACTGGAAGTCTTCGAGAGAAGAGAAGTGTGGGTTGAGCTAGACTGGAAGGGAGCAGGGAGGGGGTAGAGAGGCGAGGCGGGGTCGCGCTTGTGGAGCTCGCGAGGCGCGCGATCGTGGCGACGGGCACGGAGACGTGGCCGACGTGGGGAAACTCGGGGACGTGGGTGAAGGAGAAAAGAGCGGGAGAAGTTGCGGGATGAGGGTTGAGGGAAAGGCGATGGGAGTGGGGGAGAGAGGAATGGAGACGAGGCGAGCGTCACGGGTAATGTTCGCGAGAGCTGGCGTGGGCGACGGCGGAGACGAGGAGCGCGGCGGAGGAAACGCGCGCGGGAGATGTGGGACTAGCCGTTGGGGAGAAGAACAGGAGCAGGCCAGTATTGGGCTTGGGAGAAAAATAGGTTAGTAATTTATTAAAAAAAATGTGTGGGCTGAGTGGGGAACGGGCCGGGGTTTAAAGGAAAAATTTAATGGAAAAAATCAAAGGGAGTGGGCCGGCTCGGTGGGCTCAGAAAAATAAGGAAAAATCAAATGAAAAAAGAATTAGAGAAGAAGAGGGCCGGGCCGGGGAAAACAAAGGGTTTATTAAGGGGGAAAATTTAGTGGGCTGAGGAAGTAATTGGGTTTTAAAAGTTTAGTTTAGTTAATTAAAAGGAATGGGTTTGGATTTCTTATTGATAAAAGAATAAATGGGGTTTAAAAATAAATAAAATTAATAATAAAATACATAAAATTATAAATAAAAATAATTAGAATTCTAGAGTAACAAATCACAGGTTTTAGTATAAAAAGGGGCTGGGTATTACAGTTCAGATCGCAGCTTTCTTGACTCTTGAGGTCATGGCATTCTTCTGGACCAATTTCAGTGGTTCAAAAGAGTTAGCGGGTTTTACAGCCGATTCAGCTGTTGTTGCGGGGTAACCTGTTCTTGGAACCTCATGAAATTCAGCCTAGCAGGAGTCCTAGCCCTTTTGTTGGCTCTGTATCTAAACCTTTTCTGTCTTAGCTTCTCGATTTTAAGGGCTTGACGGGCATTCGTCTTCCAGGAAGCCATCGTGAGTTGATTGACGGGAGCTTAAAGAAGAAACCCGATTGAGCAGTTGTTAGGGGCACCACTGGAGCTTGCCCGAGATGCCTTATTTCTTTGTTGGTATTGATGGCCTTGCTCCCAGCTGGGGCCAAGAAAAGTCGTTCAAACACCGATTTGTGTTTGGGTAGTGGTGTCCACGAGATCACCGCATTTGGCCTCCTGCCTTTCGAGGCCGGTCTGTGTCACACCCCGCTTCTCATTATACGGCGAAGGGGACGCGACTAGTCCGCTACGTATTTACTGTGAAGTAAATACACTAAGCGTAACTAAGCAATATACAAAGTAAATGCACAAGAGACAAGATATAATATAACAGCAACTTTATTTATTCACATTCTTTTGTGCAATGCATGAAAAGTAAATACAACTGAATAAAAAGCAATGCCTAAACAATGGCATAACAGAAATGAAAGTATTGAATGGAAAATGTACAATGACTAGAGCTCGGGGTCTTCGCTGTACTGATCCAAGTCTTCTGCAGTTGGCTCGATCTCTGACGATTCCAAATCACCTGACGACATTCAAAGAAGAAAGAAATAGAATGTCGTCAGCGAACAGATCGCTCGGTAAGTCCCAAAAATAAGAGGAGAAATAGAATGGACAGAGAGTAAGAGAGAAAGTAGATTTTACAGTTGTATTATATTGTTATATTGTTGTATTTAGTGTTAACGCTATTATTTGTAGCTTGGTACAGAAGAATGCTAGTGTATATGAGAAGAGTCTCACTTGCCCCGGAGACTAAGGTATCAGGAACTCAAGAAACCGTTGGGCCACGGTACAACAGCAACGGAATACAGGTTAGGTATCTTAATCTTACCGTCTCGTGCCACTTTTAACACCTTCCGTACCAATCTACCCCTTAAACCCCGTAGTGTTTTGATTGTATTGTTTGTCTTGTAAATTGTATTGATTGTATAATTGGTTGACTGACCGAAACCATGATATCAGTAAACGGATGTAACCGTAGAATCATATAAATGGAATAACTGGAGAACCGTGTAAATGAAATGTATATCCATGGTTCGGTTCAGTCAAGTTGTATAGATTGATAATTGGATTCATGGATTCAGGTTGAATTGTAATATTGAAGATTGTAGATTCTAGATTGTACTTGAATCATATTCAAGTCAGATTATACTGAGACTCAAACTGAGTCAGACAATCAGCAAAGTAACTTGAAGTCCTGATTGTTTTTATTAATTTGTCTACCTTAGATAGGCAAGCACCCACTTCTCCGGCTCTCTAAAGCTCAAGAGATTGGTTCCGCTTAAACTTATGATTACTAGGGTCCTTAAGGTAATTTATAAAACTTGAGGGGGTTTTATGTAAGAATACTTTTATATACTTTTTCAAAATATACCCCAAGCATTTATTATTCATATTTAGGGTTGTAATGAATGTGGATTTTATATTGTGATATTTCTAATGAAAATATCATAAATTCAGAAATAAAAGTATTTATTTGTAATATTGATTTATATGGAATTCGTGGTATTTTAGTGTAAAATTGATTCTTTTGATTTTTTAGAAAAAGGTGGAATATTTATATCATAACAAAATAGGTATTTTAATGATAAATATATATATATTTATACAAAAATAATTTTAATATTCTAAAAATCTCATTTTCTTAAGATATCGTATTTTAAATCTTTCGAGACCGAATGCTCCTTGCGGAGGTCTGAATCTCGCACTATTAAGCCAGAGGATGTGCAATAATCCACACCATTCCGAACGGGTTCCCCAAAATGGGTTGGAGCGGCGCTTTGTAAAGATTGTATAAATACTAATTCTTTAGAAAACGGTTTTATGAAGTAATTGGTATTTATTTGTAAAGGTGTATATTTTCCGTATTGTATGTTCTAGATTCTCCTAAGTCAACTAGTCTATCCCTAACTGGTCGAGACGATAAGTTGTGAGATGCCTCAAATCGCCTCTTCACCGCCAATTGTGTTCAGGTAAGTACAAGTGAAGAAAGGAGGGATCCGCTCACGAATCACCGTGAGACGGGCCTTTTAAAGTTACCTTTCTCACTTGCCTAGCCTAGACACCACAAAGTCAGGTTTAAATAAACGACTGATATCCACAACTTATCCTATTTTCATAATAAGTGGTATTTATTTAAAAAGTGTATCAATACTAAATCTTTTAGAAATGGTTTTATTTGGTAAAGGGTATTTAAATGAAAATGTTTGTTTTTCACGTATTCTAAGTTATCGATGGTATCGTGTTAGGTTGTATATGAGTGTGTGAGGAGGTAGGTCGTTACCTCGTGCTCTACTTTAAAAGGTATAGCAAGTTTAATGGAGTTAAATGTAGAATTGAAATAATGTGGTATTTAAGTGAAAAATACGATAAATTGAAATAGCCATCATTTCTTGTGATGAAACTTGATCAGTTTGGTTGATTAGTGTTTAATAGTAAACATGAGAAAGTTTAAGTATGATTGTATTAGTGAGAAGTGAAATTTTATAAGAAACCGAATCGGAAATCAGATTTGTTCCGATTCCGTTGGGTTTTGTAAAACCGTATTTTTTTGATAGAAGAGATAGGTAGGAATTGCGACTTACGGGTTTTAGATCACACAAGAGAGTGAGAGGGAAGTAGATAAATCGCCGATGTGTTGCGTCGTCGCCGGTAGTTCCTAAAACGATCGCCGGAAGTTCCGCCGGGAATTCGTCGGAGCTTCGCCTCGAGCTTGTTTTCAAGTACACAAGTTTTCTTGGAATTTTGAGAGAGTGGGCTCAGAATTTTGGGGTGAGAGGGTAGAAGGTAGGGATGGTATTTATAGGGTTAGGGTAGGTGAAAGGTTAAAATGAAAAATATTATAAAATGTATTAAAATGTATTAAAAGTGGAGTAATTGGGGTTTTAAAAGAGCTCTGGAAATGGTCTGAGACTGAAATTTTGTAGGTACATAGGGAATATGAAATGACACAACTTTCATGTTGGGGTCGTCGCCGGAATCGGCAGACTCGGCCGTGACTCGGTCGGAGGACTGAGTCGGCCGAGTCAGGGCCGATTTGGCCGATTCCTGGCCGAGTTAGGCCGCCGGGATCCCCCCCGATGGTTCATCTACCCTCTGGCAATGTTACATCTTTGCGTGTAGTGGGGTTTTTGTGAGATATGCACGAGTAAACTCTTGGTATTCTAAAGGTTCAAAATAAAAATAATATTAAAAATAATGTGGGGTATGGGATTTGAACTCTGGTGGCTTGGTTCTGCAGTGCAAGGTATTACCAATGAGCTACAAGCTCCTTCTTGTAATTATAGAGCTAATTAATTATTTAAAGTAATAACAGTAAATATAAATACCCCAAGTATACATTAATTTTAAAGCAAATTTTTGTACACTAAAAATGGAGTTATTATATTCTTTTAACTTGTAATTAAAAAGCAAAATAATTACTTATAAATTGTGCTCAAGCTAAAATACCCCTTTATGGATTTTTTGAAAATTTTTGGTAAAAACTTGTATTGGAAATTTAGGGTTGTTACAGTATATCTGTTACCGGAGCTTGAGGAGCAGAGATGGCGTTAGCTGGCATGAATAGAATAGACACAAATGGTAGCAGTGGCTTCTCCCACTATCACCCAAAACTGGCCGGAAGGACCGTCCTGGTATCCATCTTCATCGTGTAGGAGACAGGAGCCGTGCTGAGAGCTTAGCTTGTCCTAAGGACGTATGGGCGCTGGTGCTTCACGCGTCCGGCGCGTGGGCGCTGGTCATGCCTGCAAAAAGAAGGGGCTTAGCCCCGGAATGAAGACTTGAACTCCTGAAAAGGATTTTTATCTATGGAGTTAAACTCCAAAAGATTTTGAGCGGAGTTAAACTACCAAAAATGATTTTTTATTTATGGAGTTAAACTCCAAAAGATTATGAATGGAGTTAAACTCCTAAAAGGGTTTTATTTATGGAGTTAAATTCCAAAAGATCTTGATAAATGGAGTTGAACCCCCAGAAATCTTTGGAGATGATCAAAGGGGACCCCTTTCTTCTCCCCTTTAGCCCTGCATCTTTTTTTGAGCCTTGGATCTTCCCAAAGTGAGGTTTTTGGAGATTAGTCTCCTTCTTCCTCCTTTCTGTTGGCTGGATCTTGGAGAAAAGGGGGAGACTTAAAAATCTCCCATTTTGGAGATTTGATGGAAAATCCGAACTCCCCTTCAAGGGTTTTATGATGAAAATCTGTTTCTTTTTTAAAAAAGAAAAGTTAAACTCTTGATTTAATTCAAAAAAAAAGGGAAAAAAGGTTTAGAACCTTGAGAAAGGAAAAAGATGCACAGAAACCCTAGCTTTTGAGGGGAATGAATTATTATTCTTCATTTCATTATCATGTTGCCTTATATAGGTTTACAAATTTACACAGAACCCTTTGGGCTCTACAAAATGGCTTTTTGCCCACCCCATACCTCATGTACTCATTTCTTTTGCACATGAGTCATGGGCTTTACAAAAATTTGGTTTTATACCCATTTTTCTTTCATTTATTCATAAAAATTATATCAAAATTATTTATTATAAAATTTTCATTTTGGCAGGGATGAGGCCGGCCGCAGGGCTCGACTTGGGCATGGACCCGCTTACTTGGGGTTGACTTTGACCTTGACTTGGTCAACCGGGGTATAATTTTTGACCCCAACAGCTGGATATGGTTAGGAGCATGATGGCAAATTCCGATCATCTTATATTATTTTAAGGAGATGCGCTGATGAAAACAGCTTATGTTTTTTACCAAGTACCTTCTAAATCGGTTCAGTCCATACCCTACGAGTTATGGACGGACGATAAGCCAGTGTTGGATCTTTTACATCCATGGGAGTGCGCTGCCTATATGCACAATACTTCATATCCGTACGAAAAGTTAGACCCTGAAAGGAAGAAGTGTATGTTTATACGCTATTCCAAACATTCTAAGGGATATATGTTCTTAGGTGAGCATGACGATGTGACTGTGACCGATATTTAGTCACGAGATGTCGAATTCCTCGAGGAGGAATTTCTGCAGAAAGGTGAATTAACTAAGGATTTGGGGTTGTACGAAGTCGAAGAGACCATTGATCATTTAGAATTGGAATAGGAATCGGTTCCTCTACCGTTTGAGGACAGTGGGAGTGAGATACCGGCATATGACTCGGAACCATTTGCGGAATCTCAACCGCCTCATAGATCGTCCCGTGGAAAAGTACCTTGTCGACACTTCGAGATTGAGGGGGAAGAGTTCATGGTTGCACCACATGATGTTGTGGAACCCAAATCCTACGAGGACGCTATTTCAAGACCTATAGCGGAAGAGTGGGTGGCCGCGATGGAGGAGGAGCTTGAGTCTATGAGGAAGAATCAAGTCTAGGACTTGGTGGATTTTCCTGCCAGACGCAAGACCATTGAGAACAAGTGGATTTCCAAGGTTAAGCGGAAGGAAGATGGGACAATCGAGCGTTGCAAGGCACGTTTAGTGGCGAATGGGTTCACCCAAAGGATTGGTGTGGACTATGATGAGATATTTCCCCCGGTGGTGAAAATTGTGTGTGTTCACCTTGTTCTGGCTTTAGTAGCGCGGATGGATCTTGAATTAGTCCAGATGGATGTCAAGACAGCCTTTCTCTATGGAGAAATGGAAGAGGAGATCTATATGGATCAGCCCACCAGTTTCAAAGCCAAAGGCCTCTAGCGTGAGGTGTGCAAATTGAGAAACTTTATTTAATGCTTGAAACATCCTTCCAAAGTCTGGTATTTTCGATTTCATAAAAACGTACTGGGCTATGGTTTTAAGATGATCGATCACGACAATTGGGTCTACCTATGACTAGCTAGTAAGAGTTTCAAGAATCTATCGTTGTATGTCAATGAAATATTGCTGGCAGGGAATAACATGGAGACCATAAATTTCACTCGGAGTTGGCTATCTTCCACCTTTGAGATGAAGGACATGGGCGATGCCCAGTTCATACTCGGGATTCAGATTCTGAGGGAACGCTCTAAGAGGACCCTAAGTTTGTCTCCGGAGACTTACATTAGGAAAGTCTTGAAACAGTTCATGTTGGAAAAGTCAACAGTAAGATATTTCTCAGATTAGTTAGAATCTGTTTGTAACAAAATCTGTTAGAATCTATTTGTAACAGAATTTGTTTGTAACAGAATTTGTTTGTAACTTCCTTATTTTATTGTTTTTCTCATATCTTCGTATACTCGTGTAACAAGGCTATAAAAAGAGCCTCTCTGTATACTGAATTTTTGTGTGAAAGAAAGTTCAATTCGCTTTTATGGTATCAGAGCGGTAAAACTTTCTCCAAAAATAAAAAATCACCATTTTTCCTCAATCAAAAGAAATCCCAGTTCCTTTTTTATCCAGCCATAATGTCCTCCACCACAGAGACTGAAGTATCCTCCATGTATCAACCAACATACAGGTCCGGAACTTAAGGAGATCGGAACACCAGCCAGAGTCCTTTACAAAAACAGGCTTTGCAGATCGAGTCCGATGGTTCTCAGGAGTCAAGAATCAACTCAGGATCGTCTCCATTCACAAAGGAACAACTGGAGCACCTGTACAAGTTGTTTAACTCCACCGCAGACCCGTCAACACAACCCTCCTGTTCTTTAGCCCAAATCGGCAACAATCACCCTATCTCTTTTTCATGTATCAATCAACTTCCTTGGATTCTTGATTCTGGAGCATCTGATCACATGACCAGTTGCTTCACATTATTTTCAACTTATACATCCTATGCAGGAAACAAAAGGGTCAAAATTGCAGATGGTTCGTATTCTGCCATAGCCGGCCAAGGAACCATCACAATCTCTCCTACCTTAACCCTTCTTAATGTTTTACACGTTCCAAAGCTTTCCTGAAATCTGATTTCCATTATAAAGTTAACTCAAGACCTTAAGTGTCAAGTTAAATTCATGTTCTCTCATTATAAAATTCAGGTTCTGGACTTGGGGACGATGATTGGCAATGCTAGGACCAGTGGAGGTCTCTACTTGCTTGAAGAAGTATCGCATCTCAATAAGTCTGCATCTAGTTTGTGTCCTCGGTCCATATTTGTTTCTCATGACAATGAATTAATTATGTTACACTTTCGTCTAGGTCATCCCAGTTTCCATTATATGCAGTATTTGTTTCCAAAGTTGTTTCGGAATAAAAATCCTTCTCAATTTCTGTCACGCCCCGCTTCCCAGAGTGCGCTAAGATCAGCACGTGACAGAGCCAACCATGCTACCTGTGGTTAGAAAACATCCCTTCACAGTCACATTATAGCTGTCTATAGGATATCAAGAACAGTAAAATAAAATAAACTATCTAGTATATGTCCATATGCCAGAATAAACGAGTCAGGAAATAATATATGCGGAAGCAATAAATCCAATAAGCAATATCATATGGAAAGTGCGTCCCAAATACGGGCTCACATTTCGGCCTATCGACTGTTCGGCCTATTGACTGAAGTACTCCTGGTCGGCCTGCGAAAGAGATAAAGGATTGGGGCCATGCAAAACCCAGACGTCAATGCGTCATAATATCAAACGATAAAATATAATCAGGAGGTAACAAGATATGCAGGCATGAGTATGAACAGTAATGAGTATATAATAGTAACATGAATATGGAACAGTGAAGTGCATACGTGCAGGTGAAGTGCAGTGAGTAATCTAAACTATACTACTGGGTTATCTATTCTAAAGTCTTCGAAATCAATTAATGTAATCCTCATCGTAACCCATCAGACTATACCCTGTTCATTCCCCACGGGACCACGGTAACATGATTATTCGGTATATTCTCCGTTCATTCCCCACGGGACCACGGTAACATGATTTTTCTGTAACGCCCGGAAATACGACAAACAATATAATAGCCCTTTGAGTTACGTTCGGTTATATTCTTGATTTCTCCTTACCCCCAAGGTTATGTGTTCAAGTCAGGTATTGATAAATCTGGAGCTAATGCCAACACAGGATCAAGCAGATACAGGTTTGTCTATGCAGACAATAGGAAACGTCCGTCAGGACAACATGTCAGGATTGTCGGCATTAGAAACAGGATCAGGTAACATGTCAAGTAGAGGTGTATCAAGTCATGACAGGTAGTGCATAGGTATCAAACGAATGCTCATAATAAAACTGTAGCAAGTACGGATGTACGATAAAAGTACGTATGCACAGTAAAATACGGATGCACAAATATCTATCAGGGATTTCATCTGCAACTCCATGACTACGCATGATGCATATTATCAAGCATGGGATGATAATATAACAGTAATATGAAATAATGTGATCTGGCATGCAACTAGATATATAATAAATGATATGGATGCGTACGGATATCGGAAAACGATAAAACCGTAACATAGATGCACAATACCATAAATATGCAATATTTTTATTAATATAGATGCAAGTATAATAATATTGCATGTATCAAGCTAACTTGCACGCAACTAGATATGTAATTAATAATATGGATGCATACGGATATCCGAAAATAGTAAAACAATAATATGGATGTACAATGCATTCAACATGTGATATTTTTATTCATATGGATGCAAAATATGTATCATAGCATGTAGCAAGATAAACTTGCCTGAACGGATCTCACGACGGGGTGCGTACGCCACGTCCGACGTCGGGTTAACGTCGCAATGCACACACGGCGTACAAAACTGAACTAATCAAAGTAAGAACACGACCACGCTGGCTGGGAACGTCTACTGAGTCATCTGGATCGTCAGCGACGAGCACGGCTCCGGTGGTGATCACCGGAATCAAGAACCAAGAAAAGAGAAGAAGAAGAAGTAGAAGAAGTAAGAAGAAGAGGCTGTGTATTAAATAAAGAAAGAAAAAATAAATAAAATATATATAAATATATATGCAGAGTCATTAGAGAGAGAGAGAGAGCAGGTGAGAGTTGTAAGGATAGAATATTTTAAAAATATTTAAATATATATATATATATATATATTTGTTAGAAAGCGTGTATTTAAAACAGTTTAATTATATAAAGAATTTTATAATATATATTTTAAGATTTCAGGCTAATACAAATATACTCTAAAATATGTCCGGGTTAGATCTAAAATTACGGTTTGAAAATACGGTTAATATACGTGTCAACCAAATATAAAATATGATATCCGGGTAACGAAAATGCATACCCCTAAAAACGGATACATGCAGCGTGCACGTAGCTATCCAAACAGGTCCATTTCACTGAACAGGACGAGAACATGATGTACGGATGTGAAGGGATTGCACAGCACCTCAACTAGGGTTTACTAGTAACACACTTGCTACAACAAAAATTTAAAGTGCTAAGTAATCACAACCTTGGATCAAAATAGATGTTTAGGGTAACAAAAAACTATCTCACATATAAACCAAGAGTCTAACACTAAGTGAAAAGTAAATACAACCTTTGTAGACCTCCTTGCTAGACTCCTTGGTTCAACTTGAGTTTGCAACGGCTTGCTTGAGATCTTCCAAGTCAACGATGATTCACCTGGGGCTCCTTTTCTCAAGCTCCAAGCTCCTCTTGATCTTTGAAAAAGATGAGGCAAACACTCTAATCTAGTGAGCAATACTAAGCTAGAATGATGATATGGGTTTGGATCTCGCATAAAAACATTTTCTTTTTGTCAATTTCACTCACTTATGAAGAGGTAGTGAGTTTTGAAGAAGAAGGAGGAGGAGGATGAGAATGCTAGAATTCTCTTTTCCTTTTTGATAAAGATAATGATAGATAAAATGAGAAGAGATAATATATATTATAGTCTTCTCACTTATAACCATGGTAAACAAATATCTAGATATTTTAGCCATTGAGTTAAAACCCAAATGAAAGATTAGATCATGGTTAAAAGTTAGGTGAGGTCAATAGTCAACAAGAAGAGTGTAGAAACTCTTAACCATGAATTAATCCCATTTGATTTTTCTCAATAAATAAAATATATGTATATTTGATTCCATATGAGTCTTGCATTCCCATCTCCACTACATCAACAACCATGACAAGTATGTATGCATGTATGTGTGCATACACATCAACATGTGCACATACACTCATTCATGAATGCATGCAAATAGAAAAGGTTTTAAATGAAAAATCTAATGGTCATTATTAAATCAACACTTGATTTAATAACCTGGTCATATCACATACGACCCGACCAATAGAAAACGCCAGATTAGAGTGCAGTATCATATACATGCATTTAATCAAGCACCTGCGCATATCCCCATATGCACCCCACATCGTTTCGCCTGAACTAGGTAACCCCATTGTGGGACTCTAATGTAAGTCTACGGTAGCGCCCCGGCCGTCTGTACGAGGCCAAAATGCGGAAAATAAAACTTTTTCAAACTAGAAACCGGCGCTACCGCGGGCTATAAAACCCTGATCGGACCATTAACCTACTACTAGCTAACTGGAGAAAGGGTAGAGAGCTATACCGAGCGATCCGTGTCCTTCGGTCTTCGGCAGCCATCCCGATCTCCCCGCGGCATCACATCACCGGTCTCGATCTCCTCGTCGGAAAGGGCACCACATCACCGAGTCTTTTTATGGGCTCCCACCTCTGAACCGAGACAACTCGGACACGAAGTTGGCTGGCCGACGTGTCCAAGATTGCTGTAGACTGAGTGTAGAACGGTATGTCTCTAGGGGTTAATGAAGTTGCCATCTAGATGTGGAGGAAAAATCTATGGAGATGAGCTTTGGAATTTTCGATGCAAGCAAATGAGAACGAATAATTTCCTACACCCAAAAATCATCAACTTCCAAAATTGTGGCCGGCCAAATATGAGAGGAAGGAAGTAATGAAGGGAGGTGAGTGTAGGAAAAAGAAAATGGTGACCATAAGCCATAAAGCAAGCCTCACATCATAATCCTAATCAATCTAATCTCCATTTAATGCAAACCTTGAAACCATACAAGTCTAGAACCCTCATGAAGCTTCATGAGCAAGTGGAGAAAAAGCCACCACAAAAAAAAACTCTCCAATTTGCTAATTTGCACATTTTCAAATAAGCCCCTCCCATTAAAGGAATTTCAACCAAGAAGGAACAAAGGAAAAATGGCCGAAACGGAATGCAAACTGGCAATTTCAAAAAAAAGAAGCGATCCCGTAATAAATTACAGGAAAACCCCGCAACTGTATATATATACCCGCATTTGTATTCCGTCCGAATACAAATGCAATGAGACAAAATCTACACTGTATGATACTAGGATCCAGCTTAAACCAAAGCCCGCTAGTATTATCCGTCCGATCATAATCCGTGCAATACCGCACGTATATGAGCGAACCCTGCCATATATCCATACGGCCTCTACAGCGTTTCGCCCGAAACTTGAGAAACTGTCTGTGGGGGACTCTAAAGACTCGTCAATATTTTGGTTGTGGATTTAACCACTAGCACATCAGAGGTATTAGCCATACGTAACGGGCTACCAGGTATTGACCAAAAGGGACGTCGATGAGCGAACTCATCCTGACACACTACCGAACCTGTCAGTGACAATATCCGTACAGTCCGGTCCGTTCATCTATGAGCATCGCATGGCGGGCCTAGGGGGTTCGTAAAAGTCAGATCCCCAAAAGCGGTACAAGTCGTGTCGGAGTGTAGCCCAAAACACCCTGAGATACTACTGGAATAACTACCAGTAAATACTGGAATACCTACCAGTAAATCTCCTGCCTTGGCCAAGGACTTCGTGTAATGGCTCTCCTAGACACAGCGCGACCTCACCCCCAATACCGGGAGAGACGAACCCCTGCCGATCCGCTCACTGCCTCCATGTGGCTCGGGACTGTACCCAACTAAAACCTGTTTGCACGACTCCTTTGAACCGTGGTAGGGTAGTAATCAAAGCACAGTGGGAACTCACACGAGACAAATGACGATCTCAGGTCGATGAACTAACCTGTACATATGTCACCAGGGAACTGCTATCTGACGCTAGGTATAATACCAACTAGCAGGTTCCCGACGAGTCCTGTCCGGTGTACTCATAACCCAATGAGCATCTGTATACATCTTAGGTGATCCAACTGACACCAATGGCTTGTGAGACCGGCCACTGCCCCTCGTCGGGGTCTCGACTGTATACACTAGTTTACTAATGGAGTATCGATACCCAGTCTCGAAACTCCCATGACCGGGAACCACTTTAAGGATGTGCTTATAGACCCCAGCTCCCACGTTTATGATCGCCATCATACTGCTGGTCGTCAAGCAAGAATCCTAAGGGCCCTATCAACGTGTAATAGTGACCTGTAAGGTCACCTGAAGCAGTCACGATGATAAAGATAAACCAGATAGCATACTATCATCTTGAGTAAGACTGTCCTACCGGCATAGGTCCTCCCTCAATCATTGCAATCACGTGCCTGTGATCCAATAATTGAATTTAAGGGCACTATATCCAACAATCTCCCACTTGCACTCAAGGCTAATTATTATGATGTCGCATACTCACAGCCCGTATGATACCGAACACCCAACTCCTCTACTAATCAGTCTCACAAAGCCGGTTTGTGAAACTATTGCGTTCGAGGAATAGCCTCGGTGAGTAGATCCGCCTTGATGTTTCTTTCTATATCTCTCTTTATCTCAAGTTCGCGGAGAAAGCCATCTCCCGAAATGAGCAATACATGTCTTAGAATATGTCTGGATATCTGATGGGACCTAGTTCATAAATGAAATCCAAATCCAAACTTCTTAGACTGTATCGTCAACTGAAACCAATCAGTATCATGCGCCATACCTCCCTCAGTATCCGCTTGGACCACCTGTCCAAAATACTGCCCCTCGTCAGAGGGAAAACTACAACTCTGACAGTCACTCTGTCATCCAGGTCACCTTGGAAGCCTGGAATGATAACTGTCTCCTAAAAGAGGATGCCGTTATCATATCCCCATAACATCCACTTATGTTCTAAAACTGCTTCCGAATGTTTCTCCAGAATTGGATCAATATCAACTTACTGCATCTCGTGATTGACTCAACTGCCTATGTAAGTGATCTGCCAATCATGCACATCTCTCTCCCCTTTAGTCTGTAAAACACCTTTAGAGAGGGTGACTCCATCACCTGCAAGTACACTACCATGCCTAGAGTCGTCCATTCTAAATACCTTTAGAATGCTGTCTAAGTACCCTGATTGGAAAACTACCCAAATCTAGATCTAAAACCATAGATCTAGTAACCAGAATATCTGATATAATATCCAAGTCCTATGTGGAGAAACCACTGTGTGACAACCAAAATATAACCAATCGTAGTATAGGAATATCATTTCCTACTTTATGTATGTCATCCAAGTACCAGGACATCACACCCTACTACCTTCTTAACAGATCCATCCCTTATTCTGATAAAGTCAAAACTATGACTGTCACATCAGAAATAGATGATCTATCTCCGCTACATCTGCTTTAGTCCATAGATAGACAGAAGCTACCTGTCCACTATGCTTTCGCTGCTCCCACTGACTATAACAACCCTCTGGCAGAGTTATATACACGTGCAGTTCTAAAGCTAGTTCAGAACGACGCTATACCCATCCTCCTGCCGGGTCTCACAGTCTGGAACAACAGCATCGGCAAGTCTGGGTAAACAAGAACCTCCCTGTCACCATCTTTGAGCATACTGAAATACCTCTCGAGTGCCTGAGGTTACCCACCATATCTGCGGAGTGGCCAATGGAATGTCAAACCAGATTGAATCTTTATGTTCTTATCAAATTTTCAGTAATCGTTTGCGGTTCTGGAATCACTTCGAGTTCTTCCATACTCCCACTACTGTTTTCTGAAAAAAATCCATTTTACTAAAACTGTGGCGAGTCAAGAACAATACCACTTGATCTTCCTAATGGTAGAAAGTCAACCCTCGTCATAGCCCGGGTCAACCCACAAACAGCCATTACAGAAACGTGCCTTGAGTTATCCAGAGTCTGGTTTTAAGCATAAGCCGGACAACTCCCCGTACCTTAACATCGTTAAGATATGAACCGTTCTATATCCAATATAGAAACAGAGGCACTGATTTAATTGGAACCAGATTCAAATCATGCAGCTGTCTCTAGTGCATGTCAACTAAATGGAAGGAGGCCGATCAGCGTTACTCAACTTAGGAATGCATCCAGATATGAGTAACCTGAAAGAGAAACAAGTTTCTCAAAACCATTACTATTAACTAAATACCATACACAAGTATCTACATCTTCGATCACCTTGAAGAATCCTGATACTTGAAACACTTAGTTCTCTACTTTATTCTTATACCTATAACTTCTCAAAACTTAGACCTTGCATTTCTATGAAACACATGTCTAAGAACTAGAGAAGTCACAAGTAAACAAAATATAGTACGAGTACCAACCCCTCTATCCTAATGGACACTGGACAACATACAATACTCTGTATAAGTCCCCTGAGTCTAATAACTCAATCCCTGTGTGTCGTAGGTTGAAAACTGTACTTATGGTTAAGAAGAATTACACTGTTGTTTAATTCTCCTTACCTAACCATCTACTGATATAGGTAAATGTCACAGACATAATTTCAAAAAGTTATATCTCACTTTATAAAAATAAACGAACAGATATATCAATTTGAAATTGGTGCATTACGACGGATATTCAAAACCAAATATTTTCCGTCCGGCAAACAACCCAGGCGATTTCCTCAAATATCACCAATTACAACGAATCCCGATATAATGAGGATGATCACCCAATTCCCAATAATTTATTCCCACTCATCATCTGTAAAACCATACAGATGTGAGAATCAAATCTGGTAAATACATACCCTGGAGCAAGGGCTAATTGGGAAATCAGTTTTCTTTTAACAATACACAGTGAGACTGAAACATGTAGATGTTTCGAAGGGGTATCCGGGTATTCCAAGTAATGCCTCTTCCATTATCAGATTCATAACTGTAACCGTATATTTCTTTGCCATCTCTCCAAATCCCTTTATATATCTTTAGTCATTGCCTTCTGTACACCCCTTTAGGCCAAATGGTTTTCTTCCTTCCCTACCGTTCGGCACCAGCCTATGATTTGGAAGAAGACTATCCAATAAGCATAATGGGTGTACTGTCCTAATCCTAGGAGCACTCGCAACCCGAGAGAAGGTAAAGATAAAAAACAACTGAATAAACCTTATTCCTATTTCTCCTGGACCAGAATCCATCCCCGAACTGGAACAAGTCCTTTCGAGTTCGTATATAACTATACGATGGAGTATCCAAATAACTGTGGATCTTCGTAGTGATACGGAGTGTCCTGGAGAAATACAAAGATGAAGTAGGAGTGGTAATGAAATACTTGGTTTGGTCGTGAATAGCAGTCGTAATTTACTTTGCCCTCTTTCTAATCCCTTTATTTGTCTTTACTTAATACCTTCTGTACACCATCGTTAGGCTAATTGGTTTTCTTCATTCCCTACCGTTCGGCACCTGCCTATGGTTTGGAAGAAGACTATCCAATTAGCATAATAGGTGTACCGTCCTAATCCAAGGAGCACTCGCAACCTGAGAGAAGGTAAAAGGAAAAGACAACTGAATAGTCCTATTCGTTTTCTCCAGAAGTGGAAACCATCCTCGGATAAATTCCTTCGAGTTCGTATATAACCATACGATGGTTTTATCCAATGGAAGTGGACGTTCGTAATAATACGGGGTGTTCTGGAGAAAAGGGTAAAAGTAGGAGTGGTAATGAGGTATGCAACTCTGACAATCCAAAAGCCAGTGTTTTAAGAAGGTTCGGTTAACTTGGTCACTGAGTCATAGTCAAGGGTCGGGTCATGGTCGCTGCTAGAGAGAGAGAAAAGAAACACTCAGCGTGCATTCTAATCTAGATCAGAATGGTTATCACTTTATCTAATCAGGAAACCTCCCACCGTAACCTCAAATTCTCCTCCAAACCTGAAAGAAGAATTAGTCGGGATCACCCGAGGAGTAAACCAACTCATCAGTGGGAATCGGGATCCAACTATCATCGCATGATAATGTGATGGAATCCACTCATATTATCACACTCCGGAAGGTATGCGCATATCTGGCAAGTTTCAGTTTCTTTAGAAACTCCCGATATAATTTTTACCCCATGCTCTTATGACCTTGACTAAGGCCAACAAATCATAAGTCACATGTCAAGTTCTACCCGTCATTGTCCAGGTTAATTTGAACCCACCCGTACAAGCCCTTGACTAGGGCCAACAAGGCTGTACGACTGTCCCAAACCAACGCATCTATCTATACTGCAGAAAAGTAACAAATAGCTACCATACACTATGCCTTGACTAAGGCCAACAAACATAGCATGAATACTAAGTGCTACCCGTCTGAAATGACGGAGGGCTACGAATGGTTTTTGGCGAAAAACCTTTAACGTAATGAACTTGATATCGTTGAAGGAACCGGATAGCTTTTTATAAAAATATAGTGGCGAAAACCCTTTGCTAAAGAGGTCACTCCCGGTGAAGGGATCTCGGCTCTTTCCCCGTAGAATGAGGTGCAGGATATTCCAACTGAATACCACGATGCAAAGCAAAAAGTAATCGACTATAGTGAAGTTATTGTCCTGACGCAAACTTCTGTCCAAGGGGTCACTCCCGGTGAAGGGATCTCGGCCCTTGCCTCGTCGACTGAGGTGCTGGATATTCATAACCGAATACCACTGTGCAAAACAAAAGAGAACGTTCTTACAATAACAGCTTTTTGAAAAATGTTCCAACAACATCAGAATAGGTTTGTTTAGCTTGCATTGATCCGAATCAACGCAGTCCCATCAATTGATCACACCAATAAAGAACAAAAATACGATGTACGTATATGCCATCCGCATTCACCACTAGGTCTCGTCATCACCCGTTAGGTTACTTAACTAACGACAGAGCGGGGATTGGACTAACACGGATGCAAAACATATACAACATCTACTAATACATATCAATATATAATAATCGCTCAAGGCGTGATAAAATGCAACATCACATAAATGTAATAAGTATCACAGAACAATACAGATATCTGGGATCCCCGGGTTTCATAGAGCCGCTACTGAAACCCGACGTTCCCCTGGTCGTGTGGATAGCCTGTGCAATGAAATTCTAGACCCCTACGGGCACGGCGAGTTACCCGCCAAAACCTGAAACGAGGCAGCCCCCTTCAACAACGTGAATGGACCACCCAGCACTTCACGGAATCTGGTAACTTGAGCACCCCTTCTTGGGTCAACCTGTACCCCCTACGAGTGCGGCGAATAGCCCGCCAATTCTAGAGTAAAGCCCCCTCCATCTCAAAACCATGAGATGTGGGCTCGTTGCTTTCTAGAACCCGGCTATCCGTGCACCCCACCGCAGATTAATCCTAGTACAGAAAGTAAAAAAATATATACAACGGGTACATCGACCTCAGCCCGGTCGTGCCCCAAAAGAATAATATACAAACAGGCAGTGACGGCAGTCCACATGTCGGACGCTCGCCCCGCAATATCAAATATACATATACAACCAAACTGTACTACCATTGCATCCAGACTATCCACCATGACAAATCTGCAACATCACAGCACAACACAGAACATCAACGTGAATGTCACGTTTGTAAATCCGTCTCAAAGGGCTATAGCAATTAGACAGGATTTACCGATCAAATGACATTCACGGTCGCAGATATAATGTAAATACTGTGAACTAATATGTTTAAAATTTTCGATCGACAAAAATTCCAGAAGTGGGCCCCAAGTACAACTGCAGCACTCAAAATAATCTGGGCCCAAACAGAATATACCAAAAACCCCAATTCCAACACAGAGACCTACTAAAGAAATTTGGTATAATGAAAAGATATAATGGCGGCGGAACCGTGGCCAAAATGGGGTTTAGGCCGCGGTTCCGCGGCTATCCTGAGGAATTACACTACCAAATTTCTGCAGTGCCCATAAAAAATCCTGCCTGATTTTTTGCAGCACACCAAATAATTTTTTGACCACAGAAAAATTTCGACAGAAACTGTGATTTGAAAATGCGGTTTTTAGAAAATTCGTTCGATCGAACTTGTAAACACGTTAGAGCAAGCTAATATAAGTTAATGGCATGGCTCTGATACCATGTAAGTCTACGGTAGCGCCCCGGCCGTTTGTACGAGGCCAAAATGCGGAAAACAAAACTTTTTCAAACTAGAAACCGGCGCTACCACGGGCTATAAAACCCGGATCAGACCATTAACCTACTACTAGCTAACTGGAGAAAGGGTAGAGAGCTATACCGAGCGATCCGTGTCCTTCGGTCTTCGGCCACCATCCCGATCTCCCCGCGGCATCTCCGGTCTCGATCTCCTCGCCGGAAAGAGCACCACATCACCGAGTCTTTTTTTGGGTTCCCACCTCTGAACCGAGGCAACTCGGACACGAAGTTGGCTGACCGACGTGTCCAAGATTGCTGTAGACTGAGTATAGAACGGTATGTCTCTAGGGGTTAATGAAGTTGCCATTTAGATGTGGAGGAAAAATCTATGGAGATGAGCTTTGGAATTTTTGATGCAAGCAAATGAGAATGAATAATTTCCCATACCCAAAAATCATCAACTTCCAAAATTGTGGCCGGCCAAATATGAGAGGAGGGAAGCAATGAAGGGAGGTGAGTGTAGGAAAAAGAAAATGGTGACCATAAGCCATAAAGCAAGCCTCACATCATAATCCTAATCAATCTAATCTCCATTTAATGCAAACCTTGAAACCATGCAAGTCTAGAACCCTCATGAAGCTTCATGAGCAAGTGGAGAAAAAGCCACCACAAAAATAACCCTCCAATTTGCTAATTTGCACATTTGCAAATAAGCCCCTCCCATCAAAGGAATTTCAGCCAAGAAGGAACAAAGGAAAAATGGCCGAAACGGAATGCAAACTGGCAACTTCAAAAAAAAGAAGCAATCCCGTAATAAATTACAGAAAAACCCCGCGACTGTATATACATACCCGCATTTGTATTCCGTCCGAATACAAATACAATGAGACAAAATCTACACTGTATGATACTAAGATCCGGCTTAAACCAAAGTCCGCTAGTACTATCCGTCCGATCATGATCCGTGCAATACCGCACGTATATGATCGAACCCTGCCATATATCCATACGGCCTCTACAGCGTTTCGCCCGAAACTTGAGAAACTGTCTGTGGGGGATATTTACCCCAATCAGAGCAAAACTCTGTTCAAATTCCAAGACGGGAAACGAAGCAACGCTTCTTTTTCCCCAATAAGAGCAAAGCTCTATATTGAAAATTAAAATTAAAATAAATGAAGCAACGCTTCAGATCCCCTGCGCTGTGCATAGAGCGCCACGTATCAAAATCAGACACACCAGCGCAGAGAGCGCAGCGCCCAAGGTAGCGTACTCCATCAGAGAAAACTAAAAAAAAAAACTTCAGTTGCGCAAGCGCACTTGCGCTGCGCTGTGCGCTGCGCGACACATGTCAGCGCAGCCGCACTGTGCGCTGAGCGACACGTGTCAGCGCAGATGCGTAAAAAAAAACTTCAGCTGCGCTGCGCGACACGTGTCAGCGCAGATGCGCAAAAAAAAACTTCAGTTGCGCAAGCGCACTTGCGCAGCCGCGCTGTGCGCTGCGCGACACGTGTCAGCGCAGATGCGCAAAAAAAAACCTCTGATGCGCAAGCGCAGCTGCGCTGCGCGACACGTGTCACGCTCTAGAGCATTTGCGCAAAACAGAATTAAAATTCTGAGAAATTTTTTCTGTTCTTGTTAAAACAAGAAGATTTTCTTCTGTAAAACAGAGACTTTCGGATCAAAGATCCAACGGTGGGGAAAATTCCCCAAATCACTCAGAGAAAGATCTTTTTAACAAATTTAACTAATTTATGAGCACTATAAAAAGAACCCCAGACCTCAATTCAAAAAAAAACAAAAACATCTTGCTAAAAAAAAGGGAAGAGAACTCTTGGGAACTCCTCAAGAACATAAAAAAAAGGTAAAAACCTTCAAAAGAAGAGAAAATTCTCTTATGAACAGATCATTGATCTAAGAACAAGATCATTGATCTTCAATAAATAAATAAATAAATAAAAATAAAAAAATAATAGTGCCTTGCACTTGTTATGAACCTTCGGTTCTCTGAAACAAGGAAAAACTTGTTTTTCTTTGATCCAAATTTAGATCAAGGGATCAAAAAGTGCTTTGCACTTCTGTTCTTGAATCTAAAAGATTCTTAATCCTTTGCACAATTGCAGTGCATTACTTAAAGGGCCAGGCCCAAGTCAAAAAGACCTAATAGGCCTAAATAAATTGCAAAGCAATAAAAGGGCAGAGCCCCATTTAAATTGATACTCTGTTTGAGCAGAGCCCAAAATAAATGAACAGCCCTGGCACAGGTCTAACGGACCAACAAGTAAAAGTGTTGAATATTTTCAATTGGACTTAGCCCAATCGTGGCCATAAGTCCTTAAATTAAATTGACTGAGCAAAATGGCTCTCCTAAATCAATCTACATCCGGTTTGAGGGTACATCTCCGAACTCCTCTGACACTTCTCGTTGTAATTCTTCAACGACGTCAGAGAGGCGACGGGTCCCAACGACCACACATGAATATGGACTGCGGGGTCCTTAAACTCGTGGACCGAAACGTCCTTAAACTAATAATGGACCACCACGTCCCTAAACTGGAATATGGACCACCACGTCCCTAAACTGGAGCAATAAAGCCTCCAAATGCCCTTTTGCCGGATCTAAATGATCCTGTTTAAGTTGATCTTAGCCCCCAAACACAGCTAACGTATCCTTAAACATTCAAACGGGCTATAAAACTCCAAATCAACCTTGGTTCAAGGTTACATCTCTGAACTCCTCTGACATCTGCCGTTGTAATCCTTCAACGACGTTAGAGAGGTGACGAGTCCCGATGGCCAGATATTAAATGGATTATCACGTTAAGTTGATCTTAGTCTCAAACAGGACTATCGTATCCTTAACGAACGTTTAAGTTGATCTTAGCCGCAAAGCGACTAATGCATCCTTAAACTAAAAACACCAAACTCAAATCTAAGTAAATACGGATTTGGACTAGTCCACGTCCTACGGGCGACGGCATTACTCAGTCTCCGTATACAATCCACGGGCAACTACAAACAAAACAAACACATACGACACGAAGTGAAATTCTGGGGAAGGAGAAAGTTGTTACCGCGATGCGGTAGCGTAATTAACTGCAGGGGCTTGCGCCTGCAGGGAAGAGCGTCCCCACAATCAAAAACCCCTCAAGCGAGGGGGAATCTGACGAAGTCTGCTACATCGGCCGCATCCGTCTAAACCTCCGATACACGGTGTCATAAATCAACTTGGCATCTTCGGAGAGGTGGACGGATAAAACCAAATAGCATCTGCCCCGAATCTCAGCGTCAGGACATCGCGGTCCTGTGCGCCGCCTTTCGGAGGGGAACAGATTCTGGCACGCCCGGTGGGACCTTTTCCACTTTCCACTCCACACTTCGTGTGTCGTGTTCGCGAACGAATCGCGGTTTACTGTGGTTGCCTGTGGATTCGAGGTACTAAGATTTGGTGTCTTGCTCCGTGCAGAAAACAGAAGATCAATGGTTTCAAACTGCACTGCCTACAACTGCAATTCTCACTCGGTCCTTGCTGGAGGAGTGACTTATGGGTCCCAAGCGGCCTCCCTTTTCAAAATGCCGGTGGAGCAGGTGGCTCAAACCACCACTGGACTATTTTTTGGGACCATGCTCCCACCAATGAGCTTCAACGCCCCAATGACATTGCAAGAAGCTCCAAAGAAGTCGGTCTTCGATCGACTTACCACTGCCGCGACCCCTTTCAACAGGTCGCCCAACTCCACTGCTTCAGGTTTTAATGGATTAGGCCAGAACTCCATCGGGCCCATGAAGAAGCCTGCCATACCAGAAGACGTTATCCCGAAGCGGATAGCTATCCCATCTCCCGTTCTTGGCGAAGTCACCAAGGTTGCTTCCCATGCTCGGAAGTCCGCTTCTGACAGGTTGGCCGTCCCCGTTCAACGGACGTCGATCTTTAAAAGGCTGGTACCAGTATATTCTGACCAACACGGGGGGCATGAAGAGGTCAACCCTATAGCTGAAACAACTCCATTAGCACGACATGCTCGACGTCGCCATTGGCGACGAGTAAAGAAGGCTGGGGGCAACTCCCCCTCTGGGATAACTCCGCCGGCTCCAACGGTGGGGACCGATGCTGCTGTTCCAACCGGGAACAGCTTTGAATTGCTGAATACGGTGCGCAGAAACTCTCCTACTGCGGTGCTGAAGCGAACTCCTTCACCTATGGAGAATACTCCAGAGAAGAAGCTAGAACAGCCCCCTCAACGGCTGTCCTCTAAAATTTACAGAGTCTGGCGACAGGTCCAGGAGTCAGTGATTGATGAAAACTATCTCCGCTAACGGAAAAAAATGAAGGTTCGGCAAGAGAAAGATTACTCCGTCAAGCCCCAAAAACCAATAGTTACCCGGGTGCCCATTACAACGGCCCCCTTAACTCCAATCACTCAGAAGAAAAGGAGGCCGCAAAAAGCCCCTGTGAACATGACGAAGCATAAAAGCGCTGAGCACAAACGCCTCAAATCTAGGGGCATGGTGGTGCACACTGTTTATATGGCTTCTGAAAAGGAGGAAAGCCGCACTTCTATGGGCCACCGACCGCTCACCCGATCCGTGACGAAAGCCCAGGAGAAACAACAAAAGCTTCAGGAAATGATGACTACAATGGCTGCACTCACTGAGCCAAAAGAAAGCTCTGAAACGTCTTCGGATGAGCGTCAAGAACAAGAAACCGACACTGACTTTTTACGCAGAGTCCTCGAAAAGAGGGAAAAAGAAGCTGCAGAGCAAGCGGCTAACATAAAACAGATGGCGCTTCTCTTCCAAGACATGGTGGGAATGATGTTACAGCCGGACCCTCCAGCTGAAGACCCACCGATCATTATTGAAGACGATAAAGAGGAGACATCTAACCCTCCTCCGGCTCATTCAACAGCCAAGGAGGAAACTATTTCCAAAGCTGCACTAGATGACTATATAGCTCAGCAAATACGAGCTCATCAGGCGAGTGAAGCGGCCAGCCAAGTCGTCAAAACTGGGCGACCATACCCGAGCTGGTATGACCAAATCAGTTACCCGCAGGGATAGACGATCCCTAAGTTCCATGTATACAAGGGGACGGGAAATCCGCATCAACACATCGCTCAATTCAGAGCCTTATGTGGCAACACTGGCGGCGATGATAAACTCTTGCTCCGCCAATTCGTCGGCAGCTTATCGGAGACGGCGTTCGAGTGGTACTCTAAACTCCCAAATGACTCTGTCAAGACATTCGCAGAGATGGAGTTGCTATTCACCCAGCGTTTTGCAAGCGCTAGCGAACGCACCCCAATCACGGCATTGATCATTGCCAGGGTGAAGCCTGCAGAAACTTGGGTCCAGTATGCGATACGGTGGCGTAATCTATGGTCAAAGTGCGAGCAGCGCATCGAAGAAGCTCCTGCCGTGGGCATGTTTGTGGGTATTCTCGACCCTCAAGCGACCATCTCCCAATTCATGATGTTTTTTAAGCCGACCACCTTCCAGGCCTTGATTGACAAGCTGGCCCAAATGGACCAGGTGGGCCATGAACCATCTCCTTCAAAGACAGAGCCTTGGAATGAAAAGGGCAAAGGGAAAGCAACCTTTGTTACCAATACTCAACAACGGTCGAGCAACTTAAAGCCGGTTGTCCGTCAAAACAATATGCGTCCACGCCCATCCCTCGAGGAGAGACTGGGATGTCCTTACTTGTTTCCTCAGGATAAAACGAGAAAACTGTTCGAGCTGGCAGTGCACAACAGACTCATCAATCTACCGAGTCCAAAACGTCCGTTGCAACCAGGCGATGTCAACGATCCCAATTATTGCTCTTACCACCAAACGGTAAGTCACCCGATTGAGGATTGTTTCGTCTTTAAGGGATGGATCGAGGATCAGTACCTACAAGGCAAGTTTGCGCTGTCGGAAAACTGGAAGGTAAACCCACCACAGCCGCACTCTCCAGAGAAGATGGACACGCCGGGGGCAGTTTGTTCTTTAGTCAAGGATGAAAACGATGGAGAAAACTCATCAGATGAATCCGAAGACTACGTAGCGACTTGTCATGTGATTTCTCATTCACTGACAGATAATAAAGAAGCTTATTGCGCCGAGAAACCAATGGCGAACCCCGAACCGGAAATTCTACAGCCATCAGACGAGCTGATCGATGTCTTCCTAAATGAAATTCGTCTGAAAGCAAAAGCCAATCAAGAGCGTGAAATGGCCATACTGGAAAAAGCCAAAGCATTCCCGTCAAATCAAAAGCCATCCACTGCGGATAAAAACAAATTCAAGACGAGGAAAAGGTTCGCCAAAGCTTTATCAGTAGGAATGAAGCTACCGCCCTTTGAAAAAAATACTCTCGCTGAGGTAGAGATGCACCCTAACTTCTGCTTATATCATCAGAAGATCATACATCCTACCGAAGACTGCGAATCTTTTAACTGTTTGTGGCAAGGGTATGTCGCTCAAGAGCAACACTTCGACAGGACAAAATGTGAAGCTTGTAGATGTCGAAAAAATGCGATAGATGATCGCAAAAGAGCCGCCGACGATTGTCATACGGCCGACTCTAAGGTATCGCAAATTATCACCTTTGGAAGCGACTCTGACGAAGAAGCTACCCCCAACCCTTCCCTCAGGGAATCTATTTCAAAAATGAAGGAATTGAGGAGCTGCGAGAACGTTCAGCCATGCAATCGCACGCTACTCGGAAAAAATCCCGGCCCCGCAAACAACGGAGCGAACAAAAAGGATAAAGGAAAAGGAAAAACGGCCTTCGTCGCCAGCGCTCAACAACAATTAAGTGACCATAGACCGGTTGCTCGCCAAAGCAACAAGCGGCAACCCCTCCAGGAAAAGTTGAAACGTCCTTACTCGTTTCCGCAAGATAAAACAAGGGGACTGTTCGAGCTGGCAGTGTGCGACAGACTCATCAATCTGCCGAGTCCAAAACGTCCGTTGCGGCTAGGCGATGTTAATAATCCTAATTATTTCCCTTACCATCAAACGGTAGGTCATCTGATCGAGGATTGCTATGTCTTCAAGAACTGGGTTGAAGACCAATACCAACAAGGCAAGTTCGCGCTGTCCAAAAATTGGAAGGTGAACCCGCCACAACCGCATGCTCCGAGAAAGATGGATACGCCGGGGGCATCATGGTCAGTCATAGAGAAAGACCCATAGACCGAAAAGTCAATAAACTAGATATTCGCCTCAAATACGGCGACGGCGGACCGAGATGTCCTTAAACTAATGATGGACCGCAATGTCCTAAAACTTGCAAATGACCGAAATGTCTTTAAACTACTACCGCAGCATCCTTAGGCTGACGAGATAAAAAAAATATATAAAATATATATATAAAGAATAAAAGAAAAGAAAAAGTAAAAAATGGTATGTCCATAAGCAAAACGGGCACGGATGAAAACCCGAAAGGGCTCCGTAAGTAAAAACAGCAGGACTACCGGCGAGTGTTCGTGAAAACCCGAAAGGGCGCGACCTCTAAAATAAAAAAAAATAAAAAAAAAGAGACGGTATGTCCATAAGCAAAACGGGCACGGATGAAAACCCGAAAGGGCTCCGTGAGTAAAAACAACAGGACTACCGGCAAGTGTTCGTGAAAACCCGAAAGGGCGCGACCTCGTAAACACAAAAAAAAGACGGTATGTCCATAAGTGAAACGGGCACGGATGAAAACCCGAAAGGGCTCCGTGAGTAAAAACAGCAGGGCTACCGGCGAGTGTTCATGAAAACCCGAAAGGGCACAACCCCGTTAAAAGACACTTATAAGCTCCCCTCGACCTTGTAAGGAGAAACCACCCGCGTGAGATCCTTACGACTCACAAAGGGAGCAGCACACTTAGGGATCCCCACGATTCCTAAGGAGAAAATACACTTGCGAGATCCTCACGACTCGTAAGGAGAACTCTCTTATGGGACCCTCACGGCTCATAAGATTTGAAAGTCTTAAGTTACAGAGACCTAAACCTGTGCTTAAGCAACCCCCACAACTTTCGTTATGGCCCTACAAGCGGCTCGATACTGACCCTTGTATACAATCCACGGGCGCGAATAAACATTCCCTAACCAAGTCCCATCCGTGACTGGGGATATGTCCATACGGTGAACGACCCTTGCAACTCCTCTCGACTTATAAGGAGAAAACCCTTTTGTAAGATCCTTACGACTTACATGGGAACATACACTTAGGAATCCTCATGATCCCTAAGGAGAAAACACACCTACGAGATCCTCACGACTTGTAGGGAGAAATACCTTTGTGAGACCCTTACGGCTCATGAAGTCAAAAGCCTTAGTCGACAGAATCCTAACCCTGTTTACTAAGCCACCCTTTGTTCGATATCGACAAAGGCAAATGATGATTTGCTCCTGGCAATATCCCAGTTGTAGCGATGCTGATGCCTAAAACGGTATCAAATTCCAAGTCCCTTCATGGAAAATGATGATTCGCTCCTGGCAATATTCCAGTTGTAGCGATGCTGATACTGAAATTGGTGTCAGATTCCAAGTTCCACACTCGCGATAAAAAATCAGCGAGCCACACATGCATACGAAATAGCCGAAATGATGGGGCAACTTGCAATAAAAAGCAGCAAGTAAAAATGTGTGCATGCAAAATAGCCGAAATGATTGGACAACTCGCAATAAAAAGCAGCGGGTAAAAATAAAATAAATAGCCGAAATGATTGGGCACCGCGAAAAATAGCCGAAATGATTGGGCAATCGCGACCTTCGCGATATAAAAGCTGAAATGATAGAGCATCGCGGAAATAAAAAAAAATGAATGAATGAAACTTTGGCCCTACTGGCGATAGTACAGCAATCTCTGTATACGATCCAGGGGCACAAACAAAGAAGGAGGCACCCTTTCCTTCCCAATGCTCCATCAGAAAACGGAGCCAAATCTTAACGGCAATATCTACGGCCTAACAATCAAACAAATGGAGCCACGGCAAGATCCCAGCTCCACCCCGACGTTCGTTTCGATACAGCAGACGAATTGTCACCCCAGCGTTCTTCCTCTTACAGGATTCGGACGTGACAAAGCAAACGAAGCGAAGGCCAAATTCCTAGCTTCAAGATCTTAACGGCGAGTCATATAAAGCCTGAAAGACAACTGGAGATCATCTCAGACCAGTGCGGAATGGTCACCACTTCGACGTTCGTCTCGACACAGCAGACGCAACAATCGTCAAACAAATGGAGCCACGGCAAAATCCCTAGTTCCAAAACTCGACGGTTCATCAGCAACCTAGAGACAACCTCGACGTCCGTCTCGATACAGCAAACGAGATGTCACCCCAACGTTCGTCTCGATACAGTAGACGCAATGTCAACAACAGCGTTCCTCCGCAGTCTAGCTGGAGGCAGATGCAACGTCAACAAAAGACCTCACGGTCGAAACAAAGTGGAGTAACGGCAAAATCCCAACTCCACCTTAGCATTCGTCTCGTTACAGCAGACGCAATGTCAACAACGGCGTTCCTTCGCAGTCCAGCAGGGTGTACATGCAAAGTTAACAAAAGACCCCATGGTCGAAACCAAGCGGAGTGACGGCAAAATCCCAGCTCCACCTCAGCATTCGTTTCAATACACCAGACGCAGTGTGAGCAAATGAAGCGAAGGCCAAATTCCTAACTTCAAGGTCTTAACGGCAAGTCATATAAAGCCTGAAAGACCACCGGAGATCATCTTACATGGAGTGGTCACCTCCTCGACGTTCGTTTCGATACAGCAGACGAGTTGTCACCCTAGCGTTCTTCCTCCAGCAGGGATTCGGACGTGACAAAGCAAACGAAGCGAATGCCACATTCCTAGCTTCAATGTCTTTACGGTAACTCACATAAAACCGGAAAGACAATCGGAGATCATCTCGCACCAGCACAGAGTGGTCACCACCTTGACGTTCGTCTCGATACAGCAGACAAAATGTCAACCCCAGCGTTCTTCCTCCAACAGGATTTGGACATACCAAAGCAAACGAAGCGACGGCCACATTCCTAGCTTCGACGTCATGACGGTAACTCATATAAAACCGGAAAGACAATCGGAGATCATCTCGCACCAGCACAGAATGGTCACCACCTCGACGTCCGTCTCGATACAGCAGACGAGATGTCACCCCAACGTTCGTCTCGACACAGCAGACGCAACGTCATCAAACAAACGGAGCCACGGCAAAATCCCTAGTTCCCACCGCAACATTCGTCTCGATACAGCAGACGCAATGCCAGCAAACGAAGCAAAGGCCAAAATCCTAGTTTCAGGGTCTTGACGGCAACTCACATAAAGCCCGAAAAACTATCGGAGATCATCCCCACACCAGCGCGGAGTGGTTATGACTCATCGGGGCTCACCAAAATAAGCCTAACCTCAAGTAAAAAGCGACATGGCAAATTCCTAACGCTTGCTCTTCCGACGGTCAAACTGCCAAGGAGGATTGCTTGAAGACGTCTTGTCCAGCCCCCGAAGGGATCAGAGACACGGCAGTCGCAGGGCTACTCGAACAGCACGATTGCCTATCGAGGACTATATCAGCTTATGCGACGGTACGATGGCCAAAATCCTAAGTACCACCAACCTTAACGGGCTTCTGTCGTAAAGAGCAGAGGTTAAATGCGACGTTAAGATGTTCTTGTGAGAAACGCTCGATTCGTCTCGACTTGTGAAAAAATTTTCGAGGCGGCTCGACTCGTGAGATAAAGGCTTAGGCAGTGGGCATAAAAGAAACCTGTTTCCTAAGCGCTGGGACCCCGCAAGTTGACCCAAAACGGTCTCTTGCATACCATCCACGGGTCTCACTCTCCAACGTCGAACTTCGACAAGGAGGGGAACAACCGCTTACAACTCCTCTCGACTCGTAAGAGAGAAAAATTCTCTTATAGGATCCTTACGACTTGTAAGAGAAAACCACACTTAGGAATCCTCACGATTCCTAAGGAGAAAACCCACCTACGAGATCCTCTCGATCCGTAGGGAGAAAAGTCTCTATGAGACCCTCACGGCTTATAGAGTTGAAAAGTCTTAGGCAGCAGATCTGAACCTGCGGCCTAAGCCATCGCTATTTCTTAAGAAAGTCAAGATGCATGCTCTATTATCCGTCAACCATGTTTATTAAGATAGCATGCCGATAATACCATGTTTCTTCGAGATCAGCCCTGTCAGGTATACTGAATGCACCTTGTCCTCGGCATCATCCAGCGCATTGAGCGGCAGGGCCTCGTGAAGACCCGGAAGTGCTCTCCATATTGCTCCCAGCACGACTTTCAAAAGAGCCGAACGACGGAGTAGCAGCCAACCACCGCTTGCGTTCAGACGACCCATGACCTCTGCATATTGAGCGTCTGTAAACTCTTGGTTTTGTTGACGACCCTGTGCGCGTATATCGTCATAGGTGATGAACTCGTGCAAACTGTATAGATGCACCGCCATTATGCCTGGAGGAAATACCACAGGAAGATTAGCGATAGAAGAAAAATAATATACATATAGGGCTAAATTCCTAGAGAGCAAAGCTCTGTTCAGGGATTAAAACCCATGAACAAAAGCTTAATGAAACCCCAATGGGGATCTCTTTAGATCAAAAGATCTGTGAGAGCAAAGCTCTTTGACTGAGATTAATTTAAATTAATTTGATTTACATTAATTTTACCTAAAAGTTTCTAACTTTGAAAATGAGCAAAACTCTGCTAGTGAAACCCCAATGGGGATCTCTCTAGATCAAAAGATCTGTGAGAGCAAAGCTCTTTGACTGAGATTAATTTAAATTAATTTAATTTACATTAATTTTACCTAAAGTTTCTAACTTTGAAAATGAGCAAAGCTCTGCTGGTTAAGATTAATTAAAATTAATTTAATCAAAGAATCAATTTTACCTAAAGTTTTTCTAAAAACTTTGGAAAGGAGAGCAAAGCTCTGGAGTTATTGAAGGCAAGAGTAAAGCTCTGAAGTTTTTTGAAAATAAAATTCTGAAAGATGATAAGCATCTGTGGGGGACCAAAGGTCCTATTTATAGGCATCAAGTGCCTCTTCGACTTCCGAAAGTTGTCACGGCGGTTGGAATTCCGCCACCGTTGCGCTCACGTTTGGGGCCACGTAAGCGCAACGGTGGGGGGAAATTGTTCAAATTCCAAGACGGGAAACGAAGCAACGCTTCTGTTTCCCCAATAAGAGCAAAGCTCTATATTGAAAATTAAAATTAAAATAAATGAAGTAACGCTTCAGATCTCCTGCGCTGCGCATAGAGCGCCACGTGTCAAAATCAGACACACCAGCGGAGGGAGCGCAGCGCCCAAGGTAGCGTACTCCATCAGAGCAAAACTAAAAAAGAAAAAAAACATCAGCTGCGCGACACGTGTCAGCGCAGATGCGCAAGCGCAGCTGCGCTGTGCCCTGCGCGACACGTGTCACGCTCTAAAGCATTTGCGCCAAGCAGAATTAAAATTCTGAGAAATCTTTTCTGTTCTTGTTAAAACAAGAAGATTTTCTTCTGTAAAACAGAGGCCTTCGGATCAAAGATCCAACGGTGGGGAAAATTCCCCAAATCACTCAGAGAAAGATCTTTTTAACAAATTTAACTAATTTATGAGCACTATAAAAAGGATCCCAGACTTCAATTCAAAAAAAAAACATCTTGCTAAACAAAAGGGAAGAGAACTCTTGGGAACTCCTCAAGAACATAAAAAAAAGGTAAAAACCTTCAAAAGAAGAGAAAATTCTCTTATGAACAGATCATTGATCTAAGAACAAGATCATTGATCTTCAATAAATAAATAAATAAATAAAAATAAAAAAATAATAGTGCCTTGCACTTGTTATGAACCTTTGGTTCTCTGAAACAAGGAAAAACTTGTTTTTCTTTGATCCAAATTTAGATCAAGGGATCAAAAAGTGCTTTGCACTTCTGTTCTTGAATCTAAAAGATTCTTAATGCTTTGCACAATTGCGGTGCATTACTTAAAGGGCCAGGCCCAAGTCAAAAAGACCTAATAGGCCTAAATAAATTGCAAAGTAATAAAAGGGCAGAACCCCATTTAAATTGATACTCTGTTTGAGCAGAGCCCAAAATAAATGAACAGCCCTGGCACAGGTCTAACGGACCAACAAGTAAAAGTGTTGAATATTTTCAATTGGACTTAGCCCAATCGTGGCCATAAGTCCTTAAATTAAATTTACTGAGCAAAATGGCTCTCCTAAATCAATCTACATCCGGTTCGAGGGTACATCTCCGAACTCCTCTGACACTTCTCGTTGTAATTCTTCAACGACGTCAGAGAGGCGACGGGTCCCAACGACCACACATGAATATGGACTGCGGGGTCCTTAAACTCGTGGACCGAAACGTCCTTAAACTAATGTTGGACCGAAACGTCCTTAAACTAATAATGGACCACCACGTCCCTAAACTGGAGTATGGACCACCATATCCCTAAACTGGAGCAATAGAGCCTCTAAATGCTCTTTTGCCGGATCTAAACGATCCCGTTTAAGTTAATCTTAGCCCCCAAACACGGATAACGTATCCTTAAACATTCAAACGGACTATAAAACTCCAAATCAACCTTGGTTCATTGGTACATCTCTGAACTCCTCTGACATCTGCCGTTGTAATCCTTCAACGACGTTAGAGAGGTGACGAGTCCCGATGGCCAGATATTAAATGGATTATCACGTTAAGTTGATCTTAGTCTCAAACAGGACTATCGTATCCTTAACGAACGTTTAAGTTGATCTTAGCCGCAACGCGACTAATGCATCCTTAAACTAAAAACACCAAACCCAAATCTAAGTAAATACGGATTTGGACTAGTCCACGTCCTACGGGCGACGGCATTACTCAGTCTCCGTATACAATCCACGGGCAACCACAAATAAAACAAACACACACGACACAAAGTGAAATTCTGGGGAAGGAGAAAGTTGTTACCGCGATGCGGTAGCGTAATTAACTGCAGGGGCTTGCGCCTGCAGGGAAGAGCGTCCCCACAATCAAAAACCCCTCAAGCAAGGGAGAATCTGACGAAGTCTGCTACATCGGCCGTATCCGTCTAAACCTCCGATACACGGTATCATAAATCAACTTGGCATCTTCGGAGAGGTGGACGGATAAAACCAAATAGCATCTGCCCCAAATCTCAGCGTCAGGACATCGCGGTCCTGTGCGCCGCCTTTCGGAGGGGAACAGGGGACTCTAAAGACTCATCAATATTTTGGTTGTGGATTTAAACACTAGCACGTCAGAGATATTAGCCATACGTAACGGGCTATCAGGTATTGACCAAAACGGACATCGATGAGCGAACTCATCCTGACACCCTACTGAGCCTGTCAGTGACCATATCCGTACAGTCCGGTCCGTTCGTCTATGAGCATCACATGGCGGGCCTAGGGGATTGGTAAAAGTCAGACCCCCAAAAGCGGTACAAGTCGTGTCGGAGTGTAGCCTAAAACACCATGAGATACTACTGGAATACCTACCAGTAAATCTCCTGCCTTGGCCAAGGACTTCGTGTAATGGCTCTCCTAGACACAGCACGACCTCATCCCAATACCGGGAGAGACGAACCCCTGCCGATCCGCTTACTGCCTCCTTGTGGCTCGGGACTGTACCCAACTAAAACCTGTTTGCACGCCTCTTTTGAGCCGTGGTAGGGTAGTAATCAAAGCACAGTGGGAAATCACACGAGACAAATGACGATCTCAGGTCGATGAACTAACCTGTACACATGTCACCAGGGAACTGCTATCTGACGCTAGGTATAATACCAACTAGCAGGTTCCCGGCGAGTCCTGTCCGGTGTACTCATAACCCAATGAGCACCTGTATACATCTTAGGTAATCCAACTGACACCAATGGCTTATGAGACCGGCCACCGCCCTTCGTCAAGGTCTCGACTGTATACACTAGTCTACTAATGGAGTATCGATGCCCAGTCTCGAAACTCCCACGACTAGGGACCACTTTAAGGATGTGCTTATAGACCCCAGCTCCCACGTATATAATCGCCATCATACTGCTGGTCGTCAAGCAAGAATCCTAAGGGCTCTATCAACGTGTAATAGTGACCTATAAGGTCACCTAAAGCAGTACACGATGATAAAGATAAACCAGATAGCATACTATCATCTTGAGTAAGACTGTCCTACCGGCATAGGTCCTCCCTCAATCATTGCAATCACGTGCCTGTGATCCAATAATTGAATTTAAGGGCACTATTTCCAACATCTAAGACTCGTCAATACGCTAGCAGTAGGCAGTGATCATATCACATACCCACAAACCGTCAGCGGCACCAGCAGTGCGTAACGGCTCTTAGGTATTGAGCGATAAGAAGAAGAAAAAAGTGAGCCTGTAAAAACTCCTGTCGAGCCAACCGGTAACACCTACAGTACAGTCTGGTCTCTTCGTCAGATATGCTGCATACCGTGTCTAGGGATGGCAACGTCGACCCCAATAACTCAATAAGTCGTACCGATGAATGGTCTATAACAGATCGAGAAACTACTGATAACATTTATCAGTAAATCTCAACAGCTCTGGTCAGGGACTTACTGATATAGCTAACAGCGTACAGCGCAACATCAACCCCTAATACCTGGAGAGACGAAACCCCTCCTATCGCTCATTGCCTCCATGTGTCTCGGGACTGTATCCAAAGGCCACCTGTTTGCACGACTCCGTAGAGCCGTGGTAGGGTGGAAATCAAAGCACAGTGGGAGAACACATGAGACTCTATGACGATCTCGGGTCTACAGACTAACCTGTACCAGTGTCACCTGAGAACTGCTATCCGACAATAGATATAATACTATATAGGAGTTCTCAGTGAGTCCGTCCAGTGTACCCAGTCTCCACTGAGCACCCGCATACGACCTCGATGTCAAACATCAATGGATATGGGAATATCCATCGCCCATTTCATGGGTCTAGTGTCGTATACGCTAGTCTACTCTGGAATATCGATGCCCCGTCTCGATATACCCATGACTAGGGACATTTCAGGATATGCTTATAAACTACACATGTTCCACTAGTATGATCTACATCATAATCATAGTAGTCAAGCAAACATCCTTAGGGCTTTATCAACATGTACAAAAGAATAAAAGCATGATCAAGTGAACATGTCAGATAAAAAGTAAGCAGATAGCATACTATCATGTCGAGCAAGAACAGATAGCATACTATCATGTCGAGCAAGAATGTCCTCTCTGTGTGTGTGTGCGCGCGCGCGCGCGCGCATATACATATACATATATATATACATATACATATATATATATATATATTTACATCCGCTATCATATAATAGCCTCTAGGGCATACATATATCCAACAGGATGCTACCACATGGTCAAGGGTATGGTGCAGGCCATGCTAGATATTTTTAAAACATTTTATTTGACTTTATTTGTTTTATTTAAAAAAATGTAGATGCCAGATATAATGCCAGTATGCAGTATATATAAAAAATATGAAAGTGCACGGATTCTCATAACTAGCCGGGATAAATCATAAACAGGAATTAAGACGGATTTCCAGCAAGCAGGTAGGGTCGGATGCAAAAACAGATGCCAATCATACTATTCGCATCCAAAACACAATAAATCAAGAAATAGCCATAAATAAAGAAATACCCAAAATAGAACTAGTATAAATGAATTAGGGTGTTACAATTTCAATGTGAAGTATGTGCTTTTTCCAAACACAAAAGGGCAATTTATCCACCTCGACCCTATAAACCTTCAGTGGCGTTTGCCTTAATCCATAGTGACATTTAGGGACCGTCCCGCGTTTTATCTGTCTTCGGAAAAAAATGGTTTTTTCGTTTATTGATGATCATACTAGAGTCCTTTTGGTGTTTTTACTAAAGAAGAAATCAGAAGTTGAACAAATTTTCAAAACCATTTATGTCATGGTTGAAACACAGTTTAACACAAAAATTCAGAATTTTCGAAATGACAATGGACGAGAATTTTTTAACGAAACCTTAGGAGATTTTTTTGAAAAGAAAGGTATCATTCACCAAAGTTCTTACATTAACACACCGCAACAAAACGGTGTGGCTGAAAGAAAAAATAAACATATTCTTGAAATTGCTAGGGCATTATTATTCACCAACCATATTCCAAAAACATTATGGAATAAAGCAATTTTAACAGCAACCTATCTTATTAATAGAATGCCCTCGAAAATTCTCAATTTTAAAAAACTTGTTGCCTTGTTAAAATCCCTTTACCCTCAAAGCCGCCTTGCAATCTCGGAATTTTTGGTTGTACCGTGTTTGTTCACGATCACAACCCCACTGGGGGCAAACTTGATCCAAAATCGAAAAAATGTGTTTTCATTGGCTACGCAACGAATCAAAGAGGGAATAAATGTTTTGATCCTTTATCAAATAAAATATTTATCATAATGGATGAGTTGTTTTTTGAAAATAAATCTTTTTTTAAGCCTCCTCTTCAGGGGGAAACAAATAGTGAAGACTCGGTTTTCATAAAAAATAGTCTCCCAAAGATACCCAACTTAATCCCACATACAAATTCACAAGATCTAGATTTTTTAAATCAAGACATTTTAGACCAGTCTTCTGAACACCTGACAAACCAAAACAGTGAAAATTCACTGGACACTTAAAAAAAGGTCTTTGAAAACTCAGAAAATATGTCTGTTGAAAACTCGGTTCCTTTTTTAGAAAATCCGGAAAAATCCCATAAAAATAGGAACACGGCACCGACTCCTAAAACAACTTGCCCCGTGAATTTAAATCCACCAGAAACTGATGTGGAAATTAAAACTTACAAAAGGAAACAACGTGAAACAGGTCTGGAAAAAACGCAATAGGAGTATTTAATTGAGATAGATCCTTCTCCACAAGCAGATGCTGACTCTGTCTAGCCCCATCAAGAATCCGACTCGAGAACAGTACCGAATCACAGTGAGCTGGATCTTCCCATAGCCCTCCGAAAGTCCACAAGGTCATGTACTAGTCATCCTTTATATCCAATGTCAAAATTTGTGTTCTCAAATAATCTCTCACCCAGTTTTTCAGCCTTTACTTCTAATGTGTCTGCTGTGGAGATTCCAAAAACTGTACAGGATACTCTGAGAGCTCCAGAGTGGAGAAAGGCGATTTTCGAGGAGATGAATGCACTTGAGAAAAATCAGACTTGGAACATGGAGGAGCTGCCGAAAGGAAAGAAGACTGTAGGATGCAAATGAGTATTCATACCAAAGTTTCGTGCAGATGGAACTTTAGAACGATATAAGGCGAGGCTCGTTACTAAAGGGTTCACTCAAACATACGGGATCGACTACACGGAGACTTTTGCACCTGTGGCTAAGCTAAACACGATCCGGATCTTGCTGTCAGTTGCAGTAAAGCTCGATTGGCGACTTCAACAACTAGATGTGAAGAACGCATTTTTGAATGGAGACCTGGATGAAGAAGTGTACATGGAACCTCGGCCGGGGTTTGAAAAAGGGCTCGGCTCCAAAGTGTGCAGATTGAAAAGATCACTTTACGGTTTTAAACAATCTCCACGAGCTTGGTTCGAACGTTTCCATCAGTTTGTGAAAGGGTAAGGATACAATCAGGCTTAGACAGATCACACCATGTTCTACAGAGTCTCGAGACATGGAAAAATTGCAATACTAATTGTTTACGTTGATGACATCATTGTTACAAGAGATGACGAGAAAGAGGTCAACCAGTTAAAAGGAAGTCTCGCCAAGGAGTTCGAAGTAAAAGACTTGGGAGAATTGAAGTATTTCTTAGGTATGGAAATTGCTTGAAGTAAGAAAGTCATCGTAGTGTCTCAACGGAAGTATGTTCTCGATCTTCTCAAAAAAATTGGGATGACAAACTGCAAACCTGTGGAGACACCGATAGATCCGAATAAAAAGGTCGGAGAATTTACACAGAGCCCGTCAGTGGACATTCCACAATACCAGAGGTTAGTGGGAAAATTGATCTATCTCTCACACACACATCCCGATATCACCTTTGCAGTGAGTATGATAAGCCAATTTATGCACTCACCTCAAGAAGAGCACCTTGATGCAGCATATAGAGTTTTGAAGTATTTAAAGGGCGCACCAGGAAGAGCTTTATTCTTCAAGAAAGGTGAGACTCACAGCGTCGAAGTATTCACTGGCGCGGATTGGGCAGGTTCCATCGTAGACAGGAAGTCAACTTCAGGGTATTGTACGTACGTGTGGGGCGATCTAGTTACATGGCAGAGCAAGAAACAAAGTGTCGTGGCAAGGAGTAGTGCGGAGGCAGAATTTCGAGCCATGGCCAACGGTATTTGTGAAGTTCTGTGGGTTCAACGGGTACTACAGGAAATAAAGCAGCCTATAACTCAGCCACTAAAACTATACTGCGACAACAAAGCTGCTTTCAGCATAGCACACAACCACGTACAGCATGACAGAACGAAGCATATTGAAGTCGACCGCCACTTCATCAAGGAAAAACTGGATACCGGTAGTATATGTATCCCCTACATTCCGACAAAAGAACAAAATGCAGATATCTTTACAAAGGGACTATTCAAAGCAGTGTTCGAGGGACTCATAAGTAAGTTGGACATGATGGACATCTACGCACCAACTTGAGGGGGAGTGTTGGAAATAGTCAACAGTAAGATATTTCTCAGATTAGTTAGAATCTGTTTGTAACAAAATCTATTAGAATCTGTTTGTAACAGAATCTGTTTGTAACTTCCTTATTTTATTGTTTTCCTCATATCTTCCTATACTCGTGTAACAAGGCTATAAAAAGAGCATCTCTGTATACTGATTTTTTTTTATGAATAAAGTTCAATGCGCTTATAGTTCAGAATGAACGATTGCAAACCCATAAGGACTCTAATTGCAAAGAATCATGCGCTAAGTCTAGAACAATGTCCCAAGAACGAAACGGAGAAAAGGCAGATGTAGAAGGTTTCTTATAGGAGCACTATCGGGAGTCTTATGTATGCCATGGTATATACAAGACCCGATATATCTTATGCAGTGTGACTGATGAGAAGATATCAATCCAACTCCAATGTTGCTCATTGGAAAGAGGTGAAGCGGATCTTGCGGTACCTAAGTGGGATAGCCCACTATACTTTATGCTATGGCGGATCAGACACTCGCCTGCAGAGCTATACAGATGCCGACTGGGCTGGCGATCTGGATGAGTGAGCGTCCACATCGGGATATGCCTTCTTACTTAATGGCGGGGTCATCTCTTAATGTAGTAAGAAGCAGAATTACATTTCCCTTTCTACCATGGAGGCGGAATATATGGCGGCCTGTGCTGCGGTACAAGAGGCAGTTTGGTTACACAGATTCTTAAAGAATCTCACTATAGTTCCACATGCAAAGGACATGGTGATTCTTAATTGTGATAACATGTCGGCCATTGCGTACTCGAAGGATCCGAAGTACCATGGCAATTCAAAGCACATTCAAATTCGGTACTATTTTATTAGGAGGCAGGAGAAAGAAAAAGTCAAGCTGCAGTACATCCCTACGGATCAGAAAGTCGCGGACCCACTGATGAAGGGAATTGCTGAGGAGCGTTTTGTACAGCATACTAAGGCCTTAAGGCTACGTCCTTGGTGATGACCATATATTTAGACATGTAGTGACCTCCTATTACGTTTGACATTATTCATTTATGTGTGGTGACTTTATAGACGTATATTTTATAATTGATGGTATGTTGCTTTCTTTCTTTATTATCTGAGATGGATATATTTATTTTGTTTGACTATTTCTGGTATGGAGTACAAATTTAAGTGTAAAAGGTATACGTAGTGTACGGGATACACGATGTGTGCAGAGCACGCATAACAAAGATATATCAGCAGGTAGGAACCCCCCTCATACGAGAGATCCTCTTTATGCGAGAGAAGTATACGAAGATGAGGCTAAGTGCAAGACGTCGTCTGCTCGGAGCAGTGACCATATTGTTGCATACATGGTATGGCGGCAGTGAGAGCACTTAATAGAGTTGACCCGACTGGGTCATGATGAAGTTGCGATGTGTTATATGTCAAGCGACCGAAGTGGTTATCCCATGGACACTTTACCTATTTTACATATACCCAGACTAGGGGTCTGACTCGTACGTGGTGCGAGCTTGTCGCAAGATCCCAGATATATCGCAGGGCGATATGGCCGGGCAAGTCAATCACAGGATAATTAGACCTAGGTCCGTACGGTTTAACTTTAATGGCGTATGCCCTTAGGGGGAGAATTTTATACGGTAGCACGTTGCCATACGACGTGCGCTGAGACCGTACACATAATGAGATCGAGGGATGAATCTCATCTTCCTCACTGTGTGAGTCCTTATGACAACCTCCTTTACGGAAGAATAAGAAGTCAATATACCCTTAGTGATACCGGGCTATCTGGGTAAGCATGTTATGAGCGTCTGCTATTTTGGCTGTTGTTTCCTGTTGCGATGACTATATCCGTACATTCGGGACAGTGTCGGGAAAGCAGGTAAATAGCAGATCTAGTTATTCAGAGACGGAGGAAGATCCACTGGAATGTTTCCTGATTATATCACATGGCCAACTCTTATTAATGTCATGGTGGCGAAGTATAAGAGTACGATAAATCGAGGAACTACCGCGGTGTTCGAGTACATTTCCAAGAGAGATCAAAGGTGCTTGGGCAAACATACCTGATCGGATCTAGAGTATGAGATTTCGCGAGTCTAACATATATTTAGTTTATGTTGTTTTTTTAGGGAAATCCTTGTATCGGTATTAACGTATTTGCCTGCAAAGCAACCCGCTTGTAGGTTCTCAACGGTCCACCTTGCACCAACATATATGGGTATGAATAAGGACCGAAAAGAAGATTCTCAAGAAGAAAATTTACTCATAGAGTCAACGGTTCAGGGAACTGGCCCAAGAAGGTATGGACGGTGTCCACTCAAAGGTGTGAGTAGGAGTATGTTGGCTATTGGGTTTCACCCGGTCCAATACCCGCCCCTTCCAGCGGCCCTTGTATATATATGTGCTCATGTTTAATCTAATCTAATTAATAATAAGAGAAAGAAGGGATTGCTGGGGATTGCTGGGGTTTCAGCCGTCGTCTTTTCTTCTCCAAGTCCTATCGAGGTTTGGCTTGCGAGATGGTCATGTAGGAGATTCTCGCTCATCAAGGTTGTGGTTTCTCTCCGGCCGTTGTAAGGAAGCGAAAATCAAATTTCGTTGTGGTAACGTGGGCGAGAATAACAATCCAACCATTTTCAGGTTAAGGTAATTCCTGTAGAACCTTGTGTGTAGATTTTCATTTGCCGTTGCCATGATTTGATATTATGATCTATGCATCCATATGGGACAGATTTTTTTAAATTTTTTTAAGAAAATAATTTGTACAAGAAAATTATCAAAAATTAGAAGGTTCCCAAAATATAAAGGTCCACATTGTGCTCTGCATGATTAACCCGTTTATCCATGTCATATTTATATATACCTATGATTTAGGGAATGATTATCATTAGTAATGGTATTCTAGCTCTATATTACTTTTCTTAAGGGAAAATTTACGAGGTCGGCTGTGTTGGGATACTAAAAATCAAAGCCGAATCCTGAGTCGTGTGCTTTCTATGAAATTTAATCGGTTTTATGTACGCACCTGGTATAACTTGATCCAGAGTCCATCAAGATTGAAGGACAAGTTTTAACAATCTAATTAACATATTTCCAATGTTTGGGAGGCAGATAAACTTGTTAGCGAGAACTGATTGCATGATTGGAGTTTTAATATATCTCACTATAACTCGAACTGATATCCGATAAACTCTCCAGTTAACGCATGTATACATTCCATTATGAGTTCAATAATGTCAAAACCTTTAGAAATAAATAAGTATATATATATTTGAGTTGACATTTTTTGTTCATTTGAATTTCAAACCTCTTGCACCACTGCACAAATATTTTAAAAAAAAAAATTAAGGGAAAATATAAAATAAAGCCCCAAGAAAGATCTCATGTACTATGTACAAATTCACTTAGATCTAAATTCCCCTGCCCCTATTTGACCTAATTGGCCTTCTACCAAGATTGATATCCGAAATCGTCGAATCCGGAAACCTCATCTTGTGCCTCTGCTCATATCCATTCTGCTTTCCCTTCTCCCTCTCATCCTCAACCTTGCTCTCGTCTGCCATCGCCGACACCGTATACACGAAAGGGCCCATCGGTATATCGTTCATGTCAAGAAGGGGTTCTAAAGTCTCGACAACGGTTCTCATTAGGGGCCTCAATTTTTGGTTGTGGCTCAAGCATTTGTAAGCCAATGCCGCCGCTTTTTGAGCTCCCAGGGTTGAATACTGGCCTTCCAAGCTGACGTCCATTATGTTGCTTAGCTTTTCGGGGCACTTGAGATAAGGTTTCGCCCACTGTACGAGATTTTTTTGCCTGCTCTCTCTAGTTTTGTCTACGGATCGTCTGCCGGTTAGAAGTTCAAGGAGTACTACTCCGAAACTATAGACATCGCTCTTGGTTGTTAGATGCCCTGCATTATCAAATGAATTTTCAAGGTTAGAAGTGTGAGTGATTTATACTAAAATACGATAAACTTTGTAAATGCATTATAACACCAAAAACTTTCTTATTTCTTGCATTAAAATACCATCGGCTATCTTGTGATTTTCATATAATCAGTATATTCCCATTTCGACCTTCTAGATACTGCAAACATTATGATGGAAGTTTTTGGTATTTTAATGTAATTTATAATTTTCATGGTGTTTTGCTAGACAGTTGGGGGAAAAATAATAATTCAATACAGATATCGCAGTTGGTTATTACCGGTCATGATATACTCGGGCGCACAATAGCCTTCTGTGCCCAAAACTCGAGTCGAGACATGCGAGACATCACCTTCTGGACCGTCCTTTGCTAATCCGAGATCCGAGAGTTTTGCCCTAAAATCCTGCAACATTGAAATTCAAATGCTTGTTATAAAAGCTTACCCTATCACATTTCTAAGGCTTCATAAAAATGGAAATTTTGGGTTTACTCCAAACACTAATTAATTAGGAAATTAAGAAAGCAAATATAAAATACCCTATCAAATTGTCAAATATGTCAAGGTTTGACATTGATAATGCTCATGACCAAATTAAAGTACTTCTAATTTTAGCTAGAGAGTGCTAAAAGTTGTTCAAATATTAGGAGCATGACCTCGTCCCCGAGCCTGCCACTTTTGTTGACTTTGGATCCGGTCAAAGTGCGAGGATAGGACAATTAATCTTTGAACCTTAAAGATCCAGTTCTAATCGACAAACACGAGCTGATTCATTATCTCGGTATGTTTCAGTTCTGACCTTTTGCTCCAATTGGCTAATCCTAGGATTGATGTGGTTTCCGATTTTGATTCTCCATGCCGATTTTTGGAGTGCAGAGATACTCTGATAACATATGACTGTTCACAACTTAATGCATGCAAAGACACGGTGTTTAAATCCAAAATCAAAACCGAATAAGGTGTAGCTCGAATTTTAGAAAAAGAATATTCTTAAGAAAGTTTTAGTACAGAGCGGGCAGAGCCTTTACCTTGTCTAAGAGTATGTTTGATGCTTTGCAATCGCGGTAAATCACAGGCTTGGCTGCTTCATGAAGAAAGGCAAGGCCCTTGGCAGCTCCTACTGCTATCTTCAATCTTGTAGACCATGGCAGTGGATTAATCTCTGCATTAATCATTAAGATTAGTATTTGTAACTTTTTATTTTATTAATACAAGATGACTAATTAATAGCTAAAAATGGACTTACTATTAAATAATTGGCTCTCCAAGCTTCCTTTCTCCATAAATTCATATACCAAAAGCCTGTGCTCATCTTCATAGCAATAACCAACTAATTTCACAAGGTTTGGATGTGCCAATTGCCCAAGAATGATCACCTCAGCCTGCAATTTTCAAACAAAAATGAAATTACAAATATATTAGTAATATTATCTTTTTTGAAACAATAACCAAAAAGTTGCACTACCCAATTTCTTTTCTATACCCATATAAAAAAAATGTCATATATAGAGCTGTAATGAAAAAAATATTTGATATAAAAATATTTAAGAATAATTTGAAAATGAAAAAATTTGCTAAAAGAAATTCATCCAAATTTTCTTATATGAAGGGTAAAAGTGAAACCTTTCTAAAATGATAATAAATCAAGATAGATATGCAAAAATGGTAAAACAGGGGTTGGGTCCCTAGGATTTTATTGGGGTTCATACGACCGCAACGAATTCGCTGTGGTCGCCCTATTAAAATCGTCAAACAATAATGAAATTTGTAAGAAATGGATGCAAAAAATATTACCAGCCACTCTTTGTGACCCTGCATCCCTTCCAAATCCAAGAGCTTGACTGCAACTGCTTGTGGCTTAACCCCAGCCTGAATTCGCTCGTCGATGAACCCTCTATAAACGGGCCCGAACCCGCCTTGTCCGATCATGTTGCTCATCGAAAATCCTCTTGTTGCTTCCTTGAGCTCACCAATGGTGAAGATATGCAGGTTTGTTCCAATCAATGAGAGAGATAAGTCTTCAGGAGAGCTTATATCACTACAAGAGAGCCTTTGATCATGAGAGGGAGAGCTTTGATCGGCGATTCGGGTTCTCGATGACCGTGGTTTCCGGCCATTGAAGCAAGAAGAGAGCAAAGATCTCAATGAGATCTTGGTCATGTTTGTTGGTGGAGGAGGTGAGGAGTTGGTGAAGGATTTTGAGAAGTTTTTGCGTGTGTGTTTTGTGTAATGGAACAAGTAATATTGCTATATATTTATAGGAGAGTTGGTGATTTTGTTTGTGGGCTTTGGCCTTCGACTTTGGAATTAGATAGGAAGTTGTTGGAAATATATATATTTTTATTGCACAAAATGGGTTATTTGATATGCAGCCCCCTGAATCTTTTGTGTTTATTTCCGTTGAATTTTGCATATTTGTATATATTGCTGTATTTTTCATGAGAGATGGTGTTTAAATAATGAATATTAGCTTTGTTGAAGTGCAAACTAATCTTGTTTATGGGTTTTTTTTTTTTTAATTCAATCTACCATTTCAGACACTAAAACATGCTGCTTTGCAACTAACATGTTCTTTCACAAAAGAATTTTACCTCTGGAAAATTTATAGTCTTAGTTCCCATTTTCTTAAAAGAGAGAGAATATATAGCGAATTAATTTTGAAAACGATAAATCAATATAAGTTTTTATTGAATAATTGAATAAAAGTATTTAGGATATATTACAGAAAATGATGGAAATGCGAACATATCAAGAAAAAAAGGTTTCTTTGAGGGACAAAAAATTGTTTATCATACGGTTATGTAAAAATATAAAGAAATGCATATGTATAAATTTTGGCACAAATATAATAAAGAAAAAAAAGTTGACACAATTTTATCATATGGGTATTTACAAATATAATGAAATATCGGCTATATAAATATCAAAAAATTGAGGGGTATATAGAAAACCCCCAAAAATGGGTATGCTCATGTCATATTATTTATTAATTTTATTTTGTTAAATATATACATGCTTGGTGTGAAGGCCTAAAAAAGCCAGGGGGGTTTTTTGATGACATGGGAGGAGTGGAACATTCTTAAAAGTAAATGGTCACCTCAACCACTACAATGAGACTTGGTGTGTGTGATTTTGGCTTTTGGCTTTAACAACAAATTCTAGAATATAGATCACACGTCTCCTTTGATAATGATACTCTTAAATGATAAATTAATAGGTCGAAGAATTAGATAACTCATCTTCTCTTCTAACATGGATACTAATAACTTATGTTCATTTTTAGATCTTAAATGATAATAGCAATGATAGCTAGGATTATTTTTTACCTTTAACTTTTTGAATGAATTTTTTTATGCTTATCATATGCTTCAGATGATAAAAAATTAACGTACTGAGATAACACCATTGAACTTTAAATATACTATAAAACCTTACTGAAATGCATTTTCGTAAAAAATATCATATTCCGCTCATTTTGAGTCTATTAAATCTATCCACAAAACATTTTGGGTTTATTCGGTCCAATTGTGGCTTACATGAGTTAATCAAACTAACCATTTCAAACAATATTGATAGTTCAGTGAGTTCTAAAGCATTTGTAAAGTTTTATTTTTTAAAGTAAAAATCAGAACAAGACATCCTACTCAATAAAATAAATTGAAAAAGGTAAAATAAATATTCCAAGGCAAGTTCAATGATGTTATCTCAAAAACTTTTAAAGATGAATTGTGTTTAGTAAAGTTTAACCTGAGACTAATCAGGTCTAAAGTATGAACTTATGATCTTAATATTAAGAGAGAGAAATTCATTATTTAAAAGAGAGCATGAAAACATTACGTACCCTAGGGTTTTGATAATAAATGGACCGAGTACACACTATCAAATGATGATCAAGGCTTGTAATCTCTTTGGCATATTAGTTAGTAAGAAAATAATTCCTATTTAGGTATTATGTATATATACATTACCCAATCACATACAGCTCACTGTTTGTTGGTGGCACGCATGTATGGATCCAGTTTGAAACCGAAAATTTTGTTTAAGTTCAGATATATTTATGAATTCTATTAAAAAGAAATGGATACAGGAGCATTCGATTTTCTCTATTGGTAGAAATGTGAGTGTTCAACGTTTTGCATGAGAGAGAGAAAGATTATAAAAAAAAATTTGAGGCATCTTCCCAACGGCTATGTAGAGTGCGTATATATAATTAGTTCTCACTCGTTATCGGGCACATGCATCCGGTGCATAGAAGAAATTTACTACAATTAGCATTCGAAATCTGAATATATGTAAAATATTCTTGTTCGTAACTGACGCGACCTGGATCACGCCAAGATGTTACCTTCCGTTGATCTGCTGATGGCGGCGAGGGATGGCTGAGATTGGATCTGAAGGCAGGCTCCTGAAGCGTGTGAATCTCAATGGGTTTGAGGTTGGTTGTCGCCGAGCTACTTGCAAGGAAGTCCCGGGATGGTTGTACCACCAAGGACCCTCCGACGATCAAGTTAGAGAGGAAATCCGAGCAGAGTAACGGTTTAGTAGAGTAAAAATAGCTTACTTGAACCGTCTGAAGAAGGGGTTTATATAGCGGTGGTAGCAGGCAGGGCAGGCGCGAGAATCACGCCGGCCGTTAAGCTCCCGACGTCACGCCCGCGTGATGAGCGGGATCTCGCATTAATGGCGAGACAGGCTCGTTAATGGGGGATCGTGATGGCGTGGAACATGGGATGTGGCCGGCGGATATCTCGCACATGGCGAGATACGCGGGATGGCGGTTGCGCCTGTGAGCGGTGTCGTTGGTCGGTCGATGACACTGAGGAAGATGACCTCGGCGGGAGAGCTCACGGATGAGCGGGAGGGCCGAGGTATCTTGGTTCCGCGGTAGCCCGGAGACGAGCTAGGAGGCCGAGGAGGCCAGTTATGCAGGGGGCTCGGGGACGAGCCAAAGGTTGTTTGTAGGACGGGCACAGGAGCGGCCTGGTCGGTACTGTAGGTCCTTTCTTGCAAGCTTCAGGACACATCATCTGTCACGTGTCATGATATAAGGAATTACCGTTACTGAGCATCATCAGTAACTAATTGCTTACCGGTTGAATTCCAAGTTAGATTGTTTGGATAATACTATAGACCCAACGAACCATGTAGGAATTCAGATAAGCAATATACCTATATATAGATCAAAAAATGTACATAAGGATAGACTTGTAAAATTATGAGGGCAACAATGCTTAAAGCCGCAATTCATTAAGACTAACATCATTGTTTTACTCTTCATCCCCCGGTGTTGTACTTATTATTATTTATATAGACATGTTTTATTTGAGTAGGCCTTTCCTACCTGCTTTTTTCAGTCAAAATCATATGTTTTTTTAACAATGTTTCTAATTTCGTGTTTGAAATTAACAAACCCTTTAATGACTTACTTGGATGTCGCTAACTCTAATTCTAGCTTGACACATTAAACATTAAATTATGATTTACTCGTGTTCTTGAATGTTTCTCACTATATGTATGATGCCAAGCAACGATTTTAATGAAAGTCACGGTTACTAATGTTGGAGGATGCTATAAGCATAGACCTTGAAAAAAACATATGTATATGACAATTTATCCCGACTGGTATGACGGACGGATAGCCGCACCGATAATCATTTTCTATGAAATTTAATTTAAAAAATATATAAAATATATGCCAATTTGGGAAAAGAATATATATATATTTTTTTGCTTTTCATATGTTATTTTGGCCAGCTTTGTATTGTTCACAACATACAAATCGATGATCCTTGTCTTTTTGTGTGCATATATATATAGCCACATCTTGGCTTCTGGAAATTGATTCTATTCTCCAAGTATATATCTTGGAAAACAAACAATAGGATGAATGCTTGGAGAGCACGAATGATATAAAAATGGAAGTATCGTATGTTTATATATATAAGTTTTAATTTCTTAATATATAAAATAATTATGATGTCTGTTTCTTGACAGAAGTGAGAGAGACAGCTAAGAAATGTTTGTGCTTGTGACAACATTCAAGATGATTAAAAAAGTGCTTTACTTCCCTTTGAGGGCAAAGTGGCAGATTTTTCTCAACAGACTTCCCCATTTGTATCCTTGTCATTTTGGGTCTCTAATTAAGTATCTCTCATTGGTTGGAAAGAAGTTGCTGCTTCAACTTTCAAAAAATTGATAGTTGATTTCTATATATATAATACATTAAAAATACAAATATTTTTCACATACGAAAATACACATGGGCTGTGGATTTCAAAAATTCCATGTGAATTTCAAAAATACAAATCTACTATTTTAATATGAAAGTCGTAATCGAAACTTAAGCACATTCGTGGAACATATATTTTATTTGGATGGGAGGGGAGAGATTATTTGAAAAGAGAATGTTTTCGGAGGGAAAAGAGAATATTCAAGATTTTAAAACGAGGATAAGTTGGCATAGATTTCAAAGAAAGCAATTAATCATAAAGGTTTCCCTTTTATTTAACTTTTTCTAAGAAAGGGAAACCATCATCTTAGATACATAATGAATGTAAATTTAAATAAGCCGGTTATCATTATAATAGTAGAGATAAAGTCGGGAAAGAAATGATGTGTAGAAAGAGATATTCATGACATTAACGTCTCTATTGTTGTTCTTAAGTCTCGTTATGTAACGCCTTACAGAATTCAAATCGGTTTAGTTTTTTATTAAAACATAGTTTTGCATCTTCCTTTTTTTCGAATTCCTCTATTGTGACACACCGACACTTTTGAATCGCAGGTATTCTATCAAGAACTTTTTTAAAAAAATTTAAAAAAAATTAAGTGCTTTTTAAGCAACATGAAAATTGAAGGGAAAAAAACCCTACCTAAGTGATGATTTCCTTTTTCCATCTCCATCCTTCCTCCTTATTCATCTATCCCTAACTGTCACCGCGCCCTTTCCCTCTAAACTCCTTGATATCGTCTTTTTTCCGTCATCCCATCATTTTAGTTCTCGCACTTCATGGAAACAATATTTAATGCAGCAACATATTTAGTAAAACCAACTTAATTTGTGAACAGGCTCAGGGCATTTTTAGTGCAACATAATAAGTTTGTTTAGGGTATTTTAGTACAATTTTAATTGTTAAGGCATTTTAGTGGAAAAAAAGCGACATAAAGGTATATATACTATTTGCGTAAAGGAGAATGCCGCGTCAGTGCACCTACTCCCCTCAAATCTTAGCATGTCTACACTTGAACAAACAAATTAACGCTACTTCTTCGAATTGACCAAACTTAGCTAACCGCGTGTGAATGATTAATTAATCAAAAATGTTTAAGAGTCAATACAACCTATTTAAATAAGAATCATTCCTGCGGCACACTGTTTTTAAAACAGACAGCTAGCAAAAATACAAAAAGGTGCATACACATGGGTAGCTAGCTACAACATATGAAACACCTTGCTTTTTTTTTTATACAGGGTTTTTCACTAAATAGTCCTCAAAACTTGGATAATTACTGAAACCCCCGTCACGTCCCGCTTCCCAAAATACGGAACACGAGAGATGACTAGACCGGCCATATTCCTACGGTCAAGAAATAATCCCGCCATAGTCACATTTCGGTTTCTATCACTACATGGTAAGCGGTAAACACAGCACAAAAGTAAAGAGAAATCACATTTCACAACTTTATTACATTTAACCAACAGAGTTTAAAAATGCAATTATTCAAACGAAAGAAGCAACTAACCAAATGAAATACAATGTCTTTATTGAAAGCAGGAAAGGCGATAACTCCGAGTCACTGTCTAAATTCCCGCGATCTCGTAAGGCAGGTCTGATTCTGGTGCGGGGTCCATTTCTTCCTCTGAGCATGCACACTTAGAATGTCATGGCGACACGGTAAAGCAATATATATAATATTTGCAATGATAAGCAAGAAAGACGGCATAAACTAGTAACATGAGAATATGAAATATCAGGTATATGTGAACATTATAGTATGTGCATCATGTCAGTAATCAAGGCAATATATATGTTGCTACCTATCAATCACTAAGTCAATTGAAATCGATCGGTGGAAAAGAATGATCGTGTTTAATAAGGGTCTCGTGAATGTCCGAGACTACGGTCTGCTGTTGCCCGGAACATAACCCGATTATCAGTATATATCGCTAATATCGAATGATCATCCTCTAAATTGTTGTACCTCACTAAATACGAATTCGATTCCATCTCGATTTTCCCATTTCCCCAGATTATAGTATGTGTTCAGGTATTAGATAGGTTGTGAATAAGTACGTATCACTTTCACTATTCAGTCACGCTAGCGCTTATCAATATTATTTTCAATCACCGGTACACTATCGTACTTGTCACAACCTAGTCACTGACACTTATCAATCGACAATACAAAACAGTCGCTAGGATTTGAATATAAACAGTCACGAAACAATGGATGTAAAGCAATGACAAGATATGGTAGGAATGCGTTAAATAAACGTTCGCTAAATTAAGGGCCACCGGTGTCATGCGGTTTATAAAATTCATAATAAATTATACGCGCCGAATCGGGCAAAACAATATCAAAGGTATATAAAGTATACTTGATTATCTAAGCAGTAAAATTGGTTTCATATCAATAGGAATTCTGGTTTAAGAGTTATGTTCATTTTAAAATAAGGATGTGCTGCTGGAATTCCAGTTATAGAACTGGAAGTCCAACTTCAAACACAGTTTTCTGTAGATTATAATCAGATTTAGATATCGCTACAGTGGAATAAAATCTATCACTATTGGTTAGGTTTCCAACTCAATAGACGGATCAGTAATAACCGAAGAATACAGGAAGATATGTTCTGTTTAAGATCAATGTATATAAACGATCACTGCAGAAAACAGCCAAACATATCGACGATCTAAAATACTTTTAAAATATCAAACCACAGTTAAATTAAATGAAACTAACGCCATAAGTTATATAACTTGATTATCTACGCAATGATATAGGAATATGCTTATTTTCATATTTATACAGGGATGTACAGACATTTAAAATTAGATGTCGTCAGAAAATACTGCACTGGACTGCAGTCCACAGCCGTATTTCTATGTAGTTTCCATTGTCGTAACATGGCAATATTCAAACGAGATTTGCATAAGGTTCTAGTTTATCTAGTTGGCTTCAATACGAGTCCTAAAACAATATGTTACGAGTTATATCCAATTTAATATTAATTTTACAACGTGATATACAAGGTAGTCTTCAAATTTAGCGCAGCCTTTTGGGGCATCATTTCATGTACGAAACTATGTTGTTTTGAGTCTAATTTCTACACAATATTCGTGAACAGTAAATGAAACTATCGGTAAAAGATTTAAGCGTTTCTAATAAGGTTTTGGTTCTGGCAATGGCATCGAACTCTTGATATATATATATTGTAACACCCTGGTGCATTTATACTATATTTGGGGTATTTCAAATCTTTCGATAAATTTCTTTATTATTATTGCTTTTGGGTTGCGGATAGTGCAATTGGTAGTTGTGGGTATTATCCGACCGACCCCATATTTGAAACCCATCATGGTTCAAAATTATATCAAATATTTGCTAGTACAGAGTACCCGTGCAAATCTAGATATTATACACATATAATATATTCCACATATTTTTTAATAATACAAAATAAAAACCAAATAATATATTTTGATATCTAGCCTTGCATGTCATCACACCCTATATCATGTGGTTACACTCATATATCATGTTCATGTCCTAATTGTTAAACAGGCTCGTTTTTTATCGCTACGTATATTTATGTAGATCCATATTTGGGAGTATATATTTTTAATTGTAGAATATCGTATTATAGTTTAAACTTTTATATATATTCTCCATATTGAAAAACTAGATTTTTAGAAGGGACACTGGTAATATTCGGACTAATCTGGTATTAGCTGTAAAATCATATATATATATATATATATATATATATATAAACATAATGCTGTTAAATATAATATATATGTCTCTCTCCGTCTCTCTTTCTTCTCTCTCTCTAATATATATATATATATATGATAAAATCCAAATACTCTCCCCCCTCGTCTTCTTCACAGCGTGAACCCTAACCCACGTTCCCGTCGACGTCCCGTCTCCAACCTCTCACCGTCGCCGTTCCCATCTCCTCGCCTCCCCTGCCTCGCCACTCCCTCTCATCACCACCCCCTCTCACCCTCATCCTCTCCCCTGCCTTGCCGGCCTCTCCTCTCCCCCTCTTCTCTCCTTCCTGAAAGTATGTCTTAGAGCTTCTACTAGGTTTCAACAAGTATCAAGTATACAATTTTAAAAAATACAAGGGTTAATCTAATCTCAAATCATGGCCGAGACTATTAATAAATTGGTAGCGCGCCCGATAAGAATGTTAACATTTATTTTGCTAAAGTTTATAAACTTTAAAATGTATAAAAGAAATTAAAATATTTTATCATCCATTGATCTATTCTAGCCTATGAACCCTAGCAAGCTAGTAATTACTCAAGCATGGTTGGAAAAGAAAAGATGAAGAATGAGATCATAATGTAAGATGCAGAAATTAAGTACAGAAATTAATTGCGAAAAAACTAATAAAAACTCTACTTTTATTAATCAGCTATATCATGTACAAATCCTTTTAAAGTATAGTATAAGAACCCTAGTTTTTGCTCTCGATCTCTATCTTGTTGGAAGTAAATGAACAGCTGATGATCAACTCGGATGCGTGGATCGTCTTGGACCTCTTGATCTCTTCGGTTGATTATCTTTCATGTGAAACTCTCGGTTTTTTATATAGTCACAAAAACTCTAAACCCTAGATTTCATGTGTGATGATTTGCTGTTGCGATCACACTGAAAAAATCTCAAATTCAATGGCCATAAATGGGCCGCAGATCCGCCGCCAATATGTCTATCGGCCGCCGTTGGATGGCATAATAGTGGGATCAGGAATTCTTGTGCTGTTTTGTGTTGACACGTGGAGATCATTGTGATGTCTGGATTCTTCAAATCTTCCTCTGAATCTCTACCGTTTATGATTTTATGATTTGATTCAACTTTATCGGCAGATTTTATTCCCGACATCTCGGATCTCTCGATCTTCAGGCCTAAACTGATATCTGCACAATATCTCAAATCATAGTGTTAGTAATATATGTTATTATTTTGAAATATTATCCTAACCATTTGTATGATACAATATTTTAAAAATATTGATTAGAAATATTTGATATGATATGCATATTTTAATTACAAAGATTTCATATAAATATTATATGCATATATTTCCCCTCATTATGTTAATTATAATTTAGAAACATATGATAATAAACTTTTTACAAATAAACTCATATGTGTTCTATATTTACAATAAACACTTTTAAGCACTTAACAATAATAGCGAAAAAATAATCAATCAAATGTGTAATAATTTCTAATCAATGGGTCATGGCTTCTCAATATTTCTCCAAGCATCCAAAACCATGACTCATTTTCCCTTGTTTTTCTTTTTCTTAAATCTTAAATCATCCAAATTTATCTTGTGTGATTCGCATACACCAATGTTCCTTGTATCATCAACCATGATACAAATCATATATTAATATATATATATATATATATATATATATATATATATATATATATATATATACATATCACATATGTATATATATAAATATATAACAAGAGAAGAAAATCTTAAGTGAGCATGTGTGTGTCTTAAGTGAGCATGTGTGTGTGTGTGTATTAAAATATTAAATCAACACTTGATTCAATAATCCGGTTATATCATATATAACCGACTAATATCATATATATATATATATATATATATCACATTATTAAATCAACACTTGATTCAATAATCCGGTCATATCACATACAACCGGCTAATATTCAATATTCGATATTAAATCAACACTTGATTTTATAATCCGGTCATATCATATATAACAGGCCAATATCAAATATATATACATAAATCAAATCTTTGAATCAACACTTGATTCAATAATCCGGTTATATCATATATAACCTAACCGATATCAAATATCGCTAGATTATAACACGGTATCACATACTCGTATTTAATCAAGCTCCCGCACATATCTCCATATGTGCCCTACTTCGTTTCGCTTAAGCTAGGAAACCTCTGTATGGGACTCTAAAGACTCGTCAATACGCCAGCAGTAGGTAATGATCACATCAGATACCCATAAGCCGTCAGCAGTACTAGCTGGACGTAACGGCTACCCAGGTATTGAACGAATAGAAGGTCAACAAGCAAACTTGTCCAAACTCTCATAAACCGTATAAGCAACACTTACCATACAGTCCGGTCTCTTCGTCTGATATGTCGCATATCGAGTCTGGGGGTAGAATCGTCAGACCCTGGTAACTTGATAAGTCATGCCGATGTGTAACCCATAATCTTTCGAGAAACTACTGATAACACTTACCAGTAAATCTCATCAGCCCTGACCAGGGACTTGCTATTATAGCCAATCGAGTATAGCGCAACATCAACTTCCAATACCGGGAGAGACGAAACCCCTCCTATCGCTCACTGCCTCCATGTGATTCGGGACTGTATCCAAAATTCACCTGTTTGCACGATTCCTTTGAGCCGTGGTAGGGAGGAAATCAAAGCATGGTGGGAACCACACAAGACACTATAACGAACTCAGGTCTACAGACTAACCTGTACAAGTGTCACCAGAGAACTGCTATCTGACGATAGGTATGGTACCATCCAAGAGTTCTCGGCGAGTCATGTTCGGTGTACCCATTCTCTAATGAGCACATGTGTACAATCTTTGGTGTCAAACACTAATGGTTTTGGGATCAACCATCGCCCCATACAGGGTCAAGAAACGTACACACTAGTCTACTCTGGAATATCGATACCCTGTCTCGATATTCCCTCGACTAGGAACCGTTAAAGGATGTGCTTGCGGACTACACAAGCCCCACTAATATGATCTGCATCATAGTCCTGGTAGTCAAGCCTACATCCTAAGGGCTTTATCAACATGTATCAGAGAAACGGTATACTATAATAAGTGTATATGTTAAGACAAAATGCAACCAGATAGCATACTATCATGTCGAGCAAGAAAGTCCTCTATATATATGTCCAAGCATCCACTATAATATACAATAATGGCCTCTAGGGCATACATATTCCTAACACTTTCCGAGCACCACCCAACCTGAGAACCCATCATCCAAACCCCTCGCCGGCAACCTCTCATCGCGGGTAGACTCACTACCACCGACCACATTTTCACCATCCTCATCTCCCTGGCAACCCCGAACACCACACCCTACCACCACCGACCCTTGCTACATCCTCGATCACCTTTCACCCCTCGCCAGATCACCTCGTTGTCTCCGTCGTCTTGTTGCCACCATCCCCTCCGTCCATCCCCAGAACTCCAGAAACCCAACAGCAACCTCCACTCTTCTTCTTATTCTTCTTCTTTCAATTCTTTCTTTCCTTTCATTTTGTGGCCGGCCGTCTTGCAGGAGTTGCGCGTCGCCGAAGATCCAGACGATCCAGTCACCGTCGTCATCTAGCCCTATCACCATGTCATGCAGTTGCTCAGCCAGTAAAGTCCTGCGTTCGTAAGTTTTGCATCGCGACGTTATTCCGACATCGGAACGTGATATCTGTATCTCAATGTGAGATCCGATCAGGTAAGTTCGGAACTTGCAACATGCTATTTGATTATATCGATATTTATTTAATAAATGCTAGTGCATGGGTTTTACTATTCAGCAGAATTTATCGATTTATAGTTTTATCGTATCCGTCTGAATTCTTACTGATAATAGCTTATCTAGTTGCATGCCGGAATATCACAACGTTATTATACTACTATAACAGTTCAATATGTTATCTTGTTTGCATCATATGGTAATGGACGTATAACGGTTATTACAGATGATACATATGCATCCCGGTAGTAATTGTGTTTCGATATTGATTACAGTTTTATATTGGTGTCTATTTTGGTTAATATACAGTACATGACATGTTCACCGCACACTACCAGACTTGTTACTTGGATCTTATTGCTAATGCCGACAATCCTGACTTGTTGTCCTAACGGACGTAACTTGTTGTCTACATAGATAAGACCTGTACATGTTTGATCCTGTGTTGGCATTAGAATTGAACAAAAAATCTGGGTGGGAAAGGGGAAATCAAGAATGTAACTGAAACGTAACTTAGGAGGATATTATTCTTGTTTGCCGTGATTCCGGGCATTACGGAATAAATCATTGTTTATTGTACCGTGGTCCCTTGTGGAATGAACTGGATATATTGTACCGTGGTCCCGTGAGGACATGAATGTGATATATACTGTTGAGTTACGATGAGAATTATATTAATTGATTTCAAAGACTTGTAAAATAGATAACCTAGAGGAACAGACTTTTAGGATACACATCACATATATGTACCTCACTGTTTTATACCTGCGTTATTTATTTATAATCATGTTTAATCATAGCATCATATCCTAATTATCGCTATTATTTTAATATTATGACGCATCTGGGTTTTGCATGGCACGGTTCCTCTACTTTTATCGCAGGCAGATCAAGAGTACTTTAGCAATCAAGCCAAGAAATGAGGAGTTAGCCCATTAGTTTAGAGACTCTCGGTATATTTATTTCAGCAGTTTTATTCCTATTGATGTAAGCCCATGCTGGGACGTGATTCGGATATTATTGTTTATTGGATCTTGATTCGTTTCTACTTTATGCATTTCTTGATTTTATTTATTGTGGCAGATGGACATGTGTTAGCTAGATTATATATTTTACTGTTCTTGATATCCGATTGACAGCCGTAATGTGACTGTGGAGTGATAATTCCTAACCACATGTAGCATGGTTTGCTCTGTCACGTGCCGTGTTTACGTATCTTGGGAAATGGAGCGTGACACACACACACACACACACACACAACCGAAACGTCGTTTTCATCAAAACACCATTTAATTCTTACCATTTCCATACAACATTATTATGAGGTGTTGGACTCGATTATAACCAAATCAATATGGCTAAATTAACACGGTTTGTTATTAAAAATGTGACAGTAGTTTGCGGTATAGTTATGTGTATATATATCGATCTATTTATTAACATAGCATGTAAAGCAAGTGGAGTTCACTTGCCTGTGGACGACATCAACGATGACGGGAATCGGCAATGGCGGCAACGGCGCGCGCACTGCAACGATACGAGCACAACAATGGCACTGGCAGCAACAATACGGGCAACAAGCATAGCTAAGGTTTGGGCTGGTGCTTAGGCTTCTATGATGCAGGAGTTGAGAAGGAGTAGAGGGTGTTGGGAGCTCGTCGACGGCTAAGAGAAGTGATCGACAGAGGTGAGCACTGCCGGCGGTGTAGTGGGTTTGGGAAGCTCGGCTAGCCAGGGCTTGCAGATGAAGAGGAGAATGGGGAGCTCAAAGAGGAGGGAGATGATGGTGGAGGGTCTGCAGGCGTCAACGATGGTCTTGACGGCTGTGGAGGTGGCCGGCGATGGGAGAGTTCGAGATATATATAGAGAGAGAGAGAGAGAGAGATTGAGAATGAGAGAGATAAAGATAGAGATAGAGAGGGGCTCGGTTCTGTTTATGTAACACCCTAATTCATTTATACCAATTCCAGTTCACGTATTTCTTTATTTATGGTATTTTCCTGATTTATCGTGTTTTGGGTGCGAATAGTATTTTACATTAGTATTATCATTCGACCCGACCCGCTTACTTGAAACCTGTTTGATTCATGTTTATAAATTATCCTGACCTGTTACATGGACTTATGCACTTTCATGAATACTGCTTACTGGCATTTTATCTGACATTGCATCTTTTACCATATAACATTTTAAGTCACATAAAATATTTTAAAAATACATTACATGGCCTGCATGATACCCCTAACCCCGTGGTAGAATCCGCGCATCTTGTTCTCGTTCTGTTCACTGAAACAGACTTGTTTGGATGGCTACGCACACGTACGTGCATCCGTTCTTGGGGGTATGCATTTTCGTTACCCGAGCATTCATTTTTAATTTTGGTCGTCGCATATATTTTTCGTATTTTTAAAACTGAATTTTTAGACCCGACCCGGGCATGTTTTGGATTATTTTTGTATCCCGCCAAAATTCAAACTTTATTTAAATTAATATCTGTATTTTAAATCGACGGTTTAAATAACTAACAAATTTTATTAAATTTAAAATCCTAACTTTTAACTAAAAAATCCTAACCTTTAACAAACCCGGCTCTCTCTCTATCTCTTGTGGACCCCACACTCAGAGTCTCCTTCTCTCTCACGCAATTCCTCTCTTTCTCTCTCCCCTCGCTATCTCTCTCTCTCTCTTCTTTCTCTCTCATCTCGCGAGTACTGTGCGTTTCTCGATTCTGGTCACCGCGCGCACCGATACGGTCACCTCCCTCCTTCTTTTCTCCCTCTTCTCCTTTTAAATACCCGAACCTTCTCCTTAACCCATCGCAATTCACCTCCTCCTCAAACCCTAACCCTAAGACTTCGTCTCCTCATCACCTCCTCCCTCAAACGAGCCTCCTCCTCCTCGTCACCTTCTCCTCGCCATCTCCATCTTCTTTTTCCCGAGCCCACACCTGCACCCTCAAACCCCAACTGAACCCATCGCCGACGATCCCAACCTCGTCGTCATCATCTTCTTCAGCTTCATACCAACATCATCATCATCTCCTCCTCTCCCTATCCTCTGTACTTCTCCCTCACCAAGATCCCTGCACACCAAGAAACCCCAGCTGCACCCGAGCCTAACCCTAACCTAACCCTAATTTCTTAAAGCCAACCCTAGCCTCGCCGGAGCTCAGTCGACCTCATCGTCACCCTCACCTCTCCCTGAAACTACAGCACACCACAACCACAGTAAGCTTCATCCCTTCTCTTCTTTCCTCTTCTTCTTCCTTTCTTTTTCTTTTCTTTATGTTCTTGAAATCTGTATTTTAGCGATCGCCGGAGCCGGGCTTGACGCCGACGATCTAGACGACCCAGAGGAAGTACCTTACCTGCGTGATCACCCTCTTGCGTTGCTTGGACCCGTCACGCGTGCCGTGCATGCGTTGCGACGTTTTGCCAACGTCGGACGTGCCGTACATATCCGTTTCGCAATCCGTTGAGGCAAGTTTATCTTGCTACATGCTATACTACTATATTCTACATCTATTTGAATTATAACACCTCATAACGATTAGTTTTGCAATCCACATTATCAGTTTTCATATTACACCGTTTTCGGACATCCGTATGCATCCGTACATGTTATTTCACCTCTAGTGCATGCAAACATATCTTGTTACATACTATATTACAATATACTGCACTCAATGGAATATTTACATCTCATATTGTTTAATTGTACATCATGTATTTACCAGTTTATCATTTTACTGTTATATCACGCCCATATGCATCCATACCATTATTTACACATCTAGTCGCATGCTAAATCATCTTGCTACATGTTAGGTACAGTATTATGCATCCATATGAATAAAATGTTAACCATTTATCATATTATACATCCATATTAAAGTTTTACAGTTTTCGAATACCCGTTTGCATCCATATCACTTAATATACATATAACCGCATCTATAGATCACATTATTACATATTATGGTTATATTGACACCCCATGTTTAATAAAGTGCATCCTAATTAGTATTGAAACTATAAATGTAACCTTAATCGATAATTGTGCATCCATACCATTGATTTTATACCTGTTCGCATACCATGTTACATTATTTTATTTTATTGCTATATTAGTACTCCATACTTGATATTGTGCACCCTACATAGTAATGTGATAACCACTGATAAATATTTGTGCATCCGTGCTTTTGTTGGGCATCCGTAGCTGTTACAGTTTTATTATGAGCTTCCGCTTGATACCCGTGCATTACTTTGACATGACTTGATACTTGTACACTACCTGACATGACTTGATACTTGTACACTACCTGACATGACCTGACATATTGCTACTTGACATGACTTGATACCTGTGCACTACCTGACATGACCTGATATATCACTACTTGACATGTTACCTGATCCTATTTCTAATGCCGATAATCCTGACATGTTGTCTCGATGGACATATCCTGTTGTCTGTATAGACAAACCTATTCCTGCTTGATCCTGTGCTGGCATTAGCTTCAGATTTATCAATATCTGACTTGAACACATAACTTGAGGGTTTGGGGAAATCAATGATGAAACCTGACTTGTAACTCGACAGTTCACTTGCTTATACTGATCAGTTTTAGGGGCTAGGCCAGCCTTGGGATGATGCTGCTGACATCATTCATCTGTACATATTTCCTGTTTTAGTGCCTAGCGGCATGTCTCGGTTTCAGCCCGAGAATCTGGACCATGGTCCCGGGCACGTACGGGATAATATTGAATTACATCGACGATTCATTAAATTGATTTCAAAGACTTGAGAGTAATTAACCCAGTAGCTTAGTTCAAATTACTCACTATACATCACATGTGCTTATACCCATCACTGTTCCTTATTCGTGATACTGCTATACTCTTATTACTGTTTATACTTCATACCTTATCTCATTACATCCTGCTTGCTTAGTATTATTGATATTATGACGCACTGACGTCTGGGTTTTGTATGGCCCAGATCCTCTACCTTCGCCGCAGGCCGATCAGGAGTATTTTCAGTCAACAGGTCGGGCAGTGAGGACTTGTTAGTATTCTAGTTTAGTTTCCTTTCAGCACTTTTTATTTCCTGATGTGAGCCCATATTTAGGACGTACATTCCAGATTATTATTGTTTATTGAATCTATTGCTTCCGCATTTTATTTCATGACTCGTTTATTCTGGCATATGGACATGTACTAGATAGTTTATTTTATTTCTACTGTTCTTGATATCTCTAGACAGCCGTAATGTGACTGTGGAGGGATGTTTCCTGTCCACGGGTAGCATGGTTGGCTCTGTCACGTGCCTATCTTAGCGCACTCTGGGAAGTGGGGCGTGACAGGGATTGTTTGGTATCAGAGCCATAGGATTTAGATTAATCGGGCTTGATTCATTTGTAGTTGGGTATTGGACCCAATACACGAATCGGAAAATCCATGATTAGGAACATGTCCTGCCACATTGTTATCATGATTCTTGAGTCATATATTTCTCTTGATCCTTTGCCTGGACGATATGTAAACCACTTTGCATCTCGACTTGAAATCTTTTTGGTTCCCTATTGTTTCTTCCTGTTTCTTGATTCTAATACTAGGATTTGGACGACTTGAGTGGAGTTATGTGATTGTAACTATGTACCGCGGCATTGTTACAATACGGTACTCTATTTAAGTAACTTGGAGTTCTAGTTTTGATTCCTATCCTTGATTCATGGTCATCATTCATCGCAAGTTTTGAATCTTGTCTATCATACTAATCATCTTTGGTATATTGGTTGCAGGATGATGGAAGACAGAAATCTGAAAACGTACCAGAGGCGTGTGGATGACACTGCCTTACTTGGAGTAATTCATGGCTTGCTGGAGAACCAGAAGCGGCAGACCGAGCTGAACCAGCGGCAAGCCGAAGCTTTTCAGGAAGGTTTGCGGACCGTCCAGCAGTCCGTAAACAATGTTGCGGCCAAACCGGTTGAGCGTGTGGGTACTGTGGCGGATTTCAGGAGACTTGGTCCGTTCACTTTCACTGGTTTGGAGGAGCCGTTGCCAGCAGAGCAGTGGTTAGTCGATACGGAGAATTTGCTCGTTGCAGCACAGATTCCAGAGGACAAGAGAGTGGATGTAGTACGCATCCAATTGGTGGACTATGCCCGTGAATGGTGGCTCGTGGAAGAGACCCGTTTGCCCAAGCCGATCAGTTGGACAACTTTCTCGCAGAGTTTCTTGGAGAAGTTCTTTCCGCAGACTGCACTGGAAGAAATGGAAGAAAAGTTTATCAGCTTGAAGCAGAACGGCGCACCCGTGGATGTACATGCGGCAGAGTGGACCCGGCTCAGTAGATTCGCTGGACCTTTGGTTGCCAACGATGCTGATAGGGCAAGGAGGTTCATGCGCAGTTTGGACGTGGACATCCAGAGGCAAATTATATCTCTGGGTTTGACCACTTTCTCACAAGTTCTAAAAGCAGCCAGAGAGCATCAGAGCTTATCGTTGAAGACAGGAGGTACGCAGCTGCAAGCAGTTGTAGTGCAGAAGCCGGCGTTCGCGCCGAACCGAACGCCTGTGCATAGAGGTATTCCAGTAAACCGACGTGGCGTAGCATCGATGAAGAAGCCCATCGTTGCAGATCAGAGAAAGGGCGTGATTTGCAACTTTTGCCATCTACCTGGGCACATAAGGAGAGATTGTCGTAGGATGCGGGGACTCTGTTTGGTTTGTGGATCAGCGGATCATGCTATCAATGCTTGTCCGTCGAAGCTTCGTATGGAGGATGATGTTCAGAGGCCACCGCAGAAGCAGTTTCGGGAGCTGAAGCAGTTAACTCAGGGACCCAATCAAGCTCGAGCCTTACCCTGACGGCTGAAGAGGCCAAGGCTTCAGAGGAAGTCGTTTCAGGTATCCTACTTGTTCATGGTTTTTCCACATTAGCGTTATTCTATTCTGGTGCATCCCATTGTTTTATGTCGTCCAAGTTTACTGCTACACACTCGATTACTTGCATAACCCTGTCTAGTTGTTGAGACATACACACTGGGAATGGGAATATCATAGTTAGTAGAGAGGGTAAGGATTGTTCAGTGGTTAGTTGCGGATGAGAGTTATTTGCAGATTTCTTGGTGATCGTTACCGGCAGTGGTGATGTTGTCTTGTGAATGGATTTTCTCGGCACTTTTCATGCTCACATTTAGTGTGGGGCAAAGAAAGTGATTTTCCAGATTCCCAAACATCCGGAGTTTGTTTTTGCCGGGGGAAGCTGTTCTGTCGGGCCAGTCGAGTTTAGGGCTAGGCTGACAAACAGTGTTCTTTCGTCGATGGAAGTTGATAAGGAGGAAGCGCCAGCTGTTGTTCGAGATTTCTTGGACGTGTTCGAGGACATCTCGGGTTTACCGCCAAAACGAGATGTGGAGTTCACGATCGATCTTGTTCCTGGTGCAGCGTCAATCTCAAAGGCGTACTATCCAATGGCACCAGTGGAGTTGGAAGAAGTAAAGAAGCAAGTTACCGAATTGTTTGAAAAGGGTTGGATTCGCAGCAACATTTCACCTTGGGGAGCTCCAGTTCTTCTAGTCAAGAAGAAAGATGCACAAGGAGGATATGCATCGATTATCGAGAATTAAACCGGATGACTATTAAGAACAAGTACCCGATCCCTTGCATTAGTGAATTGTTCGAGTAACTTAGTGGCGCGAGGGTATTCTCGAAGCTGAATTTGCGATCTGGATATCATCAGGTTCGAGTTAAATCAGAAGATATTTGCAAGGTTGCGTTCCGAACTCGGTATGGACATTACGAGTATTTAGTTATGCCATTCAGAGTCACGAATGCACTAGCGATATTTATGTACTTGATGAACCGAATCTTTTCACCGTTCTTGGACCAGTTTATTGTGGTGTTCATCAATGATATTCTGGTCTACTTGAGGAGTCTTGAAGAGTATGCTGAACTCTTGAAGATATGTTGAGAGCTTACATGTTAGACTTCAAGGGTTCTTGGGAAGATCATCTACATTTGGTAGAGTTTTCTTACAATAACAGCTTTCAGGCGACTATTCAGATGACTTCATTCGAAGCGTTGTCTGGTCGCAAGTGTCGCTCACCCGTTTGTTGGGATGATGTTGGAGAACAAAGACTGTTGGGACCGGATTTGATCGTACAAACAGTTGAGAAGGTTAATACTATCCGGAGTCATATGATAGCAGCACAAGATCGGCAGAAGAGTTGGGCTGATACATCGAGAAGACCTCTAGAGTTCGCTGTTGGTGATCTGGTGTTCTTGAAGATATCACCTACTAAAGGAGTGATTCGTTTTGGGAGTTGAGGCAAGCTTAGTCCTCGATTCGTAAGGCCTTTCGATATTTTGGAGCGTGTTGGAGAAGTGGCTTATCGATTGGCTTTACCACAATCTTTGGCGAATGTTCATGACGTGTTTCATGTATCTCAACTCCATAAGTATGTTCGAGATGAAACACACATGCTGGATCATTCGGAGCTGACTGTAAGGGAGGATTTGACTTTTGAGGAACGACCGATGTCGATTATTGATCGAAGAGAAAAGATCCTTAAGAACAAGGTTATCCCTCTCGTACTTGTTTCTTGGGGAAATCGCTCACATGGAGAATCAACTTGGGAACGTGAAGATGAAATTTGACAGAAGTTTCCACACCTATTCTTGTAGTTTCTTGATTGTTTATCTTTCCTTGTTCTTGGAATTTCGAGGACGAAATTCTTTTTGTAGTTGGGTATAATGTAACACCCTAGTTCATTTATACCAATTCCAGTGCACGTATTTCTTTATTTATGGTATTTTCCTGATTTATCGTGTTTTGGGTGCGAATAGTATTTTACATTAGTATTAGCATTCGACCCAACCCGCTTGCTTGAAACCTGTTTGATTCATATTTATGAATTATCCTGACCTGTTACATGGACTTGTGCACTTTCATGAATACTGCTTACTGGCATTTTATCTGGCATTGTATCTTTTACCATATAACATTTTAAGTCACATAAAATATTTTAAAAATACATTACATGGCCTGCATGATACCCCTAACCCCGTGGTAGCATCCGCGCATCTTGTTATCGTCCCTTTCAGTGAAACGGACTTGTTTGGATGGCTATGCGCACGTACGTGCATCCGTTCTTGGGGGTATGCATTTTCGTTACCCGAGCATTCATTTTTAATTTTGGTCGTCGCATATATTTTTCGTATTTTTAAAACTGAATTTTTAGACCCGACCCGGGCGTGTTTTGGATTATTTTTGTATCCCGCCAAAATTCAAATTTTATTTAAATTAATATCTGTATTTTAAATCGACAGTTTAAATAACTAACAAATTTTATTAAATTTAAAATCCTAACTTTTAACTAAACAATCCTAACCTTTAACAAACCCAGCTCTCTCTCTATCTCTCGTGGACCCCACACTCAGAGTCTCCCTCTCTCTCACGCAGTTCCTCTCTTTCTCTTTCCCCTCGCTATCTCTCTCTCTCTTCTTTCTCTCTCCTCTCGCATCTCTCTCCCTCATCTCGCGAGAACTGTGTGTTCCTCGATTCTGGTCACCGCGAGCACCGATACGGTCACCTCCCTTCTTCTTTTCTCCCTCTTCTCCTTTTAAATACCCGAGCCTTCTCCTTAACCCATCGCAGTTCACCTCCTCCTCAAACCCTAACCCTAAGACTTCATCTCCTCATCACCTCCTCCCTCAACCGAGCCTCCTCCTCCTCGTCACCTTCTCATCGCCATCTCCTTCTTCTTCTTTTTCCCGAGCCCACACCTGCACCCTTAAACCCCAACTGAACCCATCGCCGACGATCCCAACCTCGTCGTCATCATCTTCTTCAGCTTCATACCACCACCACCATCATCTCCACCTCTCCCTATCCTCTGTACTTCTCCCTCACCAAGATCCCTGCACACCAAGAAACCCCAGCTGCATCCAAGCCTAACCCTAATTTCTTAAAGCCAACCCTAGCCTCGCCGGAGCTCAGTCGACCTCATCGTCACATTCACCTCTCCCTGAAACCACAGCACACCACAACCACGGTAAGCTTCATCCCTTCTCTCCTTTCCTCTTCTTCTTCCTTTCTTTTTCTTTTCTTTATGTTCTTGAAATCTGTATTTTAGCGATCACCGGAGCCGGCTTGACGCCGACGATCCAGACGACCCAGAGGAAGTACCTTACCTGCGTGATCACCCTCTTGCATTGCTTGGACCCGTCCCGCGTGCCGTGAGTGAGTTGCGACGTTTTGCCGATGTCGGACGTGCCGTACATATCCGTTTCGCAATCCGTTGAGGCAAGTTTATCTTGCTATATGCTATACTACTATATTCTACATCTATTTTAATTATAACACTTCATAACGATTAGTTTTGCGATCCGCATTATCAGTTTTTATATTACACCGTTTTCGGACATCCGTATGCGTCCGTACATGTTATTTCAACTCTAGTGCATGCGCACCTATCTTGTTACATACTATATTACAATATACTGCACTCAATGGAATATTTACATCTCATATTGTTTAATTGTACATCATGCATTTACCAGTTTATCATTTTACTGTTATATCACGTCCGTATGCATCCATATCATTATTTACACATCTAGTCGCATGCTAAATCATCTTGCTACATACTAGGTACAGTATTATGCATTCATATGAATAAAATGTTAACCATTTATCGTATTATACATCCATATTAAAGTTTTACAGTTTTCGGATACCCGTTTGCATCCATATCACTTAATATACATATAACCGCATCTATAGATCACATTATTACATATTATGGTTATATTGACACCCCATGTTTAATAAAGTGGATCCTAATTAGTATTGAAACTATAAATGTAACCCTAACCGATAATTGTGCATCCATACCATTGATTTTATACCTGTTCGCATACCATGTTACATTATTTCATTTTATTGTTATATTAGTACTCCATACTTGATATTGTGCACCCTACATAGTAATATGATAGCCACTGATAAATATTTGTGCATCCGTGCTTTTGTTGGGCATCCGTAGCTGTTACAGTTTTATTATGAGCTTCCACTTGATACCCGTGCATTACTTGACATGACTTGATACTTGTATACTACCTGACATGACCTGACATACTGCTACTTGACATGACATGATACCTGTGCACTACCTGACATGACCCGATATATTACTACTTGACATATTACCTGATCCTGTTTCTAATGTCGACAATCCTGACATGTTGTCCCGATGGACATATCCTGTTGTCTGTATAGACAAACATGTTCCTGCTTGATCCTGTGTTGGCATTAGCTTCAGATTTATCAATACTTGACTTGAACACATAACTTGGGGGTATGGAGAAATCAATGATGAAACCTGACTTGTAACTCGACAGTTCGCTTGCTTATACTGATCAGTTTTAAGGGCTAGGCCAGCCTTGGGATGCTGCTGCTGACATCATTCATCTGTATATATTTCCTGTTTTAGTGCCTAGCGGCATGTCTCGGTTTCAGCCCGAGAATTTGGACAGTGGTCCCGGGCACGTACAGGATACTATTGAGTTACATCGACGATTCATTAAATTGATTTCAAAGACTTGAGAGTAATTAACCCAGTAGCTTAGTTTAGATTACTCACTGTACATCACATGTGCTTATACCCATCATTGTTCCTTATTCGTGATACTACTATACTCTTATTACTGTTTATACTGCATGCCTGCATATCTCATTACATCCTGCTTGCTTAGTATTATTGATATTATGACGCACTGACGTCTGGGTTTTGCATGGCCCAGATCCTCTACCTTCGCCGCAGGCCGATCAGGAGTATTTTCAGTCAACAGGTCGGGCAGTGAGGGCTTGTTAGTATTCTAGTTTAGTTTCCTTTCAGCACTTTTTATTTCCTAATGTGAGCCCGTATTTGGGACGTACATTCCAGATTATTATTGTTTATTGAATCTATTGCTTCCGCATTTTATTTCATGACTCGTTTATTCTGGCTTATGGACATGTACTAGATAGTTTATTTTATTTCTACTGTTCTTGATATCTCTAGACAGCCGTAATGTGACTGTGGAGGGATGTTTCCTGTCCACAGGTAGCATAGTTGGCTCTGTCACGTGCCTATCTTAGCGCACTCTGAGAAGCGGGACGTGACGGTTTAGAAGAAGGAGGAGGTAGGCGAGGCAATCACGGAGGTAGTCGTAGGGACGAGGGACGAGATCGTGTCTGTTAAGGGGAGCAGGTTTCGGGGGGTAGCACGGGAGAAGGGGAGACGTTGGGGAAAAGAGAGAGATCGAGAGAGAAGGGGAAAGGTGGGATCGGGAATGTTGGCTAAGGCTTTGGGAAAGCGGGCTGGGTTTTGGGCTCAGGTGTGAGATTTAAGGGTGTGGGTTGTGGGCTTGGGCCAAGGAACGAAAAGAGAGAGAAAGAAGTTGGAGATGGCCGGGGCTGGTGTAGGTTTGGGTTAGGGTTTAATACAGTTAGAAATAATATAGGAAAAATATTTATATGAAGTATTGAAGAAAAAATAAATAGAAAAATAGGGGAAATATTTATTTAAAAATACAGAAAATATTTATAAAGGAATTAGGTATTACACTTCCAGTACTTGATAATTACTATTTACTTCTCCAAAATCTTTAAGTTGTTACATTTTACCCCCTCCAAGATTTTCATCCAAAAACAACGTTTTCAGTATGAATTTTTTAATACCTTCCCAATTACCCCTTGTCTTCATTAGATGATCGATATTTTTTTTAATTTCAAAGCTCTCTCACCAATTATCCTCAACTTCTCCTCTTTCGATTTAGGTTTTTTATTAACCCTTAACTTACGAATCTAACCACATTTGCATTCCACTAGTGCATGGAAAGAGAAGATTGAGCTTGAAGATCCCCCTTCCATGGTGAATTGAGTTTCGATAAAGAAAATATCTAATCCTAATTTTGATTTGGGACCGGACTTGGAAATTTTTATTGTAGTAGAAGGGTTTAGGGTTTTTAAAAATCTTGTCCCGACATTCCTCCGCTAGATGCCTACCGGATTGAAAGAAAGAATCTATTTGGAATGTCCAAAGACCTTTAGAAATAATTTAAAGATTTGGGGGAGCAAATAGTAATTATTAAGTATTGGAGGATTTTTTAGTAATTAGTCAAGGTTTGAGAGACCATTTCGTAAAAAACCCTTTTCACGGACCGTTCTCTCATTGGATTATGGCACGTTTGATGCACGTATAAAATAATCTTTAGCATTGTTTGCTAAATGAAGGTTGTTTTTAGTATGGTTAAAATACCATAATCTTTGCCGTAGATGTTTATTTAGTTTTTTTATCTTACCTTAATGTTCGTAATAATATGTTTTTAGATTATTTATTTAAATAAAGAAAGCAAGGGTTAAATCAGTAAACTAATAGACTAAAAAAATTATAGGGTAAATTAATATGCAAGTTCTATTTCTTTTTCCCAGTTTTTGAAGTGAGATGGGGAGAGGAAGACATATTGAGAGAGCATCCCTAAAATCATAATTAAGACCAGAAAAAATTCGAATTTTGCTCATTTTTTTAAAAGATGAGAAAATGTCATGTTCCTTGCTTGTGTCTTGCTTACAATAGTGAATATTTTAACTAAAATAGCCGAAAGTAAATTTTAATTAAAAAAATTTAGTTACAAATTATAAGACCATAGCTGCGCATAGGATTTCTTCAAAAAGAAGGTAAATTGTCAAACAAAAAAAAACTAGCCCATTCCAGACCTGTAAAAAATTTAGTGGGTCTTTTTCTCTACTTAAAGAACTTCTTAGCTAACTAAAAACACTTGATGTGCGACTCTAATAATTTTATATATTCCAAGATTGTTCCTGCCCATGTGCATTGACAACTTATAAAGCAATAAAGATAGTTGTCACGGTACTAAAGCCTTGCATGTAATATCTAAACACTGCCATGTAATATCTGAAGACTAGCCTTTAATATCTATCATATTTTCAGTCCATTCTTAAAAGCTTAAGTGTTTAATATTTGTACCAAATTCTTGTCTGAAATATCAAAGCAGTTTCATGTAATATCTAAACAGTTGTCTGCAATATCAATGCACTTACCTATAATATCTAAGCATTAACCTGTAATACCCAGGCAGTTGTATGTAATATTTAGGGTAAGTTTTACTAAACCCCATCCACCTTTTGAGCTTTTTGAGATAACCACATTAAACTTTAATAATATTATAAAACCCCGTAAAAATATTGAAAAGCATTTTTGTGGTAAAAAAATTGAAAAGCATTTTTGTCGAAATATATCATATTTCTTTCATTTTGAGTTTATTCAATCTATCCGTAAGACAATTTAGGGCTATGCGGTTCAATTGTGGTTTGCACGAGTTAATCAAAATAACGATTTCATACAATATTGATAGTTCGATGAGATTTATAGCATTTTTGAAGTTCAATGGGGTTATCTCAAAAATCCCAAAAGGTGGATGGGGTTTACTAAAATTTATCCTTATATAGGCACTTGTTATCAACTGGGTTTAGACCGTTGGTATCGATTTCTTATCAGACAAAAACAAATATACGGTCGCATTTTGTATGCAATATCTAAATGTTTGTTTGTAATATCTAATCACTTTCTTGTAATATTTAAATAGTTTCGCCGCCGAAACTATCTATGAGTGGTGGTGGAAGGGATAAGTGAAGGAAGGATGAGCAAAGGAGGAAGAGGAGCCCCCTCGGAGTGATGGAGGGAGGAGAGGAGCAACGGAGCGGGGAGAGCTGCGGAGGAGCAAAGGAGGAGGGGAGGTTTTGGGTCGAGAGAAAGAAAGAGGAAGAAGATGAACATGAGAAAGTTTTGGGAGAGGGGTATTCTTGGAACTTCAGCACAAAAGATATAAGTGGGCCGATTAAAATATGGCGAGTTTTAGTATGAGAGGATTTTCATCTATTTTAAGAATTGCATGTGGTTTTTTAACTGGTCTTAGAGTGGGCTGGGTTTGGTTTTTTTTTTTTGTGACAATTTTAACCCCCAAAAAAAAGACCGAACGAAAAAGGCAATTAATGGGCACCTTGGAATGGGCCTATCCTTTTAGTAGATTCCCAAGTTTGAGCTTAATATTTGGGCCTAAATTTTGTATAAATTGGATTCAGGCTCAGAAATATGACTCAAATTAAACTAGCTAATCTACTAAAAGTGCAAGTAGAACTTTTAGATGCATTTATAGGATTTGTAAAATTAATTCAAAGAAGATAGATTTTTAAATAAGATAAATAAATTAGCTAACTCAACTCCTAATTCTTATTTATATATTTATTGTTGGATCTATGAAGTTATAATTCCAATTTGGACCATATCTAAATTTCAAAGCCTGATCCAAAAGCAGGCCTAGGAGCCTCGCTTGATCTCAAAAATAATAAACTTGGACAAAAAATTATAAACTTGGATGACAACCAATGGAAAAGGAGTGGCTGCTATGGCCAAAATAATTGCATAGGTGCTCTGGAGAAATTTCAGCCACACATCCTACCTGCTTTATAGGATATACCAATACCAAAAGACCCTTGTTTCATACAAATCTCGATCGTTCATTTCTATTTTGGATGAATTTGGACCGTTTGATGCAATAGTATCGGTGTTATTTTGCCCCTAATAGCAGCCACTCCGAATCCACAACCAATCACTAACAAACGCTTCGAAAGCTTACTTGGGTGATTAAAAATCTCAGAGGTACAGTCCACTTGTGAACCTGCCGATACGCGAATTCCTTCCTCGAACGACAGGTATTGCCGATATCTCGACCAGCTCGAGCGCTCGACCGAGAAGCGTCGAGACACCTGAAGAATGATGTTGAAGACCACACTCACAGGAGTCACTTCGACGGTTTTTGCAAGGCTAAGAGATAGAGATGGTCACAGCTGTTGTACCTTCAAAGGAGAGGGCAAAGGAGGCTGCAGCAAAGAATAAAGCTCAAGAGTGAGACCACGTAGATGAACCGAGATCAGTCCTAGGGGTGATAGCTACCTATCAGATGGGCTCGCCTGCGATGGTAGTGTAAGTGCGGGGTGATAGGAGTAACAATTTAAATAAGGTGTCCATCTGATAGAGGTCATGATCTCCTTCAGATGTTGTCCTCCGTCGATCTGTCGCGAGCGTCGATGAACGGCTGAGATTGGGTTTGAGAGTTGCCTCATGAAGCGTGTGGATCTCAATGGGCTTGATTTCGAATGAAGCCGAGCTACCTGCAAAGAAGTCCCGGGATGGGTGTACCACCATGGACCCTCCGACGATTAAATTAGCCAAGATATTTGAGCAGAGCAGCGACCTATTGGAGTAAAATTGCATTACCTGAGTCGTCTGAGAGAGTGGTTTATATAGCGGTCTCCATGGGCTACCTGGCGTGAGATTCACGCCGGCCGTTACGCCCCTGGTGTTACGCCTGCATGAATGGCGGGATCCCCCATTAATAACGAGATACGCTCGTTAATGGGGGGATGCGACGGCGTGGAACGCAGGATCGTGAGGCGGCGGATATCTCGCGCCTGGCGAGATCCGCGGAGCCGTGGTCCAAGATAGGGATTCGTCAATGAATATCGCATGTGATCTGCGTTTTAGGTCGGTCGGTAGAACCGACGAGGCCTAGCTCGGCGAGAGGCCTAAAAGAGGGCGGGTGGCCAAACTAGTTCAGTTCTGTAATAGCTCGGAGGCGAAGGGCCATGGAGCTCGGCGTGTAGGAGGGCTCGGAGGCGAGCCAATGGTCGTTAACATGGCGAGCAGAGGAATGTTCAGGGTATCCTCAAAGGTCGGGTCCAAGCAGCGGGGCGATAGCCCGGGGGGAAGCCTCGAATATGTGGTGCTTGCCATATTTCCGTGTGCCTCGGGACGCGTCATCTGTCATGATCTGGGGAGTTCCCAATTATGAACATCATCATTAGCCCCCCACTCTCGTCCCAACCTAGTTATAGGTCGGGTCAAGAGTGGTCTGATCTGTCCCCCGGGCTCGGCTCGTAGTTAAGGACCTCGTCAGCGCGGATTTCCAAGGCGGTTAGGCGTATCCTCGATGACGTCAGCGGATCAGAGAGGAGATCATGTATTAAAGAGGGAGCGCCGATTCGATCGTACGTTCGTTGAGGTGCAAGCCACGTATCTGACGCTGATTGGCGGACGTGACGGGTCATCACTGTCTTCTGGGCTTGTAGGGATGTCTCCAATGGTTGCGCGACACGTGGAGCGTCGACGGCTGGCGAGCACGAAACGTCGTTTTGGCAGGAAACAATCTGAGCCGTTGGATGCATTTGCCAAAGTACTATAAATAGGGGTGGGATCCCCTCAGGGTCCATACTTTTGCCATCATTTCCCTGTCGCTGCGAAAGATAGCTCGGCGCTCTTTCTTTTAGATCGGATCTCTCGAGCTCTTTCCTCGGAGGACTCCTTTTTTAAATCAGGTTAGATATCTTCCTCTGAGGAGTCTGTTGAGATAGTTAGGGTAGATTCTAGGGAGTCCTCTTCTGCTTCCTCCTATACCCCATCCGAGTCGGATTCCCCTCATAGAGTTAGGGTTATCCGCGTTCCCCCTAGCTATTCGCTTCGTTTGGCTAGGGAGGACGAAAGGGCAGATCAGGTGCGGGGCAAGGAGATTGCCTGTACTTGGACGCGTTCTGAGCAAGAATGCGTCTGCCCTTTCCCTCTGAAGTATGCGGGGCGCTACGTTGCTTCCAACTTGCCCCGGGCCAGCTAGTGCCGAACTCATTGAGAATTCTCCTCGGGTTCCTGGTCCGGTTGAGCCTTGAAGAAATCCCCTTCAGCTTGACCCTTCTCCTTTCCTTCCTTTGTAATAAAAATCATCCCGGCACCCGTAAGGACGAGCCGAGCTGGGTGTACATTTCTTTCAAAAAGCACAAGGGAGGGGCGGCCGGGTCGGGGGTAGTTGTAGTTCCTTCTTCTATTCACGAATGGAAGGAGAAGTTCGTATTCGTCGGGCCACCCAAGGGCAAGGATTAGCCTGTGCCTGTACAGTGGCACAGGGCCGACTGCCCGCAGGTGAAGCGGTAGTCCTCTGCCTAGGCGAGGGCGGTGTCCATGTGGGAGCCGATCCAACGGGCCGACGTTTTGCTGTCCGAGCAGGCCCTTAGCTGGGCAGGGCTCAGCTCCGCTCGGTTCGTGGGTAAGTTAGGAGCTTGGACGATCAATCTAGACTTGAATATATAATTTTCTTTTGCTCTTTCCCGGGTTACTAACTCCTTTGTGTATTTTTCTCTTTGCAGAGTGAATGGACCGATCTAAATTCCTGGCTGCCATGGCCGTTAAGAAGGGGAGGAAGACTGGGGGTGCTAGCTCGTCCCGCCCCGGTTCGAGCCCGGCCTCGAAGGCAGCCGCACTAGCTTGGCCTTACACCACGCCCCGAGCTTCGGAAACCAGCCGCGGGGAGAGCCATAAGCATGCTCAGGAACCGGAGCCCCGGACGAGGGAGGTGGGGGATGAGGCCGACCCCCTACCACTCCCTCCCGAAGTCCCCCTCAAGAGGTACAAGAGGATGGTGTCTCGATCTTCATCCTCCCAGATCTTGGTGCAGGAGGGGGACGTCTGCTTCGAGGTCCCTTCTGGGCTTTCTGTCGCCGATAGCTTGCTTTCGAAGATGGAACGATCGGCCGGGGGCAAAATTCCCCTGGGGACTCGCAAGGCCCAAGTTCCCGCCATTGCTCAGGAGGTTGTTCAGGTCAGTATCTGCTTTCCGCTGAGGTTTTCATCAAGTGTTCGAATGCTTTTTAACCCCTTCTTTTATCTTCCTCAGGTCCTCCAGCACTGCGCCCTCATCGCCAACATGGAGCACGAGTAGATTGCTCCGGCGATGCAGAAGGCGAGTGAGTCTTCTCCACGGGAGGACGATCTGCAGCAGGCGTAGGAAAGGATCGCCGCCCTCAAAACCCGGGTGACCGCCGAGGAGGTGGTGAACTCCAAATGCAAGGAGTCCATTCTCCTTCCGAAGGAATCCAACAAAGCTACCAATGCTAAATTGGAGGAGGCCAAGGTGCTAAACTCCACGATGAAGAAGTCGCTTAACGCCTGCAAGAGGGAAACCGAGGTGGCGAAGGAAGTGGTGAATATCGCCGACCTCTAGGCTGTGAGGTCGGTGGAAAGGTACAAGACGTCAGAACAGTTCTACGCCGACCTTGCCGACGCCTCGACCATCGTTTGTGTAGCAGCCCTATTTGAATGCAATAATTCAAGAGTTTATCAAGATTCTTTTTCCATCATTTTTTTTGAACTTTTAGTTGGCCGCTAATATATTTTATTTTGGATTTTTACTGTAAGCAATTTTGATATGGGAAAATATTCAGTTTTTATATTATATAAATAATATTCACTTAGTGTCAGCAAAATAACATTTTCCGTATCTGTTTACTGTTAAAATGAGAACGAGAAAATCTGCACCGAATCTCTAAATGCAACCAATTATAGATATGTACCTTTATAAATATATTTTAAAAAATATTTTATTTATACAACAAAAATATCTCTCTATCTCTCATTCTCACATCTCTCTCTCTCTCTCTCTCCTCGTTCTTCTCCTCATCTCGCCGCCGCCGCGCTCCCGAAAGCCCTAACCCTAGCCATCGCCGCGCCGAGCCGTCGCCGCCTTCTCCCCGACCTCGATCTTCTCCCCTCATCCACCTCCTCCTTCTCTCTCTCTCTCTTTCACCCCGATTACAACCCCGAGCCCAACTTAACAACCCATCACCCCTTCTCCATCGCTTTCACCCTCGCCCTCGTCTTCATTCCCACCGACGCCTCCACGAACCACAGATCACTCGTTCTTATCGATCGCTCCAGCAACCCCTTCGATCCCCTCCAACAAAACCCCTGCAACCACCAGCTGACCGAACCCTAACCCACAACAGCCACCCTCGTCCACCTCGTGCACCTCGCCGGAGACTCCCTGACACCAGATCGGCCTCACTGGAGTTCATCGAAGCAAGTGAACCCTAGCTTGATATCTATTCTCTGTAAGTTCTGTAATCCCTGTTTTTTTCAGAAGAAAAAATATATATAAATATATATGAATAAAAAAAATGAAATGATAACAGTGAACTTTGAAAATGGGAAGATTAGTATTAAAACCCTAAGTTGTTATAATTATGTTTGGTTGTGTGACAATATTTTTGTAGATATTTATGAGTTAATCGATGAAATTTATCTAGGTGGATCGTATAACTCAGATCTCAAGTCGCACCTTAGCTGAGTTCGTGCCCGCATTTTGTACATCTTTTTCCATGATCTCTATCCTCAGGTAAGTACTCTTGCTCTTTTCATTTTGTCGATGCAATATCGGCGATTATCTAAATTAGTTCTTAGCCTGTACAAGTTTGGATATTAGAGGAAAGAGGTTTCTTTCACAGTTTTATCATCTGTCCTTATCGGAACACCTGCTAATATATATTGCTGACTGCTGCTTGCTTTTTCTTTATGTAATGCTATGACATGAATATTATGCACAAGAATCTTTTTACATGCTTTATACACATTCGAGACTCATGTTGATTACATGTATAGAACACCTTGACTTGACATGCTTATTCATGATCCTTATCATTTATTTTTTTAAAATGAAATCATTAATTAGAGTGCTGGACTACATGCCATGACACCACTATTCACCAGTTTTATTTCCATACAATTACCATACTACAAGTTCCTGTCTTTTCAGCATTCTTAATTAGTGATATTAATCTTTACCTTAGTAGTTATAAATACGAAGGTGTTGGGGTAGTTTGAGTGTGCGTTGTACAACAGGATCTCAGAAGTCCCATGCCGGCAGCTCGTACCGGGCTATAGCGGTCCCATGATTACAGCTCGTACCGGGCTATAGCGGTCACATGTTTACAGCTCGTACCGGGCTATAGCGGTCTCTTGTTCATTCCACAGTTGGGCCCGTATTTTCTAGCCCCTGGGGCACCACTCTTGGGTTAGGAATACTCCTGCAGAGGTTGACACACACTCAAGTTTACGATAGGATAGTTTACTTTTTAGTGGCCAGTTAGGTTATGACCTGATCTCTTACATACATGTTTCATAGTGTTAGTGCATTTAATTACTTATATACATGTTTTCTTGCGCACCGAGCTTCACTTTTATATATTCTTGTTATTATGCTACACACACTTTATACATTAAGTACTTGCTGGGATGTTCTGATATCTCTGAGATTTGCCATCTCAGGTTTAGAGACAGATCTGCAGGCTGAGCAGGATCAGAGCGGCTACCAGGACTTTGCTGATGATCAGTAATCATAGGTTTATTTTCCTTTACTTTTAGCTTTTAGCATGTGCACCCTTATGGGACATTAGGACATTTGTATCTCTTTCGGATCTTATTTTATTCCGAATCTTTTGTTTTGGATCTTTAATTGCATCAATTATCTAGTGGACCCATTTTAGGATTTCTTGTGGTTTCATTACAGCATGATTATCAGTATTATTTCTTTTGGTATTGGATTTTATTTTTGACAGGTTAATCTAGACAGCCTTATGTGACTATGGAAGGACTTTTCCTTACCGTAGATAGCACGGCTGGCCTTCGTCGCTTCCCATATTCCACATTTTTGGGAAGCGGGGCGTGACAAGATTTTGTTGGTATCAGAGCCTAGGCTAACTTCAAAGTTAGTCTTGGTTCTACCGACCTTTTAGGTTAGAAACACATGTCTAGGTTTTCCGCAGTATGTCATTCTGCAGATTTCGTTGACTTTGACCGTAGGATTCGGGCGACTTACATAGAGTTACGATATTGTGCCCATGTACCGCGGCATGGATACAATACGGTATTCTGTATGAGTAACTTAGAGTCCTACACTTGATCTGTATTCTTTGAATTGATTATTTCCTTATCTCTTTGCTTCACTCAGTTTTAATAGTTTGAATTTAAACCTCGTTTTCGTTGCTAAATCTCGTCGTTCGTTTTGACTTCAGCATCATGGCCGAAGAAAATTTACGAGTATATGGGAGACGTGACAACAATACTGCACTACTTGGAGTTATACGTGGCATGCTAGAGAGTCAACAGCAGCAGACCGAATTGCTACAAGGGGGCCTACTTGCTTCTCAGCAGACCGCTACTGCGGCCCTGAACAAGATGGCTGAGGTTCGTGAAGGTAGACGTCCGGGCAGTGTCGCCGATTTCAGGAGACTACAGCCAGCAGTTTTCACTGGCGCAGGCGGACCACTGGATGCTGAGCAGTGGATTGTCGACATGGGGAATTTGCTGTTAGCCGCCCGGGTTCCTGAAGAGGACAAAGTGGATATAGTCAAGATTCAACTGCAGGATATTGCTAGAATTTGGTGTCTCGCAAAAGAGAGCAGGTTGAAGAAACCGATTGCATGGACTGATTTCTCTGCGGCTTTCCTTGATAAATTCTTTCCCAAATCGGCCAGAATCGAGATGGAACAACAATTTATCAATCTTCGTCAGAGAGATCGCACAGTGGACGAGGTAGCGGCCGAGTTTATCCGACTCAGTCGTTTTGCTCCTTCAATGGTAGCCCAGGAAGAGGATAGGGCTAGAAGATTCTTATAGTGTCTCACTCTGGAAATACAGGAGAAGTTAGCTTCACATGATCTGAGAACTTATTCATAGGTATTAAATGCGGCCCGCAGAATTGAGACAGTTATGGATAAGAGGAAGAAACTTGAGAGTGGAAGATTCAAACGGCCCGTGAATCAAACTTCAGGGAGGATTCCAGTTAGACAGCATGGAGGAGTTCAGATGAAGCGTACCGCAACCCCACCACAACGGGAATCTCCGGTTTGTGGATACTGTCGGATACCGGGACACGACGAGAGAAATTGCCGCCGCGCTAAGGGTCTATGTCTGATTTGTGGTGCTAGTGACCATCTGATTAGGAGTTGTCCAAGGAGAGCAGAGCGCAACCAACCTCAGAAAGGACTTGTCCCTCAGGAGCAACTTTTTGATCAGAGGCGAGGAAACAAAGGTCGTGGACAGGGACGGGCCTTTACACTGACAGCTGAGCAGGCGGAAGTATCAGAGGATGTCGTTTCATGTACCGTTCTAATTTGTTTTGTTCCTGCTAGAGCACTTTTCGATTCCGAAGCTTTGCATTGTTTTATGTCTTTGGATTTTGCCACAACACATTCTATTGCACACAAAACACTGACTAGAGGTTAGGACATTCACATTGGAAATAGAGTAGTTGCCACCAACCTAGAGTGCAAGCTTTGTCCGGTTGTTATTTGCGGTAGGGAGCTTTTCGCAGATTTCCTGTTGATTGGGACCGATAGTTATAATGTCGTCTTAGGAATGGATTGGTTGGGCACCTTTCACACACATATTGATTGTCGGGCCAAAACTGTAAACTTTCGCATTCCTAACCACCCAGAGTTCGTGTTCATGGGAGGGAGCAAATCTCTGGGACCCATAAAGTTTAGAGCAAAGCCGACGTGCGACATTTTAGCATCAATGGAGGTTGATATGAGTTCAGCACCGGTCGTAGTTCAGGAATTTTTGGATGTCTTTCCTGAGGACTTACTCGGCTTACCCCCGCCTCGTGCTTTGGGGTTTTCGATAGAATTATTGCCAGGAACGGCACCAATTTCTAAGTCACCCTACAGGATAGCACCAGTTGAATTAGCGGAATTGAAGAAACAGATAGAAGACCTCCTCAACAAAGGATTCATTCGCCCGAGCACTTCTCCGTGGGGCGCTCCAGTTTTACTAGTAAAGAAGAAGGACGGCTCGTTACGCATGTGCATCGACTACCGAGAGTTGAACCGAGTTACGATTAAAAACAAGTACCCTATACCTTGGATCGATGATTTGTTCGATCAATTATGTGGTGCTCGAGTGTTCTCTAAGTTAGACCTTCGGTCGGGGTACCATCAAGTTCGTGTTAAAGCGGAGGATGTATGCAAGACAGCCTTCAGAACTCGATACGGTCATTATGAATTCTTGGTAATGTCATTCGGTGTTACTAATGCCCCAGCCGTATTCATGGATTTAATGAACCGAGTTTTCTCCCAGTACCTTGATCAGTTTGTCGTAGTTTTCATCGACGACATTCTTGTGTACTCTAAAAGCAAGGAGGAGCATGCCGAGTATTTGAGGATCGTGTTGCAGATACTAAGGCAAGAAAATTTTTACGCCAAGCTTAGTAAATGCGAGTTTTGGCTTGAACAAGTTCAATTTTTGGGCCACATCGTTTCTGGAGAAGGTATATCAGTAGATCCGGCGAAGATTGAAGCAGTGAAGGATTGGCCAGCACCAAAGTCAATAGCAGAGATTAGAAGTTTCTTGGGACTCGCAGGCTACTACCGCAGATTTGTTAAAGATTTTGCACGAGCGGCTGAGCCATTGATAAGACTTACTCGAAAGGGAATACCATTCGTATGGTCAGAAGAGTGCAACCGAGCATTCGAATTATTGAAGGAGAAACTCACAACTGCACCCATATTGACCGTACCAGATGGGACAGGAGGACTGTTGATTCATAGTGACGCTTCCGGTAAGGGGCTAGGCTGTGTCTTGATGCAACGTGGGAGTATTGTCGCTTATGCCTCGCGTCAATTGAGGACGCACGAGAAGAATTACCCAACTCACGATTTAGAGTTGGCCGCTGTAATCTTTGCTTTGAAAATTTGGAGGCATTATCTTTTGGGGGAATGAGTGGAAATTTTTACGGATCATAAGAGTTTGAAATATGTATTCACGCAGAAGGAGCTAATATGAGACAGCGTAGGTGGTTGGAGTTCATGGCTGATTATGATATTGATTTGCAATATCATCCCGGAAAAGTAAATGTGGTACCGGATGCTCTCAGTCGAAGACCTCTTAAGTTTGGAGTAGGAGATCATGTTTTCCTTAAGATTTCGCCGACTCGAGGAGTGATTAGATTCGGTAGTCGTGGGAAACTCAGTCCCCGATTTATTGGACCATTCGAGATTATGGAACGCGTTGGAGCAGTGGCTTACAGATTGGCCTTACCACCTTCTTTGGCTGGTGTGCATGATGTATTCCATGTATCACAGTTGCGTCAGTACGTTCGCGATGACAGTCATGTTCTCGATCACTCTGAATTAAGCTTGAGCGCTGATCTCTCGTATGAAGAGCAACCTACAGCTATTGTCGACCGTAAGGAGAAGGTTTTGAGAAACAAGATCATCCCTTTAGTACTTGTATTTTGAGGCGGACGTTCTCGCGGAGAATCTACTTGGGAGCGTGAGGACACGATTCGTCAAAAGTACCCACACATGTTTTCTTGATCTTGTAGTCGTCCTTCTAATTTCGAGGACGAAATTTTCTATAAGGTGGGTAAGATGTAACAGCCCTATTTGAATGCAATAATTCAAGAGTTTATCAAGATTCTTTTTCCATGATTTTTTTGAATTTTTAGTTGGCCGCTAATATATTTTATTTTGGATTTTTACTGTAAGCAATTTTGATATGGGAAAATATTCAGTTTTTATATTATATAAATAATATTCTCTTAGTGTCAGCAAAATAACATTTTCCGTATCTGTTTACTGTTAAAATGAGAACGAGAAAATCTGCACCGAATCTCTAAATGCAACCAATTAAAGATATGTACCATTATAAATATATTTATAAAAATATTTTATTTATACAACAAAAATATCTCTCTATCTCTCATTCTCACATCTCTCTCTCTCCTCGTTCTTCTCCTCATCTCACCACCGCCGCGCTCCCGAAAGCCCTAACCCTAGCCGTCGCCGCACCGTGCCGTCGCCGCCTTCTCCCCGACCTCGATCTTCTCCCCTCATCCACCTCCTCCTTCTCTCTCTCTCTTTCACCCCGACTACAACCCCGAGCCCAACTTAACAACCCATCACCCCTTCTCCGTCGCCTTCACCTTCGCCCTCGTCTTCATTCCCACCGGCGCCTCCACGAACCACCGATCACTCGTTCCTATCGATCGCTCCAACAACCCCCTCGATCCCCTCCAACAAAACCCCTGCAACCACCAGCTGACCGAACCCTAACCCACAACAGCCACCCTCGTCCACCTCGTGCACCTCGCCGGAGACTCCCTGTCACCAGATCGGCCTCGCTGGAGTTCATCGAAGCAAGTGAACCCTAGCTCGATATCCATTCTCTGTAAGTTCTGTAATCCCTTTTTTTTCAGAAAAAAAAATATAAATATATATGAATAAAAAAAATGAAATGATAACAGTGAACTTTGAAAAGGGGAAGATTAGTATTAAAACCCTAAGTTGTTATAATTATGTTTGGTTGTGTGACAATAGTTTTGTAGATATTTATGAGTTAATCGATGAAATTTATCTAGGCGGATCGTATAACTCAGATCCCAAGTCGCACCTTAGCTGAGTTCGTGCCCGCATTTTGTACATCTTTTTCTGTGATCGCTATCCATAGGCAAGTACTCTTGCTCTTTTCATTTTGTCGATGCAACATTGGCGATTATCTAAATTAGTTCTTAGCCTGTACAAGTTTGGATATTAGAGAAAAGAGGTTTCTTTCACAGTTTTATCATCTGTCCTTATCGGAACACCTGCTAATATATATTGCTGACTGCTGCTTGCTTTTTCTTTATGTAATGCTATGACATGAATATTATGCACAAGAATCCTTTTACATGCTTTATACACATTCGAGACTCATGTTGATTATATGTATAGAACACCTTGACTTGACATGCTTATTCATGATCCTTATCATTTATTTTTTTTTAAATGAAATCATTAATTAGAGTGCTGGACTACATGCCATGACACCACTATTCACCAGTTTTATTTCCATACAATTACCATACTACAAGTTCCTGTCTTTTCAGCATTCTTAATTAGTGATATTAATCTTTACCTTAATAGTTATAAATACGTGGGTGTTGGGGTAGTTTGAGTGTGCGTTGTACAACAGGATCTCAGGAGTCCCATGCCGGCAGCTCGTACCTGGCTATAGCGGTCACATGATTACAGCTCATACCGGGCTATAGCGGTCACATGATTACAGCTCGTACCGGGCTATAGCGGTCACATGTTTACAGCTCGTACCGGGCTATAGCGGTCTCTTGTTCATTCCACGGTTGGGCCCGTGTTTCCTAACCCCTGGGGCACCACTCTTGGGTTAGGAATACTCCTGCAGAGCTTGACGCACACACTCAAGCTTACGATAGGATAGTTTACCTTTTAGTGGCCAGTTAGGTTATGATCTGATCCCTTACATACATGTTTCATAATGTTAGTGCATTTAATTACTTATATACATGCTTTCTTGCGCACCGGGCTTCACTTTTATATATTCTTGTTATTATGCTACACACACTTTATACGTTGAGTACTTGCTGGGATGTTCTGACATCCCTGAGATTTGCCATCTCAGGTTTAAAGACAGATCTGCAGGCTGAGCAGGATCAGAGCGGCTACCAGGACTTTGCTGAAGATCGGTAATCGTAGGTTTATTTTCCTTTACATTTAGCTTTTAGCATGTGCGCCCTTATGGGACATTAGGACTTTTGTATCTCTTTCGGATCTTATTTTATTCCGAATCTTTTGTTTTGGATCTTTAATTGCATCAATTATCTAGTGGACCCATTTTAGGATTTCTTGTGGTTTCATTGCAGCATGATTATTAGTATTATTTCTTTTGGTATTGGATTTTATTTTTGACAGGTTAATCTTGACAGCCTTATGTGACTATGGAAGGACTTTTCCTGACCGTAGGTAGCACGGCTGGCCTTCGTCGCTTCCCGTATTCCATATTTTTGGGAAGCAGGGCGTGACAGTTTGGCACTAGGCCCTCGACGTTGTCAAGGCGTTGATGCCGAGGTTTGCCGATAGCGAGCTTCGGCTCGAATACTCCCTCTCCGAGGATGAGCCGTAAGGGGATGCCGCCGTATGTGCTGTCAGGAGAGAGGCCGCCGGTGGGAGTGCTGGAGATATAGCTCCCGATGGGAGTGCCGATCCTAAGGTGGTCATCCCGGCTCTTAGCACCAAAGCTCCTGGTGGGAGCGTCGAACCTAAAGTCGTCACCCCGGCTCCCGACAACGGCGATGAGCAGGTCGAGATCCTCTCCGGTCTCAAGGCCCGAGCCTTCCTGCCTTCTTCTTTTTTTCTTGAATTTTGTACGCCTTCGAGCAATTTTTGTAAGGCTGAGGAGCCCACGGTACCTTGTAAAGACTTGTAAAGACTTTCAGATCGTGAATAAAGCTGCTTTTAATTTTTCTTCACGGCAATGTTTCTTGTGCTCGTTGACGTGAGCTGGTTAGTGTTTTCCTTGTCTTAAGAGTCAAGCCGTAGATCGATGACCAGTCTCTTAGATGTCGGTCGCCCGTCGAGTGTAAGCCACTTAATCACTAAGTGCAGGAAGGTCGGTCCCCTCCCGCCCTCGGAGTCGAGGTGGCGATCGTTTACTTAAGATACGTCGATTATCTCTTTCGAGTAGAAAGGTATAGAAACGGCAACCATTTCTATTAGAGTAAGTTAGACAATAGCTAAGTTTGAATTGGTCAGCGTTTCCCGAGGTTGACATTTCTCGGTGGCTTCTAGGTGAGGGCTTTCGATCCTTGGCGTGGATGGATAGGAGCTACCTGTCAGAGATGGGCCGAGCAGTGAAGTTGCTCGGTGGCCTCTTGATGAGGAATTTCGATCCTTGGCATGGATGGATAGGAGCTACCCGCCAGGGATTGACCGAGAAGGGAAGCTACTCGGTGGCCTCTTGATGAGGGCCTTCGATCCTTGGTATGGATGGGTAGGAGCTACCCGCCAGGGATTGACCGAGGAGGGAAGCTGCTTGGTGGCCTGTTGATGAAGGCTTCGATCCTCGGCATAGACGAATAGGAGCTACCCGTTAAGGATGGACCGAGCAGGGAAGCCTCTCGGTGGCCTCTTGACGAGGGCTTTTGATCCTTGGTATGGATGGGTAGGAGCCTACCTGTCAGGGATTGACCGAGCAGGGAAGCTGCTCGGTGGCCTCTTGATGAGGGCTTCGATCCTCGGCATAGACGGGTAGGAGCTACCCGCTAAGGATGGACCGAGCAGGGAAGCTGCTCGGTGGCCTATTGATGAGGGCTTTCGATCCTTGGCATGGATGGGTAGGAGATACCCGCCAGGGATTGACCGGGCAGGGAAGCTGCTCGGTGGCCTATTGATGAGGGCTTTCGATCCTTCGCATGGATGGGTAGGAGCTACCCGCCAGGGATTGACCGAGCAGGGAAGCTGTTCGGTTGCCTCTTGATGAGGGATTTCATCCTTAACGTCGATGGGTAGGAGATACCCGCCAGGGATGGACCGAGAAGGGGAGTTGTTCGGTGGCCTCTCGAGGAGGGCTTTATTGGTGTCTATCGGTCTCCTTTGACCCGCAAAACCTAGGGAAGAGAGACCGTCGCAGGCAATATGCGACAGAAACGCATAGGGAGGCGTACCGCTCCATAATGTGTGTCATTCTAACTTTTGTTTGGCCATTTGAAGGCATGGACGCCACGTGGCGGCTTTGCATAGGGAACTTTGAAAAGATCCTGTGAATTGCATTGCTGCGTGCGCAAATTTGGGCCCTTAGGGATTCCGTTCGGGCTAAAAATAGCGAAGGAGTGTCGGTTTCTTTTAGCATTGCGTTTCTGAAAATGGCCGGATGTCCGTGTGTGCTTATCAGTGAGATGATCTCCCGGGACGATGTGTACCTCTACAATCTCGACCGGTCCGAACAGACGTACGAGGCGGTGATAGACCGCGTGGAGGCCCATTTTGGACGTCTGCTTCCCCGGTGATCTTCACTCCTCCAGGTGCTCATTTATGCGATCTAGAGGAGGTCTCCGGGTCTACACAACGCCTTGTCTCCGCGGCTGAGAGATGAGACGATCGAGAAATTGCTCTCGCTTTACCATCTCGGCCTGATCTCGAAGAGCAGGCGGGATAGATCGGAGGGCCTTCTTCTGGAGTGTTTCCAGAAGAGGTTGATTGTTTATTTTTGTCCGGCGGGTGAAGCTTCAAAGGTGGCCGAGGAAGCTAGGGCCCGGCTGACGGAGATTTCGTTGGAGTATCATCAACAATGCTTCCTCCATCTCCGGCCCCCTTTATTGTAATAATAATTTTTTATAAGGCCGGGGAGCCAATAATACCTTTGATGAATAATGTTCCTTTTTTGCAACATGTTTTTTGTCTCCTTTTTGTTCTCTTTGTGCTTTTGCGTATGTTCACGAAGTGAAATCAGTGCCCTTTGATCCAAGGAAGGGGGAAATATATTGAATAGGTTTCTTTTAATTCAGAAGGTTTAAAAGAAAGTTTACATCACTTGGGCAAAGAAAAAACACATATTCATAGATACAAATTTTGAATTCACTTGTACAATTTGAGCTTTTCGACGTTGTAAGGTCGCGGAAACTTACGACCTGCTGTGTCTTGCAAGCGATAGGCCCCGCCGGGCAATACCTCGGAGACGGGGGATGGGTCGTCCCACTTCGGGGAGAACTTGTGCGGCTTGCCTTGGTCTACGAACTCGTTCCGCCTTAGGACCAGATCTCCAGTCTTGAAAGTGTGATGATTGACTCGTGCGTTATAGTAGCGAGCACTTTGTTGTTGGTAAGCGGCAGTTTTGATCTATGTCCGGTCCCGCTTCTCTAGCAAGATGTCCAAATTAGTTCGAAGCGCCAAGGTATTAGCTTCGTCATCGAAGTGCTCGACTCTGTAACTGGGCATTCCGATCTCTGTTAGCACCATCGCCTCAGTGCCGTAGTAGAGACTGAAGGGTTCTCTCCAGTGGGGTCTTCTTCGATGTGCATAGGGCCCATAAAACCCGGAGTAGTTTGTCGACCCAACCGCCCTGCCTTCCTTCCAAACGAGTTCAAAGACCTCGAATGACGTCCCGGTTAGCGACCTTGGCCTGACCATTGCATTGAGGATGCACGACCGCATCAAACTTCATGAGTACGTGGTATTCATTGCAAAATCCTTTGACTTGTTCATTTTCAAAGTTTGTCCCGTGGTCGGTAACGATACACCTCGGGATCCCAAACCAGGATATTATATTGTTCTGCAGGAATTTAATGGTCGTGGTGGCGTCCGGTTTTCTGATGGGGACAGCCTCGATCCACTTCGAAAAGTAGTCTACCGCGACGAGAATGTATTTGTGCTCGCCCATACCAGTTGGAAGTTGGCCTACCATGTTCATTCCCCACTGGGCAAACGGACCTGGGGATGTCAGGGCCGTTAGCTCGGCAGCCGGAAGTCGGGGTATGCTGCCATGGAGTTGACATCTCTTGCATCTCCTGACGAGCTTGTAATACCCGAGCCCAATAATACTATTTCTGGTACTAGTTGAGTGTTATACATTGCTCATTTCAATTATCTTGCTTGTTTGGTGATTTTGCTAAATTTTAACCGGCTAAGTCATTTTGCCTATAACAAATTTTAACACCTAAAATGAAATTAAAAATATCCATACTGGCCTACTCGTCGCCACTAATCGCGTGGTAGCGTCCGCGCGTCGAGATTTCGTCCCGTTCGGTGAAACGGGCAAATTTGGACGACTACGCGCGCGTGCAAGTGTCCGACTTGGGGGCATACATTTTAATCATAAAACATCTCATTTTAAAATTTGGAACTCGCTTAAAATCCTATAATTTGAATTTGAAACATTTGGGCGCAACCCGGGCGCGATTTGGAAATGTTTCATTTAGCGCCGAAATGCCCATTTAATTATATAATATAAAACTATAATATATATTCTGTTACTCTAATATAACGTTTTAAATCCTTTTAATCTTTTAAAATTTCACCACGAGATTCCTCCCCAGCCAATCACGAGGGATTAAATCCCTCGTGGGCCCCACCAACTCTCTCTCTCTCTCTCTCCGCCTCTCAATCTCTCTCAATATCTCTCTATCTCTCTCTCTAATTTTTCTCTCTCTCTCTCCTAAAATCCCTCTCTCTCTCCTCCTTTAAATCCTCTCTCTCTCTAACTCTTATATTTTTTCCCTTCGTCCTCACAGAAACCACCACGAGAAACCCATCGACGAACCCCGCGAGAAACCCTAGCCTCGTCGTGCCGTTCGCCGCCGACCTCCCCGCGACCTCGCCGTCATCATCCTCACCTCCACAGCCTCGACCGCAACGACTTCCTCCCTCCTTCCAGAGCCTGCAGTAGCACCCGACGCCACCGCCACCTGCACGTGGTGCTCGCCGTCGCCGCCGCCTCCCATCGCCGACGACGCCAGAGCCTTCCTCCTTTCACCCTCGTCCCGACCTCTTCACCGTCTTCCTCCTTCCCTCGCCGGGCCACGACAGAACCCGAGCCTAACCCTATCACCTAACCCTAGTTCGCCGGAAAGGACACCGTCGACCCTCCTCGTCGTCGCCAGTGCACCGCCGACCACCTTCTCTCCCCCTGCAGCCCAGACCAGGCCATTGCCTCTCCCCTACTCACTGCATCTCGATCCAGCCACCTCCAAGCCCTCGCCGCATTCCCTGTTCGCCGCCGGCGCGCCCCTCGCCGTCGAACCCCGTCGCGTTTGCACCCTTGCTACCCCTGTAAGCCTCCTTTCACCATCTTCCTTCGTGTAACCCTTCTCTGGTCGTTACTTGATGTGTTTTGTGTTTTGCTAACTTCGTCGCCTTTTTGACATTTCGCCGGATTCCGGCCGTGCCGACGACTGGACCCGACTCTCCAGCGAAGTACTCTGGTCCGTGTGGTCCCGCTGTTCGCTGTTTGGACTCGATCCGTGGCCCGTACATCCGTCGCGTGTTTTCCGCCGACGTTGCGTTCGTGTTTTCCGGTTTGCGAAACCGTCGAGGCAAGTATCCGAATACTTGCTCTAACATGCTAATATACAAGATCGAGTCTTGCTATGCATTTGAATATCATATTATTTAATATAACAACACAGCGATGGTGATATCGATAGTATAGTATAGCTTAGAATTGATGGTTGCAATTATCATTAACATTGAATCATTATAGTAGCTTCGTGTAATTAATTGGTCTGCTATTAATCCATGCTTTAACTAACTAAACCAATTAGAACGTCTTTGCTCAATTGGTTAGATCATCCATGTGACTATTAGCTATGCTTTAGTTTTAATTTCATATAGCTTCATTGCTTTATGTTATTGATATTGCTTTACCCTGTGATTATTGCACCCCAAGGGTGCTTGAACCTGTTAATAAAGATAATACAAAGCACCATTGTGATTAAGTGACTATTATTGCTGTTTACTTTAAATCCTTGCTGCTGTTCATTATTCGATTGTATACCTGTTATGAGCACATACTAGATTGCACTACATATTGACCTGACCTTGCTACACATGACATATATATACATACCGACTCAACCTGTTGTACCACGACCTGACTTGTTACCTGATCTCATGCCTAATGCCAACAAACCTGACTTGGGGTCCTCATGGACCATTCCTGTTGTCTATCCAGACAAACCTGACCTGTTACCTGATCCTGTGTTGGCATTTGTCCTTGATTACTGAATACCTGACCTGACATACATAACTTGGGGGTATGGGGAAATCAAAGGTGAAACCGACTTGTAACTCAACAGTTCGATACCTGTTCTGATCAGTCTTACGGGCTTTGCCAGCCCCGGAGTGATGATGCTGACATCACTCGCCCATCCTGCTACCTATTACTGCCTAGCGGCACGTCTCGGATTCAGCCCCGAGAATCTTGACCGTGGTCCCGGGCACGCACGGGATACTATTGAGTTACATCGACGAGTCACCAATTGATTTCAAAGACTTTAGAGTAGAGACCTGATAGGACAGTTTAGTTACCACTGCACATTACCCTGCACTGTCATTTCATAGTACTGCTTTATTCATGTTCATCCCTGCATTGCTTATTACCATGTTCATATTATATTATTGGTTGACATGACGCGCTGACGTCTGGGTTTTGCATGGCCCAGATTCCTTACCACTATCGACAACCGAGCAGGAGTACTTCAGCCAGCAGGCTGATCTGTGAGTTCCATAGTGATTAGTTTATTTATTTCATTTCATTTCCAGATGTGAGCCCGCATTATGGGATGTACTATTTATTTATTGTATTGGATCATTTGCTTCCGCATTTATTGTTTATTGACTCTTGTTATTATGGATTTGGACATGTGTTAGATTAGTTTATTTATCTTGTTCTTGATATCTCTACAACCGTAATGTGACTGTGGATGGATACTTCCTACCCACAGGTAGCATGGTTGGCTATGTCACGTGCCCAATCTTGCGTACTCTGGGAAGCGGGGCGTGACAGAGCTTCTGAGCGTCCCGATGAATGGTCGGCCAATAGTATCCTTGGAGCAGCGTTTTGTGGACTAAGGTGCGGGCCCCTTGATGAGCTCCACTGACCCTTTCATGTATCTCACGCAGGATGTAGTCGGCTTCGTGAGGGTCGACGTACTGAAGCAGAGGCTGCGTGAAGGACTTCTTGTAGAGGTTTCCATTGCTCCATACGAAATGGCGAGCTTTGGCCTGAAGGCGGCGTGCTTCCACTCGATCTTCTGGGTGTGTACCCTCCTTTAAGAACTCTACGAGGGGCTTCCTCCAATCCCGGCCTTCCTCCTGAGCAGCGTAAACTTAAAGTGATGTCTCCCTGTCTTCCACGCTGGGCCGTGGCAAGACCTCGAAGAGGATATTCCTCTTATTGTTAGCCGTATAGGAGGAGGCTAACTTGCTCAGTGCATCGGCCTGGTCGTTTAGGTGCCGAGGAATCTTCTTCACTTGAACTTCGTCGAAGTCTTTTCGTACTCTTCATACATCGGTTAAATATTTCACCATCAGAGGCTCCCGGGCCATGAATCGACCGGTCACTTGGCCTACGACCAGGGCGGAATCACTGCGAATTTGGATCGTCTTCAGCCCTACTCCGGAGGCGATTCGTAGTCCAGCTAGTAAGGCCTCATACTCCGCGGCATTGTTTGAAGCTTTGTACCCGAGCTTCAAAGAGTACTCCATCTCTGCCTCGTTCGGGCCTTGAATGATGAGGCTGGCACCCTCCCATCCTCGGTAGAGGATCCATCGATGTAAAGGACAGAATCAGGGACGGAGTCGGGCCCTTCTTCGATCGAGGGTTGAGACCCGGGGACTGGCCCCGACACTGCCTCCTTGTTAGGGATAGTACATTCGACAACGAAGTCTTCCAGGACTTGTCCTTTGATAGCTTGCCTTGGACGATATTTGATGTCGAATTGAGATAACTCCCACCTCCACTTCTCCAAACGTCCAGATGACTCGGTGTTGGCTATAGTGCCCTCAAGGCAATTATCATAGTCGCGAACTTGTGATTATGATGATTGAGGCAGGACCTATACCGATAAAACAGTCTTACTCAAGATGATAGTATGCTATCTGGTTTGTCTTTATCATCATGCACATGTTGATAGAGCTCATAGGATTCTTGCTTGACTGCCAGCATTATGATGGCGATCAAATATGTGGGAGCTGGGGTCTATAAGCACATCCTTAAATGTCCCTAGTCATAGAAGTATCGAGACCGGGCATCGATACTCCAGTGTAGACTAGTGTATACTGATCGAGACCCCGACGAGAGACGGTGGCCAGGTCTCACAAGCCATTGGTGTTGGTTTGTTCACCTAAGATAGTATACAGGTGCTCATTGGGTTATGAGTACACTGGACGGACTCGCCGGGAACCTGCTAGTTGGTATTATACCTATTGTCAGATAGCAGTTCCCAGGTGACATGTGTACTGTCATGCCCCGCTTCCCGGTATACGACGAAGGGGACGGGACTGGTCCGCTACTTATTTACTCTGAAGTAAATACGCTAAGCGTATCTAAGCGATATAAAAGTAAATACACAAGAGATAAGATATATAAACTGAACAACAACTTTATTTATTAACATTCTTTTGTACAATGCATGAAAAGGAAATACAACTGAAATAAAAGCGATGCCTAAACAATGGCATAACAGGAATGTAAAGTACTGAAAGGAAATTTGTACAATGAAACTAAAGCTCTGGGTCTTCAGCAAATTGATCCAAGTCTTCAGCAGTAGGCTCGATTTCTGACGTGTCTAAATCACCTGACGACATTCAAAGAAAAAAGAAATAGAATGTCGTCAGCGAACAGGTCGCTCGGTAAGTCCCAAAAATAAGAGGAGAAATAGACAGAGAGTAAGAGAGAGAGGTTGTATAGTTTTTAATGTTGTATTATATTGTTATATTGTTGTATTTAGTGTTAACGCTGTTGTTTGTAACTTGGTACAGAAAGATACCAGTGTATACGAGAGGAGTCTCACTTACCCCGGAGACTAAGGTAAATGTAAGTACAAGGCTCCGTTAGAAGGCCCGGAACAACGGCAATTGGATTCATGTTAGCTGTCTTAATCTTACCGTCTCGTGTCACTTTTAATATCTTCCGTACCAGTCACCCCTTAAACCCCGTAGTGCTTTGTTTGTATTGTTTGCCTTGTAAATTGTATTGATTATATAATTGATTGACTGATCGAAACCATGATATCAGTAAACGGATGTAACTGTAGAATCATGTAAATGGAATAACTGGAGAACCATGTAAATGGAATGTATATTCATGGTTCGGTTCAATCAAGTTGTATAGATTGATAATTGGATTCATGAATTCATGTTGAATTGTAGATCTTTGATTATACTTGAATCATATTCAAGTCAGATTAGACAGAGACTCAAACTGAGTCAGACAATTAGCAAAGTAAAATGAAGTCCTGGTTGTTTTTATTAATTTGTTTACCTTAGATAGGTAAGCACCCACTTCCCCGGCTCCCTGGGGCTCAAGAGATTTGTTCTACTTAAACCTATGTTTACTAGGGTCTTCAGGATAATTTATAGAACTTGAGGGGGTTTTCTGTAAAAATACTTTTATATACTTTTCAAAATACTACTCAAGTATTTATTATTCGTTTTTAGAGTTGTAATGAATGTGGATTTTATATTGTGATATTTTTAGTGAAAATATCCTAGTTTCAGAAATAAAGTATTTATTTGTAATATTGATTTGTTTGGAATTCATGGTATTTTAGTGTAAACTTTATTCTGGTGATTTTTAGAAAAAGGTGGAATATTTATATCATAATAAAATAGGTATTTTAAGGATAAATATACATATATTTATACAAAAATAATTTTAATATATTTTTTATATTCTAAAAATCTCATTTCTTAAGATGTCGTATTTTAAATCTTTCGAGACCGAATGCTCCTTACGGAGGTCTGAATCTCGCACTAATAAGTCCGAGGATGTGCGATAACCCGCACCATCCCGAATGGGTTCCCCAAAATGGGTTGTAGCGGTGCTTTGCAAAGATCGTAAAATACTAAATCCTTTAGAAAATGGTTTTATGAAGTAAGTGGTATTTATTTATAAAGATGTCAATTTTTCCGTATTCTATGTTCTATAGTCTCCTGAGTCAATTTAACTATTCCTAACCGGTCTAAACGACAAGTTGTGAGATACCTCAAATCGCCTCTTCACCGCCAATTGTGGTCAGGTAAATATAAGTGAAGAAAGTAGGGATCCGCTCACGAATCACCGTGAGACGGGCCTTTTAAAGTTACCTTTCTCACTTGCCTAGCTTAGACACCACAAAGTCAGGTTTAGATAAACGACTGATGTCCACAACTTATCTTATTTTCATAATAAGAGGTATTCATTTAAAAGTGTATCAACACTAAATCTTTTATAAATGGTTTTATTAAGTCAATGGTATTTAAATGAAAATTGTTTGTTTTCTCGTATTCTAATTTTTCGATGGCATCGGGTTAGGTTGTATATGAGTGTGTGAGGAGGTAGATCGTTATCTCGTGCTCTAGTTTAAATGTATAGCAAGTTTGATGGAGTTAAATGAAGGATTGAAACAATGTGGTATTTAAGTGAAAAATACGATAAATTGAAATAGCTATCATTTCATGTGACGAAACTTGATCAAATTGTTTGATTAGTGTTTAATAGTCAACATGAGGAAGTTTAGGTATGATTGTATTAGTGAGAAGTGGAATTTTATAGAAAACCGAATCGGAAATCGGATTTGTTCCGATTCCGTCGGGTTTTGTAATTTCCTATTTTTAGAATAGAAAAGAGAGATAGAAAAAGGGACTTACGGGTTTTAGATTACACGAGAGAGTGAGAGGGAAGTGGTGGAATCGCCGATGTGTTGCGTCGTCGCCGGTAGTTCCTAAAACGATCTCCGGAAGTTCCGCCGGGAATTCGTCGGAGGTTCGCCTCGAGCTCTTTTTCAAGGTACACAAGATCTCTTGAGAATTTTAGAGAGTTGGCTCAGAAATGTGAGTGAGAGGGTAGAGAGTAGGGGTGTATTTATAGGGTTAGGCTAGGGTTAGGGTAGATGAAGGGCTTTTAATAAAAAAATGTAAAAATGTATAAAATCATTAAAAATTGGAGTAAATAGGGTATTTCAAAGGTTTCTGGAACCGATCTCATAAATTGGAGTGTGCAGGGGGGTTAAGAAGATTAAAAGACATAATTTTTCAGTTGGCGACTCGGCCCTCCAGCCGAGTCCGGCCGGCGGCGCCGGCCCGAATCGGGCCGAGTCGGGGCATGGGAAGGTGAGGGGTCTCCTGGGGTAGGCTCTGGTGCATTTAGTTTTTCATGGGTAGTGGGAAAATTCGGAGTTATCACATGTTGACTGTTGAGCTTCCATAAAATTTAAAATAAAATAATATTAAAAATAATATGGGGTATGGGATTTGAACTCTGGTGGCTTGGTTCAACAGTGCAAGGTATTACCAATGAGCTACAAGCTCCTTCTTGTAATTAAATTACTTATTAATTATTTAAGTCTTGTGCTCAGGCAATATATACTCTTTTATGGATTTGGAAAAAAACAATTTAAAAATTTGTATGGAAAAAGTGTATAAGAAAATTAGGGTTGTTACATTCTACCCTCCTTATAAAAATTTCGTCCTCGAAATTTGTAAAAGGAAAGTGTAACAAATTCAAGAAAAGTTTGGTGCTGGTGTACTGACAGTATGTGAAAAATAATAAGGTGGTGCAAGGGTTTTAAAAATGTGAAGAATGTGTGAAGGAATGAAAGAATGCGAAGGTTTTGGTAAAATTGTAAAAGAGGTGAGGGGATTTTGGGTTATGACAGATTCAAAGTATATGATTCAAGGAATATGAAAGATAAGATTCAAGGGATATGAATTGTAAAGAATGTTTTAGTTGCTGGTTCTTGTGTTTTATATTGCTTAGGGTTCCATACAGCTCTGACCTGCATGGGCCACCAACAAAACCTGTCACGCCCCGCTTCCCGGTATACGACGAAGGGGACGGACTGGTCCGCTACGTATTTACTCTGAAGTAAATACGCTAAGCGTATCTAAATAATATAAAAGTAAATACACAAGAGACAAGATATATAAACTGAACATCAACTTTATTTATTAACATTTTTTTGTACAATGCATGAAAAGGAAATACAACTGAAATAAAAGCGATGCCTAAACAATGGTATAACAGGAATGTAAAGTACTGAAAGGAAATGTGTAAAATGAAACTAAAGCTCTGGGTCTTCAGCAAATTGATCGAAGTGTTCAGCAGTAGGCTCGATCTCTAACATGTCCAAATCACCTGACGACATTCAAAAAAGAAAGAAATAGAATGTCGTCAGCGAACAGGTCGCTCGGTAAATCCCAAAGATAAGAGGAGAAATAGACAGAGAGTAAGAGAGAGAGAGAGAGAGTGTGTAGCTTTTAATGTTGTATTATATTGTTATATTGTTGTATTTAGTGTTAACGCTGTTGTTTGTAGCTTGGTACAGAAGGATACCAGTGTATACGAAAGGAGTCTCACTTGCCCCGGAGACTAAGGTAAATGTAAGTACAAGGCTCCGTTAGAAGGCCCAGAACAACGGCAATTGGATTCATGTTAGGTGTCTTAATCTTACCATCTCGTGTCACTTTTAACACCTTCCATACCAGTCTACCCCTTAAACCCCGTAGTGTTTTGTTTGTATTGTTTGCCTTGTAAATTGTATTGATTGTATAATTGATTGACTGACCGAAACCATGATATTAGTAAACGGATGTAACCGTAGAATCATGTAAATGGAATAACTAGAGAACCATGTAAATGGAATGTATATCCATGGTTCGGTTCAATCAAGTTGTATAGATTAATAATTGGATTCATGTTGAATTGTAGATCTTTGATTGTACTTGAATCATATACAAGTCAGATTAGACAGAGATTCAAACTGAGTCAGACAATTAGCAAAGTAAAGTGAAATCCTGATTGTTTTTATTAATTTGTTTACCTTAGATAGGCAAGCACCCACTTCCCCGGCTCCCTGGGGCTCAAGAGATTGGTTCTGCTTAAACCTATGTTTACTAGGGTCTTTAGGATAATTTATAGAACTTGAGGGGGTTTTCTGTAAAAATACTTTTATATACTTTTCAAAATACTCCTCAAGTATTTATTATTCGTCTTTAGAGTTGTAATGAATGTGGATTTTATATTGTGATATTTCTAGTGAAAATATCATAGTTTCAGAAATAAAGTATTTATTTGTAATATTGATTTGTTTGGAATTCATGGTATTTTAGTGTAAACTTTATTATGGTGATTTTTAGAAAAAAGTAGAATATTTATATCATAATAAAATAGGTATTATAAGGATAAATATACATATATTTATACAAAAATAATTTTAATATATTTTTTATATTCTAAAAATCTCATTTTCTTAAGATATCGTATTTGAAATCTTTCGAGACCGAGTGCACCTTGCGGAGGTCTGAATCTCGCACTATTAAGCCCGAGGATGTGCGATAACCCGCACCATTCCGAACGGGTTCCCCAAAATGGGTTGTAGCGGCGCTTTGCAAAGATTGTCAAATACTAAATTCTTTATAAAACGGTTTTATGAAGTAAGTGGTATTTATTTATAAAGATGTCAATTTTTCCGTATTCTATGTTCCATGGTCTCCTAAGTCAATTTAACTATTCCTAACTGGTATAAACAACAAGTTGTGAGATGTCTCAAATCGCCTCTTCACCACCAATTGTGGCCAGATAAGTACAAGTGAAGAAGGAGGGATCCGCTCACGAATCACCGTGGGATGGGCCTTTTAAAGTTACCTTTCTCACTTGCCTAGCCTAGACACCACAAAATCAGGTTTAGATAAACGATTGATGTCCATAACTTATCGTATTTTTATAATAAGAGGTATTCATTTAAAAGTGTATCAACACTAAATCTTTTATAAATGGTTTTATTAAGTCAATGGTATTTAAATGAAAATTGTTTGTTTTCTCGTATTCTAATTTTTCGATGGTATCGGGTTAGGTTGTATATGAGTGTGTGAGGAGGTAGGTCGTTATCTCGTGCTCTACTTTAAATGTATAGCAAGTTTGATGGAGTTAAATGAATGATTGAAACAATGTGGTATTTAAGTGAAAAATACGATAAATTGAAATAGCTATCATTTCATGTGACGAAACTTGATCAAATTGTTTGATTAGTGTTTAATAGTCAACATGAAAAAATTTAGGTATGATTGCATTAGTGAGAAGTGGAATTTTATAGAAAATCGAATCAGAAATCGGATTTGTTCCGATTCCGTCGGGTTTTGTAATTTCGTATTTTTAGAATAGGAAAGAGAGATAGAAAAGGGACTTACGGGTTTAGATTACACGAGAAAGTGAGAAGGAAGTAGTGGAATCGCCGATGTGTTGCGTCGTCGCCGGTAGTTCCTAAAACGATCGCCGGAAATTCTACCGGGAATTCGTCAGAGCTTCGCCTCGAGCTCATTTTCAAGGTACACAAGATCTCTTGAGAATTTTAGAGAGTTGGCTTAGAAATATGAGTGAGAGGGTAGAGGGTAGGGGTGTATTTATAGGGTTAGGCTAAGGTTAGGGTAGATGAAGGGTTTTTAATAAAAAAAAATGTATAAATGTATAAAATCATTAAAAATTGGAGTAAATAGGGTATTTCAAAGGTTTCTGGAACCGATCTCATAAATTGGAGTGTGCAGGGGGGTTAAGAAGATGAAAAGACACAATTTTTCAGTTGGTGACTCGGCCATCCGGCCGAGTTCGGCCGGCGGCGCCGGCCCGAGTCGAGGCATGGGAAGGTGGGGGGTATCCTGGGGTAGGCTCTATTGCATTTAGTTTTTCATGGGTAGTGGGAAAATTTGGAGTTATCACGTGTTGACTGTTGAGCTTCCATAAAATTTAAAACAAAATAATATTAAAAATAATGTGAGGCATGGAATTTGAACTCTGGCGGCTTGGTTCAGCAGTGCAAGGTATTACCAATGAGCTACAAGCTCCTTATTGTAATTAAATTGCTAATTAATTACTTAAGTTTTGTGCTCAGGCAATAAATACCCCTTTATGGATTTTGAAAAAAACAATTTAAAAATTTGTATGGAAAAAGTGTATAATAAAATAAGGGTTATTACATGTACAGGTTAGTCTGTCGATCTGAGATCGTCATTTGTCTCGTGTGAATTCTCACTGTACTTTGATTACTACCCTACCACGGCTCAAAAGAGTCGTGCAAACAGATTTTAGTTGGGTACAGTCCCGAGCCATATGGAGGCAGTGATCAGATCGTCGGGGATTCGTCTCTCCCGGTATTGGGGGTTGATGTCGCGTTGTGTACGGATAGCCATCACCAAAAATCCGTGGCCACGGTGGACGAGAATTATCGATCCAGGATCGATAGTTTCTCAGGTGGTGATGGGGTTTCATACCGACACTAAATATCGCGTTGTTGGGGGTCTGGCTTTATCCACCCCCTAGACTCGATATGCGATACTCTTAGACGAACAGACCGGACTGTACGGATATTATCACTGTCAGGCTCAGTAGGGGTTCTGCATGAGTTTGCTCGTCGGCTTCCCTTTCGCTCAATACCTGGGCAGCCGTTACGTACAGCTAGTGTCGCTGATGTGCTTGTGGTTAAACCCACTGCCAACGTATTGACAAGTCTTTAGAGTCCCACACAGAGGGTTTTTACGGTTCAGGTGATATGGTATACATGAGGTATGTTGATACATACAGGTCCGGTTAAATATGTGCACTTGCTGCGCAGATTTTAATCGGACGGTTGATAATACTAGCGGCTTAGGATTAAGCCGGATTATTAAATCGGGTTTTGATTTAATAATTTATTTATGTATTTGTATATACGTATTCTAGTATTATTGTTCACTACTTATTTTCTCTCTTGGCTATTCGTATTTTTGTATGAATACGCATATATGTATTTCGGTACATGTACCGGAAAGTATTCCGTATTTTCTACGGAATAGTTTCTAGAAGGTGCCACCTCATTTATATGATTTTCTATTTATGGAAATTCATTTGTCTTATAAATGAGGTGGAGGGTGTGAGGTGGCATGTGCATAGTATTATGCATAGTCTTAAGCATGGAGCAAGGTATGGTTTGTGTATTGTTTATTTGATTAATTGATGAGATTTTTTTATGGGGGGGAGAGGGGGGCCGGCCACTTATTGATTGGGGTTGGTGTTTATTTTGATTGATGATTACATTACAAACTATCCCACTCTCTCACTCTCTCAAGTTCACAAACACTTAACCATTTTTGTTCATGCAAAAAGCTTCATCACCTCTTTCATCTTCTTCTTGCATTGCTCATTGAGCATATGGGTAGAGAGAAAAATGTAGTGACACTTTCATACACCCCCACTCTCCATCGCTAGCGACTTTGGAGCGTCGGTTGTCTCGTTCGACGAGGTTGGAGCTTGCGCCATTTCCCTCGGATGGATCATCGGAGATGGAGGAAAACCGGCAACCAAACCACATCAAGGAGCCGCTAGGAGCTTGGAATGAAGACCGAAGGACACGGATAAAATCGGTATAATCATTCTAACCTCTTTTAATGCTTGCTAGTTTAGGGTTTAAGGTTGATCCGTAAATCGGGTAGCAGTAGCGCCAGTTTAGAAAAGTTTTGCTCCGCATTTTGGCCGCGTTTGGATGGCCGGGGCGCTGCCATAACCCTTCACTCGGGAGAGGCGAGAATAGCCCCTAAGGGACGCTCGGTGAGGACAAGGACGGTGTGTGCCTAGAAATAGTGTCGTAGCTTTCCTGAGGCCATGATAAGCGTCAAGACAATCTTTTCTATGGACAGGTACCTTGTTTCCGCGTCCTTAAAGACGTGGTTTATGTAGTAGACCAGCTTATGGACTCCTTCGACCTCTCGGACGAGCACCGAGTCCGCGGCCTGATCAGACACCGCTGGATACAGTGATAGCTCATCTCCTTCAACTGGCCGGATGAGCAGTGGGGGAGTTGCCAGGTGCATCTGACACTCTTGCAACCATTCGAACCTCGGGATCTTTCTCAGGGATTTGAAGAATAGGAGGCACTTTTCTCCGGATCTCGACATGAAGCGACTCAGAGAGGCCATCCTCCCCTTTAGCCGCATGATTTCGACGTTGCTCTTCGGCACGACCATATTGAGGATGGCGCTGATCTTTTCCGGGTTAGGTTCGATTCCTCGGTGGGTAACCATGAACCTGAGGAATTTTCCACTAGTGACCCCGAACGCGCACTTGGCGGGATTCAGCTTCATTTTGTATTTGCGGAGGATGTCGAAAGTCTCGCCAAGATCTTTGGCGTGCTCGTCCGACGAGGTCGACTTAACGAGCATATCGTCGATGTAAACCTCCATGTTCCACCCGATCTGCTGTTTGAACATTCTGTTGACCAGGCGCTGGTACGTAGTTCCGGCATTTTTGAGGCCGAAGGGCATCACTTTGTAGCAGTATACCCCCCGATCCGTTGTGAATGCGGTGAGCACTTCGTCTGCCGGGTTCATGCGGATCTGGTTGTAGCCGGAGAAAGCATCCATGAAGCTGAGCAATTCATGGCCTGCCGAGCTGTCGACAAGCTGATCTATTCGAGAGAGGGGATAGTTGTCTTTCGGGCAGGCCTTGTTGAGATCTGTAAAGTCGACACACACGCGCCACTTCCCGCCTGCCTTTTTAACAAACCACATTCGCCAGCCATTCTGAGTAGGCCATGTTTCGAATGAAGTTGGCTGCAAGCAACATGTCGACTTCGTCCTCGATCGCCTTTTGTTCGATCGGAGCAAAACTTCGTTTCTTTTGCCTGACGGGTCGGGCCATCGGGTCGACCTCGAGCTTATGCGAGATTACCTTAGGGTCGATCCCGGGCATGTCGGCTAGCACCCAAGCGAACACGTTCAAGTTTTCTCGGAGAAAGTGGATCAAATTGTTTCGCCGGGCTCCCATTAAAAGTGACCCGATCTGGACAGTTCGTTCATTGTTTCTTTCGATGAGGGGACCTCTGTTAGCGCCTCATGGCCCCTCGGATCTCTTTTTGTTCGTCACGAGTATCCAAGGAGCCCTGGAAATCACTCGCGCTTTCAAGGTCGTCGCTTCGTTCCTTGGGGGTGGACGTCGCTGTGAAGCAAATCTTTGCGATTTTCTGGTTCCCGTAGGCCCGGCCTATTCCCCTTGTTCCAGTGGAAACTTGACCGCGAGATGGTAGGTCGAGATTTGGGGCCGAAGGGAGTTTAGCGCCGGGCGTCCTAAGAGGATATTGTAGGACGATGGAATTCTAGCGATGATGAACTCCACGGTACGCTTCTCATACGGCCTGCCTCTATAATGTTAAGGAGGAGGGTAACCACTCCCTCTGCCGGGATGGAGTGGTTGGTGAATCCTGACAGGATGTGGGCGATTGGCCTCAGATCCGTCGGGCCGATCCCCATACGTAGGAAGCGGTCATAGAAAACGATGTCCGCCGAGCTTCCCGAGTCGACCAGTATCCTTTGAATCTCGTAGCGGTGGACCCGTGCTGTAATCACGAGGGGGTCGTTGTGAGGAAAGGATATCCCGTGGAGGTCTTTTTCGGTGAAAGTGATGGGCTCGGCGGCTTTGCTTTTCTTCTGGGGATGGCCGCTAGTTCCCTCGACCGGCAGGAAGTGGCGAATATCGCCGGCTCTAGGCGCACCCCCCGTTGATACGACCATGATTTGGCCGATTGTCAATTCGCCGGGAGGGAGATGGTTCTCTTGCTCCCGGTCTGCTTGTCGCTTTTCCCACAAGTACTTTGCCAGGTGCCCCGAGCGAATTAACTACTCGATGTAGTCGCGGAGCTGTTTACAGTTCTCGGCGGGGTGTTCCTGCGACCTGTGGAAGGCGCAGTACGGCCCTCGAGTCCAATTGGCCGCCCTATTGGTGACCGGAGGGACTTCGCCTCTTCCAGCAGCTCAGTCTGAGAGATATTGAGCGGAGTATACTTCTGGAACTTCAGGGAGTATGTCTTTAGTCGGTCGACCTTCTTCTTCTCTTCCCTGTCCCTCTTCCTTAGGTCGGACTGGTCAGCCCGAGGTAGGTTGGTGTTTACTTCGGACTCGAGCTGGATTTCCCGCTCGGTCCAAGCTTTTACCTCAGCCATGGTCTTAGGTTGTGCTAATGCAAAGGAGCGGAGCCACTCCTTGTGCCTAAGACCCGACCTTAAAGCCGTGATGTTAGTCTCGTCCCGGTGCTCGGGAACCTCAAGAAGAGCGTTGTAGAAGCGAGTGGCGTATCCTTTAAAGGATTCCTTGTCCCCACTCTTTATAGTGAAGAGGTAATCGACGGTCCGTTTCTGTCGCCTGTTCCCGAAGAAATGCCCAAGTAACAGGGCGGCCAGCTCATCAAAGATAGAGATAGAGCGTGGCGTGAGTCCTCGAAACCAGTCTCGTCCAGCCCGGATGAGAGTGGCGGGGAACGCTCGGCATTGGACGGCGTCAGAGTTGTCCTGGAAGCTCATGCCCTCCGTGAACACGTCCAGGTGGTCTTTCGGGTCGGATATCCCGTCAAAGAGGGCCACTTTTGGAGGTTTATTCCTGGACGAGACGCGTACAGCGAGCAGCTCTTTAGTGAATGGCTTCGTAATAGATTTGGCAGCATACCTAGCCCCCTCGTTTGAAGGACGGCCCTCCCGATATGTACCCTTGATTTTCTTTTCGAGGGCGTCGAGACGGTCATGGTACCCCGAGAATTCAGCGTATTCGGAGTTATAACCCCTCCCGCTGGCGGCCTGAGCCTGGCTGTGACTCTGGTTACGTTCTATGAGGTTCCTCAGGTCCCCTGGCGAGGTTGTTCGTGAGTCATTGCGGTGAGCGCCGTCTGCGCGACCCCGTCGAGGGAGAGGGTGCTGGCCATGCCTAGGAGCAGGCGAGCTGACCGACACCTCCTCAAGAGGGACAGGAGTGCGACGGGCCTCAGGACGGGGCGCTCTTTCACGAGACCTCGGCGTGGAGCTGTGAGGCGTCCAGCGGGTCATTGAATTGGTCGCCAGGGAGGACCTGTGGCCACCGGAGATAGCGAGACACTGCTTGGTGGTGCCAGCATATGCATTGTCATCTCCCCCTCTGTGGAGGTCGCAATCCTGAGGTGGGGGAATGGCGACCAGGGGGCTTGTTCCGCTGTTTGGACGCGGAAAAGGGCATCCACGATGGACGCGAGCCTGCCAATCCGTGCAGATAGGGCGTGAACGGCGTTAGGGGGAGGGGAGGATCCGTCCGCGCATCCGTTGTGGAGAGGGCGGCGGCTCGTGCTTGGATCGTCGTGGTGATCACTCGCCATGAGTTCGAGATTGGAAGATCAACTTTCGACGAGTGGAATCTTCGGTTCCTACAGACGGCGCCAACTGATGGAGGTCATGATCTCTTTAAGATGTTGTCCTCCGTCGATCTACCGCGAGCGTCGATGAACGGTTGAGATTGGGTTTGAGAGTTGCCTCCTGGAGCGTATGGATCTTAGTGGGCTTGATTTGGAATGAAGCCGAGCTACCTGCAAAGAAGTCCCGGGGTGGGTGTACCACCGTGGACCCTCTGACGATCAAGTTAGCCGAGTTATTTGAGCAGAGTAGCGACCTATTGGAGTAAAATTACGTTACCTGAGTCGTCTGAGAGAGGGGTTTATATAGCGGTCTCCATGGACTAGCTGGCGCGAGATTTACGCTGGCCGTTACGCCCCTGGCGTTACGTCTGCGTGAATGGCGGAATCCCCCATTAATGACGAGATACGCTCATTAATGGGGGGATACGACGGCGCGGAACACAGGATAGTAGGGCGGCGGATATCTCGCGCCTGGCGAGATCCGCGAAGCCTTGGCGGAGACGCCTATGATCTGCGTTCTAGGTCGCTCGGTAGAACCGACGAGGCCTAGCTTGGCGAGAGGCCTAAAAGAGGGCGGGAGGACGAGCTTGTTCGGTTCTGTGATAGCTCGGAGGCGAAGGTCCGAGGAGCTCAGCGTGTAGGAGGGCTCGGAGGCGAGCCAATGGTCGTTTACGTGGCGAGCACAGGAATGTTCAGGGTATCCTCAGAGGTCGGGTCCGAGCAGCGGGGCGATAGCCCGAGGGGAAGCCTCGAATATGTGGTGTTTGTCCTGTTTCCGTATACCTCGGGACACGTCATCTGCCACATGTCATGATCTGGGGAGTTCTCAATTATGAGCATCATCACCATCCAACATTGTTCCTCCAACCAGCCAAAGGCTAAATGAGAGAAGGGGGAAATAATAACGTTTAACGACGCTCGATGTATAACCACGTTTCCGTTTATAACCAATTGGTTATCACACCCTTGATTAACAAGTTTGAACTTTGAAGAATCCTAACTAGCACCGACAATTCAAGGAACATTATATACCTCAGCAGCTTTGGCACAAGATGGGGGCCTAATCGGACATGAGGGAAACCCCATCGGACATGATGTACCTATCAATTAGTTTTATCAGTGTATGTGTGTATATGGGAGTAAGTGCATGTGAAAGGAAAAGCAGTGGTCGTAAGGTGAACTTTGGCGAACTTTTAGGTTGCAACCTAAACAATCGTTCTAAAATTTCAACCTTAGGAAAACTTTTTCTTTCTTTGGGTACAAGTACTTCTTAATATCTAACAAAAAATCAGCCCTATGCAATAAAACGTCCGTCGTCTCATCAAACCCAAGCACACCATCTTGCACTTTAGCATCGGCCATAAAATCAGCACTAGCATTTACTTCACGAAAAATATGAGAGGCTCGACATTTAGATCTTGAAGATCCTTCATTTCTGGATTTAAAACCCTAATTTGATAGCAAGTCATCTCTAATTCTAAAATCAAAGCCTTAATCTTATTTCACTTCATTTCTTCAATCAACACCGTAATCCGAATTAACCTGACAAGATCCCTTAATGAGACGGGCTTAAAGCCCTGCTCTTTCTTCAAAAATAAAAATAAAAATAAAATAAAACTTACAAGAGCCCCTGAATCATCCGATCAAAACTCCTCGGATCTCTTCATTTATCCAATCAAAATCCTTTTTTTGGCACTGACATGTAATCCCACACAAACACATCCGTGCGCACATCATACACAAGCACATGACACACACGCACATCCCAGGGGACCCAAGAATTTGCCCGAAAGCGTTAATATATGGCCACTTCCTCTTCTGAATTCATATGGTTAGAACCATGCACTCTCCCCAGAAGGGAAGTGCCCATGCTTCTAATCAAAATCTTCAATTATCCATTATTCCAGTCAAAACGCTAATACAAGAACCGCATTCCTCCATTTATCCAATCAAAACCCTTATTAAAAGTCATATCCCCTATTTGTTCATTTAAAACCCTAATCCCTTAATTTCTCTGATCAAAAACTTAATTAGAGCTATTTCGAACTAATCCCTTTTATTCTCTTTCTGTTGTTGTTCAATCTGTAATTAACCGATGCACAAAAAGAACAAAACGAAACAAATCTGCATGGGAGCAAAGATTGCAGCTCTGACAACGAAGGGTATCACCAAATATTCATCGGAAATAAAAATTATTATCCGCGTTTGATAAATATCGGAATCGGCTTGGATTATATGTATCCGTTTACATCCCTGTAAAAAGACGAATGATATTTCCATGCAACAACCAATGGTAGTTCATGATGTTTGAATGTGGTTTGTGGATCACGGGCATATTTGCCTTTGTTTTGATCAGGAAAAAACAAATTACGGTATCATCTCAAAAGTGATGAAAGATTATGGTATTTTTATATAATGCACCCTTCCAAGAATATACTTTTATGGAGATTTTGGAGCACAAATGGGGGCTCATTAAACGAGAGAAGACAAGCCCACTATCTCCATGAATGGACATCCTCTAAGGCCAATCTTCTACTTTTTGTCATCTGCAAACAACCTTTTGTCTTCCTTTTTCTTGGATGCGAGAGGGGCTGTGGTCTAATCACTCTGTTTTGTTCCCTTGTTAGTACATTAATAACTCAAAACAAAAAGCCTGTCTTGGTGTGGTAGGTATGTACATGTAGCAGATATAGCTGTTACCGGACCCATATTCAGTAGACATTAGTCCTTGACAGATGTGAGTACAGATATGGATAATTATCGGTTACTATCTGTCACGCCCTGCTTCCCAAAATACGGGATACGATGGGTGACTAGGCCAGCCATGCTCATACGGTCAGGGAATAATCCCGCCGCAGTCACATTTCGGCTTCTAGCATTACATGGTAGTCAGTAAACAGTACTGAGTAAAGGAAAATCACAGTACACAACTTTATTACATTGCAGTTTAAAAGAGTTCGAGATACATTTATTTCACAGAATAAACAACTAACCAATAAAACAAATGCTGAAATCAAAGGTAATAGCGCCGGTGATGCAGTCTAGATCTCCGCGATCTCGAAAGATAGGTCCTGCTTCTGGGCTGTATCCACTTCGTTCTCTGAGCATGCACACTCAGGTCGTCAGGGTAACACATATAGCAATTAACATATATAATGGGCGAAAAATATTATTAAATATGAGGAGTACAAAGAATTGCAGTACATGTGTATAATAACATCAACTGAATATGAATAGTGCAATATGAGTATCATGTCAGTGAACTAGGCAATGCATATGTCACTACTTAACGGTCACTAAGTCAATGAAATCAAATGGTGGAGAGGATGCTCGTGTTTAAGAAGGGTCTCGTGCATGCCCGAGACTACGGTCCACTGTGCCCGAGACATAACCCTGTCAGCCGTGCCGCTAGGCCCACGACCTAAAGTGTGTGTGTGTGTGTATAACACTGATAGCGAATGATCATCCTCTAAATCACTGTATCTCGCTAAATACGAGTTCAATTCCACATTAATTTCCCTATTCCCCATGTTATAGTATGCATTCATATATTAGATAGGTTGTGAACAAATACGTATCGTTGTTACTTTCAATCACTTTTCCACTTATCATTATCACTGTCGTATTTGCCACAACGCAATCACTACTATACCGACAATGCAATTCGGTCGCTAGGTTTCAATGTGAATGATCACTAAGCAGTGGGTATAAAGCAAACACGAAAATATGTAGAAACACACTGAACAGGTATTCGCTATTTCAATGACGATCAATGCCATATAACTTGTAAAATTTACGATAAATCACACTTCTAGAATCGACCAAAATAATATAAAAGGCATACGAAATACACCTGATTATCTAACCAGTAAAATCAATTTCAGGTCAATCGGGGTTCAGGTTTGGGAATTACGATCATTTTAAGACAGCGATCGATTTCTGGAATTCCAGTTTCAGAACTGAAAGCTCAACTTCGCGCGCATTTTACCAGTGATTATGTTCAGATTCAGGTATTTCCTTAGTTGAATAAAATCTAGTTATGTCAGTGAAGTTTCCAACGCATCAAACGGATTATCATTCGCACCTTTATATCAGAAGTTATGTTCAGTTTAAGGTGACAGTGTAAGGAAATATTACTGCAAAATTTGCAGAACATAGCGACACTCAAAAATACAATTTAAATATCAAACGACCGTAAAAATGCACGGGGCCAAATGTGTTAGCTAATTAAGTTATCTACGCGACCATAGGGGGATCCGCGCATTTTCAGTTTTATGCAGGTACGCACATGTGCTTAAGGTTCAGGTTTCCCCCGTAGAATGCTGCCCCGGACTGCAGTCCAGAGTCGCATTCCCAACCAATTCTCGCTACCGTAAACTATCAATATCGAAAAATAAACTATACATAGTTCTAGATCATCGAGTCGGCTTCGATATGAGCCGTAGAACATTACGTTCCAACCAGTATTTAATTTAACAAAGATTTTAGTGTGTTAACCTGCGCGGTAAACTTAGCGTCGTCTTTAGGAGCGACGCTACAGAATTATAAGCACGATACATTTAACGTAAATCCTTACACTGCGGTCATCAATCAGCAAGGGGTTTGCCGATCATAAATTTCAGTAATTTAAGATAGGGTTTTCCCTCATGTATCACGTCGAACACATAGGTTACGTACGATTATCAGTTAAAACATCGGTATCGGTTAATTGATCAAGCTAGTTGTTATTCGGTGAAAATGAAAATGATATTGTTACGGGTCAGTAAATTCCAAGTCGGGTTCTATTCAATATAATCAACTAATAGGGTTCGCTAAAATAATTGAATCACAATTTTTTTTCTCGATGTATACGTGCGTGTGCGTGTATGTCATCTACTTGGCTTACACCCACACACCTCATACACTTTCCTACCAATTAAGTTACTACACTGTGTTTATTAAACTAGGTATTCACATAGCATGAATTGAATAAGTGAAGGAGGTTCACTTGCCTAATACGACGGCAGAACGATGACGATCGCACGGACACGAACACGGCACGATCACGACAGGGGCATGGCCACAAGCACAACACTTCACGGCTGCGACAGCGATCAACTGGCTCGGCCATGGGCTCTGGAGAAGAGGGTGCTGGGCTCTAGCTCTGGGGAAGGTCGACGGTGAGGTAAGCAGCCGGAGGTGCTCGTCATGGCGACGACAGTGGGTTCGGGCGTTGGCTGGAGGCAATAGGTGCGGGGCTCAGTGTCGTGGATGGGGTTGCCGGCGTTTAAGTTGGTCGGGGCTCGTCGGCGACGCGCAGGGGTGCAGCCTGCGGTGTCACGGTGATGAGGTGGTGATGCCCCGGCGGCGGCCTCGACAGCGAAGGGATCTTGGAGCTCGGGTGTGCAGTGGTTTGGGGATGGTGAGCAAGGGAGGAAGAAGTCGATGGCTGTGGGTGCAGGGATGAGAGTGTTGGGTTCTTGGAGGTCGTGGAGTCGATGGGGCGATGGAGAGGAGTGTTGTGGTGTGCTGGGGAGCTCGGTCATGGCAGTGCTCAGGCGAGGGTGCTGGGTTGAGGTAAGGGGACGAGAAGATGAAGGGGAGGCTCGTTGGGGTTGAGTTGGAGGAGGTGAGAAAAATGAAAACAGGGAAGAAAAACGAGGGGGGAAAGAAGGGGAGCTCAGTCGTCGTGGGGAGGGAGAGCCGTTGGAGGAAGCGAGGACATGGGCGGATCTTAAGATGGCGGCGCGAGAAGGGAGGAGTCAAGGGGGAAGAGCCGTTGGGGGAGCGTGGGTGTGAGTCTCGCGGCGCGGGCACGAGGAGCGCGGAGGCGTGGGGTGATGGGCGTGAAAAGCGGGTGTCGAGGGAAGAGGCGTTACGAGGAAGTGGCGGAAAAACGAAGGCGGGTGGGGAAGAAGAGGGAAAGCGGGTCGGGTCGGGCAGGATTTAGTGTTTGGGTTTGGGTTTAGGAATTTTAGATAAAGAAAATTATATAAAATTCATAAAAATAGGAAAATTCAAGGAAAAATCTGGAAGAAATATACGGAAAAATATAAACAGGAACCGGGGATTTACATCATACCCTCCTTACAAAAATTTCGTTCTCGAAATTAAAACAAAAACAACGGAACAACACACTGTACAAATAAATGCGGAAAAAGTGCGCGGATGTCTTCCTCGCGTTCCCAGGAAGACTCCCCTAGAGAACGACCACCCCAAGAAACTCGAACTAGGGGAATCACTTTGTTCTTCAGCACTTTTTCCCTACGATCGAGAATGGTGGTAGGCTGCTCCTCGTAAGACAGATCGGTGCCCAAAGTTAACTCCGAATGATCCAGAATATGGCTGTCGTCCCGAACATAGCGCCTCAACTGAGAAACATGAAAAGTGTTGTGAACGCCAGCTAGCGATGGAGGTAAGGCAAGTCGATAGGCCATCTCTCCCACTCGCTCTAGCACCTCAAAAGGTCCGATGGATCGGGGACTAGGTTTCCCGCGACCTCCAAACCTGATAACACCGCGGGTAAGGGAAATCTTCAGAAACACATGATCTCCGACCTCAAATTCTAGCACTCTCCTGTTGGCGTCCGCCCAACTCTTCCGTCGGTCCTGAGCCGTCTTAATGCGCTGTCTGATCATCTGTATCTTGTCTACCGTCTGAACAATAAGTTTAGGGCCCAGTAATCTGCGCTCTCCCACGTCATACCAACAAATAGGGGGTCGACATTTTCGTCCGTAAAGTGTTTCGAATGGAGCCATCTGGATGCTAGCTTGGAAACTGTTATTATAAGAAATCTCCACCAGATGAAGGTGATCCTCCCAAGATCCTTGGAAGTCCAGCATGCACGCCCTCAACATGTTCTCGAGTGTCTGAATAGTACGCTCGGACTGTCCGTCCGTCTGTGGATGGTAAGCCGTGCTAAACTTGAAACGTGTATCCAGACTCTCCTGTAAGGTCTTCCAAAAGTGGGAAACAAATCCGGTGTCTCGATCTGACACTATACTGACCGGAACTCCATGAAGTCACACTACCTCTTGTATTTCTCCGCAAGCGACTCTGTCGACTGTCCCACACGGAAGGGTATAAAGTGTGCAGCTTTCGTAAGACGGTCGACGATAACCCAGACTGCGTTGTTGCCCCTTGGGCTCCGTGGTAAGGCAGTCACAAAATATATAGTGATGTGCTCCCACTTCCACTCGGGTATCGGAAGCGGTTGCAACAGTCCAGTCGTTCTCTGGTGTTCTGCCTTTACTTGCTGGCATACTAAACACCTGGATACAAACCATGCTATCTCTCGCTTCATCCCGTTCCACCAAAAGTGTTGTTTTAGATCCCGATACATTTTCGTGCCTCCCGAATGTACAGAATAAGCCGAACTATGAGCCTCGGCTAATACCTCTTCTCGAACATCTCCCTTGGGGACGCAGAGTCTGCTGTCGAATATTAGAGAACCATCCCGATGTATGAGTAAGTTCGTTCTCATCCCGGCTTCCACCTGCTCCCTGAACTTTTGCAATCGAGGATCATCAGCCTGCGCAGCCTTAATGCGATCTACAAGAGAAGACTGCACCTGTAACTGCTAGAACTGCCTGATTGCACCCGGCGTAACCACCTCTAGTTCGAGCTTCTGAAAATCCTCAATGATGCTCTTCTGACTGATCAACATCATGACTGCTGGCTTGCAACTGAGAGCGTCTGGTACGACATTTACCTTTCCCGGATGATACTGTAAGTCCAAGTCGTAGTCCGCCATTAATTCTAGCTATCGGCGTTGCCTCATATTCAGTTCTCTCTGAGTGAACACGTACTTCAGGATCTTGTGATCCGTGTACACTTCCATCTTTTCGCCCAACAAGTAATGTCTCCAGATCTTCAATGTGAAAACCACTATGGTTAACTCCAAGTCGTGTGTTGGGTAGTTCCTCTCGTGATTCTTCAACTGTCATGAGGCATAAGCAACTACCCGACCGTGCTGCATCAGGACGCAGCCTAAGCCTTTCTCCGAAGCATCGCTATGTATCACCAACCCACCTGAATTATCTAGCACTGTAGGGATAGGCTCCGTGGTCAATTTCTGCTTCAGTACCTCAAAAACCCGAGTACACTCCTCCGTCCATACGTACGGTACTTCCTTCTGCGTCAGCTTCGTTAAAGGTTCAGCGACTCGTGCAAAGTCTTGAACGAACCGCCGATAATATCCTGTCAATCCCAGGAAGCTTCTGATCTCGGCCACTGACTTTGGTGTCGGCCAATCTCTAACAGATTCTATCTTCGCTGGGTCCACTGAGATGCCTTCGTCCGAAACAACGTGTCCCAAGAACTGCACTTTGTCACGCCAGAACTCACACTTGCTCAATTTTGCGTATAGCTTCTCCTCCCGAAGAATTTGCAATACCGTCCGCAAGTGTTCGGCATGCTCGTCCTGGGTGTTAGAGTAGACTAGTATGTCGCCGATGAATACAACGACAAACGTGTCCAAGTATTTCGCAAATACTCTATTCATCAGATCCATAAATATAGCTGGAGCATTAGTAACCCCGAACGGCATCACAAGAATCTCATAATGCCCATATCGGGTCGTGAAGGCCATCTTGCATATATCTTCAGCCGTTACTCTGATCTGGTGATAGCCCGAACGAAGATCCAGCTTCGAAAATACCTTGGCCCCACCCAACTGATCAAATAAGTCGTCGATACGTGGAATGGGGTATTTGTTCTTTATCGTAACCCTATTCAGCTCTCGGTAGTCTACGTACATCCGTAGCGATCCGTCCTTTTTCTCACCAACAAGACTGGTGCACCCCATAGCGAAGAGTTTGGGCGAATAAATCCTTTTTCCAGGAGTTCTCCAATTTGTTTCTTCAATTCTGCCAGCTTAACTGGCGCCATCCTGTAAGGAGCCTTGGAAACTGGCGCCGTTCCTGGAATCAAGTCAATAGAGAATCCCAAGACGCGGGGAGGTGGTAGACCTGGTAAATCTTCAGGGAACACATCAAGAAAATCCTGAACGATCTCTGGGGCTGGACTCTCATCAATCTCCATAGCTGTCAACGCTTTTGGCTTGGCTCTAAACTTGGCTGGCTCCAAAGACTCGCTCCCGCCTTCGAAAACAATCTCAGGGTGATTGGGAATGCGGAAAGTCACCTTCCTTTCCCGGCAATCAATAATTGCATGGAATGTACTCATCCAATCCATCCCGAGAATCGCATCATAACTGCTCGTCCCGATTAAAAGGAAATTCGCATAGAATTCCCTGCCGCATACTACCACCGGATATAATCTACAATCTTGGTTGGACACGATAATACCGTTACCCGTATGTATCTTCCAATCCTTGGTCAACGGCTCGTGAGGTATAGAGTGCATGTCGACAAACCGCATGGAAATAAAACAATGTGAAGCACCCGAATCGAAAAGAACTCTAGCTGGTACAGAATATACAAGGATGGTACCTGTAACCACATCTCCAGAAGCCTCTGCTTGCTCGGCGGATAGGGTGAAAGCCCGTCCCTGATTCCGACCTGAAATAGTCTGCCTCTGATCGAAGGACCGTTGCTGGGGCACCCAAGGTGGACCTCTCTGAGCTGAAGTGCTATACGACGGTTGTTGTTGCTCGAACCCTCCCTGTAGCTCAGATCTCTGGGGACACCCGTTGATCCTGTGCTCGCTGGATCCGCAAATCAGGCACTGCCCTTTAGCTCTACGGCAATCTTTCTGCATGTGTCCTGGCCTCTGACAAAAATCGCAAAATAGGGCCCTCCGCTGCGGCTGCTGAGGTGAGAAGGTACGCTTCATCCGTGTGACCCGCGGCCTGTGAACTGGGATCGCTCCACAGGGCGGAATGGTAGGCCGTGCCGGAACTATGTGGGGTCTCCTTTCCACTGATCGTTGGATCTTGGCCTTCTCTGCCATTCTTTCCTGTACTCGGGCAGCGTTCAAAACTTGGACGAAGGTTGGTAGGTCGAGAGACGCGATGAGTTGTTGCAGTTCAATATCGAGCCCTTGCTGAAACGTCTTGCCCTGGCGAATTCAGTAGCTACCATGTACGGTGCGAAGCGACTCAGCCGATTGAACTCCGCGGCGTAGACATCCACCGAGCGCCCATTTTGCTTCAACATAATAAACTTTTCCTCCATCTCGGCCTTGGCGGTAGCCGGAAAGTAATGATCCAGGAAGCACATGGAGAACGTGTCCCATTCAATAGGTTTTTCTAGCCGGCTCTCCTCTACGGACCACCACGTGCGGACCTCGTCTTCTAGTTGAATCTTCACTACGTTCACTCTGTCGTCGTCAGGAATTCGGGCGGCAGTCAGGAGGTTCTCGACGTTGATGAGACATTGTTCGGCCTCAAGTGGACTTGCCGATCCCGTGAATACTGCTGGATGAATCCTCCTGAAATCTGAAACGGTACCAACCCTAGCCTGTGTAGTCGGTACGAGCGCGCCCTCGGAGGCGGGAACATCCGTAGATCTCTCTAGGGCGGTAATTGCGGTCTCCTGTACCGCCTTCAATCCCTCGGTCTGGAGATCGGTCTTCCTCTCTTGGGCTTAGGCCAGGGACGTTAGTGTGCTAATGATCTTCTCGGTACGATCGTGGGGACTGGCACCTGAGGAGTTGCTTGAGAAGTCCATTTTCCTGAAAAAGAAATCAGATTCAAGTAAGGCTACACAATGATTCAACGATGATTAGGAAGTGAGGAAGAATGTAATAAGGCATACGCTAAGGGTGTAACTCAATCTAGAGGTCCCTCGACGGAACTGTAATTTCATCCAAAACCTGGCTCTGATACCAACAAAACCATGTCACGCCCCGCTTCCCAAAATATGGGATACGAGGGGTGACTAGACCAGTCATGCTCCTACGGTCAGGGAATAATCCCGCCGTAATCACACTTCGGCTTCTAGTATTACATGGTAATCAGTAAACAGTACTTGAGTAAAGGAAAATCACGGTTCATAACTTTATTAAATTGCAGTTTAAAAGAGTTCGAGATACATTTATTTCACAGAATAAACAACTAGCCAATAAAACAAATGCTGAAATCAAAGGTAATAGCGCTGGTGATGCAGTCTAGATCTTCGCGATCTCGAAGGATAGGTCCTGCTCCTGGGCTGTATCCACTTCGTCCTCTGAGCATGCACACTCAGGTCGTCAGGGCGACACATATAGCAATTAACATATATAATGGGCGAACAGTATTATTAAACATGAGGAGTACAAAGAATTGCAGAACATGTGTATAATAACATCAACTGAATATGAATAGTGCAATATGAGTATCATGTCAGTGAACTAGGCAATGCATATGTCACTACTTACGGTCACTAAGTCAATGAAATCAAATGGTGGAGAGGATGCTTGTGTTTAACAAGGGTCTCGTGCATGCCCGAGACTATGGTCCACTGTGCCCGGGACATAACCCTGTCAGCCGTGCCGCTAGGCCCATGACCTAAAATATATATATATATATAGAGAGAGAGAGATTAATGGAGGAAAGAGGCCATAGGAGGGGATTTCCTCCTATGGCGTGGAAAAAATACAACCTCCACCATTTTTTCCGACGATCGGCACCCATCATCATCATCGTTATCATCTAAGATGTGCGTACACCAAATTTCATGTGATTCTACAACTTTTTCACCGTTGATTTAGTGGGTTCAAAATTAACGGTTTACCGACAATAGAACTTTTTACATTGCTAAATCAACGATGAAAAAGTTGTAGAATCACATGAAATTTGGTATACCCACATCTTAGATGATAACGATGAAGACGATGGGGGCCGATCGTCGAAAAAATGATGGAGGTTGTATTTTTTCCACGCCATAGGAGGAAATCCCCTCCTATGGCCTCTTTTCTCCATTATTCTCATATATATATATATATATATATATATATATATATATAGCGAATGATTATCCCCTAAATCACAGTACCTCGCTAAATACGAGTCCAATTCCACCTTGATTTCCCCATTTCACAGGTTATAGTATGCATTCATGTATTAGATAGGTTGTGAACAAATACGTATCACTGTCACTTTCAACCACTTTTCCACTTGTCATTATCACAGTCGTATTTGCCACAACGCAATCACTAACACTACTATATCGACAATGCAATTCCGTCGCTAGGTTTCAATGTGAATGATCACTAAGCAGCAAGTATAAAGCAAACATGAAAATATATAGAAACGCACTGAACGGGTATTCACTATTTCAATGACGATCAATGCTATATAACTTGTAAAATTTACGATAAATCACACTTCTAAAATCGACCAAAATAATATAAAAGGCGTACGAAGTACACCTGATTATCTAACCAGTAAAATCAATTTCAGGTCAATCGGGGTTCAGGTTTGGGAATTACGATCATTTTAAGGCAGAGATCGATTTCTGAAATTCCAGTTTCAGAACTGAAAGCTCAACTTCGCGCGCATTTTACCGGTGATTATGTTCAGATTCAGGTATTGCCCTGGTTGAATAAAATCTAGTTCTGTCAGTGAAGTTTCCATCGCATCAAACGGATTATCATTCGCGCCTCTATGTCAGAAGTTATGTTCAGTTTAAGGTGACAGTGTAAGGAAATACTACTGCAAAAACTGCAGAACATAGCGACACTCAAAAATACAATTTAAATATCAAACGACCGTAAAAATGCACGGGGCCAAATTCAGGTGTTAGCTAATTAAGTTATCTACACGACCATATAGGGGCTCCGCGCATTTTCAGTTTTATGCAGGTACGCACATGTGCTTAAGGTTCAGGTTTCCCACGTAAAATGTTGCCCCGGACTGCAGTCCAGAGTCGCATTCCCAACCAATTCTTGCTGCCGTAAACTATCAATATCGAAAAATAAACTATATATGGTTCTAGATCATCAAGTTGGCTTTGATATGAGCCGTAGAACGTTACGTTCCAACCAGTATTTAATTTTACAAAGATTTTAGTGGGTTAACCTGCGCGATAAACTTAGCGTCGTCTTTAGGGGCGATGCTACAGAATTATAAGCACGATACATTTAACGTAAATCCTTACACTATGATCATCAATCAGCAAGGAGTTTGCCGATCATAAATTCGGTAATTTAAGATAGGGTTTTCCCTCATGTATCACGTCGAACACATAGGTTGCGTACGATTATCAGTTAAAACATCGGTGTCGATTAATTGATCAAGCTAGTTGTTATTCGGTGAAAATATAAATGAAGTTGTTACGGGTCAGTAAATTCCAAGTCAGGTTCCATTCAATATAATCAACTAAGAGGGTTCGCTAAAATAATTGAATCACAATTTTTTTTCTCGGTGTATACGTGCGTGTGCGTGTATGTCATCTACTTGGCTTACACCCACACACCTCATACACTTTCCTACCAATTAAGTTACTACACTGTGTTTATTAAACTAGGTATGCACATAGTATAAATTGAACAAGTGAAGGGAGTTCACTTGCCTAATACGACAGCAGAACGACGACGATCGCATGGACACGAACACGGCACAATCACGACAAGGGCATGGCCACAAGCATAACACTTTACGGCTGCGACAACGATCAGTTGGCTCGGCCACGGGCTCTGGAGAAGAGGGTGCGGGGCTCTGGCTCTAAGGAAGGTCGACGGCGAGGTAGGCAGCCGGAGGTCTCGTCGTGGCGACCGCAGTGGGTTCGGGCGTCGGCTGGAGGCAATGGGTGCGGGGCTCAATGTCGTGGATGGGGTTGCCGGCGTTTAAGTTGGTCGGGGCTCATCGGCGAGGCGCAAGGGCGCAGCCTGCGATGGCACAGTGATGAGGTGGTGATGCCCCGGCGGCGGCCACAACAGCGAGGGGATTTTGGAGCTCGGGTGTGCAGTGGCTTAGGGATAGTGAGCAGGGGAGGAAGAAGTCGATGGCTGCGGGTGCAGGGATGAGGGTGTTGGTTGCTTGGAGGTCGTGGAGTCGATGGGGCGATGGAGGGGAGTGTTGTGGTGTGCTGGGGAGCTCGGTCACGGCGGCGCTCAGGCAAAGGTGCTGGGTTGAGGTAAGGGGACGAGAAGATGCAGGGGAGGCTCGTTGGGATTGAGTTGGAGGAGGTGAGAAAAATGAAAACGAGGAAGAAAAACGAGGGGAAAAGAAGGGGGAACACGGTCGTCGTGGGGAGCGAGAGCCGTTGGAGGAAGCGAGGACGTGAGCGGATCTTGAGATGGCAGCGCGAGAAGGGAGGAGTCAAGGGGGAAGAGCCGTTGGGGGAGCGTGGGTGCGAGTCTCGCGGCGCGTGCGCGAGGAGCGCGGAGGCGTGGGGTGATGGGTGCGAGAAGCGGGCGTCGAGGGAAGAGACATTACGAGGAAGTGGCGGGAAAACGAAGGCGAGTGGGGAAGAAGAGGGAAAGCGGGTCGGGTCGGGTAGGATTTAGTGTTTGGGTTTGGGTTTAGGAATTTTAGATAAAGAAAATTGTATAAAATTCATAAAAATAGGAAAAATCTGGAAGAAATATACGGAAAAATATAAATGGGAACTGGGGATTTACACTATCCGTATTTGGTAGAAGTCGGATATGGATTTGAAGGTGACATCAGAAAAAGTGAATCCACTGCATATATGCTTGGATTATTGTTTTCAGGTGTCATACCATCATAAAATCGGAACTGATATTGATGTTATCGTATACATATTATGTATTCTATTGACAGAGGCTAATAAGAATACAGATAGTCGTCGTAAATGATAACTATTATCTCCATATGATAAATTAAATTGAATACGGATACAGAATCAGGTTATTCTTATCGCTGCATCCTTCCGAACTGAGTGCCCTGTTGCGAGGGGAATTGATATCAACCACTCACTGGGAAATCCTTAGCTGGCATTTCTAATGTTGTTAAGTGACTTGCATTATGCTTTCCATGTGATGCGTGTACGGACCAGATGTTGATAACTTCTCAATTTGCAGCTTCCTATGTTTCTTAGGGTTATAAATTGCAGGGAAGCCCTTCAATTTTTCCTGGTTAGCAATAAACCACCCTCGGTCTGAAGAATATGCTTTGTACCTTCTGTTTTAACGGCTATCTCTATTTGTATAAATTGTTGATTGTCAAAAACCCTTTCGCTGAAAATATTAAAGAAGACCGGTTAGTGCAATAATGGCATAGAAAATGTAGAAGTTGTTTGAAAATTATTATCGAAAATAACAACGTAAAACCATCCAGGTTTAGAACTTCTATTAGCTTTCTTCTAATCAGGCAATAGCAAAGAGTTTAGATGTATTTTATGGTTAATAAATTTATATATATGCTTCATCATAGTTAATAGTCTCCAAGGATGATGGAGACCTATCTAAGACATAGAAAAATCTTAGCAATTTAATGATCATCATTGATGATATTGGATTATAGAAGTAATCATTGTCATCGACGAGGCAACGATGACAACAACAAGAGTCTAGAGCGGTGGCAGCGAAGAGGCAACGATTCATATCCATGAGTATCTAAAATCGATATTTTCATCGGGGGAAAAAATCTAAAACAGATACGGCTTTCAATTTTCTTTTTTCTTGTTTTCCCTTATAATTATAATTAAAAGAGAGCCAATTTTGCTGAGGAGCAATTTAATGATGATAATATTGAATTATAGAAGTAATCGTTGTCATCGACTAGGCAACGATGGTAACAACAAAGGTCTAGAACGATGGCAGCAAAGAGGCAACCATTCATATCCATGAGTATCTAAACCCCGATGTTTTCATCAAAAAATCTAAAATAGATATGGCTTTCAATTTTCTTTTTCTGTTTTTCCCCCCTTGTAATTAAACAATTTAGTTGAGGACCAAAAGACTTTGTCTACACAATCATGCAACTTGTCTACTCAATTATAAAAGGAGCATTCAACTTGCAAAAGTATCATTTTGTCATCTTGTGCCATATAGGTCTCTCTCTCTCTCTCTCTCTCTCCCCCCCCCCCCCCCGCCCCTCCCCCACCCCACCCCTATCATCGTTACAAGCATCTTTTATGGATTGGCTTCACATCACATGCCACCCAACTCAAAAAATAAAAACCACTCTCTTTTTCTTTAAAGAAAATTTACATTTTAGAAATTGAAAAAAAAAATAATGCACTTACTAGTTACAAATAAATATCATAAGCATTTATGGTTTTTTTAATTTAATATCAGTTTTCATACTTTATTTAGTTGTTATCATACTTTATTTGGTTTGTTATTGTTTTGTTGATGCTGTGCAATATTGTTTTAATTGAAAAACCTTGAAAGCTAGCTGTAACCATTTACAATAAACAATTGTTGTAGAATTAATTTGAGGTTGAAGGGCTTGCAGGGACTTGGAGGCCTAGAATTGCAGTGGCCTGAACCAGATCCTTTTTTGCCAATTAATTTAAGGAAAAAAGAAAAAAGGGCCATGATTTCATAATATTTCTTGCAGAGTTTTTGGGTAGCTGGGGACCTATTATGTCCACTTCCTATTCCAACGAACCAAACCCTGTCTCTCCCTACACCCCCATGCACGATAGCCCTTTGATGCACGTCATGCCCATGCATGCTATCCAAAATTTCTATATAAACACCCAAGTGAAATATACTTCTTGTAGCTTAAACAATACCAATGGAACACAAAAACACAATTATCCCCGCCCTCCTCTCCTTCATCCTCCTCATTTCCTCCACCTCCGCCGCAGATTTCTGCGTAGGAGATGTGAAAGGCCCTAAGACTCTCTCTGGGCATGCATGCAAGGAGGAGTCTACGGTGACGGCGGATGACTTTGTCTTCACCGGCCTTGGAAAGGCCGGAGACACCGCCAACATCATCAAAGCGGCCGTGACACCCGCGTTCGCTGCGCAGTTTCCGGCCACCAATGGACTCGGGATCTCGGCGGCGCGCCTCGACCTCCAGTCTGGGGGTGTGATCCCTTTGCACACTCACCCTGGGGCCACTGAGTTGATTGTGGTGATCCAAGGGGTTATTGAGAGTGGGTTCATTTCTTCGGGTAATAATGTTTATACTAAGACTTTGAAGAAAGGGGATGCTATGATTTTACCACAAGGGCTGCTGCATTATCAGGTTTGATTTAATTTAGGGTAAATGACAGTGAACTCCCTTAATTATCCATGTTTTCCGGCTAACCATCTCAAAGTTCTTTTTTTGTTTGTGTTTTTTTTCCTTTTTTTAAATAATTGCATTTAAGGGTTTTTTTAGTGGAAAAAAAATCTTAAAACCAACATTTAAGAAAGTTAATTATGATTAAAAAAGGTTTTAAGGTATTTTAGTGAAAAACAACGATAATTAGCTATATTTTAATGTAATCTAGCCTTTAATTTAAGATAAGCTTGGTATCATTCATAAGAATTTGGGTTCAATCAGCTCATATATCCCAATATAATTTGGAGGTAAAAGTAAGATAGTGTATAGACCATTATGAATTAAATCAAAGTGTTCATATAGTATGAAGATAAGAAATCTAAAATTCATCGTATTTTAGAGTAGTTTATTTATTACAAGCATTTACACGAAAAATGATGAAAGTTCCTGATAGTTAATCAAGTAGTCCATAATTTAGCCTTGGATTCATATTATCAGGTACAGTAGTTTTACATTCGTTGATGTATGCAGTCGAAGTCGCATTTCCTTAATATATATATAGGTATAAGATGCAATTGAAGATATTACACCAACATTTAGCAATAAAAAAATTAGACATTAATGATGAATGCTTTAGTTGTGCTTTTCAATTATTTTGGATAATCTACAATAACCGGTTGCAAGCAGGTTTGAACCTAGATCTCTTACTTAACTGCAAAAAGGTGTTGCTACTGGGCTATAGGGACACTCTCGCTATTCTCCTCTTAATCATGATGTTTGATCTCCTATATAATTTCTTAGTACTTATGATTAATTTTCTTATTACAGGTGAACGCGGGGGATGTGACTGCAGTCGCAATAGTGAGCTTCAGCAGCCCAGAGCCAGGGCTGCAGATAACAGACTTTGCCCTGTTTGCAAGCAAATTCTCAACTGATTTAATTGCCAAGACCACATTTCTTGATGTAGCCCAGATCAAGAAGCTCAAGGGGGTTCTTGGAGGAACTGGCTAATTTTGTTTGATTTACTTTTGTTGATTCATTTGGGTTCCGCTTACGGTTCAGCATTTTAATTTGTTTTAAATTGAAGTTTCAATGATCAATGTTTAGGTTTTGTCCTTGTAACATGCAGTGTTGGTTTGGATTGGTTCAATCAAATCGACGTTTTGTTTTGATTTTTGTCACAAAGAGAATTGACTGCATGTTTTTACGTGTAAATTTGTTCGTTAGCAAGAGTATATATATACATGCTGCATAAGGGAATAACCTAAAAAGAAATGTGTGCAATGCACGTTAATAAAATTGATACTGCATGCAGTATTTATTTTCGTGTTTTGGTGTAAGGAAGAGGAGGTGAGAATATGTAGTCAAAATTAAAAAAATTTAAATAAGAAGAATCATGGTAGGATAGTCTAATGTAAAAGAGGAAGGAAGATTTAAAATCAGAAGAGTTAATGACAGGAATAGTCTAATAATGTAAAAGAATTCATTCGGGGATTTTTCTCAATTTCTATATTCCCTTTTTAAACAAGATAGATCATCGATATAAGCAAAGCTTCTATAGGTTGCATTATAAGAACTAGAATTTTGCGCATACAATGCATATGAAAAAATTTAAAAATTTATTGCAATATTTGTTCTTTTGTGTGCATGTGAGAGACATGAGAATAAGATAGGGGAAATTAATAGAGCCAATTACAAAGTTAAAAAAAATAAAAAGAATGATAACGAAGAAAGCTTCGCATAAAAATTTGAAAACTATAAAGTTTGATTATATGAGTAGCGCCAAATTGGAGAATTCATTTGGGGAAATTTTCGCATTACTCATGTTCCATTTTTTCAAGAAGATAGGCCATTAATAAAAGTCATGAGCTACATCCTTGCAGTGGATATATATTCTAGAGCAGGAAATTCTCATACCTTAAAACTTCGGTGTCATTATTAACCTTGTGATTTTTAAATTCATTATTGCTCATGGATTTTTTTAGCTGTTGGCTGTAACACTTGGTGAAAATCCAAACATGATGGAATCTGAAGTCTTCCATGTCCACAAACTTTGCTGCAAAAGATCAACATATAGTGTTGTTACCAATGAGCTATAGCTCAGTTGATATGGACATTTTTCCTCTTGGGGAGTGTGCAGAGTTCGAACCCCAAGAACGACCCTGAAAAGAGGAAGTGATCACAAATTAACGCTTTCGGGGCAAATTTGTGGATCCCCTGGATGCATGTGTGTTGTGTGCTTGTGTATGATATGTGCGTGGATGTATATGTTGTCTGCATAGGTTAGTTAGGGTTTACAGCCCAGTGCCAAAATAGATGGGAAGGGAGGATATAGTACCATTACCTGTCAGCAGTCAGAAGGTAATAAAAATATATATGCTTGTAATTTTCTCCAGTACAAACAGATAATTTGTATTCATTCCTTGAGCATGTGATTGCTATCTAGTTGGTGAAAAGTCCATGCCATCCACTTGTTGGGTCATTTTCTTGTCTGAACTAATGGTCCAAATATGAACAGGGAATCCAAATTCACAATACCAATTCAATAATATTGGTACAAATATGAACAGGGAATCCAAATTCACAATACCAATTCAATAATATTGGTCCAAAACAGGCAAAAGAACTGTAATGATTAAAAAACTGGTCCAAAACTATAATTATAATGCTTCAACCCTCATTATGGTTTTGCAAAAGGCTACAACAAACAAAGCTCAGTACCTTTTTCTTATTTATCAGATTAATGAACGACAATCAAATCTTCCTAACTGACAAAATTGAGGATGAGAATTTCCTATTTAATGCATTATTCAACATTGTAAGGAAATCAATTACAACAACTATCATCTACAGTGTGTAAGAAAAATATACCTTGTTTCACACCTCGCCACAGGTTTTGGAACCAGCGATTTAAGATCATTGACGTTTCTTTCGCTTGTTATGTCCATAAATTTCGGTGGTGATTCGTATAACACTCAGGGATGTGATATTCCGCTCCTTTAGTCTGAAGGCCACGAAAGGCTTCACTTTTGCTCCTTCGGAATAGTAGTAGCTATTGTTTGAATCAAAAGAATGCTATAATCGAATATTTTCTCTGATGGATGTGAGTGAAATTTTTTGCATATATCTGAACTGCTTTTGTGCCTGTAATGGTATTAATAAGGAACCCCCTGTCTTTCTATTTCTTTCTTCGTGTTTTTTCACAAATACACCCTGGTAAAGGATTGGCGTAAAAACTCTCCTCAAGCTTTGGGATTTCTCCAGGCTCTCTAAAATATGGACCTCCAATTCTTTCTTTGTGTAGTTTTTTCACCTTTGAACTGAATTTCTTCCAGGACATATTTCCTTCATCAAAATCGTCAACAAGCTTTACAAAATTTAACCTGCAGAAAAAAGTGAATGACAAAAGGCAATGAATTAATATGGGCTTAAACTCTACATAACGCGGCAAGTTCAAGAAGATCAGTCAGGGGACAGTCATCCCCAACTAAATAAATGTTCTCTAGCAGTGTGCATGTTTATTTATTTGTTGGGTTTTGCTGCAAGTTCTTTAAGTTTTTTTAGTGGGTTATTCATATCTCAATTTTGGTAAAGGAATAGCATTCATCGGCCATCACGCACAAAGCAAAATCTCTGTTGCCATCTTTTTTTAATATGGTTTTTAAAAATTTCCAAGATTACAATGAAACTTGAATATATATATATAGTCATCAAACCATTGTGTGCGTGCGCGCAAGTGAATTTTCTCTTTACTTTTCTTTTTTTGGGTGTAGGTTGGGGGGATATTTAAGTTGGCAATTTTCATGCATGATCTTCTGGCATTGAAAAATTTGGATTTTGGCATTCGACAGTAAGAATTTAAGATTTGATTGCTTTATTATAAGCAAATGCAATGCCCATCTAGTACATAATTTATAACGAAACTACATGGGTTGTGATTGGATTTGGGGTTAAGATAACTAGACTTCTGCATTGTTGACTAAATTTAACTGCAAAATTCTAGGTTTACCTTGTTTGGTAACCGTAGGTGTTTCAACCTAAAAGTCGAGATAATTCAGAATTATCTCTACTCCAATCCATCCTCATTATTATCTACGCCCAAAGAAGTAAATATCTTTCTTGGACTTTAGATGACTCTGAAAGCTAGACACGTTCAGAGTAATTTTGTAAGTGGAGGTAAAGTTTTGCATACACGTAACCTGTACTTGCAAGTACACACGTGCGCACACAAAAAGAAAGAAAAAACTTAGGTTATTGTTAACTTTGAATCCAAGCAGGTTCTTAGTAGTCTGGCATTCCTAATACTTACCTCTACTACTTCTTATCGTATATATACAAACCAAAATAATCAGATTTAGTAACACCAAAACAGTAATATTATTACCTGTCAGGGTTGATGGTTTTCCTGAAGTTCTCAAAGCGCCTGTGCCCCTGAACAGCCTTTGCCATATTTCCATCATATGTGTAAATAAAAACATCGCTCTGAAGAGCCACAACATAGTCCAACCCCGCAAGCATGTTCTGGTGATGTTTAAAATGACTGAGCTCTTCTTCTGTAGCTAAGGTTGAATGCGAGTAGATGTTGGGAAAATCATCAGTTAAGTGCTGCATGCTTCCATTTCCAAAGGCTTCACCAGCCACTAAGTATATTTTCATGCTTGATGGAAACCCTAACCCTTTAAGCAAAAGGGAAGTTTCCCTTGGAGTCAAAGGGCAGCCCCCAAGGTTTCGTCTCTCAACTCCATCGATCTCTTTCTCTTTCCAATGGCTTACCTCATATCGCATTTGTCGTAATTCTTCTGCTTCTTCAGATGTCAAATTGTGACTACAGCCAGTGAAAGCAAGCATGTCCTTTTCATATCTGTGACACAGAGAGAATGGGCCATGAAAAGGAATGAGTGGGTCAAAGGTAAAGAACAATATACATTGTGGCCACCAAAAGATCACAAGATTACACAAGATAAAACCAAAAATAAGAAAGAAAGAAAGGAGAGAAAATAGTATTGAGGCTGTACACAGCCCAAGAATCTCACCGGTTATATACAAACATCATTTTAGTCCCTTCTATGATTAAATATTGTTGTTCTTACGACCATGTATGCGTGTGAAGCTACAAGCTACTGGTTGCATGGGCCAGCGCCTGAAATTAAGATCAGTCTCATCATAATAGACCCATGCAGGCACCTAGATGCATGACAACAGCTATGGGTTAACTTATGTTACGCTTGGTACATGAAATGGAAGATTACCGGGAATCCTTGCATTTCCAGGAATGGGATGACCGGTCATCTAATTCCTAGGAACCTTGCATTAACGTACTTAGTATACTTTAATCATTTCCGGTAATATATTTATGTGCAACCGTCGATCGACGGTAAGGCCGGCCGGCGGCGAACTACGGCCGACCTGCGGAGAACGGCCGATCGGCAATGACCGGCGGCCGGCCGGCGTATGGCAGATGGACGGCGTGGCCGGCGTGTGGCAGATGGACGGCGTGGCCGGACGGCCGCGAATGGTCATAACTCATTTCATGTTAGACGGGAATATTTCGTGGTAAACCAGGATAGACACATGTTTTGGAGGAAATAGGATTACCATGAAATAAGGTCATTTGATTACCATAATAATCCTATATTCCCGAAAATATCTTTTACACCTAACCAAGCATGGTAATATTTCATGGTAATTTAGGATTACCACCTAAATTATCTCCTACCAAACGCACCCTATGGGCTTACACAAGACTATTTTCTAGTACGGTGAGCTGAGTTTATTGTTTATTTTCACGGCCAACGGCTGTGTTCATTAATCATTTCAGATCTTTCGCAGCTCAATTTCTTAATGTCCCTTCTATTGTACCAAACTTCTAAGTTGTGTAAAGGCTGAGGGATATAAACTTGTGCTATAGTGGACCTACAGATTATGTTTCCTTATGAGCCGAGCCTGAGCTATTTTGAAAAGCAATATAGTTTTTTCCTGAACATCGATAAGCATTATAGTTTTTATCAGCTTTTTCTTGAATGCACGCCCGGTAGGATTTGACAATGGGTTGCTTTGGTAGCTTCTTAAAGATAACACATATTGAATCTCATTTAAGATTGTTATGAAGATCAAATCATTTTTATTTTTTTATTTTTTATTATTTTTATTTGGGGGACGTAAATTGCATTTATGTGTCGTCGTGTCGAAGATCAAATCATATGTCTATAGCCGTATACAATTTTCTACAAAGAAAAAATTAATAAGTTTATTGTAAAGAAATGGTTAAATTGTTGTTAGAATCGACATGATGCAACAACTAGAATCCATTCTTGAGATAGAACAAATACAAAATGTTGTTCTAGTTCTTTCAATATCCACGTCTTTTTTTAGGGTTTTCTTCCACCTATTGCCTCCTCGCTTCTCCTACGGAAACTCCAAGATAGACCATTTTTTGGTATCAAGTGATAAGAGAACGCCTCCATACCTTTGCCAAAGTTATGTGTTTCAAGCATGTAAATTAATATAAACTATAGAGTTTTATGGTTTTCTCCACTTTTCCTTTTTTTCTTCATTTGTTTGTAGCTCTCTTCTTCTCACTTCTTCTTGATTAGTCTATAGGCATTAATAGTATACTGACACTGTAAATGATCTTTATTTTCCCCCTATTTTTTCATAGTTTTGCAACTTTTTATTATTACTGACTTTTCTTGATTATTCTAGAATTTTCTAGAATACTCTTCAAATTACCCAAATTATATGCCAGTGGAGGATAAGGCGTTATATGACATCTATGAATATACCACAAATTATTACATTATTGGAAGATAAATCGAAAAAATGAATTTTTGAATCACCGAGAATTATGCACTAATGCACTCTGCTTGGCTCCCAATTTAGCCTAAGAGCTTGCTTTAGCATCTCAGGCGTCTCACTATCATGAGGTGCTTGGTTCAAGGCTTCAAGCATCAAACTCGATAATGTATCGTCTGGGCATATGAGGCCCTCACGATGTTTTGCCTTTCCATTAAATCACCGAAATTAAGGGCAATCTCTGGTGGCAATATTTTATTTTTTTTGGTTATCAAACTACATGCATCAAAATAGCATGCTAAGGTGTGTGTCCTATTAATATATTTACTTTCCCAGCTAGATACACATGGTCTAACTGACATTCCTAGCAATGTGCAGAAGTGGATGGCTATCTCTATAGCGATTTCTACACATTGCATTTTTTTTTGTTTTGGGAGGGAGGGGGTGCATGTGTGAATAAGAAGCTCGCTCTCATATCCAACAAATCATACGGCACCATATGTAACAAAGTTAAATTAAAAGAATTATGTTTATTCTGAAAGACGTCATTATGTTTGAACTCTATTCCCTCCAAATTAAATCTTATATAACACTTTAAAAGGGTAGATCAGTTGGTGCACTGGTGGAAAACATGGTAGATTAATGTCAATGAGCAAGAATCAGCCAGGATTGCATGGTTAAAAGGGTTAATGATTGTGACTACCAGCATTGTGTAGGTAATTTTGAATTTTTTTGGATAAACCCTATAAGTCCATTTATTGATTGAATGCAGAGACCATTGTAGAAAAATATTCAAATTTTAACAGTAAGTATAACACACCACACCACACCACCACACCACACCACACCACACCAAAAAAAACTACCAGAAATTAAACGCGTACACTCGCAAAAAGAAGGGAAAACTAGCATACAGCGTAAAGGTACTAAAAAACCAGAAAGAAGGGAAAATAAAGCATTGTAATCTAATGCACCATGGATTCAGATCAATACTGATTGAAGAGATCCCGAAGCCTGCATTCAAATGAAAGAAGTACCTTAAATGGAGAGCGATATAAGGGCTTCCACCTTGGCGCATCCTTGAAATTAAGGTGGCCCCCAGCTCTTCAATTGGTGCCGAATATTTCAATGCTCTGTAGTTCACATGGCATCTCAGCTTCTGAACAGATGTTGGAAGTCCATTATTTGCAAGTCGGGAATCGGTATGGGTGAAGTATATAACCTTGTGATGTTTCAGAAGTGGCAGAACATCTGATTTATAGTAATTAACCTGAGTGTAGCAACTAAAGTATCACAAAAGTGTATTTTAAATTCAGAAATAAAAACAGAATAGATTGTTGGATGATAACATTAGTCGTAACCTTAGACCAGGATATCGGAGTTTTCATAAAAGGTCTGGTTTTTTCATATGCAGCTGGCAGTGTCTCGACAAGGTGAACAACTTCCTTCAAGGCCTCGATGAAATACTTCCAATCAAAAAGATCCTTGAAATCACTGTAAATGATAGAAGACGAAGAATCCTCAGACCACAAATAACAGACCGTGGTGAGATAACAGAAATCGAAACAAGTTTGAAATGGGAGCTGTGAACCTTTCATCTTCCCAGTAGGAGGTGTGGTCGAGTGCAGGGAGGACTAAAGTAGCCTTCATGATTTTAGCAACAGCAACCACATCACAAATCTGCATTCCAGATGATAATTTATCAGGCAGTTGTCTACAATTATATTTCAGTCTAAATAAACCAATAGAAAGTAGTCCGACCCCAAATCTCATCTGATTTAAACCTCCATTAGCGTTGATGAGTAGGTAACCATTTGTTTTAGTATCCAGCTCTGCATTAAGCCCGAAAAGAACCTTTAATTTTCCGTAAAAGGTATGAAGATTAATTGAAAAAATCCAATTTGTTCGAGCAACTTACTTTTCTGGTGATCCACATGGCCAATACACTGTGTGAAATTTTCACTGTTTGGCTTGGCCCATATACCTGAGAGCTGAATGAAACAAAAAGCAGAACAATTGGTGGTAATTTCATTTAAGAACATTGAGAAAACGTGAAAAGAAGTTAAACATGACTTGCCTCGACTAAACCATTTTGATCTCCAGCTGTTCCTGATGATACCGTCATCAAACTTCTTTCGTTATCGCTTACTCCCCTATGCCCAAGGTCACGAGTCATTTGAACTGTTAGACCGCTAACTTGGGAGCCAGATAAAGCCTGATAATCAAATAAAATATCAAGACCTCCATATTTTCTTAGAGTCGATCCAGAATTATGCTAAAATCGGATTTGGAAATTATAAAATCTTCATACGTACACACTACAATAGTTAGTCTAAAATTTACAAGATAACAGAGAAACAATAGTGACAATTATTAATTTGCAGCAAGATATCGTTCATATACTTGGGTAAAAACCAAAACACGGACACAGATTGGAAGGACCATTCATAGGTTGATATTGGTTTAGCATATCACTAACTCGTGCAATTGGACGAAAACTAGAAACGGGGTTTCTAGCTTTTCAAGAAAATTTGTCTAACCAGAAAACACTTAACAATTCAAGCTTACAAGTCTAGTCAGTTATTCATTGCTGAAAGGGCTAGCTGCTAAGACATTAGCTGGAACAAGTTTGTCCAAATCCCTATTCACCTTTCTTTTGTTCCAAAGATAAGGGAAAGGAAACAAAATTGAGCGACAACCGGTGTAAAGAAAAAAGAAAGGGAAAGAGAAAGGAGTCATCTTCCAATCTAGCGAAGGGAAGGGAAGACAATTGATGAATGGAAGTGAAACATATAATTGAGGCCCTGACGGCTCACTTTGAGCTGCATTGAGTGTCCGGCTCTGCTCGAACGTACTTGGGCCTCTCAATTTATTTATACATTCTTCATTAAAAAAAATATCACACCTTCGTCAATACAAAATAGAAAAATATCAAATGTTCGCAATTCCTTGAATCTTATATTAATCATATTTTTGAGTTTCCTCATCTTTTCGTTCTGTTATAGTCAATACATGCTGCTTCATCTGTTTCATTTTTTTAACTTTAGTGCATTAAGTGCATGTAATCGCCAAAAAGAGAAAAATGTTTCTAGACTTCATCAACACAAAATACTACAAGCTAGTGCAGATTTCTCAGTATTTTGCTATCTGAAATAATTAAAAAAAATCCCCATGTAAACTTCTGCATTATGAACTTCGTGCCCATTTATGCATTTTCCATCTTCCCCAACATTATTAGCTATTGAAAAAATTCAAGTTGCTCACTCTTCTATGTACATTTGTGCACTTCAGCACATACTTTCCATTTGCAACAATCATACAGCATGTTAAAGCATTAAATGTTTTGTGGTGGCAAAATTTATATTGCACAAGAAGGATAGTTGTCTGGTTACTCATACAGAAAATTTTCAAAAGTCCGAGATATTAGTCCACGGATATGGACTAAGGGACTCGCGGACAGTTTTACGTTTTACGCCTGACGTATGACCTAGAATAAACTATGGACAAAAGATGGCCCAGTAATAATGTTAAATAACCAATGGTATCCTCCAAATTCTGCGATACTCAAAACCTTCTCTAGATATTTAGAAGGGAAAAGATGATAGATTTGCTATCATGAATTATCTCTAAGGCACAAATAAATCCGAGCAAAATGGAACATGTTCATAATATTATAATATAAAAGAAACGGCGTTAATAACTATTATCAAATTCACAATATATCTGAATTGTCTCTTAAACAAGATGGAGTTTTTTAAGTATCAAAACCTTTTAGTTTCATTCCTCCTCAGATATGTTTAAGTGTATACCTAGCATCAGGACAAAACGATCCAGATTCTTTGAAGGTGAGGAGCAAGCATGTAATATTATCTGAATCTTTCTAATGATGGAAGCTATTAACCATGAAGCATAGGATAAAAGCTGGACTCTAGTATCTTTTTTGAGTTAATCCGGGAAGTATTTGTGCACATAAAGCATTTGAGAGAAGCTTAACAAACGCTGAAAGTACAGGTTGACTTCATCGTCCCTCTAACTATCTATTCCCTTTATACCTACATCCTCATCTTGATTGGCCCCCAAACTCTAATTCATCAAGCCTCTTCCTTCATCCAGCGAAATCTTCCTTGTGTTAGCAGGGAATTAGCCTTATTTTGCCCTAAAGTTTAGGGAAGAGTCTCATTATGCTCCCAAAAAAAAAGTTCCCACCAAATGTATCCCGTTTTAAGCGAACACCAAACTAGTTATGATCTATATTGAACCAATGATGAGCAAGATAACAATACATGAAATACCACAGGTTTTCAGGTGAAGCAACGCCTAAGCAGCAATTTAATTTCCTGGTCAGTCTTTTCAACAAGATATTGAGGCATTCTACAGAAATATTTAGAAATGGATGAATGCCTTTATAAGATCTAGTTAAATCTCTTCACATGATTAATATCTAACATGATTAATAACCTCTCCACTTTCATGCCATCCAATGTCTCATCATCAAGCTTTTACCAAATCTATTAAATTGAAGTTGAATTAACTTATAGCAAAACAATGGGCAATCTAGATTCTAAAAGATGCCAAATAAATAGAAGTCCATGTTATGTTACATACCAGTCGTCCACATGCCTGTAAAGTAGAAAAATAATTTGAATGCTAAACATAGACAACTAAAACGAGGTGAGACGTGACAGAAAAGGAAGTCCTCAGAGTTTTCTAGTAGAAAACACAAGATTTTAGAAGATCAGCATAGTGTACAAATTTCCACCTGAAATTTTATCATTTGTTAGGAAACACAAGAATCTGGATACAAAATACTTGGAAGTGGTGTTTTCTCTCCTAACACATACTGACAAACCCAGTCTTTGCCAATTTCAAACTGCAAACGATAAATTGATGGATACAGGTGGCGGTACATCTACAATGCGCATTTGAATATCAATATCCACCCCCTGAAAGTTCAATTGTCATGTCTTTGCCTACAATATGTTCCATACATTATAAGATCATAATCCCTTCTACCAAAAATTTTGGGATAACCTTTGGCAATACATCTTTGATAAGAGAACCCCCTCACCAAACAGGAATCTATTCCTTCAGAGTGTACGGTCTATTGATTAAGCTAAGGTAGATGGCATGAGCAGAACTCATAATGGTAAAAATCCCAGCTTGAAGAAGTCCTGATTATTCGAGTTCATCTTGAGGAAGAGCTTGTCAGATAATTTACTCCGAAATTATATAAAATGCTAGGTATCAGATGTGTCATATTTTAATGTGCAGATCATTAGACTTGACTTTGGTGTCAATAAAGTGAAAAACTGCAACCATGGTAAGTGAAACAAAACAGGCGAGTCCCACTGGCTAAATTTAAAAGCCAAAACTACATTCGCATGACCTTAGTAAGACCTGCTAAATCAGCATCCACTCAATTAAGCTTGTTTGTGCATAATTCCCAGTATATTATGGACTGTTTATATCAATTAATAGAGCAGCGATATTCTCAACATTAACACATTCCAACCCTACCATGAGATTTTGGCTCAAAATATGAAAAAGAATGATTTCAACCCTAACCTCATAGAAATTGCACATTTTTCATTCTATAAATTAAGTGCATAATGTTTCAACCTAATTATTTTTGGAGAGTATCATAACCTATGGCTGCAATGCTATAAACAGTATATAATTCCAAGAAAAACACAATTATGATCATGAACAGCATCTTCACCTAAAATTTCCCATCTTTAGCAAAAACAAGAAACGCGTCAGGCTCCAAAAAACACTCACCTGATAATCGTCTCTCTCCGGGACCACACCAAACCCTAGCCAACCACCAGCAAAGATCTTCACGACACCAAGCATCAAGCAAACGCTGCAGAACGCAAAGAACATGAAGTTCCCGATCTTCCCCCTCTCTCGAAACCCTAGATCCACGATCCCAATCACCGACGACTGCCTCTTGAACATTCCGATCCTAAACCTCAGATTCTTCTGCTGCTGCGGGTGCGGGTGCGGGCGCTGGTGTTGGTTCCCCTGCCACCACTCCTCCTCCGCCTCCGCTGCCGCAGGAGGAGACCCTCCGGCGGGGCTCTGGTAAGAGGAGGAGTTGGACCTCGGAGAGTTGATCTGGAGCTCGATCTCGTGGCTGCAGTCGCCGGTCGTGGATCTTTTGAAGGACTGGCCTCTTCGGGTCATGTTGCCGGCGAATCTAGGGCTGTTGAGGCCGCGTCCATCGATTTGGTCTTTGGTGGCGGCGGCGGCGGCGGCGTTGGTTCCGTTGTGGAGTTGGAATCCCATTATCTATCGCTAGTGTTAGGGATTTTTTATTGAAAAGGAAACGAGGGTTTTGCGATCGCCATTAATGTTGGGGTTTGCTTTTTTACTTCTTTTTTATTTTTCATGAGAGCGGAATGAGGAGGGAAACAGTTAATTTTTATGGTGGAGATGGAGGTGGGTCTGAAAACGGGCTCGGTGATGAGGACATTTGCGGAATTGCCATTTTCTGGTGGTTTGACGAAAGTACCCAGTTATTTTTTATTTATTTTTTTGAGAAAATTATTTTTGGAACTAAATTTAAAGAATTAGTGGTTTGATTACAAGTGGCAAGATGCTGAGTGCAGATCTATTTTCCAATGGTTGGATGAAAGTGCCCTTGTTAATGGGTTTTATTTGTTAAAATGATTTTGGGACTTAATTGCTAGAATTAGTATGATTTTATTGCTTTTGCTTGCTACTTAAAGTGAAGATTCTAAAAGGGGAAAAAATTAAGACTTTAGATCACAAGACTTGATCACGGCTGTTCTTCTTACGTAGCTAACATCGTATTGCTTCTTGAAATGGATAGTGTATAGGTTTTTCAATCAGTTAGAACCATTTTCGTAGACCATAGTAAAGAAATTTTTTCGATTTAATAAAAAACAAGGGTCGGTTGTTAGGACTAGGTATCACATATCATTTAACTTGTTATACATGAAGGGTAAATTACACCGAATACCCTAAACTATCATTTTTTTTCAATAAAATGTTTTAAAGTTTTTTATTATAATAAAATACATTAAGATATGTTTTGTAAGGGAATGATTCCCTTAAAAATCATAGGTACTCAAAAGAAAAAATTTCCAAGTATTTTAATGAGAAACCGTGACGGCAAGATTTTTTTTAGTACGGTTTACCCTTAAACGAATTTTTAGACCGGGCTTCTCTATTATTATTATATTTTTTTAATTTGAGTGAAGTTTTTGAATGAAGAAGAGTTTATAGCAGTTTATATATACGAGAATAATGGAGGAAAGATGCCATAAGAGGGAATTTCCTTCTATAACGTCAAAAAATACACTCTTTCTCATTTTTTACGCCGATTGGCATCCACCATCTTCATCATTATCATTTAAGATGTGGGTACACCAAATTTCATGTGATTCTGCAACCTTTTTACCGTTAATTTAGCAATGTAAAAAGTTCTATTGTCGGTAAACGGTTAATTTTGAACCCACTAAATCAACGGTGAGAAGGTTGTAGAATCACATGAAATTTGGTGTACCCACATCTTAGATGCCAACGATGAAGATGGCGGGTGCGGATCGTCGGAAAAAAACAGGGAGGGTGTATTTTTTGGACGCCATAAGAGAGAATTCCTTCCTATGGCCTCTTTCCTCCATCAACACCTCTCTCTCTCTCTATATATATATATACAGTAATATCTGTTTGTCTGATTATTTTCTATGGGCATCACAATCAAACGAAGTCAACAGCCCAAAGTACTATTCTGCTTCTGAAAGAATATAAATACATAGATTTAACAGCAGCCAGTAATGTAATTTCAAATTAATTGGACCAACAATTGATTTTGTGAAATATTTTACACATCTCTGCTATATGAATAATGCCAAGGTAGAGATGCACGAAGCAGATGCGGAAAAAAACCCTTTAATTTGCTGCTATCTAAGTAACGATGACGTGTCAACTTATTATGGCACGTGCGATACACATAATTTAATTAATTAGATATGGAAAAAAGAGATTTGTTGGTTTTTTAGTTTAAATTGCTTTATTTTTTGTTTGAGAAATATCTTAAATGCTTTTAATTAAGATAATAATGATTTTTAAAAATTATTTAAAATAAGTAACTTATTAGATTTTAAAAAATAAAAATCCAACGGAAACCTTTAAAGTTTATATTATTTTAGCTGGGTTTTTTTTATTAAAAAGCTTAAAATCTTTTTCGTATTAAAATATACAGATATGCATAGCAAATGCTAAATACCGGTTTATTTAAGCTGCCATTCAAGATTGACACAGGTACTTGGGGTCAAGCTAATTCAACCCCAAGATTTGATGCCTAATTTATATCAATCAAGCTCTTATATTAACAACACATGAATTTTCAATCATATCACCCCAAATTGTGCCCATGGTCCCCTAAAGTTGATCCACACATTCTCTCCTTCATGTGAATACATGTGGTATGTTAGTGTGAGCTAAAACCACTGGCATGCATGAATGCATTAATCTCTCTTGTCGTCTAAAATTTTATATTTTTATAACACCCCTGATTTCTTAAACTGTTTTAAAATATTATTTCTATCATTAAACTCTGGAATTTTTTTTTCTAAAATACCATCAAACTTTCTATTTTTATTAACGCACCATTGTATTATTACATTATGAAAAATAAAAGTGGCACCACCGATCTTTTGTTATTGCAACGGACATTGTAATGGTGTTGACGGAAAGATTTGATTTTACCAAATTGTCTTCTTCCTCATTATTTATATAGTATATCCTGAATATAAATCTTTTTTCCTCAGAATTTTATATACTTTTTTCTTAAATCCTTCTATTTTACATCTCTACAGTCCCTTGTTGTTTAGCCGAATTAGCACCATGAATTATGAAAATTTAGTGGATAGATTTGCTGTTTAATATCAATGTACGGCAATTGGTTCATCAATCATGAAAAGAAAAACTTTAAACAAAAGTTAGGATCTAGGCACCAAATTGATTAGGTTTAAATGCAAAGCTAACATTCATGTAAATAAACAACATCATGAAGAAGGATTTTGAGAACACTTGAAATCTTGGAGCAATGAAACATATATATACACATGCAAAGTACCCATAAATATGAAATTTTTAAAAGGGCCTATATGAATGACATAATTTTCTTTTCTGTTATCTCACTTCATGCCCTATGTTCTTTACTTTCAAGATAATCTAAATAGAGTTTATTTATGATACTGATAAAGGAATTGTGCGTGGACTGTGAGCATGTAATAGAAAATATTGCTCGACTTTTTAAGAATTTGTTTTTATAATTATGAAGACTCATTTGATCCCTTTTTTCCCAGAAGACGAAGACATGAAGCCCAAATTAATTTCACATATTAAAGAAAAAAGTTACAACATAAAATTACAAAAGAACACATACAATCATAAAATAATAATTCAAGTTCGAACTTTTGGAAAGGTGTGTGCTATACTTATGGATGAATCTGAAATGACATCATGAAGAGTAATCTTTTTAGTCCTACAACAGAACCTAAAGATTCGGCCGTTTTGTTCTTTCCATACATTTCAAACAACGTTCGCAGCTACATACCATATGTAGAATGACTCCGATCGGTGTTTTACTTGAGGCCGTATGTTGCATGATATCCATTTGAGTACTTCACAACGCGTATTTTTGATGATTAGTCCATAATACAGCTCTGAATAAACCTACTTTTTTTTTCTGATGGAGCTCCTTTTTGGGCCTCCGTCAGATGTTGTCTTCCGTTGATCTCGCAGTGGACTTGGGTGATTATCTTCCTTCGTGCGCGGGTCTCAATGGGTTTTTGGAGGAAGAGGAGTGGTGAGGTAGTTGTCGCCGTATACCTGCAAACAAGTCCCGGGGTGGTTTGGTACCACCGAGGACCCTCCGACGCTCAAGTTAGTGACAATATCCGAGCAGAGTAACGGCGTAAATGTAAAAAATGGCTTACTTGACCTCTCTGTGATGGGGGTTTATATAGAGGCGGCAGCACGCAGCAGCAGGCGCGAGAATCTCGCCGGCAGTTACGTTCCCGACGTCACGCCCGCATGATAAGCGGATCGCCAGTTAACGGGGATCGCAATGGCGTGGAACGTGGGATGTTGCCGGCGGAGAATCTGCGCATGGCGAGATTCGCGGAGCGACGGTTACGCCTGTGAGCGGCAGAGCTGGTCGGTCGGAGGGACCGAGGAAGATGCCCTCGGTAGGCGAGCTCGGGAAAGAGCGGGAGGGCCGAGGCATCTTGGTCTTCCGGCAGCTCGGGGTGAGCTGAGTGGCTGAGGAGGCATATTCACAGAGGGCCCCGAGGTGGGCCAGTTTGTGCTCGCAGGTTGGGCACCGGGTGGCCTGGTCGGCCCTTGTGGGCCCTTTCTTCTGAGCCTTGGGACACGTCATCTGCCACGTGTCCCGATCTTGGAGGTCGTCAATATCGAGTATTATCATTAACCCCCCACTCTTGTCCCGACCAGCTAGCGGGTCGGGTCAGGAATGGACAGACGGGCCTCCCGAGGCGAGATCCCTTCTAGGGTTTCATCGGGGCTAGTCCTTAGGCCGTCGGTCGTCTTTTCCGCTAGCGAATCAGGGCGAGATCTTCGCATTTAAAGAAGGTGTGCCGGTTCGTGCACTCTGCAGCTGAAATGACGGTCCACGTGTCAGGCGCCGATCGGCTGACGTGACGCGTGCAGGTTTGCGGCGTCTGATGAGACGTAGTCAATCGCGGGGCCGCTACGTGGAATGATCTGAGCCGCTGGGCGCAATGGGCCGTTTCGGCGGGAGACGACGGGTGTTGTTGGATGAGGTCGCAGGTGGTGATAAATGGGGTGGGGCCCAGCCTAGGGTCCCTACTCCTTCATATTTTCTTTCCTCAGGCCCCAGCTGCTCGGCGCTCGTCTCTCCTCCTTTGCTCCAACCCCTACAGAATTTCTTTTCCAAGGTTAGATGTCTTCTTCTTCTGTAGAATTGGTAGATGTTGAAAGGGTAGGTACTAGGGTTCCTTTAGATGTGCCCGGGGTCTTCCAGGGGAGCAGGGGCTGGCCCCTCTCCCTGGGGTCGCGAGGCGGGGGCCGCCTTCAGGGAGGAGGCGGTAGGTGTGGCCCCCAGCACCCCGTGCTGGGTGAGGCATGAGGACGAGCTCGCCAACGCTCGGGCTCGCTTCCACATCCCCCCGCACTTCACGCTTCGTCTGGCCAAGGAGGGAGAGAGGGCCGATCAGGTGCGGGGCAGGGAGATTGCCCTGTACCCGGAAGCTTTTTGGGGCGGAATGCGCCTGCCCTTCTCTCCCGAGGTCATCGCCGCTCTAAACTTCTTCGGTCTGGCCCCCAGCCAGTTAGTGCCGAATTCATGGAGGATTCTCCTGGGGTTCTTGATCCGCCTGAGGCTGCAGGCGATTCCCTTTAGTATTTCCCTCCTCGATTCCTCCCTTATATTCAAAAGTCACCCCGGCGGTCGAGCGGGCGACCCCAAGCGGGTGTACTTTGCCTTTAGGAAACGGCCCGGGGTTGCTGCCGGGACCGGTGTCGTGGCCTTGCCCTCCTCCATTCATGATTGGAAAAAGAAATTTTTCTTCGTTTCCCCTCCCGAGGGCAAGGACTGGCCAGTGCCCACCAAATGGTCGAGGGAGAAGTGCCTGTCCGGGAACCTGTCCAACAACCCCGCCGCGGTGAGAGTGGCGTCATGGGAGCCCATCCCCCGTTATGATGTGTTGCTGTCTGAGAGGGTCTTGAGCTGGGCCGGGCTCAGCCCCGTCGAGTTCGTCGGTAAGTTAGGCTTACTTCCTGGGTTTATATTTTACTCGCATTGCTAATAAGTGGGGTGTTTGTTTTGTGCAGGATCCATGGACTTCGGCGTTCTCCGAGATGCTATGCGCCAACAGAGGCAGCCTGCCGGGGGTGCCAGCTCTTCCCGGACGCAGGCATCCTCCGCTCCGACCGCCGCGGTAGCGGTCCCCCGAGGACGCTCGGCGGTGGATCCCGCCCCGGGCCCCAGCAGGGTGTCGAGCCGGAAGCGGGCCCTGATCGTGGACGACACGGCCTCCGAAGAGGAGATCGGCTCTCCACCGGAACCGCTTAGGAGGAGTCATCGGAGAGTCTCCCGGGGTCGGTCTTCGCCGACCGTGGTAGAGGAAGGGGGCTCTAGTTCACGGAGCCATCCGGGCTATCGGTCGCGGACAGCCTCCTCCACGAGATAGAGACCTCGGCGGGAGGTCGGGTTCCAGGGGGAACCTTCAAGGCCTAGCTGGCGTCGAACGCCCAAGAAGCCGTGCAGGTAAGCCCCTAGTGCGCGGTATGATTTTAATGTCCTCCTCCATATTCCTTATCCTTCCCCTTTTTATGTCTTCCCAGACTCTCCAGCACGTGGTGTCACGCCCCGCTTCCCAGAGTACGCTAGATTGGGCACGTGACATAGCCAACCATGCTACCTGTGGGTAGGAAGTATCCATCCACAGTCACATTACGGCTGTAGAGATATCAAGAACAAGATAAAACTATCTAAACATGTCCATAATCCAGAATAACAGGAGTCAATAATAAATAAATGCAGAAGCCAATTATCCAATACAAATAACTGAAAAGTGTGTCCCATAATGCTGGCTCACATCAGGAAATAAATGCAGGAAATAAAACTAACTACTACTGAACTCACAGCTCAGCCTGCTGGCTGAAGTACTCCTGCTCGGACTGCAACAGCGGTACGGAATCTGGGCCATGCAAAACCCAGACGTCAGCACGTCATGTCATCAAGTAATATAATATGAACAGTGTAGCAGGTAATGTAATATAAACATGAATACAGCAAGAATAACAATAATATGAATCATACCAGTACAGGGTAGCGTGCAGTGGGTAAACTAAACTGTTCTATCAGGTTTTCTATTCTAAAGTCTTTGAAATCAATTTGATGAATCATCGATGTAACTCAATAGTATCCCGTACATACCCGGGACCACGGCCACAATATTCTCGGCTGCAGCCGAGACATGCCGCTAGGCACAAAACAAGAATGTGTAAACTCGATAGTATCCCGTACATACCCGGGACCACGGCCACAATATTCTCGGCCAAAACCGAGACATGCCGCTAGGCACAAAACAAGAATGTGTACACCCAGAACAGGTAGTGAACTGTCGAGTTACAAGTCAGATTTCACCTTTGATTTCCCCATACCCCCAAGTTATACATGTCAGGTCAGGTATTCAGTAATCAAGAACTAATGCCAACACAGGATCAGGTAAAAGCAGGTTTGTCTGGATAGACAACAGGAACGGTCCATGAGGACTACATGTCAGGTTTGTTGGCATTAGGCACGAGATCAGGTAACAGGTCAGGTCATGGTACACCAGGTCAAGTCAATAGTAAACGGTACCATGTCAGGTGTATCATATAAATACCATGTGTAACAAAGTCAAGTCAAGATGTAACAATATCGTGGGTGTGCTCACAAACAGATATATAATCGAACAGGGTATTAACAGCAGGAAATAAGCAATGAGTTAAACAACAATAAGCAGTTTCATTCAATCACAGGAGTGCAGTAATACAGTGCAGCCGTTTTATTATATTAACAGGTTTTGAGCACCCTTAGCGGTGCAACAGTTTAAATGATGATGCAATACAGTTATATCAAGCCTTTGAATACGAATGTACGAATGTACTAGAACTACATGGGTAAGGGCTACCATCTATTAAACAGTAAAATGCGATTAATAGGTAAACTTAGTTATTAGTTTTAAATTGGCAAACTGTAAATTTTATGTTAACTGTAAATGATATATGTCATATTGCAACCAAATGAGAAACGACTATACCAAGTTAAGTTTTGCAGATTTAATGAGTCAAAATATATATAAATGTATAGTATAGCATGTAGCAAGTGATACTTGTCTCGACGGGTCGCGAACCGGGAAAAACGAAACGTAACGTCGGCGGGGAAACACGCGACGGACGCACGGTTCACGGATTGAACCCAAACGACGAACCAAGGGACCTCACGGGCCAGAGCACTCCGCTGGATCGTCGGGACACGTCACCGGCACGGCCGGATTCCGCCGAGCACAAAAACAGTAATTAGGGTTTCAAGCGGGTATAGACTTGGAAAGAAGGAAAAGACCAGAGAAGAAGATGATGGGGGAAATACTCACTGGTCCAGTGGGTATTTGCGACGACGGCGAGATCGACGGTGGCTAGGACGGCATCTCCGGCGATCTGCAAAACTCCCAGCGGCTGTTTTCAGTTCTTGAAAAAGAGAAGAGGAAAGGAAAGGTGGAGGGGCACACTTACAAGGTGTCCAGAGATGGTTGGGGCTCGTCGGCGACGGCCAGGGGCGGCGCAGGGGTCGCCGGCGACATTTCAGGCAGCACAGAGAAGGCACGGGGGGTAGCCGGGGTTGCTGCTGCACAGTGCGCACGGGGAGGAGGAAGGAGATGTTGAGGTTGGGACGAGGAGGCGGGGGCGAGGGCGACGGTGACAAGGCGGATAGGGTTAGGTTGCTGGGTTTTCTCGCGTTCTCTGGAAAAAATATGATGGGGAGAAGAATATAAATATATATAGATAAGAGAGAGAAGCTAGAGAGAGAGAGTTAGGGAAAGATAGAGAGAGAGAGAGAGACAGAGAAAGAGAGAGGAAGGTATTGGAGGGGCCCCACGGGGATTTAAGCCAACGTGATTGGCCAGGGGAAGATTTAGGGGTTACAAACGAAATTTCAAAAGATTTTGAATATTAAGGTTAACAGTAAGGATATTTATACATATGAAATATTATATGGTTAGAATATTATATTAATTTGGGATTTTGGCGCTAAACAAAATATTTCCAAAACGCGTCCGGGTTGGGTCCAAAAATTCGAAATTTAAATAATTGGATTTTAAGCGGGTTCCAAATTTTGAAATGAGGTGTTTTATGATTAAAAAGCATGCCCCCAAGTCGGACACCTGTACGCGCGTGTAGCCGTCCAAATTCGCCCGTTTCACCGAACGGGACGAGAACTCGATGTGCGGACGCTACCACGCGGCTAGGGGTGTCGAGTAGGCTAAGATGGATATTTTTAATTTTATTTTAGGTGCTAAAATTTGTTATAAGCAGAAATGACTTTTCCAGATAAAATTTTACAGTAAGACCCAAACAAGCAAGATAAATGAAATGAGTACTACCTAATGCTCAAACAGTAACAGAAATTAGTAGTATTGGGCTCGGGTGTTACATTATACCCAACTACAAAAAGAATTTCGTCCTCGAAATTCCAAGAATACAAAGATAGATAACTACAAGAAAAGGTGAGGAAACTTCTGTCGGATTTCATCTTCTCGTTCCCAAGTAGACACTCCATGCGACCGATTACCCCAAGAAACAAGCACAAGGGGGATAACCTTGTTCTTAAGAACCTTTTCCCTTCAATCCACGATTTCAATCGGTCGCTCCTCAAAAGTCAAGTCTTCTCGTACTGTTAGCTCCGAAAGATCCAAAACGTGTGTTTCATCTCGAACATACCTTCGTAGTTGAGATAAGTGAAACACGTCGTGCACACCTGCCAAGGACTGCGGTAACGCCAAACGGTACGCTACCTCTCCAACACGCTCCAATACCTCAAAGGGTCCAACAAATCGAGGACTAAGCTTTCCTCGACTCCCAAAGCGAATCACCCCTCTAGTCGGTGATATCTTCAAGAATACTAAATCACCTACGGCGAATTCTAGAGTTCTTCTTGACGTGTCAGCCCAACTCTTCTGTCGGTCCTGTGCTGCCTTCATATGATTTCTGATAGGGTTAACCTTCTCAACTGTTTGCACAACCAAATCTGGTCCCAATAATCTTCGTTCACCGACATCGTCCCAACAAACAGGTGAACGGCATCTACGACCATACAAAGCTTCAAATGGAGCCATCTGAATAGTTGCCTGAAAACTGTTGTTGTAAGACAACTCCACCAAAAGTAGATGATCCTCCCAAGACCCCTTGAAGTCCAACATGCATGCTCTCAACATATCCTCAAGAGTTTGGATCATTCTCTCCGACTGACCATCAGTTTGAGGATGATAAGCTGTGCTAAATTTCAATCGAGTCCCCAAACTTTCCTGTAAACTCCTCCAGAAGTGTGATAAGAACCGAGTGTCCCGATCGGACACGATGCTCACCGGTACTCCATGCAATCTTACAATCTCCTGCATGTACCGCTCTGCCAAAGTCTCCGTTAATTGACCGACCCGGAAAGGGATAAAGTGAGCTGCCTTGGTCAACCGATCAACAATCACCCATACAGCATTGTTGCCTTTTGGACTCCGCGATAAAGCCGTCACGAAATCCATGGTTATATGTTCCCACTTCCACTGAGGAATCGGAAGTGGTTGCAATAAACCAGCAACCCTTTGGTGTTCAGCCGTAACTTGCTGACACACCAAGCACTCAACCACAAAGCGAGCAATCTCCCGTTTCATGCCTTCCCACCAGAAATGCTGTCGAATATCTCGGTACATCTTTGTGCCTCCTGAATGTACAGAGTAAGCTGAACTGTGTGCCTCCTTCATAAGCTCTTCCCGAACATCTACCTTTGGCACACACAAACGGCTACCATACCTCAACGAACCATCTTCGTGGATCAATAAATCTGTTCGTAGTCCAGCTTCAGTCTGCTCTCGAAACTTTTGCAGTCTAGGATCCTGCGATTGTGCTGCTTTAATTTTCTCAATTAAAGACGACTGCACTTGCAACTGTATCAACTGTCTCGTAGAACCGGTAGCACAACCTCCAAGTCAAATCTTCGAAAATCTGCAATGATCTCCCTCTGCGTAGTTAACACCTGAATTGCTGGTAACCGGCTAAGCGCGTCCGGCACGACGTTAACCTTCCCCGGATGGTACTTAAGATCAAGATCGTAGTCGGCCATCAGCTCCAACCATCTACGCTGCCTCATATTCAACTCCTTCTGAGTGAACACATACTTCAAACTCTTGTGATCTGTAAAAACTTCGACTCTCTCGCCCAAGAGGTAGTGTCTCCAAATCTTCAAAGCGAAGATCACAGCCGCAAGCTCCAAGTCATGAGTTGGATAATTCTTCTCATGGGTCTTCAACTGTCTCGATGCGTATGCTACAACCTTCCCATGCTGCATCAAAACACATCCCAATCCTTTTCCAGATGCGTCGCTGTGAATCACCAATCCTCCGGAATTGCCTGGCGCGGTCAGAATAGGGGCGGTTATCGACTTCTGCTTCAACGTCTCGAAAGCTAATGCACACTTATCCGCCCATACAAAAGGTACCTCCTTGCACGTAAGCTTGGTTAACGGCTCTGCCAGACAAGCAAAGTTCTCCACAAATCTCCTGTAGTATCCGGCTAATCCAAGGAAACTTCTTATCTCAGCAACATTCTTTGGAATAGGCCAATCTCGAACTGCTGCAATCTTTTCTGGATCGACGGCAATGCCATCGCCAGACACAACACGCGCCAAAAACCTTACTTCCTCCAGCCAAAACTCGCACTTACTCATCTTCGCATACAATTTTTCCTGTCTCAACGTCTGCAGTGCGATCTTCAAATGCTCATCATGCTCTTCAAAACTCTTCGAGTAAACCAGAATATCGTCAATGAATACCATAATGAACTGATCCAAGAACGGTGAAAAGATTCGGTTCATCAAGTCCATGAATACTGCCGGCGCATTCGTTACTCCGAAGGGCATCACTAAGTACTCGTAATGTCCATACCGAGTTCGGAACGCCATCTTGCAAATATTTTCTGTTTTCACTCGGACCTGATGATATCCGGATCGTAAATCCAACTTCGAGAATACCCTCGCGCCACTAAGCTGCTCAAAAAGTTCTCCAATGCGAGGGATCGGGTACTTGTTCTTGATAGCCACCCGCTTTAATTCTCGATAGTCGATGCACATCCTTCTTGTGCCATCCTTCTTCTTTACTAGAAGAACTGGAGCTCCCCAAGGCGAGTTACTGCTTCGAATCCAACCCTTTTCAAGCAATTCAGTAACCTGTTTTTTTACTTCTTCCAACTCTACTGGCGCCATTGGATAATACGCTTTAGATACTGGCGCTGCACCAGGAATAAGATCAATTGCGAACTCCACGTCTCTCCTCGGCGGTAAACCCGATATATCTTCAAACACGTCCATAGAATCACGAACAACAGCCGGCTCTTTACTTTCATCACTTCCATTGATGCAAGAATATTGTTTGTCGGCCTAGCCCTAAACTCGACCGGCCCGACCGAACTGCTTCCTTAACGCAACTGCTGTCTGCTGCAAACTCCCTTTCATCCCAGATAAACTCTGCTGCTCTTGGCTGCTGCAAGTATTTGTGAGAAAGTGGTCAAACCCAGGGAGACAATCTGCCTCTGGATGTCCATGTCCAGTCTGCGCATGAACCTCCGTGCCCTGTCTGCATCGTTGGCAACTAAAGGTCCAGCGAAACTACTGAGTCTCGTCCATTCTGCTACATGCACATCTACGGGTGCTCCCTTCTGCTTTAGTCCGATGAACTTCTCTTCCATTTCCTCCCGTGCAGTCCGCGGGAAGAACTTCTTCAGGAAACTCTTAGAAAAATCCGCTCACTTGATCGGCTTTGGCAATTGGGTCTCCTCAACAAGCCACCATTCTCAGGCGTAGTCCACTAGCTGAATCCGTACCACAACAACATTTTTGTCATCTGGAATCTGTGCCGCAAAAAGCAAGTTCTCTGTGTCAACTAGCCACTGCTCCACTGGCAACGACTCCTTTAAACCAGTAAATGGAGACGGACCCAACAGCCTGAAATCTGCTACGGTCTCTACTCGGTCAACTGGTCTAGCTCCAACATTGTTCACAGACTGCTGAACGATCTGCAAACCTTCACGAAACGAGTCTGCTTGCTGCTGGATCAGCTCGATCTGTTTCTTTGATTCTCCAGCATTCCTCTTATCACTCCAAGCATGGCGGCTTCGTCCACACGCCTCTGGTATGTCTTCAATTTCTTACCGGCCATAATCCTAAACTCAAAATACCCAACATTAGCATGATGATAGATTTTGAATATAGATCAAGGCTAGAACTCCAAGATACTTAAATAGAGTACCGCATTGTAACTATGCCGCGGTATCATAGCCACAATTACATAACTCCATCCAAGTCGCCTAAGTCCTAGAGATAACAAGGAATCGGGTTTTCGAATCGATATGCAAAGGAAGTTTGCACATCGTAAAAGATATAATCAGGAAGAATGTGATTCAAGAATGGTAAAACGGTCAAGGTGGCAGGTTATGTTTCCTAAACACGGGTATTCTGATTCGTGTATTGGGCACAATACCCAACTACAAAAGAATCAACCCGACTATCCTATGGCTCTGATACTAAAAGAACCATGTCACGCCCCGCTTCCCAGAGTACGCTAGATTGGGCACGTGACATAACCAACCATGCTACCTGTGGGTAGGAAGTATCCATCCACAGTCACATTACGGCTGTAGAGATATCAAGAACAAGATAAAACTATCTAAACATGTCCATAATCCAGAATAACAGGAGTCAATAATAAATAAACGCGGAAGCAAATTATCCAATACAAATAACCGAAAAGTGTGTCCCATAATGCGGGCTCACATCAGGAAATAAATGCAGGAAATAAAACTAACTACTACTGAACTCACAGCTCAGCCTGCTGGCTGAAGTACCCCTGCTCGGACTGCAACAGCGGTACGGAATCTGGGCCATGCAAAACCCAGACGTCAGCGCGTCATGTCATCAAGTAATATAATATGAACAGTGTAGCAGGCAATGTAATATAAACATGAATACAGCAAGAATAACAATAATATGAATCATACCAGTACAGGGTAGCGTGCAGTGGGTAAACTAAACTGTTCTATTAGGTTTTCTATTCTAAAGTCTTTGAAATCAATTTGATGAATCATCGATGTAACTCAATAGTATCCCGTACATACCCGGGAACACGGCCACAATATTCTCGACTGCAGCCGAGACATGCCGTTAGGCACAAAACAGGAATGTGTACACTCGATAGTATCCCGTACATACCCGGGACCACGGCCACAATATTCTCGGCCGAAACCGAGACATGCCGCTAGGCACAAAACAAGAATGTGTACACCCAGAACAGATAGTGAACTGTCGAGTTACAAGTCAGATTTCACCTTTGATTTCCCCATACCCCCAAGTTATACATGTCAGGTCAGGTATTCAGTAATCAAGAACTAATGCCAACACAGGATCAGGTAAAAGCAGGTTTGTCTGGATAGACAACAGGAACGGTCCATGAGAACTACATGTCAGGTTTGTTGGCATTAGGCACGAGATCAGGTAACAGGTCAGGTCATGGTACACCAGGTCAAGTCAATAGTAAACGGTACCATGTCAGGTGTATCATATAAATACCATGTGTGACAAAGTCAAGTCAAGATGTAACAATATCGTGGGTGTGCTCACAAACAGATATATAATCGAACAGGGTATTAACAGCAGGAAATAAGCAATGAGTTAAACAACAATAAGCAGTTTCATTCAATTACAGGAGTGCAGTAATACAGTGCAGCCGTTTTATTATATTAACAGGTTTTGAGCACCCTTAGCGGTGCAATAGTTTAAATGATGATGCAATACAGTTATATCAAGCCTTTGAATACGAATGTACGAATGTACTAGAACTACATGGGTAAGGGCTACCATCTATTAAACAGTAAAATGCGATTAATAGGTAAACTTAGTTATTAGTTTTAAATTGGCAAACTGTAAATTTTATGTTAACCGTAAATGATATATGTCATATTGCAACCAAATGAGAAACGACTATACCAAGTTAAGTTTTGCAGGTTTAATGAGTCAAAATATATATAAATGTATAGTGTAGCATGTAGCAAGTGATACTTGTCTCGACGGGTCGCGAACCGGGAAAAACGGAACGTAACGTCGGCGGGGAAACACGCGACGAACGCACGGTTCACGGATTGAACCCAAACGACGAACCAAGGGACCTCACGGGCCAGAGCACTCCGCTGGATCGTCGGGACATGTCACCGGCACGGCCGGATTCCGCCGAGCACAAAAACAGTAATTAGGGTTTCAAGCGGGTATAGACTTGGAAAGAAGGAAAAGACCAGAGAAGAAGATGATGGGGGAAATACTCACTGGTCCAGTGGGTATTTGCGACGACAGCGAGATCGACGGCGGCTAGGACGGCGTCTCCGGCGGTCTGCAAAACTCCCAGCGGCTGTTTTCAGTTCTTGAAAAAGAGAAGAGGAAAGGAAAGGTGGAGGGGCACACTTACAAGGTGTCCAGAGATGGTTGGGGCTCGTCGGCGACGGCCAGGAGCGGCGCAGGGGTCGCCGGCGACATTTCAGGCAGCACAGAGAAGGCACGGGGGGTAGCCGGGATCGCTGCTGCACAGTGCGCACGGGGAGGAGGAAGGAGATGTTGAGGTTGGGACGAGGAGGCGGGGGCGAGGGTGACAAGACGGATAGGGTTAGGTTGCTGGGTTTTCTCGCGTTCTCTGGAAAAAATATGATGGGGAGAAGAATATAAATATATATAGATGAGAGAGAGAAGCTAGAGAGAGAGTTAGGGAAAGATAGAGAGAGAAAGAGACAGAAAAATAGAGAGGAAGGTATTGGAGGGGCCCCATCGGGATTTAAGCCAACGTGATTGGCCAGGGGAAGATTTAGGGGTTACAAACGAAATTTCAAAAGATTTTGAATATTAAGGTTAACAGTAAGGATATTTATACATACGAAATATTATATGGTTAGAATATTATATTAATTTGGGATTTTGGCGCTAAACAAAATATTTCCAAAACGCGTCCGGGTTGGGTCCAAAAATTCGAAATTTAAATAATTGGATTTTAAGCTGGTTCCAAATTTTGAAATGAGGTGTTTTATGATTAAAAAGCATGCCCCCAAGTCGGACACCTGTACGCGCGCGTAGCCGTCCAAACTCGCCCGTTTCACCGAGCGGGACGAGAACTCGATGTGCGGACGCTACCACGCGGCTAGGGGTGTCGAGTAGGCTAAGATGGATATTTTTAATTTTATTTTAGGTGCTAAAATTTGTTATAAGCAGAAATGACTTTTCCAGATAAAATTTTACAGTAAGACCCAAACAAGTAAGATAAATGAAATGAGTACTACCTAATACTAAAACAGTAACAGAAATTAGTAGTATTGGGCTCGGGTGTTACATTATACCCAACTACAAAAAGAATTTCGTCCTCGAAATTCCAAGAATACAAAGATAGATAACTACAAGAAAAGGTGAGGAAACTTCTGTCGGATTTCATCTTCTCGTTCCCAAGTAGACTCTCCATGCGAGCGATTACCCCAAGAAACAAGCACAAGGGGGATAACCTTGTTCTTAAGAACCTTTTCCCTTCAATCCACGATTTCAATCGGTCGCTCCTCAAAAGTCAAGTCTTCTCGTACTGTTAGCTCCGAAAGATCCAAAACGTGTGTTTCATCTCGAACATACCTTCGTAGTTGAGATACGTGAAACACGTCGTGCACACCTGCCAAGGACTGCGGTAACGCCAAACGGTACGCTACCTCTCCAACACGCTCCAATACCTCAAAGGGTCCAACAAATCGAGGACTAAGCTTTCCTCGACTCCCAAAGCGAATCACCCCTCTAGTCGGTGATATCTTCAAGAATACTAAATCACCCACGGCGAATTCTAGAGGTCTTCTTGACGTGTCAGCCCAACTCTTCTGTCGGTCCTGTGCTGCCTTCATATGATTTCTGATAGGGTTAACCTTCTCAACTGTCTGCACAACCAAATCTGGTCCCAATAATCTTCGTTCACCGACATCGTCCCAACAAACAGGTGAACGGCATCTACGACCATACAAAGCTTCAAATGGAGCCATCTGAATAGTTGCCTGAAAACTGTTGTTGTAAGACAACTCCACCAAAAGTAGATGATCCTCCCAAGACCCCTTGAAGTCCAACATGCATGCTCTCAACATATCCTCAAGAGTTTGGATCGTTCTCTCCGACTGACCATCAGTTTAAGGATGATAAGCTGTGCTAAATTTCAATCGAGTCCCCAAACTTTCCTGTAAACTCCTCCAGAAGTGTGATAAGAACCGAGTGTCCCGATCGGACACGATGCTCACCGGTACTCCATGCAATCTTACAATCTCCTGCATGTACCGCTCTGCCAAAGTCTCCGTTAATTGACCGACCCGGAAAGGGATAAAGTGAGCTGCCTTGGTCAACCGATCAACAATCACCCATACAGCATTGTTGCCTTTTGGACTCCGCGGTAAAGCCGTCACGAAATCCATGGTTATATGTTCCCACTTCCACTGAGGAATCGAAAGTGGTTGCAATAAACCAGCAACCCTTTGGTGTTCAGCCGTAACTTGCTGACACACCAAGCACTCAGCCACAAAGCGAGCAATCTCCCGTTTCATGCCTTCCCACCAGAAATGCTGTCGAATATCTCGGTACATCTTTGTGCCTCCTGAATGTACAGAGTAAGCTGAACTGTGTGCCTCCTTCATAAGCTCTTCCCGAACATCTACCTTTGGCACACACAAACGGCTACCATACCTCAACGAACCATCTTCGTGGATCAATAAATCTGTTCGTAGTCCAGCTTCAGTCTGCTCTCGAAACTTTTGCAGTCTAGGATCCTGCGATTGTGCTGCTTTAATTTTCTCAATTAAAGACGACTGCACTTGCAACTGTATCAACTGTCTCATAGAACCGGTAGCACAACCTCCAAGTCAAATCTTCGAAAATCTGCAATGATCTCCCTCTGCGTAGTTAACACCTGAATTGCTGGTAACCGGCTAAGCGCGTCCGGCACGACGTTAACCTTCCCCGGATGGTACTTAAGATCAAGATCGTAGTCGGCCATCAGCTCCAACCATCTACGCTGCCTCATATTCAACTCCTTCTGAGTGAACACATACTTCAAACTCTTGTGATCTGTAAAAACTTCGACTCTCTCGCCCAAGAGGTAGTGTCTCCAAATCTTCAAAGCGAAGATCACAGCCGCAAGCTCCAAGTCATGAGTTGGATAATTCTTCTCATGGGTCTTCAACTGTCTCGATGCGTATGCTACAACCTTCCCATGCTGCATCAAAACACATCCCAATCCTTTTCCAGATGCGTCGCTGTGAATCACCAATCCTCCGGAATTGCCTGGCGCGGTCAGAATAGGGGCGGTTATCAACTTCTGCTTCAACGTCTCGAAAGCTAATGCACACTTATCCGCCCATACAAAAGGTACCTCCTTGCACGTAAGCTTGGTTAACGGCTCTGCCAGACGAGCAAAGTTCTCCACAAATCTCCTGTAGTATCCGGCTAATCCAAGGAAACTTCTTATCTCAGCAACATTCTTTGGAATAGGCCAATCTCGAACTGCTGCAATCTTTTCTGGATCGACGGCAATGCCATCGCCAGACACAACACGCGCCAAAAACCTTACTTCCTCCAGCCAAAACTCGCACTTACTCATCTTCGCATACAATTTTTCCTGTCTCAACGTCTGCAGTGCGATCTTCAAATGCTCATCATGCTCTTCAAAACTCTTCGAGTAAACCAGAATATCGTCAATGAATACCATAATGAACTGATCCAAGAACGGTGAAAAGATTCGGTTCATCAAGTCCATGAATACTGCTGGCGCATTCGTTACTCCGAAGGGCATCACTAAGTACTCGTAATGTCCATACCGAGTTCGGAACGCCATCTTGCAAATATCTTCTGTTTTCACTCGGACCTGATGATATCCGGATCGTAAATCCAACTTCGAGAATACCCTCGCGCCACTAAGCTGCTCAAAAAGTTCTCCAATGCGAGGGATCGGGTACTTGTTCTTGATAGCCACCCGCTTTAATTCTCGATAGTCGATGCACATCCTTCTTGTGCCATCCTTCTTCTTTACTAGAAGAACTGGAGCTCCCCAAGGCGAGTTACTGCATCGAATCAAACCCTTTTCAAGCAATTCAGTAACCTGTTTTTTTACTTCTTCCAACTCTACTGGCGCCATTGGATAATACGCTTTAGATACTGGCGCTGCACCAGGAATAAGATCAATTGCGAACTCCACGTCTCTCCTCGGCGGTAAACCCGATATATCTTCAAACACGTCCATAGAATCACGAACAACAGCCGGCTCTTTACTTTCATCACTTCCATTGATGCAAGAATATTGTTTGTCGGCCTAGCCCTAAACTCGACCGGCCCGACCGAACTGCTTCCTTAACGCAACTGCTGTCTGCTGCAAACTCCCTTTCATCCCAGATAAACTCTGCTGCTCTTGGCTGCTGCAAGTATTTGTGAGAAAGTGGTCAAACCCAGGGAGACAATCTGTGTAACACCCGAGCCCAATACTACTATTTTCTATTATTGGTTGAGCATTAGATATTACTCATTTCATTTATCTTGCTTGTTTGGGTCTTACTGTAAAATTTTATCTGGCTAAGTCATTCTGCATATAACAAATTTTAGCACCTAAAATAAAATTGAAAATATTTATCTTGGCCTACTTGACACCCTTAGCCTCGTGGTAGCGTCCGTGCATTGTGTTCTCGTCCCGTTCAGTGAAACGGGCGAGTTTGGATGGCTACGTGCACGTGCGTGTGTCCGTTTTGGGAGTATGCTTTTTTAATCATAAAACATTTCATTTTAAAATTTGGAACCCGCTTAAAATCCTATTATTTGAATTTCGAATTTTTGGACCCAACCCGGGCGCAATTTGGAAATATTTCATTTGGCGCCGAAATCCCAAATTTTAATATTATTAAAACCTTCGCATATATTTTTTCTAACTAATCTGATATCTTACTGTTCATTACCTATCTTTTAAATCTTTAAGTTAACCATATAATATTTTTACAATCTTTTATATCCTTCTCAATTTATTCTCTCAGCCAATCGCAACCTCTCCTTTAACCCCGTGGGCCCCACTTTCTCTCTCTCCACTTTTTCTCTCTCTCTCATATATCCTCTCGTACTTCTCTTTATCATTCTTTCTCTTCTTCCTTCATGTCTCGTTTCTTATTTTTTTAACTGTTCTTTTGTTGCCGGAATTCCGTCGTGCCGGTGACGCTTCTCGACGTTCCAGCGAGGTACCCCGACCCGTGTGGTTCCTTTGTTCGTCGTTTGGGTTCATTCCGTGAACCGTGTGCCTGTCGCGAGTTTCCCCCGCCGACGGTTAACGTTCCGTTTTCCCGTTTCGCGACCCATCAAGGCAAGTTAATCTTGCTACATGCTATATAATTCATTTTATACCTATTTAAATAAATACCATACCTATAGTTTAAATCTAGTGCCTCATGTTTAATTTTATAACGTTTCGATGTTCCGTTGGCATCCGTTTATATCATATTAAATCTAGATCATGAAAACTTATCTTGTGACATACTAGATTACATTATACTGCAACCATATCATTTAAATATATATCGTCGTAATATTTATTATTATTATCTTTAATTAGTTTATAATCTTCATTTTATAATGTTATACATTTGAAAATCTTATAGTTTACACATGAAACGTCGTTGGAAAATCGGATATGACAAATCTGAAATTTACTGTACACCTTATCTTATAAAATTCATTATAAATCATAGAAAAATCATTAGTATACGTTCTTTAGTTCGTTACGAAGATAACTCAGAATACTATAAATGTATGAAATATTTACTTGCAAAATAAATTGTTTAAATAACGTAAAATGCAAATGAAAATGTCTCCAAACTGCTGTCCAGGGAAATTCCAGCAGCAAACTTTTAATTTCGAATATTCATAACTTTTTGTAGGGATAACCTGAGATGCTTATACTTATAAAAATGAAAACCTTATTGAATTATCTTCGTTTTGGTATAAGACACGTCCCTTTTGGAGAACGTTTGTTATTTTTAAGCTATTTTACAAATTAGGGTGACGCTGAATTTCTGAACGGGACTTTCTTGTGTTGGTTAATCAATACCACTTTTATAGTTATTAATCGCTTTGAATATGCTATCCATATTAATGTTTATATCACATATTGCTTAATTGTACATCCCACGTTTCCATTTTATAGTTTTATAACTTTTCGGATACCCGTTTGCATCCATCGCATTTAAGATACATATAATTGCATCCATAGATCACATTACTACATAATAATGTGATATTAACACTCCATGTTTAATAAATTGCATCCTAATTAATATTGGAACTATAAATGTAACCCTAATCGATAACTGTGCATCCATATTCTTGAAATTATATCTATTTGCATATCATATTACATGTTCCAGTTTATTGTTCTGATAGTACTCATGCTTGTTTATTTATACACATGTTTATGATAGTTTGATTATGAGCACCCACATGACATCTTATGCTTCCTGACATGACCTGTTACACTTCCTACTTGACATGACACGGTACCGTACACTCTTGACATGACATGACACCTTTATACATTACCTGGCTTGACCTGATGTACCATGACCCGACCTGTTACCTGATCTGATGCCTAATGCCAACAAACCTGACATGTTGTCCTCATGGACCATTCTTGTTGTCTATCCAGACAAAACCTGCTGTTACCTGATCCTGTGTTGGCATTAGTTCTTGATTACTGAATACCTGACCTGACACATATAACTTGGGGGTATGGGGAAATCAAAAGTGTAAACTAAAGTGTAACTTAAAAGGGTATTACTTGATCCGTGGTCCCGGGGGGTAACGGGACAGAGCCATTCGTGACTCTTACATTTTCCTGATCCGTGGTCCCGGGGGGCAACGGGACAGAACCACTATTGGTTCCCATCTTCCTGATCCGTGGTCCCGGGGGGTAACGGGACATATCCTTTGAGTTACATGGAGGTTTACACAAATTGATTTCAAAGACTTTAGAATAGAAAACCTGTTAGAACAGTTTAGTTACCCACTGCACACTACCCTGCACTGCTTGTTTCCTACTATTGCTTTATTCATGTTTATTTCTGCATTGCCTATTACACTGTGCATACTATATTATTGGTTGACATGACGCGCTGACGTCTGGGTTTTGCATGGCCCAGATTCTTTACCACTGTCGCTGTCTGAGCAGGAGTATTTCAGCCAGCAGGCTGATTTGTGAGTTCTGTAGTGGTTAGTTTTATTTCCTGCACTCTTATTTCCATATGTGAGCCCGCATTATGCGACATACTTTTCTATTATTGTATTGGATCATTTGCTTCCACATTTATTTATCATTGACTCTTATTATTCTGGATTGTGGACATGTTTTAGATAGTTTATCTTGTTCTTGATATCTCTACAGCCGTAATGTGACTGTGGATGGATACTTCCTACCCACAGGTAGCATGGTTGGCTATGTCACGTGCCCAATCTAGCGTACTCTGGGAAGCGGGGCGTGACATGGTTCTTTTGGTATCAGAGCCATAGGATAGTCGGGTTGATTCTTTTGTAGTTGGGTATTGTACCCAATACACGAATCAGAATACCTGTGTTTAGGAAACATGTCCTGCCACCTTGACCGTTTTACCATTCTTGAATCACATTCTTCCTGATTATATCTTTTACGATGTGCAAACTTCCTTTGCATATCGATTCGAAAACCTGATTCCTTGTTATCTCTAGGACTTAGTTGACTTGGATGGAGTTATGTAATTGTGGCTATGATACCGCGGCATAGTTACAATGCGGTACTCTATTTAAGTATCTTGGAGTTCTAGCCTTGACCTTTATTTTGAATCTATCATCATGCTAATGTTGGGTGTTTTGTTATGGCCGATAAGAATTTGAAGACGTACCAGAGGCGTGTGGACGAAACCGCCATGCTTGGAGTGATAAGAGGAATGCTGGAGAATCAAAAGAGACAGACTGAGCTGATCCAGCAATAGCAGATTCGTTTCAGGAAGATTTGCAGATCGTTCAGCAGTCTGTAAACAACGCTGGAGCTAAACCAGTTAACCGAGTAGGGATCGTGGCAGATTTCAGACGTTTGGGGTCCGTCTACATTCACTGGTTTGGAGGAGCCGTTGTCAGCCGAGCAGTGGCTAGTTGACACGGAGAATTTACTGATTGCGGCACAGATTCCAGCTGACAAAAGAGTTGATGTGGTGCACATTCAGCTAGTGGATTACGTCCGAGAGTGGTGGCTTGTGGAAAAGACCCGCTTGCCCAAGCCGATCAGTTGGGCGGAGTTTTCTAAGAGTTTCCAGGAGAAGTGCTTCCCGCGGACTACACGGGAGGAAATGGAAGAGAAATTTATTGGGCTGAGGCAGAATGGAGCACCCGTGGACGTGCATGCAGCAGAGTGGACGAGACTCAGCAGTCTCGCTGGACCTTTAGTCGCCAACGATGCAGACAGGGCAGGAAGGTCCATGCGCAAATTGGATGTGGACATCCAAAGGCAGACCGTCTCCCTGGGTTTGACCACTTTCTCACAGGTTCTTACGGCAGCTCGAGAACAGTAGAGCATATCGGGAAAATTGGGAGTTCACAGCAAACAGCAGTTGCGGTAAGGAAGCAGTTCTGTCGGGCCAGTCGAGTTTAGGGCTAGGCCGACAAACAATATTCTTGCAGCAATGGAAGTTGATAGTGGTGAAGAGCCGGCGGTTGTTCGCGATTTTATGGACGTATTTGAAGATATACCGGGTTTACCGCCGAAGTGAGACGTGGAGTTCGCAATTGACCTTATTCCTGGTGCAGCGCCAGTATCTAAAGCGTATTATCCAATGGCACCAGTAGAATTGGAAGAAGTTAAGAAACAAGTTGCTGAATTGCTTGAAAAGGGTTGGATTCGAAGCAGCAACTCGCCTTGGGGAGCTCCAGTTCTTCTAGTAAAGAAGAAGGATGGCACGAGAAGGATGTGCCTCGATTATCGAGAATTAAACCGGGTAACTATTAAGAACATGTACCCGATCCCTCGCATTGCAGAACTTTTTGAGCAGCTTAGTGGCGCGAGGGTATTCTCGAAACTGGATTTGCGATCCGGATATCATCAGGTCCGAGTGAAAGCAGAAGATATTTGCAAGACGGCGTTTCGAACTCGGTATGGACATTACGAGTATCTAGTGATACCTTTCGGAGTAACGAATGCGCCGGCAGTATTCATGGACTTGATGAACCGAATCTTTTCACCGTTCTTGGATCAGTTCATTATGGTATTCATTGACGATATTCTGGTTTACTCGAAGAGTTTGAAGAGCATGCTGAGCATTTGAAGATCGCACTGCAGACGTTGAGACAGGAGAAATTGTATGCGAAGATGAGTAAGTGCGAGTTTTGGCTGGAGGAAGTAAGGTTTTTGGCGCATGTTGTGTCTGGCGATGGCATTGCCGTCGATCCAGAAAAGATTGCAGCAGTTTGAGATTGGCCTATCCCAAAGAATGTTGCTGAGATAAGAAATTTCCTTGGATTAGCCGGATACTACAGGAGATTTGTGGAGAACTTTGCTCGTCTGGCAGAGCCGTTGACCAAGCTTACGCGCAAGGAGGTACCTTTTGTATGGGCGGATAAGTGTGCGCTAGCTTTCGAGATGTTGAAGCAGAAGTTGATAACCGCCCCTATTTTGACCGTGCCAGACAATTCCGGAGGATTGGTGATTCACAGCGACGCATCTGGGAAAGGATTGGGATGTGTTTTGATGCAGCATGGGAAGGTGGTAGCATACGCATCAAGACAACTGGAGACCCATGAGAAGAATTATCCAACTCATGACTTGGAGCTTGCGGCTGTGATCTTCGCTTTGAAAATTTGGAGACACTACCTTTTGGGCGAGAGAGTCGAAGTTTTTACAGATCATAAGAGCTTGAAGTATGTGTTCACACAGAAGGAGCTTAACATGAGGCAGCGTAGATGGTTGGAGCTGATGGCTGACTACGATCTTGATCTTAAGTACCATCCGGGGAAGGTTAATGTTGTGCTGGATGCGCTTAGTCGGTTACCAGTAATTCAGGTGTTAACTACGCAGAAGGAGATCGTCGCAGATTTTCGAAGATTTGACTTGGAGGTTGTGCTACCGCGTTCTATGGGACAGTTGTTGCAGCTGCAAGTACATTCGTCTTTGATCAAGAATATTAAAGCAGCTCAATCGCAGGATCCTAGACTGCAAAAGTTTCGAGAGCAGGTTGAAGCCGGGTTACGAACAGATTTATTGATCCACGAAGATGGTTAATTGAGGTATGGTAGCTGTTTGTGTGTGCTAAAGGGTGATGTTCGTGAAGAGCTTATGAAGGAGGCACACAGTTCAGCTTATTCTGTACATCCAGGAGGCACAAAGATGTACCGAGATATTCGACAGCATTTGTGGTGGGAGGGCATGAAGCGGGAGATTGCTCGCTTTGTGGCAAAGTGCTTGGTGTGTCAGCAAGTTAAGGCTGAACATCAAAGGGTTGCTGGTTTATTGCAACCACTTCCGATTCCTCAGTGGAAGTGGGAACATATAACCATGGATTTCGTGACGGCTTTACCGCGGAGTCCAAAAGGCAACAATGCAGTATGGGTAATTGTTGACCGATTGACCAAGGCAGCTCAGTTTATTCCTTTTCGGGTTGGTCAATCAACAGAGACTTTGGCAGAGCGGTACATGCAGGAGATTGTAAGATTGCATGGAGTACCGGTGAGCATCGTGTCCGATCAGGACACTCGGTTCTTATCACACTTCTGGAGGAGTTTACAGGAAAGTTTGGGGACTCGATTGAAGTTTAGCACAGCTTATCATCCTCAAACTGATGGTCAGTCGGAGAGAACGATCCAAACTCTTGAGAATATGTTGAGAGCATGCATGTTGGACTTCAAGGGGTCTTGGGAGGATCATCTACTTTTGGTGGAGTTGTTTTACAACAACAGTTTTCAGGCAACTATCCAGATGGCTCCGTTTGAGGCTTTGTATGGTCGTAAGTGCCGTTCACCTGTTTGTTGGGATGATTTTGGTGAACGAAGATTATTGGGACCAGATTTGGTGGTACAGACAGTGGAGAAGGTTAACACCATCAGAAAGCATATGAAGGCAGCTCAAGACAGACAGAAAAGTTGGGCTGACACGTCAAGAAGACCTCTAGAGTTCGCCGTGGGTGATTTGGTATTCTTGAAGATATCACCGACTAGAGGGTGATCCGTTTTGGGAGTCGAGGAAAGCTTAGTCCTCGATTCGTTGGACCCTTCGAGATATTGGAGCGCGTTGGAGAGGTAGCGTACCGTTTGGCGTTACCGTAGTCCTTGGCAGGTGTGCACGATGTGTTTCACGTATCTCAACTACGAAGGTATGTGCGAGATGAAACACACGTCTTGGATCATTCGGAGTTAACAGTACGGGAAGACCTGACTTTTAAGGAGCGACCGGTTGAAATCATGGATCAAAGGGAAAAGGTTCTTAAGAACAAGGTTATCCCCCTTGTGCTAGTTTCTTAGGGTAATCGATCGCATGGAGAGTCCACGTGGGAGCGAGAAGACGAGATCCGACAGAAGTTTCCTCACATTTTCCTGTAGTTTTCTATCTTGTATTCTTGGAATTTCGAGGACGAAATTCTTTTATAGTTGGGTATAATGTAACACCCGAGCCCAATACTACTATTTTCTATTATTGGTTGAGCATTAGATATTACTCATTTCATTTATCTTGCTTGTTTGGGTCTTACTGTAAAATTTTATCTGGCTAAGTCATTCTGCATATAACAAATTTTAGCACCTAAAATAAAATTGAAAATATTTATCTTGGCCTACTTGACACCCTTAGCCTCGTGGTAGCGTCCGTGCATTGTGTTCTCGTCCCGTTCAGTGAAACGGGCGAGTTTGGATGGCTACGTGTACGTGCGTGTGTCCGTTTTGGGAGTATGTTTTTTTAATCATAAAACATTTCATTTTAAAATTTGGAACCCGCTTAAAATCCTATTATTTGAATTTCGAATTTTTGGACCCAACCCGGGCGCAATTTGGAAATGTTTCATTTGGCGCCAAAATCCCAAATTTTAATATTATTAAAACCTTCGCATATATTTTTTCTAACTAATCAGATATCTTACTGTTCATTACCTATCTTCTAAATCTTTAAGTTAACCATATAATATTTTTACAATCTTTTATATCCTTCTCAATTTATTCTCTCAGCCAATCGCAACCTCTCCTTTAACCCCGTGGGCCCCACTTTCTCTCTCTCCACTTTTTCTCTCTCTCTCATATATCCTCTCGTACTTCTCTTTATCATTCTTTCTCTTCTTCCTTCATGTCTCGTTTCTTATTTTTTTTAACTGTTCTTTTGTTGCCGGAATTCCGTCGTGCCGGTGACGCTTCTCGACGTTCCAGCGAGGTACCCCGACCCGTGTGGTTCCTTTGTTCGTCGTTTGGGTTCATTCCGTGAACCGTGCGCCCGTCGCGAGTTTCCCCCGCCGACGGTTAATGTTCCGTTTTCCCGTTTCGCGACCCATCAAGGCAAGTTAATCTTGCTACATGCTATATAATTCATTTTATACCTATTTAAATAAATACCATACCTATAGTTTAAATCTAGTGCCTCATGTTTAATTTTATAACGTTTCGATGTTCCGTTGGCATCCGTTTATATCATATTAAATATAGATCATGAAAACTTATCTTGTGACATACTAGATTATATTATACTGCAACCATATCATTTAAATATATATCGTCGTAATATTTATTATTATTATCTTTAATTAGTTTATAATCTTCATTTTATAATGTTATACATTTGAAAATCTTATAGTTTACACATGAAACGTCGTTGGAAAATCGGATATGACAAATCTGAAATTTACTGTACACCTTATCTTATAAAATTCATTATAAATCATAGAAAAATCATTAGTATACGTTCTTTAGTTCGTTACGAAGCTAACTCAGAATACTATAAATGTATGAAATATTTACTTGCAAATTAAATTGTTTAAATAACGTAAAATGCAAATAAAAATGTCTCCAAACTGCTGTCCAGGGAAATTCCAGCAGCAAACTTTCAACTTCGAATATTCATAACTTTTTGTAGGGACAACCTGAGATGCTTATACTTATAAAACTGAAAACCTTATTGAATTATCTTCGTTTTGGTATAAGACACGTCCCTTTTGGAGAACGTTTGTTATTTTTAAGCTATTTTACAAATTAGGGTGACGCTGAATTTCTGAACGGGACTTTCTTGTGTTGGTTAATCAATATCACTTTTATAGTTATTAATCGCTTTGAATATGCTATCCATATTAATATTTATATCACATATTACTTAGTTGTACATCCCATGTTTCCATTTTATAGTTTTATAACTTTTCGGATACCCGTTTGCATTCATCGCATTTAAGATACATATAATTGCATCCATAGATCACATTACTACATAATAATGTGATATTAACACTCCATGTTTAATAAATTGCATCCTAATTAATATTGGAACTATAAATGTAACCCTAATCGATAACTGTGCATCCATATTCTTGAAATTATATCTATTTGCATATCATATTACATGTTCCAGTTTATTGTTCTGATAGTACTCATGCTTGTTTATTTATACACATGTTTATGATAATTTGATTATGAGCACCCACATGACATCTTGTGCTTCCTGACATGACCTGTTACACTTCCTACTTGACATGACATGGTATCGTACACTCTTGACATGACATGACACCTTTATACATTACCTGGCTTGACCTGATGTACCATGACCCGACCTGTTACCTGATCTCATGCCTAATGCCAACAAACCTGACATGTTGTCCTCATGGACCATTCCTGTTGTCTATCCAGACAAAACCTGCTGTTACCTGATCCTGTGTTGGCATTAGTTCTTGATTACTGAATACCTGACCTGACATATATAACTTGGGGATATGGGGAAATCAAAAGTTTAAACTAAAGTGTAACTTAAAAGGATATTACTTGATCCGTGGTCCCGGGGGGTAACGGGACAGAGCCATTCGTGACTCTTACATTTTCCTGATCCGTGGTCCCGGGGGGCAACGGGACAGAACCACTATTGGTTCCCATCTTCCTGATCCGTGGTCCCGGGGGGTAACGGGACATATCCTTTGAGTTACATGGAGGTTTACACAAATTGATTTCAAAGACTTTAGAATAGAAAACCTATTAGAACAGTTTAGTTACCCACTGCACACTACCCTGCACTGCTTGTTTCCTACTATTGCTTTATTCATGTTTATTTCTGCATTGCCTATTACACTGTGCATACTATATTATTGGTTGACATGACGCGCTGACGTCTGGGTTTTGCATGGCCCAGATTCTTTACCACTGTCGCTGTCTGAGCAGGAGTATTTTAGCCAGCAGGCTGATTTGTGAGTTCTGTAGTGGTTAGTTTTATTTCCTGCACTCTTATTTCCAGATGTGAGCCCGCATTATGGGACATACTTTTCTATTATTGTATTGGATCATTTGCTTCCGCATTTATTTATCATTGACTCTTATTATTCTGGATTGTGGACATGTTTTAGATAGTTTATCTTGTTCTTGATATCTCTACAGCCGTAATGTGACTGTGGATGGATACTTCCTACCCACAGGTAGCATGGTTGGCTATGTCACATGCCCAATCTAGCGTACTCTGGGAAGCGGGGTGTGACAATCTGCCTCTGGATGTCCACGTCCAGTCTGCGCATGAACCTCCGTGTCCTGTCTGCATCGTTGGCAACTAAAGGTCCAGCGAAACTACTGAGTCTCGTCCATTCTGCTACATGCACATCTACGGGTGCTCCCTTCTGCTTTAGTCCGATGAACTTCTCTTCCATTTCCTCCCGTGCAGTCCGCGGGAAGAACTTCTCCAGGAAACTCTTAGAAAAATCCGCTCACTTGATCGGCTTGGGCAAGCGGGTTTCCTCAACAAGCCACCATTCTCGGGCGTAGTCCACTAGCTGAATCCGTACCACAACAACTTTTTTGTCATCTGGAATCTGTGCCGCAAAAAGCAAGTTCTCTGTGTCAACAAGCCACTGCTCCACTGGCAACGACTCCTTTAAACCAGTAAATGGAGACGGACCCAACCGCCTGAAATCTGCTACGGTCTCTACTCGGTCAACTGGTCTAGCTCCAACATTGTTCACAGACTGCTGAACGATCTGCAAACCTTCACGAAACGAGTCCGCTTGCTGCTGGATCAGCTCGATCTGTTTCTTTGATTCTCCAGCATTCCTCTTATCACTCCAAGCATGGCGGCTTGGTCCACACGCCTCTGGTATGTCTTCAATTTCTTACCGGCCATAGTCCTAAACTCAAAATACCCAACATTAGCATGATGATAGATTTTGAATATAGATCAAGGCTAGAACTCCAAGATACTTAAATAGAGTACCGCATTGTAACTATGCAGCGGTATCATAGCCACAATTACATAACTCCATCCAAGTCGCCTAAGTCCTAGAGATAACAAGGAATCGGGTTTTCGAATCAATATGCAAAGGAAGTTTGCACATCGTAAAAGATATAATCAGGAAGAATGTGATTCAAGAATGGTAAAACGGTCAAGGTGGCAAGACATGTTTCCTAAACACGGGTATTCCGATTCGTGTATTGGGCACAATAACCAACTACAAAAGAATCAACCCGACTATCCTATGGCTCTGATACTAAAAGAACCATGTCACGCCCCGCTTCCCAGAGTACGCTAGATTGGGCACGTGACATAGCCAACCATGCTACCTGTGGGTAGGAAGTATCCATCCACAGTCACATTACGGCTGTAGAGATATCAAGAACAAGATAAAACTATCTAAACATGTCCATAATCCAGAATAACAGGAGTCAATAATAAATAAATGCGGAAGCAAATTATCCAATACAAATAACTGAAAAGTGTGTCCCATAATGCGGGCTCACATCAGGAAATAAATGCAGGAAATAAAACTAACTACTACTGAACTCACAGCTCAGCCTGCTGGCTGAAGTACTCCTGTTCGGACTGCAACAGCGGTACGGAATCTGGGCCATGCAAAACCCAGACGTCAGCGCGTCATGTCATCAAGTAATATAATATGAACAGTGTAGCAGGCAATGTAATATAAACATGAATACAGCAAGAATAACAATAATATGAATCATACCAGTACAGGGTAGCGTGCAGTGGGTAAACTAAACTGTTCTATCAGGTTTTCTATTCTAAAGTCTTTGAAATCAATTTGATGAATCATCGATGTAACTCAATAGTATCCCGTACATACCCGGGACCACGGCCACAATATTCTCGGCTGCAGCCGAGACATGCCGCTAGGCACAAAACAGGAATGTGTACACTCGATAGTATCCCGTACATACCCGGGACCACGGCCACAATATTCTCGGCCGAAACCGAGACATGCCGCTAGGCACAAAACAAGAATGTGTACACCCAGAACAGGTAGTGAACTGTCGAGTTACAAGTCAGATTTCACCTTTGATTTCCCCATACCCCCAAGTTATACATGTCAGGTCAGGTATTCAGTAATCAAGAACTAATGCCAACACAGGATCAGGTAAAAGCAGGTTTGTCTGGATAGACAACAGGAACGGTCCATGAGAACTACATGTCAGGTTTGTTGGCATTAGGCACGAGATCAGGTAACAGGTCAGGTCATGGTACACCAGGTTAAGTCAATAGTAAACGGTACCATGTCAGGTGTATCATATAAATACCATGTGTGACAAAGTCAAGTCAAGATGTAACAATATCGTGGGTGTGCTCACAAACAGATATATAATCGAACAGGGTATTAACAGCAGGAAATAAGCAATGAGTTAAACAACAATAAGCAGTTTCATTCAATCACAGGAGTGCAGTAATACAGTGCAGCCGTTTTATTATATTAACAGGTTTTGAGCACCCTTAGCGGTGCAATAGTTTAAATGATGATGCAATACAGTTATATCAAGCCTTTGAATACGAATGTACGAATGTACTAGAACTACATGGGTAAGGGCTACCATCTATTAAACAGTAAAATGCGATTAATAGGTAAACTTAGTTATTAGTTTTAAATTGGCAAACTGTAAATTTTATGTTAACTGTAAATGATATATGTCATATTGCAACCAAATGAGAAACGACTATACCAAGTTAAGTTTTGCAGGTTTAATGAGTCAAAATATATATAAATGTATAGTATAGCATGTAGCAAGTGATACTTGCCTCGACGGGTCGCGAACCGAGAAAAACGGAACGTAACGTCGGCGGGGAAACACGCGACGGACGCACGGTTCACGGATTGAACCCAAACGACGAACCAAGGGACCTCATGGGCCAGAGCACTCCGCTGGATCGTCGGGACACGTCACCGGCACGACTGGATTCCAGCGAGCACAAAAACAGTAATTAGGGTTTCAAGCGGGTATAGACTTGGAAAGAAGGAAAAGACCAGAGAAGAAGATGATGGGGGAATACTCACTGGTCCAGAGGGTATTTGCGATGACGGCGAGATCGAAGGCGGCTAGGACGGCGTCTCCGGCGATCTGCAAAACTCCCAGCGGCTGTTTTCAGTTCTTGAAAAAGAGAAGAGGAAAGGAAAGGTGGAGGGGCACACTTACAAGGTGTCCAGAGATGGTTGGGGCTCGTCGGCGACGGCCAGGGGCGGCGCAGGGGTCGCCGGCGACGTTTCAGGCAGCACAGAGAAGGCACGGGGGGTAGCCGGGGTTGCTGCTCCACAGTGCGCACGGGGAGGAGGAAGGAGATGTTGAGGTTGGGACGAGGAGGCGGAGGCGAGGGCGACGATGACGAGGCGGCTAGGGTTAGGTTGCTGGGTTTTCTCGCGTTCTCTGGAAAAAATATGATGGGGAGAAGAATATAAATATATATAGATGAGAGAGAGAAGCTAGAGAGAGAGAGAGTTAGGGAAAGATAGAGAGAGAGAGAGACAGAGAGAGAGAGAGTTAGGGAAAGATAGAGAGAGGAAGGTATTGGAGGGGGCCCACGGGGATTTAAGCCAACGTGATTGGCCAGGGGAAGATTTAGGGGTTACAAACGAAATTTCAAAAGATTTTGAATATTAAGGTTAACAGTAAGGATATTTATACATACGAAATATTATATGGTTAGAATATTATATTAATTTGGGATTTTGGCACTAAACAAAACATTTCCAAAACGCGTCCGGGTTGGGTCCAAAAATTCGAAATTTAAATAATTGGATTTTAAGCGGTTTCCAAATTTTGAAATGAGGTGTTTTATGATTAAAAAGCATGCCCCCAAGTCGGACACCTGTACGCGCGCGTAGCCGTCCAAACTCGCCCGTTTCACCGAACGGGACGAGAACTCGATGTGCGGACGCTACCACGCGGCTAGGGGTGTCGAGTAGGCCAAGATGGATATTTTTAATTTTATTTTAGGTGCTAAAATTTGTTATAAGCAGAAATGACTTTTCCAGATAAAATTTTACAGTAAGACCCAAACAAGCACGATAAATGAAATGAGTACTACCTAATGCTCAAACAGTAACAGAAATTAGTAGTATTGGGCTCGGGTGTTACACGTGGCTCTCGCCCTTCGTATGGAGACCGAGGTGGTAGCCCCGGTGATGGAGGCCGCGGGCCAGCTCGCCGCGTTGAAGGAGAGCTCCAGGCGGGAGCAGGAGGCGATGTCGGCGAGGATCACCCCCTTGGAGGGCGAAGTGGACGCCCGAAAAAGGGAGGCCGCCGTGATCGCCGAGGGCAAGCTCGAGGACTCTCAGGTACTCATCGGCAACCTGAAGAAGACGATGAAGACCCTCCGGAAGGAGCTGGGGGCGTCGGCCGAGGCGATTAAGTCTGCCGAGTCGAGGGCGGTGGCGTCCTACAACGGGTCGATGGATTTTTACCACGACCCGTATTTGGCACGACACCCTTGATGCCGTCAAGTCCCGGATGCCAGAGTTCGACGACGCGGACCTGCGGGCTGAGTTCCCCCTCGTGGGCGCCGACGAGAAAGGGGGAGTAGTCCCCGGCGAGGAGATGCTCGAGGACCCGGCGCCCCCGGTGGTGGAGATCGAGAACCTCGAGGTCACGCCCGGCCCCGAGGCGTAGAGCTCCCGCTCTCGTGTCTTTGTTTTGTTTTCGTTTGAATTTTGTAAGGCCTGGGGGCCGGAAAATACCCTTTGTAAACAATCAAAAACTGTTTTTATTGGTAGCGATGAATTTTTTCCTTAGCTTCCATGTTCTGCCTGTTTGTGAAGAATGCTACTTATTCTTGCCTGCACCATCGTGCTTTCCTGTCCGGTCGACCCTCTGTCTAACGATCGTCCGTCGAGTTGACTGCAATCGCTTGCCGACGAGTGTTTCCGAGGAGGTATCTCTATGGGCCCCGGAGTCGAGGGGAGATCGTTTAGATTAGAACTGCCATGTCCTCGGTTTTTAGATAGTGTGTCTGCCGTCGTCTGGGGTTGGCCGGGCAGGGTAGTTGCGCGGTCGGGGTAGTCGTTCTGATGCTTCTTATGGGGCCTTCTGATCCCTTGCGGGTGCCCCACGGTGGGCGCCCTGTTGTTTGACCGAGCAGGGTAGCTGCTCGGGGGCCTCAGTATGAGGGCTTTTTGATCCCCGGCGTTTTGGCAGGGTAGCTGCCCGCGGGGGATAGCCGAGCGAGGGAACCTCGTTCCTCGACTGCCTCTGGGAGGACTTTCTGATCCTTCAGGACGGGAACCGAGCAGGGTTACTGCCCAGTGCCTCATGGCGAGGACTTTGATCCCTGTCGGTCGTGGTAAGGAGCTACCATCCGGGGATAGCCAGGCAATGACCCGACTGCCTCTGGGAGGACTTTGGCCATTGGCGCTAGGAAAGCTATACGGCTGTAGGGAGCCACCAAGGACCCTTGTCCGGGCAGGGTTACTGCCCGGTGCCTCTTAGCGAGGGCTTTTGTCCTGAAGGATAGCCGAGTGAGGGAACCTCGTGCCTCGACTGCCTCTGGGAGGGCTTGTTTGATCCCCGGCGTTGCGGCAGGGAAGCTGCCCGCCGGGGATAGCCGAGTGAGGGAACCTCGTGCCTGGACTGCCTCTGGGAGGACTTGTTTGATCCCCGGCGTTGCGGCAGGGAAGCTGCCCGTCGGGGATAGCCGAGTGAGGGAACCTCGTGCCTCAACTGCCTCTGGGAGGACTTGTTTGATCCCCGGCGTTGCGGCAGGGAAGCTGCCCGCCGGGGATAGCCGAGCGAGGGAACCTCGCGCCCGACTGCCTCTGAGAGGGCTTTCCGGTTCCTCTTTTTCCTTTTCTTTGATTGACCGAGCAGGGTAGCTGCTCGGGGCCTCAGTATGAGGGCTTTTTGATCTCCGTCCTTGCGGCAGTGAAGCTGCCCGGGGTGTCTGCTGAGTCGAATCTTCCACGAGGTGCACCCTGGTTGTCTGGCTGCAGGCGCGGGGAATAGGGACGGGCGAGGCAACGGCGCATGCATCCATCGCATTGAACGCCGAGGGAGGTGAAGCGGAAGGAATGCGTCGTTTCGTTTCCCCCGGGCAACCAGCGTTGGACGCCACGTGGCGCGCCTCTTCGTTTCGTCTGGGGGACGCTCGAGGGGCGCCGTGTGGCTGCCATTGGGCTGCACAGCGGTATATAAGGGGCACCGTTGATTTCCTTTCGCAGGTAGGCCATTAAAATGGAAGATTTCCCATTCACCATCGCCGAGATCATTAATTCTGCTGACGTGTATCTCTATGACCGCGTCCGTACCGAGGACACGGTGCAGTTGGTGGTTGCCCACATTGAGGAGCACTTCGGCCGGCTGCTCCCTAGGCGCGCCTCCCTGCTGCAGTTGCTGCTATATTCCATCCGGAGGGCGTTGTCACGCCCCGCTTTCCAGAGTACGCTAAATTGGGCACGTGACATAGCCAACCATGCTACCTGTGGGTAGGCAGTATCCATCCACAGTCACATTACGGCTGTAGAGATATCAAGAACAAAATAAAACTATCTAAAACATGTCCATAAGCCAAGATAACATGAGTCAAGAATAATAAAAGTGCGGAAGCAAAAGATCCAATACACAATAACTGGAATGTATGTCCCATAATGCGGGCTCACATCAAGAATAAACTGCAAAAAAATAAAGGAACTAACTACTACTGGAACTCACAGCTCAGTCTGCTGGCTGAAGTACTCCTACTCGGACTGCAGCAACGGTACAGAATCTGGGCCATGCAAAACCCAGACGTCAGCGCGTCATGTCATCAAGAAATGAAGTGTAACAGAGTAACAAGCAATGCAATATATAAATATGAATGAAACAGGTGTAACAGTAATAAAAATCAGGCAGTACAGGGTAATGTGCAGTGAATAAACTAAACTGTTCTATTGGGTTTTCTACTCTAAAGACTTTGAAATCAAATTGATGAATCATCGGTGTAACTCAATAGTATCCCGTGCATGCCTGGGACCACGGTCTACAGACCCTCGGGCTGAAACCGAGACGTGCCGCTAGGCGGTAAAAGGTAGCAGATACAGGCGAGTGATGTCAGTATCATCACTCCGAGGTTGGCCTAGCCCGTAAGACTGATCAGAACAGGTATCGAATTGTTGAGTTACAAGTCAGGTTTCACCTTTGATTTCCCCATACCCCCAAGTTATGTATGTCAAGTCAGATATTCAGTAATCAAGAACTAATGCCAACACAGGATCGGGTAAAAGCAGGTTTGTCTGGACAGACAACAGGAACGGTCCGTGAGGACTACATATCAGGTTTGTTGGCATTAGACACAAGATCAGGTAACGGGTCAAGCCCTGGTACATCAGGTCAAGCCAGGTAATGTATAAAGGTGTCATGTCAGGGGTGTACGGTACCATGTTATATCAAGTAATAGTTGTAGCAGGTCATGTCAGGGTGTACAAGATATCACGTGGGGGCTCAAAATCAAACTAGCATAATCATGGCATACGGAACAAACATGTGTACTAATAGAATTAACACGTTGGAATTTATAACGTGAAATGCAATCTGGTACAGATTAAGGTATGTAGATGCATAGTTATCAGTTTGTATTTGATAGATGGTTTCAACCTTACTGGAATACAGCAAAACACATATGAATGTTAAAATCATGCTAATACGTACTAAATACTCTAGAGATGCAATGATATATAAAATACGTTCAATTAATGCCACTGGGTATTCGGGGTAGAAGCTATTTAAAGGTGCTAGGAGTTCTGCAGTTAATCAGTAAGCAAATTAAACACGGATGTGGGTATACAATATGGTGCTCTAACATGCAACGAATTATGATTTAAGATCTGAGTCGACCATGATATATTTTGACCTCGAAATGCAATAATAAAGATTAACAGCCTTAGATTCCATTTACAGTCTTAAACATGAAATAAATATATATAGATGTTATAGTAGCATGTAGCAAGATTAACTTGCCTTGATGGGTCGCGAGACGGAAAACGGAATGTTACGCGTCGGCGGGGAAAAGTCGCGACGCGCGCCCGGTGCACGGAATAAGTCCGAACGACAAACAGTGGAACCACGCGGGTCAGAGTTCCACGCTGGATCGTCGGAAAAGCGTCATCGGCACGACGGAATTCCGGCAACAAAAGAACAGTTAAAAATGGGAAGCAAGACATAAAGCAAGAAGAGAAAGAATGGAGAAAAGGAATGGAGGAAGAGAAGTATGAGAGAGGGCTTACCGTAGAGCTTTCCTGTGGTTGCAGAGGGGTGATGTGAAGGGGCCAACGTCGGCGAACGGAGCTCCGGCGATGGGGCCTTGCTGTTAGGGTTCGGTTGAGTTGCACTAGGGTTTTCAGGTATAGGGGTGTGCAGGGTTCACGTAAATGGGAGAAGAACAGATGAGAGAGAGGAGAGAAAGAGAGACGGCGATGGCTAGGGTGGTCGGTGGCGATGGGATGAGATGATGCGAGTAGGTTTTTCTTGGGTGCAGGGTGCACGGCCTCGGGAGATAAGGAGGAAGAAGAAGAGAAGATGAAGGTGAGGGTTGCGAGGGGATGTGGAGAGGACGTCGACGAGGGTCGCCGAGCGGGAACAAATATAGGGTTAGGGTTTTCCTTGATGAGTTCGTCGCGCACGGCTAAAATATAGAAGAAAGAGAAGAAGAAGCGGGCGGTGACCGTAAGGAAGGAGGGCGGTGTTGGGACCAAAACCCATCGCGAGAGGAGAGAAAGGGAATTGCGAGAGGAGAGAGAGAGGCTTGAAAGATAGAGAGGAAGAGAAAGAGGAGGAGATAGAGAGGCTTGAGAGAGAGAGAGAGGAAGAGAAAGAGGAGGAGAGAGAGCGAGTCTCGTGGGAGGTGATTGAGAACGAATAAGAAAGAGAGAAGGAAAAGGGAGAGAGAGAATGAGACGGTGAGGCCCGGGACGAGGAGTAGAGAATTGTGATTGGATGATGGAAAAATTGTTGGGAGAAGTTTGTAAAGATTTCGAGGGTTATCAAAAAAATAAAATCGTTGGTTAAAGAAAATCTGTGATAGGCTGAGAGAGTTGGGAAAAAGATTTTCTTAAGGGATTTAAAATAGGGAAATTATTTTCTGGTGTATAAAATTTAGAAAAAAAGGATTTGGCGTAAATACAAAATATTTTCAAATTGCGTCCGGGTCGGGTCCAAAAATTTGAATTTGAAATATAAAAATTATTGGCGGGTTCCAAAATTAAAAAGAAGTGTTTTACAATTAAAAAGCATACCCCCAAGAACGGACGCACACACGTGCGCGTAGCCATCCAAGCGCGTCCGTTTCACTGGACGGGACGAGAACACGGTGTAAGGACGCTACCACGGGGTTAGGGGTGTCAAGCAGGCCATGACAAGTATTTTTAATTTCATTTTAGATGCCTTAGATTGTTATATGCAGAAATGAATTGTCGGGTAAAATTTATAACTAGCAACAGTCAATTAAGATAAATAAAATAAATGCCACACAACACGCATACGGTAACAGAAACTTGTCGAACTGGACTCGGTTGTTACAGGTGTCGCCGGGGCTTTACAACCCCCTGTCAGAGCAACTCTTCGACGAGGCCGTGGGCAAGCTGCGGTCCTTGAGGTGCTTCGGCTTGATTTCTGCAAACCGACTGGCGCGCTCGGAGGCGCTCATCCGGGAATGCTACGAGCTAAGGCTCGGGGTAGACGCCCGTGGGAGGAATCAGGATCAGAGGCTGGAATTTGCGCATCCCCGGTTAGTGGAGATCTTCGCCGAGTATCACGAGCAGTGCTCGGCACACCCCTTGCCCCCATTATTGTGCCCCCCTTTTTCTTTTATATATTTTTTGTATGGCCGGAGGGCCCATAATACCCTTTGAATGAACAAATATCTTTCTTTTTCGCAACGTTCCCTCGATCTTTTTATTCAGTCAACAGTATATCCTAGGATAAACTTACATTGTTTTAGAAAAAGGGAAAGAGGAAGGATAAGTACAGATTAAAGGATGGCTTGGTCGGCCTGAGTCGAGTTTCCCGAAGGACCGTCGGCCCCCTTGGCCCCGGGACGGCTGCTCCCTGAGACAAGCATGATCTTGCTGACACTCTGGCCGACGGAAGGGTGGGGCAGCTCTCGCTCGCGGTCGGCCCGCCGCTTGTCCCTTAGGTAGGTGGCGAGGTGCCTGGACCGGATGAGCTCCTCGACGTAGTCCCTCAGCTGCTTGCAGTCCTCCGTGGCGTGGCCCAGTACCCGGTGGAAAGCACAGTAGGGGCCCCGGGTTCTTTTAGCGGACTGGCGTGGGACCGGCGGGAACTTGAAGAACTCTTCATTCTGGGACTCCTCCAGCAACACCGCGAGGGAGACGTTGATGGGGGCGTACTCTTGGAACTTCGGGTGGAAGGGCTGCTGACGATCCGGCCTGTCCTCCCGGATCCTTTTCTTCTGGTCGGTCCGATCCGCCGGGGAAGGTTGGCATTTACTTCGGACTCCAGCTGGACCTCACGCTCGGTCCACGCTTTGATTTCGGCCATGGTCTTAGGATGGGCCAGCGTGAAGGAACGCAACCACTCTTTGTGCCTCAGACCTGATCTGAGCGCCGTTATGACGGTCTCGTCGCGGTGCTCGGACACTTCGAGGAGGGCGTTGTAGAAACGGGTAATATAGGCCTTGAAGGTTTCTTTGTCCCCGCTCTTGACCATGAAGAGATAATCGATCGTGCGCTTCTGTCGACGGTTTCCCATGAAGTGGCCGAGGAACTGGGTGGCCAGCTGGCCGAAGGTTGAGATTGAGCAGGGCTCGAGCCCCCGGAACCAGTCCCGACCCGCGTGGATGAGGGTGGCCGGGAAGGCCCTGCACTGGGTGGCGTCGGAGTGATCTTGGAAGCTCATTCCAGCGGTGAAAGCATCCAAGTGGTCCTTCAGGTCAGTTTTCCCATCGAACGGGGAGACCTTCGGGGGCTTGTTCCGCGAGGAGACGCGTACAGCGAGCAGTTCCTCGGTGAATGGCCTCGTGAGCGAGTCGGAGGCGTACTTGGCTCCGTCGCTCGGAGGGTGGGCTTCCCGGCGCATGCCCTCAATCTTCTTTTCGAGGGCGTCGAGCCGACCGTGGTACCTTGAGGAGTCGGCACCTTGTGACTCCCGGGCCCCGCTCTGGGCGGACTGCCCATGGGAGCGGTCCTGGTTTCTCCTGATGAGGTGCCTCAGGTCCCGGGACGGGGAAGCCTTCGAGCCGTCAGGATGAGCCCCTTCCGTGCGTTCCTGCCGACCACGATGGGGTCGGCCACGCTCGCTGTTAGGAGAGGTGACCGACATTTCCTCAGGAGGGTAGGGGTAGCGAGGAGGCTCGGGCCGGAGCTCCCTGGCGGCGGATCTCGGTGTGGAGCCCTAGGGCGCCCAGTGGGCCTCTGGGAGCACCGGTTCGAGGAACCGGTGGCGAGGGGATGCAGCTTGCTGGTGGTTGGCCGTCCAGACAGGGGAAGGGCCTTCTAGCGGCGGAGGTGCAGCGATCCGGGGCCCGGGTGCAGTTGTTTGGACACGGATGAGAGCTTCTACGAGGGATTGCAGGCGATCTATCCGGCCTGCGAGGGCGTTGATTACGGTCATGGGGGAAGGTCCGTCTTCGCCTTTGGTGAGCGGAAGGCGGCGGCTGGTACCGGAATCCCCAGGATGGTCGCCCGACATGAGAGAAGAGATAGGAAGGCCAACTTTGTATTTTGGGGAATTGTTTCCCACAGACGGCGCCACCTGATGGAGCTCCTTTTCGGGTCTCCGTCAGATGTTGTCTTCCGTTGATCTCGCAGTGGACTTGGGTGATTATCTTCCTTCGCGTGCAGGTCTCAATGGGTTTTTGGAGGAAGAGGAGTGGTGAGATAGTTGTCGCCGTGTACCTGCAAACAAGTCCCGGGGGGAGGGTTTGGTACTACCGAGGACCCTCCGACGCTCAAGTTAGTGACAATATCCAAGCAGAGTAACGGCGTAAGTGTAAAAAATGGCTTACTTGACCCCTCTGTGATGGGGGTTTATATAGCGGCGGCAGCACGCAGCAGCAGGTGCGAGAATCTCGCCGGCAGTTACGTTCCCGACGTCACGTCCGCATGATAAGCGGATCGCCAGTTAACGGGGATCGCAATAGCGTGGAACGTGGGATATTGCCGGCGGAGAATCTGCGCATAGCGAGATTCGCGGAGCGGCGGTTACGCCTGTGAGCGGCGGAGCTGGTCGGTCGGAGGGATCGAGGAAGATGCCCTCAGTAGGCGAGCTCGGGAAAGAGCGGGAGGGCCGAGGCATCTTGGTCTTACGGCAGCTCGGGGTAAGCTGAGTGGCCGAGGAGGCACATTAGCAGAGGGCCCCGAGGTGGGCCAGTTTGTGCTCGTAGGTTGGGCACCGGATGGCCTGGTCGGCTCTTGTGGGCCCTTTCTTCTGACCGTAGGGCACGTCATCTGCCACGTGTCCCGATCTTGGAGGTCGTCAATATCGAGTATTATCACTTTCATAAATAAATCTAAGTATTTTAGCCTATATTCTTTCTATTTTTTTTATGTTAGTTTCATTATAATTACAATTATTTTTAACGTATATTGGGATGGGGACATGAATCCTTGCATGCGGCCGCCATAATTGACCACCTGATAAAAATGTATTATGACGTTTGTCTTTCTCATGATATTACGTATCTGCCCCTATATCACCATATAGTGTTCCGCATAGGATCTGAGGCTAAGTGGTGCCGGTGAGGTTAGAATCGTCATTTGACTTCAGGCAGGGATGGGATAGGATCGGATCGACGTTTCGCGGCGAAACGCGTTTTTCTCGTGACGCTGTCAAAAGCGAACACGCGACCAATGATCACTCCTTGTCTAATGACGGAAATACCCTTAACTTCATAATTAATAAATTTTTGATTTTTTTCACTCGAAATTAGTGATACCGGATTATGGCGCATATGATACCACGCACGTGAAAATGATTTTTAGCTTTGTGACGCTGGGTTGCTCAAACACCATAGTCCTTTAATCTTCAGATAACTGTTAATTTAATTTTATATACCTTAAATGTTAGAAATAATGTATTTTTAATTAAGTAGTAAGAAAATAGAGATTAAAATCGAATAGATATAAGAAAAGTACAAGACAATTATAAATAACCACAAAATTAAAGAGGATAGGTATAAGCTTTCATCTTATTTAAATTCTAAGGTGAGAACGTGTTGTGTTATGCCGTGGAAAAAATCAAATATGCACTGGGTTTTTTTTTGGCCATAATTGGCTCTGTATTTTTTTATTGATCTAAAATATTAATATACCAACTTTCATATTATATTTTCCTTTTTTTGTTAAAAATTCGTTCATAGCAGTCATTTAATGGAAATGGCAAAATGCATCAATAATGATATCTATTTTGCTTCCATTGCAAAATTATGATTGTGATGGATAGTACAATAAGACTCGATGAAGAAGTGTTCAATGGCTTCAACCTTGATGATCCTCCACCACAAAACAATAAGACTCACATATAAGATCAATGATGAAGCGTCAAGTTAAATATTAAATCACTCCTTAATCTTTAAACAAAACAACCATTTCCTGTTTTAAAAGATAAAAATAAAAAGATATGACTGCAAAGAGACCTTAACACCGAGCTATTAGGTCCATCTAAAACAAAACGAACAATTTTGCTGTGCAAGGGTGTCAGCGTTAAAAAAATTCCACATACTCAATTTGTGGCCCTAGGACTACCCATGGCCCAACACTTTGAGGCCCGATCAAAAGGCCCAATAGGGTGGGTCCATGATAATATGTACTCAACAACATTCAAGGGTTAGGTTGCACAAAACTTCTTTCATTTTGGCCGATAGAAGAAAAAACGACATAATTTTAAAAAATGCACTTTACATTGAATTTTAAGGGCAATTAAAAAAAATACAACCCCCTCCCCCGAGAACAATACACACACACAGTGGTAAAAATACTAATGACAAATTGCAAACCTTGCAATGACAAAAACGAGAACATTTAAGTTTAACGAAAATAAAGAAGACCGGAAGGCTATATACAGATTTTAAAGCGAGGTGGCGATGTCAAGGGCTCTAACTCAATATAAATCCCTAATAAATCCAATACGTAAACCCTACCTCCGAGCCAAACATGCATCAAAATTCCTTTTAAACCCTCTTCATCATAAAACGATCCTGCAAATTACTGCAAAAGTTAAAGGCTTTTTCAATAAGTCATCTGAGATTTTCTTTTTCGAGCATCTGCCACAAAAAAATCCGGCTTGTGTTGAAAACGTTGTATCCGAGCGGACTTTCAAAACAGGTTAACTCATATGTCGGTCCATAGACAATGACTCAATGACGTATTTAGCAAGATCAGATATTTTGTGAATAATGAATCAATAAGGAAGACATCTACTAAATTAAACTAGGCCTGCAAGGTCAACCCATTCATAGGCAACACGACTTGAGACTCGTCTAAACCAGAGCCAACGAGAGAAATGTTAAATCACATGAAACATTCTAATCCAATTAACAGGAAACTATTATCTGCACCATCCAGAAAAAAAATTGGGGAACACCATTTTCTTGCAGCATTTCATGATGAGAATCAAATTGAAATTTTAATTGAGATATCCATCAACTGATCCTAAATAAATACATAAAAAATTTCAGCCCGAGGGCAGTGGGGTTGGTTGTTTGAACCTCACATTCCAGTTGGTAATATCTCGCAGTCAAGTGAAATTTCTTCCGTCGGATGAAGATCTAATGGCTCAACTTGATCGTTTGGTGCACCGACTAACAGCATAATAGGACGTGCAGAGAATAAAGAAAGCATACCATTGGATAATATTTTATTCTTCACAAAATTACCTTTCTGACTTCACGGCACAATTATTGAAGCATTGAACCCCCGTTCAATGTCGCTATCATGAGGTTTTTTCATATTGCTTAGGCTTATAATTAAGTTGAGCTGGCTCATAAGATTTCTGATAGTAACAATTATACTCTGTTCGTGTGAGACGGCTCATAAAAATGTTGAGAAGGCTTAAAGTCATCAGACGTTGGCTTTTTGTACGAACCAGATATTTTGGTAATACTGTTTGATCATAATTTAAACAGAAGTAGAGTTTGGTTATAAATAGAGTTTCTTGAGATTAAATACGATACTATTGAGAAAGGTTATTAAATTGTATAGCGAGAGGATGACGAGTGACGGCTAAGAAAGATTAGAAAGATTTGAAAGATTTGAAAGAAATCTTCTGGGTTTGCTCTTGGTGTAATCTTGACTAAAGATGTAGTAGAAATTTTGCAGATTCTGGTTTGCCGGGAACTGGCCATATGGTGTGTGAACCACGTAAGTAAATACCGTGTGTCTCTCTGATTTGATTCTCTTATTCTTGCATTATTTTATCTTTCATTGTTTATTGTGTATTGCATGGTTAGCCGTTTAGCTTAGTTCTTGCTTCTCCCGTTTTTTCCACAACAAAGTGGTATCAAAGCCTGGGATAGTAGAGGATACCTTGAAATGCTCTTGTCTTAAAGCCAAAAGTATGAAGGAAAAAAAAAAAGTGAATAAAAATTATAAAGTGGTGAGAAAAATGAACACTGGTTTTGTTATCACTAAGGGCAATAAAAAAATATATAGCGAGGGTGCCTCTTCACCTGGTGCCCTAAGGCCAACTGGTCTGGGAGTCACTGCTATGCCTGAGGTGGTGCAAGACGAGGAAAATACACCAAGTAAGCAAGCACATGAGTAATCGGTCGGTTAGTACCTCAAGAAGTATTAACGGTCGCATGAAAGTGTGTGAGCAATCTCATCTAAATATTCATTAATTAAAAAGTACTGAGGCTGATAGGCAAGAGTATGATAGCTTGAATTGAATTCTCCGGGTGTAGGGATGTTCTTTACACACACGCAGGGTTATATGATCGATATTTGGAAGAAAAATAGGAATGAAGAATAAGACGATGGTTTATTGAGGGAGGACGTGATTTCTAATATCTTTTCATGACCATTAAGATAGGGCTCATGACAACCGAAAAGCTAGCTTAATTGGAAACCCTAATTTTCGAAGGCTTTTCTTTTACAATTCTTGTCTTTAAATGTAATATTCATGATCTTTCTTTTATTATTGGATTTTGTGGGTGCAATCCGCTGAAAACCCTCAGGAGACAACACTCCTCCTACTAGGGACACCTAGAGGTTTAAAGGCTTATTGCACGTGCTCAGTGCAATCGTGTTGCCTACGAAAGTGTGCTAGTTAGTTTTTCTCTTTCTTTATTTTCTCCTTCTCTTTTTAATAAAACAGTTAGCTCGAGACGATCGAAATTAAGTTTGGGGGAAATTGATTAGTCGAAAATATTGTATATTTTAACCGGCAATTTCATCATCATTTGCATTCATATAGAAGTGTTCGGCATTCATATTCTACATATTAGCAAATCTATCGCAAATTATCAGATTACATGTATTAGACCTTAAAACCGGCATTTCTAGGGAAATTGACTGCATTGCATGACATCGCAATATTTCTATATGTCGCAACCCGTGTTTCGAAGTCTGTGCAGGAAAATCAGAAGCTTGCTCAAATTTACACCGCTCAAATATTACGCCAACTCAATGATTTCAGTTCTGGTATCATTACAAAGGGGTAATTGAAAATCAACACATCAGAAAACACATCAAATATCAGCCCAAGACAACACAGCAAAGTTGAATCCCTGAAGCCACTACTTGGCCGCGGAACCGTGGCGCAAGCCGGCTTAGGCCGCGGTTCCGCGGCCGTCTTGCCACATCAGCAACTCAATTTTGGTGCAGAATATTTCTTTCAGGGCCTACAGTTCAGAATGCATCTCAGTTTCCAGAAGACTCCAGGGGTTTCTGCCAGATCAGCAAACTAGGGTTTCCAAGCCTAATTAAACCTTGCTTAAACCCTAAGCTAGCTCCTAACAAACAACTTCTAGAAGACTCAACAAACTTTTGGAGGGAACTACCATTTCAAACTTAAACCTAGGGTTTGGGAAGTCTATAAATAGAAGCCTAGACCTAGGGTGAGGGGGATCATCTTATATCATCATATATCATACATCCAAGAGAGGGTGTGATTCATTTTTAGTTCATTTTTTTAGCCAATCTCTTTCTTCATCTCCTTCCTCCACAAGTCTAGTGAGAGGGCTTGTGTGAAACCCTAATTCCAATCAAAATCAAGATCCCGAGTACCCATTAAGCAAGAAGCCCTACAACCTTTATGAGCGGAGCCGATCTTCAACGGAGCAAGTGATCCGAGCCGATCCACGACTCACGAAGCCGAGCGACGCCCGATCAACAATCTAGATTCTTCCTCTTGTAGTTCTTGAAGCGAATGTAATCAAAAATTGTTGAGATAAATAAAGGTGATATTCTTTTATCTTGTTTTCTTTAAATTTTGCATCATGATATCTTTACAATTCGTAAATATTTTCTGTGTGGTGATGTGTGAATAAAACTCCGCTCGTTGAGGAGTCGAGACGGTCAATAGAATGATGATGTAACATAGCCTTAATCGATTCTTGAGTCCTACGTGTTTTGAAAGCCCTAGCTAGTTCAAGAAACGACGACCCATTTTGTTTCGATACTTTCTTGATTGATATCGTTCGAAATTGGGGAGTTACGATCGTTTCTTGAATTTGGTAGAGGCTAGAAAAGGAATGACATCGACGAAAGAACAAGGGTTAAAAGATGAAACCCTAGTTTCATCAAGAAAGCCCTAACTCTCGTCGATTATCATCAATCTAGTATCAATCCTTCGAAGGACAAGAACACGAAATCTTGAGATTACATCACGTCTATGGATCCGATCGATTCCTACGAGGCTCTTTTAGATTCTTGACTGTTGATTGGAAATATCATCGATACACCGATTCTTGATTGTTTATCATTTTCTTGATTCTTGAATAGAATAGTGACACTTGAAAATCAAAATTCTTGAATCATGTTTTCGTTTATCTTAGCTTAACTTTTCAATTCAAGCATATCATAATACAAACGAATCGTGCAATCCCTGTGGACGATCCGCACTCATTCATGAACTACAATTGACACCGTAGTTTGATTGCGGTCAAAAATAATCTTTGATTGTGATTCTATTCATTCTCTAAAACGATACACAAAGAAATCAACCAATCAAATGGCGCCGTTGCCGGGGATCGCGCGCTAATTCGTTTTATATTATAGTTTGAATTGAAAGAATTATTCCATTGTTGTTTTTTGAGATCAAAATTCGTGCAAACCCTAAACGATTTGCTGTTGTTCATTGCAAGGAAATCTGGAGCTGTTTGGAAATTGAAGAAATTTTTTGGAAAATACCAGAGAGCTGAGGGAGTCCACAGAAGCTCCCTGAAAAATTTTGGTGCAGTGTTCCCATACTTCGACAACGGAAGGGCGGCCTGAGCAAGCAATCGCGGCGGAACCGCGGCAGTTCTGGGGGATCTCTGTGCAAAAATTCCTCAGGTGATTCTTTACCTTCTCCTCTCTCCTCTTTTAGCTCCAACTAACACTTTGCTGCAGGATTCTTTGCAAATAATCGCAGCGCCGCAAAAGCAAAAATTAAATTTGTGCGTGATTTTGATTTCTTGGTTGTTTGCATTCTAATACAGATATTAAGGGGCACGGCCAAATCCAAATTAGGTAGGAATTTCATTACCCTTCCTAGGCCCCAAAAATCGCAAAACTTGCATCCGCATTGACCCACATTAACTAAAAGAAATCTAGAGAAGACTCTAAGGACTGTCGCGCTCAATTAGGACAAGAGAAGGCCGTGGGTAATTCATTGCTTATCCGCGTTTTCTTGTGGTGCCTAAGGCGAGTGTGTCTAAGGCTAGTGGTTTTTAATTAGGCCCACTACTTACGTAGTGGAGTACCTTCCCACTTACCTGGCACTTATCCGGCCACAGGGGGACAAAGAGGCAGTGGAGGATTTTATCCTGCGACTTGTCTTTTGGCAGTTAGGAGCGGTCTAGAGCCGGACCTAGGTGACCACTAGATTCTAGGGTTGTGTGCTGCATTTGTTTTGTCGTATCATTTTTTTCAAAAATCCGACCCTTTTTCAAAAGCAAACACCGCATTCATTTACCCCTAATTATAAGTCAACGCTGCCACTTGTACTAATCCATTTTAGTGCAAGATAGGCTGGACACGGGATTCTAGTGCCCGTTTAGTCCGCGTACCCTTTATCGACTCCGAAGTCGATATTTCTCCATTTACCTTTTCTTTACCCACTACCACACCCACTCCGATGGATCCGAATCCATCAAACTTCTTTAACCCTAATCTGCCGCCGTCCGTGGGTGCGCAGAATCCACCCCGCATCTCTCTCCAGGAGAGGTGCTACCCTATTCGAGGTCCTCTTTCGACCTGCTTATCCACACCACCAGCCAATGGGGATAACTTTGAGATTAAGCCCCAGTATATCAATCTTTTACCCAAATTCCACGGACTCGAGACTGAGGACGCTTACGTTTTCATTACCAAATTTGAAAACGTATGCGCAATGATGGGTATGTCACAACTTTCAGTGGATGCTATGCGTCTACGACTTCTTCCATTTACTTTGTGCGATATAGCCGAGAAGTGGCTATATAACACTACCGCACATTCTATTACGAATTGGGAAGAATTCGTCGCTGCATTCCTTAAGAAATTTTACCCAATCCAAAAGACAACTCGAATCAGTAGCGAACTGAATCAATTTACCCAGCTCCCTGCTGAACCATTTTCAAAATGCTTTGAACGTTTCAAGGATCTATTGGTTCAGTGTCCTCATCACGGCATCCCGAGATGGGAATTATGCCGAATCATTTATGAGGGCATTAACCCAAGCACCAAACAGAGCCTTGAAAACATGTGTCAAGGTACTTTTATGACCAAAGATGATGGGGAAGCTTGGAAGTATTTAGAAGAGTTCGCTGAAAAATCACTACAGTGGGAGAGTGGAACCCAACCATTGAATAGGGGTGGCGTACACCAAATAGATGTGTCCATAGGTGTTCGAGCTGAAATGGCAGCAATGCAAAAGAAGCTCGACGCTATGGAACACAAATTTGCAGCAGCCTCCCTAAACCCAGTGTCACTCCCCAAAACTGTTTGTGGGTGCTGTTCTGATCCGTCTCATTTAACGGAAGAATGTCCATTAAACTCTGCGTTTCAAGGTCACGAGCATTCTAATGCCGCATTTCAAAGACCTCGAAACGATCCATATTCTTCCACGTACAATCAGGGTTGGAGGAATCACCCGAATTTTGCTTGGAACCAAAACCAATCTCAAAACACGGTTCCAAACACGAATCAATTTCAAAGGGCTCTTCCTCCACCACAACAGCAACCCCTTCAACTCACTCAGCACCCCTATCAGTCACAAAATTTCCAAAACCAGGGCAACACTCCTGCACAGTCTAATCCTGTGCAGTCCTGTTCTGACGAGTTCTCTCAATTCACTCAAACCATGAAATCACTTTTGTCAAATTTCATAGAGGTTTCGACTGAGATTAGATCTTCCGTCAGTGAGATAAAGAAAAACTCAGCGTCCCAAGCTGAGAGTATCAAATCGATGGAAGCTGAAATCGCACGCCTAAAAGCCGAAATGAGTGCGAGAGAAAAAGGGAAACTTCCCTCTCAACCCCTACAGAATCCTGGGCATTACAATGTAAATGCCGTCACAACGTTGAGATCGGGAAGAGTGCTGAACAATCATGTCGGGGAAGGTATTGATGATACTGAAAATCATATCAACACCCCGGCTGAGACCTTCCCACATACACACATTTCTCCTTCTGATTCTTCTTCTTCTACCACACCATCTTCTCGAGAGCCTATTCTCCACTTCCCATTAGGCTCGACACCTTCTCCCAACCCTTATAGTTCTCCACAGACGGTCCCCACACCTCTTTTGGGACCGCGTCTACCCCCTCTTCCTTCTCCTGTGATGGACCCTGCGCTTATTGCGAAAGCTCCTTACCCGAACCGGTTAAGGAGTAACAGAACGAGTCCTCATATGGAGAAAATTATAGAAATGTTCAAACAGGTTAACATCAATATCCCTCTCCTAGATGCTATTCAGCAAGTCCCCACTTATGCTAAAATTCTTAAGGACTTGTGCACTAGGAAGAGGAAGACTCAAGTGCCGAAGAAGGTCTTCATGTCTAATAATATTAGCACTGCTTTTATACCCCAGCTTCCAAAGAAACGAAAGGACCCAGGATGTCCTACAATATCGATTTCGATTGGGGGTAAAAACATAAATCGTGCTCTTTTAGACCTTGGCGCAAGTGTTAACCTGCTCTCTTATTCTGTCTATGAGCAATTAGGGATTGGAGAGCTGAAACCTGCTCATTGCACTCTCCAGATGGCAGACCGATCTATCACCAAACCAAGGGGTGAATTAGAGGATGTGTTACTAAAGGTCGGGGAATTTGTTTTCCCTGTAGACTTCATTGTGCTCGACACACATCCTGTAGCAAACCCCCGGGGCCAAATTCCGGTGATTCTGGGTCGTCCTTTCCTTGCCACTTCCAACGCTGTTATAAACTGCAGAAATGGTTCAATGAACTTATCATTTGGAAATATGACCATTGAACTAAATATCTACAAAGTTGGAAGTCAGCCATCAGAACCCTCTGCTCATATTTTAGATGTGTGCTCTGTCCATGAGATCGCTCCCGATAGTTGTGGAGCCGAGGAACTTTGCTTTACTGATCTCGATGACATTACCACATCTCTGTTTGATTTCACACATGATCTTAGTGAGGACACTTTACCTACACTTGAGTCCTGCACTTCTGACTTTTCTCCACCCGAGTCTGTATCTTTCACAGGCTCTGAGCTTCTTTGTAAATCCAAAAATCACTCAATGATCCCTCCTTCTATCATTTCTCCGCCCGAATTAGATCTCAAAATTTTACCTTCTCACCTGAAATATGCATATCTAGGTGAGAATGAGTCTTTACCGGTTATCATATCCGCTTCTCTTGCATCAGAGCAAGAGAATGCACTTTTATCGGTATTGAGATCTAACAAAGAGGCGTTTGGTTGGAGTATGGCGGACATCAAAGGGATTAGTCCCTTGATAGTTGAACATCATATACATGTGATGGATGATGCCAGACCGACCCGAGAACCACAGAGACGGTTGAATCCCGTCATGAAGGAAGCGGTCATGAAAGAGATCGTCAAATGCTTAGATAATGGTATTATATACCCCATCTCCGATAGCCAGTGGGTGAGTCCTATACATGTCGTTCCTAAGAAATCCGGCATCACAGTTATAACCAATGAGGCGAATGAGTTGATTCAGACACGCGCCCAAACTGGGTGGCGTGTATGTATCGATTACAGAAAACTCAACGCTGCCACGAGGAAAGACCACTTTCCTCTACCATTCATTGATCAGATGCTGGAACGCTTAGCGGGACGAGAGTATTATTGTTTTATGGACGGATACTCAGGCTATAATCAGGTCCCCATCGCCAAAAAGGATCAAGATAAAACCACTTTTACTTGTCCTTTTGGTACCTTTGCTTACAGTCGCATGCCCTTTGGGTTATGCAATGCTCCCGCTACCTTTCAGCGGTGTATGATGGGGATATTCTCTGATATGGTAGAGAATTTTCTGGAGATCTTTATGGACGACTTCTCGATTTTTGGAGACTCTTTTTCTGATTGCCTAGCAAATCTTGACGCTGTTCTTACTCGTTGCAAAGAGAAGAACTTGACTTTGAACTGGGAAAAATGCCATTTTATGGTCCAAGAAGGAATAGTACTTAGACATGTCATTTCACAGAAAGGCATTGAGGTTGACAGAGCTAAGATAGATGTCATTCAAAACCTCCCTCATCCCAAAAGCGTCAAAGATATTCGATCTTTCCTTGGCCATGCGGGCTTTTATAGGAGATTCATTAAGGACTTTAACAAAATTGCTAGACCTTTAACTCTTCTCCTGGCCAAGAATACGACCTTCCATTTTGACTCAGATTGCGAGACAGCTTTCGACTCACTTAAACGCTCACTCACTTCAGCCCCCGTTTTATCATCACTAAACTAGGACTACCCCTTTGAGCTGATGTGTGACGCATCTGATTTTGCAGTAGGTGCAGTCTTAGGACAGCACATCGAAAAGATGCCACACGTGATTTACTATGCTAGTAAGACCCTGAATGATGCGCAAATCAATTATACAACCACAGAAAAAGAACTTTTAGCGGTTGTATTTGCATTAGAAAAATTCAGGCCTTACTTAATTGGCTCACCTATAGTTGTATATACTGACCATTCCTCTTTAAAACATCTTCTGGCGAAGAAAGATGCAAAAGGTCGACTAATACGTTGGATCCTTCTGTTACAAGAATTCGATCTTGTTATCAAAGATAAGAAAGGATGTGAAAACGTAGTAGCTGACCATCTTTCACGCATCATTTCTTCTCCTGTGACCCTGCCGATTAATGACTCGTTCCCTGACGAACAACTCTTGAGTATATCAGCTGAACCATGGTTCAAGGATATTGTGAACTATCATACCACGGGACTAATACCGAGCGATTGGTCAAAACAGGACAAATATCGTTTTCTTTCCCAAGTAAAACACTTTTACTGGGACGAGCCCTATTTGTTTAAATATTGTCCTGATCAGATCATTCGCCGGTGTGTCCCGAATGAAGAGTTCAAGAGTGTTCTTTCTTTTTGTCATGATCAGGCCTGTGGGGATCACTTTGGTCCTAGAAAGGCAGCGGAGAAGGTTTTGCAATGCGGATTTTATTGGCCGACCTTATTCAAGGACGCATTTGAGTATTGCAAAACCTGTACACAATGTCAGTATACGGGTAGAATATTCCAGAGGAATGAAATGCCTCAGCAACCCATCTTGGTTGTTGAAATATTTGATGTTTGGGGCATTGATTTTATGGGTCCTTTTCCCAACTCCTTTGGGAATTTGAACATTTTGCTGGCGGTTGATTATGTCTCTAAGTGGGTAGAAGCCATTCCATGTCGCACTAATGACAAGAAAGTTGTCATTAAGTTCTTGAAAGAGAATATCTTCTCGCGATTTGGACACCCCCGCGCTATTATTAGCGATAATGGTACACATTTCTGCAACAGGTCTTTCGAGACTCTGATGCGAAAATACTCAATCAACCACCGACTTTCTACACCCTATCATCCCCAAACAAGCGGGCAGGCTGAAATCTCAAACAGACAAATCAAACTTATCCTGGAGAAAACTGTTGCTAAAAATAGAAAAGACTGGTCGACCAAATTGACGAATGCTCTTTGGGCATTCAGAACTGCATTTAAAACCGACCTAGGAATGTCTCCATATAGGATAGTGTTTGGAAAAGCATGTCATTTACCTGTCGAGATAGAGCATAAAGCATTGTGGGCTATAAAAGAAATAAATTTTGATCTAAACCTTGCTTGCAACTTTCGGAAGCTGCAAATAAATGAGCTAAGTGAACTCCGCGATGAAGCTTATGATAACGTTGTAATCACAAAGAATAGGATTAAGGTTTTTCACGATAAAAACATTTTGAGGAAAACATTTTCACCTGGTCAACAAGTCCTTCTTTATGATTCACGATTACACCTTCATGCGGGTAAGCTCCGATCTCGATGGAAGGGACCTTTTGTTGTGCGGTCTGTATACCCGCACGGGGCAGTAGAAGTAGAAAATGTTAAAAACGGCATCTTTTTCAAAGTAAATGGACATAGACTAAAACCGTATTTTTCCACTGACCCCACGGAGGAGCTCTTGTTCTTACAAGAGCCGGTTTATTTGGATTAAAATTCCTCCGTCTCACCTTCATGTCCAGTATTTCACTGCATCATGTTTTGAATGAAGGTGAGTGAAAAGAGTAAGTTTGGGGGAAGTTCTTCACTTATATATTTTGCCCCCACTAATAATTCCCCCCAGGCTTACAGTTTTTGTAGGTATAGTATTTGGCAACAGTGAGGACACTGTTGAAAACAAGTTTGGGGGAGGTTTGTGCTTATTTTCGCATCTTTTGCATATCATCTGCATAAGCACAAAACATTTCTTTAAAAAAAAAAATCTATAAAAATTGAAAGCTCTTTTGCATATCATCTGCATAAGCACAAAACATTTCTTTAAAAAAAAAAATCTATAAAAATTGAAAAATTTTCAAAACCCATAAAAATTTAAAAAAATTTCAAGTATAAAAATAATTTTAATATTTACACTTTTTGTATATAAATAAGATAATGAAAGTTTAGATAGTGAAAAGTTACATCCATGAGATTAGAAAAATTTAAGAAAACTAAGAAAATTAGAAGTTTTCTTATACGAACTAGTAATAAGTAGTTATGAGCCGTTGTCCCAAGGGTTAGTAAGATGAAGGACGTCACTAATCTGAGGATAAAAATAAGTCTGAAAAATAGTTTCTATTCTGGAAGCCAAACATTTTGAACGTTTCTACCCTGCTATTCGCACCTACACACGTCTTAAAGCCTGGGATAGTAGAGGATACCTTGAAATGCTCTTGTCTTAAAGCCAAAAGTATGAAGGAAATAAAAAAAAAAGTGAATAAAAATTATAAAGTGGTGAGAAAAATGAACACTGGTTTTGTTATCACTAAGGGCAATAAAAAAATATATAGCGAGGGTGCCTCTTCACCTGGTGCCCTAAGGCCAACTGGTCTGGGAGTCACTGCTATGCCTGAGGTGGTGCAAGACGAGGAAAATACACCAAGTAAGCAAGCACAGGAGTAATCGGTCGGTTAGTACCTCAAGAAGTATTAACGGTCGCATGAAAGTGTGTGAGCAATCTCATCTAAATATTCATTAATTAAAAAGTACTGAGGCTGATAGGCAAGAGTATGATAGCTTGAATTGAATTCTCCGGGTGTAGGGATGTTCTTTACACACACGCAGGGTTATATGATCGATGTTTGGAAGAAAGATAGGAATGAAGAATAAGACGATGGTTTATTGAGGGAGGACGTGATTTCTAACATCTTTTCATGACCATTAAGATAGGGCTCATGACAACCGAAAAGCTAGCTTAGTTGGAAACCCTAATTTTCGAAGGCTTTTCTTTTACAATTCTTGTCTTTAAATGTAATATTCACGATCTTTCTTTTATTATTGGATTTTGTGGGTGCAATCCGCTGAAAACCCTCAGGAGACAACACTCCTCCTACTAGGGACACCTAGAGGTTTAAAGGCTTATTGCACGTGCTCAGTGCAATCGTGTTGCCTACGAAAGTGTGCTAGTTAGTTTTTCTCTTTCTTTATTTTCTCCTTCTCTTTTTAATAAAACAGTTCGCTCGAGACGATCGAAATTAAGTTTGGGGGAATTTGATTAGTCGAAAATATTGTATATTTTAACCAGCAATTTCCTCATCATTTGCATTCATATAGAAGTGTCCGGCATTCATATTCTACATATTAGCAAATCTATCGCAAATTATCAGATTACATGTATTAGACCTTAAAACCGGCATTTCTAGGGAAATTGACTGCATTGCATGACATCGCAATATTTCTATATGTCGCAACCCGTGTTTCGAAGTCTGTGCAGGAAAATCAGAAGCTTGCTCAAATTTACACCGCTCAAATATTACGCCAACTCAACGATTTCAGTTCTGGTATCATTACAAAGGGGTAATTGAAAATCAACACATCAGAAAACACATCAAATATCAGCCCAAGACAACACAGCAAAGTTGAATCCCTGAAGCCACTACTTGGCCGCGGAACCGTGGCGCAAGCCGGCTTAGGCCGCGGTTCCGCGGCCGTCTTGCCACATCAGCAACTCAATTTTGGTGCAGAATATTTCTTTCAGGGCCTACAGTTCAGAAATGCATCTCAGTTTCCAGAAGACTCCAGGGGTTTCTGCCAGATCAGCAAACTAGGGTTTCCAAGCCTAATTAAACCTTGCTTAAACCCTAAGCTAGCTCCTAACAAACAACTTCTAGAAGACTCAACAAACTTTTGGAGGGAACTACCATTTCAAACTTAAACCTAGGGTTTGGGAAGTCTATAAATAGAAGCCTAGACCTAGGGTGAGGGGGATCATCTTATATCATCATATATCATACATCCAAGAGAGGGTGTGATTCATTTTTAGTTCATTTTTTTAGCCAATCTCTTTCTTCATCTCCTTCCTCCACAAGTCTAGTGAGAGGGCTTGTGTGAAACCCTAATTCCAATCAAAATCAAGATCCCGAGTACCCATTAAGCAAGAAGCCCTACAACCTTTATGAGCGGAGCCGATCTTCAACGGAGCAAGTGATCCGAGCCGATCCACGACTCACGAAGCCGAGCGACGCCCGATCAACAATCTAGATTCTTCCTCTTGTAGTTCTTGAAGCGAATGTAATCAAAAATTGTTGAGATAAATAAAGGTGATATTCTTTTATCTTGTTTTCTTTAAATTTTGCATCATGATATCTTTACAATTCGTAAATATTTTCTGTGTGGTGATGTGTGAATAAAACTCCGCTCGTTGAGGAGTCGAGACGGTCAATAGAATGATGATGTAACATAGCCTTAATCGATTCTTGAGTCCTACGTGTTTTGAAAGCCCTAGCTAGTTCAAGAAACGACGACCCATTTTGTTTCGATACTTTCTTGATTGATATCGTTCGAAATTGGGGAGTTACGATCGTTTCTTGAATTTGGTAGAGGCTAGAAAAGGAATGACATCGACGAAAGAACAAGGGTTAAAAGATGAAACCCTAGTTTCATCAAGAAAGCCCTAACTCTCGTCGATTATCATCAATCTAGTATCAATCCTTCGAAGGACAAGAACACGAAATCTTGAGATTACATCACGTCTATGGATCCGATCGATTCCTACGAGCCTCTTTTAGATTCTTGACTGTTGATTGGAAATATCATCGATACACCGATTCTTGATTGTTTATCATTTTCTTGATTCTTGAATAGAATAGTGACACTTGAAAATCAAAATTCTTGAATCATGTTTTCGTTTATCTTAGCTTAACTTTTCAATTCAAGCATATCATAATACAAACGAATCGTGCAATCCCTGTGGACGATCCGCACTCATTCATGAACTACAATTGACACCGTAGTTTGATTGCGGTCAAAAATAATCTTTGATTGTGATTCTATTCATTCTCTAAAACGACACACAAAGAAATTAACCAATCAATGATCGACGGGGTTTTGGTTCAGTTCACCACATCGAACTATTAGCATACAATATCGAGAATCATCGAATTAAAGTTGGTTTTGCCTAACATGTGAAAATGGTATCAAATGCTTACAATTTCACATGGTATTAATGTGATGTTCAGATCCAATTAGACTCAAACTAATCATTCTAGAATTACTATAGTTTTTCATGAAGCTACGATAACGACTTACGAATTATATGTGATAGTAAACCAACTAATACGGACATGTAATAATCTATATAGTATCAGGTTAATACGAATCTAAGAACAGTGAGAACACACCCGAGACAAAATTTCCTTTCTGACTTCTAACGACACAATTATTGAAGCATTGAAACCCCATTCAATGTCGCTATCATGAAGTTTATGTTGAGCAGGCTCACAAGATTTCTGATGGTACCAATTATGCTCTGTTCATGTGAGACGGCTCATAAAAATGTTGAGAAGGCTTAAAGTCATCAGACGCTGGTTTTCTGTACAAACCGGATATTTTGGTAATACTGTTTGATCCTAATTTAAACAGAATTAGAGGTTGGTTATAAATAGAGTTTCTTAAGATTAAATACGATGCTATTGAGAAAGGTTATTAAATTGTATAGCGAGAGGGTGACGAGTGACGGCTAAGAAAGATTAGAGAGATTAGAAAGATTTGAAAGAAATCTTCTGGGTTTGCTCTTGGTGTAATCTTGACTAAAGATGTAGTAGAAGTTTTGCAGATTCTGCTTTGCCGGGAACTGGCCATATGGTGTGTGAACCTCGTAAGTAAATACCGTGTCTCTCTCTGATTTGATTCTCTTATTCTTGCATTATTTTATCTTTCATTGTTTATTGTGTATTGCATGGTTAGCCGTTTAGCTTAGTTCTTGCTTCTCCCGTTTTTTCCACAACAAAATGGTATCAGAGCGTAGGGAACCGAAGGGTCTTCGATTCTATGGTCTAAGTTTATAGCGGGGGACGACGCTTGTTTATGCTCCTCATCTTCTTAGATTGTAATTTCGAAGGTGTTGCTTCAAAGATCCGAGGAAGAAGGTTAAGTTTGCTGCGGCGGTAAACAAAAGATAACTGAGGATAAGATCCGAATCAAGAAGTTTAATGGTCGTAAATATGGTTGGTGGCGTATGCAGATGGAGGACTACATATATCAGAAAGATTTGTATATTCCGTTATTGGACGACAAGCCTGAGAAGTTGTCCGATGAGGTATGGAATCTACTAGATAGGAAAGCCCTGACGACGGTTAGGTTATCATTGACTCCACAAGTAGCCTTTAATATTTCGAAGGAGAAAACAACAATGGGGCTAATGATAACATTAACAAAGTTGTATGAGAAGCCTTCAACGTCAAATAAGATATTTCTGACGAAGAAGCTTTTCAACATGAAAATGGCAAAAAACGGTTCTGCGACAGAATATCTGAACGAGTTCAACAGTGTGACAAGCCAACTCGAATCAGTCTCAATCACGTTTGAAGATGAGATTCGAGCCCTATTGTTTCTATGTTCGTTGCCGGAAAATTGGGAAAACCTGGTTATGGCGGTCAGCAACTCGATCTCAGGAACTCTCACATTTAATGATGTTGTGAGTTGCATATTAAGTGATGAGATGAGGAGAAAGTCTGTGAGTGTGTTGGCTATAATGCCTTCAAGACAATTATTGTAATTGCAGGTAAGCGATTATGATAATTGAAGGAGGACCTATACAGATAGAACAGTCATACTCGATATGCTAGTAGCTATTTTGTTTGTCTTTATCATTGATGTGTATACGTTTTACTTGATATTACGTGTCGCTAATACATAATGATAAAGCATGTAGGATCTTTGCTTGACTACCAGAATTATGATGGCGATCATACTAGTGAGAGCTGGGTAGGGCATAAGCACATTCTTAAATGTCCCTAGTCGAGAGAGTATCGAGACTGCACATCGATATTCCAGAGTAGACTAGTGTACACGTTTCTAGACTTCGACGACGGACGGTGGCAGGTCTCATATAGCCATTGGTGTCATGCCCCGCTTCCCAAAATACGGAATACGAGGGGTAATTAGGCCAGCCATGCTCCTACGATCAAGGAATAATCCTGCCGTAGTCACACTTCGGTTTCTAGCATTACATGATAATCAGTAAACATATCACTAAAGTAAAGGAAATCACAGCTCACAACTTTATTATATTAAAACAACAGAGTTCACGATACATTTATTTGAATGAAAGGAATAACTAACCAAAGAAATAACAAAGTTCTTATAGCAAGTAGAAGGCGATAGCGCTGATGTGGCGGTCTAAATCTCCACGAGCTTGAATGATAGGTCCTGCTCCTGAGCTGGGTCTACTTCGTTCTCTGAGCATGCACACTCATATCATCAAGATGACACATATAGCACAATATATATAGTGTGTGTACTATGTTATTAAATATGAAATGAACGGCAAAATAACATGGAATATCAAGTGAATATGAACAGTATGGTATAGATATCATGTCAGCAATCCGTGCAATGTGTATGTCATTACCTATCAGACACAAAGTCATTTGAAATCAATCGGTGGAAAAGGATACTCGTGTTTAATAAGGGTCTCGTGCATACCCGAGAGTACGGTCCACTGTTGCCCAGGATATAACCCTGCAGTCGTTCCGCTAGGCCCACGACCTTATATATATATATCGCTAATATCGAATGATCATCCTCTAACTCTTAAATACGAGTTCGATTCCACCTTGATTTTTCCATTTCCCCAGATTACAATAACTATATGTATAGGACTAGTTATATATAAGCACGCGCCAAATCACGGTCTTATTTACTTTCCATTGCATTGTTCGCTTTCACGAATTAATCACTTATCACTGGCGTACTTGATACAACTAATCCAATACCACTTACGTTCGACAATGCAACATTCACTATAAATCACTATGAACATTCGCTATCACTAAAGGTATCACGGTCGGGCAAAATACGAGAATGATATAACATAGCAAGTCATGTACGATATGAAATACAATGTACATTACGAGTTCAAAAAAGCATATTAATTCGTATAATCGTAATTAGACAAAATGATACAAAATAGGCTATAAGTAAACTCAAACAACGATCCAACAAAATTGGTTTCAGGTCAATCAGGTTTCAGGTTTGCAAGTTACGGTCATTTCATTTTAATTGTTCATCGCTAGAAATTCAGTTTTTAAACTGAAAGTCCATTTCGTAACACATTTTAATCTCTGTTGGGATCATAATTAGGCGACAGTAAAGTAGGTAAAATTTAGATCTATCAATTACGTTTACAACGCATCATACGGATCGACAATATACGCTGTGAGCTGGGAGTTATGTTCTGTCTAAGTCCAGGGTATACAATTTGTCTCTGTACTAAACTGCAGTACATCTCGACAGTTTAAAATACAATTAAAATATCAAACGGCAGTAAAATCAAACGAAACTGCCACCTTTAGTTTGATAATAGGATTATATTCACAACGGTATAAGGTTCCGCATAATTTCCTTTTCATACAGTGCTACACATTTATTTAAAGTCAGGTGTCAATATGGAATGCTGCTCTGGACTGCAATCCAGAGCAGCATTCCAAGCCAGTTCTCGTCGTGGGGTTATATCAGTATCGAAATAAAATTTATAGGGGGTTCTATCTTATCAAGTCGGTTTCGATATGATCCATAGAACATTACATTCCGGTATGTATCAAAATTAATATCAATTTAACATCTCGGCATGTGCAGTAAAACCAGAATTGACACTGCATCTTTGGGGCGTCGTTACACGTGCAATACTTCGTTATTTTGAGTTCAGTTTTCTACACGACATTCGTAAGTAGCAAAAAAAAATATTGGTAAAAGATTTGAGCATGATCGACGGGGTTTTGGTTCAGTTCACCACATCGAACTATTAGCATACAATATCGAGAATCATCGAATTAAAGTTGGTTTTGCCTAACATGTGAAAATGGTATCAAATGCTTACAATTTCACATGGTATTAATGTGATGTTCAGATCCAATTAGACTCAAACTAATCATTCTAGAATTACTATGGTTTTTTATGAAGCTACGATAACGACTTACGAATTATATGTGATAGTAAACCAACTAATACGAACATGTAATAATCTATATAGTATCAGGTTAACACGAATCTATAGATACCATTCGTCTCAACATATAAAGTGATCACATCACAAAATATCATATATATAATATATATCATTCGTCTCAACATATAAAGTGATCACATCACAGAATATCATATATATAATATATATCATTTGTCTCAACATATAAAGTGATCACATCACAGAATATCAGCAGCAGAAGCACATATATGAAAATATAGGATATACTAGGAGGTCCGTATTTTGTATTCAGCCAACAATAGAAAATACGGATCCCACGGTCGCGATGAATAGCCAAGCCTACACCCCTAGACCCCTACGAAAGCGGCAAGTGACCCTACCGATTCTAGAGTTAGGAGACCCGGTCTCGACTCCTCGATATGGCCTCCCAATGGACTCTAGAACCCGGTCACTTGTGCTCCCCACCTTGGGTATATCCTAATACGGAAAAGTAAATAATATATATCAATGTTGATATCATCCTCGACCCAGAAGTGTCCCAATATAAGAATATTACATACAATGAATTTTACATGAATGAAAAGAAAAGCTCTCATCTCACATAAAACCCCCGGCCATTCAATCACGACGATCCCATACATCATATCACAGCTGTAAGTCGACGTTAGACACCCCACATGATGCGGGGAGGCGGAATAGGTAAAACAATCATTTTGTTTAAACTAACATCGACTAACTTTACGGATCTTTGCTAAACCCTAACTAACAACTATATAGAAGTGATTAGCTACTATGATAGATGATTATACCTAATGAATCAAGTCCTTGTTCTTGTTGATCACCTCCTCGTCGGCCTCCTCTATGTGATAGAAGATCCACCCGAGAGCTACTTCTCCAAGTTTTAACCTCTCATTTGAGGTAACTAGGTGACTATGAGTGCTAATCAAGGTAACCTGGAGGATATAGAAGAGGATTAAGGATCTATTAGTCTTGCTAACCCTTGGATCTCAACACATGAGAGATTAGGGTTAGTTTTTTGAAGAGAGAGAGCTTGAGGAGAGAGAAGGTGTGAGTGAGAATGATAATGAATTATAACTCATTTGTGAATATATATGAAGCATGATAATTATTAAATGAATAACATAATAATAATATCAACCATGCTTCATTAACTCTCTTTGGGTGAATCATCTCATGAGTCATTAAACAATAAATGCTTCATTAACTCATTTGGATGAATCACACCATGAGTCAGTAATCCATTTAATGCAAATAACACCTAAGCCCTCCAACTCATCAATCTTCTAGAAGCTTCTCGACTAATTACGAGAATGCCCCTCCTATCCGTGAAAACACGGAAATACTGAGACTGTATAAATCTAATAATCCAATACTAGAATCTGGCTTAAACTAAAGCCCGCTAGTAAAAACTGTCCGAATATCGTACGTGCATAAAAACACGTATGTGTACGAACCCTGTCGTAAAACCATACGACCTCTATATCATTTCGCATGAAGCAGGGAAACTCTCTGTGTGGGACTTTAAAGACTCGACACTACGCTGGCAGTGGGTTTAACCACAGACCGCAAGCGGCACTAGCTGTACGTAACGGTCCCCAGGTAGATGTCGATAAGAAGGCCGATGAGGAAACCCATCCGAACTCCTACTGAGCCTGATGTGACAACCTCCGTACAGTCCGGTCTATTCGTCTAAGACTATCGCATATCAGGCCTAGGGGGGCGGCAAGCGTCAGTCCCCTAAAGACGGTATAAGTCGTGTCGGAGTGAAGCTCATTACACCTTGAGAAGCTACTGGAAATCCTACCAGTAAATCTCGTTTGCCCTGGCCAGGGACTTTGCGTAATGGCTCTCCAAACACAGCGCGATATCAACTCCCAATACCGGGAGAGACGAATCCTATCTAACCGCCACTGCCTCCAAGTGCTTCGGGACTGCACCCAACTGCTACCTGTTTGCACGACTCCTTTGAGCCTGGTAGGGTAGCAATCTAAGAACAGTGGGAACACACCCGAGACGAAGCAGCAGTGTCAAGTCTGCAGACTATGCTGTACTCATGTCACCTGGGAACTGTTAACTGACGACGGGTATAATACCAACCAACAGTTCTTTGCGAGTCCTGTCCGGTGTACCCGTAACCCAACGAGCACCTGTATACTATCTCCAGTACAACGTACTGATGGCTGTGGGACAGACCATCTCCCCAACTGGGATGAGAAGTGTACACACTAGTCTACTCCGGAGTATCGATGCCCTGTCTCGATAATCCTACGACTAAGGACCTGAAAAAGGATGTGCTTGTAGACTACCCAGCCTCCACTAGTGTGACTGCCATCACAACGCTGGTAGTCAAGCAAGATCCTAAGGGCTCTATCAATATGTATTCGCGATATGCTAACATATACACATATTAAGATAGACTTAAACCAAGTAGCATACTACTATGTTGAGCGAGACTGTTAATATAACCGTGAATATCTCAAGCTTCCATTAAGTAATATACAAACTAGTATGATACAATAATGGCCCCTAGGGCATATACACTAACAACATCAACACATAACATCACATGTCATCAACGTAAGCAAGTATGCGTATCCCAATTGTCGTTGACGTATAGCAACGAAACCGGCGATACACCACATACTACACTTACGGTCGCAGAAAAGAAATGTCAAACTACAACATTTGGAATCGACACATCCCTTAGACATCATAAACCCAGAATATCTCAAATTTCGGATTTTATGCCTAACATTGTAAATCTTACAATTGGGTCTCATCTATGAAAACACCTTTTCAAAAGAAATCGGGTAATTCAACAAGATTCCCGATTCCTACCGAGACCGAAATGTTAAATTTACAAGTAACTAATCAATTTTCACAAAACTAATTAGTGTAGATTCCAAATATTGTATCACATTTATAAAAACTAGACGATGTTAAACTTTTCGATCGATCAATCAACCATCCAAAATTCTCAGAGGACTCAACACTTGAGTTAGATTCAAAAATTTCCAGACAATGCCACAACCACATACGGACCAACACAAGAAAGCACGTCCCACGCCTCACCAACGGCGCCGCGGAACCGCCACCAAAAGCACCTTTCGGCCGTGGTTCCGCGGTCGTTAGGTCGAGTTAGGGGTTCGTTTTTCTTGGGGGTCCACACAATACCCTGCACAATTTTCTGAACATTTTCAAACCCAAAAATTCCAACTTTTAAAAAAATTTCCAGAAAGCAATCTTGAGGTGGTGTTTGATATTCGTTCGAACTTTTTAACGCCGTCTAGGTTACATTAAACAATGTTAAAATATGACCACGAAACACTCCGAATTTCCACTACAGAAAGATAACATCACATGAAATCTTTAGCAAAAACAAACAATACCTGAAACACTAAACCCTAGAGACTGGAACACTAGAGGAAAACGAAGCCAAAACTTAGTCACAAAACCGGTGGGGCCGGGTATTCTGTGAGTTTGGCTGGTCAAAATCCGACGGATTGGTTTCGTTTTTCTCTGGTATTCATATTACATCACATGTAACATTATGCACCTGTTTAAAAAAAATTTAGAGAACTTAAAAATTTCGACAGAAACTAGGGATTTTGTTTCGAGGTTTCGGAGTTGTTTCGGTTTCATAATTCTATTAATATCGTCTAATTCTCTAGCTTGGCTCTGATACCACTGCTGGGTTTGCTTAGCACCCTCACTAGGTTTTGACAAGCATCAAACATGCTCCATTAAAATTTTTAGGGAGCTAACCAAACCTAACTTAGAATCGAACTAGAATATTAGGGTAACATAAAGCAAGTATCACATACTAGCAAGTGTCTGACACTAAGAGGGGAGAAATACAACCTTTGTAGACCTCTCCTCCTTGACTCCTTGGACCAACTTGGAATTTGAATGGGTTCACTTGAGTCCTTCGAAGTCCACGACGATCCACCACGGAGTCCCTTGGCACAAGCTCCAAGCTTCACTTGATCTTAGTGAAAGTGAAGCAAACAACCTACACTAGTGGACTAGACTAATATAGATTGGTGATATGGGTTGTAATCTCACTTAAAAACCTTTCCTTTTAATTTTCTTCACTCACTTTTGAAGAGCTAGAGAGCTTGGAGGGGAAAGAAGGAGAATGGCTTAGCTTGAGCTCTGATTTATCCAAAAATATACTTGTTAACCGTAATCAGAAACGGCGTCGCTTTGCAGCTAGCCGGTGAATACGGGTCGATCCACAGAGATGTGTAATTTTCTTAATGTGTTTTTACGAGTTGATTCCAAATGTTGTAGGATTGATTTATTAAATCTAAGAAACCTAGATCTATCGATAAACTAAATTAATCTAAATTAAAGTTTTGCTAGGGTTAGGCTTAGGGGAAGTTTGGAGATTAAAGGTTTACTCACCGCTTTCAATGCCTTATTTTTGATCTATTAGATGTTACGGTAATTATCAATAAAGTGGATTAGAGTCTTTTGGGAAGATGTTTCTTCCTCTAGATTCTTATCCTTCCTTTATCGATAATTTCCCTAACCTCCATGGAAAACGCGCGCAACCGGTCCTTTATACTACGATGTCACCGTTACCTCGAGGGGTAGGGTGCCGTAGGGGGCGGTTGTGCGTGCATGCATGGAGTTCTAATTCTTAGTTGTGAAAGGGCATGAAAGGGGTGAGAGATCTCATCTCTCAAACCTTTCCCTAAGGCTAACCCTAACAAGCGAGGAGATTACTCGCTCATTAGGGGATTAAAAGACATTCTAACTAATAAAGAATTAAAAGCGAAGAAATAAATTAACTTACTAATTTGATGGCTCCCTCCAAACAATAATACAGAACAGATCTGAATTTGTTTATTGAAAAGAGGCATAGGGTTTACAAATTTGTGATTACAATTTATAAGTAAACAGGGAAAACTAGGGTTACAGACTCTCGCGCATGCGATTTTACAGATATGCCCACGAAAAATCCCAACCCTCGCACCGACGCACCGACACGAGAAAATTGCACCGACACGTGCACTTAATGGCCGCGGAACCGCGGCATTGGTTGGCTTGGGCCGCGGTTCTGTGGCCCTTTGGTCAGATGACATGCTGAATTTTTAGGGTTTTGTTCTTGGTCCTTTTTGGCTTCTGTTTCTTTGGTTCTTTTACAATTTGGGCTTCTATATTAGTTCCAGATCTTTCAGTGAAATACTTGTAGCGATCTTTTAACCGTTTGCCTTGACATTTTGGACCTTGCACTGTTCTTCGTCTAGGCTTGACTAGGATCCTTCTATTTGTTGGTCAAAAGTCCATTTTTCTGTCGTTTTGTGTCTTTTTCACTGTATTTGCTCCAAGAACCTGTATCCTGTAATATGCAGCAGTCATGCGTCAAAAGCACCTGTTTAGTTATAAAACGAATAAGAATTGGGGAATATGAATTGCAATATTATGACATGAACAAATACCCCCAAACTTATCTTTTGCTCGTCCTCGAGCAAACTTATTATTTTATTCACTAAAATCCTAACCACACTTTCGCAGGGAAACGCGATTGCACTGAGCACATGCAACAAGCTGTTAAACCTCCAGGTGTCCCTAGTAGGAGGAGTGTTGTCTCCTGAGGGTTTTCAGCGGATTACACCCACAAAATCCTATCAACTCAGCCTATTGACTTTTGTTCTCCAATTAGGTTTTCTAAGAAGGAATTCTATTATCTTTTGACTCGCGAATCATCCATCCACATTCTTCACACTTCCTAATCATCTAACTTAAGATTATATATGTTATGTAGACCTACTTAGTTTTCGGCATCTCTTAAGTCTTCCTTCTAGGGTTTCATCTCCACTTAGGAATTTCTATCAACTCTATTAAAGATACAAGTTCTATCTTTCATTCCTCTCTCTTATCTAAATTCCAATCACATACCCCTACGTGTGTGTATAGATCACCCCTACACTTGGAAATTCAAATCATGCAATCGTACTCTCGTCCTTTGTCCAAAGCACTTATTAATTAGTGAATTTTTAAATGAAATTTGCTTACACATCCTTCATGCGACCATTAATACTTCTTGAGGTACCAACAACCGATTACAAGATGCGTTAGCACTTTAAAGCGTACTTCCTAGTTTTGCAACACCAAAGGCTTTATCAGTGACTCCCAAACCAGTTGGTCTAAGGCACTAGGTGATAAGGCACCCTCACTAAATATTTTTCTATTTTTGCAGCCTTAAGTAATCACAAAAACCAGTGTCCATTTTTTTTTATTCTTCATTCACATTTTTTTTCTTTTATTTTCATCGTACTAAGGACTTTAGACAAGAGCATTTCAAGGTCTCTTCTACTATTCCAAGTTTCAAGATGCGTGATTGTATATTTTGTAGGGTATACATTTTCAGAATCTAGACTTAAGCTAGGAACTATTTTTCAAACTTATACTCTAATAAGAACATTAATACTCTTCCCTTGTTTCGACTTAGCCCAAGAAGTGAACCCAAAATTTGCCTATTTCTAAATAAACTACAAGGCATATACTTTCTACCGTTAAACTTTAAGGAATGTTATTTTTAGGGTTTTTAATTTACTAAGTCTAAGATCTAGTTGTTCCTAGCCAGTTAACCTATCTGTCAAACTCAAATCAACTATGGCCAAAATTGAATACATTAATTTTTATAATTTTTGAAAATTTTCAATTTTTATGGGTTTTCAAATAAGTATGCAAATGCAAAAATATGTACAAATGAATGCGAAGGAAGAAGACGTACCGAGCATACCCCCAAACTTGAATTTGACAGTATCCTCACTGTCATGCTAAACCAAGAGGATCAAAATACTGCCACTCCCCTGTTTATTTATTTATAATTTTTTTTATTGTTAAGAAAAACAAAAATATATACAGAAAGGCCCTCCCCAAACTTCATTTAAACTATGTTAGACATTACTGCCAAACTTTGCCTAGACCAAACGTCAACACCAACCATTTGAAAAATTTATCAGTAAAGAGTATCGGTTGGTGGAAGAATAAGTTGTAGCGATCCAAAAAGAATTGGGAAAGATAGAAGTGGTGGTATGGAAGGTGTGGAGGTGAATATACAGGAGGTGGTGATGAATCAAAACGAGAATGCGAATGATCAGCAATCAGTGGAATGTTGGCATTCTCGTAGCTTCTTAAAAGAAATGGGGGTGGTTCAACTTCTAAAGGATGAGGTTGACTAACCACAATGCCCCCAAAATGTTCCTGTGGGTCCTCTATTGACTTGGCATCATCCATCAATTTCATATGATATTCAATTATAAGGGAACTGATCTCCTCGATGTCCGCCATAGTCCAACCGAAAACTTGCCGCCTATCTTGTAAGACTTTTAAAATAGCGTTCTCTTACTCGAAGACTAGAGAGGCTGATACTATAATGGGAAAAGTCTCATTCTCACCTATGTAAGCATATTTAAGGTGAGGCGGTAAGGATATGAGTTCGAGTTTCGGAGGCGAAAGAATCATTGCGGAATCTACCTCGAACTCAAAGGACTCCAACACAGGTTCGAAATCACTGCAAACAACCGATTCGGATGGTTCAACTAACTCATCCACAAATTCAAAAGACTCATATTCGGGCTGTGAGTCGTCATTATCCGAAAAAGTGAAACATTCATAATCCATATTGGTTGTGTCAACGGTGGTAGGCTCAAGGAGGGACGCACTAGTGGCGTCAAAACTGTTTTCATCAAACAAGAATCTTTCAAGCTCGCAGTCCTCCTGCGTGATTTCGTGAACAGAGCAAACTTCTCGTGTACTAGTTTTAGGCACGGGGGGCAGACTTCTCATCTTATAAATATTGAACTCACTAGACATCTTCCTAAAGGATTGAGTCATGGAGCCATTGCGACAGTTTATTACAGCATTGGAAGTGGCCAAAAATGGTCGACCGAGGATCACCGGAATTTGGTTCCGTGGGTTAGCAACAGGTTGTGTATCTATAACAATAAAATCAACGGGGAATATGAACTCCCCAACTTTGATCAACACATCCTCTAGCTTACCCCTTGGATGGGTGATTGATCGATCATCCATTTGGAGAGTACAACGAGTGGGTTTCAACTCTCCAACCCCTAATTGTTCGTACACGGAGTAGGGAAGCAGGTTAACACTAGACCCAAGATCTAAAAGTGCTCGATTAATTTTCTTATCCCCAATTGTGATTGAAATCGTAGGACAGCCGGGGTCCTTACATTTTTGGGGTAAGGTTTGAGGGTGGTTAATAGCATTGCTCACTGCACTAGCCACTAGCACTTTCTTGGGTACTTGAGATGCCTTTCTTTTCGAGGTGCATAAGCCCTTTAAGATTTTGGCGTATGAAGGGACTTGTTGGATAGCATCCAAGAGAGGTATATTTATGCTAACCTGCTTAAATAATTCCACAATCTTCTCCACTTGTGCAGTTGGTTTATTGGGACTCAACCTGTTTGGAAATGGAGCATTTTGAAAATTTGTTGAGTCAAATGTCTGTGGAGTAGGAACGGATCCCAGTGTGGATGTGTTCGTGTTGTGAGAAATGTGTCCGTTAGAGTTAGAAGAAGTAGAGCCGTGTGAAGGGTGGAGAATAGGCTCTAAGGAAAAAGGTGAAGAAGAAAGTGAAGAAAATGAAGAAGGGGAAGATGACGATGGAGAAGAAGAAGAAGAAGAAGAAGAAGAAAAAGAAGAAGAACCACCGGCGGAGATGTCATCACTAATACCCACATTATTTTGCAACTCTCTTCCGGATCTCAACGTGGTCACCGCATTTACATTGTGATTGTTATATGCGTTTTGTGTGTGACGGGGATTTGGCAATGGTTGAGATGGAAGCTTTCCCTTTTCTCTCTCGCTCAACGCAGCAGTTAATTGTGCAATTTGTGCCTCAATAGATTTGATACTTTGATCGTGTGTGTTAGTTATATGTATGACCTAGAGGCCATTACTGTACATAGGATGTATATTGTAGTGGATGCTGGGACGTATATAGGGAGGACTTTCTTGCTCGACATGATAGTATGCTATCTGGTTGAACTTTACCTTAACGTGTATACTGATTGTCTCTCTGTTACATGTTGGTAAAACCCTTAGGATCTGTACTTGACTACCTGGACTATGATGCGGATCATACTAGTGGGGACATGGTAGTCCATAAGTACATCCTTCAAAGTCCCTAGTCGTGGGTGTATCGAGACGGGGCATCGATATACCAGAGTAGACTAGCGTATACCTTCTCGACCCATACAGATGGGCGGTGGATGATCCCATATCCATTGGTGTTTGACATCAGAGATGATATACGGGTACTCAGTAGAGACTGGGTACACTAGACGGACTCGCCGAGAACTCCCAGATGGTATTATACCTCACGTCAGATGGCAGTTCTCTGGTGACACTGGTACAGAGTAGTCTGTTGACCCGAGATCGTCATAGAGTCTTGTATGGTTCCCACTGTGCTTTGATTTCCATCTTACCACGTCCAAGAGGGCGTGCAAAACGGTGGTTTTTGGGTACAGTCCCGAGTTACATGGAGGCAATGAGCGATAGGAGGGGATTCGTCTCTCCCGGTATAGGGAGTTGATGTTGCGCTGTGTTCGATTGGCTATAACAGGAAATCCCTGGCCAGGGTTGCTGAGATTTACTGGTAAGTGTTACCAGTAGTTTCTCGAATTGTTATAGACCTCATATCGACACGACTTATTGAGCTATTGGGGTCTGACGTTTACCACCCCCTAGGCGAGATATGCGACATATCAGACGATCAGACCGGACTGTACGGTAGTGTTACTGGTCGGATTCACTGGAGTGTGAGCGGGCTTGCTCGTCGATCTTCAGATCGCTCAATACCCGGGTGGCCGTTACGTTTAGCAGACCGCTTGCGGCTTGTGGGTGTTTGATATGATCATCACCTGCTGCCGGCGTATTGACGAGTCTTTAGAGTCCTACACAGAGGTTTCCTGGCTCAAGCGAAACGAAATAGGAGCGCATATGAGATATGTGCGGGACCGAGAATAATGCGTGTATGTGATACCGTATTCTATTCTCGCGATAAATGTATCGAATGGTTGTATGCGATATAACCTAGTTATCGATTCAAGCGTTGATTCGATAAGCCGATATATTGTATACTAGTCGGTTGTGTGCGACATAACCGGATCATTGAATCAAGTGTTGATTTAATGATTTAATGCATATTTATATATTTGATATATTACTTTGCATCAACTAGTATCGGTTTACTTAAGATGGATTTTCTCACTCGGATGTGCACATTGTATATTCGATATAGTTTTGTGCACTTGATTGTATCATGTTTGATGATACATGTTTGCTTGTGTTTGTGTAAAGATTGAACCATGGTTATTTAAATGATCAGGGTTTACATTTTCATATCTATTTATTTATTTATTATGGAAATGATAATGAGAAGAATGGTTGCTAATTTTGTTTTATTCTTTGAACCTTCATGAAACTTTGATCAAGTCAACCATTCTTATCTCATCCTTAACCCTAACCATTCCCACTAACCATGATTCATTCTCTACACTTGACTCTAGTTAACATTATGATAAGTTTTGATTTTTCTATTGTTTTTAATTAACTTATCATATATTTCTTTCTTCTTCTTCTTCATGAGCAAGGAAGAAAAAGCTTTCTTCATCAATGGTGATTGATGATAAGGAGTGAGAAATCCAAATCTAAAGTCTACCCACTTCCTATTTCTTCATCCTCTACCTCTTACCAAGTAGTAGAGTGTGTTCTCTTCACAAGTTTTTGGACTTGGTGAAGTCGGAGCTTGATTTAGCGATGCCTCGACGTAGATCATCTTCGGCACGTCGTCGATGACCTAGCCCGCTTCTTCTCCGATGAAGCCGACGCAAGAGCCCGGATTTCGGATTTGTACAGCGGAGATGACTTCTTCATGGAGCTATGGAGGTGGACAAACGGATCTACAAAGGTTGTATATCTGTATCCCTTAGTTAACTGTTAACTAGATTACTTTTTCGCCTAGATTTCTAGCTAACGATCCGTAGTCGGGTCTCTCGGCACCTAGAAAATTTGAATTTGGCATGGTTGATACCTTGTGAGACCTCATTAGGGTGCCTAGGAACCCTACAGTGGTATCAGAGCCTAGCTAGAGCCTTAGGCGAAGTCTAGACGGAATTTGAAACCCGAACGAACCCGAAAACCCAAACCCAAAATGCTCTCTGTCCTTTTTCCAAAAATTGGGATTTTTCCAAATTAAAAATTACTAAAAAATTCAGTAAGAAAAAATAAGAATTACGATGCAAAAATTATTGGATGAACAGTAATTTAGGCGGCGGAACAGCGGCATAAGCCCTGCTTATGCGGCGGTTCCGCGGTTCAATAATGACGTCATCCCTTATTGTTTGCACAGTATTACCTGATAAATTCTTCTGGATTTTCTGGGAATTTTTAAAATTTATTCAAGAGTTGAATTTTCTGGGTTGTTTTGGGGATTCGAATGTTCGATCGGATTATCGAATTTTGTCTGTGTGGCTTTCCGGATAAATTTTTAGAATATGTTAAAAAGTTCGACCGGATATAAATACCCAATTTTTCCCCTGTCGGGAAATTTCCAAGTGTTGGATTTTTCCGTAGTTTAACGACGTTCTAAGTAGTGCAAGTAACGCGATGGTCCCTCTAGAAGACAACAAACCTTAACTCGATTATGTGACCGTCTTGAACTGCCCTTTGAACCTTCGGGTTTGGGGCAGTACGGCGTGCCACATGTGAGGCGTTGGCTTGACCCTTCTACGGCTGGAACGTTGGTACTGAGGCACGAACTGAATGTTGTTAGACTTATTTCATGTGTTGATCTGTATCGGGAAAACTTGGGTGTTCGATTGTTCGATCGGAAAGTTTGACATTTTCTATTTATCCGGAATGTGATACAATAATTGGAATTCACAAGAAGTTATGAGATAACTGAATGAATGTTATAAACACAGCAGTTTAGTCTCACATGATCGGTTGCCACGGAATTTTGATGTGATCAAAAGTCCGTCGCAATCACGTAGCGTACGCGGATACTCGCCGGGTAAACTTAATAGACAGCCTCGCTCCATAGCCCCGACCAAGTGACTGTAGGAGAACCCCGTCGCCGAAAGCATCCGTTCGGGTGCTCGCGGTAGCGGTGTTCCGCCTTGGTGCACTTCGTCGACGGTATCAGGGGTGCGGCCGCCTACTAAAGTTTGCGACGAGCATTCGATCAGGATGTCGGGAATCTTGTTGAATTACCCGACTTGATATTGAAAAGTGTTTTCGATAATGAGACTAAAATGCGGGGTTTATAATTGTTAGGCATGCGATGTCTAAGTAATTCATTTGGTCAGGCATGCGATGTCTGAGGTGGTTGCGGATTCCAACTGTTGTAGTTTTACACTTTCTTTTCTGTGACCGTAAGTGTAATATGTGATATCGCCGGTTTCGTTGCTATATATCAACGACAATTGGGATGCCCATATTTACTTACGTTGATGACATGTGATGTTATGTGTTGCTGGATATGTTATATTGGATCGTCGTGTTTGAATAGCCGGGGGTTTTTATGTGAGATGAGTGTTTTTCATTTTCATTCATGTAAAAACTTGTATGTAATATTCTTTTATTGGGGCGCTTCCAGGTTGCGGAAGTTGTCACCGTTTGTATATTATTTACTTTTCTGCACTAGGATAGACCCAAGGAGGGGAGCACAAGTAACCGGGTTCTGGGGTCCAGTGGGAGACCAACTCGAGGAGTCGAGTCCGGGTCTCCTAACCCTAGAATTGGTAGGGTTACTTGCCGCTCTCGTAGGGGTCTAGGGGTGTGGGATTGGCTATTCATCACGACCGTGGAATCCGTGTTTTGTACTGGCTCGTATTGAAAACACGGACGTCCTAGTATATCCAATATTTCATATGTTTCTTCTGCTGCGATATCTGTGATGTGATCATGTGATGTTCTGTGATAGATACAGTATATAGTATATATGATATATTATATAGACGTTACTTATGTTTTACACCCGCGCTAGCCCTTCCCCGCTCTGTCGTTAGTTACCTAACCTAACGGTGCACGAGGGGACATCGAGGCGAATGCGGATGGCATAAGTGTACGTCGTATTTATCTGTGATGTTTAGGTACTTAAATGATGGGACTTCATTAATGTGATTGATGAAATAAAAGAAACCTAAGATGTTGTAGAATCGAATTTCAAAATAAAACAGGTAGCTACAGTTCTTGCTTTGCACAGCGGTATATATGATATATCCTGCACCTTATTCGATAAGGAAAGGATCGAGATCCCTTCACCGGGAGTGACTCCTTTAGCAATAACTGGCAGATGCTACACACTCGGTTTGTCTTTTGATCGCTTTTAAGTGTTTTTGCTTTGCACAGTGATATATATGATATATCCCGCACCTCATTCGACGAGGAAAGGACCGACGATCCCTTCACCGGGAGTGACTCCTTTAGCAAAACTAGAAAAGCTTCAAAAACACTCCATTTCAAAATTCGTTCGATCCTACAACGATATCAAGTTCATTACGCAAAAGGTTTTCAGAAAAACCTGTCGTAGCCCTCCGTCATTTCAGATAAGTACTGGTTAGTATTCGTGCTACGTTTGTTGACTATGTTAAGGCGTAGTGTGCGGTAGCTAATTAGTGCTTATCTGCATAAGCATATGATGTGATTGGATTAGGGTAGTCGTACGACTTTGTTGACTATGTTAAGGGTCGTGCGGGTGGGTTTGATTCAATCAAGAAATGACGGGTTGAACTTGACTTGCGGTCTATGGTTTGTTGACCTTGTCAAGGTCATAGATCGTTCGGGACAAAATATTATCGGGAATTTCAAGTGTTGAGATTTGCAATGAGATTGCATACCTTCTATGAGATAGTTGGATCCCGATACCCGCTGCGAGTAAGTGTTACTCCTGGGAGAGTTTTATACATTACAATTAGCCGATCAAGTAGGTGTCTAGAAAGGTGTTAACGAGGTTACGCCTCTGGGAAAATGAGGTTTACAGTAATTAGGTTCGTGCGAAAGCACGGGGGACCTCCCTCAAAGTACCGACACTGGCCTGGCTGAAAGATTGGCGAACTTGTAGTGTGTAATTAATCCCGGCTAGTCTTTCTTTTTAGGGTTTGAAGGAAGATTTGATAAAAAGCAGTGGGAGCCATCCTGATTAGATAAAATAATAACCAATCTATTCTTGACAGAGCGCACGCTGAGTGTTTTCTTCTCTCTCTCTCCAGGTAGCGACCATATCACGCCTTAATCAAGATAATAATACGGAATATTGACCGAACCCGCTTGTTATACTGAGCTGGGGAACGTTGGTCCCGCTCCACCTTATAATTGTTATAAGACAGAGCAGGAAATTGGGGATTACCAGAATTCCCGTGCCGCCCAAACGAAGAGAGTGCATGCTGATGCATCATCTTCGGGTGTGTTCATTACAGAGAACTGTTTCTCAGTATCCTTTACATCCTGGGTATGTGATCAGGATCCCAAATATGTAATCTGTTACATAGGGCTACAGAAAGGTAGAGAACTGAGAACGGGTGATAAGTTTCATGAGGCAGAAAACGGGGCAAGTGTTGCAGCCAAGTCTATTGGTCACTGTCACCCTGTATTACCGATACATTGATTCTGAACGAATGTTATTAGATACCGAACCTGATATACAAAATCATATCAGTCTCTTTATCAGTAAAGAAATGATAAAATTTTGTATTGTTGGATAATGTTTTGAACATTTCCTATATCAAAAGTTGATCGGTTCAGGCACGTTATCTAAAAGCATTAATGTTCTAAATCAAACTACAGTTCTTAGTATATGGAACACACATAAGAGGAAGAGTTCAGAAACGAACGGATTCTTCTTAAGGTATTGTAGACTAGGTCAGATCAATGCGACCCGACTGGCTAGAGTTACATAAAGATGCATATTTAAATTAGTTTGAACTTACATCTTGTGAAACTCGCCAGTCATGTCACAAAGATACGATGACCATAGCTCTGTTTAATGGAAACAGAGAAAGAGTTAGTAAACTCTTGGGATTGATACATGTTGATGTATGAAGGTCCCCTGTCTACACATGCTAGGACAGGTTCTTTGTACTTCATTACATTCTCTGATAATCTCTCAGGATTCAGACATATGTTCCTGTTGAAACATGAGTCCGAGCCTTTTGAGATATTCACAGAATATAAGCGAGAAGTAGAGAACCAAAATACGGGTATAAGTATTATGTCCTATGATGAGATCATGGAGGAGAATACTTGTGCATGGAATTCCTGGACTATTCTAAAGGAGAATGAGATTCTCTCTCAGCATTACTCCTCTGTATACACCATAGCACGATGGTATATCAGGGTGGAGCAATTACACCCTATATGATAAGGTGTGCTCTATGATGAGTAATACTGAGTTACCTTTTTCCTTTTTGGGAGTTATGCACTTGAGAAGCTGCATACCTATTGAATAGGGTTCCAATCAAATCAGTTGCCTACCACTTCATATATGATATGGAAAGGGAAGAGCCCATGTCTTAAGCTAGTTAAGATTTGGGGTTGTCCGGCCTATGTTTAAAAGCAAAATCCGGACAAGCTCGAGGCAAGGTCTGTAATGTAGAACTGGAAAGGTTCCAGCTATATAAACTACAGCAGATGATTTGGTAAAACCAAATGATTCAATAGTTACCAACGAGCCTCAGCCTCTCCGCCGATCTAGTAGGGTTCCTCACCCACCTGAGAGATACTTCGGTTTCTCTATGACAGTGGGAGCGAGGACTGCATCATGAGATGATGACCCAACTAGTTTCGAGCTGGCCATCAGGAGTGGGACTCCGTAAGAATGGCTGGATGCTTAGTGATCTGAGATGGAATCCATATACACCAACAAAGTATGGACTTTGGTTGCTATATCTGAAGGGTTAAATCCCCATCAGGAGCTAGTATATCTTGAGAAGATTACTTGGTGTACATGGAAGAGTTAAGACTTTCAAAGCTAGACTTGTTAAAGGTTTTCGTCATCGACCAGGCATGGATAATGATGAAACCTTTTCAAGTATCTATGCTTAAGTCCATCCAGATCCTACTTACCACGGCTACATACCATGACTACGATATCTGGTGGTTGGGTGTCATGACTGCTTTTCTAAATGATATTTTGGAAGAGAGCGTCTATAAGTACACAGTCAGAGGGCTTCGTAGACAGTGGGAGCAGCGGAAACGTGTACAAGATGCTTTATAGGATAAAGCAGGCATCGCGGAGTTGGAACATCTGTTTTGATGAATTAGTCAAAGAGTTTGACATCATCAAAATGGTAGATGAACCTTGTATAAACAAAAAGGTAGTAGGGAGTATGGTGACGATCCTCGTAGAGTACGTGGATGACATACTCTTGATAGGGAAAGAGTTTCCTATGCTACGCTCGATCAATCTCCGCTTATCACAATGATTCTCCATATAGGATCAAAGTGATACCTCCTAAATCCTGGGTTTTTGGATCTATGAGATAGATCTAATTGGATGTTAGGACTCTCACTAGTTGTAGTGAGACGGTATCAACCGATCCTGGGGAGAATCACTGGAAGGGTTCCAGGGTGATAATGACGACTGAGTGTCAGTCGCAGGCATTGTCTTTACCCTCAGTAAAGGGACGGTATGTTGGAAGAGTTCCAAGCTAGATACCGTGACATACTAGATGATAAAGGCACGATACATCGCTACTTAAGATGCTACCAAAGAGGCTGTTTGGGTGTATATTGGTTCATAAGATGAACTACGTTCCTACCATTGTGTGACAATGGAGTTGTGGCTTATGCCAAGGAACGCCCCTCCCATCAGTGATCCAGACATATTCTAAGGAAGTATCACTTGATCATGGAGATGGTTGATCTCCAGGGTGATCGAGGTTTGGAGAGTAGACTCAGAGGACAACACAGCGGATCCACTCACAAAGGCCTGTTCCCAGAGAGAGACTTTTATGGGATGGTTGAGTATGAGATACTACAACCACTGCTATCAGATGGCCCTAGTGCAAGTGGGAGATTGTTAGTTATATGTATGCCCTAGAGGCCATTACTGTACATAGGATGTATATTGTAGTGGATGCTGGGACGTATATAGGGAGGACTTTCTTGCTCGACATGATAGTATGCTATCTGGTTGAACTTTACCTTAACGTGTATACTGATTGTCTCTCTGTTACATGTTGGTAAAACCCTTATGATCTGTACTTGACTACCTGGACTATGATGCGGATCATACTAGTGGGGACATGGTAGTCCATAAGTACATCCTTCAAAGTCCCTAGTCGTGGGTGTATCGAGACGGGGCATCGATATACCAGAGTAGACTAGCGTATACCTTCTCGACCCATACAGATGGGCGGTGGATGATCCCATATCCATTGGTGTTTGACATCAGAGATGATATACGGGTGCTCAGTAGAGACTGGGTACACTGGACGGACTCGCCGAGAACTCCCAGATGGTATTATACCTCACGTCAGATGGCAGTTCTCTGGTGACACTGGTACAGAGTAGTCTGTTGACCCGAGATCGTCATAGAGTCTTGTGTGGTTCCCACTGTGCTTTGATTTCCATCTTACCACGTCCAAGAGGGCGTGCAAAACGGTGGTTTTTGGGTACAGTCCCGAGTTACATGGAGGCAATGAGCGATAGGAGGGGATTCGTCTCTCCCGGTATAGGGAGTTGATGTTGCGCTGTGTTCGATTGGCTATAACAGGAAATCCCTGGCCAGGGTTGCTGAGATTTACTGGTAAGTGTTACCAGTAGTTTCTCGAATTGTTATAGACCTCATATCGACACGACTTATTGAGCTATTGGGGTCTGACGTTTACCACCCCCTAGACGAGATATGCGACATATCAGACGATCAGACCGGACTGTACGGTAGTGTTACTGGTCGGATTCACTGGAGTGTGAGCGGGCTTGCTCGTCGATCTTCAGATCGCTCAATACCCGGGTGGCCATTACGTTTAGCAGACCGCTTGCGGCTTGTGGGTGTTTGATATGATCATCACCTGCTGCCGGCGTATTGACGAGTCTTTAGAGTCCTACACAGAGGTTTCCTGGCTCAAGCGAAACGAAATAGGAGCGCATATGAGATATGTGCGGGACCGAGAATAATGCGTGTATGTGATACCGTATTCTATTCTCGCGATAAATGTATCGAATGGTTGTATGCGATATAACCTAGTTATCGATTCAAGCGTTGATTCGATAAGCCGATATATTGTATACTAGTCGGTTGTGTGCGACATAACCGGATCATTGAATCAAGTGTTGATTTAATGATTTAATGCATATTTATATATTTGATATATTACTTTGCATCAACTAGTATCGGTTTACTTAAGATGGATTTTCTCACTCGGATGTGCACATTGTATATTCGATATAGTTTTGTGCACTTGATTGTATCATGTTTGATGATACATGTTTGCTTGTGTTTGTGTAAAGATTGAACCATGGTTATTTAAATGATTAGGGTTTACATTTTCATATCTATTTATTTATTTATTATGGAAATGATAATGAGAAGAATGGTTGCTAATTTTGTTTTATTCTTTGAACCTTCATGAAACTTTGATCAAGTCAACCATTCTTATCCCATCCTTAACCCTAACCATTCCCACTAACCATGATTCATTCTCTACACTTGACTCTAGTTAACATTATGATAAGTTTTGATTTTTCTATTATTTTTAATTAACTTATCATATATTTCTTTCTTTCTTCTTCTTCATGAGCAAGGAAGAAAAAGCTTTCTTCATCAATGGTGATTGATGATAAGGAGTGAGAAATCCAAATCTAAAGTCTACCCACTTCCTATTTCTTCATCCTCTACCTCTTGCCAAGTAGTAGAGTGTGTTCTCTTCACAAGTTTTTGGACTTGGTGAAGTCGGAGCTTGATTTAGCGATGCCTCGACGTAGATCATCTTCGGCACGTCGTCGATGACCTAGCCCGCTTCTTCTCCGATGAAGCCGACGCAAGAGCCCGGATTTCGGATTTGTACAGCGGAGATGACTTCTTCATGGAGCTATGGAGGTGGACAAACGGATCTACAAAGGTTGTATATCCGTATCCCTTAGTTAACTGTTAACTAGATTACTTTTTCGCCTAGATTTCTAGCTAACGATCCGTAGTCGGGTCTCTCGGCACCTAGAAAATTTGAATTTGGCATGGTTGATGCCTTGTGAGACCTCATTAGGGTGCCTAGGAACCCTACAGTGTGAAGCATTATTATGCATCAAAGATTGAACATAATTTTCAAATCTTGCTGCGGATTCTGTAGATTGCTTGAGAAATGCATCTAGACTTTTTTCTAGCGAGATAACCTTATCATCATTTGGTTGAACCAAATTGTTCGTTTGATTTGTATAAGGTTGTTGTTGGAAAGGTTGCTGGTTTTGAGTTTGTGAAGGTGCTTGTTGTTGTTGTGGAGGAGGAGGTCTTTGAAAATTGTTATTTCCTTGGATTTGTTGATTTTGGTTCCAAGCGAAATTTGGGTGACTCCTCCACCCTAGATTGTATGTCGAAGAGTACGGATCGTTTCTTTGTCGTTGCTGAAATGCAGCATTGACTTGATCCTGTCCTTGAGTAGATGCATTATAAGGACACTCTTCGGTTAGATGCGATGGATCCGTACAACAAGTACAAACAGTTCGTGGAGGCATAACAGGGGCAGGAGAAGGCGATGAGATTTTGGTCTCAATGGCTTCTAGCTTTTTCATAAGTGCGGCCATCTCGGCCTTCATAGCAATCGACATATCTACTTGATGTATGCCTGCCCTAGATTAACCAATAGAAGAAGATGATGTGGTCTTGGTACTCTCCCACTGAATTGTTTGCTCAGTAAGATCCTCAAGAAACTGCCACGCTTCGTCGCTAGACTTGGAGAGAAAATGACCTTGACATATGGTTTCTAGCAACTGCTTCGTTGCCGAGTTCAATCCCTCGTATAATGTTTGGCAAAGTTGCCAACTTTCGATCCCATGATGAGGGCATTGAACAAGTAGGTCTTTAATTCTCTCGAAGCACTTCCAAAATGGTTTGGAAGGAAGCTGTGAAAATTGTATAATCTCGTTACGGATTCTAGCAGTTTTGTGATGAGGATAGAACTTTTTCAGAAAAGCTTTCACAAACTCGTCCCAATTTCTAATGGAATGTGATGCGGTGCTGTATAGCCACTTCTCGGCTAGGTCACATAAGGTAAAAGGAATGACCCTTAGCCTTATAGCGTCATCACTTAATTGGGTAGTTTTCATCATGGCGCAAACGTTTTGGAATTTATTGATAAAGATATATGCATCCTCGGATTCCAAACCATGAAATTTTGGCAGCGTATTCATGAAATTTTGGTTTTATTTCAAAATTGTCCCCATTTGCCGGTGGGGGTGAAAGACATGTAGGTAAAGAAGTGCGAACGGGGTAGAAGAGATCCTGGAGCGCGATTCGTTGGGGCGCTACAACAGGCGGAAGATTCGGGTTATTCGCACCTAACGGAGGTGGAATCATTCCCGTCGGTAAGGTATCGTTGGGGTCGTGTCCCGACATACCTTCGAAAGAAGAATTTGAAGGTGGAGGTAAGGAAATGGAGGGAATTTCGACTTCGGTGTCGAAAGGTTCGTCGGTCGGTACCAACGAAACACGGACTAATCGGGCATTAGTATCCCTAGTCCAAAGTGACATACACTAAAGGGGTAGTGTAGTCAGAAAAGAGAAAGACAGAATGTGGAGGTAAGATAACGTCAATGAGAAGAAGTGGTGGAAGTGAGGTGCAAGATTTCTTTAGCGACAAGTTGCAAGTTTTTGAAAAGATTTTCCCTCTTCTTTTTTTTTTATGTGAGAGTTTTGCAAAGAGGTTTTAGAAAAGGGACTTGTGACACAAATGTATCAACCACACATGCACAATCAGGCCTAGATCTAGGGTCACCTAGGTCTGCTAGACAGCTCCTAACTAGGGCTAGAAATAGGACCTCAAATCGCCTCTTCACCGACAATTGCGGCTAGGTAAGTGCCAGGTAAGTGGGAAGGAACCACAGTAGTGGGCCTAATTAAAAACCACTAGCCTAGACACACTTGCCTAGACACCGCAAGGTCAGTTAGGATAAACGATCGATGCCTATACTAGTCCTTTTTCCTATTGAGCTCGATGTCCTTAGGGCTGAGTCTAGTATTTTTTAATTAATTGTGGTCGATGCAAATGCTTTAAGTGTTTTCTGGGGTCCTGGGAAGGGTGATGAAATCCCCACCCAATCTGAGTTTGGTCAATTAACCCCTTAAAGTCCGATTAAATTATGCAAAACAATAAAATTCACTTGCAATCAATTTTTTAGCGCGGCGCAAAGAAACCTGCAGAAAATCTGTTATTTAGAAGGGGAGAGAAGATTTTTAGCGCAAAGAAATCCTGCAGAAAGTTTTGACAGAAAGGTATATGGAGGTTGACAGAGGGGAGAAGGAGGAACAAACCAAAAAAATTTCGCGCAGTGTTGCCACTACACCACCGCGGTTCCGCGGTCTGGTGCGCTATACCGCCGCGGTTCCGCGGTCCTTCTGGAAGATCAGGTCTCCAAAAATCTTGTGTGGCTCTGTTGTGATGTTTCTCCTCTGTTCTGATGTTCACTTTTCTGATTTTCCCTCTGTAAATTTTCAGATCCGCGATTCTTCGCTGTTCCTGCAAGATTCAAAAGATACACACTTCAAACAGATCAAAATTGATAATTTTTTATTTCTTTTTTTTATTTTCAGATTTTTATAATTTTTTAAAAATTTATATCAACCCGAAATTACACAGAAAGAAATTTTACGCCATCTCCGGCAACGGCGCCATTTGATTTGTCCAAAAATATACTTGTCAACCGTAATCAGAAACGGCGTCGCTTTGCAGCTAGCCGGTGAATACGGGTCGATCCACAGAGATGTGTAATTTTCTTAATGTGTTTTTACGAGTTGATTCCAAATATGGTAGGATTGATTTATTAAATCTAAGAAACCTAGATCTATCGATAAACTAAATTAATCTAAATTAAAGTCTTGCTAGGGTTAGGCTTAGGGGAAGTTTGGAGATTAAAGGTTTCCTCACCGCTTTCAATGCCTTATTTTTGATCTATTAGATGTTACGGTAATTATCAATAAAGTGGATTAGAGTCTTTTGGGAAGATGTTTCTTCCTCTAGATTCTTATCCTTCCTTTATCGATAATTTCCCTAACCTCCATGGAAAACGCGCGCAACCGGTCCTTTATACTACGATGTCACCGTTACCTCGAGGGGTAAGGTGCCGTAGGGGGCGGTTGTGCGTGCATGCATAGAGTTCTAATTCTTAGTTATGAAAGGGCATGAAAGGGATGAGAGATCTCATCTCTCAAACCTTTCCCTAAGGCTAACCCTAACAAGCGAGGAGATTACTCGCTCATTAGGGGATTAAAAGACATTCTAACTAATAAAGAATTAAAAGCGAAGAAATAAATTAACTTATTAATTTGATGGCTCCCTCCAAGCAATAATACAGAACAGATCTGAATTTGTTTATTGAAAAGAGGCATAGGGTTTACAAATTTGTGATTACAATTTATAAGTAAACAGGGAAAACTAGGGTTACAGACTCTCGCGCATGCGATTTTATAGATATGCCCACGAAAAATCCCAACCCTCGCACCGACGCACCGACACGAGAAAATTGCACCGACACGTACACTTAATGGCCGCGGAACCGCGGCATTGATTGGCTTGGGCCGCGGTTCCGCGGCCCTTTGGTCAGATCACATGCTGAATTTTTAGGGTTTTGTTCTTGGTCCTTTTTGGCTTCTGTTTCTTTGGTTCTTTTACAATTTGGGCTTCTATATTAGTTCCAGATCTTTCAGTGAAAAACTTGTAGCGATCTTTTAACCGTTTGCCTTGACATTTTGGACGTTGCACTGTTCTTCGTCTAGGCTTGACTAGGATCCTTCTATTTGTTGGTCAAAAGTCCCTTTTTCTATCGTTTTGTGTCTTTTTCACTGTATTTGCTCCAAGAACCTGTATCCTGTAATATGCAGCAGTCATGCGTCAAAAGCACCTGTTTAGTTATAAAACGAATAAGAATTGGGGAATATGAATTGCAATATTATGACATGAACAAGCTCATGTGAGAGTTATCTCAATAATCGTAAGAATAATAAAATATATGAGAGAGTCACACTCACTCATAACCATGGTTACAAAATATCTAGATATTTTTTGATATTGTGTTAAGAGATAATAAGAAATGAAACCATGGTTATGACTAGTCAACTAAAGAAGTGTGTAGAAGCCAAAAGAAAACAACCATGAATCATTTCCCATTTTCTTTTTCTCAATAATCAAAAAATACATAAATAGTTTCCATGTAAGGGAATATCTTCTACCACACTGAGAAACAAAAGTTGTTTTGTTTCTCAGCATGCCACCTTTTTAGAAAAAGGAATTTCTTGTGAAAAAATTTATGGTCATGAGGTAAAACTGGAAGGAGTTCCAGCTGGACAAACTAACAGCTGATGATTTGGTGATACCAAAAGATTCAATAGTCTCCAACGAAGCTCAGCCTCTCCGCGAATCTGGTAGGGTTCCTCATCCACCTGAGAGATACTATGGTTTCCTCGGTGACGGTGAGAGCGAGGATTGCATCATAGTAGATGATGACCCAACTAGGATCAGGCAGGCCATCACGAGTGTGGACTCGGTGAATTGGCTGGATGCTATGCAATCAGAGATGGAATCCATGTACACCGACAAAGTATGACTTTGAATGTTGCACCTGAAGGGGTAAAACCCATCGGGAGCAAGTGGATATTGAGAAAATTCTTGGTGTAGATGGAAAAGTTGAGACTTTCGAAGCTAGACTTGTAGTAAAAGGTTTTCGTGAATAACCAGGTGTGATTTATGATGAAACCTTTTCTCCAGTGGCTATGCTTAAGTCCATCAGGATTAATACATGCATCGCAGAGTTGGAACATCTATTTTGATGCGACAGTCAAAGAGTTTGACTTCATCAAAAAAGTAGATGAACCTTGTATATACAAAAAGGCTTTAGAGAGTAAGGTTGTCTTCCACATATTGTACGTAGATGATATACTCTTGATAGGAAATGGTTTCCTATGCTACACTCGGTTGAGCTCCTCTTATCATGAGGATTCTCCATGGAAGATCTGGATGATACCTACTACATCTTGTGGATTATAATCTATGGTGATAGATCTAAGTGGATGTTGGGAGTGTCCTAAATCCAGGTACATTAACACCGGACTAAAGGGGTTTAGTATGAAAGATTCTAAGCGTGGTGGTTCGCCCACTTACTCAGGGACCACTCTCTCCAAAAAGATGTCTTCCAAGACTGATTTGGAGAGAGCTCGCGTGCAAGGGATATCCTATGCTTCGGCAGTAGGCTCTATCATGTATGCGGTGTTATGTACCAGACCAGATATAGCTAACTCACTAGGTATAGTGATTAGGAATCAATCGGATCTTAGGAAAATCACTGGATAACTATGTAGGACATTCTTAAGTACTTGAGAAGCACTAAAGAAATGTTCTTGGTGTTTGGTAACAGTGAACTCCAGTGGGAGTCCTTTACCAATTCCAGCTCCCAACGTGATAAGGTCGACTGAAAGTCAGTCTCGGGCTTTGTATTTACCCTCATAGGAGGGACGGTATGTTGTAAGAGTTCCAAGCTATATACCGTGGCAAATTAGACGATAAAGGCTGAATACATCGCTACCAACGATGCTACCAAAGTGGATGTCTGGATATTTCTTGTTCATGAGATGAACATGGTTCCTACCATTGAGTGTCCAATAACGGTTATTCTGACAACAATGGAGTTGTGGCTTTGGCCTAGGAACGCCGTTCTCATCAGCGATCCATACATATTCCGAGGCAGTATCACCTGATCAGGGAGATGGTCAATCTCCAAGGGATCAAGGTAAGGAGAGTTGACGCGAAGGATAACACGGCGGATCCACTCACAAAGGCCTTTCCATAGAGAGACTTCTATCGGACGTTGAGTATGAGATACTACAACAAATGGCCTTAGTGCAAGTGGAAGATTGTTAGTTATATGTATGCCCTAGTTGCCACTATTATACATGTGATATATATTATAGTGGATGCTTGGACATATATAGAGAAGACTTTCTTGCTCGACATGATAGTTGTAATACCCCAGGTATTATCTGGTATACCCATTTATACCAGATAAGCATGGAGACCCACTATAAAACAATGGGGAATTTTCGGAATACATTCCGAAAGAGGACAGATCTGTATTATAAATGGAATGATACCACTCTTCAATACAGAGGCGTCTTTTAAGTGAACTGGCACTACAGGAGTTTGAGAACTCCGTAGTTAAGCATGCTCGGGCCAGGGAAGTCCTGGGATGGGTGACCTCCTGGGAAGTGGCCCCTGGTCGGGTCCGGTTTGCTCCGAAGGACAAAACCGTGCGGTTTCAGCCAGAGCGGACAATACTCTCTGTATTGGGGATGGGGCGTGACAGGATGCAATACCCAGGCCCCCTGTGAATATCTTCCATATTTTGATAAATAATTTCCCAATATTTTCCCTAAATTTTCATACATAATTTTACTATGTTTTTCTAAATATAATTTCTATAATTTCCTAACCTTTACCGACTTTTAAACACTAAGCCCTTTTATTTTTCCTAATCCTTACCTTCTAAACCCGGCCCATAACCCAAACCCTAACCCTTTCTTTTTCCAATTATTTTACCTTATCTATTTTATGCCCCAAGCCCAGCCCAACCTCCATCTCTTCCATCTTAACACCCGACCCGGCCCGTTCCCCTAACACCCGACCCGACTCGATTCCCCAACACCCCTCTCCTTCTTCTTCTTCTCTTTCTCTTCTCTTCTTCCCCTCCTCTTTTCCTGCTTCTCCTTCGCGCACCCCCACGACCCCGCCCTCGTCCCAACAACCCCCACACGACCCGCTCCCAATGAGCCCCCACGACCTCGCCTTACCCCCAACGCCCCCTCGTTATCGCGCCAAACTCCTCCACCACCTTAACGTCCTCCTTTCCCCCTCGTGCTCTTCGAGACCCGCGCCCGCTCGCAATCCCTTCCTTCCTCGCCAACGGCTTTACGTGACCCACTCCCCTTCACTGCCTCTCCACTCTTCCACTGCACCTCACTCACTGCCTCACCCCTCCCTCGTCCCCGTCGCGACCACGGCACCCACCGCCACCGCCATCGTCTCCATCTTCTTCCTCTTTCCTCCAAGTCCATCGCCGAGCCCGAGACCCCTCGCTGCCGTCTCCACCCACCGACACTGTTGCCGTCGCCTGCAACCGCCGACGACCACCTCACCTCCACCACCGGGCTCAACGACCCACCAACACCCCGTGGAGCTTAGTGCCACCACCAGCATCTGCTCCACCTCTTGCTACGTCGACCTTGCCTCCATGACCGAGCTCCAGCCCACTGCCAAGCCTCCGTCGTACTGCCTCCACCAAGCTCCCCTCAACCCCTAACCTAAGCCCTTGCCGCCATCACCACCAGCGTGACCCCCGGCGGCGAGCTCGATCCCCGTCTCATTTCCTCCTCTGCTCCCCACCTCCGAGCTGCGAGCTCCAAGCACCCAACACCAAACCCAACACCCTCGTTCCCTGTACCCTCACCTGAGCTCCGACCCCCGTCGCTTCCGCGCCTTGCCGCGACGAGCACCTAGCCGCCTACCTCGCCAGAGCCAGAGCCCACTGCCTCCAGTCGCCACCTGAGCTCGCTGCCTCGTAGCCACTGTGCCGGGCCCGTACCCACTCCCAGAACCACCGTGCCACCATCAGACCCACTTCCGCGTCGCGTCATGCCCACCTATGTGCCACTACAGCACTCACTCCGTACCCGGCACCGTGCCACATCGTGCCCACCACTGTGCCCGGTCCAGTGCCCACCTCCATGTCACCGCGTACCCAGATGTGTCGCGCCCCGTACCCACTTCCCGTGCCACGTCGTGCCAGCCCCTGTGCCACACCGTACTCGATCCAGTGCACGCGCCGTGCCGCTCCTGGACCATACACCGAGTCAAGACTGTGCCCAGTGCCGTGTCGCGCCGTGCCACGCACAGAGCCAGGACCACGCCCACTACCTTATCACGTCTGCGTCGCCATCACGCACAGTACCGGATCTCCACGCATCGCGCCCGCGCCGCGCCTGTGTCCAGCATCACATCGTATCGGGTGTCGAGACGAAATCTGCAAGCAGCGTCGTTTCTATATCAAGTAACCGAAGGCAAGTGAATTCCTCACTTACTTACATGCTACTATTTTACAAACCAAAATAAATGTTTAATTAGACTATATGAACCAATAGGCAGAATCGAGATCGATCAGCGTGAAACCATAGATCAAAACCTATTTTAATATGGTGGAACTCATGATCAATGGAACCCTGCGTTGTTAATGAATACCGTACATAAATTTGACTGTAAGATAAAGTTGGTTAACCTCCTAAAACGACAACCCAATAACCCTTGTGGAAGCTGGTTTTTCTCGGACGAACCGAACGATTAAAATCATAATAAATTATTTATATCGGACCCTAGAGTTCTATGGCTCGTATCGAAGCTAACAGATAAACCTACAGCACCCCATAGTCCAACCTTGCATTTTGATAAGTTATGACAATGAATCCTGAGGCGATTCGCGGCCCTGAACTGCAGTTCGGGGCAGCGTTCGTTTGGATACATCGCTTTGGAACACATTTATACCCCTTATTTAAACTGAAAATGCATGGAGCCCTATATGGTCGCGTAGATAATTTATTTAGCTAACACCTGAATCTGATCCCGTGCGGTTTCACCGTCATTTGATATTTAATTTGCATTTAACGTACCTAGGTGTTCTGCAGTTTCTGCAGTGACTCCTCTTGCATAGTTATACTAGACATGACATAACTTTTAATACAGAACTGCTACTGGTAATCCGTTTGATGCGTGGGGAGCATGACAGAAAAATCTACACATTATTTAACTGTAGCATTGCCTAATTATACTCCCAACTAGGAGTAAAATGTGTTGCGAAACAGACTTCCAGTTCAGAAATTGGATTTCCAGCAGTAAACACTTAAAATGAAATGGCCATAACTAGAAAACCTGAAACCCGATTGACGCGAAATCAATTTTAATGGATATATAATTAAACATACTGCTTACCCCTTTTACATTGTTTTGCTTAATTCTGCACGTATGGTTTATAGTAAATTTTGCAAGTAGTATGACACTGGCTGCTTTATTCGTATTATAATTAATTGCATTCTCATCATATCATGTAGTGGTTATATTCTCATTTGAATAGCGTTTAGTAGCATTGATAACTTAGTGATCGTGTACATTACCCAGTGATAGATATTAGTGATTGGATTGTGGCAAGTACGTTAGTGTTAAAGTGTGATTGAATAGTGAAAGTGACACGTATTTATACACAATCAACGGAACCAGTTAAATTATTGCATTGTCGACGCCTATGGGACATATGTAAGTGTAACTATAACTGGTATGGGACGGTTATGGAAGCACTTATATTAGTGTCATAGGTAAGGCGTCAAACACGATCCATTTATCTTGGGTACCAGTCGAGACATGCTTGATGGAGATCCTGTCTCCAGTTCTCGCGTAGACTTGCCATGGACCGACTAGTATTTGGGTTTATGGTCGGTGTTTGATGTAGACCACAGGGTGTGGGGTAGTTTGAGTGTGAGCTCAACGGAATCCGGGGAGTCCCATTGCCGGCATATACCGTTATTTTGGGAGTTGTATGGATGATGTTACTGATTATTATCGTGCGTGATTCGATCCCGTGTTCCCTTGCCCCTGGGGCCCTATCCTTAGGTTGGGGATACTCCTGTGTGGTTGATGCTCACACTTGGACTGACGATAGGTTTAGCGACCTGGACAGTGAAACTTAAAGACTAATAGGTTTAGTCACATGGACATGCATTGATTACTGATTCGATATACCTGCTTTACTGTTTACCTGCACTGGTTGCTTCATGCTCATGTCATCACTCCATATTTACTGCTTCATGTTCATCATCATTGCACGTGTTTACATTTGTATTTATATATATTGCTATTGTGTCGCTCTGATTACCTGAGTATACATGCTTAGAGTGAGAAGTGGACTTAGCTTGGATCAGGACCTGACGTACCTCGAGGATATTGCGGACATCTAGATCAGCGACGCCAGCGCTATCTTCCTCTTGATCTCTATCCGGTATATCTTATATCCTTTTGATAGATTAGCGACTACATTTCTCATTACCTGTGCGTTGATTACTGATTACCACGTAATGCTAGAAGCCGAAGTGTGACTACGGCAGGATATTTCCTCGACCGTAGGATCATGGCTGGTCTTGTCAACCCCTCGTATTCAGTATTTTGGGAAGCAGGGCGTGACAATAGTATGTTATCTGGTTGCTCTTTATCTTAACATGTACACTTATTGTCTCTCTATTACATGTTGATGTCACGCCCCGCTTCCCAGAGTGCGCTAAGATCGGCACGTGACAGAGCAAACCATGCTACCTGTGGTTAGGAAACATCCCTCCACAGTCACATTACGGCTGTCTATAAGATATCAAGAACAGTAAAAATAAAATAAACTATCTAGTACATGTCCATATGCCAGAATAAACGAGTCAAGAAATAATATACGGAAGCAATAAATCCAATAAAAATAACATCTGGAAAGTACGTCCCAAATACGGGCTCACATCAGGAAATGAAAATGCTGAAAGAAAACTAAACTAAACAAAGCTAAATACTAACAGGATCCTCACTGCTCAGCCTGTCGGCTGAAATACTCCTGATCAGCCTGCGAAAGAGATAAAGGATCTGGGCCATGCAAAACCCAGACGTCAGTGCGTCGTAATATCAAACAATAATAAATGAACAGGATACACGAGATATGCAGGCATGAATATGAACAGTAATGAGTGTATAACAAGTAACACGGGTATGAAATAGTGAAGTGTATACGTGCGGGTGAAGTGCGGTAAATAATCTAAACCGTGCTACTGGGTTATCTATTCTAAAGTTATTTGAAATCAATTGATGTACTTCTCATGTAACTCAAAGAATATGTTCCGTTACCCCCCGGGACCACGGATCGGGATATGTGAACCAAGAATGGTTCTGTCCCGTTACCCCCCGGGACCACGGATCAAGCTGTAAGAGTCACGAATGACTCTGTCCCGTTACCTCCCAGGACCACGGATCAAGAAGAATCACGAATGATTCTGTCCCGTTACCCCCGGGACCATGGATCAAGTAATATCCTTTTAAGTTACACTCGGTTACACCTTTGATTTTCCCATATCCCCAAGGTTATGTGTTCAAGTCAGGTATTGATAAATATGGAGCTAATGCCAACACGGGATCAAGCAGGTACATGTTTGTCTATGTAGACAACAGGATACGTCCGTCAGGACGACAAGTCAGGATTGTCGGCATTAGTAACAAGATCAGGTATCAAGTCAAGCAGTGGTGTATTAGATCATGTCAGTAGTGCACAGGTATCAAACAGATGCTCATAATAAAACTGTAGTAAGTACGGATGCACGATAAAAGCATGGATGCATAAATATCTATCAGGGGTTACATCTACAGCTCCATGACTATGTAGGATCCACACTATCAAGCATAGGGTGTTAATATAATAGTAACATGAAATAATGTGACATGGCATGCAACTAGATATATAATTAATTGTATGGATGCACAATAAAACACGGATGCACAAATATCTATCAGGGGTTACATCTACAGCTCCATGACTATGCAGGATGCACATTATCAAGCATGGGGTGTTAATACAACAGTAACATGAAATTATATGATCTGTAGATGCAGCTACATATATGATAAATGATATGGATGCATACAGGTATCCGAAAACAGTAAAACATTAATATGGGTGTACAATGCAATCAACATGTGATATTTTTATTCATATGGATGCCAAATATGATACATAGCATGTAGCAAGATAAACTTGCCTGAACGGATCTCACGACGGGGTGTACACGCAGCGTCCAACGTCGCAATGTACACACGTGCACACGGGACAAGTCCAGGCAAAGCAAGAAGGTGACCACGCTGGCTGGGGATGTCTACTGGGTTGCTCGGATCGTCGGTGACGGCCACGGCACAGGCGATGACCGGAATCAAGAATCAAGAAAGCAAGAGAAGAAGGAGGAGGAGGAGGAGGAGGATTGCTTCTGGGGTTTTGGTGCTCTGGGGTCAGAGATGAAGGCAAGGGGGTGGTGTCGACGATGGGCCGTCGATGGTGAGGATGCGGGCGAGGGTTACCCGGCGATGGGTAGGGTGTAGCCGTCGTTTCAGGTGCAGGGAAAAGGCTCGGGTTTTGGGAGAAAAAGATAGGAGAGGGGAAAAGGAGATGGTGGCGAGCGCATGGAGGTGATGACGAGGTCGGAGCTCCGGCGGCAAGGGTGCGGGTGTAACAACCGAGTCCAGTCCTACAAATTTCTGTTACCGTTTGAATGTTGTGTGGTATTTATTTCATTGATCTTACTTGGCTGAGCTTATTGTAATTTTACCCGACAATTCAAATTCTTGCATATAGCAATTTAAGTCTTTTAAAATAAATTAAAAAATACTTGTCACGGCCTGCTTGACACCCCTAACCCTGAGGTAGCGTCCTTGCATCGTGTTCTCGTTCCGTTCAGCGAAACGGACGTGTTTGGACGCCTACGCGCACGCACGTGCGTCCGTTCTTGGGGGTATGCTTTTTAATTGAAAAATACTTCATTTTAATTCTTTGAACCCACCAAAAATTTTCATTTTCAAATTCAAATTTTTGGACCCGACCCGGACGCAATTCTGAAATATTTTGCATTTGCGCCAAATCCTATTTTCTAATATTTTTTAAACCAACGAAAATAAAATATAACCCCCAGAAAATATTTTTCCACTTTCTTTAAAATCTTTCTCTAACTGTTCTAACCCCCACAAATCTTTCTCTTTCCTTCCCTTTTGGCAACGAGCCAATCACAATTCTTTAAACCCTTTGCACTGTTCCTTGGGTCCCACTTTCTCAACCAATCGAACGCCTTCCTCTGCGCCGGGCCCACACCTATTTTCCCCCCAGCCTTCTCTTTCTTTCTCTCTCTCCTCCATCGCAGATTTCTTTCTCTCTCTCTCTTCTTTCTTTCTCCTTTCGCACCTTTCTCTCACCTCTCGCGATTACTGTTCACTCCTCGGATCGCGTCACCGCCTCCTTGCTACGCTCACCTCCCTTCACGTTTTTTCTTCTTCTTCTCTTTATAACTCCGCGTCTCCTTCTTTAAACCCATGGCAGTACAACCCTAACCCTAGCCGCTCCTCTTCCTACCCGAGCAGACCTCGTCAACACCTCAATCCCATCCTCTCCTCATCCTCTTTCTCCTTCCTCCTTCATTCTTCTCCTTCTCCCTCTCCCGAGACCCTGCACACCCACTGCACCCCAGAACCCATCACCGCCACCGTTCCGTCGCCGCCGACTCCCCTTCTCGTCGTCACCATCTCCCCCTCCCTTTGTTTTTGCTCTCTGATCTTTCCCCGAGCACTTAACCTGCAACCCTAGCCCGAGTCTTCCCTGCATCGTGGACCCTGTCACCTTGCCTTTGAGCTCGCCGGCGATCCCTTGCCGTCGACTCCTCACCTTGCAACCACATACTAGACTTCTCCCAAACCCAGTGAGCTACCCTTCTCTCTCTCATTTCTTCTCTTCTCCTTCTTTCTATTCTTCTTCTGTTAATGTTTCTTTTCTGTTTTCTTGAAAAAGATTCCTCCGTCGATCATCGGAGCTCCGTCGATCTCATCACCGTTGGTCTCGCCACCACCGTTAGCATCCCAGTGAGTGATCTTATTCCCATTTCTCTTCTTATTCTTCTCTTTTCTTCCTTTCATGCTTTCTTGAAATTTTGTGTGTTCACTGTTGTGTTTGGCCGGAATCCGACCGTGCTGACGACGTTTCCCGACGATCCAGCGAGGAACCCTGACTCGTGTGGCTCCACTGTTCGTCGTTTGGGTTCATTCCGTGAACCGTACGCACGTCGCGAGATTTCCCCGCCGACGTGTAACGTTCCGTTTTCCGTTTCGCGACCCGTCGAGGCAAGTGAAACTTGCTACATGCTATTTTAGACTATTCATATGCTAAATTAATTATTTCCTGTTAAATCCCTATTTAGAATTGTTAACGATGGATTTCAAATTAACCGTATAAGGTTCCGTTACATATTTTATGATTCCGAACTTGAGACTTAATCTTGCATCGAATTATTTATATCTAACAATCACCTGTACATGATAGATCACATTTTGTTTACTGCTATGGTACTTTATTCCAGTCTAGCCTATCAGACATTCATGTGCAACTTTAACCGATATAATTACAACTGCATTCATTAAACAGATTATACATGTCGTCGCATCCTTGGGACACTCAATATTTATTAACCTATTTCCAGCAGTTACATCTATCATTCTGTATTCACATTATGTTGACACTGTCTGTTTAACACAATTGATAACTGTACAGCTAAATAAACAAATCTGCTTTATCGCTTAACTTATTAATTAGATCATGTTGTTGATAACCATGCTTGATTATGCTAGCTGATTATGAGCACACCCATGATATCGTTTATACCTTGACATGACTTGCTACATACATATTGATTGACCCGACATGGTACCGTACACTACTTGACTTGACCTGGTATACCATGACTTGACCCGTCACCTGATCTTGTGTCTAATGCCATCAAACCTGACATGTAGTCCTCACGGACCGTTCCTGTTGTCTATCCAGACAAACCTGCTTACCCGATCCTATGTTGGCATTAGTTCTTGATTTCTGAATACCTGACTTGACATACACATATAATTTGGGGGTATGGGGAAATCAATGGTGAAACCTGACTTGTAACTCAACAGTTCAATACTTGTTCTGATCAGTTTTAGAGGCTAAGCCAGCCTTGGGATGATGCTGCTGACATCATTCATCTGTACATATTCCTGTTTTAGTGCCTAGCGGCATGTCTCGGTTTCAGCCCGAGAATCTGGACCGTGGTCCCGGGTATGCATGGGATACTATTGAGTTACATCGATGATTCATCAATTTGATTTCAAAGACTTTAGAACAGAAAACCTGATAGAACAGTTTAGTTTACTCAATGCACACTACCCTGCACTGCCCTAACTTACATTACTGTTACACCTGCTTTTCATTCATGTTTATAATTGCATTGTCTGTTACCCTGTTTATATTTTATTACTTGTTGACACGACGCACTGACGTCTGGGTTTTACATGGCCCAGATTCTGTACCGCTGCTGCAGTCCGAGCAGGAGTACTTCAGCCAGCAGGCTGAGCTGTGAGGTGTCAGTAGTAGTTAGTTCTTTTATTTCCTGCATTTTATTCCTGATGTGAGCCCGCATTATGGGACATACATTCCAGTTATTTTGTGTTGGATCTTTTGCTTCCGCATTTTATTATTCTTGACTCATGTTATCTTGGTTTATGGACATGTTTTAGATAGTTTTATTTTGTTCTTGATATCTCTACAGCCGTAATGTGACTGTGGATGGATACTTCCTACCCACAGGTAGCATGGTTGGCTATGCCACGTGCCCAATTTAGCGTACTCTGGGAAGCGGGGCGTAACAGCGGGTGCGAGTTGCAGGCGTGCAGGGTGATGGGTTGCAGGGGATGAAGCTCGGGAAGGAAAAGTGAAGGGAGGTGGAGGAGGAGAGGAGAAGGAGGAGATGAGTTCGAGGGTTAGGCGGCGACGGCGAGGTGGTCGGCTCGGGCGTGGGGTAGGGTTCTCATGGAGGCTGTTGCGAAAAAAGAAAGAAGAAGGAAAGAACGAAGAAGGAGAAAGAGGGAGGTGCGCGTAGTGAAGAAGGGGTGACGGGATTCCCGTAGGGGGTTAAAGAAAAAAATAAATATAAGCAGAGGAGAGAGAGAGAGAGAGTTCTGTTTTGATTTTAAAAAATCTTTTAGTTATATATAAAATTTGTAAATAGTTTAGAAAATATAAAATATAATATTAATTAATTTTGAATTTTTGACTAATACAAAAATAGTCCAAAACACGTCCAGATCGGGTATAAAAATCTAGTTTTAAAATACGGATAATATACGTGTCAATCATCATCAAAACAGGATATCCGGGTAACGAAAAAGTATACCCCTAAGAACGGATGCACGTAGCGTGCACGTAACCATCCAAACGAGTCTGTTTCACTGAACGGGACGAGAACACGAGGTGCGGATGCTACCACGGGGTCAGGGATATGGTGCAGGCCAAGCTGGATATTTTTTTTAAAATATTTTATTTGACTTTAAATGTTATATTAAAAAAATGCAGATGCCAGATATAATGCCAGTATGCAGTATAAACAATATTAAAAGTGCACGGATTCTCGTAACTAGCCGAGATAAATCATAAACAGAAATCAATAAGGATTTCCAGCAAACGGGTCGGGTCGGATGCAAATACAGATACCAATTATATTATTCATACCCAAACAACAATAAATCAAGAAATAGCCATAAATAAAGAAATACCCAAAAGAACTGGTATAAATGAACTAGGGTGTTACAGTTGATAAAGCCCTTAGGATGAGTACTTGACTACCAGGATTATGACGCAGATTATACTAGTGGGGCAGAGGTAGTCGGTAAGTACATCCTTCAAATGTTCCTAGTCGTGGGAGTATCGAGACGGGGCATTGTCATGTCCCGCTTCCCAGAGTACGCTAAGGTAGGCACGTGACATAGCCAACCATGCTACCTGTGGGTAGGAATTATCCTTCCACAGTCACATTACGGCTGTAAAGATATCAAGAACAAAATAAAACTATCTAGCACATGTCCATAAGCCAAAATAAAATGAGTCAAGAGTAAATAATGCGGAAGCAAAAGATCCAATACAAGAATAACTGGAATGTATGTCCCATAATGCGGGCTCACATCATGAATAAAATGCTGAAAGTAAAAGAACTAACTACTACTGAATCCTCACTGCTCGGCCTGCTGGCTGAAGTACTCCTGCTCGGACTGCAGCAAAGGTACGGAATCTGGGCCATGCAAAACCCAAACGTCAGCGCGTCATGTCATCAAGTAATAAAATATAAACAGGGTAACAAGCAATGCAAATATAATCATGAATGGTAAAGCAGGTGTAACAACAATATACATCAAGGCAGTGAAGGGTAGTGTGCAGTGAGTAAACTAAACTGGTCTATTGGGTTATCTACTCTCAAGTATTTGAAATCAATTTGATGAATCATTGATGTAACTCAATAGTATCCTGTGCGTGCCCGGGATCACGGTGAAGATTCTCGGGCTGAAACCGAGACATGCCGCTAGGCACTAAAAGGAAAAGGGTAACGATGAATGATGTCCATGGCATCATCCCAAGGCTGGCCTAGCCTCTAAAAAGGAAGTGGATAATGATGGATGATGTCAGCAGCATCATCCCAAGGCTGGCCCAGCCTCTAAAACTGATCAATAATGGTAGCACACTGTCGAGTTACAAGTCAGGTTTCATCATTGATTTCCCCCATACCCCCAAGTTATATGTGTTCGAGTCAGGTATTAAATAATCTGGAGCTAATGCCAACTCAGGATCAGGCAGGTACAGGTTTGTCTGGATAGACAACGGGAACGGTCCGTAAGGACAACAGGTCAGGTTTGTTGGCATTAGACACAAGATCAGGTAACAGGTAAGACCATGGTACATCAGGTCAAGCCGGGTAGTGTATATAAGTGTCATGTCATATCAAGAGTCGTACGGTACCATGTCGTGTCAAGTAATAGGTGTAACAAGTCATGTCAGGGTGTACAAGATATCATGTGGGTGCTCATAATCAACTAGCAATCTAGGGATGCGATTAAACTAGCAATCATGGTTACAAATAAACAAGCATGGTTATCAACAACACAATGAATTGGCACATGTAATATGATATGTAAATAGGTGCAGATTAAACTACTTAGATGTACGGTTATCAGTTTGTGTTTTAAGAGATGATTTCAGCATTATATGAATACAGTATGACAGATATGAATGTTAAAAATCAGGTTAATAAGTATTGAGTAATCTAGGGATGCGATGACATGTATAATATGTTCAATGAATGCAATTGTAACCAAACCGGTTAAAGATGCACACGGATGTCCGATAGGTTAATACTAGAGAAAAGGGTATCATGGCTATAAAAATAATTGTGATCATGGGGTCTAACATATACATATGATTACTAGGTATAATCAACTAGATGCAACAATTAAGTTTTAAGTTCTAGATCAGAAAATATGTAAACGGAACGTTATACAGTTAACTTGAAATTCAAGACCTTCGATTCTATCTAGAGATTTAATAGGAAAATAGATAAATTAGTATAAGAATAGTTTGAATAGCATGTAGCAAGTTTCACTTGCCTCGACGGGTCGCGATACGGAAAACGGAACGTTACGCGTCGGCGGGGAAAAGTCGCGACGCGCGTACGGTACACGGAATGAGCCCAAACGACGAACAGTGGAGTCACACGGGTCAGAGATCCTCGCTGGGTTGTCAGGAAACGTCGCCGGCACGGTCGGATTCCGGCGAACCAGAAAACAACGATTGCAAGAAAACAATAAATTAACAAGAAAAGAAAAAGAAGGCAAGAAAAGAATAGAGGAGGAATGAGAGTACGATAGCATACTGGGTTTGCAGAGAAGGTGCTAAGGTGGCGGCAAGACCAACTGTGGCGAGATCGACGGGGCTCCGACGATGAGCAGAGACTCCTTTTAAAAAAAACAGCAAGAAAACTTTACCAGAAAAACATAGGAAGAGGAAGAAGAGAAAGATGAGAGGGAGAAGGGGGCGCTTACTGGGGTGTGCACAAGGTCCGGGACACGAGAACGAGTCACCGGCGGCGATCTTCCGGCGGTGCAGAAGCATGCAGAGGGTGCGCGGCTGCTTGGTGCAGGTGCAGGGTGATCGGGGAAGGAGGGAAAGGTAGCGGAGGTGATGAAGGTGACGAGCGGCGATGAATGGTGATGGTGGCGTCGGCGCTAGGGCAACGGCGATAGGAGGTAAGGCGGCTAGGGTTAACTGGGAATGGGTTTTCTTTGAGAACGAGGAAGAAAGAAAATATATAAGGGGGGAGAGAGAGAGATACGCGGGGGGGAGAGAGAGAGAGGGAGGAGATTCTCTCGCGAGAGGAGAGAGATAGAGAGGAAGAGAGAGGAGAGAGAAAGAGAAGAGGAGATATAAAGTTGGCGTTTAGCGTAGGGAATAGGGAGGAGAGAGAGAGAGAGAGAAAGGTGAGAGAGAGGTGTGGGCCCGGTGTTTAATGAGGAAGAATTGTGATTGGCTGAAGAAAAAGTTGGAGAAAAATATAAAGATTTTAAATGTTTAAAGAAGATTTCTCAGCTGAAAAATAAAGATTTCCAAACTAACCAATATTCTTCGCATGCTGATAAAATACGGTAGGTATAATTTAAAATATTAAATTATTAAAATTTGGCGGGATACAAATAATTCAGAAATGCGTCCGGGTCGGGTCCAAAATTTTGATTTGAAACATGAAAATTATTGGCAAGCTCCAAAAATTAAAATGAAGGATTTAGTAATGAAAAAGCATACCCCCAAGAACGGACGCACGTACTTGCGCGTAGTCATCCAAACACGTCCGTTTCACTGAACGGGACGGGAACACGATGCAAGGACGCTACCACAGGGTTAGGGGTATCGAGCAGGCCATGACAAGTATTTTTAATTTATTTTAAATGACTTAAATTGTTATATGCAAGAGTATGAAATGTCGGGGTAAACTATAACTAGTAACCGCCAAAACATGATAAATGAAATAAATACCACAATAACTCATACGGTAACAGAAATTTGTAGAACTGGACTTGGTTGTTACAGGCATCGATATTCCAAAGTAGACTAGCGTATACGCTTCTTTACCCATATGATGGTAAGGTGGAAATCAAAGCACAGTGGGAATCACACAAGACTCTATGACGATCTCGGGTCGACAGACTAACTTGTACCAGTGTCACCAGAGAACTGCTATCTGACGATGGGTATAATACCATCCAGGAGTTCTCGGCGAGTCCGTTCAGTATACCCAGTCTCCACTGAGCACCCGTATACCTTCTCTGATGTCAAACACCAATGCAAGTGCTTTACCAGTGAGTTACAAATTATTTCTTATTGTTTTTTCACAAAAATGACTTATAACTCAAACTCAGGCTGTAAAACTCATTTCTGTATATTAAAATGGAAAATGCAGTACACTAAATTCAGAATCGTTACAAGAACCACAAAGAGAGATGAGAGATAGACAATAGAGAGGAATGAGAAAAGTAAATAGATTTAATTTATTTAAGTTGGGGAATTGGGCGCGCATTTAAAATGCGCTTGATTATTTTTCAGTAAAATATATGGGTGCACTTTGAAAATACGCCCGGTGATGAAATAAGAATTTGTAGTGGGCGCAGTTTCAAACTGCGTCCATTACATTTGAATCGGACGCGGTTTGGAACTGCACCCAGTACATTTGTAAGGGGCACAATTTCAAAGTGCACCCCTTACAGTTTTAATGGGCGTAATTTCAAACCGCGCCCCTTTAAAAAAATTTATTCACAGTAGATTGTAAGGGACGCAGTTTGAAAATGCGGCTCATACATTTGTAATGAGCACAGTTTCAAACTACGTCCCTTAATAAAAAAAATTATTGACGCCGGCGCTGAGCTGGCACTGACGTGGCGCTTACAAGAAAGAAAGTGGTCTCTTTTTATAATAAGTTTTCAAAATGGTTTGTTTTAAAAATCATTATTTAAAAATGGTTTAATATAAAAATTGTCCTCTTCAACAGGAGAAAGACGAAGCTTAATTACATTTCAAGGGAGTAACGGATAGGCAGTCTATTAAGAAAATATCAAAAAAGATGCCACCTAACAACGAAACTAGTTGTTTTTATATAATGATAATAAATATAAAGAAAAGACAGGTGCCTCATCGTCATCTAAAGCGTCGGAGACAAGCGGTGAGATCTGAGAGAAACAAGAGACCGAAAAATCTTAGAGAGAGAAAGAGAAAGCTAGCAATGGAGGCCTTATTTCTCGCCTCTTTCTTTCTCCTCCTTTTCTTCTTCCAGGCTTCAGCCAAGCAAGTCACTAGTAAGCTCGCTCTCTCTCTCTCTCTCTCTCTCTCTCTCACATTAGATCTTGCATTGTAGGATGTGAGATTGTTGAAGCCCATTGTGTTTATTTCTCTAGATCTTGATATTGCTCAACTTTACTTTACTTTTTCTTTTCTTTTTTCCTAATTTGTTTTTAGTGGGTTTTAAATTTTTTTCCCCTTCTCCTTGGCATTTGCCTAAAAATAGATTAAGGCTGAAACATTTTGCTGAGAGCATTTCAATATTCTGAAGTTGGTGTTGAATGTGAGTTTTGTCCACCCTACTTGTTCTTGGATCCAGATCCCCTACAATGTTTTTGCATTGTAGGGTACAATAAAAAGGATGAGCTCGGGGTGCTCCACTAATAATTGATTATAGTGAATACAGAAAAAGAGTCCCTATTATTTGAAATCCAATAGCTGGGGTGCTCTGGGTAGTCACGGGCCATAGATCCTCCGTACTTTGCACGTAGGATACACCAATACACAAGGCCCATGTTATTAACAAATCTCGACCGTTGAATTCGATTTTGGATAAATCTGGACTGTTGGATACAATAGTATGGATGCTATTTTGCTTCAAATAGCAGGGACTCTGAATCTAGTGAATACACCCCTGCATCCAATTGACTGTTTCGTTGGAGTATTTTTTAAGGAGTTGGAAATCCGGCATAAAAATGAGTAAAGAGTTGGAATTCTAGAGTTTGTTTGGAGGAGTTACTTGTACTTAAACTTGGTAGTTTGAAGTTCGTGTTTGGTAGGAAGCTTTAAAAAAATAGGAGTTTATAAATGAAAATGGAGGTAAATAAGAGAGAAGAAGCATTTAAAAAACTTAAAACGTACTTGATGTGACAAACTCCAGCCCAACTCCACCAGAAAAACCTTCGACTTCGAACCCTCGATGTCATACATGGAAATCAGGACTTCGAAGTCATGGGCTTTGCTGACAAAACATGCACAAAAGTTTGAACGTATAATTGTATGACATGACATGCACAAAACATGCACAAAATTATATGACAAAACAACCACTCCTATAATTGGAGGAAATATATGTTAGCGTATTGTGTGTATTTTTGTCGTCCTCCACTATTTTCTGTGAGTGTACAGAGACTTTGATATAACTGGATTCCAATAATAAAACTTAAGCCTTGTTGAGATTTGACCCATTTTATATTTCATACCCATGTACTTCTTATAGTTTTCCTGATGTGGGACTATTTTAATTCACATATTTTAACGGTCCCTATCGTAAGGGTACCGATAATGAGATTTACTTTTTATACTCGCTCGATTACGAATCTATGTCATCTATCAAACTAATACTATAGGAACTCCATTTGATATATAAGGGTGTAGCAAGTTATCCACGGTCCTTGATTTGATACGTGAACGATCGGAATCGAAAGCCTCATCTTTTATTTTCTATAGAATATCATATTTTGGTGGTTATGTGCAATTTACATAAAAGGTAACCTGATTCACAAGGGATAAGGCCACTGAAAAGGGTATTACAATGGAGAAGTTCATGTGTATAGAAGGTGCGATATTATATGGAGGTGGTTGTTTGTGTTTAGTCCCAGAAAAAATAATGCAACAGCCTATGCGATTGGACCCGGTACCTATCAACAAGAACCTAATCGATCGATTAGGGAAATTGGATAGTTCTCTAATTTTTTTTGCTTCTTATAATTCGCATGCATACCCGCTGATTTTTTAAAATATTGTATTGCACTGACATTTCGCGTAGTTCCTTGCAGGGTCTTCATGATAAATTCTTAAAACAAAATACCAGAATTTATAAACCCATGCCTTTCTTAATTAGACTTAGTATTGATACATGTATTCGGTTTCGAATAAGAAGGTTATATAATTGGATATCTAGTCAAGATTTTCCCCTTCTCGATCAAATTGGACTGCGTGCATCTCCTGATCCAAATAAGTTATTTGTAAAATATTTGTGCTTACAACAAAGGTTATGGATGAAGACCATAATCTTATTCAAGACATTTGTAACTCACAATTGCACACACACTTCGCTATTTATTAAAAGACCCCTCCATACTTCATATTTACTTAAAAGATCCCTATATATTTAAGTTGCACTAAAAAAACTAACATGCGAAAAAGAGAATTTCTTGGTATCTTCCATCACTCTATTAGGAGGCTAACGGTGAGTATCGGTTTGGGTTTTAAAATCTTCCCAGCCCTCTTCTTCTGCCAAAATTCCTAAATTTCCCCAAATTGGTTTTAGCATTATGGTTTCGATCAAAGATCTCTCAAATTGATCATTAAAACTGGCCCGCTTTTCTCCACCTTCTCCACCAACGTACTTGTCAAGTGTCGTTGTCCCTTCAAATGCAAGCTTTGAGTTCGTGGACAACCTCATTTGAAAGAAAAAGCGATTCTTTAGTTGCGCTAAATCTCAATCTTCAACTAAGCAAGAATATGAATTCTTTTTATAGGAGAAACACATATCTAAATATCTAGAAAGTAAGAGAACAGCCCAAACACAAGTTTCAGTTCTATCTTTCTAACGAGACGTTAACGTTTGATGGAAAGCCAGTGAGGGGGGCATTTTAATGCAATTTAAATATATAAACAGCCTTTTAAGTAAATATGAAGCATGTGGGGGCTTTTTAGTAATTAGCGAAGTATAAGGGGGATTTTAGTAAAAAGCCAATTATATATAATGTAAGAAAAAACAGGGCCTGCAGTGACCCTACATGCCCCAATCTGCGGTGGCCTGCAATTAAGCCTCTGGACCCCATTGACCTATGTGAGAAGCCATTGCAGCTTGGGCCCGCAGGGTCCCTGCAGGCCCCGTTTCCTCATAATATAAAGCCTTAATTCAAGCTTTTGAGCTTGATTCAAGCTTTTTGCCTGTCCAATTTTGCCCCTCATAATTGCTTCAATGTCATTTTTATCCTCACCTTCAAATCAACCTAACAATTGTTTTTAGCCCCTCTTTGAGCATTAACTTTATATATGGTCCTTCAACTTTCATTATTAGTTTGGTGTAATTTTCTTCGACCTCTTTTTGGTCTTTAAATTTGTATTTGCTTCCTTAACTTTCATTTTGGGTTTGCCATAATATTTCTTTGTTTTTCATTAATGATAAGATGCAAATTGGATTGATGAAATCTCATAACTTTTATTATGATTTTGCCATATTATATGTTTCCATTAATGAATAGGCTGAAAATATATTTAATGAAATCTCATAAGTTATAGCACTATATAGAAATTTATGTATCTTATATTTTCTTAATAAATTTGGCGTGGTTATAATTGTTCAAAAACCTATTTTATATGTGCAAGTTTTTCTCATATTTGATGGAAATCTAAGAAATCATAACATCGTATAGGAACTTTTGCATATTATTTGGTTTAAGTTTTTTCTCAAAAAAAAAAAAACGATGTCTGCATATAGATTTAAATAGATTTTAAAAAAATAATATCTAAATATTTTGTAGATGTAAAATGAATTAAAATCTCCACTTAGGACATGTTGACTGATCCAGGAATTTTCAATTGTGATTAACGTCCATTGAATAAATGCAAAAAATGGATAAAGGTATAAAGTCGAGAGACTTTTGTGAAATTGTTTTCAAATATAATAAAGTAATTTTTTGAAATTGTTTTGAGAGAATTTGGGTAAAAATTAGTGAGACAATGGATTTAAGGTGAAATGATGGTCATTTTTGCAATAACACATTCCTTGAATTCTTGGGCAACTTTGTGTTCCCGTGCATGACACGGTGGCACTCGCTAGTTCCTAAATGTCAAATAATATTAATGATTTGACATATATAAGATGATTTTAACTTATTTTCCCCCTTTAATAATGAAGTTTATAGAAAACAAATCTCTTTAACTTGTGAGCATTTAAGTTTCTGACCATTATATGCCAAAATTACTCGAGACTAAGAAGAACCATAGAAACTGAGTAACTTAAAACCAAAATGACTGCATACTGAAACATAAATACGTAATGGCATTTTATTATAACTTAACCCCCACACCCCCAAAAAATAAAAATAAAAGCCATAAACAAAATTTCTTGCTAGTTGCGCCAGAGACATAATCTTGCTTGACCTGTACTGCATTTTTCTTTAAAATTTCACTTGGATACTCTGAGGATGACACGGTGATTGCAGTAGACATTTTGAACACTGTAAAAGTTCATGGTATTTTTTTTATAATTTACCCGAAAAAACTGCAAATGTTTTGTTAATTACGTTTTCCTTTCTTTTCTCAATTACATTTTCTGAAGTTGGTCCTGTTGATCATGGCATTCATGAAAAAAAAACTGTTTGTATTAGTACAATTTATCCAAAACATGCTTGTAAAATTTTTTAATATATATTTTCCTTTTTTTCTGCAGATAACCCTGCGGATCAATTAGTCGCGGACCTCAACACCAACCGCACTGGACACAAGTCGACGACCCTCTTCCCCAACCCAGGCCTTGGCTGCATGGCCCTCGAATACATCAAGGCCTACCAAGGCCAATGCGACAATGTAGGTGATGGCATGCGACCCCCAAATTCGAGCTTTGTCGACACCTTCGCCCCCAATTGTGGTGTCGACGCCAAGACCCTCGCCCCCATCACCGGACGCCTCCTAGCCTGCCAATCCAAGTACATTGGCCCCGAAGACGCCTTTGGGCTACTCATTCATGACGGACGGAGCCTGCAGATACTGTACGACAAGAACCATACTGAGGTCGGAGCAGCTGTGAAGGGGACGGATGGAGGGGCACCGTATTTCTGGGCTGTACTGTTTAGCGGCGGAAAGACGAATCAGAGCTTTGGGTTCTTGGATGGGACGGCGAAGTTGGATCGTCCAGGATGTTACAGTGGTGCTAATGATGAGTGCAGCGGAGCTGTAGGTAGCACCCTGAGCAGCTTGGCGGTTGTGTTAGGGATTTCGATTGCGTTGTCATCTGTTTTTGGGTTGTAGGTCTGTTCGATTTTTGTTGTGATATGTTTGGAGAGATTGTATTGTTGGTGTTCTTTACAGAGAAACGTATACATTCATTTTGCTTGTGCGTCATTCAATTCTAAGCATGTCTCGATGATATATCATATTTCTTGTTATTTTTTAGTCTTGTACCATTCTTCTTTTGGTCAAATTTTGCTCTTGAATCAAATCGTTTAGAATCAGTATCAGCTACCAATAAGGCAGCAACAATGAATTGAAAGCACATTTTCAAGATAAGATATTTCAAAGCTGCTTTATTCATATGCATGGCTATGCTGCAAATTATTACAGGAAAAATAATGTCAGTTTCAAGCAGGCATGATCATGATTTCAATACCAGCCAAGTCCTAAAACAGTTGCTTCACCCCAATCATTAAAGCTCTCTTAGTTGCTCTTGTTAATTGCACGATGCATCTTCTTATGAACTTCGCACCAGCATAAATTTCTCAAGATTTGTAAACATATTTTCAGAGAGCACTTTTGATCAATTGATTGCCAATAAGCTGTGTTGTACATGAAAACATTTTCAAAGCTGAGCTTGCTCTCTGAGCAATCCGTTCACGCCATTTAATATCCGAACGGTTATTTCCCATTTTGTGAAGATAAGTCATGTGGTATGAGTTAGAATGGCCTCGACTCGATCAATTGATGCTTGCAAGCGTCCATAGTTCACGTCGAACACGGGTTCTCCTGTGCCAACAGCCCTGTCAATTGAATAGACAGCTCTAGTTAAGAATGTACATGTCCCTAGCCCAAATGCTGCAGCACAATCATATCCAATTATCTTTGGGCTCAGAACAGTTTTTCCATAGAAGGCAGAATGGTAGATCAAGTGAACATTAATTTTGGATCCCATGCTGGAAAATTTCAAGGGCAAGTTTCACGAAAATGCACTTAATTATCGCTATTCTCTTGTACCAGTAAACTCCATAAACCATTGGTTTCACAGCACTATTTTCACTAAAATATCTTTAAATGCAGCACTTTAAGGTAGCTTACGGTACAAAAAAAAGTTTAAAAAAAGAACTTTAAGCTAGTCTAAGGAAAAGAATGAGAGTTAAATGTGTTTTAGTGAAACTTACCCAAAAGGTAAATCGTATATAATAGAATGCTAAGCAAGGATATGAATCCTATGAAATAGATTTGGATCAAAGAACTCAATTATATATGATATCTGATAGCCTAGGTGTTTCCTATAACTACTCAAACAACAAATGTTGGCATCTCGCAGGTTTCCTATAGTCCAGAGAAATCATCACATAACATTGTGTTTTATAGGTGCAATGCTTTACTCTCAACCACCTAAAACAGAAATGGAGGGATTGAAGTTGGTGATATCGCTTGTCAAAGATTTCAAGAAAAAGATTAAACTACTGAGCGTTTACTGCTTTACATAAAACACTATTAAACTTTAAAAAAATGCATTAAGCGTCCTTGAGCGCTAAAACATTGTGATAAAATTAACATAAACACCATTAAAAAGTTGTACTAAACACCAGTGATGGTATTCATAACTCTAAGTCCAATGGTATTTAATGTAACTTACCCTAAATATCAAGGTGTAAGCATCATCATGAAAGAATTCTATATGATTTAAGTCTAAGGTAATAAATATGCGCTTGTGTTCAAGGTTAATGGTGTTGGGAACTCACCCATGAATCTCCGGAAGTATGTACTCAGCCCTCCACCCGATTCTCAAATCACATCCTGGGAATAAACCGACTGATGTTTTGTTTCTGATTTGAGAAACTCCATCACCACCCAAACATGTAGAAAGCTTCCATTTCCAGCCAGTTACATTTTGAAGGCAATTGTGACCTATGCCAACCTGCCTAGTCAAAAATAAATAAATATAACAAACATAATACGTGTGCATATTGCAATTTGACAAGGGACAACACACAATGTAGTTAAACATGTACTCATTTTATATTTAGTCAGCCAGCTCATAACACACAAACAGATTGTAAGCAGCATAATTAGATTTCGCAAAAATTTCACAGAAATGTATTTAATATGCAAATATATTGGGGGGTATTAAAAATCAGAATACACAGAAGAAAATATGTCAGTGCGGAGGGGGGAAAAGGGACTGGCCTTTTATTAAGTACATATTAAGTTTGGTATCAGGTCTTGGATATGGCGTAGGCTGTGTGCGTCGTATATATGTTTGATTAAATGGCCAGTATCAATTTCACATTAGGGTCAATTATGTGGCCATTTGGCTGTTTAATCCCTTTCAAAGTGGTTACAAGTCAAACATTTAAGCGGCGGATTAATCTTGAGCCTTGTTTTAGAAACACATACCTTACATAAAACACAAAGCATTGTTATAGAAACAAACAAATAAAACACAAAGCAGAAGTAGCAAGGCTGAACCATGTAAAGTATAACAATAACTAGATATAACAAAAAGCAAGCACAAGAATATCCAAGAGAAGCTGCAGTTTCAGCCAGATAACAAAAAATCAAAAGAGAGGCATGGATTCAATCAAACAGAACCTTTAAAGTTCAAAGTGAAATATAAAGGGCATTAGACAATGTTCATCATGAGACACTTTATCAATCCCTGATGGTGTAATGATGAAAGAACAGGAAAGTCTGGCATTTAAATCTCGAGATGGAGCTCCTTCTGATATAATGAAAATATTAGAATCGTTTCTTTCTCCAGATTCTGAGAACCATTCGGTAGTATCAGATGTGAACAATTATTTGTGATTACTCGTGAAAAAATTTATGTGCAAAGACAGATATTCATGTAACTAATTAATCTAATAATCATATTCATATGTGCTTGGCTGGCGAGAGCCAACGGAAATATGATTTCTTACCTCCTAATCTCTGCGAACAACTTACCTCTGGCTGCCACTACTAATGGGGGGAAAATTTATATTGTTCCTGCATGTGGAATATGTTCTTTTTCGCTCTTGGTTTTATCTTTATCTTCAAGTTAAACATTATTCCTATAGAATATATATTATCTTGCTCATTCTTCTAAACTTCTTCATCAATAGTGTCTACAAATATTTGGAGGATGTCAACCGGTCATCTAGGATTATGACATCCCCTCGCTTCTCATAGCTTTTTAATCAGGGAATTGGCAATAATCGAGAGAGGATAAACATCAGGTTGACTAGCTTTTCTTCAAAGATCCCCTGTTATTTTTTTTATGAAGAAAGGCTTAGACGATGACGATGCAACGCTGATGATCCGATTGTTTCTACTTCCTAGACCCCGCACCAACAACTTATTAGTTATGATATTTTCCCAATCAAATAATTGAACTAAACTCCTTGAGTGGCAAGGAATCAAACTTCCATGCTTAACATTAAGTCTTAAAGCTTAACAATAACTCAATAAGCTTAAGATTTGGCAACATAAACTTCATTGATAAAATGTTTTGGTTTCTCAGCATATTGGTTGCTGCAATGCATAAGCATGCACATCTCATTGATTAAGAAGAGTATAAATGAATGATTAAATAAGCTTGACCAGGTATTATGTCATTTTTAAATGCATAGATTCTGAAATGAACTGCCCACAATATTAAGTTGATCGCGATTTGAAAGATAGTTAGATCAGTAGAGAGAATTTAATGCATCATCACCATTGAAAAATATAATAAAAAACTCAAGGTAAACACATTGAGGAGCTCATATAATCCATTTAGAACAATGAGGTGTGTGCCTAAGTAGAACAGGTTCAACTACAGATACGGTACATGACATGAGTCGGATTCGTGGATTCGCAAATTTCCAAAAATCAGGGATACACCAAGTTTTTAAAGCTAAACTATATATACATAAGAACGAAATGTTTATCATTTTAGCAGCTATAAACTAACAGCACATAATTTATTAAGTGTTGATGCATAATTGTTGGTGTCTTAACCGTAAATGCACACTGTTACATCTTAGGATGTACAAAAAGGAGTTCCACAAGTATACTCGACGAGCCCGAAAGAATCCAAAATGGATATGTCTCCTTGAAGGTGCTACATAAGTGTGCACTTCATATGAGACATAAATCAAGCATACATAAGGATTGCACTGTAAAATCGGGTCAAATTTAGGCACATTTCTTATTTCTAAGGGAATAGGCCTTAGAAGAAAGTGCAAAGAGAAATTTTTGCGGCCAGATACATACTAAAGCTAATGGGTTGCGTGCCAATAATGTGTATGTAGCAAACGAGACTTTAGACCACATTCAACGACTTCTAGCTTAAATATATTCACTCAAAAATAAAATAATGGGGGCTGATAAACATATTGTGTATTTTTAATGATGAAGCCAAAATTCCAAAATACTCAAGGAAAAATAATGCTCTAATACCATGTAGGAGGGCATATTAGTGAAAGACATAAGCTTATGATTGTTTGTGGTTAACAATGTATATCAAGCCAGCTTAACACTTCACATTAAACCCTACACCTCAATGACCTAATGTTTATGCCTTTCAAAAAACAGACACGTGAGACAAACAGATCAACAAAGTAAAATATACCAAACCTGAAAATTGAGGTATTTAGTTATGGGAATTTTCTTGGATAGCAAACGTATATCCCCATGTATGGGCTCATACATGAACTTCCACTTTCTATCAGGGCTTAGGGGCTTCATAACCATCTTCGCTCGAAAGTCATTACTTTCAAGATTACAGAACTGAAAAAATTGCAAACAATAACATTAGGATTATTACCAAAACACGAATATAAACTAACCAAAATCATTCACATCTGTGTGATTTGGAAAAGAAAAAATGTAGATCCTACCCAAATCTACACTTCATTCTTTTGCTGAAATGCTGAATATATCATGATCACAAACATAAACTCCAAGAATAATTCAATCAGTGAGCAACTCAAGTGCCCCCTTTTGCTTGGTTTTTATTACTATAAAGATTAAAGAACTGAAATTTGCAAACAGTCGGAAGTTCTTAAATGTCCAGCTACTGCACCAAAACTCCGAAGTCATGATGATGGTTGAGGGATTTATTTTTATATTCTATCACACCCCACATGTTGAGGGACCTTTGGGCCAAGAACTGGCTTTTGCGCAGCGGTATTCCTCTTAATTAATCCACTTTTGAATACGCACCCTATGAGATTCAAACTTGGGTTGTTGTGGTACCATCTTAAATGTCCTACCACTAGAGCTAAGCTCCAAAGTTACGACGAAAATCAAGAAATTTATTTAATATTTTAATAGAGAGATATGCAACAGCCAAAACACCAATATTTCAAAAAAAAAAAATACCACGATAAATAAATTGAACAATGCCATTCGTAAAGAGCATTTGTGCCGTTTGGAAAAGGTGCAATCTTTACCCTAATCTATCTCTCTTAATCTGCAAGCATTGATTTTTTTTATGACAGCCAACATAAATTCCTCCTACAAATGAGAAAACCCTTTAAAAAAAACTTACAAAATAACTAATAGATTGCAGGGATTGCAACAAAACCTTGTCTTAGCATCTAATTTAAAAATTAGGGTTGGGGATAGAATTGAAGGAAATGATTTGACCTCAAGGTTGAGTCCGAGTCTAAAACCTTGAATATCTTTGCGGAACTTGAAGAAGAGCTCTGAGGGGAAGACGTTGATCTTGTAGAGATCCTCTATTGATGAAGCCTCGTTGCTGCTGCTGCTGCTGGCGTGGCTTTCATCCATGAGAGAGAGAGAGAGAGGAGAGAGAGAGAGAGAGATGGAAACAAAGAGAAGGCAGCAGCTCGATATCTTTGGAGAGTGAAAAAGAGAGGGGGGAGAGAGAGCGAACGAGCGAGCGAGAATGTTTTGGATGTTTTGGAGAAGGAAAAAAATGGATTAAACAAAGAGAAATAATTATTCTACAAACTCGACAATCTAATAATCCAATCCCCAATATAAATGATGCCTATAACAAGGATGACATACACTATATCTTTTGCGTAAAATATTTATTTTATGTATACTGATTAAACGATTAGGATCGATCGTACCCACGCTACACTATGCTACATAACCGAGAGGTTGATTTTTTGTAAGATCTTAAAGAAACTTTTCAGTATGTTTAAAAAAAACGGCTCGCTGTAACAAATTAACAATATGTTGTCCGAAGAGCAGTTAAATACGGTAGGATAAGGGGCTTGAAGTGGCATATTGGTGGGGTTTGGAATAGCTCATGGGAGAGATCCGGGATCGAGCTCAGGAACTTCCATTCATGACAGGATGGTTAATTTATTCCACCTATTATCTCAAACAAAATAAAAATACGGTGGCAGCCTGTTTGGGTGTAAAATGAGGAAGACCCATGTCTGCATGGATTACTACACAAAACATTTATGCATCGAGATAAACAATTATTGCTAGAGTTAATATCTCACAATATTTTATGTGCGGTCGGAAAACAGACAATCGTCGTTATCCTTCACATAAATGCAACCATAAGATATATGCTATAAACCTTACAATTAAAATCTTCAATGCATCATATAAAAATACAATAAAAAAATGCTGCAACCATTCATTTAAAAGCCAGTCAGTTAAATGTAAAAAGTTGTTCGCACAAAACCCCCTTCCAGTTTACCCCAAACTTGTATATTGCACGTGGAAAGCACATGAGATTGTTAAATATTGAATAATTATTATCTGTAGGCTGTTATTGTGGGAGAAGACCATGGGGTAGATATTATTTGTAGCAAGTTTCTGTTAGTGAGAATTTTAATTGATCATGTTTGGTGAAGAATATTTTTTTTCTCAACTTCGTTCTTACAACTATTTTTGTTGGGCTCTTTAAATACGGTTTATTTTTAGCAAAGGCTATTTCTCCTATTCTTGAAATTCTTTTTTCTTGCAAACGATGCAATGATGACATCGCCATCCAAGAGGTTTGAGGTAGAGTAGAAAAGACATATATTAGCTCAAACACCCACTCACGAGTCGATCAAAACAGCTAAAAACACTTCAATAAAACTCCAACCAACTCGAAGTCTAATTTTATTCTAGAACTTGTTTGAGTTGTTTAGAGTAGAATTTGGATGTTCTTTTAGGCTTTTGCATGATTGAACTGAGGAGGTGGTTGCGCTAATAAATCACATGAAGGGGGTTATGTGCTGTGCAGGGTAAATTATATGCGGATTTTATGCAAAATGACTCAAAATTTTAAGTTGCATTGTTCATCCATCAACAAAATTGTTGGAAATTTTGATTCAAAATAAAATAAAAGAGAGAACCAAGTTATTTTCATATACCTCTAAGTCTGTTTATTATCTTGTTATTATATCATCATTACCACATTTATTTCCAATTTAAATTTGTCTTTAGTTGTTTCATTTTGGGTGTTTCTATTTATCCATTATGAAATTAATCACTTACTTTATTTTGTTGATTATGTGCGCGCGCGTATAATCAGTTTTCTAGCCAATATATAATGACTCACTTTTGAGAGAATATAACAAAAAAATTAATACGCTTTCTCTCCATTATTGATATTTAAACAAATATATATTTAGTATTTTATATGTTGGGCATTTGAAGTCATCAACCGGATCTTGCTCTCAGTCGTCCGTGTGCCACCGGAAACTCCGACAAGGGGGTCTTATACGCACCGTTGGAAAAACCGACATCTTAATTAATTGCACGAGAGGTAGAATCTTTATTCTTAGGGCAAAGATTAAATTCACACTAACCCCGCAAGACAAATATCATATTTAGTTTATTAATATATTTCCCGTATTTACGTTTAATATATTATTGCCGATATAATTCAACAATTATTTTATATGTTGATTTATACAGAGCTCTAGGAATAAAGAAATAATTATTTCGATCGGTAAAGTTTCTATCTTCATCGGTTCACTAGATTAGTAATTTGGCAATTTGATAAAATATATTTAGTTAGTCTTGTTTGTTAGACACTCTTGAATTTTGATAATTATGATTATTGCTGAGATGAATATCTTATTGGCATATGTTGTTGTGTTATCATTAATTTGAATAGTTCACTCCTTGTTTTCGGTAATAATATAAATATACTAAATATGATCTCTGGCACCAAAACTATATAAACTACTGCCTCTGTTCACAACCACTTGTCCTTTTAGGAAGTTTTTTTGGTGCTAAATTACTTGTCCTTTTATGATATAGAGATAAATAGTATAGAATTTCTCACAATATTTATTACTTTGCTTTTGTAAAATATCCAAACTAACCTCAATGTTTAAGAAGATGAGAAGATAACATTCATTTAATATGATGGTAATTTAGGAAAATTTACCGGGATAACAATATTATAATTTCTCTCTCAAATAGGCTTTAAATCTTACCTTAATTGCTGTGCAAAAGTCTAAAGGACAAGTAATTGTGAACGGAGTGAGTATTATCTCGAAAAAAATATCTAACATTTGAAATAATCGTCAGTAAGTATTTACTTAATCCACACCCTTAACTTGTCCTACATCACTATACGAGAAGCTTACTACAATATCATTAGAGATCGTAGCATCTACCATAGAGGACATGCAAGGGTTACAGTACCTACAACATATAAACTTCAATGGATAAATTGCAGAAAATCCTCCCTCAGTCACTTGTTTAACCTCCTCACCATTATACTAACACTTCACTACCAGCATTTCTGCCAAAAAAATTTGTCCCCAAAATACTCCTAATTAGCTATATATTTCTGGCACTGTTCATTCAGAATGTTAATGTAATTAAAAGATGACAACATAACCGTCTAATTGCGAAAAAAATCCCTTGGCTATCATCATATATGCAGGTGCTCACTGTTGAGTTAGACTTTGGAACTTCTGGGAACTTAATCTAGTAGTAACAAGACTATAGCTTAGTTACCTTCTGCATGTCAATGTTAACCAACAGAGGAGGTTCTGTGAATGTATGTGCAACAGATCCATGAAAAGAGACAGAAACATGCAAGCCTATAAAAGGACTCAAAAAATCAACAAATTACTAACAAAGATGAAGATGAATATGCCTCTGGGTATCACTAATTTACTGTGATAGCTTATGGATTTTGATGATCCTATTATTTAGTTTTGATGATAGCTAAAACATGAATAGTTGTGCAGTGTCACTTGCTTACCATGCTTTCATTATCGACACTAAACTTGTATATACTTGGTGTTTAGCTTGCATATCTATATCTTGTGTATATCGAGTAATATTTCAATATCTCATACTTTACTTGTGCTATATATCTCGATATTGAAATATTATTCACATTCGTAGTTTTGATGATTCACAATGTGAATATGTATATACATGTGTTCTATATCTTGGTTTTCACATACCACGTGTAAATATATATAGTATATCAATATCTCATGCTTTGCATTTGATTCATATCTTGATATTGATATACTATTCATTTCATAGTTTGTGATATCAAAACAATAAATGTTCATATACTTGTGTATATATCTTGTTTATTTCATAACACTATATATGATGTGCTTGGTCGTTTTGAGATTGCATTTCAGGATATCTCACGGCACAAGCGTATAACGGAGGATGGAGAAAATTAAGCTTAAACGACATATCTAATGGGGTTGGAGTATACGGACGAAAGCTTCCCAAACTGCATATTCAAGTTTCGTGAAGCTAAGAAGCCGAAATCCGAGTTTAAAGGACGAGAGCTTCTCAAATTGGAATATCTAGCTATGAAGTAGGTAAGAAGCCAAGTTCGAGATAGATGCGTCGCAGTCCAAGATAATCCAAGATTTGAAGATCAAATATCGACTTCAAAACACTAGTGAGTTGCATGTCCAAGTTTGAAGCTAAGAAGGCAAGAATGCAAGTTCAAACGCATGCCAAGTTTCGAGAGCTCAAGATCAAAGAGTCGAAGATTCAAGAATCGGAGATTTGTGATATCGACATAAGAATCTTTATAAGTACTTTTCGAATTATGATTAATATCAATTAAAGCTCTTAAACACTCACGCTTGCATGCACAAAAGTTTTTACATTGCATAAACATTGGGTTTTTCGATTTCGAAGTTTTTTATTTTATGAAACCCAAAATATCTGTTTTTGTGCTTATGCAGATGTCTGCCTGTTTGAGCTTCAACTGTCCGCCCTTTGGATTTTTTCAAATTTCAGAAATATCAGAAACACGGACTGGAGCCAGACGTCTAATGGTCAAAGTGACAGACGTCTGATGTTGATTTTGAAAGTGGAATTTTTGTTCTTCGGACATCTGCCTATTTGTGCATCAAACGTCTATCTATACTCTGTGTTTTCTTGCTTTGCCTTCAAAATGTCGACAAATGTCTGATGCTTATTTGGGCAAACGACTGCAGTTAAATTAGTTTCAAAATATAGGCGTTTATAACCGTTGGGACTTTTCTGGTAAAGCCGAAGACGTCTTCCCAGCTCTTATGCAGACGTCTGTCGATATTATTTTCTGTTGAATTCTTCAACAACGACTAGTTTTTCAAAGGGAGTATAAATATGTTTTGTTTGGTTTTTTCTCCCCCAATCACTTGAGCATTTTAACTTGCGATATTCTAAAGTGATATTAAAAGAAAATTTTCATTTCTTGTGAGAATTTAGAATGTTTATTCATTTGATTATCCAAATCACACTCACACACAAATACACTCAAGAGGTTCTAACTTGATTATCCATCATCTTAAGTATTAGTGAGCTTCAATTGTAAAACTCTATTGAGAATAACCTTGTGCTTGTAATTTCTCTCTTCTTTTCTTTGTGTGAGGACTCTTGAATGCAATGGTGGATTTGTAAGAGAGAAGAGTGCATTGAGACGAGAAATGATAAGAGCTTGTAAGAAAGAAGTGTTGCTCGTGTGTCGAGCAACATGTGGTCTTTTGAGGAGACGTGTGTAAGGTTTGTCCTCCACCGGAATCGGGGTTGTGGGTTGCTTGCTGGCAACGTGTTTGTCTCCGAGAAAGACGTGTTTAGTAGAACAAGCTCGACCGCTCAAAGAAAGTAGACTAGAGAATCTCCCGAACCACTATAAAAGACTTCGTGTTTGTGATTGCTTGTGTTTGCAATTTCTCCATCCTTTTACTTTACATTCATAGCTTAGATGTTGCATGCCTTCATCTCTCTTGCTCTATATGCTCATACTTGTGATTATTGTCTCTTGCTATATGTTTTAGTTTCACAATTGGATTTATGCTTTGCTCCTATCTCTATTGGATTATTTATTGTCAAGCTTTGCAATTGTGTTTTGATTAGCAAGTGTAGTATAGAATTTTTTAATTTGGACATTGTTTACCGTAGAAAACAGAGACAGATCCGGGATGGATCGTTTTGCCTGAATTTGAGGGCAGATACTATTTGGGTTTATCCGTCCACCTCTCCGAAAATACCAAGTTGATTTATGGCGCCGTGTATCGGAGGTCTGGACGGATGCGGTCGGTGTAGCAGATTTCGTCAGATTCACCCTCGTTGTGAGGGGTTTTTGATTGTGGGGACGCTCCCTGCATGCGCAAACCCCTGAAGTTAATTACGTTACCGTATCGTGGTAACCACTTTCTCCTGCTCCAGAAGGTCATTTCGTGTCGTGTGTGTTTGTTTTATTTTTTGTTGTCCGTGAATTGTATACGGAGACTAATTTATGTTGTCGCCCGTAGGACGTGGATTAGTCCAAATCCGTATATTCTTAGATTTGGGTTTGGGTTGATTTAAGGATCGTTAATCTTGTTTGATATTAAGATCAACTTAAACGTTTATTGATGATACGTTAGTCTAATTTTAGACTAAGATCTACTCAACAGGATTTAGGATCATTCAGATCCAACAAAAGAGCATTTGGACTCTATTGTTTTAGTTTAAGGACGTTTTCGGTCCATAACTAGTTTAAGGACGTTTTCGGTCCGTTGTTAGTTTAAGGACGTTGCGGTCCCTATTGGGATATACCCATCGATTTGGGAATGCACCAAAGAGTTGTTGGTTATCGGGACTCACCACCTCTCTGAAGACGCTGAGGAATTACAATGACATGTATCAGAGGTGTTAGGAGATGTACCCTTGAACCAATTTCCGTCGGAAGATCAGTAGTCGTGTTTGGGACTAAGACCAATTTGGAAAATAATAAGCACATGGGCTCGATTGATCTGAATTAGGGATCTAGTCAACTTGGGCTCAGTCTACTCAGTCTTCGTCATTTCATTTAAATAAAGCGCTAAACACTTGCTTGGGCTCAGTCCTCTTTCTGTGCAGACAATGCTGAGCATTTATATGGATTCTGACACTCATACTTTACTTTAATTTCCTTTTTTTTGTTTTGGAGCGTTAAACACTCTTTATGGCGCCCACGTGAGACGCTTGGCGCTGAGCGCCAACCACTGAGTGCTAGACACTCTTTATTGAGCAGCGCCTATGTGAGGGGCACGTGAAGCGCTTGGCGTTGAACGCCAACCACTGAGTGCTAGGCACTCTTTTATTGAGCAGCGCCCACGTGAGGGGCACGTGAGGCGCTTGGACTCTGGGTTTTCTTCGTATATTCTGTTCTGAAGAGTTCAATTCTCTGTTCTTTTCTGGATCTTTGATCCCCAAGAACAAGTTCACCCCCATGAGAATTAAATTCTCATTCGTGGGAGACTTGTCTCATTGATCTCAGATCCAGAAAAAGAACTAAGTTCTTTTATAAGGGTTAAACCCTTGGATATGCAGATGAGATGCTATGGTTGGCTCTGTCACGTGCCGATCTTAGCGCACTCTGGGAAGCGGGACGTGACAGCACGTGCGTCCACGTGCGTGAGCGGGGGCCGTTGGATCCTTTAATCCAATGGTCGAGCGAGCGGGACGCGTAACAGCTACGCATTTGGCGCGTAACGGCGGTTCCTTTTCCAGCCGGTTCGGGTTTAATTTTCAAAACCCTATAAATACCCCCCATTTCCAACTCGATTTTCTCACAATCCACTCGGTCAAAAATTCTGAAATAATATCATTGTCTTCGTCTCTTCGTTTCCTATGCTACGGTGCCGTCCAAATGCTCGGGAAAAATCCGAGGAAGGAGATATCCGCGTTACGGTGCCGCTCGACGTTCTCTACTCCGCTTCCTTTCACTCGTCTAAAAGGTATGATCCATCTCCCTCCCTCTCCATCTCGTCGCCTCTTCTTTATGTAATATATGTTCTAATAATGACACCAATTCCTTAATCTTAATATGAACTCTTTGGATATGTTTTGTTAGTTTCTAAAAACCTGTTATGTTACCTTAATTTATAACGCACACTCCATGATGAAACTATTTCACGGGATAACGACCTATCTCTTTATTTACTGTTATTCTATAAATCCGATGTTTACCCCAATCAGAGCAAGGCTCTGTTCAAATTCCAAGGCGGGAAATGAAGCAACGCTTCTGATTCCCCTAATCAGAGCAAAGCTCTACTTTGAAAATTCAAATTCTAATAAATGAAGCAACGCTTCAAATTCCGTGCGCTGCGCGCAACGCGCCACGTGTCAAAAGCTGATACGTCAGCGCAGCGCCCAAGGCAGCGCGCCCAATCAGAGCAAAGCTCTATTTAAAACAAAATTGAAAAGAAGCAACGCTTCAGTTGCGCAAGCGCTGCGCTGCGCGACACGTGTCAGCGCAGTTGCGCTGCGCTCTGCGCTGCGTTACACGTGTCATGCGCTGGGGCGTTTGCGCCAAACAGAATTGAAATTCTAGTAGGATCTTTCTGTTCTTGTTAAAATAAGAAGATTGTCTTCTGTAAAACAGAAGCTCTTGGATCAAAGATCCAACGGTGGGGAAGATGCCCCAAATCACTCAGAGAAAGATCTCTTTAACAAATTTAACAAATTTATGAGCACTATATAAAGGACCTTAGACCCCAACTCAAATAAGGATGAACATTGTGAGAGGTCAAGAACTTCAAAACAGAGAGAACTCTTCAAAAAACAAAAAGAAAAGGTAAAAACCTTTAGAAAAAGAGAAGATTCTCTTATGAACAGATCATTGATCTAAAAACAAGATCAATGATCTTCAATAAAAAAGAAAAATAAATAAGAACAGTGCCTTGCACTTTTTATGAACCACTGGTTCTTTGAAAACAATAAAAACTTGTTTTCTTTGATCTAAAATTGATCCAAAAATAAGAACAGTGCCCTGCACTTGCAAAACTGCACTGTTGCGCTCCTGCGTTGGCGCAAGCCACCAGGGAGCGCCACATGTCAGCAGCGCAACAGCGCAGCGCACTGACACAGCGCACTGCGTTGCTGCGCTTGCGCTCACCAGAGTGTGACACGTGTCACTCCCACAAGCGCTTACGCTCATTAATTGGCGCAAAGCGCCTGACAAATGCATTGCATTGTTTACTGAAGGGCCAAGCCCAAATTAAAAAGGGCCTAGCAGGCCAAAATAAAATGCAATGCATTAAAAGGGCAGAGCCCAAACAAAATAGATGCTCTGCATCATTTATAAAAGGGCAGAGCTCAAACAAAATAGATACTCTGCATCATTTATAAAAGGGCAGAGCCCAAACCAAACAAAAACAATGCTCTGCATTGTTTAAACAAGGGCAAAGCCCTAGTAAAGGCCTAATAGGCCAAATGCAAATAAAAGTGTTGAACATTTTTCAACTGGACTTAGCCCAATCATGGCCGTAAGTCCTCAAATTAAATTGACTGAGCACGGCTGCTCTCCTAAATCAATTTACATCCGGTTCGAGGGTACATCTCCGAACTCCTCTGACCCCTATCGTTGTAATCCTTCAACGACGTCAGAGAGGTGACGGGTCCCGACGACCACACACCCATATGGACTGCGGGGTCCTTAAATTCGTGGACTTATGCGTCCTTAAACTACCTATGGACCACCATGTCCCTAAACCGGCAATGGACCACCATGTCCCTAAACCGGCAATGGACCACCATGTCCCTAAACTGGCAATGGACCGAAACGTTCTTAAACTACCTATGGACCACTACGTCCCTAAACTGGAACGATAGAGCCCTCAAATGCTCTTTTGTCGGATCTAAACGATCCCGTTTAAGTCGATCTTAGCCTCAAACCTGGCTAACGTATCCTTAAACATTAAAATGGACCATAAAACTCCAAATCAATTTTGGTTCAAGGGTACATCTCTGAACTCCTCTGACACCTATCGTTGTAATCCTTCAACGACGACAGAGAGGTGACGGGTCCCGACAGCCATATATTAAATGAATCACCACGTTAAGTTGATCTTAGTCTTAAACAGGACTAACGTATCCTTAACGAACGTTTAAGTTGATCTTAGCCTCAATGCGGCTAACGTATCATTAAACTAAAACACCAAACCCAAATCTAAGTAACTACGGATTTGGACTAATCCACGTCCTACGGGCGACGGCATAACCTAGTCTCCGTATACAATCCACGGGCAACCACAAACAAAACAAACACACACGACACAAAGTAAAATTCTGGAGAAGGAGAAAGTTGTTACCGTGATACGGTAGCGTAATTAACTGCAGGGGCTTGCGCCTGCAGGGAAGAGCGTCCCCATAATCAAAAACCCCTCAAGCGAGGGGGAATCTGACGAAGTCTGCTACATCGGCCGCATCCGTCTAAACCTCCGATACACGGTGCCATAAATCAACTTGGCATCTTCGGAGAGATGGACGGATAAAACCAAATAGCATCTGCCCCGAACTTCAGGCAAGACGTCTCTCAGTCGTCGCGCCGTCTTTCGGAGGGGAACAGATTCTGGCACGCCCGGTGGGACCTTTTCCTCTTTCCACTCCACACTTCGTGTGTCGTCTTCGCGAACGAATCGCGGTTTATTAATAGTTGCCTTTGGGTTTCAAGTTACTAAGATTTGGTCTTTTGCCTGGCGCAGAAATCAGGCATCGATGGCCTCTAACTGCTCGAACTGCTCGAAGTGCCAATGCAGCCGACGCTCCACCTCACCTGGAGGTGTAGCATATGAGCCTCAAGCGGCTTCCGTCCTTACTATGCCTGTGGAGAAAGTGACTCAGGCCACCACCGGCCTGTTTTTCGGGACCATGACCCCTCCTGCAAGCTTCACCCTGCCAATATCCGTACCGGAAGCTTCAAAGAAGTCGGTCTTCGATCGACTTGCTGCTCCCACGGCCCCTCTCAACGGATCGTCCAACTCTTCGGTCTTCACCAGACTGAGTCTGAACTCCAAAGGGCCCGCCAAAAAGCCCATGATACCTGAGAAGGCCATCCCAAAGAAGACGGCTGCTCCCGAAGTCGCCAAGGCGGCTTCTCCTGTCAAAGAGTCAGTCTTTTCAAGGCTGACTATTCCGGCTCCTGCCCCTGCTCGAGAATCTGTTTTTGACAGATTGAATATCACCCCTCAAAGGACAACCTCAGTCTTCAAGAGGCTAACACCAGCAGCGCCTCATCCAGACAGGTGGCAAGAAGAAGCTGTCTCTATCGCCGAGCCGATCCCAACGGCTCGTCATGCTCGACGTCGTCATTGGCAATGAGTAAGGAAGGCATGGGGAAACTCCCCTTCAGGGCTAACTCCACCTGCTCCAGTGGTGGAAGTTAATGCTGCTGTTCCAACTGGGAACAGCTTTGAACCACTTAGGAGGGTACGAAAGAACTCTCCAACCGCTATGCTGAAAAGATCTCTTCCACCTGCAGAGAGAGTTCCGGAAACGAAGCTGGAGCAGCCTCCTCAGCTGCTATCCTCCAAAATATACAAGGTTTGGCGGAGGGTTCAAGACTCCGTAATTGACCAAGATCATTCTCGTCAACAGAAAAAGGCGAAGGTGCAAGAAGAAAAGAGACGTCCGATCAAACAGCAAAGGACGACCACCACCAGGGTGCCTGCTGCAACGGCCCCCTCAACTTCAACGGCCTATAAGAGAAGGAGGCCAGAGAAAATTCCCACGCCCGTGGCAAATGCCAAAGGCGGTGAACCTAAACGCCCTAAGTCCAGGGGCATAATAGTTCATACAGTATATATGGCGTCGGGAAAAGAGGACAGCCGTACATCCACAGGTCATAGACCGCTTACACGGTCAGTGACCAAAGCTCAGGAGCAACAGCAAAAGCTCCAAGAGATGATGAACGCAATGGCCGCACTCACTGGGCCAAAAGAAAGCCCCGAAGCGTCCTCGGATGAACGCCAGGAGCAAGAAACTGACGCTGAATTCCTTCGTCGGATATTCGAGAAAAAGGATAAAGAGGCTGCTGAACAAGCAGCCAACATAAAGCGTATGGCCCTCCTGTTTCAAGACATGGTGGGTATGATGATCCAACAAGATCCTCCAGCTGAAGATCCCCCAATCGTCCTTGAAGACAACAGGGGAGAAACGTCGAATCCTCCACCGGCTCTATCAACAGGCAAGGAGGATACAATCTCCAAAGCTGACTTGGACGAGTATATAGCCCAACAAATACGGGTTCATCATGCGACTGAGGCAGCCGGTCAGGTCGTAAAAACAGGACGACCATATCCGAGCTGGTACGACCAGATAAAGTACCCGCCGGGTTATACAATACCCAAATTCCACGTCTATAAGGGGATGGGCAATCCCCACCAGCATGTTGCCCAGTTCAGGGCGCTTTGCGGCAACACCGGCGGTGATGATAAGTTGTTGCTTCGCCAGTTCGTTGGCAGCTTGTCAGATACAGCGTTCGAGTGATACTCTGAGCTCCCAAACGATTCTATCAAGACCTTTGCGGAGATGGAGCTGTTGTTTACCCAGCGTTTTGCAAGCGCCAGTGAACGCACCCCGATGACAGCATTGATTAATGCCAGGGTAAAGCCAGGCGAGACATGGGTCTAATATGCTATACGGTGGCGGAACTTATGGTCAAAATGCGAGCAACGCATTGAAGAAGCTCCTGCAGTGGGTATGTTTGTGGGAACCCTTGATCCGCAAGCAACCATCTCGCAATTTATAATGTTCTTCAAGCCGACTACCTTCCAGGCCCTGATCGACAAGCTAGCGCAAATGGATCAGATGGGCCATAGACCTCCTCTTCCAAAGCCAGACTCCCGAAATGAAAAAGGGAAGGGGAAAGCGATCGTTGTCGCTAATACTCAACAACAACCGAGCAACTCGAAGCCGGTCGTCCGTCAAAATAATATGCATCCATACGTACCCCTTGAAGAGAGGCTAGGACGTCCTTACTCGTTTCCCCGAGATAAAACGAGAAGATTATTTGAGCTGGCATTGCGTAACCGACTCATAAATCTGCTGGATCCAAGACATCCGTCGCAGCCAAATGATGTTAACGATCCTAACTACTGTCCCTATCATCGAGTACTGGGTCATCCGATTGAGGATTGCTACGTCTTCAAAAATTGGATTGAAGACCAGTACCAACAGAGCAAGTTCGCATTGTCCGACAGATGGAAGATGAATCCGCCGCAGCCCCACACCTCTAAGAGGATGAATACGCCGGGAGCAACATGCTCTCTTGTTGAAGAAGCTCCTTGGGAGGTTGTACTATCAGCCAAGACAAAGAGGATGCTAAATGATCTTCAAACATGCCCAGCGATCAGGTGGAAGAACCCGCTGGAACCTCAGATCATTGATGGGATGCTGAAGCCGCGTCCAACTCCAAGGACCGATGGTAGTGGCCCAAGCGCTCACAACCAGCCATCAAAATCTTCAAAGAAGAAGAAAAAGAAATCCAAGAAGCCCGTGAAGCCTGGCGACAAGCGCACGGACTTGCAAAAACAAATTGACGCGCTGGAAGAGTACAACCAAAAAGCGCGGACTCCCATTACGCTCCAAGAGTTTCTCAACCACGTCTTTCAAGAGGAAGATAAGGGAGAAAGTTCGTCGGATGAGTCTGAGGAATACGTGGCGAGCTGCCATATGATCTCCCATTCGCCGACGAACGATGAGGAGACTCCTTGCACTGAAAAGCTGGGGGCAGATCCTGAACCAAAAATTCTGGGGCCATCAGATGAAGTAATTGACGCATTCCTCAATGAAGCTCTGTTGAAAAGTAAAGCTGATCGGGAACGCGAGACGGCTATATTTGAAAGGGCCAAGCGGCAGCGACTTGACGAAAGAGCTGAGACACTTCCGCTGGAGCAAAATACGTCTACCGTAGATAAAAGAAAATTCAAGACGAGGAAAAGGTTTGCTAAGGCCATATCAATGGGCATGAAGATACCATCCTCTGAAGGAAGCATTACCGTTGAAGTGGAAATGCACCCCTCCTACTGCTTGTATCATCGGAAGATTTCACACCCCACCGAAGAGTGTGAAGTTTTCGATAGATGGTGGCAAGGATATGTTGCTCACCGACAACATTTTGAGCTTCAGCCGTCTGCCCTTTGGATTTTTTCAAATTTCAAAAATATCAAAAACATGGACTGGAGCCAGACATCTAATGGTCAAAGTGACAGACGTCTGATGTTGATTTTGAAAGTGGAATTTTTGTTCTTCAGACGTCTGCCTATTTGTGCATCAAACGTCTATCTATACTCTGTGTTTTCTTGCTTTGCCTTCAAAATACCGACAAATGTCTGATGCTTATTTGGGCAAACGACTGCAGTTAAATTGGTTTCAAAATATAGGCGTTTATAACCGGGACTTTTCTGGTAAAGCTGAAGACGTCTTCCCAGCTCTTATGCAGACGTCTGTCGATATTATTTTCTGTTGAATTCTTCAACAACGACTAGTTTTTCAAAGGGAGTATAAATATGTTTTGTTTGGTTTTTTCTCCCCCAATCACTTGAGCATTTTAACTTGCGCTATTCCAAAGTGATCTTAAAAGAAAATTTTCATTTCTTGTGAGAATGTAGAATGTTTATTCATTTGATTATCCAAATCACACTCACACACAAATACACTCAAGAGGTTCTAACTTGATTATCCATCATCTTAAGTATTAGTGAGCTTCAATTGTAAAACTCTATTGAGAATAATCTTGTGCTTGTAATTTCTCTCTTCTTTTCTTTGTGTGAGGATTCTTGAATGCAATGGTGGATTTGTAAGAGAGAAGAGTGTATTGAGACGAGAAATGATAAGAGCTTGTAAGAGAGAAGTGTTTCTTGTGTGTCGAGCAACATGTGGTCTTTTAAGGAGACGTGTGTAAGGTTTGTCCTCCACCGGAAGTGGGGTTGTGGGTTGCTTGCTGGCAACGTGTTTGTCTCTGAGAAAGACGTGTTTTGTAGAACAAGCTCGATCGCTCAAAGAAAGTAGACTGGAGAATCTCCCGAACCACTATAAAAGACTTCGTGTTTGTGATTGCTTGTGTTTGCAATTTCTCCATCCTCTTACTTTACATTCATAGCTTAGATGTTGCATGCCTTCATCTCTCTTGTTCTATATGCTCATACTTGTGATTATTGTCTCTTGCTATATGTTTTAGTTTCACAATTGGATTTGTGCTTTGCTCTTATCTCTATTGGATTATCTATTGTCAAGCTTTGCAATTGTGTTTTGATTAGCAAGTGTAGTATAGAATTTTTTAATTTGGACATTGTTTACCGTAGAAAACAGAGACGGATCCGGGATGGATCGTCTTGCCTGAATTTTAGGGCAGATGCTATTTGGGTTTATCCGTCCACCTCTCCGAAAATACCAAGTTGATTTATGGCACCGTGTATCGGAGGTCTGGACGGATGCGGCCGGTGTAGCAGATTTCGTCAGATTCACCCTCGTTGTGAGGGGTTTTTGATTGTGGGGACGCTCTTCCCTGCATGCGCAAACCCCTGAAGTTAATTACGTTACCGTATCGTGGTAACCACTTTCTCCTGCTCTAGAAGGTCATTTCGTGTCGTGTGTGTTTATTTTATTTTTTGTTGTCCGTGAATTGTATACGGAGACTAATTTATGTTGTCGCCCGTAGGGCGTGGATTAGTTCAAATCCGTATATTCTTAGATTTGTGTTTGGGTTGATTTAAGAATCGTTAATCTTGTTTGATATTAAGATCAACTTAAATGTTTATTGAGGATACGTTAGTCTAATTTTATACGAAGATCTACTCAACAGGATTTAGGATCATTCAGATCCAACAAAAGAGCATTTGGACTCTATTGTTTTAGTTTAAGGACGTTTTCGGTCCATAACTAGTTTAAAGACGTTACGGTCCGTTGTTAGTTTAAGGACGTTGCGGTCCTTATTGGGATATACCCATCGGTTTGGGAATGCACCAAAGAGTTGTTGGTTATCGGGATCCACCACCTCTCTGAAGACGCTGAGGAATTACAATGACATGTATCAGAGGTGTGAGGAGATGTACCCTTGAACCAATTTTCGTCGGAAGATCAGTAGTCGTGTTTGGGATTAAGACCAATTTGGAAAATAATAAGCACATGGGCTTGATTGATCTGAATTAGGGATCTAGTCAACTTGGGCTCAACCCACTCAGTCTTCATCATTTCATTTAAATAAAGCACTAAACACTTGCTTGGGCTCAGTCCTCTTTCTGTGCAGACAATGCTGAGCATTTATATGGATTCTGACACTCATACTTTACTTTAATTTCCTTTTTTTGTTTTGGAGCGTTAAACACTCTTTATGGCGCCCACGTGAGACGCTTGGTGCTGAGCGCCAACCACTGAGTGCTAGGCACTCTTTATTGAGCAGCGCCCATGTGAGAGGCACGTGAAGCGCTTGGCGTTGAGCGCCAACCACTGAGTGCTAGGCACTGCTTTTATTGAGCAGCGCCTACGTGAGGGGCACGTGAGGCGCTTGGACTCTAGGTTTTCTTCGTATATTCTGTTCTGAAGAGTTCAATTCTCTGTTCTTTTCTGGATCTTTGATCCCCAAGAACAAGTTCACCCCATGAGAATTAAATTCTCATTCGTGGGAGACTTGTCTCATTGATCTCAGATCCAGAAAAAGAACTAAGTTCTTTTATAAGGGTTAAACCCTTGGATATGCAGATGAGATGCTCTGATCTCTATTATTTTTATTTACCTCGAAGAGAGGTATTCTTCTTTCCTTGCTTTTAAAGCTTTTTTCTTACATGCTTTTTTTTAAGTTTGAAGCTTATGGAGGGTTCCTCTGTGCAAGACTTGAAGTCTTGGGTCCTTTATATAGTAGATGCAAGTTTGTTGATTTAGCTAAAAAAATCTCTCATTGAGAGATTTTTAATTGATTTGGGGATTTTATCTACCATTGGATTTTTGATCCAAGGACTTATGTTTTACAGAAGATATCTTTCTTTTTTTTAACAAGATTAGGGAAATATTTTCCCATACAGAATTTATTCTGCAGATAGGTGATTTTTAATCACTATTGGATTTTTAATCTAACGGTGCTCTGTTTTACAGAGAGTAATCTTTCTTATTTAGAAAGATTTGAGGAATATTTCCTCGGCAGGATTTTAATTCTGCATTTTGATAATTTATCATCTCCGTTGAATTTTTGATCCAATGGCTCTGTCTAACAGGGTGCTTTTAGTTCTGACGCTGGCATTCTCATGCGAGGCACGTGAGGCACTGCCTAAGAGTTTTTAACCAATTTAAAATAATTTTTAACCATTTTCCCAATATTTTTCCCAATATTTTAAACCATTTTTAAATAATTCTTCTAATTAAAAATATATTTTTTATTAAATGGTTTTGTTTTTAAAACTAAAAGAAAAGAAAAAAATAAGAAGGTGGAGGATCGATGGCCGTCGTATCGCTTGATCCAACTGTCCAGGGCACCCCAAGTGAGGGGCGGCCGCGTAGGGACCACGCACAGGCACGTGTAACACCCTAGTTCATTTATACCAGTTCTTTTGGGTATTTATGTATTTATGGATATTTCTTGATTTATTGTTGTTTGGATGTGAATAGTATAATTGGCATTTGTATTTGCATCCGACCCGACCCGCTTGCTGGAAACCCGTCTTGATTTCTGTTTATGATTTATCCCGGCTATTTATGAGGATCCGTACAGTTTCATATTTTTTATATACTGCATACTGGCATTATATTTGGCATTTGCATTTTTTTCAATATAACATTTAAAGTCAAATAAAATATTTTAAAAATATCTAGCATGGCCTGCATCATACCCCTGACCCTGTGATAGCATCCGTACATCTTGTTCTCGTTCCGTTTAGTGAAACGGACTCGTTTAGATGGCTACGTACACGCTACGTGTATCCGTTCTTAGGGGTATGCATTTTCGTTATCCGGATATCTTATTTTGGTTTTAGTTTATACGTACATTATCCGTATTTTCCAACCGTAATTTTAGACCCGACCCGGACGTATTTTGAAATATTTTTGTATTCGCCAGAACACTCAAATATAATCAATATTATATTCCTTATATTTCAACTTTGAATATATGCGTTTTTAAACTAAAATATTTTTTAAAAATCTTTAAAATCCTATATCCTAACCACGGTATCCTAACTATCTGCATCTCTCTCTATCATAATATATTATACGTATTAATTTATTCTTTAAATTTTTTTTAACCACATACCCTGCACTGTTCCCACTCCCTCTCTTCTTCATCACTCGTTTTCTTTCCTCCCACCTCGCGAGAGCCCGCGCCACACGCCGCCTCGCCTCACCGCTCGTCGCCTCCTCTCATCACCACCATCCCCTCCTCTCTCTCTCCTCGACCTCTCTTCTCCTCTATGCAACCGCTGCAACCTAACCTCACCTTGCCTGCAACCCTAGTCTTGCCTGCACACCCCGCCTCGTCGCCGATCATCACCTTAGACCTCGCCCTCCCGTCGCCGTCACGACCACCATCCTCTCCCTTCTCTTCAACCTGACACCACCCTCACCTCCCGACACCACAAACCCGAGAACCCCAACACCCACTGCCCTTGCTGTGAACCCTCGCCGGAAAAACCCACAACTCGTCGTAAATGTCCGCCTCACCTCGCCTCTGTCCCTAAACACCAACCCAGAGCACCTTGAACCCAGTCCCCCTCTCTTCTCCCTCTTCTTCTTCTTCTTCCTTCTTTTCTTTTCTTTTCTTTTCTTGACCCGTATTTTCCGGTCATCGCCGGAGCCGTGCCGTCGCCAACGATCCGGACGACCCAGTAGATGTTCCCAGCCAGCGTGGTCACCTTCTTGCTTTGCCTGTACCTGTCCCGTGTGCGCGTGTGTCCATTGCGACGTTTACCAGACGTCGGACATTGCGTATACACCCCGTCGTGAAATCCGTTCAGGCAAGTTCATCTTGCTACATGCTCCGATACATATTTTTCATCCATATGAATAAAAATATTACATGTTTATTATATTGTGCATCCATATTACAAATTTACAGTTTTTCGATACCCGTATGCATCCATACCATTATTTATGTATCTAGTCGCATGCAAGTTTATCTAGCTACATGCTATGTATCATATTTGGCATCCATATGAATAAAAATATCGCATGTTGATTGCATTGTACACTCATATTAATGTTTTACTATTTTCGGATACCCGTATGCATCCATATCATTTATCATATATGTAGCCGCATCTACAGATCATATTATTTCATGTTACTATTGTATTAACACCCGATACTTGATAATGTGCATCCTACATAGTCATGGAGCTGTAGATGTAACCCCTGATAGATATTTGTACATCCGTGTTTTATTGTGCATCTATACCATTAATTATATATCTAGTTGCATGCCATATCATATTATATCATGTTACTGTTAGATTAGCACCCCATGCTTGATAATGTGCATCCTACATAGTCATGGAGCTGTAGATGTAACCCCTGATAGATATCTATGCATCCGTGTTTTATTGTGCATCCATACCATTAATTATATATCTAGTTGCATGCCATATCATATTATATCATGTTACCGTTATATTAGTACCCCATGCTTGATAATGTGCATCCTACGTAGTCATGGAGTTGTAGATGTAACCACTGATAGATATTTGTGCATCCATATTTTACTGTGCATCCGTACTTTTATCGTGATTCGATACTTGCTACATTTTACTGTTGGGCATCCATTTGATACATGTGTACTACTTGTTTCTAATACCGACAATCCTGACTTGTCGTCCTGACGGACGTATCCTGTTGTCTACATAGACAAACCTGTACCCGCTTGATCCTGTGTTGGCATTAGTTCCAGATTATCAATACCTGACTTGAACACATAACCTTAGGGGCATGGGGAAATAAAAAGTATAACTGAAGTGTGGCTTAAAAGGGTATTACTTGATCCGTGGTCCTAGGGGATAACGGGACAGAATCATTCGTGATTCTTACTTGATCCATGGTCCCGGAGGATAACGGGACAGAGTCATTCGTGACTCCCACTACCTGATCCGTGGTCCCGGGGGATAACGGGACATATCCCTCGAGTTACATGGAGGAGTTCACTAATTGATCTCAAACAAACTTTAGAATAGATAACCCAGTAGCACAGTTTAGATTTATTACCGCACGTCACATATACTGATACTCTTCACTGTTCTATATCCATATTTACTTATTACATTCATGTTACTATTCATACCTGCATATCTTGTTACCTCCTTATTATATTTTATTGTTTGATATTATGACGCACTGCCGTCTGGGTTTTGCATGGCCCAGATCCTTTATCTCTTTCGCAGGCCGACCAGGAGTACTTCAGTCGATAGGCCGAATAGTGAGGATCTAGTTAGTATCTAGTTTCGTTTAGTTTAGTTTTCTTTCAGCATTTTCATTTCCTGATGTGAGCCCGTATTTGGGACGTACTTTTCAGATGTTATTGTTTATTGGATTTATTGCTTCCGCATATATTATCTCTTGACTCGTTTATTCTGGCATATGGACATGTACTAGATAGTTTAATTTTATTTTCTAGCCGTAATGTGACTGTGGAGGGATATTTCCTAACCACAGGTAGCATGGTTGGATCTGTCACGTGCCGATCTTAACGCACTCTGGGAAGCGGGGCATGACAGCACGTGCGCCTACGTGCGTGAGCGGGGGCCGTTGGATTCTTTAATCCAACGGTCGAGCGAGCGGGATGCGTAACAGCTACGCATTTGGCGCGTAACGACGGCACCTTTTCCAGCCGGTTCGAGTTTAATTTTCAAAACCCTATAATTACCCCCCATTTCCAACTCGATTTTCTCACAATCCACTCGGTCAAAAATTCTGAAATAATATCATTGTCTTCGTCTCTTCGTTGTCTATGCTTCGGTGCCGTCCAAATGCTCGGGAAAAATCCGAGGAAGGAGATATCCGCGTTACGGTGCCGCTCAACGTTCTCTACTCCGCTTCCTTTCACTCGTCCAAAAGGTATGATCCGTCTCCCTCCCTCTCGATCTCGTCGCCTCTTCTGCATGTAATATATGTTCTAATAATGACACCAATTCCTTAATCTTAATATGAACTCTTTGGATATGTTTTGTTAGTTTCTAAAAACCCGTTATGTTACCTTAATTTAGAACGCACACTCTATGATGAAACTATTTCACGGGATAACGACCTATCTCTTTATTTACTGTTATTCTATAAATTCGAACATGCCGTTATGCTGCCCAACTGTAAACCCAGAAATAACCTTTTTACAAGCCGAAGTGCTGCCCGAATTTAGAGTTAACTAAAATACTCCAAATGCCGCATTTTTACATAAAAACACCCTCGAGATTTCAAATACCGCATTTTTACATTAAACACCCTCGACATTTCAAATATCGTATTTTACATAAAACACCCTTGAGATTCTAAATACCGTATTTTCACATAAATACCCTAAGATTTCCAAGACCCGTATTTTCTAAATACCCCGACTTATCTAAAAGTCATATTTTTAAATAAATACGACTTTTCTAAAAGTCGTATTTTTAGATAAATATCTCGACTTTTCTAAAAGTCGTATTTTCAATGAAATGCCATAAACTTCTAAAGTCATACTTCCCCAAGTTATATTTCATTAAAATTCCATGAACTGTTATGGAAACCTAAATGCATGAGTATTGCCCTACATATAATCCAACACATGATATACTATATGACTTGCTAACTGGTATGGTATGGTTAGGGTTAGACGCGCGAACCTAGGTATGGAATAATTTTGAAGATCCCGATATACGAGTGACCTTGTCTAAGAAGATCCTGGTATATGGATGACCATATTTACGAAGATCTCGATTTTCGGGTTGTTTCCCCCAATCAGAGCAAAGCTCTGTTTGAATTTCAAAAATTCAAAAAATTGAAGTAACGCTTCAAATTCAGTGCGCAACGCGCCACGTGTCAAAAGCTGATACGTCAGCGTAGCGCCCAATCAGAGCAAGGCTCTATTTAAAACAAAATTAAATGAAGCAACGCTTCAGTAGCGCAAGCCCTGCGCTGCGCGACACGTGTCGGCGCAGTTGCGCTGCGCTGTGCGCTGCGTGTCGGCGCAGTTGCGCTGCGCTGTGCGACACGTGTCTGCGCTGTGCGCTGCGCGACACGTGTCAGCGCAGTTGCGCTAGCGCAGTTGCGCTGCGTTCTGTGCTGCACGACACGTATCAAGCGCTGATGCATCTGCGCCAAACAGAATTAAAATTCCAGTAAGATCTTTCTGTTCTTGTTAAAACAAGAAAACTGTCTTCTGTAAAACAGAAGTTCTTGGATCAAAGATCCAACGGTGGGGAAATTTCCCCAAATCACTCAGAGAAGGATCTCTTTAACAAATTTAACAAATTAATGGGCACTATATAAAGGCCCCTAAGACCCCAACTCAAAAACACATGAAGAACAACAACAAGAACATAGAGAATAGAAAAACTCTAGAAACAGAGAGGGAACTCTAAAGAACTCTGAGAAGAAATTCAGAAGGAAAAAGAAGGTATAACCCTTTAAAAAAGAAGAATTTCTTCTGAATAGATCATTGATCTAAGAACAAGATCAATGATCTTCAATAAAAAATAAATAATGACAAAAGCATTGCTTTTTCATGAACCATTCGTTCTGGAATTTTAAAGATTCTTTTCTTGAATCCAAAATTGGATCAATAAATTAAAATATTGCCTCGCACTTGCAGATCTGCACTGTTGCGCTCCTGGGTTGGCGCAAGCCACCAGATAGCGCCACGTGTCAGCACCATAACCACTTGCACTATGCGCTTTTAAAAATAGAGCACTGCTCTCTTAAATTGGCGCAACTCACCAGAGCACGCCACGTGTCAGCAGCGCAACAGCGCAGTGCACTGGCGCAGCGCAATGCGCTTGCGCTCACCAGAGCGTGACACGTGTCGCCTCCACATGCGCTTGCGCTCATCAATTGGCGCAAAGCGTCTGACAAGCCACGTGGGGCACTGTCAGAATAAAAATGCAATGCATTATTAAAAGGGCAGAGCCCAATAAAAAGGTCTATCAGACCCAGATAAAAAATGCTATGCATTATTAAAGGGCAGAGCCCAATTAAAGGTCTAATGGGCCCAAATAAAAAAAATGCAATACATTATTAAAAAGGGCAGAGCCTAAACAAAGGCCAAACATGTCAAATGCAAATAAAATGTTGAACATCTTCAACTGGACTTAGCCCAATCACGGCCGTAAGTTCTCAAATTAAATTGACTGAGCAAGACTACTCTCTTAAATAAATTTACATCCGGTTCAAGGGTACATCTCCGAACTCCTCTGACACCTATCGTTGTAATCCTTCAACGACGTCAGAGAGGTGACGGGTCCCGACAACCACACATCGATACGGACTGTGGGGTCCTTAAACTCATGGACTAATGCGTCCTTAAACTAATGGACTAATACATCCTTAAACACACCCATACGGACTGTGGGGTCCTTAAACCCATGGACTTATGCATTCTTAAACTAATGGACTAATGCGTCCTTAAACACATCTATATGGACTATGGGGTCCTTAAACCTATGGACTAATACGTCCTTAAACTAACATCCGTCCCTAAAACGGGAACATGGACCCCCATGTCCCTAAACTGGAACATGGACCACTACGTCCCTAAACTGGAACAATAGAGCCCCAAATGCTCTTTTGTCGGATCTAAACGATCCCGTTTAAGTTGATCTTAGCCTCAAAAATGGCTAACGTATCCTTAAACTTTCAAACAGACTTTAGTCCCAAATCGGACTATAAATCCCCTAATCAACTTTGGTTCAAGGGTACATCTCTGAACTCCTCTGACACTATCGTTGTAATCCTTCAACGACGTCAGAGAGGTGACGGGTCCCGACGGCCATACATTTATTGGACCACTATGTCCCTAAACTGGAACAATAGAACCCAAATGCTCTTCTGTCAGATCTAAACGATCCAGTTAAGTCGATCTTAGTCTCAAATTGGACTAACGCATCCTTAACAAACGTTTAAGTCGATCTTAGCCTCAAATATGGCCAACGTATCTTTAAACTAAAACACCAAACCCAAATCTAAGTAAATACGGATTTGGACTAATTCACGTCCTACGGGCGACGACATAAATTAGTCTCCGTATACAATCCACAGGCAACCACAAACAAAACAAACACTCACGACACGAAGTGAAATTCTGGAGAAGGAGAAAGTTGTTACCGCAATGCGGTAGCGTAATTAACTGCAGGGGCTTGCGCCTGCAGGGAAAAGCGTCCCCACAATCAAAAACCCCTCAAGCGATGGGGAATCTGACGAAGTCTGCTACATCGGCCGCATCCGTCTAAACGTCCGATACACGGTGCCATAAATCAACTTGGCATCTTCAGAGAGGTGGACGGATAAAACCAAATATCATCTGCCCCGAATCTCAGGCAAGACGTCTTTACGTTGTGGCTGTCTTTTGGAGGGGAACAGATTCTGGCACGCTCGGTGGGACCTTTTCCTCTTTCCACTCCACACTTCGTGTGTCGTGTTTTTCCCGCGATCAAATAATCGCGGTGTGTGTGTTTTTGGTTGCTCTTAGGGGAGTGGATATTGAAGCCGGTGTTTCGTCTCTATGAAGAATGGCATTTGCTCCCACCCTAGCAACTCAGGCTCTGTTATATCCGGCGGAATCAAGTATGGGTCACTTACAGCCTTAAATCTCTGCAATCCGACTCTTCAAGAAATCAGCGGGCTTCTTTTTTTTGGTCGATGCTTCCACCTCCCACCCTCGGTGCCTCAACGCCGATAGAGAAAGCCCAGAGGATGTCTGTCGTCCACAGGTAGGCCCCCAAGCAGCAGCTTTGCCGACGGAATCGGTCCTCAAACAGCTGGCACATGCCAAAGACCAAGGTCGACGCAGGGGGCGGAATATTCAAGCTCTTCAAGAAATCAATGGTTTCAAACTGCACTAACTGCAACAGCAACTCTCGCTCTGTCCCATCTGGAGGAGTAACCTACGGGTCCCAAGCGGCCTCCCTTTTCACTATGCCAGTGGAGCAGGTAACTCAAGCTACCACTGGGCTATTCTTCGGGACCATGCTCCTGCTAACGAGCTTCAGCACTCCTGTACCATCGCAAGAAGCTCCCAAGAAGTCGTTTTTCAGCGCTCCTATGCTTATTTACGCCTTACTTTGCATTATACTATATATAAGCACACAAAAAAAATTGTGATAATAAAAGAGTAGGAAGTGAAAAATTATACTTAAAAGATAGGAATAGTTTAAGAAAAACAAGAAAGTTAGATGTTTTCTTAAATGAAACTAGTAATAAGTAGTTATGAGCTGTTGTCCCAAGGGTTAGTAAGATGAAGGAAATTACTAATCTGAGGATAAAAATAAGCCTGAAAAATAGTTCATATTCTGGAAGCCAAACATTTGAACATTGATACCCTACTATACGCACTTACACACATCTTGAAACTCGGGATAGTAGAGGATACCTTGAAATGCTCTTGTCTAAAAGCCAAAGTATGAAGAAAATAAAAGTGGAGAATAAAAGATAAAATGGTGAAAAGAAAAATGAACACTGGTTTTGTTATCACCGAGGCAGCAATAAAAAATATAGTGAGGGTGCTTTATCACCTAGTGCCTTAGACCAACTGGTTTGGGAGCCACTGCTAAGCCTTAGGTGTTGCAAGACGAGGAAAAACACCTAATTAGCAAGCACATGAGTAATCGGTAGGTTAGTACCTCAAGAAGTATTAACGGTCGCATGAAGAATGTGTGAGCAAATTCCATCTAAATATCTATTAAAAAGTACCAAGGTAGATGGACAGAAGTATGATTGCTTGAATTGAATTCTCTGAGTGTAGGGATGTCCAGTTCACACACGTAGGGGTATATGATCAATGTTTGGAAGAAAAGTAGGAATGAAAGCTAAAGGCGATGTTTTATTGAGGGATAATGTGATTTCTAACATTTTTTCATGACCATTAAGATAGGGCTCATAGCAACTGAAAAGCTGGTATAGTTGAAAACTCTTATTTTCAAGTTCTTTCTTTTATAGTTCTTATCTTCATATAACTTTCACCATCTCTCTTTTCTTATAGGATTTTGTGGGTGTAATCCGCTGAAAACTCTCAGGAGACAACACTCCTCCTACTAGGGATATACCACTGGCGCCGAGTAAGGAAGGCTGGGGGCAACTCTCCTTCTGGATTGACTCCGCCGGCTCTAACGGTGGAAATTGATGCTGCTGTTCCAACTGGGAACAGTTTTGAACTATTTAGGAGGGTACGCAAGAACTCTTCGACGGCCGTGCTAAAAAGATCTCCTCCACCTATAGAGAGCGCTACAAGGGTGAAGCCGAAACAGCCCCCTCAACGGCTGTCCTCTAAAATCTACAAGGTTTGGCGTCAAGTCCAAGACTCGGTAATTGATCAAGATTATCCCCGCCGACAGAAAAAGGTGAAAGTTCAGCGAGAAGAGGCCCGTCCTGTCAAGCCACAAAAGGTGACAGCTATTTGGGTGCCCACTGCAACGGCCCCCTCAACTTCGACCGCTCACAAGAAAAGAAGGCCGGAGAAAATCCCTGAGTCTGCGATGAATCGCAAGACCACTAAACCTAAACTCCCCAAGTCTGGGGGCATGGTGGTGCATACAGTCTATATGGCATCCGGAAAAGTGGATAGCCATATCTCCACAGGTTATCGACTGCTTACACGATCAGTGACTAAGGTCCAGGAGCAACAACAACAAAAGCTCCAAGAGATGCTAATAGCCATGGCCGCACTCACGGGACCGAAAGCAAGCCCGGAGACATCCTCGGAGCAACGCCGTGAGCATGAAACTGATGCTGAATTCTTTCGGAGAATGCTTGAGAAGAAGGACAAAGAGGCCGCGGAACAAGCGGCCAATATAAAACAAATGGCCCTTCTGTTCCAAGACATAGTCGGGATGATGTTACAGCCGGACCCTCCAGCTGAAGACCCTCCGATCATTGTTGGAGACGATAGAAGGGAGACATCTAATCCTCTTTCGGCTTATTCAGCAGCCAAGGAGGAAACCATTTCCAAGGCCGCTCTGGATGACTATATTGCTCAGCAAATACGAGCTCACCAGGCAAATGAAGCGGCTGGCCAAGTCGTTAAAACCGGGCGACCATATCCAGGCTGGTATGACCAAATAAAGTACCAGCTGGAATACACGATCCCCAAATTCCATGGACAGGCAATCCCCATCAACATGTCGCTCAGTTCAGGGCTCTATGCGGCAATACTGGAGGCGACAGCAAACTGTTGCTTCGCCAATTCGTCGGCAGCCTAGCAGAAACGGCCTTCGAATGGTATTCGGAGCTGCATAACGACTCCGTCAAAACCTTCGCTGAAATGGAGTTATTGTTTACCCAGCGTTTCGCTAGCGCCAGCGAGCGTATTCCAATAACAGCTTTGATTAATGCAAGAGTAAAGCCGGGCGAAATCTGGGTTCAATATGCAATCCGATGGCGGATCTTGTGGCCGAAGTACGAACAGCGCATCGAAGAAGCGCCAGCGGTGGGCATGTTCGTGGGCACCTTAGATCCTCATGCAACTATTTCATAGTACATGATGTTCTTTAAACCACATTCCAGGCCCTGATCGACAAGCTAGCCCAGATGGACCAAATGGGCCATATGCCGTTTCCTCCAAAGCCGGACTCTCGAAATGAGAAGGGGAAAGGAAAAGCGATCATCGTCGCCAATGCTCAACAACAACCGAGCAACTTGAAGCCGGTTGTCCGTCAAAACAATATGCGTCCACGCATACCCCTCGAGGAGAGGCTAGGACGTCCTTATTCGTTTCCTCAAGATAAAGCGAAAAGATTGTTCGAGCTGGCGTTGCGCAATAGACTTATCAATCTGCCGTATTCAAGACGCCCGTTGCAGCCAAACGACGTCAATGATCCCAATTATTGTCCCTATCACCGAGTATTGGGTCATCAGATCGAAGATTGCTACATCTTCAAAAACTGGATTGAAGATCTATATCAGCAAGGCAAGTTCACGTTATCCGAAAGATGGAAGGTGAACCCGCCGCAACCTCATACCCCTAAAAAGGTAAATACGCTGGGGGCAATATGCTCCCTTGTTGAAGAAGCTCCGTGGGAGGTTGTGCTATCAGTCAAAACCAAGAGGATGCTGAATGATATCTAGACATGCCCGGCGATCAGGTGGAAGAACCCGCTCGAACCCCAGATCATCGAAGGGATGCTGAAGCCGCGCCCAACTTCAAAGATCGGTGGTGATGGCCCAAACACTTGTACCCAGTCGTCGAAATCTTCAAAGAAAAAGAAGAAGAGATCCAAAAACCCCGTGAAGCCTGGCGACAAGCGCACGGACTTACAGAAACCGATCGACGCGCTGGAGGAATACAATCAGAAGGCACAGACTCCCATCACGCTCCAAGAATTCCTCAGCCACGTCTTTCAGGAGGAAGATGAGGGAGAAAGCTCGTCAGATGAATCTGAGGGTTATGTGACGAGTTGTCATATGATCTCCCACTCGTTTACAGACGATGAGAAAACTCCTTACACTGAGAAGCCGGGGGCAGATCATAAACCGGAACTTCTGGGTCCATCAGATGAAACAATCGATGCATTCCTCAGCGAAGCTCTTTTGAAAAGTAAAGCTGATCGGGAACGCGAGACGGTCATATTTGAAAGGACCAAGCGTCAGCGACTAGACGAAAGGGTTGAGGCACTCCCGTCAAATCAAAGTACATCCATTGCGGACAAAATCAAATTCAAGACGAGGAAAAGGTTTGCTAAAGCCGTATCAATGGGGATGAAGCTATCACCCTCTGAAGGAAACACTACCGGCAAAGCAGAAATGCACCTTTTCTATTGCTTGTATCATCAGAAGGTTTCGCACCCCACCGAAGAGTGCAAAGCTTTCAATAAATGGTGGCAGGGATATGTTGCTCACCGACAACATTTTAAGCGGGAAAAACGCAAAACTCGTCGGAAGCAGAAAAGTACGATCGAGGGGCTTAACACAACTACCGGCAATTGTCGCATGGTTAACGCCGGGGAATCGCAAGTTCTTACGTTCGGGAGCGACTCTGACGAGGAAATGGCTTTTAGCCCCCTCTTTAAAGAGTCCACCTCGGGAAAAGAAGAAAAGCCGAAGGTCTGCGAAAATATCCGGCTGCGTAATCGTACGCTACCTGAAAAGAATCTCGAACCCTCAAATAAAAAAGATAAAGGGAAAGAAAAGTTCTCTGAGGATATTGCCCTAGATGACCAAGTCATGGAAGAGCTAGCCGCCAAGGACCCGCCGAAGAAAAATAAGGTGGATTACAACGTTCTAGCGCATCTGAGGAAGCTACTCTCGCAGCTCAGCATTCTTGACGCCCTTTTACTATCAAAAGAGACAAGGGATTCACTGATCAAAGCGCTACAGGACCCAGAGCAATTCCAAGCTTTTCTCGCCGAAGAAAAGATGAAGGACGAGCTGGAAGAAGTGCACACAGCTGATGTCACTTTCGGTGATGAAGAATTCCTCCTTGGGACGTGCGAACACAACCGCCCCCTCTATGTCTCAGGATACTGCCATGATATAAAAATAGGCAAAATCTTGGTCGACAATGGGTCCTCCATCAATCTCCTCAATGTACGGGTGTTGAAATAAATATGCATGAGCGTCCAGCACCTTGCTCGGGATAAGATCACCGTCTCCGGGTTTGATTCTCAATCATCACGAACTCTTGGATCTGTGATACTGACGCTACGCTTTGGGCTACTCGTCACGGATATTAAGTTCCACATCATAGACGCCAAGACATGCTACAATGCTCTGCTCGGCCGACCATGGTTACACGAGTACAACATCATCCCTTCTACACAGCATCAGTGTATGAAGTATTTTAAGAATGGTCTTGAGTATACCGTGAGGGGAGAACTGAACCCGTTCTCCGTGAACGAAGTCCGCAAATATGAAGTTGCCAAATACTTCTTACTGGATTTCGAAGACACAGAAAGGTGTCACAAGCCGGAGAACAAAGCTAACGCCACCATCCCTGTCTTCGGGAGTGATACCGAGGAGGAGGAGGAGATAGTTTATTCGGGTCTGCCCCAATACAACAAGCCAGGACCATCCGTTCCTACGTTGATATTTGGCAGTGACTCGGAAGATGAGGTCCATGCCATATTCTCCGATCGACCTTCAATACAAACTGTCGTTGATGAAGAGCAAAGCCTACAAGTTACCATGGTTCCACTTAAACACTATAAAGAACTGGATGCGCTCGATACCTACAATGTAGAGGAGCTGCGAACGTTCTATGTCCCTCCCAGGCGAGAAGGCGAAAAGGCAATTCTATTCTACCACTCTGAAGAAACCAAAGTGGAGAAAGAAATTTGGCACGGCGCGGATCCTACACTTGACAGGCTTCAGCCCATCCGTCTGCCCAGATATTATACAGAAGGCTTGAAGAGGCTGTTGAAGCGCCAGGGGATACCTTTTAAGCAGACCGCTCGAAAAGCCAAATTCTATGACAGGGTCTGGAACGTCCCCGGAACTCAGCACAAGTTGCCTAATGGGAGAATGGAAACAATCGGGCTCGGATACATTCGGTCCAAGAAACGGGAGCTACTCCGCGATTGCTACGTCGTACATGACTTCAATGAAGAAGTGGATGCTCAATAGGAGGACGCTAATCCTGAACCAATAAAAGTTCCTGATGCAAAAGTGCCCAGTCCGTCGTTCGAAGAACAAATGGACAAGCTTATAAGGGAAGCTGGTCAAAAAGTCCGAGATGACCACAACCGCGAAATGGCCATCTAGGAGAAAGCTAAAATGCAACGCCTCCTGCAACAGGCCGCGAAAGATGAAAATGACGCTCCTTGTCAACCTGTGGTAAAAAAGGCTCGGCGCAGAAGCGGAAACAAGTCGAAAAGCGAAAAGGGCGCTCGACGGCAACAAAGCGGGACTAAGAAGCCATGCAAGCGGGAATCGAGCGGTCCAGATTTGTCCCTTGCAAAGAAGATGAGTCGAGCATACTCTTTTCCTCGGGACAAGACGAAGAAGATACTTGACCGAGCTATAAAATACCAGATGCTTACACTGCCGGAGTCCAAGCACCCAGAGCAAGCAGGCGAAGTCTCACACCCAAACTATTGCTCTTATCACCGAGTAATAGGGCATCCTCTCGAAAACTGCTTCACCTTCAAGAATTGGGTCGAAAATCAGTATCAGCTCGGCAAGTTCGTTATGTCTGACAGCTGGAGGGTAACGCCACCACAGAGGCACGGACCCAAAGCCACGAAAGCAGAACCAGACCCACATCGGTCTTCGAAGCGAGCTCGTACTTGTCACATGATAACAATATCAAAAGAAGAGCCCGAGAATATGGATAACCTTCCCTGGTGCTTCGAAAATAGCAACGATGAGGTGATCTTAGAATTTCCACCAGCACCGAAAGAGCTGGAAGATGGAATATATACTACTGCAGATAACCTCAAGAAAATTGAGTTGGGGACGGCGAACGACCCACGACCGACATTTGTCAGCGAGCTGCTATCTGAAGAAAGGGTGGCCGCGTTAAAAGACGTGCTTATGCAGCATAGAGATTGCTTCGCATGGAACTATTCTGAAATGCCAGGACTAGACCCGGAAATCGCTGTGCATAAACTGGCGATATCCCCGGACGTCAAGCCAGTCAAACAGGCGCCGAGAAGAATGCGGCTCGAGCTTGAGATGAGCATCAACGCCGAAGTCAAGAAGCTGATCGACTCTGGGTTTATTCAGGAGGTTCAGTATCCTGATTAGATCGCCAACATTGTCCCAGTGATGAAGAAAACTGGGACAATGCGCATATGTGTGGACTTCCGGGATCTCAATAAAGCCTGCCCGAAAGATGATTTCCCAGTGCCAGTCACCGAACTAATGATGGACAATACGTCCACTCACGAAGACTTCTCCTTCATGGACGGCTCATCAAGATATAACCAGATAAAGATGCATCCCGAAGACCAGAAGCACACCGCCTTCAGGACTCCACTAGGCATATTTTGCTACAAGGTGATGCCCTTCGGTCTAAAGAACGCCGGTGCCACCTACTAAAGGGCCATGACGAAGATCTTCGATGACCTTATACATGAAATTGTCAAATGCTATATCGACGACCTCGTGGTCAAAAGCAAATCATACGAGGAACATCTCAAGCATCTGAAGACCGTATTTCAACGCCTTCGACAATACAACTTGAAGATGAACCCTCTCAAGTGTGCATTCGGAGTTTCTTCAGGCAAATTCCTGGGATTCGTCGTCCGACACCGAGGTATCGAGATAGATCCGTCAAAGATCAAGGCGATCATGGAAATGCCTCCGCCAAGGACTCTCAAACAATTGCGGTCTCTCTAAGGGAAGCTCGCGTACATTCGGCGATTTATAGCCAACCTTTCAGGCAAGTGCCGCCCTTACAGCCACCTGATGAAGAAGGGAACCCCTTTCGTTTGGGATCACAAATGCCAGAGCGCGCTGGACAAAATCAAGCAGTACCTGCAGAACCCGCCAGTGCTGGCTGCTCCGGTCAAGGGAAAGCCCCTCATTCTCTATACGACCGCCCTCGAAGGTTCTTTGGGCGCATTATGGGCGCAAGAGAATGACCAAGAGAAAGAAAGAGCACTCTACTATTTGAGTCGGGTTCTACTGGGGGCAGAAAGCAACTATTCCCCCATTGAAAAACACTGTCTGGCGTTGATCTTCACGATAACAAAGCTCAGGCACTATGCATTGGCGCATGAAGTCCGTCTCATTTCGAAGGTAGACCCCTTTAAGTATTTGATGTCGAAGGCCATATTGACAGGGCGGCTCGCTAAATGGGCCCTACTCTTAATGGAGTTCTCGATAACGTATCAACCTCTCAAGGCAGTGAAAGGCCAGGCCATCGCCGACTTCCTCGCTGAGCATCCGATACCTGCCGATTCTCCTCTGAATTGCGAACTGCCAGATGAATATGCGTTTGATGCGATCGACGGTAGTGGTACCCGGTGGGAGCTTTATTTCGATGGAGCATCCTCCATGAAGAAGGGCAAGCAAAGTACCTCTATAATCAAATCGGGGGTAGGCCTCATCTTCGTAACTCCCCAAGGAGGGATAATGCGCTTTGCTTTCTCCTTAACAGAGCCGAGGAGGAACAATGAAGGCGAATACGAAGCTTTGATAGCAGGTCTCGAGATCGCCATCGACATGGGAATTGAAAACCTCCTTATATACGGAGATTCTCAACTGGTCATCAGTCAAGTAAATGGCGATTTTCAAACGTGCAAACCCGAACTGGTAAAGTATGGCGAGAGAGTACAGCAATTACTGACTCAAATCCCCTCCTATGTGCTGGAAAGCATACCGCGTGCGGAAAACAGCAAAGCGGACGCGTTAGCCAAACTCGCTAAAGAACTGGCTGACGAGAACCTCGATGACGTCAGAATCATGGTACAAAGCCGTCGAGTACTTGCCTCAGCAAAAATATCTCCAGAATCATCCGAAGAAAAGGGAGCGACTGAGCAGACGTCCCTGCAAATAAAAGACCAGGAAAAGGCAGAGGATTGGAGAGAAGTCTTTATAGACTACTTCAAATCCCGTCAGACACCTGAAGATGCGTCCTCAAGACATCAGCTCATGAAACGAGCTCTGTCTTTCGCCTTCGTCAACGATACTCTATATAAGAGGTCGTTTGATTCTCTGTGGTTGAGATGCCTGGGACCTGACGAAGCGAAAAGAGTCGTTCAGGAAGTTCATGACGGACTCTGTGGTTCTCACCAAGCAGGCCCAAAGATGAAGTTACTGGCCCACGATGATTCAGGACTGCCTCGAATATGCGAAGCAATGCCACTCATGCCAAATCCATGGGGACTTCATCCACCGGCATTCAAATCCACTACATCCAACGGTGGCTAGCAGGCCGTTCGAAATGTGGGGAACTGACATAGTCGGCCCCATCGAACCAGCGTCGTCTAGAGGACATCGTTTCATCCTGGCGACGACTGATTACTTCTCCAAATGGGCAGAAGCAGTACCGCTGAGAGAAGTGAAGATGGAGAATATCCTCCATTTCTTCAAGATGCACGTCATATATCGGTTTGGAACTCCGCGACGGATCATCTCCGATAACGGGCCAGCCTACAGAAGCCACAAGATCAGTCGCTTCACGCAACAGCATAATATAGACTGGAGATATTCCTCACTTTATAATCCGCGAGCTAACGGTCTAGCTGAAGCCTTCAACAAGACCTTGACAAAGATCATGAAGAAGACGGTGTCCCAAAATAAGAAAGACTGGCATGAGAGACTGCAAGAAGCTCTCTGAGCGTATCGAACTACGTTCAAGACGGCCACGAACACAACGTCATACGCGTTGGTATTCGGTACCGAAGCAGTACTCTCCCTCTAGATAGAGTTACCTTCTCTACGAGTGGCAGTCCACTACGAGCTGACGGACGAAGAAAATGCTCACCTTCGGCTTGAGGAGCTTGATACCCTTGATGAAACATGGCTCATAGTGCAGCAAAATCTGGAGGCTTATAAAGCAAAGATGACGCGCTCATATGAAAGATTAACTAGGCCGAGAACATTCTGACAAGGCGAACTCGTGCTAGTGGTCAAAAGGCCTATGATCCCCAATCGCCCCAAGTGGGGAAAATTCGAGCCGAACTATGAAGGCCCGTACATAATAGACAAGGTCTACCAGGGTGGAGCCTATCTACTCATGGATATACACGGTGAAAGGCCTTTCAGGCCAATAAACGGCCGCTTCCTAAAGAAATACTACGCTTAATGAGCCACAACCTAGGTCAATGATAGATGACGATGACTATATTCGCTCGCTATCTTCCTAAGCCCAAACTCTATAAGTAGTAGCCGGACTTTTCCTGACTGGACCGAAACGTCCTTAAACTAACGACGGACCGAAACGTCCTTAAACTAACGACGGCCCGAAACGTCCTTAAACTAATGACGGACCACTACGTCCTAAAACTAGCTGTTGACCGAGATGTCGATAAACTACGGTGGATTGAAGCATCACAAAGCCGATATAAAAAAAAGATAAAAAAAATAAACGGTATGTCCATAAGCAAAATGGGCACAGATGAAAACCCGAAAGGGCTCCGTGAGTAAAAACAGCAGGGCTGCCGGCGAGTGTTCGTGAAAACCCGAAAGGGCGCGACCTCGTAAAAAAAAGAGAATAAAAGGAAAAATAAATAATAAATGGTATGTCCATAAGCAAAATGGACACGGATGAAAACCCGAAAGGGCTTCGTGAGTAAAAATAACAGGGCTACCGGCGAGTGTTTGTGAAAACCCGAAAGGGCGCAACCTCGTTAAAAGACACTTACAGGGTCCTCTCGACCTTGTAAGGAGAAACCATCCGCGTGAGATCCTTACGACTCACAAGGGAGCAACGCACTTAGGGATCCTCACGATTCCTAAGGAGAAACTACACTTGCGAGATCCTCACGACTCGTAAGGAGAACTCTCTTATAGGACCCTCACGGCTCATAAGATTTGAAAGTCTTAAGTTACAGAGACCTGAACTTGTTCTTAAGCAACCTCCACAACCTTCGATATTGCCCTACAAGTGGCACAACATTGACCCTTGTATACAATCCACGGGCGCGAATAAACATTTCCCTAACAAAGTCCCATCCGTGACTAGGGATATGTTTGCATGGTGAACAACCCTCGTAAGTTCTCTCGATTTACAAGGAGAAAACCCTCTTGTAGGATCCTTACGACTTACAGAGGAACATGCACTTAGGAATCCTCACGATTCCTAAGGAGAAAATACACCTACAAGATCCTCGCGACTTGTAGGGAGAAATACTTTTGTGGGACCCTTACGGCTCATAAAGTCAAAAGCCTTAGTTGACAGGACCTTAACTCTGTTCGCTAAGCCACCTTTGTTTGACATCGACAGAGGCAAATGATGATTCGCTCCTGGGAACATCCCAGTTGTAGCGGTGCTGATGCCGAAATCGGTGTCTAATTCCAGGCTTACAGCGAAAAGTCAGTAGGCCGCACATGCATACGAAATAGCCGAAATGATGGGGCAACTTGCAATAAAAAGCAGCAAGTAAAAACGTATGCACACAAAATAGCCGAAATGATTGGGCAACTCGCAATAAAAAGCAGCGAGTAAAAATAAAATAAACAGCCGAAATGATTGGGCACCGCGAAAAATAGCCGAAATGATTGGGCAATCGCGACCTTCGCGATATAAAAGCTGAAATGATAGAGCATCGCGGAAATAAAACAATAATAAAAAAATGTGAATGAAACTTCTGCCCTACAGTTGAGATCACGTCGATCCCTGTATACAATCCAAGGGCGTAAACAAAGAAGGAACCATATCTTCCCAACAGGCTTCGCCAGAAAGCGAAGCCAAATCTCGACGGTTCACCAACAGCGTAGAGACAACCGTGACATTCGTCTCGATACAGCAGACGCAGTGCCAGCAAACGAAGCGAAGATCAAATTCCTAGCTTTACGGTTTGGACGGTAACTTAAATAAAACCTGAAAGACCACCACAGATCAGTTTTAACTCCAGGGAAATCAGTGTCCTTGGCAAATACTTCGACTAAGGGAAACCAGTGTCCTTGACGAGAACTTCTTGATTCGCGTCGACCCGCAGAGAAATTAGCGTCTTTGCAGGAATTCATCGATTCGTTTCAACCCCGAAGAAACCAGTGTCTTCGGAAAAATACTTCGACTCAGGGAAACCAATGTCCTTGACGAGAACTTCTTGATTCGCATCGACCCGCAGAGAAACTAGCGTCTTTGCAGGAATTCATCGATTCGTTTCAACCCCGAAGAAACCAGTGTCTTCGGCAAAATACTTCGACTCAGGGAAACTAGTATCCTTGACGAGAACTTCTTGATTCGCGTCGACCCGCAGAGAAACTAGCGTCTTTACAGGAATTCATCGATTCGTTTCAACCCCAGGGAAACCAGTGTCCTTGGCAACCTCCTCAACTCAGGGAAACTAGCGTCCTTGATGAGAGCTTCTTGACTCGCGTCGGCCCGCAGAGAAACTAGTGTCTCCGCAAGAATACTCCGATTCGTTTCAACCCCGAAGAAACCAGTGTCTTCGGCAAAATACTTCGACTCAGGGAAACCAGTGTCTTTGACGAGAACTTCTTGATTCGCGTCGACCCGCAGAGAAACTAGCGTCTTTGCAGGAATTCATCGATTCGTTTCAACCCCGAAGAAACCAATGTCTTCGGCAAAATACTTCGACTCAGGGAAACCAGTGTCCTTGACAAGAACTTCTTGATTCGCGTTGACCCGCAGAGAAACTAGCGTCTTTGCAGGAATTCATCGATTCGTTTCAACCCCAGGGAAACCAGTGTCCTTGGCAATCTCCTCAACTCAAGGAAACTAGCGTCCTTGATAAGATCTTCTTGACTCGCGTCGGTCCGCAGAGAAACCAGTGTCTCCGCAGGAATACTCCGATTCGTTTCAACTTCGAGGAAACTAGCATCCTCGGCAAAATATTTCGACTCAGGGAAACCAATGTCCTTGACGAGAACTTCTTGATTCGCATCGACCCGCAGAGAAACTAGCGTCTTTGCAGGAATTCATCGATTCGTTTCAACCCCAGGGAAACCAGTGTCCTTGGCAACCTCTTCGACTCAGGGAAACCAGTGTCCTTGACAAGAACATCCTGATTCGCATCGGCCCACAGAGAAACCAGCGTCTTTGCAGGAATACTTTGATTCGTTTCAACCTCGAGGAAACCAGCGTCCTCGGCAAAATACTTCAACTCAGGGAAACCAGCGTCCCTGACGAGAGCTGCCCGATTCGTCTCGGCTCGTGAGGAAATTAGTGTCTTCGCGAGGACTTCCCGATTCGTCTCAACTTGCAAGATAAAGCCTTAGGCAACAGGGATTAAAAAACTTGTTTCCTAAGCACTAGGACCATGCAAGTCGGCCTAAAACGGTTTATTGTATACTATCCATGGGTCTCACTCTCCAAAGTCGAATCTCGACAAGGAGGGAAACAACCGCTTACGAGTCCTCTCGACTCGTAAGAGGGAAAATTCTCTTATAAGATCCTTACGACTTATAAGAGAAAACGCACTTAGGAATCCTCACGATTCCTAAGGAGAAAATCCACCTATGAGATCCTCTCGATCCGTAGGGAGAAAAGTCTCTATGAGACCCTCACGGCTCATAGAGTTGAAAAGTTTTAGACAGCAGATCTGAACCTGCGGCCTAAGCCATCGCTATTTCTTCAAGAAACCAAGATGCCTACTCTATTATCTGTCAACCATGTTTATCAAGACAACATACTGATAATAAGAGAAGGGAGAAAGCAAAGAAATGATACAAGACATTGCAAGAAAAAATGTGTATCTTTATTTATCAATTCAATCAAGTACAAAGTGAATCGTATAAAAGAATAAAGAATGGATACATCTTATTCGAAAAAGAAAATTTTTACAAGTATATCGATACAAGGGCAACTACTGGGAAGGAAGCGTCTTAAATAGCCCTATCAGTTGTTCGCGCACTTCCTTCCATGCCTTCTCCTGATTGGCCACCACCGCCAGTTCCGCTTCCATTTGAGCCCGCTGCTGCAAGAAGGATGCAAGCTATTCCCTAACGGCCTGCTGAGCTGCTTCGCGGCCTTGGGCATCACGCTCAGCGGCATCGAGCTTCCGCTTCAGTGTTAGCCCATTAGAGATACGCTCCAGAAGGCCCTCGAAGATAGCCTTCACCTGGGCAGCGTTCGCCTCAGCCTCAGCACGCAGATGAGCCGTCTCGCTTGAGGTCTCTTGGCATTCCCTCAGCCTTAAAGCTGCTTCTTGTTCCAAGTGACGGAAGTAAGAAGCGCTTTGCTCGATCCATGCTGCTCTTTGATTGCTTACGGCTAAGGTCTCGGGAGCAGGGTGCATAAACTCCGATTGATGCAGGCGGACCTCGATTTCCCTGCAGTGATTGACCCAAAGCTCGACGACGCCTCCATCATGAAAATTCACAAGCGCCGCCAACATTGGGTTAACCTCCGCAGCGAAATCCGCAGCAGATGGGAGAGCGTCTGCGTCAAGCTCCTCGACGTATCCGCTCAGCATGCCCAAGCTCATTACGGCACCCTTTGAAGACGGACGTCTCAGGAAGGGGCCTGCCGGCATTATAACGCGAGACTCGAAGGGCGCCGGGATCGGAACGACAGCTGAAAAAACAAAATACGATTAGATGACGGGTCAAGAAATACAAAAAAAGTCATCGATGCGATAGTTTACTATACCAGCTGCAGCAGGTGGTAAGGCCGGGAGGGCCGGTGGCGCGACCGATCTTTCATCCCCTCCTTCGATTTGTAGCACTGCAATCAGGACGAGGTAAAGTCAGAAATAATTCCATTACTGGAAAAAGAAAGACATTAATTGGAAACTATACTCACCAGCGCCACTGGAGGAGGAAGCGAGTTCAGATGGGAAAGAGAAGTGCGGGTGCAACACCTGATAGAGATGATCAAAAAGCACTCCTGAAAAGACGCAATAGTACGACATTAGTACATAAATTATGTGGCTGAAAGATAAAACTAATAGGTTGCAAATCCATACCTTCCAACATCTGCGATGGTACAAGGGAAGGCTGAGAGGTGGCCACCACTAAGGCAGTAGCTGATGGCGCTCCCTCGAGCAATGGAGCATCGGCACTGGCCGCACCTGCGTTAAAAACAAATATAAACTTGTCAGAAAAGATTGCAAGATAAAAAAGGGAGGACGATAAACCGAAATTTACCTGAGGAGTTACCAGCCGAAACGGAGGCGTCTCCCTCCTCTATCGATACGAGTTCACCTCTTGTGGCCTCATCACCCGACTCAACGGGGGCCGTCGTCGTGCTCGCGCGACCAGGGGACGGTGGAGGACCGTAGATGGGGAGAGCAATAATTGGAGCATTGCCTGACTCTTGAGAAAGAGCGGCTGGCTTTTCCCCGGGAGTCATACCCATCTCACCCGCTACTCCTTCGGGCTCAGCGGTCGCCGTTGTCTCGTCCATCGTTACCATGGGTCACCAGTTTCAGGTGCTCCGTTCACCGCTGCCCCAAGCTCGGTTATAGCAGTCGTCTTATTTGTCGCTACCTCAGGCTCGGCATCGACGACCTTCTCCGGCACAGTTTCTTCAGCCCCCAGCTCTAGTCCAGCAACCCCGGCGACGTCGCCCACCGTCGGCTCGGGTTCAGCCGGTGCCTCCTCCTCTGTCCCCTTAGGTTCGACGGTTTCCGCCTCCCCTTCGGTTGGACTTGGCCCTGCAGGACAAGATATATAAGAACCGACAGGTTTACAATTCTTACATCAAAATCTTGAAAGACACGTTACCTGAGGTGGACTGATCGTTGGCCTCCCGAACTGCATACGCCACCTGTCTGCGAGCTGTAGACAGGGCGACCGGCGGCTCTTCCGAGGGAGTATCAACACAAGGAACGGTGCTTAGGCCCGCTCCCACGGCCAAAGCAGCCCTGCGTGCCTTCGCCTCGCGCCTTAACCGCTTTCTCTCCTCCTGAGCCGTCAAGATGGACCTCTTCGAAGCTTCCTTCATCGAGGCGTCATCGTCTGTGTACAGAGATGCCTCTAAATCCTTCAAGGCATCCCTCACCGACTCTTCGAGTTGAGGCTCTCGCGGCAGCCCTGATAAGGCCGGAACTTCAGTAACTGGCCCGGGGAGAATCCCCGCATCGGCATACAAAATAGGTTCCGCAGTCCCTGCAATAAAACAACGGAAATGTTAGATTGTCCATAACAAAGGAGAATAAAAACTTAATGAATCGAAACAAACCGAGCCCTAACGATGCTCTGAGTCGTTCCTCCTCTTGAAAGGTTTTGAGGGAAGCAGCAATACCCTCTTCAGTGGTGACGCCTGTTTAAAGAGGGGAAAAGCATTAGTCAAAGACAATAACAAAGATCCGATGCGATAAAAATGCGACTAGTAATTACCCGATTGCGCAAGCGTACCTAGCCACGCATCGCGCCTCGCCAATCGCTCTGAAGCTGCGATGGCGGCCGCCAGATCAGTGTCATCTGGCGGCATAACCAATCCTTTATTGGTCCCGTACTCGCCCAAGCCCTCGCTATAGGGAGCATGAGGTTCCTGACTGAACGCAACGTCAGCCGAGAAGAGCGACTTCTTCTTCCTCTTCTGTCCGCCAGCCTTGGGTGCACCCAAGATCAATTTGCGCTTTGCAGGCACCTTAGGGCGGCGGGTCCCGATATCTGCACCCACGCCAGACTCCGGCGAAACAACATTTACCGTCTCCACCTGAGCACGGGGCGCTGGTGGCGCATCCATAGTATCGGGAGGCGGCAATCCACGTGGAGGGCTTAGCACGCGTGGTGGCCCAACTTCGGCATCTTTCAGCGGAGGAATGACCAGAGTCCTTGGCTTCAAGGGAGCCTTACGGTCGCCACCGGGAGGCGCACCCTTGCGGTCAACCAGCATGCGTTTCTCCATATGGATAACTGGACCCATTGCATGCGTGTACCAAGCCACGTACGCGTTGAGGACCCTGGGAACACAGCTCGGCTTGCTGATGAAGAAATAGGATCCCATGTTAAGCCGCATGAAATGGTGCATCGCACCCCTTATCCCCTCCCGCCTGGCCACAGACTCTTCCAAGAATGCTTCTAGCGGGATCCTCTGGTGATAGCTGGATTGTTGGGCGAACCGGTGAGGGCTATACCTCATGAAAAGCGCCATCTCATTTTACCTGAACACCAGGTAGCCCGGCCGAATGGAGTAGAGGTGAAGGATCTCCCGGGCTTTCAATATGGAGGCCCCGTCCTTAAAATCATCGCGCAGCGGCACTACCGACTTGGTGGTCTCTGAGCCTATGGTTATGACTTTATCCAAAAAAGAAACCTTCGCTCCGACCAGGTGTGGATGAAGGAGCAGCCCCCTAGCCTCCCGCGGAGATGCAACCACGATCGAGGCGCCGACCAGCCGCATGACTCTTAGGAGTCTACACTTTTCAAAAAACGCAGAGATCTTATGGGCACCGAACACCCCGTGCACATGCATTTCCATCCATGAGGTGAAGTAGTGCATCGGGAAATTAGCAGGATGCACCCCAGGTTCATTAGCATCCGCCGCTACGCTAAGTCCATTATATAGGTGAGCCAACCCGGTGATTCCTCCTGTCAACTGCAAGCCAGCCACCATCCGATGTGCTGGGTAAAAGACAGACGGCCGCATGTGGCGCGGGTGCATGAGGAGCGCGAAGCTGCACAGCCACAATCCCAAGAACCCTACAAAAAAGGTCTCCTCGTCCATGCCCGGGACGGCGATTTTTGACAAGGGCATGATGGCGGCGCCGGGGAGATAAAAGTCTTTTCGAGCGTCCTCCAATGTGGGTCGACGGTCCAAGCCGAAGCCAAAAGGGTCATCAAACTGAGCAAACTTCTCGCTCGGCTCCGATAGAAACTTCGGTCGAATGAAACGGGCTATAAAATCTGCGAAACTGACTCCCCGGACGCCTGATTCCAAATAGAGCCCTTCATATATGTCCAGCACCTTCACCAAGCCCGAAAACTGGTGCTGAATAGCGTTTTCCGGCGTCAGATCAAACACCAGCGGCTTAGTGGCAAAGACATATTCGTCAGGAGGAAGTAGCTCCTCGTAATGCTCCCCCCTCATCGGCAGACCCGAGATTTCAGCAAACTCCTCTAAGGAGATAGAGACTTTCTTGTCCGTCATCAGGAAGGTGTGGGTGGGGATATTCCATTGTTCGATAAAAGCCTTAATCCATCACGTTGGAGGAGAGGGATACTCAAAGAGCGAGACGTAGATGGCCGAATACAAACCAATCTTCATCAGATGAGTCCTCTTCGCCGATAAGATGTACCGGGCCCACTGCAAATATCCGGCGGGCGGGCGTGGGATCAATCCAATGTTATAGGCCTGTCCCCAAGGGCGTGCTTCACCCTGACAGATTCGCCTCCCAAAATGTCTATTGCCGGCGGCGGCTGCACGGGAATAGCACCAATCGCAGGCTGGAGAAGATCATCTGAATTCCAGTCTTTAACCTCCATGGCATACTTCACCGGGGGTTCATCCGCATAGGGGATCGAAAATATGGGCTCGGACGGCGTAGCGGAACCGAAGCTTCGGCGACCCTGGATGATCTCATTATACCACCTACCCCACAGGTGAAGGTTCTTGTGCTCAGGGTCATGGTCCTTGATGAGAGTGAGCACCTCTCGGTCCACTGGTGCCTGGGGAAATCCTCCCTCCGAGAGAACAAACGGGAATGATAAGTCAGCAGGCATGTTTCCTGTAGAGGGACAAAAGTCAGCCGTCAGTGTTATAATTTCAACGCTTGGCGTTTTAAAAATTTATACCACATTGCAATGCAGTGGGTAGGGGACCAAAGGGGGACCCACAAAATCTGGATGACAGTGCATCATTTAATAAGACAGCCCCATCATTGGATGAGACTGTCAATTAATGAAGAGATCCCCAAGAGAATATTCTCATTAATGGGAAATCCCTAGAGACAAGGAGAAAATCTCCTCTTTCAGAGTAAAGCTCTGTCACCGAGTGACATTTGTCAAACTCTGGTCTCAAGGGAATAAAAATTTCCTAAAAAGAGCCTAGCTCTGTAATAATGATGGAAAGATCCATCAATAGAAAAATTTAACTCTTGAAAGAATCAAAAATTTTGGGATCTCAAAAGATCCATGAAAACTCTTAGGAGTTCTTCATTTTCAGATAAAAAAAGATCTACATTTGATCCGTGAGCAAAGCTCTGTTCATAGGTTAAAACCCATGAAACAAGATCTCTGTAGATCTATGGATTTTTGAGAGTAAGGCTCTGTTGATGAAACCCCAAAGGGGTTTTCTTTAAATCAGAGATCTATAAGAGCAAGGCTCTGTTAATTTAATTTAATTTAATTTAATTTAAGTTAAATTTTACCTAAGTTGTTCTAAAGATCTGAACTCTGGAGTTCTTGAAAAGAAACGAGAGCAAGGCTCTAAAATTCTCAAAAGCAAGAGCAAGACTCTGAAAATCAAAGTTCTTGAAAATAGTAAATCATTTATTGAGGACCAAGGGTCCTATTTATAGGCGCTTGCGCCCCTTCAACTCACCAGTTGATCCAATGGCTAGGATCTTGCCACCGCTGCACTCACGTGTGCGCCACGTGAGCGCAACGGTGGGGGGGCATTTGTTTCCCCCAATCAGAGCAAAGCTCTGTTTGAATTTCAAAAATTCAAAAAATTGAAACAACGCTTCAAATTCAGTGCGCTGCGCGCAACGCGCCACGTGTCAAAAGCTGATACGTCAGCGAAGCGCCCCAGGCAGCGCGCCCAATTAGAGCAAGGCTCTATTTAAAACAAAATTAAAGGAAGCAACGCTTCAGTAGCGCAAGCGCTGCGCTGCGCGACACGTGTCAGCGCAGTTGCGCTGCGCTCTGCGCTGCGCGACACGTGTCAGCGCAGTTGCGCTGCGCTCTGCGCTGCACGACAAGTGTCAAGCGCCGATACATCTGCGCCAAACAGAATTAAAATTCCAGTAAGATCTTTCTGTTCTTGTTAAAACAAGAAGATTGTCTTCTGTAAAACAGAAGCCCTTGGATCAAAGATCCAACGGTGGGGAAAATTCCCCAAATCACTCAGAGAAGGATCTCTTTAACAAATTTAACAAATTAATGGGCACTATATAAAGGCCCCTAGACCCCAACTCAAAAACACATGAAGAACAACAACAAGAACATAGAGAATAGAAAAACTCTTGAAACAGAGAGGTGACGGGTCCTTAAACTAACATCCGTCCCTAAAACGGGAACATGGACCCCCATGTCCCTAAACTGGAACATGGACCACTACGTCCCTAAACTGGAACAATAGAGCCCCAAATGCTCTTTTGTCGGATCTAAACGATCCTGTTTAAGTTGATCTTAGCCTCAAAAATGGCTAACATATCCTTAAACTTTCAAACAGACTTTAGTCCCAAATCGGACTATAAATCCCTTAATCAACTTTGGTTCAAGGGTACATCTCTGAACTCCTCTGACACCTATCGTTGTAATACTTCAACGACGTCAGAGAGGTGACGGGTCCCGACGGCCATATATTCAATGGACCACTATGTCCCTAAACTGGAACAATAGAGCCCAAATGCTATTTTGTCGGATCTAAACGATCCAGTTAAGTCGATCTTAGTCTCAAATCGGACTAACGCATCCTTAACAAACGTTTAAGTCGATCTTAGCCTCAAATATGGCTAACGTATCCTTAAACTAAAACACCAAACCCAAATCTAAGTAAATACGGATTTAGACTAATCCATGTCTTACGGGCAACGACATAAATTAGTCTCCGTATACAATCCACGGGCAACCACAAACAAAACAAACACACACGACACGAAGTGAAATTCTGGAGAAGGAGAAAGTTGTTACCGCAATGCGGTAGTGTAATTAACTGCAGGGGCTTGCGCCTGCAGGAAAAAGCGTCCCCACAATCAAAAACCCCTCAAGCGAGGGGGAATCTGACGAAGTCTGCTACATCGGCCGCATTCGTCTAAACCTCCGATACACGGTGCCATAAATCAACTTGGCATCTTCAGAGAGGTGGACGGATAAAACCAAATAGCATCTGCCCCGAATCTCAGGAAAGACGTCTTCACGTCGTGGCCGTCTTTCGGAGGGGAACAGATTCTCCCAACACGTGCGACGCACGTGCGCGAATGCAAAGAAGCCTTTTTCAGCGGCGAGAAGCTTAAGCTCTAGCGTGTTCTTCCCCCCTGATGAGCGAGACATGGTTCAAAGGGTACATCCCTCCACACCTTCGATATTTGGCACTGTAATCTCTCAGTGTCGTCGGAGAGGTGGTGGGTCCCGACGACTAATGATCCTTCTTTCTAAAATAAAAAAAAGAAGAAAGAAAAGATACAGAGGAGACAGAGAAAAACACAGAACTCCTCTAAAGAAAATTTTGAGAAGAGCTCAGAGAAAGAAAAAGGTAAAAACCTTTGAATAAAAAGAAGAATTTTCTTCTAAAAGAGATCAATGATCTAAGAACAAGATCAAGATCTTCAATTAAAAGGAAAAAAAAGATCAAAAAGATCCAATCACAAAAAGATAAAAAGAAGTATTACTTCACAGATCATTTGATCTACATAAAGGCATTTCCTTTTGATGAACCATTGGTTCTGGAATCTTAAAAGATTCTTTTCTTTAATCCAAAATTGGATCAAGATATTAAACAGTGCCCTGCACTTTTGAGTTTGCACTGTTGCGCTCCTTGGATTGGCGCAAGCCACCAGAGAGTGCCACGTGTCAATCACAGAACAGTTGCGCCTTGCGCTTCTAAAAAACAGAGCACTGCTCTCTTAAATTGGCGCAAGTCGTCAGAGCGCGCCACGTGTCAGCAGTGCGCTAGCGCAGCGCAATGACGTAGCGCACTGCGCTTGCGCTCACCAGAGCGTGACACGTGTCACAACCACATGAGTCTGCGCCTTGCTGTGGCGCAAAGCGCCTAACAAGCCACGTGGCGCACTGTCAGAGCAATAAATGCTTTGCATTATTAAAGGAGGGACAGAGCCCAATTAAAAGGCCTAACAGGCCTAATAGAAAATGCAATGCATTATTAAAAAGGGGCAGAGCCCAAATAAAGGTCTGTCAGACCAAAACAGATGCTGTGCATCATTTAAAAAAGGGCAGAGGCCAAATAAAGGTCTAATAGACCAAACAAAAATGCCATGCATTATTAAACAGGGGCAGAGCCCTAGTAAAGGCCTAACAGGCCAAACGTAAATAAAATGTTGAACATTTTCAACTGGACTTAGCCCAATTCTGGCCGTAAGTCCTCAAATTAAATTGAACTGAGCACAAATGCACTTTTAAATCAATTTACATCCGGTTCAAGGGTACATCTCCGAACTCCTCTGATATTTGTCGTTGTAATCCTTCAACGTCGTCAGAGAGGTGACGGGTCCCGACAACCACACATCAATACGGACTGTAGGGTCCTTAAACTCACGGACTAATGCGTCCTTAAACTCACGGATTAATGCGTCCTTAAACCAGTATTCGTCCCCAAAATGGGAATGATGGACCACTATGTCCCTAAACTGGAACAATAGAGCCCAAATACTCTTTTGTCGGATCTAAACGATCCCATTAAGTTGATCTTAGTCTCAAATTAGACTAACGTATCCTTAACAAATGTTTAAGTTGATCTTAGCCTCAAATAGGGCTAACGTATCTTTAAACCCTCAAACAGACTTTAGTGCCAAATTGGACTATAGGTCTCCCAACCAACTTTGGTTCAAGGGTACATCTCTGAACTCCTCTGATATCTGTCGTTGTAATCCTTCAACGTCGTCAGAAAGGTGACGGGTCCCGACGGCCATACATTCAATGGACCACCATATCCTTAAACTGGAAATGGACCACCATGTCCCTAAACTGGCAACGGACCACTACGTCCCTAAACTGGAACAATCGAGCCCCCAAATGCTCTTTTGTTGGATCTAAACGATCCTGTTAAGTTGATCTTAGTCTCAAATTAGACTAACGTATCCTTAACAAACATTTAAGTTGATTTTAGCCTCAAATATGGCTAACGTATCCTTAAACCAAAACCCCAAACCCAAATCTAATAAAATACGGATTTGGACTAATTCACGTCCTACGGGCGACGACATAAATTAGTCTTCGTATACAATCCACGAGCAACCACAAACAAAACAAACACCCACGATACGAAGTGAAATTCTGGAGAAGGAGAAAGTTGTTACCGCGACGCGGTAGCGTAATTAACTGCAGGGGTTTGCGCCTGCAGGGAAGAGCGTCCCCACAATCAAAAACCCCTCGAGCGAGGGGGAATCTGACGAAGTCTGCTACATCAGCCGCATCCGTCTAAACCTCCGATACACGGTGCCATAAATCAACTTGGCATCTTCGGAGAGGTGGACGGATAAAACCAAATAGCATCTGCCCCGAATCACAGGCAAGACGTCCATGTCTTGGCTGCCGTTCGGAAGGGAACACGGGTGATCTTTTCTAAGAAGATTTCGACATACGGATGACCTTATTGCTTCTGAAATTCCATGTCTAGAAGAACTACGTGCTAACACTGACATGTACTGCTACATCACTGAATAAGATCGGGGCTGGGTAGTTTGATTAAACAAAGTCGTATTTCGGGTTCGGATTCCCCTATTGATTGACCATAGTTCGGAGGGTGAAATAAATACTATTTCGCTCCTAATTGGCCCCAACGGAATAATCCCGAGAGTCGGTACCCTTGCCTATCAAACTAATACGTTCATAATACTCAGTAGATATCTGATATTGTTTACCACTACACACATATGACATCATGCATCGCACACACATATTACTTTACCCATCTTCCTTTATGAGATATCCTACCCGAGTTTAACTCGCTGACGGACTTCCTTTCTTCCTATTTTATTCTTGGAATGTCCATTAGACGAGTACGAAGTACGAGACGGAAATGAAGGAGTGGAACCCACGGAAGAAGACTATGCAGACTTATCAACCTACTACTAGGAATAGTTCTTTCCCCTTTTCAGCTGCCCACTTGTTTAGGGCTTGTCTTTCTTTGATGTATTCAAACAATAAGTTTTATTTTGGTACCCCTGTGATGTAATAAATGTTATGTTCCCTCATGGGAATTGAATAAAGCAGCAAGGAAATACACCAGAGGAGCATCACGTATCCACACGTGATCGGGCATCACGTGGGGACACATGACCTTCTATGAGCAAAATTATAGGCGCTGAGATACACAATTTGAGATGGGGTCACATGCCAGCACGTGATGGATTCCTGAACCCTTTGAACTAATAGAATTGAATCCTAATCAAATAGGGTCACGTGTCTACACGTGATGGGCCTTTAAACCCACTGAAAGGAATTAAAAGGTATAATTAAACAGCAAGAAAAAACCCCAATGGGGTATCACGTGCCCACACGTGACCAGGGGTCACGTGCCGACACGTGATGAGTTCCCGAGTTCTTTAAAATAATAAAATTAAATTCTAATTTGAATGCTTAATCAGTAGGGTCACGTGCCAACACGTGATAGGCTCTTAAACCCTCTGAAACAATAGAATTAAATTCTAATTTGAATGCTTTAACAAATGGGGTCACGTGCCAACATGTGATAAACTCCTAAACCATCTGAATTAATAGAATTAAATTCTACTTAAGAGGGAATCAAAAACCCTAATATTTCCCTAGATCTTTCCAAACAAAAAGATTGCGCTCTGTAAAATTGAGCACCGTTGGATTGAAAATCTAATGGTGATTAAAAATCACCAATTTATAGAAAGATTCTATCCAAGGAAAGATTTTCCTGAAATCTGCCAGGAACAACAAATAAAATATCTTTTGGATTAAAAATCCAATGGTGAATAAACTTCACCGAGTGATCTAACAAATCATGTAGGTTATAAAATTAATAAAATCTTTCAATGAAAGATTGACAAAATAAAATGATTCTTTTCTTTCTCCTATAAATAGGAGCCAAAAAGAGAAGAGAAAGGGAGATACAACAACAGAGAGAGAATAAAAAAGAAAAGAGAATTTAATTCTCCAGAGAAAAAAGAAGGTTTCTTTAGAAAAGGAAGAAATCCTAGGTAAGAGATCATCCTATAAGCTCCCATAAAATAAAAAGAGAATTTAATTCTCAATCTAAGAGTTTAACTCTTCTGAATAAGAACTTAGTTCTTCCTTTGATTGAAGATCTGCAGAAGCAGATCTCCCCATAAGTTGATTTAATTCTCATCGGGGAGATTCTGCCATGCAGATCTAAAACCTAAGGGAGGACCTAAGTTCAGAGAATTTTATTCTCATACAAAGCACATAGGAATTTAATTCCTCCAACAAAGATAGCATTTAATCCTTAATATAAGAACTTAATTTTTCTTCATGGTTGAACATCTGCAGAAGCAGATCTCCCCATAAGTTGAGAATTTAATTCTCATCGGGAAGATTCTGCCATGGATCCAAAACTCATAGGGAGAATTGGGTTTAAAGAATTTAATTCTTTTAAATACATAGGAATTTAATTACACTAAATAAAATTAGCGTTTTAACCCTACAAAAGAATTTAATTCTTAAACAAGGGACTTAAACTCTCCATGCACGTAAAAGAAATCAGTACCCAATATGATCACATGGCAACACGTGACCCTTCCCTCAATGGTCAAAAAAAAAAGAATGAATGAGATGGGGTCATGTGCTCCCACGTGACCCTTGGATAAATTCCTCAAAATAAAAAGAACAAAGCCAAGTCAGGATAGATTTTGGGCGCCTCACGTGTCCCCACGCGACCCCTGACAAAAAGAGAAAACGAGGAAAAAACTGAGGAGTTAATATCCTCATGGATACCCATCACGTGCCCGCAAGTGATGGTCATAAAGGCAAAGTATTTAACACTTACTTGCATATTCTGAGAATAAAAGAAGTTTGGGCCCAACACTCAAGCGCCTCACGTGACCCCACGTGTGCGCTTCTTTTTTTAGTGTTTAACACTATTTTGTGCGCTGAATCCTTAGTGTTTAACACTATTTTAAGCGTATCACGTGGGAGCACGTGATAGACGAGTCTACTTTAGTGTTTAACACTATATTCGAGTCAATCTTAGCCCAAATTAGCTAAGTCTTCCAGAGACAGGACCCTCCCTTTTGACTGAACCTCAAATACACTCTTATCTTCCAAAATTGGTCATCTCATATGATATTCAAAGCAAAACCCAGGGCCTTTCAATCAACTTTGCTTCAAGGGTACATCTCTTCACACCTCTGATACATGTCGTTGTAATTCTTCAACGTCTTCATAGAGGTGGTGGGTCCTAATGCCCAATAATTATCTGGTGCATTTCTAAACCCATGTTGGCATCTGAACTTGGACCGCAATGTCCCTAAACTAAACAACAGAGCCCAAATACTCTTTTGTTGGATCTAAATGATCCTGTTAAGTAGATCTTAGTTTAAAATTAGACTAACGTATCCTTAACAAACATTTAAGTTGATCTTAATCCCAAATGAGATTAACGATTTTTAAATCAATCCAACTACAGATCCCCCAACCAATATTGGTTCAAGGGTACATCTCTTCACTCCTCTGATATTTGTCGTTGTAATCCTTCAACGTCTTCAGAGATGTGACGGGTCCCGACAACCAGACATTTCACGGACTGTAGGGTCCTTAAACTCATAGACTATGATGTCCTTAAACTTTATAGACTATGATGTCTCTAAACTACCACAAACTATGGGGTCCTTAAACTCATGGACTATGATGTCCTTAAACTTTATAGACTATGACGTCTTTAAACTATGGACTGTGGGGTCCTTAAACCCATGGACTATGATGTCCTTAACCTTGGACTGTGGGGTCCTTAAGCCCATGGACTATGATGTCCTTAACCTTGGACCGTAATATTCTTAAACTAATTATGGACCGCAATGTCCCTAAACTAAACAATATAGCCCAAATTCTCTTTTGTTGGATCTAAATGATCCTGTTAAGTTGATCTTAGTTTAAAATTAGACTAACGTATCTTTAACAAAAGTTTAAGTTGATCTTAGTCTCAAATGAGACTAATGCATCCTTAAACCCAACCCCAAACCCAAATCTAAGAAAATACGGATTTGGACTAATCCACGCCTTACGGGCGACAACATAAATTAGTCTCCTTATACAATCCACGGGCAACCAAAAACAAAACAAACACACACGACACGAAGTGACCATCTTGAGAAAGAGAAAGTGGTTACCGCGATACGGTAGCGTAATTAACTGCAGGGGCTTGCGCCTACAGGGAAGAGTGTCCCCACAATCAAAGAACCCCTCAAATGAGGGGGGATCAGACGAAGTTTGCTACAATGGCCGCATCCGTCTAAACCTTCGATACATGGTGCCATAAATCAACTTGGCATTTTCGGTGAGGTGGAAGGATAGCACCTAATGGCATCTGCCCTCGAAATTCAGGCAAGACGAACCTACGCGGTCTCGTCTCGCATCTTTCGGCGGAGAACAGATTCTGGAACGCCCGGTGGGTCTTCTTCCTCTTTCCACACCACACTTCGTGTGTCGTGTTTCGCGAACAAGTCGCGGTTTGATATGGTTGCCTTTGGATTTGAAGTATTAATATTTGGTATCTTTCTCCGTGCAGAAAACAGAAAATCAAATGGCTTTCAACTGCACAAGCTGCAACAACGACAATAACTCTCACTCCGTCCCTGCTGGAGGAGTGACCTACGGGCCTCAGGCGGCCTCCGTTTTTACAATGCTAGTGGACTAGGTGACGCAAGCCACCACAGGGCTATTCTTCGGGACCATGCTCCCGCCGATGAGCTTCAACGCCCCTGTACCATCGCAAGAAGCTCAGAAGAACTCAGTCTTTGATCGGCTTTCCACTACTGCGGCCCTTCTTAACGGGTCACCCAAACCAAGCGCCTCAGTCTTTAACAGATTGGGCCGAAGCTTAAATGGGCATATGAAGAAGCCCACGATACCGAAAGGGTTATCCCGAAGAGGATAGGCATTCCTGCTCCTGAAGCTGCTAAAGCGGTTTCCCCTGCTAAGGAGTCGGTCTTTGCAAGACTGACTGTTTCGGCTCTCGCTCCAAACGAAGTCACCAAGGTTGCTCCTGCTCGAAAGTCTGCCTTCGATAGGTTGGCTATCCCCGCTCAGCGGATGTCCGTTTTCAATAGGCTAGCGCCAATAACAGCACCTGACCAGAACAGGAGGCACGATCAAGCCACCCCTATAGTTGAGCCAGTACCGTCGGCTCGGCATGCTCGACGTCGCCACTGGCGCCGAGTAAGGAAGGCTGGGGGAAATTCCCCTTCTAGATCGACTCCACCGGCTCCAATAGTAGAAATTGATGCTGCTGTTCCAACTGGAAACAGCTTTGAACTACTTAACAAGGTGCGCAGGAATTCGCCAACTGCCGTGCTAAAAAAGTCTCCTCCGCCTGTTGAAAAGATCACAAAGGCAAAGCCAGAGCAGCCCCCTCAGCGGCTGTCCTCTAAAGTTTACAAGATCTGGCGTCAGTCCAAGACTCGATGATTGATACAGATTACTACCGCCGACAGAAAAAGATGAAGGTTCGGCAAGAAGAGGACCACCCTGTCAAGCCACAGAAGGCGACAGCTACTTGGGTGCCCACTGCAACGGCCCCCTCAACTCCGACCGCCCACAAGAGGAGAAGGCAGGAGAAAATCCCTGAGTCTGCAATGAATCGCAAGACCACTGAACCCAAACGCTCCAAGTCTGGGGGCATGGTGGTACATACTATCTATATAGCATCCGGGAAAGAGGATAGCCGTATCTCTACGAGCCATCGACCACTCACCAGATCCATAACAAAAGCTCAGGAGCAACAACAGAAGCTCCAGGAAATGTTAACGCAAATGGCCGCACTCACTGGGCCAAAAAAAGCCCGGAGGCGTCATCAGAGCAACGTCAAGAACAGGAAACCGATGCTGACTTCCTCCGCAGAATTCTCGAAAAGAAGGACAGAGAAGCAGCGGAACAAGCGGCCAATATAAAACGAATGGCGCTTCTCTTCCAAGACATGGTCGGGATGATGATACAGCCGGATCCTCCGGCTGAAGACCCTCCGATTGTCCTCGAAGATGACAGAGGGGAGACATCGAACTCTCTTCCGGCTTGTTCAGCAGCCAAAGAGGAGACCATCTCAAAAGCCGCCCTGGATGATTACATCGCTCAGCAGATACGAGTTCATCAGGCGAATGAAGCGGCTAGGCAGATTGTTAAGACTGGATGACCCTATCCGGGTTGGTACGACCAAATAAAGTACCTGCCGGGATATACGATCCCTAAATTCCATGTATATAAAGGGACGGGAAACCTGCACCAACATGTTGCTCAATTTAGAGCCTTGTACGGTAATACTGGGGGTGATGATAAACTACTGCTCCGCCAGTTTGTTGGCAGCTTGTCGGAGACAACATTCGAGTGGTGTTCGGAACTCCCGAATGACTCTATCAAGACATTTGCAGAGATGGAACTTCTATTCACCCAACGTTTTGCTAGCGTTAGCGAACGTACCCCAATCACGGCGCTGATCAATTCCTAGGTGAAACCGGAGGAAACTTGGGTCCAGTACGCGATACAGTGGCGGAATTTATGGTCGAAGTGCGAACAACGCATCGAAGAGGCTCCTGCAGTGGGCATGTTTGTGGGAACCCTCGATCCGCAGGCGACCATATCCCAATTCATGATGTTCTTCAAGCCGACCACCTTCCAGACCTTGATTGATAAGCTGGCCCAAATGGACCAGATGGGTCATAAGCCTTCCTTTTCAAAGACAGAGCCGCGGAATGAAAAGGGCAAAGGGAAAGCGACCTTTGTCGCCAATGCTCAACAACAGCCGAGCAACTTAAAACCGGTTGTTCGCCAAAGCAACGTGTGTCCACGCCAATCCTTCGAGGAGAGACTGGGACGTCCCTACTCATTTCCGCGGGAGAAAACAAAGAGACTGTTCGAGCTGGCAGTGCGTAACAGGCTCGTCAATCTGCCAGATCCTAGACGTCCGCTGCAGCCCGGCGATGCTAACAATCCTAATTACTGCCCTTACCACCGAGCAGTAAGCCATCCAATTGAAGATTGCTTCGTTTTTAAAGGCTGGATTGAAGACCAATACCAATAGGACAAATTTGCACTATCTAAGAATTAGAAAGTAAGTCCGCCTAAACCGCACACTCTTAAAAGGGGGACACACCAGGGGAATCATGCTCTTTTTTCGAAGAAGCTCTATGGGAGGTCGCTTTTTCAGCCAAAACGAAAAGAATGCTGAAGGATCTCCAAGTATGCCCAGCGATCAGGTAGATAAATCGGCTAGAACCCGAGATCTTCGAGTGAATGTTGAAGTCGCGCCCGACGCCAAAAATTGGTAGCGATAATCAAAACGCTCAGGCCCAGCCGTCAAAGTCTTCGAAGAAAAAGAAGAAAACCAAAAAGTCCGTGAAGCCTGTTGACAAGCGCACGGACCTGCAAAAACACATCGACGCGCTGGAAAAATATAACCAGAAGGCGCGGACCCCGGTCATGCTCCAAGATTTTCTCGACCACATCCTTGAGGACAGAGACGATGACAATGATGTGGGAGAGGACTCGGCAGATGAAACTGAAGGCTATGTAGCAAGCTGCCATATGATCTCTCACTCGTCGATGGATGGTGAAGAAGTACCTGATGCAAAGAAACTGGGGACAGATCCAGAACAGGAATCAAAACCCTTGGAATTTTCTGACAAGATCATCGACCTACTGCTGAACGAAGCCCATCAGAAGAGCAAGGATGATCGAGAACGCGAAATGGCTATATTCGAAAAGGCCGGGAGTTGGCGTCAATTTAAAGAAGTTATGGGTCATGAAATACCCCAACCAGATCAAAGCACTTCTGTCGCCAGCAAAAACAGGTTCAAGCCGAAGAAACAGTTCGCCAAAGCCATATCGATGGGAATGAAGCTGCCACCCTCTGAAGGAGACACTCCTGATAGGATACACCTTGATGAAGGGGATGCACATCCAAACTACTGCTTGTACCATCAGAGGACTACACACCCTACTGAGGAGTGCAACGCCTTTAAAAACTGGTGGCAAGGATATGTTGCCCACCGGCAGCATTTCAAGCGAATAAAGCGCAAGACACGTCGAGAGCAAAGGAGCACAACAGATGAGCGCAGAAGAAATGCCGACAACTGTCATATGGTTGACACCAAGGGATCGCAAGTTCCTACCTTCGGGAGTGATTCTGATGAAGAAATGCCCCTTAGCCCTCTCTTCAAGGAATCTACCTCTGAAGCAGAAGAAATGATGACCCGCGAAAACATCCGGCTGCGTAATCGAACATTACCTGAAAAGAATCTCAGACCATCAAACAAGGGATCGAACAAAAAGGATAAAGGGAAGGAAAAAGTCCCTGAGGATATTGCCCTCGACGATCGAATCGTCGAAGAGCTGGCAGCCAAGGATCCACCCAAGTAAAGCAAGGTGGATTATAACGATCTAGCATACCTGAGAAGGATTCCTTCACAGTTGAGCACCCTCGATACCCTTCTGCTATCTAAAGAGGCGCGATACTCCCTAATCAAAGCGTTACAAGACCCCGGACAGTTTCAAGCTTTCCTCGCCGAAGAAAAGATGAAGAACGAGTTGGAGGAAGTGCACACTGCTGACATCACTTTCGGAGATGAGGACCTCCTCCTCGGGACGTGCGAGCATAACTGTCTGCTATATGTCACCGGATACTGTCATGACATCAAGATAGGAAAAATCCTGGTCGACAATGGGTCCTCCGTCAACCTTCTCAATGTAAGGGTGTTGAAGGAGATATGCATGAGCATTCAACACCTCGCTCGGGATAAGATCACTATCTCCGGTTTTGACTCTCAGTCATCACGGACGCTCGGGTCTGTGATACTGACGTTACGCTTTGGGCTGCTCATCACTGATATCAAGTTCCACATCATTGACACTAAGACTTGCTGTACGCTTTGCTCGGCCGGACTTGGTTACACGAGTACAATATTATCCCTTCTACACAACATCAGTGTATGAAGTACTTTAAAGAAGGTCTCGAGTACACTGTGACGGGGGAACTAAACCCATTCTCCGTGAACGAAGTCCGCAAATATGAAGATGCCAAGTACTTCCTGCCAGATTTCGAAGACACGGAAAGATGTCGCAAACTGGAGAGCAAACAAAAAGCTATCACCACCATTCCGGTCTTTAGGAACGATACCGAGGAAGACGAAGAGATAGTCTATTTCGGGCTGCCCCAATACACCAAGCTGGGATCGTCCACCCCTATGTTGGTCTTCGGCAATGACTCTGAAGACAAAATCAATGCAGTATTCTCTGCTCGACCATCAATACAAGCCTTCGCTGGCGATAATCGAAGTTTGCAAATTGCCATGGTTCCGCAAGAGCATTACAAAGAGCTCGATGCACTTGATACCTATAGTGTGCAAGAACTACAGACGTTCTACATCCTTCCCAGGCGAAAGGATGAAAAGGCGATCCTCTTTTATCGATCCACGGAAACCAAAGTGGAGAAAGAAGTCTGGCATGGTGCCGATTCTACACTTGACAGACTCCAGCCCATTCGTCTGCCCAGATACTACACAGAAGGATTGAAGAAGCTGTTGAGGCGCCAAGGCGTACCCCTTAAGCAGACCACGCGACAAGCTCAGTTCTACAATATGATCTAGAACATCCCCGGAACTCAGCGAAAATTGCCCACCGGGAGAATGGAAACGATCAGGCTTATATTCGATCCAAGAAATGGGAGCGAGTCCATGGCAGCTACGTCATACATGACTTCGATGAAGAATGAGATGTTTTGTTAAAAGATGCTAACCCTGAACCAAAATGAGGTCCCTCCATGAAAATGCCAAATCCGTCGTTTGAAGAACAAATGGACAAGCTAATAAGGGAAGCGGGTCAAAGGGTCCGGGATGACCATAGTCGCGAAATGGCTATTTACGAGAAAGCCAGTATGCAGCGTCTCCTTCAGAAGGCCACGGAGAATGACAATACTCTTCGTTACCAGTCTGTCATACAGAAGACCCGATGCAAAAACAAAAACAAACTGAAGAATGGAAAAAACGTTCGACAACAACGAAACGGATCCAAGAAGTCATGTGATCGAAAATCGAGCAGCTGAGATCTGTCTCTTATAAAGAAGATGAGCCGAGCATATTCTTTTCCCAAAGAAAAGACAAAGAAAATCTTCGACCTCGTCATGAAACATCAGATGATTACGCTCCCGGAGTCCAAGCACCCTGATCGAGCAAATGAGGTTCATCACTCAGACTATTGCTCCTATCACCGAGCGATAGGACATCCTATCGAAGACTGCTTCCCCTTCAAAGACTAGGTTGAAGACCAGTATCAACTCGGCAGATTCGCTCTATCCAACAGTTGGAGGGTAAGTCCGCCACGGAAGCATGAATCAAGAGCCACTTACGCGATGAGAGTAGAACCATATCAACATCGGTCTTGGAAATGATCTCGTACCTGTCATGCGATAACGCTGTCAGAAGAAGAACCCGAGAATATGGATGACCCCTCCTGGTGCTTCGAAAACGATGATGATGAAGTGATCTCAGAGTTTCCACCGGCGCTAAAAGAGCTGGAAGATGGGATACACACTACTGCGGATAACCTCAGAAAAATTGACTTGGGGACGGCAAACGACCCGCGGCCTATGTTCGTCAGTGAGTTGCTGTCCGAAGTAAAGGTAGCTACGCTAAAGGACGTGCTCATGCAGTATAAAGACCGTTTCGCAAGGAACTATTTCGAGATGCCCGGATTGGATCCAGAAATAGCCGTCCACAAATTGGCGATATCTCCGGACGTCAAGCCGATCAAACAAGCGCCGAGAAGAATCCGGCTCGAGCTTGAGATGAGCATCAACGCCGAATTCAAGAAGCTAATCGACTCCGGCTTCATTCAAGAGGTTCAGTATCCTGACTGGATCGTCAACATCGTCCCAGTGATGAAAAAAATGGGACGGTACGCATATGCGTGGACTTCCAGGATCTCAACAAAGCTTGCCCGAAGGACGTCTTTCCAGTACCGGCCACCGAGCTGATGATAGATAATACGTCCACTCACGAAGTTTTCTCCTTCATGGACGGCTCATCAGTATACAATCAGATAAAAATGCATCCCGAGGACCAGAAGCATACCGCTTTCCGGACCCCTTTGGGCATATTCTGCTACAAGGTAATGCCCTTCGGTCTAAAGAACGCTGGTACCACCTATCAGAGAGCCATGACGAAGATCTTTGATGACCTTATACACAAGATTGTCGAATGTTATATCGACGACCTCATGGTAAAAAGCAAATCGCACGAAGAGCATTGGGAGCATCTAAAATTAGTGTTCCAACGCCTTCGAAAATACAATCTGAAGATGAACCCTCTGAAATGCGCATTCGGAGTCTCCTCAGGTAAATTCCTAGGATTCATTGTACGACATCGAGGCATCGAAATCGACCCATCAAAGATCAAGGCGATTATGGAAATGCCCTCCCCACAAACTTTGAAACAACTGCGGTCTCTCCAAGGAAAGCTCGCATATATCCGACGGTTCATAGCTAACCTCTCCGGCAAGTGTCGCCCCTATAGTCACTTGATGAAGAAGGGAACTTCATTCATCTGGGATCATAAATGCCAAAGCGCACTGGACGAAATCAAGCAATATCTACAGAATCCTCCGGTGCTAACCGCTCCGGTCAAGAGAAAGCCTCTCATTCTTTATACAGCCGCCCTTGAGGGTTCTCTAGGCACATTATGGGCACAAGAAAACGACCAAGGGAAGGAGAGAGACCTCTACTATTTGAGTCGAGTTCTTCTTGGGGCAGAAAACAATTACCCCCTATTGAAAAACACTGCTTGGCGTTAATCTTCGCGATAACGAAGCTCAGGCACTATGCTTTGGCGTATGAGGTCCACCTCATATCAAAGGTGGATCCTCTCAAATATTTGATGTCAAAAGCCATACTAACAGGGCGGCTCGCTAAATGGGCCCTCCTCTTGATGGAGTTCTCGATAATATATCGTCCTCTCAAGGCAGTGAAAGGCCAGGCCATCGCCGACTTCCTCATCGAGCATCCTATACTTGCCGATTCACCCCTAAATTGTGAATTGCCAGACGAGCACGCGTTTGACACGATCGACGGGGAGAAAAGAAGGAGTGATGGCCGATGGGAACTCTACTTCAACGGAGCATCTTCCATGAAGAAGCGAAAGCACAGCTCCCCTATAATCAAGTCTGGGGTGGGCCTCATCTTCGTGACTCCACAAGGAGGGATAATGCGCTTTGCCTTCTCCTTAACAGAGCCGAGGACGAACAATGAATCCGAATATGAAGCTTTGATAGCAGGTCTTGAGATCGCTGTCAACATGGGAATCGAAAACCTCCTCATATACGGAGACTCCCAGTTGGTGGTTAGCCAAGTAAACGGCGACTATCAAACGTGCAAGCCAGAGTTGGTAAAGTACGGTGAGAAAGTGCAACAATTGCTGGCTCAAATTCCCACCTACGCCCTGGAAAGCATACCACGTGCGGAAAATAGCAAAGCGGATGCGTTAGCCAAATTCGCTAAATAACTGGCTGACGAAAACCTCGATGATGTAAGGATCGTGGTACAAAGCCCTCGGGTTCTTGCACCGGCAAAAATATCTCCGGAATTGTCTGAAGAAAAGGAAGCGACCAAGCAAATAGCCTTACAAATAAAAGATCAAGAAAATGCTAAGGATTGGAGAGAAGTCTTTATAGATTACTTCAAATCCCGACGAACACCTGAAGATGCATCCTCAAGACATCAGCTCATGAAACGAGCTCTGTCTTTCGCCCTCGTCAATGATACTATGTACAAGAGATCGTTCGACTCTCTATGGCTAAGATTCCTGGGGCCGGAAGAAGTAAAGAGAGTCGTCCAAGAAACTCACGACGAACTCTGCGGCTCTCATCAAGCCGGGCCAAAGATGAAGCTGAAGAACAAAAGGATGGGCTACTATTGGCCCACGATGATCCAGGACTGCCTTGAATACGCGAAGCAGTGCCACTCGTGCCAAATTCACGGGAACTTTATCCACTAGCATCCAAATCCACTGCATCCAACGGTGGCTAGCTAGCCGTTCGAAATGTGGAGAACCGACATAATCGGGCCCATCGAACCATCATCGTCAAGAAGACATCGATTCATTTTGGCGACAACTGATTACTTCTCCAAATGGGCAGAAGCAGTACCGCTGAGGGAAATGAAGACGGAGAATATTCTCCATTTTTTCAAGACACATGTCATCTATCGGTTTGGCACTCCGTGACGGATTATCTCCGATAACGGGCCGGCCTACAGAAGCTATAAAATCAGCCGCTTCGCGCAGCAACATAATATAGACTGGAGATAATCTTCAGTATACAATCCTCGAGCTAACTGTCACGCCCCGCTTCCCAGAGTACGCAGGATTGGGCACGTAACATAGCCAACCATGCTACCTGTGGGTAGGAAGTATCCATCCACAGTCACATTACGGTTTTAAGGATATCAAGAACAAGATAATGAACTAATCTAACACATGTCCAAATCCATAATAATAAGAATCAATAAACAATAAGTGCGGAAGCAAATGATCCAATACAATAAATAAACAGTATGTCCCATAATGCGGGCTCACATCTGGAAATGAACTGACATAAATAAACTAATCACTAAGGACTCACAGTTCAGCCTGCTAGCTGAAGAACTCCTGCTCGGTCGTCGACAGTGGTAAGGAATCTGGGCCATGCAAAACCCAGACGTCAGCGCGTCATGTCAACAAATAATATAACATAAACATGGTAATAAGCAATGCAGGTATGAACATGAAATAAGCAATATTATGAAACAACAGTGCAGGGTAATGTGCCATGGGTAACTAAACTGTTCTATCAGGTTTCTACTCTAAAGTCTTTGAAATCAATTGATGAATCGTCGATGTAACTCAATAGTATCCCGTGCGTGCCCGGGACCACGGTCAAGGTCCTCGGGGCTGAATCCGAGACGTGCCGCTAAGCAGTAATAGGTAGTAGGATGGATGAGTGATGTCAGCATCATCACTCCCGGACTGGCCAAGCCCGTAAGACTGATCAGAACAAGTATCGAACTGTTGAGTTACAAGTCGGTTTCACCTTTGATTTCCCCATACCCCCAAGTTATGTATGTCAGGTCAGGTATTCAATAATCAAGGATTAATGTCAACACAGAATCAGGTAAAAGCAGGTATGTCTGGATAGACAACAGGAATGGTCCATGAGGACCCCAAGTCAGGTTGTAGTCCGATAGGTTAAGTCAGTATGTATAGGGTGTCATGTCCGGTGTATCGGTACATGTGTCAGGTGCATCAAGGTCGGTCAATATGTAATGCAATCAAATGTATGCTGATAACAGGTATAGTAACGAATAAGGGACAACAGCAGGAACAGCAAAATAACAATATTATTCCATGTAAACACAGCGATGCTTCGTATTCTCTTATTAACAGGTTCAAGCACCCTTGGGGTGCAATAATCACAGTGTAGCGCAATATTAATAACAGCAGGCAATAAAGGTATAAGTGTGCGACTATTATCCTCTAAATAGTAAAATGCTTAGCAGGTAGTTGTTATAAAGGTTAGGTGGCAAAATACGATTTAGGTGGCAGTATTATAATGTACATCATATTTCGTCCAATGAGATGAGTAGCAATACTAGTTAATGTAGCAAGTTTGCGAGTCAAACATTTAATTAGTTTAACGTAGCATGTAGCAAGAAATCTTGCCTCGATGGTTTCGCAGACCGGAAAGCACGGATGCAAAGTCGGCAGAAAACACGAGACGGGTGCACGGACTTCGGATCGAGTCCCAACAGCGAACAGCGGGACCACACGGACTAGGGTACTTCGCTGGAGCGTCGGGTTCAAACGACGGCACGGTCGGAATCCGGCAAAAGTCAAAAGCACGAAGTTAGCAAACGCGATACATGTGGCAAACGACCAGCGGGGGTTTTGTACCAATGGAAAGTAGAGGGATGCTTACAGAGAAGAACCAGGGGCAACCACGACGGGCTCGACGGCGATGGGGCGCCGGCGGCGATGAACAGTGGCCGCGACAAGGGCTGACTTGGAGGGATCGGGTGATGCAGCGATGATGGGGAGGTACTGGCCTGGTCTGGGTTGCAGGAGGAAGAGGAGGTGGCTGTCGGTGTTCTTGCGACGACGAGGGGATCGACGGCGACCCTTTTCCGGCGAACCAGAGGGTAGGTGATGGGGTTATGGGCTCGGGTTAGTGGTGGTCCGGCGAGGGGAGGAGGAAGGCGACGACGAGGTCGGGACGAGGAGGAAGAGAGGGAGTCGCAGGCGTCGTCGGTGACGGGAGGCGGCGTCGACGGCGAGATCTGCGGCCGGGTGATGTCGTCGGGGGTTGGGTGCAGGCGCGGAAGAGAACGGAGGAAGGAGGTTGGAGGGTGCGGCTAGGCTGAGGAGGTGTTGACGGCGACGGCGAGGTCGCGGTGGGGCCGGCGGCGAGGTCACGAGGAGGCTAGGGTTAGGGTTCGGGGTTCTCGCGAGATGAGGAGGAGACGAGGGCTGCGTAAAAATATATATAGGGAGAGAGAGAAAGGAATAGAGAGAGATAGAGGAAGAGAGATTGTAGAGATAGAGAGAGAAGGAGATTTGAGAGAGAGATAGAGAGAGGCGGAGAGAGAGAGAGATGGGATGCGGGGCCCACGAGTTGATTTAAGAGCTCGTGATTGGCAGATCACGAGACAGAAGGGATTTAACAAAGATTTGTGAATATTAAGTTGGTTAATTATATAACAGAAGTGGATATATTATATAGTTTTAGATATTAAATTAAATTGGGATTTTGGCGCTAAATGAAACATTTCCAAATCGCGCCCGGGTTATGCCCAAATATTTCGAATTCAAATTATAGGATTTTAAGCGAGTTCCAAATTTTGAAAAGAGATGTTTAATGATTAAAATGCATGCCCCCAAGTCGGACACTTGTACGCGCGTGTAGACGTCCAAACTTGCCCGTTTCGCCGAACGGGATGAAATCTCGATGCGCGGACGCTACCACGCGACTAGTGGCGACGAGTAGGCCAACATGGATATTTTTAATTTCATTTTAGGTGTTAAAATTTGTTATGTGCCAAAATGACTTAACCGGTTAAAATTTAGCAATAAACACCAGATAATCAGGATAATTGGAATGAGCAATATATAACCCTCAACTAGTAATATAAATAGTATTATTGGGCTCGGGTGTTACATCATACCCAACTACAAAAAGAATTTCGTCCTCGAAATTCCAAGAATACAAGATAGCTAACTACTGGAAAAGGTGAGGGAATTTCTGCCGGATCTCGTCTTCTCGCTCCCAAGTGGATTCTCCATGCGATCGATTACCCCAAGAAACTAGCACAAGAGGGATAACCTTGTTCTTAAGAACCTTTTCTCTTCGATCCTTGATTTCAACTGGTCGCTCCTCGAAAGTTAGGTCCTCCCGTACAGTCAACTCCGAATGATCCAGGACGTGAGTCTCATCTCGGACATACCTCCGTAGTTGAGATACATGAAACACATCGTGCACTCCTGCCAATGACTGTGGTAACGCCAAACGGTACGCTACCTCTCCAACACGCTCCAATATCTCGAAGGGTCCAACGAATCGAGGACTAAGCTTTCCCCGACTCCCAAAGCGAATCACCCCTCTAGTCGGTGATATCTTCAGGAATACCAAATCACCCACGGCGAACTCTAGAGGTCTTCTTGACGTGTCGGCCCAACTCTTCTGTCTGTCTTGAGCTGCCTTCATATGCTTCCTGATTGTATTCACCTTCTCGACTGTCTGTACCACCAAATCTGGTCCTAGTAACCTTCGTTCACCAACATCATCCCAACAAACCGGTGAACGGCACTTACGACCATACAACGCTTCAAACGGAGCCATCTGAATAGTCGCTTGGAAACTATTGTTGTACGAAAACTCCACCAGGTGTAGATGATCCTCCCAAGAACCTTTGAAGTCCAACATGCAAGCCCTCAACATATCTTCAAGGGTCTGGATCGTCCTCTCCGATTGTCCATCAGTCTGAGGATGATAAGCTGTGCTAAACTTCAATCGAGTCCCCAAACTTTCTTGTAAACTCCTCCAAAAGTGCGACAAGAACCGAGTGTCCCGATCGGACACGATGCTTACCGGTACTCCATGCAATCTCACAATCTCCTGCATGTACCGCTCTGCCAAAGTCTCTGTCGATTGACCAACCCGAAAAGAAATAAAGTGAGCTGACTTGGTCAACCGATCGACAATCACCCATACTGCATTGTTGCCCTTTGGACTCCGCGGTAAAGCCGTCACGAAATCCATGGTTATATGTTCCCACTTCCACTGAGGAATCGGAAGTGGTTGCAACAAACCAGCAACCCTTTGGTGTTCAGCCTTGACTTGCTGACACACCAAGCACTTAGCCACGAAGCGAGCAATTTCCCGTTTCATACTTTCCCACCAGAAGTGCTGTCGAGTATCTCGGTACATCTTTGTCCCTCCTGGATGTACAGAGTAAGCTGAACTGTGTGCCTCCTTCATAAGCTCTTCACGCACATCCCCTTTTGGCACACACACACGACTACCATATCTCAACGAACCGTCTTCATGGATTAGTAAATCGGTTCGTAGTCCGGCTCCAACCTGCTCTCGAAACTTTTGCAGTCTAGGATCCTGCGATTGTGCCGCTTTAATCTTCTCAACTAAGGACGACTGTACTTGCAACTGCATCAACTGTCCCGTAGCATGTGGTAGCACAACCTCCAAGTCAAATCTCCGAAAATCCGCAATGATCTCCCGTTGTGCGGTCAATACCTGAATTGCTGGTAACCGACTTAGCGCATCTGACACGACGTTAACTTTTCCCGGATGGTACTTAAGGTCAAGGTCGTAGTAGGCCATCAGTTCCAACCATCTGTGTTGCCTCATGTTCAACTCCTTCTGAGTGAACACATACTTCAAACTCTTGTGATCAGTAAAGACTTCGACTCTCTCACCCAAAAGGTAGTGTCTCCAAATCTTCAGGGCGAAGATCACGGCTGCAAGCTCCAAGTCATGAGTCGGATAATTCTTCTCATGAGTCTTCAGTTGTCTCGATGCGTAAGCGACGACTTTCCTATTCTGCATCAGAACACATTCCAATCCTTTTCCGGATGCGTCGCTGTGAATCACCAGTCCTCCGGAATTATCCGGTATGGTTAGGATAGGGGCGGTTATCAACTTCTGCTTCAACGTCTCGAAGGCCAATGCACATCTATCCGTCCAAACAAACGGTACTTCCTTACGCGTAGGCTTGGTTAACGGCTCTGCTAAACGAGCGAAGTTCTCCACAAATCTTCTGTAGTATCCGGCGAGTCTAAGAAAACTTTTTATCTCCGCAACATTCTTTGGAATAGGCCAATCTCGAACTGCTGCAATCTTTTCGGGATCGATGGCGATTCCATTGCCCGACACGACATGCCCCAGAAACTTCACTTCTTTCAGCCAAAATTCGCACTTATCATTTTCGCGAATAATTTCTCCTGTCTCAGCGTCTGCAGGGCGATCTTTAAATGCTCAGCATGCTCCTCCGGACTCTTCGAGTATACCAGAATATCGTCAATGAAAACCACAATAAACTGGTCCAGGTATGGTGAAAAGATCCTGTTCATCAAATCCATGAATTTTGCCGGCGCATTCGTCACTCCGAAGGGCATCACTAGATACTCGAAATGTCCATATCGAGTTCGAAACGCCGTCTTGCAAATGTCTTCTGCTTTTACTCGGACCTGATGATATCCTGATCGCAAATCCAGTTTCGAGAATACCCTCACGCCACTAAGCTGCTCAAAAAGTTCTCCAATGCGAGGGATCGGGTACTTGTTCTTAATAGTCATCCGGTTCAGTTCCCGATAATCCATGCACATCCTTCTCGTGCCATCCTTCTTCTTTACTAAAAGAACTGGAGCTCCCCAAGGTGAGTTGCTGCTTCGAATCCAACCCTTCTCGAGTAATCCACCAACTTGTTTCTTAACTTCTTCCAATTCCACCGGTGCCATCGGATAATAAGATTTTGATACTGGTGCCGCACCAGGAATAAGGTCAATCGCAAACTCCACATCTCGCTTCGGCGGTAAGCCCGAAATATCTTCAAATACATCCATAAAGTCGCGGACAACTGCCGGCTCTTTATTACTATCCACTTCCATTGTCGCAAGAACACTGTTTGTCGGCCTAGCCCTAAACTCGACTGGCCGACAGAGCTGCTTCCTCCAGTGAAGGTAAACTCAGGGTGTCCGGGAATCTGGAAAATTACTTTCCTTGCCCTACAATCAATGTGTGCGTGGAAAGTGCCAAAATCCATTCCCAAGACTACTTCATAACTGCCCGTATCTATCACCAAGAAATCTGTAAAAAGCTCTCGTCCGCAAACAACAACTGTACAATCTCTACATTCCTTACTAGCTATGATTGTCCCATTCCCAGTGTGTATGTCCCAAAAACTAGACAGGGTCATGCAGGTAATCGAGTGTATAGTTATAAATTTGGATGACATAAAACAGTGGGATGCTCCGAAATTAAATAATGCCAATGCGGGAAAACCATGAACGAGTAAATTACCTGAAACCACTTCTCCTGATGCCTTAGCTCCTTCAACTGTCAACGTGAAAGCTCGAGCCTGCTCTGGTCCTTGAGTCAGCTGTTTCTGCCCTTGGAACGGTCTCTGCGGAGGCTTCTGTAAATCATCTCTCGTGCGAAGCGTCGACGGACAAGCACTAACGGCGTGATCTGCCGCTCCACATCTAAAACAGAGTCCCAGCCTCTTACGACACTCCTTTCGCACATGTCCGGGTACATGGCAGTAGTCACAAATCACGCTCCCCTTCCGATCACCCACAATTGTTTTCTTCATTGGTGCTACACTGCGCCTGTTCACCGGAATACTTCTACGTACAGACGTTTGGTTCAGTGCAAATGCCGGTTCCAGCTCGGTCTGTTCCTTTAGATTCTCCAGCAATCCCCTTATCACTCTACGCCTGGCGGCTATGACCGCACGTCTTTGGTCCATCTTCAAATTCTTACCGGCCATATTCCTGAAAATCAAAGTACCCAACATTAGCATGATGATAGATTCTGAGTATAGATCAAGGCTAGAACTCCAAGATACTTAAATAAAGTACTGCATTGTAGCTATGCCGCGGTATCATAGCCGCAATTACTTAACTCCACCCAAGTCGCCTAAGTCCTAGAGATAACAAGAAATTAGGTTTTCGAGTTGACAATGCAAAGTAAGTTTGCATGTCGACATGATCCGGAAGAATGATTCAAGGATGGTAAAACGGTCAAGGTGGCAGGACATGTTTCCTAATCACGGGTATTATGATTCGTGTATCGGGTGCAATACCCAACTACAAAGAATCAACCCAATTAACCTATGTCTCTGATACCAAAAGAACCATGTCACGCCCCGCTTCCCAGAGTACGCAGGATTGGGCACGTAACATAGCCAACCATGCTACCTGTGGGTAGGAAGTATCCATCCACAGTCACATTACGGTTGTAAGGATATCAAGAACAAGATAATGAACTAATCTAACACATGTCCAAATCCATAATAATAAGAATCAATAAACAATAAGTGCGGAAGCAAATGATCCAATACAATAAATAAACAGTATGTCCCATAATGCGGGCTCACATCTGGAAATGAACTGACATAAATAAACTAATCACTAAGGACTCACAGTTCAGCCTGCTAGCTGAAGGACTCCTGCTCGGTCGTCGACAGTGGTAAGGAATCTGGGCCATGCAAAACCCAGACGTCAGCGCGTCATGTCAACAAATAATATAACATAAACATGGTAATAAGCAATGCAGGTATGAACATGAAATAAGCAATATTATGAAACAACAGTGCAGGGTAATGTGCCATGGGTAACTAAACTGTTCTATCAGGTTTCTACTCTAAAGTCTTTGAAATCAATTGATGAATCGTCGATGTAACTCAATAGTATCCCGTGCGTGCCCGGGACCACGGTCAAGGTCCTCGGGGCTGAATCCGAGACGTGCCGCTAAGCAGTAATAGGTAGTAGGATGGATGAGTGATGTCAGCATCATCACTCCCGGACTGGCCAAGCCCGTAAGACTGATCAGAACAAGTATCGAACTGTTGAGTTACAAGTCGGTTTCACCTTTGATTTCCCCATACCCCCAAGTTATGTATGTCAGGTCAGGTATTCAATAATCAAGGATTAATGTCAACACAGAATCAGGTAAAAGCAGGTATGTCTGGATAGACAACAGGAATGGTCCATGAGGACCCCAAGTCAGGTTGTAGTCCGATAGGTTAAGTCAGTATGTATAGGGTGTCATGTCCGGTGTATCGGTACATGTGTCAGGTGCATCAAGGTCGGTCAATATGTAATGCAATCAAATGTATGCTGATAACAGGTATAGTAACGAATAAGGGACAACAGCAGGAACAGCAAAATAACAATATTATTCCATGTAAACACAGCGATGCTTCGTATTCTCTTATTAACAGGTTCAAGCACCCTTGGGGTGCAATAATCACAGTGTAGCGCAATATTAATAACAGCAGGCAATAAAGGTATAAGTGTGCGACTATTATCCTCTAAATAGTAAAATGCTTAGCAGGTAGTTGTTATAAAGGTTAGGTGGCAAAATACGATTTAGGTGGCAGTATTATAATGTACATCATATTTCGTCCAATGAGATGAGTAGCAATACTAGTTAATGTAGCAAGTTTGCGAGTCAAACATTTAATTAGTTTAACGTAGCATGTAGCAAGAAATCTTGCCTCGATGGTTTCGCAGACCGGAAAGCACGGATGCAAAGTCGGCAGAAAACACGAGACGGGTGCACGGACTTCGGATCGAGTCCCAACAGCGAACAGCGGGACCACACGGACTAGGGTACTTCGCTGGAGCGTCGGGTTCAAACGACGGCACGGTCGGAATCCGGCAAAAGTCAAAAGCACGAAGTTAGCAAACGCGATACATGTGGCAAACGACCAGCGGGGGTTTTGTACCAATGGAAAGTAGAGGGATGCTTACAGAGAAGAACCAGGGGCAACCACGACGGGCTCGACGGCGATGGGGCGCCGGCGGCGATGAACAGTGGCCGCGACAAGGGATGACTTGGAGGGATCGGGTGATGCAGCGATGATGGGGAGGTACTGGCCTGGTCTGGGTTGCAGGAGGAAGAGGAGGTGGCTGTCGGTGTTCTTGCGACGACGAAGGGATCGACGGCGACCCTTTTCCGGCGAACCAGAGGGTAGGTGATGGGGTTATGGGCTCGGGTTGGTGGTGGTCCGGCGAGGGGAGGAGGAAGGCGACGACGAGGTCGGGACGATGAGGAAGAGAGGGAGTCGCAGGCGTCGTCAGTGACGGGAGGCGGTGTCGACGGCGAGATCTGCGGCCGGGTGATGTCGTCGGGGGTTGGGTGCAGGCGCGGAAGAGAACGGAGGAAGGAGGTTGGAGGGTGCGGCTAGGCTGAGGAGGTGTTGACGGCGACGGCGAGGTCGCGGTGGGGCCGGCGGCGAGGTCACGAGGAGGCTAGGGTTAGGGTTCAGGGTTCTCGCGAGATGAGGAGGAGACGAGGGCTGCGTAAAAATATATATAGGGAGAGAGAGAAAGGAATAGAGAGAGATAGAGGAAGAGAGATTGTAGAGATAGAGAGAGAAGGAGATTTGAGAGAGAGATAGAGAGAGGCGGAGAGAGAGAGAGATGGGATGCGGGGCCCACGAGTTGATTTAAGAGCTCGTGATTGGCAGATCACGAGACAGAAGGGATTTAACAAAGATTTGTGAATATTAAGTTGGTTAATTATATAACAGAAGTGGATATATTATATAGTTTTAGATATTAAATTAAATTGGGATTTTGGTGCTAAATGAAACATTTCCAAATCGCGCCCGGGTTATGCCCAAATATTTCGAATTCAAATTATAGGATTTTAAGCGAGTTCCAAATTTTGAAAAGAGATGTTTAATGATTAAAATGCATGCCCCCAAGTCGGACACTTGTACGCGCGTGTAGACGTCCAAACTTGCCCGTTTCGCCGAACGGGATGAAATCTCGATGCGCGGACGCTACCACGCGACTAGTGGCGACGAGTAGGCCAACATGGATATTTTTAATTTCATTTTAGGTGTTAAAATTTGTTATGTGCCAAAATGACTTAACCGGTTAAAATTTAGCAATAAACACCAGATAATCAGGATAATTGGAATGAGCAATATATAACCCTCAACTAGTAATATAAATAGTATTATTGGGCTCGGGTGTTACACTAACGGTCTGGCTGAGGCTTTCAACAAGACCTTGACCAAGATCGTGAAGAAGACGGTGTCCAGAAATAAGAGGGACTGGCACGAGAAACTGCGTGAAGCTCTCTGGGCGTATCGAACCACGTTCAAAACGGCTACAAACACAATGCCGTATGCATTGGTATTCGGCACAGAAGCGATACTCCCCCTCGAGATAGAGTTACCCTCCCTACGAGTGGCGGTTCACTACGAGCTAACCAACGAAGAAAATGCTCACCTTCGGCTTGAGGAGCTCGACGCCCTTAATGAAACCCGGCTCATAGCGCAACAAAACCTAGAAGCTTACAAAGCAAAAATGACACGCTCATACAAGAGATTGATTAGGACGAGAATATTCCGCCAAGGCGAACTCATGCTAGTAGTCAAGAGACCTATGATCCCCAATCATGCCAAGCGGGGGAAATTCGAGCCGAACTATGAAGGCCCGTACATCATAGACAAAGTTTACCAGGGTAGAGCCTATCTCCTCATGGACATGCATGGCGAAAGACCCTTCAGGCCAATAAACAGTCGATTCCTTAAAAAATACTACGCCTGACGAGTCACGGCCTAGGTCAATGATAAATGACGACGCATATGTCTGCTCGCTATCTTCCTAAGCCCAAACTTTATAAGTAGTAGCCGGCAAACGGACCGAAATGTCCTAAAACTAACGACGGACCGAAACGTCCTTAAACTAACGATGGACCGAAATGTCCTTAAACTAACGATGGACCACTATGTCCTAAAACTGGCTATTGACTAAGACGTCTATAAACTACTACGGACCGCAGCATCCCAAAGCTGACAAAAAAAATGTAAAAAAGAAGAAGAAGAAAGAAAACGGTATGTCCATAAGCGAGATGGGCACGGATGAAAACCTGAAAGGGCTCCGTGAGTAAAAACAGCAGGGCTACCGGCGAGTTTTGTGAAAACCCGAAAGGGCGCAATCTCGTTAAAAGATACTTGCAAGGTCCTCTCGATCTTGTGAGGAGAAAATACCTGCGTGAGATCCTTACGATTCACAAGGGAGCAACAAACTTAGGGATCCCCACGATTCCTAAGGAGAAATTACACTTACGAGATCTTCACGACTCGTAAAGAGAATTCCCTTTTGAGACCCTCACGGCTCGTAGGATTCAGAAGCCTTAAGCTACAGGGATCTGAACCTGTTCTTAAGCCATCACAACCTCCAATACTGCCCTACAAGCGGTTCAATATTGACCCTTGTATACAATCTACGGGCACGAATAAACATTTCCCTAATAGAGTCCCACCACTGACGAGGGATATTTTCATGTGGCGAACGACACTTGTAAGTCCTTTCGACTTATAAGGAGAAAACACTCTTATAAGATCCTTACGACTTATAAGAGAACACACACTTAGGAATCTTCATGATTCCTAAGGAGAAAACGCACCTACGAGATCTTCACGACTCGTAGGGAGAAATACTTTTATGAGACCCTTACGGCTCATGAAGTCAAAAACCTTAGTCGACAGGATCCTAACCCTGTTTTCTAAGCCATTTTTGTTTAAATCGACAACGGCAAATAATGATTCGCTCCTGGCAATATCCCAGTTGTAGCGATGCTGATGCCTAAATTAGAATCAAATCCCAAGTCCTTCCACGGCAAATGATGATTCGCTCCTGACAATATTCCAGTCGTAGCGATACTGATGCTAAGATTGGCATCGGATTCCAAGCTCCACACTCCCAGCAAAAAATCAGCGAGTTAAAAATGCATATAAAATAGCCAAAATGATGGGGCAACTTGCAACGAAATCAGCAAGTAAAATATATGCATACAAAACAGCCGAAATGATTGGGCAACTCGCAATAAAAAGCAGCGAGTAAAAAGAAAAAATAGCTGAAATGATTAGGCACCGCGAAAAATAGCCGAAATGATTGGGCAATCACGACTTTCGCGATATAAAAAAAGAGCTGAAATGATAGAGCATCGCGGAAATATAAAAGAAATAATAACAAAATGAAACTCTTGCCCTATAGATAAGATCACATAGATCCCTGTAGACAATCCAGGGGCACAAACAAAGAGGGAATCGTATCATCCCACCATGCTCCATCGGAAAGAGTGCCAAGTCTCGATGGCAACATCTACAGCCAGATGACTCACAACGGCATTCCTCCTCATCCCAGCAAGACTCGAACGCGACAATCAAAACAATAAAGCAACGGCGAAGTCCCTAGTTCCAAGCCTCGACGGTTCATCAGCAATCTAGAGACCATCTCGACATTCGTCTCGACACAGCAGACGAGATGTCACCACATCGTTCTTCCTCCAACAGGATTCAGACGCAATGCCAGCAAACGAAGCAAAGACAATATTCCTAGCTTCAGGGTCTTGACGGCAACTCATATAAAACCTGAAAGACTATCGGAGATCATACCACACCAGCGCGGAGTGATCATGTTCATATCAGATTTTTGCATTTTTATACCGTCCAATTTTTATCATATTGCTTATCGGTAGGTACTCTTGAGCCGTGTTTGTTAGTCAATTGCAGAATACAGGTTCTCGGCTCTTAAAGGTGAAATTCATGAAAAAGCACGATAATTCCGGATTACTGCCAACCACAGATGAAACACAGGTCTCTGCTCTTTATCCGTATGTTGCCACACTCCAGTTTGAGAGACAAAATGACAAATCGATTGTCACCTTCATGCACAAAGCACAATGGCAACACCAAGTCCAAGAAATCTATGCGGAGCTCGAGGAAATCATGACAAAAAGATCCACATCAAATCACCTATTGCCCAACAGAAATTCTGGAAAAATCCTGAAGAAAATCTGAGAAAAATCATATGCCAGAATAAAGGACATGAAAGACCAGGGAAGCCCAAAAAAGCAGAGAGCCCAACTCCTCTAAAGGGCCGCGGAACCGTGGCCAATAGGGGGTCTAGGCCGCGGTTCCGCGGCCATATGGTGGCGGCAGTTGACTATTTTTTAGGGGTATTTTTGTCTTTTCATATAGAGGCAGATTGTTGCCCTAGATTTCCATTTCCCTGCCTATAAATAGTCCAGAACTTGTGAAGCCAAAGGGTGCTTAATCTTGTATTTTTGTTAGGTTTTAGAATACTTGTTGTTCTTCTTCCTCTTCTCATCTCTTCTCCATTGAAAAACTTGTAGTGAGCTTTTGTGAGTGAAGAATGATGAATAAAGAAGTTCATTTTGTTATTATACTTGTCTTGCTCTTTTTATGTTAATTGCTTGTAATCGTTAATTGATAAGTAGTTGTTGTTATTTATTGTTGTTTCTTTCTTTTCTCTTTTCCTTTATCCTTAAACAACCATGATGCTTACGCTTGATCCTTGCCAAGGTGAGGTCGCAAATAGCTAGTTGTTATCTTCTAATCTCTTTCTTTCTATCTTCCTCTTTTGTTTTATTTTCTTTTCATTATGATATGTGAGTAGTTTCCATACTTGTTAGGGTAGGATAAGGGAAGTTTGAGAGAAGGAAATCTCTCACTCTTTTCTTGCCCAACATCTTAAATCGACTCCCGTTAATTGAACCACAATCCGCTCCCTACGGCACCCTATCCTACATGATAGCGGTGATTCCGTAGTGAGACCGGTTGTGGTTGAATTAACCGGAGGTTATGGCTAAGAGCCAAGAACGGACGGACAAGCACCAAAAGGAAGAACTTAAGCGTTGGAAAGCCTAGCTTATACTCGCAAGTTCCTTCCTAGTCGTGCTAATCCCCGTTGTTGCCGATTACCGTAACACCGATATTAAGAGTGGCAACGAAAGAAGTGAGCGACTCCTAACTCAAACTAACCTAATCCTAACCCTAACAAGCTCTCTTTACATATCATTTTAACACTTAGTTAATCACAAACAATTCTGGAAAATTGGACTTAACTCGTTAAAGCACATAGAAAAAGATTCCCATCTCCCTACGGACGACCCGTACTCAACCGGCTAGCTACAAGCGAAACCGTTTTGATTGCGGTAATTAACTAAACTTGAACACGCAGAATATCTAACAATCAGATCACCACCGTAACATTCGTCTCGATATAGCAGACGCAATGCCAGCAAATGAAGCAAAGGCAATATTCCTAGCTTCAGGGTCTTGACGGCAATTCATATAAAACCTAAAAGACTATCGGAGATCATACCACACCAGCGCGGAGTGATCACCACCGTGACATTCGTCTCGATACAGCAGACGCAATGCCAGCAAACGAAGCAAAGGCAATATTCCTAGCTTCAAGGTCTTGACGGCAACTCATATAAAACCTGAAAGACTATCGGAGATCATACCATACCAACGCGGAGTGATCACCACCGTGACATTCGTCTCGATACAGCAGACGCAATGCCAGCAAACGAAGCAAAGGCAATATTCCTAGCTTCACGGTCTTGACGGCAACTCATATAAAACGTGAAAGACTATCGGAGATCATACCACACCAGCGTGAAGGGATCACCACCATGACATTCGTCTCGATACAGCAAACGCAATGCCAGCAAACGAAACAAAGACAATATTCCTAGCTTCAGGGTCTTGACGGCAACTCATATAAAACCTGAAAGACTATCGGAGATCATACCACACCAGCGCGGAGTGATCACCACTGTGACATTCGTCTCGATACAGCAGACGTAATGCCAGCAAACGAAGCAAAGGCAATATTCCTAGCTTCAGGGTCTTGACGGCCACTCATATAAAACCTGAAAGACTATCGGAGATCATCCCACACCAGCGCGGAGTGGTCATGACTCATCGGGGCTCCCAAACTGAGCCTAACCTCAAGTAAAAAGCGACATGGAATATCCCTAACGCTTGTTCTTTCGACGGTAATACTACCTGGAAGATTGCTTGAAGATGTCTTGTCCAGCCCCTGAAGGGATCAGAGACACGACAGTCGCAAGGCTACTCGAACAGCAAAATTGCCTATTGAGGAATACATCAGCCAACGCGACGGTACGATGGATACAACCCTAGTACCACAGACCCTAACAGACCTCTGTCGTATAGAGCGGAGGTTAACTGTGACGTTAGGACATCCTTGAGAGAACTTCTCGATTTGTCTTAACTCGTAAGGCAAAGCCTTAGGTAATGGGGATTAAAAAAACCTGTTTCCTAAGCACTGGGGCCCTGCAAGTCTGTCCAAGATGGACTCTTGCATACTATTCACGGGTCACACTCTCCGAAGTCGAATATCGACGAAGAGGGAAACAACCACTTACGAGTCCTCTCGACTTATAGACGGGAAAATTCTCTTGTGAGATCCTTACGGCTCTCAAGAGAAAACGCACTTACGAATCTTCACGATCCCTAAGGAGAAAATACACCTACGAGATCCTCTCGACTCGTAGGGAGAAAAATCTTTTTGAGATCCTCACGGCTCATAAAGTTGGAAAGTCTTGGGCAGCAGACCTGAACCTGCTTCCTAAGCCATCGATACCCTACAAGAAGGCTAGGACGAAATATTCCCTATGCTTCCATGAGTAACATAGTGACAATACAGCAAAGTGGAAAAATGACAGAGGGAGACGAGAAAAATATGTCTTTTATTCATGAATTAAAATGAATACAAATTACAATTTATGAAAGAATCAAAAAAAAGAAAAAAAATACTCTCATTCAGGAGTATATACAAAAGAGAATAAAAGGAAAATATACAATTTTTCAAGCCGGCGGACGATGTAACAAATTTGTCAGTTCATCCTTTTTCCGCCGGGCCTCGGATTCATAATTTGTTATCGCTACGAGACGGGCCTTCGCTTGAGACTGTTGGGCATGGTACGAGGCAAGCCGACTTTCAAGCTCCTGTTCAGTGACCTTGTGGGCTTCAACCATCTCACGGGTAAAAATGACGGCTTTATCAATAGCTACCACCTCCCTGATAGCTTCTTGAAGCACCCGTCAGAGTTCATACGCACGAGTGGTCTTGGCCGTAAGTTCAGCCTGAAGTTACCCCAGCGTATTTGAATCCAGCATCCTCTCTGAAAATTTTCGGCTGAGCCTCTTCTCGCATGACAGCATATTTGCGGCGCACCATTCAATCAGCCCCCACAAGCTCGCCTTTGCAGCAACAACCTCTGAAGGAAAGCGCGTACATTCAAGACTATGCAAACAAGCCTCCACTCGACCGTTCCCCGCCGAAAGACGCGACCGGGACGTTGGGACGTCAGGCTTGAAATTCGAGGGCAGATGCTAATTGGTGTTATCCGTCCACCTCTCCGAAGATGCCAAGTTGATTTATGACACCGTGTATCGAAGGTTTAAATGGATGCGGCTGATATAGCAGACTTCGTCAGATTCCCCCTCATTTGAGGGTTTTTTGATTGTAGGGATGCTCTTCCCTGCAGGCGCAAGCCCCTGCAGTTAATTACGCTACCGCATAGCGGTAACAATTTTCTCCTTCTCCAGATGGTCACTTCGTGTCGTGGGTATTTGTTTTGTTTTAGGTTGCCCGTGGATTGTATACGGAGACTAATTTATGTTGTCGCCCGTAAGGCGTGGATTAGTCCAAATCCGTATCTTTTTAGATTTGGGTTTGGGTGTTGGGTTTAAGGATACGTTAGTCTCATTTGAGACTAAGATAAACTTAAACGTTTGTTAAGGATACGTTAGTTTGATTTTTAGACTAAGATCAACTTAACGGGATCGTTTAGATCCAACAAAAGAGCATTCGAGCTTTATTATTTAGTTTAGGGACATTGCGGTCGATTAGTTTAAGGACATTACGGTCCAACGTTAGTTTAAGGACATTACGGTCCATTGTTAGTTTAAGGACATCTCGGTCCAATGTTAGTTTAAGGACATCTCGGTCCAATGTTAGTTTAAAGACATCGCGGTCGAGGTTAAGGACATCATAGTCCGTGAGTTTAAGGACCTCACTGTCCAGTTTAAAGACGTCATGGTCTATGAAGTGTATGGTTGTCGGGACTCGTCACCTCTATGAAGACGTTGAAGGATTACAACGACATATATCAGAGGGGTTCAGAGATGTACCCTTAAACCGATGTGAGTTGATTGGAAAATCTGTAGTCCAATTTGGGACTAAGATCTGTTAAAATATTTATGAGCAGGTGGGCTCAATTAATATAAGTTGAGGACTTGTGAAGAATATTAGGCTAAGTCCAATAAATGTTTAACATTTTATTTTGCCTATTGAGCCTTCATTTAGGCTTGGCCCTTCTGACAATATTTTTGTCTTTTATTGAATGTTGAGCATTCACCAGAGGTTTAGGCTTATTAAAGAACAATTTATGCTCTGTCAGCGCAACACGTGGCGCGCCAGGCGCTTTTCACCAATCAAAAAAGCACAGTGCGCTACTGCCAAGTAGCGCATATATAAAGGACACGTGTAGCACTTAGCGCCAGGCGCTAGATGATGAGCGCATGATGCCAGTTTATGAGCGCTGAGCGCTAATTCATGAGCGCATTGCGCTTTCAATTTAGTGGCGCACATGTGAATGATATGTGGTGCGCATGGCGCTGAGCGACAGCCCATGAGCATGGTGCGCTATTTCAGAAGCGCAAATCGCAAGTTATTAATTGGCGCATATGTGGTTGACACGTGGCGCATTTGGCGCTTAGCGCCGGTCCAGAGAGCGCAGAAGCGTTGTTCAAGAGCGCAAGACGCATTTCATGAGCGCAAGGCACATTTGATCAATTTTATGATCTGGAAAACAAGTTTATGTTCTTTTAAAAGAGACTTTGTCTCAAGATTCAAGAACAACAGTTCTTATTTTGCAAGAAAGATTTTCAATCTTTTATTTCGATGAAAGGCTTTGCCTTTATAGATCCATGATCTGTGAGAAGAATTATGTTCTTCTTTTATTTTATGATGAGATCTTTTGATCTCTTTTATGAAAGACTTTTTGTCTTGAAGATCTATGAACTTGTGAAAGAAGTAAGTGCTTCTTTATTTTTATGATGTGATTTTTTGATCTTTTTATAAAAGACCTTGGTCTTTGTAGATCTATGATCTTTTAAGAAGATAATTCTTCTTTTTAATTATGAGATGATTTCATCTCTTTGTTCATTACCATTCCTTTTACCTTGAAGAAAAAATCTTCTTTTGCTGAGAGCTATGCTTCTCTTCTTTTGAATTTTTCAAAGTTTATGGAGGGGGGATTTCTCTATATTAGACTTGAAGTCTTGGGGCCTTTATATAGGGCAAGCTAATTTGTTGAATCAGTTAAAGAGATCTTTCTCTGATTGATTTGGGGATGTTTCCCCACCATTGGATCTTTGATCCCAGGGCTTCTGTTTTACAGAAGGCAATCTTCTTATTTTTAACAAAATTGAAAAATCTTTCCATAACAGAATTTAATTCTGATTAATTAATGATTTATCATTATTATTAGATCTTTTGATCTAACGGTAGGGAGTTTTTTAATTCCAGCGCTAGCGCACCCGTACTTTGCACGTGGTGCGCTGCTCAGAGCACAGCGCACCTGTGTTTGACACGTGGTGCGCTGCTCAGAGCGCAGCGCACCCTGCGCTAGCGCACCCATGTTTGACACGTGGCGCGCTGCGCAGCGCTAACACACTCATGATGCGCTGCCTAGGGCACAACGCACTTGGCGTTGCATCTGAAGCGTTGCTTCAATTTTGAAATTTGAATTTCAAACAGAGCCTTGCTCTGATTGGGGGAAACACCGATGGCAAAACTCGACCCAGACTTGTACCAATGTTTCGCTATGGTAAGCAGCAAGAAAGGGGAGAGAACTGTTGGCTTCGGTGGTAAATTCTTCGGCCGTGATCAAACTACAAGCACGGAGGTCTTCGATCAGAGCTGACAAAGAGTGAAGGCTTAGCTTTGCCATCCGTTCAGAGGCACGTAGAGCATAGGGGCCGGGTGGCATGGCGATGGGAGATTCCAACGTGGTAAGAACTGGCAAAGCTGTTAAGATTTATAAACAATCAGCGAGACTTGCAAGCAAAGAGCAGATGGAACAACGTCGAAACTTTACTTATCCACAGTGATGCAAGAAGGGTCCAAAAGATCCCCAGGCCCGTCAAGAATCTCAACTTCGTCATCGGCTTCCAGAAGTACAGAAGACATCTGTATCGTTATATGAAATAATAATAATGCCGTGAGAAGAAGGCAAATAACACTAACCTTGCCCGGAAGAGAGGACGATGCGTTGAGGGGATATTGCCTGCAGAGCGGCCAGCTCTAGTAAACGCTGAAAGGATTTTCGATGAGACAGATCAGCGATAGACGCCGCCAACCCGCGTAATTCTGAAAAGACAGAGAGGTTCAGATGATGGAGAGATTATTAAAATAAAATATAGAAGGCTACCTTCGATGCTCTTCCCGCTTTGAACAGGAGGGATAGCCGCTTCGGCAACTTCTTCCGTACCTTCAGGCACATCATCGTGGACACGGGCCAGTATAACAGCTTCCAATTGAGGAGCAGCGGCCACTGCTGCAGGCTCCAATAAAAGGATGGTAGCCTCAACTACCCGTCCCACAGTCTCCGGGCCGTCACCAGAAAGATCCATTGAATCTGCGGCCAATGAAGATGCCTCTTCCGGGAGAGCAAGCATCGGGAGAACGGAAGCCACCAATTAAAGCTCTACAGCAGGAATAGCAACTGTTGCATCCCCCTCCACACCTACTGGTGTCTCATTGGGAATATTTACAGAGTCCACAGTCAAGACGCTACTCGAGCCCAGATTCTCTGCCATTGCCGAAGTCCCTGCAAAGTTTTCACGAAGATAAGGATATATATATAAGCAGTGCAAAATACTACAAAAAGATGTATAAGTATACCAATACGCCAAGGAGCTTCTAGTATGGCTTTTTCAAGCCGGCGTTCCTTTTCAAGAATTTGTGCTCGCCGGGGTTCGAGGGTAGGCTCGAGGCCACCAGTCCACAACGACAGCTCATCTTCGGTATCGGCCGAGATAGGCCGCTTAAGGGCTATCTCGCCTCCCTTCTCCAAAGGACCAATAAATGTCCATCGTATCGATGGAGGATCTTCGTAGAAGATGACGGCAGGACTCTTCGGAACCCTCACATTTTCAGTCTCATCCTGGGAGCGTCTTATAGCCCTAGCCAATTGTGCGGATTTCTCGGCAGATGAACCTGGAAAAAGAAGACCACCATCCGGCTCTTACATAGCTATTGATTCATCTTGAAAGATAGGCTCGGATTCCATTAAAAAGTCGAGCAGATCGGTGGCTGTCTTCTTTCGCCTCTTTGACCTAGAGATAACACCAGAAGACAATCGCTTCTTCCCCTCGGTGCTTTGGTGCGACGTTGACCCACTTCTCCTTCAGTATCCTCTCTCGGCGGTGCTACCGATGATGACACTGCCATCGCTGACGCCGCAACCGATGAAACTGTTACCGATGCCTTATCAAAAGCCCTCGCTTGAGCTCTAGTGCGCGCCGGCAGCCCAACAGTAGGAGGAGTTGGGCCCGCGTCCACCACCTCAGGAATAAGTAAGGCGCCAGTCCCCCTCAAGGGAGGGCGAACCATTACCCGTGGTCGCGGCGGGATCCCCGTAGCCTGGAGCGGGGCGGGAGCCCTAAGCCTAAAAAGTATCCTCCTCTCCTCAGCTTATTTAAACGAAACCCGAAGGGGTCATTAATATTCACGAACTTCGGAGCCGCCTTTGATAGAACGTCTCCACGAAGGAAGCAGGCAATAAAGCTTTTAAAAGTGACGCCCTGTTCTTCTGACTATGTGAACAGCTTCTCAAAAATACCCAGGGTCTTGATTAGACTTGGGTACTTGTGGAGGACGACATTTTCAGTCGACAAGCCGTCAAGCGTAGCGGGCACAGTCTCGAAGACATACTCATCAGAGGGCAACAATTCTTCGTAAGGCGCTCCCCTGATCGGTAAACCCGAGATCTCGCGAAATTCTTCCAAAGAAATCGAAACTTTGCGGTCCCCTAACAAGAAAGTATTGGTGGGAAGATTCCATTGATTAAGGAAAGCTTTAACCCACCATACGTGAGGGGACTGATAATGGAAGAGAGACGCGTACACTGTCTGGTAAAGCCCGACCTTCTGCAGTCGTGTACGATGGGCGGACAGGATGTAACGAGACCAGAGAAGATAGCCCGTGGGATGGCGAGGGGTAAGCCCTATCTTATAGACTATGGCTGACACAAGTTGGTTTGGTATCCCAACTGTCGATGGCTCGAGCCGGCCTATAGGAGTCCAATCCGCCACCTCTACAGCAAAAGCAGTCAGTGGGCGGTCCATCGACAAGAACGGGCGGAGAGGTTCTGTTGGCACCTCGCAAAGAAAGCTTCGGCGACCGCAGATGATATGCCCGTACCAAGTTCCCTATAAGAGTAAGTTGGTGCAATTCGGGTCATGAGTTCTGATCATTGCCATCGCTTCTTCGTCCGACGGTGATTAAGGAAAAGCCGCGTCCAAGCGAGTGAAGGGAAAGTATGGAAGAGAAGCCATTGTTCCTGAAATAAAGGAAAGGGAAACTATTAGTGAAGCCCACACGTGTATAAATATATATATATATATATATATATATATATATATATATATATATAAGTATATATAAAGGAAGACAATGGAAGAAAACGACAAACAACTTATTTCATGGGACCATGGGTTACAAAACACATGGGCCCCACAAAATCAAGATGGCGGCCCACTAATGATGAGGCGGGGTAATCATTATGAGAACAAAAGGAGGATTCTCAATAAACTCAAACAACTCTACACATTCCCCTAAGGAGAAAACCCATTGCAGAAACTCTGTGCAAATCAAGAAGGATCTCTCCTAAACTATTTTTGCAAGAACTACTCAGGATGAAAAAATCCCAAGAAGTCTTCTTTTAAGAACTAAATTCTTTAGAGGAATTAAATTCCTTTTGAATAGAGGAATTAAATTCCCAGAAAATTTTTCAAAGCTAAGCTCTTTGAAATGGAATTAAATTCCAGAGGCAGGAAAGTGTCATCATCAATCCCCTAAGATCAGAGAAACGCCTAGCAGAGGGGGTTTATTATTTAAAGATCGGACATTCTTAAAGAACTTGGAAAGATGGGCTTTTGTTGAAGGGAAAAACCCTTGGTGTGGATTTAAAATCCAAAGAGTTTTTTATATGTAAAAGTTCTTCGGTCGTTCAAAACCATTACCTGAAAAAAAGATTCTTTCTTGAACAGAGTTAAACTCTGAAATTTTTTGGAACAGAGAACTGAGCTCTGAGAAAGAGAATTAAATTCTTAAAGGAAAATGAACAAGGAAGAAGATGAAAGAGTGGAGGCGCTTCTGAAGAAACCCTTGCATTTATAGGATGTGATGGGAAACGGTTCATCTGCCCCCTTCCCTAGGCAAATCCAACGGCCACAAAGATGATAACGTTGCACTCACATGCAAACACGTGAGAACAACGCTGTGGGGGCATTTGTTCCATCATGGGAACTGAATAAAGTAGCAAGGAAATACACAAGAGGAGCATCACGTGTCCACACGTGATCGGGCATCACGTGAGGACACGTGACCTTCTATGAGCAAAGTTATAGGCACTGAGATACACAATTTGAGATGGGGTCACGTGCCAGCACGTGATGGATTCCTGAACCCTTTGAACTAATAGAATTGAATCCTAATCAAATGGGGTCACGTGTCCACACGTGATGGGCCTTTAAACCCACTAAAAGGAATTAAAAGGTATAATAAAATAGCAAGAAAAAATCCCAATGGGGTATCACGTGCCCACATGTGACCAGGGGTCACGTGCCGACACGTGATGAGTTCCCGAGTTCTTTAAAATAATAAAATTAAATTCTAAATTGAATGCTTAATCAGTAGGGTTACGTGCCAACACGTGATAGGCTCTTAAACCCTCTAAAACAATAGAATTAAATTCTAATTTGAATGCTTTAACAAATGGGGTCACGTAGCAACATGTGATAAACTCCTAAACCATCTGAACTAATAGAATTAAATTCTAATTAAGAGGGAATCAAAAACCTTAATATTTCCCTAGATCTTTCCATAAAAAAAGATTACGCTCTGTAAAATGGAGTACCGTTGGATTGAAAATTCAATGGTGATTAAAAATCACCAATTTATAAAAAGATTCTATACAAGGAAAGATTTTCCTGAAATCTGCCAGGAACAACAAATAAAATATCTTTTGGATTAAAAATCCAACGGTGAATAAAATTCACCGAGTGATCTAACAGATCATGTTGGTTATAAAATCAACAAAATCTTTCAATGAAAAATTGACAAAACAAACTGATTCTTTTCTTTCTCCTATAAATAGGAGCCAAAAAGAGAAGAGAAAGGGAGATACAACAACAGAGAGAGAATAAAAAAGAAAAGAGAATTTATTTCTCCAGAGAGAAAAGAAAGTTTCTTTAGAAAAGAAAAAAATCCTAGGTAAGAGATCATCCTATAAGCTCCCACAAAATAAAAAGAGAATTTAATTCTCAATCTAAGAGTTTAACTCTTCTGAATAAGAACTTAGTTCTTCTTTTGGTTGAAGATCTGCAGGAGCAGATCTCTCCATAAGTTGAGAATTTAATTTTCATCGGGGAGATTCTGTCATGCAGATCTAAAACCTAGGGGAGGATCTAAGTTCAGAGAATTTTATTCTCATACAAAGCACATAGGAATTTAATTCCTCCAACAAAGATAGCGTTTAATCATTAATATAAGAACTTAGTTCTTCTTCATGATTGAAGATCTGCAGAAACAGATCTCCCCATAAGTTGAGAATTTAATTCTCATCGGGGAGATTCTGCCATGCAGATCCAAAACTCAGAGAGAGAATTGGGTTTAAAGAATTTAATTCTTTCAAATACATAGGAATTTAATTACTCTAAATAAAATTAGGGTTTTAACCGTACAAAAGAATTTAATTCTTAAACAAGGGACTTAGACTCTCCATGCACGTAAAAGAAATCAGTACCCAATATGATCACATGGCAACACATGACCCTCCCCTCAATAGTAAAAAAAAAGAATGAATGAGATGGGGTCACGTGCTCCCACGTGACCCTTGGATAAATTCCTCAAAATAAAGAGAACAAAGCCAAGTCAGGATAGATTTTGGGCGCCTCACGTGTCTCCACGCGACCCCTGACAAAAAGAGAAAACGAGAAAAAAACTGAGGAGTTAATATCCAAATCATGGATACCCATCACGTGCCCGCACATGATGGTCATAAAGGCAAAGTATTTAACACTTACTTGCATATTCTGAGAATAAAAGAAGTTTGGGCCCAACACTCAAGCGCCTCACGTGACCCCACGTGAGCGCTTCTTTTTTTAGTGTTTAACACTATTTTGTGCGCTGAATCCTTAGTGTTTAACACTATTTTAAGCGCATCACGTGGGAGCACGTGATAGACGAGTCTACTTTAGTATTTAACATTATATTCGAGCCAATCTTAGCTCAAATTAGCTAAGTCTTCCAGAGACAGGACCCTCCCTTTTGACTGAACCTCAAATACACTCTTATCTTCCAAAATTGGTCATCTCATTTGATATTCAAAGCAAAAGCCAGAGCCTTTCAATCAACTTTGGTTCAAGGGTACATCTCTTCACACCTCTGATACATGTCGTTGTAATTCTTCAACGTCTTCAGAGAGGCGGTGGGTCCCAATGACCAATAATTATCTGGTGCATTTCCAAACCCATGTTGGCATCTGAATTTGGACCGCAATGTCCCTAAACTAAACAACAGAGCCCAAATGCTCTTTTGTTGGATCTAACTGATCCTGTTAAGTAGATCTTAGTCTAAAATTAGACTAACGTATTCTTAACAAATATTTAAGTTGATCTTAATCCCAAACGAGATTAACGATCCTTAAATCAATCCAACTACAGATCCCCCAACCAATATTGGTTCAAGGGTACATCTCTTCACTCCTCTAATATTTGTCGTTGTAATCCTTCAACATCTTCAGAGAGGTGACGGGTCCCGACAACCAGACATTTCATGGACTGTGGGGTCCTTAAACTCATGGACTATGATGTCCTTAAACTTTATAGACTATGATGTCTCTAAACTACCACGGACTATGGGGTCCTTAAACTCATGGACTATGATGTCCTTAAATTTTATAGACTATGATATCTTTAAACTATGGACCGTGGGGTCCTTAAGCCTATGGACTATGATGTCCTTAACCTTGGACTGTGGGGCCCTTAAGCCCATGGACTATGATATCCTTAACCTTGGACCGTAATGTCCTTAAACTAATTATGGACCGCAATGTCCCTACACTAAACAATTGTCACGTCCCGCTTCCCAGAGTACGCTAAATTAGGCACGTGACATAGCCAACCATGCTACCTGTGGGTTGGAAGTATCCATCCACAGTCACATTACGGCTGTAAAGATATCAAGAACAAAATATAACTATCTAAAACATGTCCATAAGCTAAGATAACATGAGTCAAGAATAATAAAAGTGCGGAAGCAAAAGATCCAATACAAAATAACTGGAATGTATGTCCCAGAATACGGGCTCACATCAGAAATAAAATGCAGGAAATGAAGAACTAACTACTACCGACACCTCACAGCTCAGCCTGCTGGCTGAAGTACTCCTGCTCGGACTGCAGCAAAGGTACGAAATCTGGGCCATGCAAAACCCAGACGTCAGCGCGTCATGTCATCAAGTAATAAAATATGAACAGAGTAACAGGCAATGAAAATATAAACATGAATGAACAAGAAGGGTAACAGTAATGTAAATCAGGCAGTGCAGGGTAGTGTGCAGTGAGTAAACTAAACTGTTCTATCTGGGTTATCTATTCTAAAGTCTTTGAAATCAATTTGATGAATCATCGATGCAACTCAATAGTATCCCGTGCATACCCGGGACCACGTTCAAGATTCTCGGGCTGAATCCGAGACATGCCGCTAGGCACTAAAACAGGAAATATGGACAGATGAATGATGTCAGCAGCATCATTCCAAGGCTGGCCTAGCCTCTAAAACTGATCAGTAAAGGTAGTACACTGTCGAGTTACAAGTCAGCTTTCATCATTGATTTCCCCATACCCCCAAGTTATATGTGTATGTCAAGCTAGGTATTCAGTAATAAGAACTAATGCCAACACAGGATCAGGTAAGAGCAGGTTTGTCTGGATAGACAACAGGAACGATTCGTGAGGACTACATGTCAGGTTTGTTGGCATTAGACCCAAGATCAGGTAACGGGCCAATCCATGGTACAACAAGTCAAGTCAAGTAGTGTACGGTACCATGTCGGTCAATCGATATATGTGTAGCAAGTCAGGCCAGGGTGTAAAAGATAACATGTGGGTACTCATAAACAGCAAGCATGATCATGGTTATAAGTAATCAAGCATGGTTATCAACAATATAATCTAAGCAATGAATTAAACAATAAAGCAGATTCAATTAATTAGCAGTACAGTTATCAGTTGTGGTTCAGAGACGGTTTCAACATTATATGAACACAGGGTGACATTCATGGCCGTTAAATCATGTTAACCAATATTAAGAATTTCCAGGGATGCAATAATCTATAAATAGGTTCACTGGATGAAGTCACAGCTAAAACTGGTTTTAAATGCCCACAAGTGTCCGTTGGATTAAAACTATAGAAAGATGCCATAAGCTATGTCAAAATGTGATTAAACATATGATTGTGGTTACGAGATTTAACATTTAAATGTGATCATGTATGCAATAATTACCTTTCAAGTTCGAGATCTAAAATAGTATAAACCGATGTAAATGGAACATCGAAATGATATAAAATGATGCATGGGGTACTATATTTAGACTACAGGTATTAGAATATGTATAAAATGATTTAAATAGCATGTAGCAAGATTAAATTGCCTCGACGGGTCACGGAACGGAAAACGGAACGTTACGCATCGGCGGGAAAAAAATCGCGACGCGCGCACGGATCACGGAACAAGCCCAAATGACGAACAATGGAGTCACGCGGGTCAGGGGTCCTCGCTGGGCGTCGGGAACCATTGCCGGCACGGTCGGATTCCGGCAAGAAGGAAAACAGTAAATATTGTAATCGACAAGAGATGCATGGAAACGAAGCAAGAAGAAGGCAAGAGAATGGAGGGGATTAATGAAGGAGACTTACTCACTGAATTGCAGGAGATGACAGCGTCGTCGGCGCGTCGTCGACGGAGCTCCGGCGATCTACAGAGGATCAAAATTTAACAGAGCAAAAACTAAAATGAAAAGAAGATACAGAGAAGGAAGAAAAAGAAGAAGAAGAGGAAGGAGAAGAAGAGGAGGGTTGCTTACGGGGTTGCAGAGGGGTGTGCTGGTAGTGACGGCAGTATCGACGACGGTGAGAAACGCCGGCGAAAGGCTTCTGAAGATCTAAGGTTTGATTAGGGTTTTGTGCTCGGGTAGAAGTTGCTAGGGTTTCTGAAAGGGTTGCCGGGATAGATGCTCGGGGAAAGAGTAGAGGGGACAGAACAGAGGGAGATGGAGACGATGACGACGAGAAGAGGGAGTCGTCGGCGTTGAAACTGTGGGTTCTGGGTTCGCTGGAGGGTGAGTGCACAGGGAACGAGACTTAGAAAGGAAGGAGGAGAAGGAGAAGATGAAAACGAGGAGAAGAGGAGGTGCTGGGTTAGGGTTTGAGTTGATGCAGCTAGGGTTAGGGTTACGCGAGGTGATGGGTTTTGGTTTTTAAAAGAAGAAGAAGAAGTAGCGGGGTATTTTTAAAGGGAGGGAGAAGGAGAAACGTGAAGGGAGGTGACCACAACGCGCTCGCGGTGACGGGAATCGAGGAGTGCACAGTACTCACGAGCGGAGAGAGAAAGTGCGATAAGAGAGAGAAAGAAGAGAGAGGAAGAGAGAGAAAGAGAAAGGGAAAGGCGAGAGAGAGTCTCGTGGGGCCCGGGGTTTAGAGGAAACGTTTTTGATTAGCTGGGGAGTTAAAATGGTTATGGGAAATTTTGATAAAGATTTTCTAATCTGGGAACAGTAGAAATAAGAGATCTTCAGCGTAAAATATTTATTTGACTAATTTCTTTATTGGTTTAAAAAAATTTGATAACAGTTTAAATAACATTTTGGCTGATTTTTTAAAAATTAGAAAAATGGGATTTGGCGAAAATACAAAATATTTCAGAATTGCGCCCGGATCGGGCCCAAAATTTTGAATTCGAAAAATGAAAATTATTGGCGGGTTCTAAAAATTAAAATGAAGGATTTTATAATTTAAAAGCATACCCCTAAGAACGGACGCACGCGCGTGCGCGTAGCCGTCCAAACACGTCCGTTTCACTGAACGGGACGAGAACACGATGCAAGAATGCTACCACAGGGTTAGGGGTGTCAAGCAGGCCATGTCAATTATTTTTAATTTATTTTTAACAGACTTAAGTTGTTATATGCAAGGATATGAATTGTCTGGGTAAATTATAACTAGCAACAGTCAAGCAAGATAAATGAAGTAAATACCGCATACCATTCATACGGTAACTGAAATTAGTAGAATTGGACTCGGTTGTTACAACAATAGAGCCCAAATGCTCTTTTGTTGGATCTAAATGATCCTGTTAAGTTGATCTTAGTCTAAAATTAGACTAACGTATCCTTAACAAACGTTTAAATTGATCTTAATCTCAAATGAGACTAACGCATCCTTAAACCCAACCCCAAACCCAAATCTAAGAAAATACGGATTTGGACTAATTCACGCCCTACGGACGACAACATAAATTAGTCTCCATATACAATCCACGGGCAACTAAAAACAAAACAAACACACATGACACGAAGTGACCATCTGGAGAAGGAGAAAGTGGTTACCGCGATACGGTAGCGTAATTAATTGCAGAGGCTTGCGCCTACAGGGAAGAGAGTGCCCATAATCAAAAAACCTCTCAAATAAGGGGGAATCTGACAAAATCTGCTACAATGTCCGCATCCATCTAAACCTTCGATACATGGTGTCATAAATCAACTTGGCATCTTCGGAGAGGTGGACGGAAAGCACCTAATAGCATCTGCCCTCGAAATTCAGGCAAGACGAACCTACGCGGTCTCGTCTCGCGTCTTTCGGCGGAGAACATGCCATAGTTAATGAGAATAAATACTTTTGCTTTTATTTGCTTATTTTGGTACATTGCCTGCATGATCTTTGTATGCTTAACATAACTGTATCGAGTTAGACCACCTTTGGTACAGTTAAATTGTGGGCCGTGCTACGTCACTGCTTCAGTACTTTAGAAAGCGGGGCATGACAAATACCAAGCACGTTACTGTAAGATTCCTTGGAATTAGATGCCCGGTCAACTATCACTTCTATTGTAACACCCTAGTACTTTTATACTATATGTTTGGGTATTTCAAATCCTGCGGTAAAATTCTTTACTATTGTTGCTATTGGATTGCGAATGATGCAATTAGTAGCTGTGGCCATGATCCGACCCGACCCACGTGTTGAAATCCAATATGGCACGAGATTATATCAAATATTTGCCAGTACAACGCATCCATGCGAATCGAGTGCTAAATATATATATAATATATTTTAAGCTTTACATATCCCTTTATAATACAATATAAAAACAAATAATATTCTTTTATTATCTATCCTTGCATGGCATATTACACCATATCAGATGGTTGAGCCCTTATATCATGTTCATATCTTAAGAGTTAGACAGACTAGTAATTGGATCGCTACGTATATTTTATTTGGGGGTATATGTTTTTAATTACAGACATTTGCATTGTGGTTAAAATTCTTGCGTATGTTCTTCATATTTAAAAACTATATTTTTGAAGGGAGACGGGTAATATTCAGAGTAATCTGATACTATCTGTAAAATCCCATAATATATATATATATATTACGAAAATACATATAACGGTTTTTATATATATATATATATATATATATATATATTACGAAAATACATATAACGGTTTATATATATATAATATATTATATTAATTTTTTTTAAATTAAAAAAACTCTCTCTGTCTCTCTCTCCCCGTCCCTATCTATCTCTCCGTCCCCACCTCTCTCCCTCATATATATAACATATATAAAGAGAGAGAATAATGGAGGAAAGATGTCATAGGAGGGAATTTCCTCCTATGGCGTCGAAAAAATATAACATCCATCTTTTTTTCCGACGATCAGCACCCATCATCTTCATCGTTATCATTTAAGATATGGGTACACCAAATTTCATGTGATTCTACAACTTTTTCACCGTTGAATTAGTGGTTTCAAAATTAACGGTTTACCGACGATAGAACTTTTTACATTGCTAAATCAACGGTGAAAAAGTTGCAGAATCACATGAAATTTGGTGTACCCATATCTTAGATGATAACGATGAAGATGATGAATTCTGATCGTAGGAAAACACGATGGATGGTGTATTTTTTCAACGCCATAGGAGGAAATTCCCTACTATGGCCTCTTTCCTCCATTATTCTCATATATATATATATATATATATATATATATATATATAATATAAAAGTTTATAAAACCTCTCTCTCCCCCCCTCTTTCTTCCCTCGTCTCTCTCTCGCCTTCGCTCACGCCGAGCCCTAACCCACGCCGTCGTCGCCCCTTTCGTCGCTATCCCCCTATCGTCGTCATCCCCATCTCCTCACCATCACCTCTTCCTCGTCAACACCCCTATCTCCTTTCCCGAGGTCTCACCGAGCCAGATACCCCGACGCCAGAACCCATCACCCCCTCATCGTCGACCTCACTAGAACCCGATCACCTCCATCACCTTCTCGCCTCGTCAGCAACACCAGAGCACCCACGCCACCACCACACCTTCCCCTCCTTCTCTTTCTCTTTCCCCGATCACCTTAAACCCTCACCGGCCTACGAAGCCTTGCTGTAGGCCTCGTTCCGTCACCTCGCCGCAGACTCACTCCTTCTTCTGTCCTCGCCAACCCCAGAATACCAGCAACCCCGCTATCATCATCATCTTCTTCTTCTTTTTTCTTCTTTTCTTCTGTTCTTTTCCGATCGACTTCACCGGAGTTGTGCACGTCGCCGACGATCCAGACGACCCAGCCACTGTCATCGTCTAAGCCAGTTACAACGTTACGCATTTGCTCAGCCAGGTCAAGTCCTACGTATGTGGGTTTTGCATCGTGACGCTATTCGGCGTCGGAACGTGATATCCGGATACTCATCGTGAGATTCGATCAGGCAAGTTCTAAACTTGCAACATGCTATTTTGTTATATCAATATTTATATGATTAACTATAGTACATATGTTTTAATATTCAGCAAATATTATAGATTTACAGTTTTATATTATTAGTCTGTATCCGTACCGATAATGGTTTATCTAATTACATGCCGGATCATCACAATATTATTATAATACTATATCATTTGATCTTGATCGCCATATACCTGGTAATAGATGTACAACGGTTATTACAGATAGATACATATACATCCTGGCATTAGTTGTGTTTACCGTGTTTAGATATTGGTTACAGTTTTACACTTGGTATCTATTTTGGTTAAAATATATTGCATGACATGTACACGAGACATTACCAAACCTGTTACTTAGATCATCCGCTAATGCCAACAATCCTGACTTGTTATCCTGATGGATGTGGCTTGTTGTCTGCATAGACAAGACATGTACCTGCTTGATCCTGTGTTGGCATTAGATTTATAATCATTAATACCCAACTTGAACACAAAACCTAGGAGAAAGGGGGAAATTAATAATGAAACCTGATTTATAACTCAACATTTCGATACTTCCAGATACTGATCAGTCGATACGGGCTTTGGCCGGCCCCGGAATGATACTGCTTACATCATTCGTCTGTACATGATACATGTTTTACTTCTTAGCGGCACGTCTCGGATTCAGCCCCGGGGGTCTTCACCGTGGTCCCAGACACGCACGGGATGCTATTGAGTTATATTAACGATTTCATTTAATTGATTTCAAAGACCTGTAAAATAGATAACCTAAAAACACAGATTTTATGATACACATCACATACATATAACTCATTGTTTTACACCTGTGTTTATTATTTACATTCGTGTTTAGCATTCTATTCTGGTTATTACTATTATCTTAATATTATAACGCACTGACGTCTGGGTTTTGCATGGCCCAGTTTCTCTGACATTATCGCAGGCAGATCAGAAGTATTTTAGTAAGCAAGCCGAACAATGAGGAGCTAGATGTTTAGTTTTAGATATTCTTATTTTATTTATTTCCGTAATTTTATTTTTATTGATGTAATCCCATAAGGGACGTGATTCAGATATTGTTTTTATTGGATCTTGATTCGTTTCCGCTATATGCATTTCTTGACTTTTATTTACTGTGGCAGATGGACATGTGTTAGCTAGATTTTATTTACTGTTCTTGATATCTGCTTGACAGCCGTAATGTGACTATAGAGGGATTATTCCAATCCCTAGGTAGCATGGTCGGTTCTGTCACGTGTCGTATTTACGTATTTTGGGAAGCGGGGCGTGGCATATATTATTCTCCCTATTTTTGACATAATCAAAAAAGGTGTTTAAGGGATTTAGAACGTTTGAACCGCTCCTCCTAAACATATGCTTACACCTAAAGCGAATCAAACGTTTGAATCACTCCACTAGACGTATGAATAGGAAACTAATAGGAGATGGATACGAGCACAAGTAAAATAAAAATTTTGAAAGCATAACTCGTATCCAGAAGCATGTATATAAAAGATAAATAAGGTAAAGCAAATATACATGCACAAATCCACAAAAAGAATAATCAAGTTTAAAAGCAATGTGGAAGTAATCATGAATCGATACTAATTGAAAATAAAAATTTTAAAATGGGGCTCAACTCATAACCAAAAGCATATTTTGAAAACGATAAACAATGAAAATCTTAAAAACATGCGCTGACTCATAGAAGTAAAACAAGTTTTGAAACGTATGAGTTAGAATTCATGTCGTAATACGAAACATAAGAATCAATTGAAAAACATGATTGTATTACACATGAACAAGGTGTGTGCGTGTCTTAAAAGCAAGAATATTGATTTGAAAAGTGCACAACAAAAGAAATGGAAAGTAAATGCAAAATTTTACCTCAATAGCACAAAATTTACCTATCCCAATTGCTTGAATCTCCCTATGAGAAGCAAGTCAAAATTGATCCATTCATGAGTCATATTTCTCAATCACTTGCATATCAAATATTAGAGCACAATAGATAATATATAATGAAATACAAGTGATAGAATATTCCGATAATAACTCATGAATAAATCTAAAACATTCACATGAAAAGGATAATCAAGTTATACTAGCATGTGAAGTCAAGCATAAGTAATTCTAAGTCATATAGGTAAAGACACAGTTATCTCATCATAAGAATCGACTCCCAGTGAAGGGTCTCTAATTCTCTCCGCTACACCCGTGAATATGATTCGTTATAATTAACGAAATGCACAACTGGGTTCCCCAAAAGGGTTGCAGAAGCCATTTGGCTAGATGAGAAAGAAATTAATATCAAATGAAGAAGTCTACTAATGTAAAAAGGTGCGTGCGACAAAGATAAGTAAGTTTAAGTACAAGCACACAAACAAGGCACAATAAGAAGATACCAAAAGAAAATAGTTCAAGGTTAAAAACGTGTTCCAAATTGTATCCATATGAAAAAACTTTAAACAATTCAAAACTACATGGATACGAACTCTCACTTATAAAATTAAAAACACGTTAAAGCATGCAAGAGTGGGTTTATGGAAAGAAAACACAAGATATGCAAATCTAAATCAAGTTTTCAAACCATATTGTGCTTAAGATTGAAAAGATCACAAGCCTAAAGCAAGCGAGCACAAGAATTCACACATGAGCATAAGAATGATACCAAAAGTAAATAATATCCTATGGATAGCATCTCATACATGAACAAGCACAACAAGATATAATCAAAGATAAGCACAAGTGCATCACAAGAGGTGTATAAATACAACATACGCATTTAAAATATCAACATTAAGTATAAGCAGAATAGGCGATATTCTAAAACAAGTACAAAAAAGAAATACGATACCCCATAAATTGACGAGCCAAGAAAATATATTATTGAAGTGCTTTTGCTCATCACGATCCTAAATCCCTCAAGTCGTCAATTGGTCCACACTTACAAAATAAGGTATGGAAGGGAATTTCGGTATCCAAGTTTTCTTGGATCCATATGGGTTAGCCTTGAGAACCTATACCAAATTGGCATGCAAAGAAATATTTTTCTTTAAAGCACATGCATATGCCGAGTGTCCAAGTGCACCACAAAAGTTGCAAGTATGAGTGTGTGCATGCATAGATCTGGAAATGTCAGCTAAGGTAAGAGATGAAGCAAGTTTATGATGCATATGCTTTTTAAAAGTTTGCCTTAAACTAGATCTATAAAGATATGCATGAGAGTGAGTATGAGATTTAGAAAGATGAGAAGCATGTTTGAAAAATCTAGACGAAAAATGTTTTTGAATTTTCGAATTTTTAAAACCAACGCCTCTTCGATTTAAAACCTTCTTCTTCTTGCTATGTAAAGAATCGACACTTGAAAACTTTGCAAGAGAAGCATTTAAAATCTCATTTTTCTCTTTGAGAGAAGTATTTTCTAAAATAAGCGATTCTTGAGATAAAATAGATGATTTCAAAATATCAATCTCACTTTTAAAACATAAATTCAAATTTCCATTTTCGTTTCTCAAAATATCACACGATATAACCAACTTATCATTTTCCTGTTTGAGAGATGTAACTTCCAAAACAAGATAATCCTGAGAAATAATAAAATATTTCAAAATATCAATTTCACATTTAAAACTTGAAATCAAATCAATGTTTTCTTTCTGAAGACCTCACAAGATAACGCCAAATTCTCATTTTCATTTTTCAAAGCATTAATTGTAATACATTGTAAATCAAGTTTTGAAAGGAACCCCTTTTTCTAAAAATCTAATTTATCAGTTAAACCTAATTGAGAATCATGAGAACAAATTAAAGCATTAAATTTGGCAATCATTGCCTTATTCATAATCTCAAAAAGAATTACAACAAGTCATCAATTTCTCACGCTCAATATCAAAATCGGAAGAATATTTTTCAAGGAATTCATTTCTAGATGCAATTACATTAAAATTTTCAATGGAGATTATGATAGGAATCAAGCAATTGATCATGTATAAGATTACGGATATCAAAAGAAGAATTACTAACAATGCTATGATCAAAAGGGTGTTCGATTGACTCATTAAAGTTGGATATTCCCTCTTGATTCGTATTTTGTTGAGAACCATCCAAAGTCTCTAAGTAAGTCACTTCCTCCATTTCCTTGCAAGCTACGTGCTCTCCATAGGTTTGCTCTAATGAGCATCAAATACCACGAGTCGTCTTACAAGATGAAAATTTGTTAAAAATATTAACATTTAAAACAAATTGAAAACATTATATAGCTTTGATGTTAAGAGAAAACAAATCTTTATCATGACTACTCCGTTTAGATTTAGCAATAGAAGGAATAGAATAGTCGTTCTCAACAATTTTCCTAAAATCCCTACCCGGCATTCAAGAAAACATTGCATCTTTATTTTTCAAATAAAAAAACTAATTCCATCAAAACACGGAGGATTAAGAATAGAAACACTATCGAAGAAAGAAAAGTTTTGTAAAGAAGATGCCATGGATCACTCCAGGATGTAAAAGCCTACGGGAAAAAATGAGTATTAAGCACTGATACCAATTGAAAGAACTGAGAAAGCCTACAGCAATAGTTCTAGAAAGGGTGGATAAGACTATGTAATAAATATGCCTAATTTAAAAATTCTATACTACACTTGCTAATAAGATATCACAACCGTAAACTTAGACAAAAATAAACCAATAGAGATATAGCTAAGCAAAACTACAATTGTGAAACTAGCATATAGCAAGAAGCAATAATCATAAGCAAGAACAATGAGCAAGCATATAGGGTATAAAGAGACAAGCAAGCAATTTCTAAGCTAATAAGCAAAAGTAAGAGAGAAATTGAAAACCCAAACACGAGTCGATTTTATAATGGTTCGGGAGATCCCCTATTCTACTTTCTTTGAGTGATCGAGCTTGTTCCACTATACACGTTTTTTCGGAGACAAACACGTTGCCCGCATGCAACCCACAACCCCACTTCTGGTGAAGGCCAAACTTTACACGCGTCTCCTCAAAAGACACACGTTGCTCGAAACACGAGCAACACTTCTCTCTACAAACTCTTCACACTTCTCTTTATAAGATGTTCTTCTTTCTTACAAATGCCCTCTTGCACTCAAGAGTTCTCACACAAAGAAAGTAGAAGGAAATTACAAGCACATATACTTTAAAAAGAGTTTTCAATGAATCTCACTAATACTCAAGAAAATGGATATCAAATTAGAAGCTCATGAGTTTGTGTATGAGAGTGAATGGATAAGCAAATGAAACTCTTTTGAACTCTCACAAGAAATGAGATTTTTCTCTTTTGATCGCTTTGAAATATTGCAACTAAAAATGCTTGAGTGATTAGGCTCAAAATATCAACACAAAATCTTTTTATAGCCCCCAAAGAAATTAGCCATTTTAAGTCAAATCAGCAGAAAACAACAAAGGGCAGACGTTTGAAGTAGGTTGTGGCAGATGTCTGAAGTTTAAAAATAAAATCCCCAACGACTATATTTTTCAAACTTTTTCTTCAGTAGACGTCTGTCATAATGGGTATCAGACGTCTGTTGATAAAACATTTTAAACCCGAGACTTTAACACAGACATCTGAAGTACAATATGCAGATGTCTGAAATTATAAAAATTCCATTTTTTAAAAAACCTTCAGCAAACGTCTGTCCTATTAAACTGCAAACGTCTGTCAATAAACAAAAGCCAACCCGAGACAAGAAAGCAGGCGTCTGAAGTTTTCAAAATCCCATTTTCAAATCCTTCATGAGACGTCTGTCCCATTGAACTTCAGACGTCTGTCTTTTTTCTGGGTTTCTGATATTTCTGATATCAAGAAAAAACAATAGTAGGCAGACGTCTATAGATGTTTTGAGCAGACGTCTGACATGGCACAAAAACTGAAATTTGGGTTTTTATAAACTAGAAAATTTCGAAAACGAAAAACCCAATGTTTGTAAAACGTTTGTGTTGGGGTGAAAAATTACACCCCACAGTTGAAATCAACCAGTCAAAGTTAAGACCCGAAAAGTAGGCCCGGGCCCAAACCCGAATCCAAGTCAAGTGGGCCCAAACCCGAACCTAAGTCCAAGCAAGTGGGTTCATACCTAATTCGAGCTCAAGCATGAAGAGGTCGCCCTTCATGCTAAAAGAATAATTGTTAAAGTATAAATAGGTTTAATGTAATTTCTATGAATAAATGTAATAAAAATGGGCAACAAACCCAAATTATATAAAAGCCCATGGCTTATATACAAAAAAAAAGAAAGCACATGGTATGGGAAATGCACATGTGCCATTTTGAAAAGCCTAAGGGGTCATATGTAAAATGTAAAACCTATATAAGGCATCACGATGAATGATAACAAACAAGATTCTTCCAATATCAATCTAGGATTCCATGCTTCCTTTTTCTTCAAGGTTTTGAACCTTCTTCTTTCTTTTTTTGAATTAAATTAAGAGTTTAACTCTTATTTTTTCAAAAAGAAATAGTTCTTCACCGCAAAACCCTTGAAGGGGAGTTCAAATCTCCCATCAAATCTCTAAAATGGAAGATTTTGAATCTCACCAGCTCTTTTTCCAAGATCAAATAAAAAAAGAAAAGGAAGGAGGAGACCTATTTCCAAAAGTTTCGTTTTAGGGAGGATCCAAGACTCAAAAGAGAAGAAAGATATCTCCTCTTATTATCCAAGATCTAAGATTTAGATCTTGAATTTTTAAGAGAACTCTTTCTTTGGTTTTCGTCTCAAAATTCTTTTGGGAGTTTAACTCCATTTAATTTTTTTTGGAAGTTTAACTCCAAAATAAAATCTTTGGGAGTTTAACTCCATTTAAAATTCTTATAGGAGTTTAACTCCAAAATAAAACCTTTGGGAGTTTAACTCCATTTAAAATTCATTCAGAAGTTTAACTCCAAAATAAAACCTTTTGGAGTTCAACTCCATTAAAATTCTTTTGGGCGTTCAACTCCAAATCTGGGAGTTCAACTCCAAATCCCGTCCATGCAATCCGGGCCCGCACCCATGCATGCACACCCGCGCGTGCCGTGCGTGTGCTCGCAAGAGCGGCGCTGCGCGCGCATGCTCGGCTCTTCACCTCCACACTTGTTCTTTAAAAAAATAAATAAATAAATAAAAATATGTTTCTTTGAAATAAAAAAAATCTTTTGTCACAAATAGAATAAAAACTGAAATGAACACACACCTATACATTTTTTTCAAACACCAACACGTCATACTGAGTTCGTATGACCAGTTTGATCCGTCAATCGGAGCTTCCTTCGCTCCAGAAGCAAGGGGTAATTAACGACAGCTTAGTCCGCGTCTGCCGAAGATTTGGATCCGCACAATCAATAAACCACAGCCTACTCTATGCAGGAGGAATCTGTACATACCTGACAAACGCGCGCATTCCCATCTCAATGGGGTGACAAAAAATACTCTACAGATTCTGGCATGCCCAGTCGGACCTCTCTCTCCTATCATGTTTCGGGTCAAGTGTTCATGCGGTCTCAATTAATATATATGGATTGTTTGTACTGAAATCCTGTTTCTTTGCGCAAATTAACAACTTTCAATCTCAATCTTCAGACGCAACAAAAATGTCTCTAAGGATAAGCTCAGCTCTCAACATGTCACGTCTCGCTTTCCAAGATATGTAAACACGGCACGTGACATAGCCAACCATGCTACATGTAGTTAGGAATCATCCTTCCACAGTTACATTACGGCTGTCAATAGGATATCAAGAATAGAAAAAATATAATCTAGCTAACACATGTGTCACGCTCCGCTTCCCAGTGTATGGAATCGGTGACGTAACGGGCTGCAGCATATTTACTAAAAAATAAATACGTTAAGCGTAATTAAGCAATATATATAAAACACACAAGAATGACAAAAGATATAAAAATGAACAGCAAATTTATTTACATTCACGTTACATACAACTGTTTGAAAATGAAAAGTTACAATGCTAAAAAAAACAGTGCCTAAATAGTGGCATACAAGATGAAAATAAATACAAGGAGACCTAGAAGTCCGGCTGGACAGTGAGCTGATCCAAGTCCTCCTGGCTAGGCTCGATCTCTTCAGTGACCGGTCCTCCTGACGAACATTCCAAAGAAAAAAAAGACAGGAATGCCGTCAGCGAACGAACGCTCGGTAAGTCCTAAAAGAAGAAATGGAATATAACAATTAATGAGAATTGAGCTGGTAAGTTATACATGTATATGATTGTTATTCTAACGTAGTTGTTTGTAACTTGGTACATAAGGTATTTCTGTATATGAGAGGAGTCCATCTTACCCCGTGGACTATGGTAACATGTAGTACAAGGCCCCGTCAAAACCCACAGGACAACGGCACGAGAGTTCATGTAGGTGTCTTTTAAGTGACCATCTCGTGCCATGCTATACGTTCCGTACCAATCTACCCCGTTATCCCCGCGTAATGTATTGTATAGATTATATTTACAAGTTTTGCTGAAACCATGGATACAAGTAGTTCAAGTAGTCAGGTTCAGGATATAATCATGTATTCAAAAAGTCATGTCAAATTAAAACCATTGTTCGGTCAAGTCAAGTCAAGTATTCAAGTTTGATATTGATGTTTGAATTCAGGTATTCAGGTTCATGTTCAAGTATTCATGTTTGACTTTGGATTCAGGATTTGAGTTTGGGTTCAGGTTTGAGTTAGACTCAGACACTTGTAACTGATTTAGATCCTGAATTAAGTTTGAGAGTCATCGATAACTGCTGCACATGGACGACATAAATTGTGTCTTTTTCCAAGATAATTACTATCGATAACTCTGTTAAGTTTTTTACCTTAAATAGGCAAGCACTCAATTTCTCCGGCTCTCTTAAGCTTAAAAGAATTGATCCCGCTTAAACCTTTATTTACTAAACTCCTTAAATATTGTTTTATATAACTCGAGGGGTTTTTATGAAAAATATTTTAATATAGTTTCAAAATAAACCTCGAGAATTTATTTATATTATTTAGGATTTCGTGGACATGAATTTTAAGGATTTGAGGTATTCTAGTGATAATTGCTTAGCTTAAAATGTTCATGATATTTTATTGTAAAACTTGTCTTTTGGTAACTTGAGAGTATTTTATTGAAACTTGATCTTCTTTCATTTTTTAGAAAAAGTAAGTTATTATATTTTGAAATATGCGATTTGTAATTTTACATAATTATTAAAAATTAATTTTTATTTATTTAGAAAAATTCGTTTTTCTTAAAAACCGTATTTAAACCATACAAGATTGAATGCTCCGTGAGGAGGTCTGTATCTCGCTCTACTAGCCCAAAAATGTGTGATAATCCGCACCATCCAATAGCAAGTCACCTAAAAAGGGTTGTAGAGGCATAATCGCAAAGGAATTTGAAATACCGTTTAAAAGAAATCCGGTTTTAGATTTATGTGGTACTTTAATGTAATATTTTTTTCGAAACAAAAATTCATACAAGAAAGATATCGTGCTATGAATCCAAGTGTTGACGTGAGGGGTACGTCATTACCCCGTGAAGTATTCTAAAAGTATGTTTTAACAAGATACGAAACAGGTGTTTAATAAGTTCATGGTATTTAAATGATAAAGTGTTACAATTGTTATTTCATATGAGAATTTTTATGAAATTTTGATTCTAAATATTAGGGTTTAAGGTTATAAGTATTGTATAAAAATTCGTTTGACCAAAAGATGATAGGAATTGGAGTTATAGGATTTGGAAAAAGTGATATTGGTATTAACTCCACAAAATACACGGAATTAAGAAAAGAAGTACAAACAAACATCTCCTAAGATTACTTAGGCTGAGTATCGTAGCGTAAATATACCGCGGAACATACGTACGGTACTACACTCATCCTAATTCACCTATTCCATCAAACCAAAGATCATCCTACGTAACGAACTCAATCGATTTACCTTAACTCACTACTCGATTTCCGTAAGGTTAATCGTAAGCTCTGATACCAACTTTGTCACGACCCAAAATTTGGATGTGACCGGCACTTAGATTGTATAATATCTAAAGATATCTACACAACCCGAGTAAACCAAAAACCAAGATCAAAAACCCTTTTTGCGGAATTTTAGGAAAAATTAAATTTGCTTAAGTAAAAATCACAGATTTTAAGTATTTAAGATCTTAACAATAATTTCATATTGCAGTTATAAAGTGCTTAATTTGGTTGCATCCCTAGTTGGGAGTAACGATACTAACAGTGGAATTCAATGCATACTCATAATACAACAACAAAGAAGAATCTCAGACATAAATAAAAGAGATATCAATTAATACAGCTAAACGATCTCATCTGTCGAAATAATATACATATAACCATATATCGTTCTAAGTCATTATACAGGGTCTGATGGAGATATTCTAGATTCAATATACAATACCAAAAAAGGAGGTTACTACATAGATAACCCACCCAGCAAAACATGCAATAAAAGCTGATAAATGGATCTGCACTGTTGCTAACCGTCCACTCTATCCCTGCAAGGAACCGTGGCACAACAGGGGTGAGTTGCCAACTCAGTGAATATAACCAACATATAACGGCTGATAATGTAAATATGACGAACTAGAACTAATTTCAACAATAGTGAAAGCGATACCTAATAACAGGTGGAGGAATGAATATGTAATACTCCATATATGAATCAAAACCGAAATATCATCAATTATTTTCCAAATCATGTTCATTTTTCCGTATCTAATCATCGACACAAATCTTTGGTGTTTCATCAGGCATCATTTCTCGAATGATCATGTAATCAATAACACCAGTCGGTATCATCTAGATATCCGCCGTGTTTCATAACTGTCTTCGGAATCGAGTATCCTCGTTAGGCTCCCCGCCTAAAGTGCGGCTATCTTGCCCCTGGGTCTCGACCGGGTTCACCATGTATCCAACTGTATCCCCACCGACTCAGTCTGGATAAAACCGTAAATCCGTAACCGTATACCCACCGACTCGGTCCGGAATAAAACCAAATCATAAAAACGACATATCGTTGTGGACGTGACACATAATAATGAAAATCTCTGATTTTTTTCATAATACTATATGAAAACTTAAAACCATAAATTCTCAATAATACAAATGCCTCTTATATCAATTACTAATACATGAATACGAAATATGATGTCATATATGCGAATTACTACTACTATTGGTACTTAAGATATGATAAGAATCATTTTTATCAGAATAATTTCTAAGTGCGAAGTGTCATGTTAATATCGATAAGGTGTAGTGTAATATATAGATATGTGCATGTGCGGCATAACTCGTCGATAATGGTGCAGTATTCTAACAAGTATTAATCATAGAGGTATATATGTAGATTTAAGAATGCATATGATAAAGTAACATACAAAGCAAAACTTGAATTTAAATCTAACTACGGGCGTATCACGCCATCTTTACACAAGATCCCCCGGTAGATGTTAAATCTACTCACCGGAATACGTCGTAACTACTCAGAAATTGCCAATCCATTTCCTTTCCTTGCGGCCTCCGAAATTCCCGTATTTGAATCTAACATCGAAATTTACTTGTATAAGAAAACAGCTAACTTCGATACGGTGAAAACATGAAATACACGTTGTACTTTCTAATTACAATACGTACGACTATTGCAAACGATCTATCACTCATTTTAACTGGAATTTAACCCAAACGATGTTTCGTAACAGAAAACAGAACGCGTTACGTTTTAACCATGTCGTATTTTAGATTTTTGAAATATTTTCCGATATTAGTTCCCAGATTTTATATACAGTTAAATTAACTATTTTAAACAAAACCAAAATATTCCAATAATGATACAGAGACCTACCCAAAAACCGAAAACCCCAAAGTCTACCAAAAATCCGGCGACGCCGGAATTCTTCTATAGGTCGCCGGCCCTAATCCGAGCCCTTTGGTTTGTTCTTTTAGGGTTTGTTCTAAGTCCAACATATAATATTTAGGCATTGTTTGGTTAAGTTAATTTTACTCTGACTAATAGCAGATTACTACAAAGCTAAGCTTTACCAAAAATACGATATTCAATTTCTAATTTTTTTTTTTTACAATTACAGAACTTGATCGTACTGTGTTTAGAGATTATACCTACTGAGATGATTGAAAGGCTTCCTCCAAGAATTCAAGTCCTTAGCTCCTAGCTTAATGTTGGAACTCCTTAGCCCCTAGCTTGATGTTGGAACTCCTTAGCCATTTTCTCCTTCTCATTTCTCTTTTCTTTTATTTTTTTATTCTTTTTCTTTGTTTTCTTTAACCTTGGAAATTTTCTGAATGTTTAACTTGTTAAAAGGATCTGAACGCACTATATAAATGGAAAACGGAAGGGTGAGGTGTAGGAGGATGTGTCAATGATCATGATATGCCATCCTCATGCAAGGAGGAGGTGTTGTGAAATGAAGGTGCATGCAAGAAGGAGGTGGCCTTATATTATCTCTTTAATTTTGTTAATTTATGAAAAAATTCTGATATAAAACCTCATTTAACCTCTTTTCTACTTACATCCTTAACAATTTCAAGTTTGCACACTTTTCCTAAACTTTACAAAAAGACCCTTCACTACAGATTTTATTATATAACACTATTTTAATTAAAGTGAAGCTAAATTTTACATTAAAACCCTTATAATTTATTTATGTTACATATTAAAATTTCAATTTAATTTGTTTCACATACTACTTATGAAAATGCCCTATTTTGTTTTAATAACTTTTTAAATTGGCATTTTATTATTTAATTCATTAATTTTATTTATTTCTAAATTTTCAAAATGTTACAATATTCCCCTATTAAGAAAATTCGGTCCCCGAATTTAAAACTTAACTAGACAAACCTTCAAAAAAAATGTGAAAATTATTTCGCATCACATCCTCGGTCTCCCAAGTGATCTCTTCACGACTCGTTCCTCGTCAAAGAATCTTTACAGATGGAAGTACCCTTGATCTCAGTTTCTTTGTCTGCCGATCTAGAATAGCCACTGGCGGCACTGTATAGGATAAATCCGGCTCAAGCTGTAAGATCTGATGCTAGATCGCGTGAGAAAGATCATGAAAATACTAGCGAAGCATAGACACGTGAAACACCGGATGTACATCGGAAAAACTCGGTGGAAGTGCTAAACGATAAGCTACAGCACCCACTCTCTCCGGAATCTCGTGAGGTCCGACATAGCTGGGGCTGAGCCTCCCTTTTTTCCCGAAACGCATTCCACCTTTCATCAGAGATACACGAAGGAACACATGATCTCCTACCTGAAACTCGAGTCTACGACATCGTCAATCTGCATAAGATTTCTGTCTGCACTGGGCCGCTCTTATTCTGTCTCGTATCAGCTGAATCTTTTCCGTAGTCTCCTGTACTATTTGCGATCGCTACTCTTGCTCAGTTCCGTCCAGCAAACGGGTGATCGACATTTCCTCCCATACAAATCTTCAAAGGGTGCTATCTAGATCATCTCCTGACAACTGTTGTTGTATGAGAATTCTATCAAAGGTAAGTGACGATCCCAACTACCACTGAAATCAAGGCTGCAAGCTCTAAACATATCTTTTAGAGTCCGAATGGTCCGCTCTGACTGACCATCTGTCTGTGGGTGGAAAGTTGTACTAAAACTCAATTGTGTACCAATAGCTTCTTGGAGTTTCTGCCATAGTCTGCTGGTAAAATGGATACCCCTATCGAATACTATGCACGTCGGAACTCCATGCAATCGTACAATCTCATCGATATAAATCTGAGCATACTGCGCAAACCTATACGTTGTCTTCACCGGAAGAAAGTGATCCGCCTTTATCAACCTATCAACAATCACCCAGATGGAATCATACCCTCTGCTAGTCCTGGGTACACCCACAACAAAATCCATGGAAATCTGTTCCTATTTCCACTCCGGAATGGGCAAGGGCTGCAACTCTCCTGCCGGCCTCTGGAGCTCGGCCTTGACTTGCTGACAAGTCAAGCATCTCGAAACAACCTCCGCAATGTCCCTCTTCATTCCTTCGCACCAATAAACATCCTTCAAGCCATGATACATCTTGGTGGAACCAAGATAAATACTGTATGTCGATCGATGGGCTTCCTCTAAAATCTCACGTCTCAGTCCCTCCGACTCTGGCACACCAAGATGAGTCCTAAAAAGTAATACTCCACGGTCATCTATCACGAACTCCGACTCTCTGCCTTGCCTAACCTGATCCATAATCTCCGATATACAAGCATCTGCGGGCTGTGTCTCTCGAATACGATCCAATAGCTGAGGACGGTTGCGAAAATATGCTAATTGTCCTACTGTCGATGTGAACTCAAACTGTATACGACTATCACATAGAATATGCCAGTCCGTAGAAGACTGTCTCGGTAAGGTGCGCACATGAGATAAGCTACCTTTAGGCCTCCGACTCAAAGCATCTGCTACAATATTCGCTTTGCCTGGATGATACAAGATCTCACAATCTTAATTTTTCACGAGTTCCATCCATGTACGCTTCCTTAGATTCAGATTCCTCTGCTGAAATATACTTCAAGCTTTTATGATCTATAACAATCTGGCACGACTCTATAAGTGCACGGTGGCGCCCCGGCCTCCATCCCGAGGCCAAATACGGAAGCGATGGTTAACTTTAATTTTTCATGAACCGGCACCACCGCGCACTAGAACCCGGATCGAACCATTAACTAGTCCTAGCTAACTACAAGATGGGGAAGAGATATACCGACTGATCCGTGTCCTCCGGTCTTCTCGTCGTCGTCCCGATCTCCCGCGGAAGCTCCGGTCTCCACCTCGTCGCCGGAAGGGCACCACGTCGCCGGCTTCTTTTACGGGCTCCCACCTCTATACCGAGGCAACTCGGGCACGAAGTTGGCGAGCCGACGTGCCCAAGGATTGCTGTAGAATGTGTGTAGAGGCTATGTCTCATTTGGGGTTCATGGAGGTTGCCATTTTGTGGAGGAGAATGAACTATACTTTGGAGGTGGAACTATGGGATTTTTGTGAAGCTAAAAGACCAAAAATACCCACATGAAATATTGGGACAGCCCCCTTCATGCTTGGCCGGCCACACCAAAAATGGAGAGGAAAGGAATGAGAGTGTGGTGAGTGTGTGGTGTATGGATCATGGAACCACTACCATAATGCAAGGGAATAAAGATAATCATGAAGGGAAATGATCACGAACAAACCCACACTCCAAAACAACCATCATCAACAACCATGATTGCACCAAAACCAACACTCCAACAAGCTAATCATCAACAACCATGATGACTCAAAAGTCAAGCCATGATGAGAAGAAGAAGAAGTCAAATGGTGGAGGAATAATCATGATACAAGAATATGCAAAGAACACCCTCCACAAATACTTATTTGCACAAATGCAAATAAGCCCTCCTCCACCAATCTTCGGCCATTGAAAGATACAAACGAAAATGGCCGAAACGGAAAGCAAACTGGCAACTCCAGAAAACTGGTCCCGTAATAAATTACAGGAAAACCCCGATACTGTGTATACACACCCGCATTTGTATTCCGACCGAAATACAAATGTAATGAGACAAAATCTACACTGTACTATACTAGGATCCGGCTTAAACCAAAGCCGGCTAGTAATATCCGTCAGATCCTGATCTGTGCAATACCGCACGTATCTGATCGAACCCTGCCATATCTCCATACGGCCTCTACAGCGTTTCGCCCGAAAACTTGAGCAACTGAATGTGGGGGGCTCTAAAGACTCGTCAACACCTTGGTTTGTGGATTTAACCACTAGCACGTCAGAGGTATAAGCCAATACGTAACGGGCTACCAGGTATTGACCAAAAGGGACGTCGATGAGCGAACTCATCCTGCCACCTACTGAGCCTGTCAGTGACAATATCCGTACAGTCCGGTCCGTTCGTCTATGAGCATCGCATGGCGGGCCCAGGGGGTTGGTAAAAGTCAGACCCCCAAAAGCGGTACAAGTCGTGTCGGAGTGTAGCCCAGAACACCTTGAGATACTACTGGAATACCTACCAGTAAATCTCCTGCCTCGGCCGAGGGCTTCGTGTAATGGCTCTCCTAGACACAGCGCGACCTCACCCCCAATACCGGGAGAGACGAACCCCTGAAGATCCGCTCACTGCCTCCATGTGGCTCGGGACTGTACCCAACTAAAACCTGTTTGCACGTCTCCTTTGAGCGTGGTAGGGTAGTAATCAAAGTACAGTGGGAACTCACACGAGACAAATGACGATCCCCAGGTCGATGAACTAACCTGTACACATGTCACCAGGGAACTGCTATCTGACGTCAGGTATAAGACCAACTAGCATGTTCCCGGCGAGTCCTGTCCGGTGTACTCATAACCCAATGAGCACCTGTATACATCTTAGGTGAACCATCTGACACCAGTGGCTTGTGAGACCGGCCACCACCCCTCGTCGGGGTCTCGACTGTATACACTAGTCTACTCTGGAGTATCGATGCCCTGTCTCGAAACTCCCACGACTAGGGACCTTTTAAGGATGTGCTTATAGACCCCATCTCCCACTTATATGATCGCCCTCATACTGCTGGTGGTCAAGCAAGAATCCTAGGAGCTCTATCAACGTGTAATAGCGACATGTCAGGTCACCTAAAGCAGTACACGATGACAAAGATAAACCATATAGCATACTATCATCTCGAGTAAGACTGTCCTACTGAGACAGATCCTTCCTCAATCATTGCAATCACGTGCCTGTGATCCAATAATTGACTCTGAGGGCACTATCTCCAACAGACTCTCCATACAAGTAATGCCTCTAAATCTTCAGTGCGAAAACTACTGCAGCCATATCCAAATCATGAGTGGGGTAGTTCTGCTCATGCCTCTTCAACTGCCGAAAAGCATAAGCGACAACTCTGTCGTGTTGCATTAACACACAGCCTAAACCCACTTGAGAGACGTTACAATACACAACAAAACCACCAGACCCAGAAGGTAAAAATAAGACTGGTGCAGTCGTCAAGCGAGTCTTCAACTGCCGAAAACTCTGCTCACATGCATCTGTCCAAAGAAATAGAACTTCCTTCCTAATCAGTTCAGTCAACGGTGCAGCGATCCGAGAAAATCCTGCACAAAACGTCGGTAATAACCTGCCAGACCCAAGAAACTTCGAACCTCTGTAACTGACACAGGTTTGGGCCAGTGCTGTACCGCTTCTATCTTCATTGGATCCATACGAATCCCATCTCTCGTAACTACATGACCCAAGAAATCTACACTATCCAATCAGAACGCACACTTGGAGAATTTAGCGAACAACCGATGCTCCTTCAAGGTCTGTAACGTGATGCACAAATGTTGCTCGTGCTCCTCCCGACTCCGGGAATTAACAAGAATATCATCAATGGATACTATAATGAACTGATCAAGGAATGGCCTGAAGATACAGTTCATCATATCCATGGAAGCTGCTGGGGCGTTGGTGAGTCCGAACGACATCACCAAAAATTCGTAATGCCCATATCGTGTGCGAAAAGCAGTCTTCGGAATGTCATCCTTCCGAACCTTCAAATGGTGATACCCTGAACGTAAATCAATCTTTGAGAAGTAGCCAACTCCCTGCAGCTGATCGAACAAGTCATCGATACGTGGTAGTGGATACCTATTTCGCACAGTAACTCGATTCAGCTGTTGGTAGTCGATGCACAATCTCATGCTACCATCCTTCTTCTTAATGAATAAGACTGGAGCCTCCCACGGTGATACACTTGGACGAACAAGTCCTCAATCTAACAACTCTTGTAACTGGCTTTTGAGTTCTTTCAACTCCGTCGGGCTCATCCGATAAGGTGGTATAGAAATAGGCCCCGCACCCGGAATCAAGTAAATGTAAAATTCGATATTGTGATCGGGCGGTAATCCTAGTAATTCAGCAGGAAACACATCCGGAAATTCTCGTGCGATAGGAACCTGGTCCAACGGAACTTCAGCAACTCCTAAGTTCTGAACAAAAGCTAAGAACTCATGACAACCCTTCTTCAAGAGTCGTCCCGCACAAAGAGCAGAAATCATGTTGGCAGGAGTTACATTACAGCCCCCCTGCACAACAAGGATCGGTTTACCTAGAAAAAAAAATCTGACCGCTTTCCCCTTGACAATCTACATAATCCTGACAAGCGGCCAACCAATCCAAACCAAGAGGTATATCAAAATCTAACATATACAGGAGAATCAGATCAACTAAAGAATCCCTATCACCAATATGTACTGAACATGACCTGGATACATGTCGAACTATAAAAGAATCTCCTACAGGAGTAATCATAACTAGCGGTAACTCTAACTACTACGACTCTCTCCCCAGAGAAAGTGCAAAGGCTGAAGATACGTATGAATTCATTGAACCGGGATCAAATAAATTATGTGCATCTAAGGAACATACTGCAAGAGTACCTGTCACTACTACATTGGATGTCTGGGCATCCTGTGGAGTCAGTGCAAAAACTCGTGCTTGGCCCCTGCCCGCATCCTGTCGTCCTCTACCTCTATTTCCTCGACCTCTCTGGAAGCGTCCTGCACAACCTCGGCCTTGTGGTGCAACCGTCTGGCGCATAGTGTTAACTAGGGGAGGAAGTAAGGCCATCGGAGTAGAAGGTGGAGGGGGTAAAGCAACCTGCAGAACAACGGTCTCTCCTTGGTATGTACACTCTCTAGCTAAGTGCCCTGGAATTCCACAATTATAACATGTAAATGGAGGTCTCTGTCCTACTGGGTATGAACTAAACATCTGGCCCTGAGTCCAATCTCGACCAAAACTGTGGCTTGGAATAAATCTGCATCGACTTCCTCATCCTCTCGAATTACGACCGTCACGACCACGGCCTCTATGGGCCTTGATCTGGCGTGGAACAAGAACAGGTGTAGCAGGTAATGTGCTCGGAGGAGGTGGTGAAGGTGGTGAAGTCACATGTGAGATCGATGCCTCACCTTGTCGCCTTATGTGATAATTTCTAATAAAGTGATACGGACACCCACACCTGAAACATCTTTGCACGGGCTGCTGAACATATGGATATAAGTGACATATCTGATCCATAAAGAATCTGCCATGGCCTCTACGTGGAGTAATGGCCGATCTCCGTGCTCGACTAACCTCACGTGGAGTAATGGCCGATCTCCGTGCTCGACTAACCTCTATCAAGGATTCGATCATTCGGCGCATCTCCTGAACATTCGCCTCCATCCTAGTTATACGATCAATAGAGGGTGGATCTATCGGTTCATGAAAGATAGGCGTACCACCCAGGTTTGTCCCCGTTTCAGACGAGCCCGCTTCAATCTCATCTCAAACAGCGGTACTCTGAGTCCCCATAGTCGTTGATGACATAGCGGCTGGAGTAAGAAACAGGATTGATAAGGACATTGCAATCGAATCACAAGATACACGGAATTAAGGAAAGAAGTACGAACAAACATCTCCTAAGGTTACTTAGGCTAAGTATCGTAGCGTAAATATGCCGCGGAACATACGTATGGTACTGCACTCATCTTAATTCACCACTCCATCAAACCAAAGGTCATCCTACGTAACGAACTCAATCGATTTACCTTAACTCACTACTCGATTTCCGTAAGGTTAATCGTAAGCTCTGATACCAACTTTGTCACGACCCAAAATTTGGATGTGATCGGCACTTAAATTGTATAATATCTAAAGATATCTACACAACCCGAGTAAGCCAAAAACCAAGATCAAAAACCCTTTTTGCGGAATTTTAGGAAAAATTAAATTTGCTTAAATAACAGATTTTAAGTATTTAAGATCTTAACAATAATTTCCTATTGCAGTTATAAAGTGCTTAATTTGGTTGCATCCCTAGTTGGGAGTAACGATACTAACAGTGGAATTCAATGCATACTCATAATACGACAACAAAGAAGAATCTCAGACATAAATAAAAGAGATATCATTTAATACAAATAAACAATCTCATCTGTCGAAATAATATACATATAACCGTATATCGTTCTAAGTCATTATACAGGGTCTGATAGAGATATTCTAGATTCAATATACAATACCAAAAGAGGAGGTTACTACATAGATAACCCACCCAGCAAAAGATGCGATAAAAGCTGATAAATGGATCTGCACTGCTGCTAACCGTCCACTCTACCCCTGCAAGGAACTGTGGCACAACGGGGGTGAGTTGCCAACTCAGTGAATATAACTAACATATAACGGCTGATAATGTAAATATGACGAACTAGAACTAATTTCAACAATAGTGAATGCGATACCTAATAACAGGTGGAGGAATGAATATGTAATACTCCATATATTAATCAAAACCAAAATATCATCAATTATTTTCCAAATCATGTTCATTTTTCCGTATCTAATCATCGACACAAATCTTTGGTGTTTCATCAGGCATCATTTCTCGAATGATCCTATAATCAATAACACCGGTCGGTATCATCTAGATATCCGCCGTGTTTCATAACTGTCTCTGGAATCGAGTACCTCGTTAGGCTCCCCGCCTAAAGTGCAGCTATCCTGCCCCTGGGTCTCGACCGGGTCCACCATATATCCAACTGTATCCCCACCGACTCAGTCTGGATAAAACCGTAAATCCGTAACCGTATACCCACCGACTCGGTCCGGAATAAAACCAAATCATAAAAACGACATATCATGGTGGACGTGACACATAATAATAAAAATCTATGATTTTTTTCATAATACTATATGAAAACTTAAAACCATAAATCCTCAATAATACAAATGCTTCTTATATCAATTACTAATACATGAATATGAAATATGATGCCATATATGCTAATTACTACTACTATTGGTACTTAAGGTATGATAAAAATCATTTTTATCAGAATAATTTCTAAGTGTGAAGTGCCATGTTAATATCGATAAGGTGTAGTGTAACATGTAGATATTTGCATGTGCGGCATAACTCGTCGATAATGGTGCAGTGTTCTAACAAGTATTAATCATAGATGTATATATGTAGATTTAAGAATGCATATGATAAAGTAACATACAAAGCAAAACTTGAATTTAAATCTAACTATGGGCGTATCACGCCATCTTTACAAGATCCCCCGGTAGATGTTAAATCTACTCACCGGAATACGTCGTAACTACTCAGAAATTGCCAATCCATTTCCTTTCCTTGCGGCCTCCGAAGTTCCCGTATTTGAATCTAACATGAAATTTACTTATATAAGAAAACAGCTAACTTCGATATGGTGAAAACATGAAATACACGTTGTACTTTCTAATTACAATACGTACGACTATTGCAAACGATCTATCACTCATTTTAACTGGAATTTAACCCAAACGCTGTTTCGTAACAGAAAACAGAACGCGTAACGTTTTAACCGTGTCGTATTTTAGATTTTTGATACATTTTCCGATATTAGTTCCCAGATTTAATATACAGTTAAATTAACTATTTTAAACAAAACCAAAATATTCCAATAATGATACAGAGACCAAACCAAAAACCCAAAACCCCAAAATCTACCAAAAATCCGGTGACGCCGAAATTCTTCTATAGGTCGCCGGCGCTAATCCGAGCCCTTTGGTTTGTTCTTTTAGGGTTTGTTCTAGGTCCAACATACAATATTTAGGTATTGTTTGGTTAAGTTAATTTTACTCTGACTAATAGCAGATTACTACAGAGCTAAGTTTTATCAAAAATACGATATTCGATTTCTAAATTTTTTTTACAGTTACAGAACTTGATCCTACTATGTTTAGAGATTATACCTACGGAGTTGATTGAAAGGCTTTCTCCAAGAATCCACATCCTTAGCTCCTAGTTTAATGTTGGAACTCCTTAGCCCCTGGCTTGATGTTGGAACTCCTTAGCCATTTTCTCCTTCTCACTTCTCTTTTCTTTTATTTTTCTTTTCTTGTTCTTAGTTTTCTTTAACCTTGGAAATTTTCTAAATGTTTAACTTGTTAAAAGGATCTGATCACACTATATAAATGGAAAACGGAAGGGTGAAGTGTGGGAGAAGGTGTCAATGATCAAGATGTGCCATCCTCATGCAAGGAGGAGGTGTTGTGAAATGAAGGTGCATGCAAAAAGGAGGTGGCCTTACATTAAAACCCTTATAATTTATTTATGTTACATATTAAAATTTCAATTTAATTTGTTTCACATACTACTTATGAAAATACCCTATTTTGTTTTAATAACTTTTTAAATTGGCATTTTATTATTTAATTCATTAATTTTATTTATTTCTAAATTTTCAAAATGTTACAGTACAATATATCCCGTTCATTCCCCACGGGACAACGATACAATAAACAATGATCTATTCCATAACGTCCGAAATCACGGCAAACAATAATAATATCCTCCTGAGTTACATTTTGGTTACATTCTTGATTTCCCCTCTTCCCCCCAGGTTTTGCATTCAAGTCCGGTATTGATGATATAAATCTAATGCCAACATAGGATCAAGCAGGTACAGGTTTTGCCTATGCAGACAACAAGTCACGTCCGTCAGAACAATAAATCAAGATTGTTGGCATTAGCAATAATTTGCACACGCGCCCCTTTGACTCCACTGCACTGTTTGATTTTCTTGCAATAAAAAAGAGACTCTTCAATTCACCATTTAACAGCTTTTTAATGCATTTTAATCTACATTTTTAATTCCCAAACCATAATTCTCCACTATTAATACCACCCCATGCCCTAACTCCTCACCATTCTGAAATTCTAGCAAAAAATCTCTTAAAACTCTCTGAGTGCCAAGTAGAGTTAAGCCCCTCAAGTGGAGCAGCAAGCCAAACTCGATGACCGGAGCATCTCCGACAAAACCACGACCCCGAGAACTTATTCAATCTCTTCTTAACCTTCTAAAAATGGTAAGTCCCTCTTCTCTCCTTTTCTCTCATCTCAATTTGTATTTTTAAAACAACTCGACAAAAGAGAAGTTATCTCCGATATCACATTCTTTTTAATATTTGTAAGGCATATGTTACGCAAATTAAAACAAACTAACATGCTACCTTAATCTTAACATAATTTCACATCTTTTAGTTTTTAATTTAACAAAATTTTCATATGAAACGAACATATAATGAACTTTTTCAGTAAAATACCATGAACTTTAGTGTAACCTATTTTCGATATCTAGTATATCCAAACCCTAGAACCTTCACGGGGTAATGACCTACCCCACACGCACACTATGGTTTCATAGCACGGTATTCAAAGCATATAGGTAATTCAAAGTAAAAGGTTTTTCATTAAAATACCACACTGTTTCAAAACGGGTTTCTTTAAATCGGTATTTCGAAATCTTTGGCAATTACGCCTCTACAACTCTCGTTAGGGGACCCGCTAATGGATGGTGCAGACTATCGTGCATCCTTGCGACAGAAGAGCGAGATACAGAACTTCTCACGGAGTATTCAGCTTCGAAAGGAATAAACATACGGTTTATAAGAAACGCGGCTTTGTCTAATAAAAACTAATTTTTGGAAAAATTATATAAAAAATCATAAATCCGTATTTTCAATAAAAACAAATTACGAAACACTATTTTTAAAAGAAAGAATAAAAATTGTTAATAAAATACCACCAAGTTTCCAAAAGAGCTAGTTTTCATAAAAAATACCACAAACATTCAAAAAGCTAGGTTTTATCACCAAAATACCACAACAATTAAAATATATGTTCATGAATACCCTAAATATTATAAATCACCCTCGAGGTTTATTTTAAAACTATATTAAAATATTTTTCATAAAACCCTCTCGAAATATACAAACAATATTTAAGAACTCTAGATTAATATAGGTTTAAGCGGGATCAATTCTCTTGAGCCTCAGGGAGCCGGAGAAAGTGAGTGCTTACCTATTCAGATTAGACAACTTAACGGAGTTATCAATGGCAATTGTCTTAGAAAAATACACAAATTGTAACGACTCTGAAATCTTAGTACGGAAATTCTTCTATTAAAATACAGAATAGAGTTTCACAGCCTGAGTACAAGTTATAAGTTAATTTTGTTTAAGAACAGCAAGAAACAACTTGTAGCTCACTGATAAAGCCTTTGCACTGCTGTGACGTGGTCTCTGTGTTCGAATCCTATCAGACACATTATATTTTTTTTGATTTTTCTTTTAAACATTTTGGAAACCCAAAAGTTTACACGTGCAATGCACATAAAAATGAAAGGACAGAGAAAACAAACATGTGCACGATATTGTAAATATTGGCGTGAACACGTGGCACCAATCCATCGGCCCCCTCCGCTCAATCGACCGGCCAAAACCCCATAATGGCCGGCACCGACGGTCCTCCCGTGGCCAATGAGCTTCGGGTTTTACACACAAGTCTTTTCCCCTACCCCTAACTCCCCTGCACTGTTTGATTACTTTGAAATCAAACAGAGACCCTTCAATTCCCCATTTATTCTCATTTTAATGTATTTTAATTCACTCTTTTAATTCCAAAACCCTAATTCCATACTATAAATACTACCATATGCCCTAGCCTTTCATCATTCTGAAATTCCTAACCAAAATTCACAAAATTTCTCAAGTACAAATCGAGTTAGCAAGCGGTCAAGTTCCGGTAAGGATTGAAACAAATTCCGGCGATTCCGCGACACCACGACGACAACCCTCTTTTCTTCTACCTTCTCTTAACCTAACCAAGTGGTAAGTCCTTTCCAATCCCGCTCCTTCTTCTATGAAAGTCTTTTTTCAAAATATATGTCGGAAGTGGAGTTAACACCGACGTCTTCTTTTAAACCTCTAAAATTCTACTTTTTCTTACATATTTTTCATCCATATTCTTACGCCATGTTTGTAATCATATAACCAATGCTTAGTACCAATTTTTAATCAAGAATATCATGCAAAATAGATTTAACTTAACTTTTACACTAAAATACCATGAACTTCATATATCTCTGTTTTAGTATTTTTTGTTAATCATACATTTAGAAAACTTCACGAGATAATGACCCACCCCTCACAAACACACATGGTTCCATAACACAATAACTCTTTCATGTAGATTTGTGTCTCGAGAAAATATTTCATTAAAATGCCATATACTTTAAAAACGGTTTTCTTCGGAATTGTATTTTAAAATTCCTTTGAATATGCCTCTACAACCCTTTTTAGGGGACCCGCTATTGGATGGTGTGGATTATCGCACATCCTTGGGTTAGTAGAGCGAGATATAGATCTCCTCGCGGAGCATTCGAACTCGAAAGGTTTATAAATATGGTTTTTAAGAAAAACGCATTTTTTCTAATGTAGTAAAATTTAATTTTTATAATTATATAAATATTACAAATCCATATATTTTTAAAATATAACAAACTTACATTTTTTCTAAAGAGGAAAGTGTACAAGTTTCACTAAAATACCATCAAGATACCAATACAATGCAAGTTTTACAATAAAATATCATGAACTATTCAAATTAAGGTAATTATCACTAAAATACCTCAACCTTTAAAATTCATATCCACGAAAACCCTAAATAAAATAAATAACTTTTCGAGGTTTATTTTGAAACTATATATTAATTTTTTTTCCATAAAACCCCCTCGGGCTATATAAAACGCTGTTAAGGAGTTTAGTAAATATAGGTTTCAGCGGGATCAATTCTCTTGAGCCCCAGGGAGCTGGAGAAAGTGAGTGCTTGTCTATTTAAGGTAGAAAACTTAACGGTGTTATCAATGGTAATTGTTTTGGAAAAAACACAAATCCTTCCGTCCATGTGCAGCAGTTACCGATAACCCTCGAACCTAATTCAGGATCTAAATCAGCTCAAGTCTGAGTCTAAATCTAAACCTGAATCCAAACTCAAATAATAGTCCAATTCAAACATCAAAAGCAAACATGCATACTGGATCATGAATCTTAACACTTGAACTTGACTAAAGCAAAACATGAATATTTGAACATTATTACTTGACTCGAACCATGAATACAACTTGACATGAATACATGAATACTTGACAAGAATACTTGATATATACATGAACTCAAACTTGCAACTTGATGTATTCATGGATTCGAGCAAGGCCGGTAATTTTAACCGTAACGTAGAAAATACGGGGTGCTGGGGTAGTTCATGCGTGAATCCAATGAAATCTCAGTAGTCCCACTAGATCATGAATTCATATCTACTAACACAAGCAAACTATCATGAGGGCCGGTGTTTCCTTACTCCTGAATTACAGCCTGTTGAGTTTGGAACACTTCAACACTAGGTTGAAGTCTCGTTACTAACACTTGATTCGGGCCCATGGTTCCTCACCCCTGAATTACAGCCTGTTGGGTTCGAGAACACTCTTGAGATTGGTTGACATTCACCCTTGAACTTACGTTAAATTAGTGTACCCAAGTAGAGACTGTTAAGACATTTATATTCACTGCATGTTACATTTATTTACCATACTCATGCAATGTTGTCTTGATTATCTACTTGTTATATATTACCATACTTGTTCACATATATTACGATAACACTGCATGCTAAATAAACTTTCCATGTTTACATTAAACGACATGCTGACACAACATACTTCATACTCACTTGTTCATATTATATTTTTACTTTATCATTACACTTTATGCTTCATTTCATTTCTTGGGGACTTACCGAACGAAAGTTTGCTGATGGGCATTCCTCCCAGCTTTGTTTTCTTGGAATGTTCGTCAGATTCAGTAGAGACTGAGGAGGTAGACATCTCAGAGAAGGAGCACGATCAGATCGCGACCTAGGCCTAGACCAGTTATTTTTTTCTCAGTTTATGTATGCCACTTGTTTAAGCATTTCCATTCTTGTATTTTTCCTTCAGTTGATATCATGTATTGTAAATGAATTAAGTTGAATGTAAATAAAGTTGTTGAAGTTTTAATCTCATGTTAATTTTCTTATCATTTTATATTGCTTATTTTACACTTAGCGTATTTATTCCGGGGAATGACCTTCTCGAAATAAATACGGTATGGGATTGCCACGTCACCATTTCCGTCTACTGGGAAGCGGGACGTGACACAAATCCTGCCGTCCATGTATAGCAGTTGCCGATTTCTCCTGAACATAAGAGTTTAACAATTTACATCAATTCACATGAAAAGACATGAACTCAAATCCAAACTCAAATCTAAAGTTAACTCGAACTCGAATACAAACTCGAACTCTAACCTAACTCGAATCTAGACTCGAATATGAACTCGAATCCAATCTACTCAAAGAGACTTGACTCGAACCCAGATTGCAATTATCATGACTCGCACATTACTCGACTCACTCGAATACAATCTACACCTTTTGCAATCTAGGGTTTCAATCAAGACATATCATCAATCAAATCAATTAAGTATATTAACCAGTTATCATATATTATACTCAGGGTGCTTGGGATAGTTTCTTGTGTGAATCCAACGGAGTTTCAGAAGTCCCGTATTAACCACTTTTTTATTTTACTCGAATATCAATCGGGTTGACTTATCCACAGCCTAGAGCCCCGATGCTAACACATGAAATGGGCCCATGTTTTCTTGCTCCTGGGGCCCCACTCTTGAGCTCGTGAATACTTTTACAGCTGCGTTGACATTCACACTTGGAACTTAACGTTAACATAATGACCATCTAGAGACCTATAATATGTATTTACCCATGATTATATACTCTTACTCGTTATATATATTATACACTTGTCATTTTTTTTACTCTTACCTATCTTTGGGACTTACCGAGCGTTAGTTCGCTGACGGGCATTCCACCCATTTTTTTTCTCTTGGAATGTTCGTCAAATACTGTTGAGATGGAGGAAGTTGAAGCCATCGAGGAGGACTACGACCAGATAGCTACTCAGGGCTAGCTCAGCTTCTTTTTTTCTTCAGTTTATGTATGTCACTTGTTTAGACACTTTCCTTATTGTATTTACTTTCCTGCATAAACTCTTGTATTTGTACATATTTGAAGTTGAATGGAAATAAAAATGTTTGTTGAAAAATTTTACTGTCTCAATTTATTCTTGCATTGTATATTATTGTTTCAATACGCTTAGTATATTTATTTATGAAATAACCTTCTCTGGATAAATATACCGCGGGCTTGCCACGTCGCCGTTTCCGTCTATTGGGAAATGGGACGTGACAGAGACGATGATGGCGAGGGGGCGGTGATGGGGGGTCCTGGCGATGATGGTACGGGTTGCAGGAGATGGGTTATTTGTCGAGGAAGATGCAAAAGGTGCTCGGGAAAAAGGTGAGGAGAAGAGGTAATGGAGGTGATGGTGGACGAGGAGGTAAGGACGGGGTCGTAGGGTGAACGGCGGCGACGAAGGAGCGGGTTAGAGTTTCTGGGTTTTTCTCGCGGGGGCGATGTGAGGAAAGAGAGGAAAAGAGAGAGAGGGTAAGGTTAATAGGTTTATTTTAATATATATATATATATATATATATATATATATATATATATTAGAGAGAGAGGCTGAGAGAGAGACGGATAGAGACAAGAGAGGATTATTAATAATTAATTTAATTAATATATAATATATGTTTTTAACAGTATAGTTATATAGAATATTATATATATATTGGGATTTTACAGCTAATACCAGATTGCTCCGAATATTGTCCGTAACCATCCAAAAACCTAGTTTTTAAATATGGAGAATATACATAAAAGTTTAAACCATAATGCGATATCCTGTCAATAAAAATGTATACCCCAAGTACGGATCAACGTTGTAACAACCCTAATTTTTTTATACACTTTTTCCATACAAAATTTTAAATTGCTAATTTTCAAAAATCCATAAAGGGGTATTTATTGCCTGAGCACAAGACTTAAATAATTAATTAGCAATTTAATTACAAGAAAGAGCTTGTAGCTCATTGGTAATAACTTGCATTGCTGAACCAAGCCACCAGAGTTCAAATCCCATACCCCACATTATTTTTAATATTTATTTTGTTTTAAATTTTATGGAAGCCCAACAGTCCACACAAGATAACTCCAGATTTTCCCACTACACTTTAAAAACTAAATATACCAGAGGCTACACTAGACGACCCCCCACCTCCCCTCGGCCCGACTCGGCCGGCGGACCGGCCGGACGGCCGAGTTCCCTTCTTCAATGTTGTGTCTCTTCATCTTCTAACCCCCCATGTACACTTCAAATTCCTAGATCAGTTTCAGAGACCTTTGAAATACCCTATTTACTCCATTTTTTATTGATTTTATATATTTTTACATTTTTTTATTAAAAACCCTTCACCTACTCTAACCCTAGCCTAACCCTATAAATACCACCCTACCCTCTACCCTCTCACTCACATTTCTGAGCCAACTCTCTAAAAATTTCCAAGAATTTTGTGCACTTTGAAAACGAGCTCGAGGCGAAGCTCCGGCGAAATCTACGGCGAATTTCCCGGCGAACTTCCGACGATCATTTTAGGAACTATCGCCGACGACGCAACACACCGACAATCCCTCTAGTTTCCTCTCACTCTCTTGAGTAATCTAAAACCTGTAAGTCCCTTTCTATCTCTCTTTTCCATTCTCAAAATACGAAATTACAAAATCCGACGGAATCGGAACAAATCCGATTTCCGATTCAGTTTTCTATAAAATTCCACTTCTCACTAATACAATCATACCTAAACATCCTTATGTTGACTATTAAACACTTATCAAGCAATTTGAATAAGTTTAATCAAATGAAATGATAGCTATTTCAAATTATCGTATTTTCACTTAAATACCACGTTGTTTCAGTCCTTCACTTAACCCTATCAAACTTGCTATACATTTAAAATAAATCACGAGGTAACGACCCACCTCCTCACACACTCATATGCAACACCCCTGAGAACCTAGAATACGAGAAAACAAACAATTTCATTTAAATACCATATACTTAATAAAACCAATTCTAAAAGATTTAGTTTGGATGCACTTTTTAAAGAAGTACCGCTCATTATGAAAATACGATAAGTTGTGGACATCGGTCGTTTATCTAAACCTGACTTTGTGGTGTCTAGGCTAGGCAAGTGAGAAAGGTAAGTTTAAAAGGCCCGATTCACGGTGATTCGTGAGCGGATTCCTCCTTTCCTCACTTGTACTTATCTGGCCACAATTGACGGTGAAGAGGCGATTTGAGGCATCTCACAACTTGTCGTCTGGACCAGTTAGGAATGGACTAGTTGACTTAGGAGAATTTAGAACATACAATACGGAAAATATACACCTTTACAAATAAATACCATTTACTTCATACGTTTTCTAAAGGTTTAGTATTTACAATCTTTGCAAAGCGCCGCTACAACCAACTTTTGGGAACCCGTTCGGGATGGTGCGGTTTATCGCACATGCTCGGGCTTAGTAGTGCGAGATTCAGACCTCCGCAAGGAGCATTCGGTCTCGAAGGATTTAAAATACGACATCTTAAGAAAATGAGATTTCTAGAATATAAAATATTTATTAAAATTATTTTTGTATAAATATATGTATATTTATCATTAAAATATCTATTTTGTTAAGATATTAATATTACACCTTTTTCTAAAAATCACAAGAATCAATTTTACATTAAAATACCATAAATTCCACATAAATCAATATTACAAATAAATACCTTTATTTATGAAACTAGGATATTTTCACTAGAAATATCCCAATACAAAATCCACCTTCATTACAACTCTAAAGACAAATAACGAATACTTGAGGTGTATTTTGAAAAGTATATAAAAAGTATTTTTACATAAAACTCCCTCAAGTTTTATAAATTACCTTAAGGACCCTAGCAATTATAGGTTTAAGAAATAATCAAGACTTCGATTTACATTTCTAATTGTCTGATCCGGGTTTGAGTCTGATTATATTTGACTTGAATATGATTCAAGTACAATCTACAATCTTCAATATTACAATTCAATATGAATCCATGAATCTAATTATCAATCTATACAACTTGACTGAACCGAATCATGGATATACATTCCACTTATATGGTTCTCCAGTTATTCCATTTACATGATTCTACAGTTATATCCATTTACCGATATCATGGTTTCGGTCAGTCAATCAACTATACAATCAATACAATTTACAAAACAAATAATACAATCAAAACACTACGGGATTTAAGGGGTAGATTGGTACGGAAGGTGTTAAAAGTGGCACGAGACGGTAAGATTAAGACACCTAACATGAATCCAATTGCCGTTGTTCTGGGTTGTATAACGAAGCCTTGTACTTCCATTTGCCCTGGTCTCTAGCATACTGAGACCCCTCTCGTATACACTGGCATTCTTCTGTACCAAGCTACAAACAACAGCGTTAATACAACATTACAACAATATAATACAACATTAAAAGCCACTCTCTCTTTCTTCTTTTCTACTTCTCCCTTATTTTTGGGACTTACCGAGCGATCTGTTCGCTGACGACATTATATTTCTTTCTTCTTTGAATGTCGTCAGGTGGTTTGGATCCGGCAGAGATCGAGCCATCTGCAGAAGACTTGGATCAGTTTGTTGGAGAACCAGAGCTCTAGTTTCATTATACATTTTCCATTCAGTACTTTTCATTTCCTGTCATGCCATTGTTTAGGCATCGTTTTATTTCAGTTGTATTTCCTTTTCATGTATTGTACAAAAGAATGTTAATAAATGAAGTTGTTGTTTTTATTATATCTTGTCTCTTGTGTATTTATTTTTATATTGCTTAGATACGTAGCGGACCAGTCCCGTCCCCTTCGCCGTATACCGGGAAGCGGGGCGTGACAAACGTAAATGTACGTAGCGATCAAAATGGGTCTGTTTTAACAAGTAGGACAAGAACATGATATATGGGTGCAACCACAAGCTACGGGGTGTGATGACATGCAAGGCTAGATATTAAAATATGTTATTTGATTTTTATTTTGTATTATTAAAAGATCTGTGAACTATATTATATGTGTATCATATCTAGATTTGCACGGATACTCTGTGCTAGCAAATATTTAATGTAATCCTGAACCATGATGGGTTTCAAACATACGGGTCGGTCGAATAATAACCACGGCTACTAATTTCACCATCCACAACCCAAAAGCAATAATAAATAATTTTACGCAAGATTTGAAATAACCCAAAATAAATATAGTATAAATGCACTAGGGTGCTACATTATACCCAACTACAAAAGAATTTTGTCCTCGAAATTCACGGAACAAAAAAAAGACAAGAAAACACGGATCTAAGAAAATAGGTGTGGAAACTTCTGTCGGATCTCGTCTTTACGTTCCTAAGTAGATTCTCCGTGCAAACGATTCCGCCATGAAACGAGTACAAGAAGGATAATTTTATTCTTGAGGACATTTTCTCGTCGATCCACAATCGTCATTGGTCGTTCTTCATATGTTAAATCTTCCCCTATTGTCAGTTCCGAGTGATGTAGGACGTGCGTCTCATCTCGAACATACTTACGGAGTTGAGATACATGAAACACATTATGAACACCCACCAAGGATGGTAGTAATGCCAATTGATAAGCTACTTTTCCAACACGCTCAATAATACCGAAAGGCCCCACGAATCGAGGACTAAGCTTGTCTCGACTACCAAGTCAGATCACTCCTCTGGTCGGTGATACCTTCAAGAATACAAGATCGCCAACTGCGAACTCCATAGGTCTTCGTCCTGTATCAGCCCAACTTTTCTGTCGATCTTGTGCCGCCTTCATATGATTTCGAATTAAGTTCACTTTCTCCACCATTTGCATAATAATATTAAGTCCCAACAATATTCTTTCTCCAATATCGTCCTAACAGACCGGCGAGCGACACTTACGACCGTATAATGCTTCAAATGGAGTCATCTGTATAGCCGCCTGAAAACTTTTATTGTATGAAAACTCCACCAAGTGCAAATGATCTTCCCATGAACCCTTGAAATCTAACATGCATGCTCTCAACATATCTTCAAGAGTTTGGATCGTTCTTTCAGACCGGCCATCTGTCTGAGGATAATAGGTTGTGCTAAATTTCAAGCGACTTTCTAAACTTTCCTGCAGACTCCTCCAAAAGTGTGATAGAAAATGAGTATCACGATCCGAGACGATGCTCACGGGTACTCCATGCAATCTCACAATCTTCTGCATGTACCGCACTGTCAAAGCTTATGTCGACTGATCAACTTGAAACGATATAAAATGAGTTGCCTTGGTCAATCGATCGATAATGACCCAAACTGCATTATTGCCCTTTGGATTCCGTGGTAGAGTTGTCACGAAATCCATGGTTATATACTCCCACTTCCATTGAGGAATCGGAAGTGGTTGCAACAAACCAGCTACCCTTTGATGTTCAGCCTTAATTTTCTAACACATCAAGCACTTCGATACGTAGAGAGCAATCTTCCTTTTCATACCTTCCCATCAGAAATATTATCACAGATCTCTGCACATCGTGCCTCCCTGATGTACGGAATATGCGGAACTATGAGCCTCCTTCATGACTTCTTCACGAATATCTTATTTGGGCACACATAAACGGCTACCATATCGTGACGAGCCATCTTCATGAATCAACAAATCCGTTCGAAGTCCCTCTTCTACTTGTCCTCAAAACTTCTGCAACCTTAGATCGTGTGACTGCGATGCTTTAATGTTATTGATCAAGGATGACCGTACTTGCAACTGCATCAACTTTCCCAAAGAATTCGGCTGTACAATCTCCAACTCAAACCTTTTAAGATCAGCTATAATCTTCTTTTGTGCAGCCAACATCCGTATTGCTGGCAACCAACTTAGAGCATCCGGCACTACATTAACTTTCCCCAGTTGGTACTTTAGATCAAGATCATAGTCAGCCATCAGCTCTAACCATCTACGCTGCCTCATGTTGAGTTCTTTTTGTGTGAACACATATTTTAGGCTTTTGTGGTCGGTAAATACTTCTACACTTTCACCCAATAAGTAGTGTCTCCAAGTCTTCAAAACTAAAATCACTGCTGCTAGCTCCAAATCATGAGTTGGGTAGTTCTTCTCGCGAATATTCAATTGTTTCGACACGTAGGCTATGACCTTCCCATGCTGCATTAGAACACATCTCAAGCCTTTCCCAGATGCGTCGCTGTGAATAACCAGCCCTCCGGAACTATCTGGCACTATCAGATAGGAGCGGTGGTCAATCTTTACTTCAACGCTTTAAAAGCTGATGCACATTTCTCAGTCCATACGAATGGTACCTTCTTTCGAGTTAGCTTGATCATTAGTTCTGCTATTCGAGCAAAGTTCTCCACGAACCTTTTATAGTATCCGGCAAGCCCAAGAAAACTTCCGATCTCCCCTACATTCTTTGGAATTGGCCAATCATGAACAACTGCAGTTTTTTCGGGGTCAATGGCAATTCTATCTCCGGACACAACATAACCCAAGAACTTCACTTCTTCGAGCCAAAACTCGCACTTGCTCATCTTAGCATATAATCTTTCTTGCCTCAATGTTTGCAGTGTGATCCTCAAGTGTTCTGTATGTTCATCTTTGCTCTTCGAATGGACCAGAATATCATCAATAAACATTACTACGAACTGGTCCAGATACGGTGAAAAGTTTCGGCTCATCAAGTCTATAAATATTGCCGGTGCGTTTGTAACTGCAAATAGCATCACTAAGTACTCATAATGCCAATATCGAGTTCAGAACGCCATCTTACAAATATCTTCTGATTTCACCCGAATTTGATGATATCCGGATTGCAAATCCAACTTGAGAATAATCTCGCGCCACTGAGTTGATCGAATAATTCGCCGATACGAGAAATTGGGTACTTGTTCTTAATAGCCACCCGATTTAATTCTCGACAATCAATTCACATCCTCTGCTATCCTTCTTCTTGACTAGAAGAACTGGAGCTCCCTATGGTGAACCACTGCTGCGAATCCAACCCTTCTCTAGCAATTCGGCAACTTGTTTCTTTACCTCTTATAGTTCCACTGGCGGCATTGGGTAATAAGCCTTTGAAATCGGTGCTGCTCTAGGAATAAGATCAATCACGAACTCCATATCTCGTTTTGGCGGTAAATCCGAGATGTCCTCGAACACATCTATAAATTCCCGAACTACTGCTAGCGCTTCCTCCTTGTTTACTTCCATCGACGAAAGAACGGCACTTGTCGATCTAGCCCTAAATTTGACTGGCCCGACAGATCTGCTACCTCCCAAAAATATAAACTCCGGATGTCCGGGAATCTGGAAAATCACTTTCTTTGTCCTACAATCAATGTGAGTGTGGAAAATGCCAAGAAAGTCCATTCCCAAGACAACATCATAGCTGCCGGTACCAATCACCAAGAAATCCGCGAATAACTCCCGCCCGCGAATAACAATCGAGCAACCCTTGCACTCACTACTAGATATAATTTTCCCATTTTCAGTGTGTATATCCCAGCAGCTAGACTGGGCCGTGTGTGGAATAGAGTGTGCACTAATAAACTTCGACGACATAAAGCAATGGGATGCACCAGAATCGAATAATGCCAATGCGGGAAAATTATAAACGAGTACCTAAAACGACTTGGTCTGAAGCTTTGCCCTCCTCGGCCATCAAAATGAAGGCCCGTGCTTGATTAAGCCTCTGAGTAATCTGCTTCTGCCCATGAATCTACTTCTGTGGTGGTTTCTGAATATCGTCCCTCAATCATAGCCTTGAAGGGTAAGCATTGATGGTATGGTCATCTGATCAGCAAACTATACAGAGTCCAAGCCTCATCCGGCACTCCTTCCAGAAATGACCCGGTCATTAGCAGTAATCACAAATCACACTCTTCTTCTGCGTTGAAACAGATGTCCTTTTCATAGGTATTGTCCCATGTTTATTTATCTGAATGCATCTACGTACAGAAGCTCTGTTTGGCATAAACGTCGGCTTCCGCACCACAACTGCTTGTTGATGCATACCCTTCGCTTTCACCGATAAACTCTACTGCTCCCTGGCTGCCTTGAGAACTTGGAAGAAGGTAGTCAAACCCTGGGATATGATGTGTTTATGAATCTCCACATCCAAGCTATGCATAAATCTCTATGCCCTATAGGCCTCGTTGGTAACCAAAGGCCCCGCAAATCGACTGAGCCGAGTCCACTCAGCCGCATTTGCATCAATGGATCCGCCATTCTACTTCAGGCTAATAAACTTCTCTTCCATTTCCTCTTGAGAAGATTGTGGAAAGAACTTCTCCAAGAAACTCTGCGAAAACGTTGCCCAACTGATCGGCTTGGGCAGACGGGTCTCCTCTACGAGCCACCACATGCGTGCGTAATCTACCAATTGGATGCATACTACATCCACCATTTTCTCATCTGGAATATGCGCGGCGACGAGCAGGTTCTCTGTATCAACTAGCCACTGCTCCAATGGCAATGGCTCCTCCAATCCTGTAAATGTGGACGGACCGAGATTTTTGAAGCCCGCCACGGTGCCCTCACGCTGTGCTGGCTTGGGTGCTGCTGCAACCACGGACTGCTGGACCGTTCGTAGACCTTCCTGGAAAGCCTCGACCTGCCGTTGATTCAGCTCAGTTTGCCACTTCTGGTTTTCCAGTATATCACGTATAACTCCAAGCAATGCGGCGTTATCAACACGCCTCTGGTATGACCGCAAATCTCTATCCGCCATGATTCTGAAGCTAAAACACTGAAGAGGATTAGCAACGGTAAACATGATTCAATAAACAAGATAGCTATAGATTCAAGACTAGCAAGATAGTAATATAGCAGGACACGTTCCTAATTCCGGGTTTTCTGGTTAGTGTATTGGGTTCAATATCCAACCACAAAAGAACTAAACCCGACCAACCCTAAATCATATGGCTTTGATACCAAACAAACCCTGTCACGCTGCGCTTCCCAAGATACGTAAATACGGCACGTGACAGAGCCAACCATACTACCTGTGGCTAGAAATCATCCCTCTACAGTCACATTACGGCTGTCAATCGGATATCAAGAACAGAAAAAATATAATCTAGCTAACACATCTTCATCTGCCACAGTAAATAGAATCAAGAAAATGCATAAAGCGGAAACGAATCAAGGTCCAATAAACAATATTTGAATCATGTCCCAATATGGGCTCACATCAATAGAAATAAAACTACGAAAATAACTAAACTAGGAGTCTCTAAACTAATTGGCTAGCTCCTCATTTCTCGGCTTGATTGCTAAAGTACTCCTGATCTGCCTGTGATAAAAATAGAGGAACTGGGCTATGCAAAACCCAGACGTCAGTGCATCATAATATCAAAATACTAGTAATAACCAGGATATGATACTATGATAAAACATGAATGTAAATAAATAACACAGATATAAATAGTGAGCTATATGTATGTGATGTGTCTCCTAAAGTCTGTGCTTCTAGATTATCTTAATCTAGAAGTCTTTGAAATCAATTAATGTAATTATCATCGTAACTCAACAGTATATATCCCGTTCATGACCCACGGGACCACGGTACAATATATCCCGTTCATTCCCCATGGGACCACGGTACAATAAACAATGATTTATTCCGTAACGGCCGGAATCACGGCAAACAATAATAATATCCTCCTGAATTACGCTTTGGTTACATTCTTGATTTCCCCCTTTCCCCCAGGTTTTGTGTTCAACTCAGGTATTGATGATATAAATCTAATGCCAACACAGGATTAAGCAGGTACAGGTTTTGTCTATTCAGACAACAAATCACGTCCGTCAGGACAATAAATCAGGATTGTTGGCATTAGCAATAATGACCAGGTAACAAGTTTGGTAATGTGTTGTGAATATGTCATGTGATGTATATTAACCAAAATAGATACCAAATGTGAAACTGTAATCAATATCGGAATACGGTAACCCAACTACTGCCAGGATGCTTATGTATCTATCTGTAATAACCATTATACGTCCATTGCCATGTGTGATGCAAAATAGATAACATATTGTACTGATATAGTAGTATAATGATATCATGATGTTCCCGCATGCAATTAGATAAACTATTATCGGTACGGATACAGACGGATGCTATATAACTGTCAGTCGGTAATGTATGCTATATAATAAAACATATGCACTATCATTTAGTAAATAAATATCGATATAGTAAAATAGCGTTTTGCAAGTTTATAACTTGCCTGATCGGATCTCACGTCGAGATACGGATGCCACGTCCGACGTCGAAATAAAGTTGCAATGCAAAACGTGCGTGCGCAGGACGTGACGTGGTGACTGGGTTAGACGGCGACGGTGACAGGGTCGTCTAGATCGTCGGCGACGCGCGCAACTTCGGTGAGACGGCCGAAAAATCAAGAAAAGAAATGAAAGAAAGAAAGAAAGAAAAGGAAGAAGAAGAAAGAAAAGAGAAGAAGTTTTTGTGGGTTCTTTGGGGTAGGTGGTGACAGCAGAGGTGGCGATAAGACGACGGCGACGACGTCAAGGTGCTGCTGTCGGCGAGATCGTCGTGAGGTTGTGAGGTGATCGGGGAAGGTGACGAGGTGACGAGGGTGTAGTGATGGTGATCTGGGGTGTTGCTGGGAGACGAGGAGGTGAAGGAGACGATGATGGTGAGGGGGTGGTGATGAGGGGTCCTGGCGACGAGGGTACGGGTTGCAGGCGATGGGTTCTTGGTCGAGGAAGATGCAGGAGGTGCTCGGGAAAAAGGTGAGGTGAAGAAGTAATGGAGGCGATGGTGGGCAAGAAAGTGAGGACAGGATCAAGTGGTGAATGGCGGCGACGAAAGAGCGGGTTAGGGTTTCTGGGTTTAATCACCATTGGATCTTTGATCCAACGGTGCTCTGGTTTACAGAGCACAATCTTTCTTGTTTGGAAAGATTCTGAGAAGTATTTCCTTAACAGAATTTTATTCTGGTAATTTGATGATTCATTCATCTCAGGTGGATCTTTGATCCAATGGTGGAGAACATTTAGTTCTAGCGCTTGGCGCTCTCGTGCTTTGCACGTGAGGCATTGTCTCGGAGTCTTTGACTCTTAGCATTGGCGCTCTTGGCGCTAGCGCTCTCGTGCTTTGCACGTGAGGCGCTGCCTCAGAGTTTTTGACTCTTAGCGCCGGCGCACTTGGCACTAGCGCTCTCGTGCTTTGCACGTGAGGCGCTGCCTCAGAGTCTTTGACTCTTGGCGCTAGCACTCTGGACGCTCTCGTGATCCTCACGTGAGGTGCCGCCTCTTTACTGAAGATGTCTTTCCACCTTCTTTCTTTGCTTTTCCTGAGTCAAACTTCTCTTTCCCAATGCAAAGCTTGGAAACAGTTCCATCATGCACAAAATTTTCTGTGCCTAGACTTAAATGACTCTCTTTATAATTTGAAACAATGCTTCTCTACTCTCTCATATTCAGAGAATTGTTTTAACGGAGAAGAGCTATAGCTTGTAATCGTCCACATGCTCGCCGGCAACCACGGGAGGTGCCTATTGAGGAAATCGTTCCTCATTTTGTTGCACGCTTGATGGATCCTGCTCTTACGGATGACCAATGTGATACGGTGTTGTACGAGCTCTTGATTCGTAGAGGATTTCCTTTCCCCCATTGGCTCCATTTGGCTTCGGATGGTCTTCTTATCCATGCTCGATGACATCCCTCCTCATCCAGAGGAGATGACTCCGGCAATGCTTGACGCCGCAGGGGACAAGATCGAGTGCTTTCATAAGGCACTTTTGATTACCACAGCTCTGAGGGATCGCTCTGTTCAGTTGCTAAACCAGATACGGGCTCAGCGGATCGTCATGTCTGCCTTTGCTGATGGACGCGGTGCTGACCGATGGGAAGCGACTGTTCGTGAAGATCGCCGCTTTGACATAGTGGAGAAGGCAGAGAGGGAGTTAAATAATTTTATCCATAGTTTTGTGAATCCCTGTACTTTCGATCCCCATGTTTGGTGATCTATTTCCTATAGAATAAAATGTTCAATTAAATGCCTCCTTTTTTGTTGTTGACCACTAAGTGCTCCCTTTTTAACTCATGTTCTTCCTTTGATGTGTGCATGTGTGTATATGAATGAGCCTAGTTTCACACATTTCTGTAAACGAAACTTAAACCGGTATAAACAAGCATAAATAGCCCTTGGCCGAAGATTTTGGCGGGAACAAATGCCCCCCACTACTTTACCCACGTAAGTATGTACGTGGGTGAAGTAGTGCAGAGTTATACATGGCCATAGAATTAAGGGCTTAGGAAACAAGTTTCAGGTCCTTGTAGCCTAAGACATTTTTTATCTTCATAAGCCGCAAGGGTCTCAAGAAGGTTGTTTCTCCCTGCGAGTCGAGAGGATCCCGTAGGTGTAAATTCTCCCTAGAAATCATGAGGATTTCTAAGTGTTCATCGCCTCCGTGAGTCGTAAGGATCTCACTTGGGTATTTTTCTTTATGAATCGTGAGGGCCCGTAAGTAAGTTTTTTATTTCATTGGCGAATGTGGCTTAGGCAAATGTGGCCCGTAGATAGTTTATCTTGAACTCTTTTGTGGAGTAGCAATGGCTTAAGAAACAGGTTCAGGTCTGTCGCCTAAGACTTTTCAACTTTATGAGCCGTGAGGGTCTTATAAAGATTTTTCTCTCTACGAGTCGTGAGGATCTCGTAGGTGTAATTTTTCCTTAGGAATTGTGAGGATTCCTAAGTGCGTGTTTTCTCTCGAGAGTCGTAAGGATCTCACAAGAGAATTTTCTTCCTTACAAGTCGAGAGGACTCGTAAGTGATTGTTTCCCTCCTTGTCGATGTTCGACTTTGGAGAGTGTGGCCCGTGAATAGTATGCAATAGTCCATCTTAGACTGACTTGCAGGATCCCGGTGCTTAGGAAACAGGTCCTTATCCCCATTGCCTAAAGCTTTTCCCTACGAGTCGAGACGAGTCGAGAAGTTCTCACGGGAACATTATTTTCCTACGAGTCGAGACGAATCGACAAGTTCTCGCAAGGATGTCCTAACGTCACAGTTAATTCCTGCTAATAGAAGTCTGTTAGGGTCTGTAGTACTAGGGTTTTTTACCCGTCGTACCGTCGCGTTAGCCAGTGTATTCCTCGATATGCAATCTTGCTGTTCGAGTAGCCCCACGACTGTCGTGTCTCTGATCCATTCGGGGGCTGGACAAGACGTCTTCAAGCAATCTTCCAGGTGGTATTACCATCAAAAGAGCAAGCGTTAGAGATATTCCATATCGCTTTTTACTGGAGGTTAGGCTCGGTTTGGGATCCCCGATGAGTCATGACCACTCCACGCTGGTGTGGAATGATCTCCGATAGTCTTTTCAGGTCTCATTTGAGTTGCCGTCAAGACCTTGAAGCGAGGGATTTTCCTTGGCTTCTTTTGTTGACATTGTGTCTGCAATATTGCGACGACTGTCAAGGTTGCCTCTGGGTTGTCTGTGAACCGTCGAGGTTTGGAACTAGGAGACTTTGCCATGGCTCCGTTCGTTGATGTCGCGTCTGTATCCTGCTGGAGGAAAACGCCGTTGTTGATCTCTAGGTTATAAATGTTGCCGTTGAGACTTAGAACTAGGGACTCTGCCATGGCTCTAAGGTAGTCTCTAGGTTGTTTGTGAACCGTCGAGATTTGGAACTAGGGGACTTTACCATGGCTCCGTTTGTTGATGTCGCGTCTGCATCATGCTGGAGGAAGAACGTTGTTGTTAATCTCTAGGCTGTAGATGTTGCCGTCGAGACTTGGAACTAGGGACTCTGCCATGGCTCCAATGTAGTCTCTAGGTTGTCTATGAACCGTCGAGATTTGGAACTAGGGGACTTTGCCGTGGCTCCGTTTGTTGATGTCACGTCTGCATCCTGCTGGAGGAAGAACGCTGTTGTTGATCTCTAGGCTGTAGATGTTGCCGTCGAGACTTGACTCTCTCTTTGACAGAGTCCATTGGGACATATGGTTCCCTTTTCGTTTATGCCCATGGATTGTATACAGGGGTTAGTATGGACATACCTGCAGGCTAGAAGTTTTATTCTTTTATCATTTTTTTATTTCTTTCCGCGATGCTCTATCATTTCAGTTTTTTGTATCGCGAAAGTCGCGATTGCCCAATCATTTCGGCTATTTTTCGCGGTGCCCAATCATTTCGGCTATTTTCCTTTTACTCTCTGGTTTTTATTGCGAGTTGCCCAATCATTTCGGCTATTTTTGTATGCATATCTTTTACTTTCTGATTTTGTTGCAAGTTGCCCTATCATTTCTATAACAACCCTAAATTTCCATTACAACTTTCTGTGCAATTTTTTCAAAATTTAAAGAAAAGGGTACTTTTTCCTGAGCACAAGTTAAATATTTGTTTTGCTAATTAATAGCAAGAAGGAGCTTGTGGCTCGTTGGTAATACCTTGCACTGCTGAACCAAGCCACCAGAGTTCAAATCCCATACCCCATATTATTTTTAATATTGATTTTTTAAAATCTTTAGAATACCAAGGGTTTACACGTGCATATCTCACAAAACCCCACTACACCCAAAAATGTAACATTGCCAGATGATAGATGAACCGTCGGGGGGGATTCCGGCCGCCTGACTCAGCCGGAAATCGGCCAACTCAACCTCGACTCGGCCGACTCAGGCCTCCGACCGGGTCACGGCCGAGTCGGCCGATTCCGGCGACGAGCCCAACATGAAAATCGTGTCTTTTCACATTCCCTACACACCTGTAAAATTTATTTTCTCAGACCATTTCCAGAGCTCTTATAAAACCATAATTACTCCACTTTTAATACATTTTCAATACATTTTATTACATTTTTCATTTTAACTCTTCATCTACCCTAAACCTAGCCTAACCCTATAAATACCACCCCGACACTCTACCCCCTCACCCTGAAACTCTGAGCCAACTCTCAAGAAATCTCTAGAAACCCTAGTGTGCAAGCGAAGTGAGCGAAAGGCGAAGCTCCGGTGGATTTTCCGGCGACAACCGTAGGAACTCCCGGCGACAAAACGACGCACCGTCGATTCCTCTCGTCTCCCCTTCCTCTATTTTAAAGTCCTAAACCCATAAGTCCCAATTTCTCTCCTTTACTCTTTTCTAAAAATACGAACTTCCAAAACCCAACGGAATCGGAACAAATCCGATTTCCGATTCGGTTTCTTCCTAAAACCTCACTTTTTTTTAATACAATTATGCTAAAACCAATTCATGTTGACTATTAAATACTAACTAATTATATTGAAAAAGTTCTATATCAAAAGTAATTGCTATTTCCATTTTACCGTATTTTTTCCATTAAAATACCATATAGTTTCTTTTCTACATTCAAACCATCAAAATCTTACTATACCTTTATGTAGATCACGAGGTAATGACCTACCTCCTTACACACTCATATGCAACATAGCACAATACCCTCGGGAACATAGAATACGGGAAAACGACACCTTTTCATTTAAATACCTTTTAATAATAAAATCATTTTCTAAACGATTTAGTATTTATACAAATCTTTGCAAAGCGCCGCTGCAACCCATTTGGGAAACCCGTTCGGGATGGTGCAGATTATCGCACATCCTCGGACTTAGTAGTGCGAGATGCAGACCTCTGCAAGGAGCATTCGGTTTCGAAAGATTTAAAATACGAAAATCTAAAAAAAATGAGATTTCTAGAAATATTATATATATAAAAAAATATTTTCATATAAATATATGTATATATATCCTTAAAATATCTATTTTGTAATAATAAAATATTCCACCTTTTTCTAAAAATATCACAAGAATCATTTTACACTAAAATACCATGAATTCCCTACAAATCAATATTACAAATAAATACCTTTATTTATGAAATTAGGATATTTTCACTAGAAATATCACAATATAAAATCTACATTCATTACAACTCTATAGACGAATACTAAATACTTGGGGAGTATTTTGAAAAGTATATAATAGTATTTTTACATAAAACCCACTCAAGTTCTATAAATTACCCTAAGGACCCTAGTAAACATAGGTTTAAGCGGGACCAATCTCTTGAGTCTCAAGGAGCCAGAGAAGTGAGTGCTTGCCTATTTAAGATAGACAACTTAACAGCGGTGTTATCAATACGGTAATCGTCTTTGAAAAAGACACAAATCCTGCCGCCCATGTGCAGCGGTTACCGATAACATCAAAACAATCAGGACTTCAATTTACTTTTCTAATTGTCTGACTCAGAGTGAGTCTCATTATAATCTGACTTGAATATAATTCAAGTACAATTTACAATCTACAATTTACAATATTACAATTCAATATGAATCCATATATTCAATCTGTTCAAACTATTCAATCTGTATTGACTGAACCGAACCATGAATATACTTCCATTTACATGATTCTCCAGTTACATCCATTTACATGATTCTCCAGTTACATCCGTTTACTGATATCATAGTTTCGGTCAGTCATCCAATTATACAATCTATACAGTTACAATACAAGACAAACAATACAATCAAAACACTACGGGGTTTAAGAGGTAGATTGGTACGGAAGGTGTTAGAAGTGGCACGAGACAGTAAAATTAAGACACCTAACCTATATTCCGTTGCTGTTGTACTGTAGCCCAATGGTTCCTTGTACATTCCGTTTGCCCTGGTCTCTAGCATATAGTGACCCCTCTCGTATACACTGGCATCCTTCTGTACCAAGTTACAAACAACAGCATTAACACAATATCATAACAATATAATACAACTTTAAAAGATACTTTCTTACTCTGTCTATTCTATTTCTCCCTTATGTTTGGGACTTACCGAGCGATCTGTTCGCTGATGACATTCTCTTTCATTCTTCTTTGAATGTCGTCAGGTGATCTGGACACGTCAGAGATCGAGCCCACTGCTGAAGACTTGGACCAATTCAGTAAAGACCCCGAGCTCTAGTTCATTGTACACTTTCCATTCAGTACTTTTCATTTCTTTTATGCCATTGTTCAGGCATTGCTTTTTATCAGTTGTATTTACTTTCCATGTATTGTACAGAAAGAATGTGAATAAATAAAGTTGTTGTTTTGATTATATCTTGTCTCTTGTGCATTTACTTTTATATTGCTTAGATACGCTTAGCGTATTTACTTCACAGTAAATACGTAGCGGCCCAGTCATGTCCTCTGCCCGTATACTGGGAAGCAGGTCATGACAATTTCGGCTATTTCATATGCACTTATGGCTCGCTGACTTTTTGCCGCAGGTATGGTGCTTGGGATCTGATACCAATCTCGGTATCAGCATTGCTGCGACTGGAATATTGCCAGGAGCGAATCATCATTTGCCTTGAAAGGACATGGAATTTGACACCGATTTAGGCATCAGCATCACAACCACTGGGACATTGCCAGGAGCGAATCATCATTTCCCTCTGTCGATGTTGAACAATGGTGGCTTAGCAAACAGGGTTAGGATCCTGTCGACTAAGGCTTTCGACTTCATGAGCCGTAAAGGTCTCAAAAAGGTATTTCTCCCTACGAGTCGTGAGGATCTCGTAGGCGCGTTTTCTCCTTAAGAATCGTGAGGATTCCTAAGTGTATGTTCCCTTGTAAGTTGTAAGGATCTTACAAGAGTGCTTCCTCCTTATATGTCGAGAGGAATTACAAGGGTGGTTCATCATGTGAGGATATCCATCGTCGCTGGTGGGACTCCATTGGGGAAATGTTTATTTGTGCCCGTGGATTGTATACAAGGGTCAACATTGAGCCGTTTGTAGGGCAATATCGGGGTGTATGACAGCTTAAGAACAGGTTTAGATACCTTTAGTTTAAGGCTTTTGAATCCTAGGGGAATTCTCCTTACGAGTCGTGAGGATCTCGTAAGTGTAACTTCTCCTTAGGAATTGTGAGAATCCCTAAGTGTGTTGCTCCCTTGTGAGTCATAAGGATCTCACGCAGGTATTTTCTCCTTACAGCGTCGAGACGACCTTACAAGTGTCTTTTAACGAGATTGCGCCCTTTCGGGTTTTCACAAACTCGCCGGTAGCCCTGCTGTTTTTACTCACGGAGCCCTTTCGGGTTTTCATCCGTTCTCATTTCTCTTATGGACGTACCGTTTTTTTTTTTTGGTTTTGTTGTTGCTTTTTTGCCACGTTAGCCTAAGAATGCTGCGGTTTGTAGTAGTTTAGAGACATTTCGGTTAGGAGATAATTTGAGGACATTACGATCCATAGTTAGTTTAAGAACATTTCGGTCCGTAATTGCCATATTTGAGGCGAATTTCTAGTTTAAGGACATTTCGGTCCATGGAGCTTTCTCTATGAATGAGCACGATGCCCCCGGCATGTCCATCTTTTTTGGAGCATGTGGTTATAGTGGGTTCACCTTCCAGTTTTCAGACAACACGAAATTGCCTTGTTGGTATTGGTTTTCAACCCAGTTTTTGAAGACGTAGCAATCTTTGAGTGGGTGACCCATTACTCTCTGGTAGGGACAATAGTTAGGATGGTTAACGTCACCAGTTTGCAATGGATGTCTTGGATCCGGCAGAATGATGAGCCCGTTGCGCACTGCCGGTTCGAACAGTCTCCTTGTTTTATCCTGGGGAAATGAGTAAGGGCGTCTTATCTTCTCATCGAGGGATCGCGGCTTGTTGCTTTGACGAACAACCGGTCCCGGGTTACTCGGCTGTTGCCGAGCGTTGGCGATGAAGGTCGCTTTCCCTTTTCCCTTTTCATTCCGCGGCTCTGACATTGAAGGGAAAGGCCTATAGCCCATCTGGTCCATTTGGGCCAGCTTGTCAATCAAGGCCTGCAAGGTGGTCGGCTTGAAGAACATCATGAATTGGGAGATAGTCGACTGAGGGTCAAGAGTAGACATGAACATGCCCACGGCAGGAGCTTCTTCTATGCGTTGTTCGCATCTTGACTATAGGTTCCGCCACCGGGTTGCATACTGCATCCATGTCTCTCCCGCCCTCACTCTGGCGTTGATCAATGTCGTGATCGGGGTGCGTTTGCTGGCGCTTGCGAACCGCTGAGTGAATAGCAACTCCATTTTTGTAAACGTTTTGACGGAGTCATTCGGCAGCTCTGAATACCATTCAAAGGCCATCTCCGCCAAGCTGCTGACGAACTGGCGAATTAGCAATTTGTCGTCACCTCCGGTATTGCCGCAGAGATCCCTGAACTGAGTGGCATGCTGATGTGGATTACCCGTCCCCTTATACATATGGAATTTGGGGATCGTATATCCTGGAGGGTACTTAATCTGATCGTACCATCCTGGATAGGTCGCCCAGTTTTGACGACTTGGCCAGCGGCTTCGCTCGCCTGGTGAGCTCGTATCTGTTAAGCTATATCGTCGTCAAGCGTAGCTTTCGAGATTGTTTCCCCCTTTGCCGCTGATAGAGCCGGAAAAGGGTTCGATGTCTCCCCTCTGTCGTCTTCAAGGATTATTGGAGGGTTTTCAGCTGGAGGATTCGGCTGTATCATCATCCCGACCATATCTTGAAACAAAAGCGCCATTTGCTTTATGTTGGCCGCTTGTTCCGCGGCATCTTTGTCTTTTTTCTTGAGCATTCTTCAGAGGAATTCGGTAGCGATTTCCTGCTCTTGGCGCTGTTCCAACGACGTCTCCGGGCTTTCTTTCGGCCTAGTGAGTGCAGCCATCTTCGTTAGCATCTCCTGGAGCTTTTGCTGTTGTTGCTCCTGAGCCTTCGTCACAGATCGGGTGAGTGGTCGATGACCCGTGGAGATACGTGTATCCTCTTTCCCGGAAGCCATATAGATGGGGTGCACTACCATGCCCCCAAACTTGGGGCGTTTGGATTCAGTGCCTTTGAGCTTTGTCGCAGACACAGGGATCTTCTCCGGCCTTCCCCTTTTGTGGGCGGTTGAAGTTGAGGGGGCCATTACAACGGGCACCCAAGTAGACGACACCTTGTGTGGTGCGACAGGGTGGTCCTTCTCTTACCGAACCTTCATCTTCATCGGTCAACGGGAGTAGTCTTGGTTAATCACAGAGTCTTGGACCCTTCACCAGACCCTGTGGATTTTGGAGGACAGCCGCTGAGGGGGCTTCTCCGGCATTGTCTTTGTAACGTTCTCCACAGGTGGAGAAGATTTTTTAAACACGGCAGTTGGAGAGTTCTTACGCACCCTCCTGAGCATTTCAAAGCTGTTCCCAGTTGGAACAGCAGCATCGACTTCCACCGTTGGAGCTGGCGGAGTCAGTCCAGAAGGGGAACTGCCTCCAGCTTTCCTCACTCGGCGCCAGTGGCGACGTCGATCATGTCGTGTGGTCGGGATCATGGAAAAGGTCCCACCGGGCGTGCCAGAATCTGTCCTCCGCTGAAAAGACGCGACCGGGACGTTTGGACGTCCGGCCTGAATTTTGGGGGCAGATGCTATTTGGATTTATCTGTCTGCCTCTCCGAAGATGCCAAGTTTATTTATGGCACCGTATATCGAAGGTTTAAACAAATGCGGCCGTTGTAGTAGACTTCGTCAGATTCCCCCTCATTGTGAGGGGTTTTTTATTGTGGGGACGCTCTTCCCTGCAGGCGCAAGCCCCTGGAGTTAATTACGCTACCGTATCGCGGTAACCACTTTCTCCTTCTCCAGATAGTCACTGATCGCACGCCAAAAGCGTGTCGAATATTTAAAGTTCTAAAGTTTAACCGCGATCAGGACGGTGTCGCTTTGCAGCTAGCCGCGATGAGCACGGGTCGATCCACAGGGAGATGGTAAGTTTTACGTTCTTATTCTAACGAGTTAACAACATGGCGGATTTGTTCGTTATCTAACCTATGTGTATATTCAAGTATAAGGCTTGTTAGGAAACGATAGGATAGTGTAAGTTAATGGATTCCGTATTCAAGTACTTTGAGCCGAACTCAACCAATGAAGCTAGAATAATCGGCAACAACGTGGATTAGGGGACTTAAGCACGGTATTCATAGAATCCAGCTTATTGACCCTTGTCCTTCCGTTCTTGTCTCTTGCTTTCGCCTCCGGCCAAACCGAATGCAACCGGTCACGGTTAGGAATCACCTTTACCTTGGTAGGGTAGGGTGCCTAACGGAGCGTTTGCATAAGATTTGGGCGGAGTTTCAAATGGGAAAAGACGGGAAAAGGAAATGAGGAGCGAAATGTTAACTTACAAAATCTTTCTCTTTTCCTAACAACAATATTCACACCAACATTCACAAAACAACAAAGAGGAAAAAAGAAAAGCTACAAAGAAAAGAAAAGACTACAAACAAGTAATTAAATGACATGGTAATAAATTGCAAGTAATAAAAGACAAGAATGAAAATGCATGTAAGTAAAAGAGCGAGTAAGAAAGACTAAGAACCATAGAACCCAAAACAAGACATGGGTTCAATAACCAAATATTAAACTTGCAAGCTCAATGAAGAGGTTGCAAGATCAAGAAGAGGCAAAGAACTCATGGTGAATAAAGGCACAAAAAAAGACCTTTATTAATCATCAAGAACGATACAACCCCTTGAGATCAATAACCAACCCTTAAACCTTCAAGCTCAATGAAGAGGTTGAAGGATCAAGAGAAGGTTAAGACTTCAAGGGGACTAAGCTATTTACAAGAAAGGAGAATAGAAAACTTGGACAATGAATGACAATCCAAGACTAAAGAATGACCTTTGAATCTTTGCCCCATGGTCTGTATTTATAGGCTCCAAAGAATGTAGGGAAATTCGAATTTTTAAATCAACACAAAATCTTTAGCATTGAATGCTCATTACTTCATGTCCATTTGTGCCTTGATTCTTGTCTTCTCCATCATGGTCCATGCTGATTTGTCTATTTGAATTTGATTTGCACTCAGTTTTGGAAGGAAATTTGAATCTTTAAATCACACACATAATCTTCACCATTAAATGCTTATTACTCCATTCCCACATGTGGCTTGATTCATGGCTGCCCCATTATGGCTCATGCTGATTTGTTTGATTGACTTTGATTTGATTTCAGTTTTGGAAGGAAAAAATCAACACATGATGTTTAGCCTTGAATGCATATAATAATTTGCCTTGAATGCATATCTACATGTGCCTAAAAGTATTGTGTACACATTTGTTGTGTTGGACCATTTAGATAGAAAAATGTATACACAAACTTGTTGGAAAAAGGGACTCCTGAAGTATCGGTCGGATTGCGGTTCTGGTTTCAGTGTCGGCTCTCAATTGATATATCCATGCTTTTAAATGTATTTCCAGTATTTTATCACGGATACCTGTAATCTGTATTACTGAGCAGACATTGGTTAATAGTACCGATAAATACAACAAATAGATAATGAATGGGCGGTATTAGAATGCAGTTTTCCGATATGAACAAAAACCCCCAAACTTATCTTTTGCTCGTCCCGAGCTAAACCATTTATTCACAAAAGAAAATCCTAACCGCACTTTCGCAGGGAACGCGATTGCACTGAGCATGTGCAATAAGCCGTTAAACCTCTAGGTGTCCCTAGTAGGAGGAGTGTTGTCTCCTGAGGGTTTTCAGCGGATACTACCCACAAAATCCCGTCAAGCTAGTTTTGCGAAATAACTATGATTCAAACCCTAAGGTTTTGTTTAAAAGATAACAATTCTATTATCCTAAATTTAGAACTATCGAACCTTTATTTTTCACACATCGCTTCTCTTTTAACTTAAGATTTTGTATGTCTTTACGTGCAGTGCAAATAGTGTCGTTAAGTTTTAAAAGGATCGATTAAAGTCGTCATGTCACAAAATAAAGCCCAGATAAAAATTTAAAAAGGATCACATAAGTTTTATAAGGAGTTAAGTATTTCTCAAGTTTTGTTTTCCAGTAAGGTTTCAAATTCAGAATTTCTATCTTCCATAACAGGAAACTAGGTCTTATTTTTCACTCCACCTTTTTCTTGTTTTCATTTCATACACACATTTGTGAACGTGCAATAGTCTTTATCATAGAATGAAACCTTCATATCTCCGCAAGAAATACTTTTTTATAAAAATCTGTCTTTTGTCAAGATTATTCTCACACAAAGAACCGCTAGGAATTTTAACTCGGAGAGAACACTTACTTGACTTTGTTTTAATTTGGACTTTCTAGGCTTCTTAGCGAGCTTTTGGCCAATGCTCCCAAACCAGTTGGTTTTAGGGCATTAGGTGTAGAGACACCCCAGCGGAATTAATTACTCAAGTCACCTAGGCCCAAAAACAAAAGACAATTTTAGCGTGAAAATCATGATGATTTAATGCAGACGGAGATATAACTGGTAGTTCAATTATTTTTTGGATAAAAGACGTTTTTAGTGGGTTAGGTGTGTAATCATTCCAATCAAGTTCCAGATGGGTTATTCTTCAGAATTAGTTCCAATTAAGGCCTCAATAATATCCCTTCATATTCACCTCTCTTTAAACCTAGTCTTGATATTACTTATTTCAGAACAAACCTATTTGATCCTCAGAAAATATTTTATCAATTTAAAAGTTTTCAGACATAATAGACTTGTCATCTAATTTTCAAAACTCACGACACGTGTAGTGTGATGTAAAGACGTATATTAGCTATAGTTAACTTCAAAGGAGAGTTATCTTTCAGGTTTTCAAAATCTAAAAATAGGATTTAGTTGTTCCTATCTTATCAAATAAAACCGTCGAAATATTGAATCTAAGTTCTCCCGCTAGCTAACTTGACGACATAGTTTTTATGTTTTTAGAAAATTTTCTGATTTTTATGGGTTTTTAAATAAGTATGTAAATGCAGAATATACAAATGAATGCGAAGGTAGAAAGCTTACCGAGCACACCCCCAAACTTAAACTTGACAGTGCCCTCACTGTCAGGCTACACCAAGAGAGTCAAAATTGTCGGTGCCTCCCCAAAAACAAATTATATACAAAAATAAAAACCAAAAATATGTACACCAAAAGGTTCCCCCCAAACTTAAGTGAAACAGTGTTTCCACTGTTTAGCGTTGAAGTTCAGGATTAGGAGGGGAGAGAACGGTATCAAGCTATACAAGGCCTTACACAGGCCAAAAGTGAGTACCAACCATTCAAAAATTCTATCTATGTAATATGCGGGTTGTTGAAAGAATGTGAAGAGAAAAGAAATGGAGAATACGCAAGACCGTATGGAGATAGAAGCGGGATACGGTCTCGGTATATGAGAGGAAGAATGGCGGAAGGGGAAAAGAAATGGTGTACGAACTTGAGGGTGAAAATGGAGTGAATAAATTAGCGCAATTTTTAATGACCGATGTGTGAAAAGCGATTGTGCTAATTTATTAACCCATCGAGAAATGGGGTCAAATCCCTCAAGATTCGTGAGAAATGGGTATGCCGAACTCGGTAAACCAGACATAGGAAATGAAAGTGATACAGTTTCGTGCAAGGTCGGAACGATGGAAGGGGCGAAGGGGAGTGATTTAGGGATAGTCTTATTCTCACCTAAGTAAACTGTCTCGAACTCGAAAGATTCCATCAATGGTTCGAATTGACTGTGAGCAGCCGAGTTTGATGGTTCAACTAACTCATCTGAAAATTTGAAGGACTCAAACTCGGGTGGTGAGCCTTCAACATCATCCGAAAAAGTGAAACACTCGTAATCGTTATCGGCTGTGAGAAGAGTGTCATATTCAAGGAGGAACGCACTAGTGGCGTCAAATGTGCTGTGATTGAACAGAAATTTTTCAAACTCACAGTCCTCCTGCATGATCTTTTGCGTGGTCGGAACGATGGAAAGGATGGAGGGTGATTTAGGAAGTATAACAGTTAATGGTTCAGGAGGATGAATTGAAAAATCCGACACATCAAACAAAAATGGTTCATCCTCAAAACTGTCCTCAATACTCTCCTCAATACTATCCTCATAATTCTCCTCGAAAATTATCTCATCCATGCAAATCTCATCAAAATCAAGACGCATATGAAGTTCGGGAGAAACATTTAATGACTCGGGATGATGAATTGGAGAGAAAATTTCAGTCAAATCTACAGGTTCATCATCTAAAATACTCCCTGCGTCAATATCCTCAATCAAGTGAAAATTAAGATTCTCGGACTCCTCATCAAAAGCATAGATTTCAATCGATTCTAGTTCTAAGATGGAGGTGTAGAGGTTAAAAGGTTTAGGACCGGTTTCACTTGGAATGGACCCTTCACAATCGGGTAAATCAAATACTAAAAAATCGCACAACTCATTAACCCTTCTATCTTCAATTGGTAAATCTTTTGGGACACTAGATAGACATTCAAAATTGGAGTTGTGTGAATCAATTTGCAATGGGTAGGTTTGATTAGGAAGGGTGTACAGCTCACTTTCACTACTAAAATTCTCAGCCTGTCCTACCGTCTCATCATACATTGTAAAATATGGAGCTAGTTGAAAACTAGCTACCGGATCACTAGGTTGTATGAGGGCGGCCATGGACGCATTCAAATCCATCATCTGTTGGCATGACACTACCCTAAAGTCTTCCAACATTTGTTCTAGACTAGACATGGGTTGTGAAGGGGTTTCAGTAAAACATTCAAAGTTGTTTGGATACTGGAAACTCCCAAAAGGTTGTTCAGAATCAATGTCTAGGACAGGTGCAAAAGTTGGGTAGGACTCGTAGGAATTGAATGGCTGGACAAGGGTAGGATCATCATACGAATAAGAAGGTGAATGGAATTGTTGATCCATAGAATTTGTAGTGGTGAAAGGAGTGAAAGATCGGCTACAGGATTGTTCAATATGTTCAGCGAGGGACAAAGGACGACTTGCAAAAGGGGTGTCAACATAAGAGGGTGGGGGAGGTTGATACAAAGTGGACTGCGGAGTGCAAGTGTTTGTCCTAGATGCGTCTATGCGATCTTTCAATGAAATTTTTGGCATGGATGGATCGTTCGAAGTTCGACCAAAATAAGAACCGTAAGAAGTTATGTCTGGTTGTGGGTACCAAAGTTCGACAAGGGTTTTTCGAGGTGGGGTACCCATGATATGAAGAGAGAAAGAAAGAAATGAAAAGAAAAGAAAAGGAGGGGAAAAAGAATGTGATTTTTTAATTTTTTAATTTTTTAGTTAGTTATTAACAAAAGAATGAAATATACAAAAAAAAATCTGGACAAAAACAACCACGACACAAAAATACCACACACCTAATCGTTCTAGGGTTCACCTAGGTCAACTAGACCTGCTCAAGAACTTGATTGTCGAAGTAAAACTGTGTCGAGAAACAGGCTCAAGATACACTGATCACGAGGCCAGGTAAGTGCAAAGATAAGGAGAGGTTTTCCGACGCTTTCGCGAAGGTCCTTAATTAAATAACCCTTTCTCTTTTGGCGGTTTCGCCGTTAACACTTTCCTAAACACCCCGTAAACAATATACCGTTAAGCGGTGTTCTAAACACAATTAACCTCTCCTAGTGAGCGCGAAATCCTTAAGGCTTAAAGTCTAATTTCTTTTAAAATTTGTGCGGGTAAACGTTATGCTCAAGTTCGTGATTTGTGGGCCACGGAAAAGGTGATGAAATCCTTTACCGTATGTTGTGGGGTTCGCTTGCCCTTAAATCCGTATTAATGTATGCAATGCGCAATTCAATGAAAAAAAAATTTATTCAAAGAATCAAACAATCGTTTTTTAGTTTAAGCTCGGCACTGCAACAAATACGGGTTAGTCAATTTTTTTATTTTTTTTTTGGTGTTTGCTAGCGAACTTGCAAAGAATCCTGCAAAGATATTATATTGGAAGCGTCGGATTTGAGAAGAAGGTGTTAGTAAAGTACGTACCGTTAAGTTGTGGGCTAAGAAACCCCCGTTGAATCGAATCCGGTAAGCTTGAAAAGTTCGCTTGCGCGGGTCAAACTACCCGGATCTTTGGCACTGTTCTTCGTAACCACCTTGATTTTGAATGTGCACTTTGCTCCCCACGCCCGCTTTTCGAAAATCCGCAAAATCTGAAATGTCGGAAAAAATGGATATTAGTGCGGAAAAACGATACGAATGCCCAAATACCTGCACACTAAAAATTATAAAAAACAAACAATACAAATAGGACAAAAATAGAACACTGGAGCTCAGAGGAGAAATTGGAGGCAAGAGGTGGTGAAAGGGCCGGCGTCGCCGGATTTGGTGATGATGTCGCCGGCCAACTTGATGAGGTAGGGCTCCAAATTTCAACAGTAGTCTCAGTGTTCCACTAATGCCACACTGGTATTGTTTATCTTTTTATTTTAGTTACAGAGTGCAAGCAGGTACAAAATCCAGAGAACAAAATGGTTAGCTTGTGTTAATTTTTTTTTGTTTGGTTTTGAAATTTTGAATTTTTTTAGTTTGTTTTAGAAAATAGGGTTAGATGGATATTAACAAGATTAACCCGAAATAACAAAAACAAAAACGTTACCGTCTCCCCGGCAACGGCGCCATTTGATCGCACGCCAAAAGCGTGTCGAATATTTAAAGTTCTAAAGTTTAACCGCTATCAGGACGGTGTCGCTTTGCAGCTAGCCGCGATGAGCATGGGTCGATCCACAGGGAGATGGTAAGTTTTACGTTCTTGTTCTAACGAGTTAACAACATGGCGGATTTGTTCGTTATCTAACCTATGTGTATATTCAAGTATAAGGCTTGTTAGGAAACGATAGGATAGTGTAAGTTAATGGATTCCGTATTCAAGTAGTTTGAGCCGAACTCAACCAATGAAGCTAGAACAATCGGCAACAACGTGGATTAGGGGACTTAAGCACGGTATTCATAGAATCCAGCTTATTGACCCTTGTCCTTCCGTTCTTGTCTCTTGCTTTCGCCTCCGGCCAAACTGAATGCAACCGGTCACGGTTAGGAATCACCTTTACCTTGGTAGGGTAGGGTGCCTAACGGAGCGTTTGCATAAGATTTGGGCGGAGTTTCAAATGGGAAAAGACGGGAAAAGGAAATGAGGAGCGAAATGTTAACTTACAAAATCTTTTTCTTTTCCTAACAACAATATTCACACCAACATTCACAAAACAACAAAGAGGAAAAAAGAAAAGCTACAAAGAAAAGAAAAGACTACAAACAAGTAATTAAATGACATGGTAATAAATTGCAAGTAATAAAAGACAAGAATGAAAATGCATGTAAGTAAAAGAGCGAGTAAGAAAGACTAAGAACCATAGAACCCAAAACAAGACATGGGTTCAATAACCAAATATTAAACTTGCAAGCTCAATGAAGAGGTTGCAAGATCAAGAAGAGGCAAAGAACTCATGGTGAATGAAGGCACAAAAAAAGACCTTTATTAATCATCAAGAACGATACAACCCCTTGAGATCAATAACCAACCCTTAAACCTTCAAGCTCAATGAAGAGGTTGAAGGATCAAGAGAAGGTTAAGACTTCAAGGGGACTAAGCTATTTACAAGAAAGGAGAATAGAAAACTTGGACAAAGAATGACAATCCAAGACTAAAGAATGACCTTTGAATCTTTGCCCCATGGTCTGTATTTATAGGCTCCAAAGAATGTAGGGAAATTCGAATTTTTAAATCAACACAAAATCTTTAGCATTGAATGCTCATTACTTCATGTCCATTTGTGCCTTGATTCTTGTCTTCCCCATCATGGTCCATGCTGATTTGTCTATTTGAATTTGATTTGCACTCAGTTTTGGAAGGAAATTTGAATCTTTAAATCACACACATAATCTTCACCATTAAATGCTTATTACTCCATTCCCACATGTGGCTTGATTCATGGCTGCCCCATTATGGCTCATGCTGATTTGTTTGATTGACTTTGATTTGATTTCAGTTTTGGAAGGAAAAAATCAACACATGATGTTTAGCCTTGAATGCATATAATAATTTGCCTTGAATGCATATCTACATGTGCCTAAAAGTATTGTGTACACATTTGTTGTGTTGGACCATTTAGATAGAAAAATGTATACACAAACTTGTTGGAAAAAGGGACTCCTGAAGTATCGGTCGGATTGCGGTTCTGGTTTCAGTGTCGGCTCTCAATTGATATATCCATGCTTTTAAATGTATTTCCAGTATTTTATCACGGATACCTGTAATCTGTATTACTGAGCAGACATTGGTTAATAGTACCGATAAATACAACAAATAGATAATGAATGGGCGGTATTAGAATGCAGTTTTCTGATATGAACAGTCACTTCGTGTCGTGTGTATTTGTTTTGTTTTTTGGTTGCCCGTGGATTGTATACGGAGACTAATTTATGTTTTCGCCCGTAGGGCGTGGATTAGTCCAAATCTGTATTTTCTTCAATTTGGGTTTGGGTTTGGGTTTGGGTTGGGTGTAAGGATCATTAATCTCGTTTGAGACTAAGATCAACTTAAACATTTGTTAAGAATACGTTAGTCTAATTTTAGACTAAGATCTACTCAACAGGGTTTTTGGATCATTTAGATCCAACAAAAGAGCCTGTGGGCTCTGTTGTGTTAGTTTAGGGACGTTGCGGTCCATAAGTTTAAGGACATCATAGTCCATGGAGTTTAAGGACATCACAGTCCATAGTTTAAAAACGTCATAGTCTATGGGGGTTTAGTTTAGGGACGTTGCGGTCCATAGGTTTAAGGAAATCATAATCTATGAGTTTAGGGAACTCATAGTCCGTAAAGTTTAAGGACATCATAGTCCAGTTTAAAGACGTCATAGTTTATGTGGTTTTGGTTCAAACGTTTGGGGACACGCAAAAAGTTATTGGTTATTGGGACCCTCCATCTCTCTGAAGACGTTGAAGAATTACGACGACATATATCAGAGGTCTGAAGAGATGTATCCTTGAACCAATGTTAGTTAGGAGATCTGTAGTCAAGTTTGGGACTAAGATCAGTTAAAAAGATTTATGAGCATATGGGCTCAATTAATCTGAATTAGGGATCTGTGGCCAACTTGGGCTCAGCCCACTCAGTTAAAATGTTGAACATTTAATTAGGCTCGGTCCTTTTTTTATTTAATAATGCTAAGCATTGGTTTGGGTTCTGACAACCTTTTTTGTCTTTTATTGAGTGTTGAGCACTCATTATGGCTCTGGGGCTTTTATTTAAAGAACAATTTGTGTTCCTTCAGCGTCCACGTAAGGAGCACGTGGCGCGCTTAGCGCTGAGCGCCAGGTTTGGAGCGCCGAAGCGCTTCCTACGAAATAGCGCACACGTGAGGGGCACGTGGTGCGCTTGGCGTTGAACGCCAGCCATGAAGCGTTGAGCCGGTTCTTATGAAATAGCGCAGACGTGAGGAGCACGTGGCGCGCTTGGCGCAGAGCGCCAGCCAATGAGTGCAGAGCACTCTTGATCAATTTTGTGCTCTGAAAATTAAGTTCTCATTTATAAGAGACTTTGTCTCGTGGCTCTAAGAACATGGTTCTTATTTTTATAGGACATATTACAATCTCTTATGTTTTTTGTGAAAGACTTTATTTTTATGGATCTGTGATCCGAAGAGAATTAAGTTCTTCTCCCTCCTTTTTATGATGAGATGCTATGATCTCATTTTGTGAAAGACCATTGTCTTATAGATCTATGATCTAGAAAAACAACTAAGTTCTTCTTCTTTTTATGAGATGCTTTGATCTCTCTTTTACCTTGAAGAAATTCTTCTTTTCAGAGCTTGCTCTTCTATTTGCTTTTTCCGAGAACTTGAAAACATATGGAGGGGTTCTTCTGTGTATGAAACTTATAGGGAGTTTCTTCTATCCAAGACTTGAAGTCTTGGGGCCTTTATATAGTGGAGGCTGATCAGTTAAGACAATCTTTTTCTGATTGATTTGGGGATGTTTCCCCACCATTGAATCTTTGATCCTAGGGCTTCTGTTTTACAGAAGACATCTTTTTTGTTATTAACAAGATTGGGAAATTATTTTCCCATACAGAGATTACTCTGTATCTTGGTGATTTTTAATCACCATTGGATCTTTGATCCAACGGTGCTCTGATTTATAGAGCACAATCTTTCTTATTTGGAAAGATTCTGAGGAGTATTTCCTTAACAGAATTTTATTCTGGTAATTCGATGATTCATTCATCTCAGTTGGATCTTTGATCCAATGGTGGAGAACATTTAGTTCTAGCGCTTAGCGCTCTCGTGCTTTGCACGTAAGGCACTACCTCCGAGTCTTTGACTCTTAACGCTGGCGCTCTTGGCGCGAGCGCTCTCGTGCTTTGCACATGAGGCACTGCCTCAGAGTCTTTGACTCTTAGCGCTGGCGCACTTGGCGCTGGCGCCCTCGTGCTTTGCACGTGAGGCGTTGCCTCAGAGTCTTTCACTCTTGGCGCTCTCGTGATCCTCACGTAAGGCGCTGCCTCTTTACCGAAGATGTCTTTTCACCTTCTTTTTTTGCTTTTTCTGAGTTAAACTTCTCTTTCCCAATGCAGAGCTTGGAAACAGTTCCATCATGCAAAAAAATTTCTGTGCCTAAATTTAAATGTCTCTCTTTATAATTTGAAACAATGCTTCTCTACTCTCTTATTTTCAGATAATTGTTTTAACAGAGAAGAGCTATGGCTTGTAATCGTCCACATGCTCGCCGGCAACCATGGCAGGTACCTATTGAGGAAATCGTTCCTCGTTTTGCTGCACGCTTAGTGGACCCTGCTCTTACGGATGACCAATGCGATACGGTGTTGTACGAGCTCTTGACTCGTAGAGGATTTCCTCTCCCCATTAGCTCCATTTGGCTTCGGATGGTCTTCTTGTCCATGCTCGATGACATCCCTCCTCATCCAGCGGAGATGACTCCGGCAATGCTCGACGCCGCAGGGGACAAGATCGAGTACTTTCACGAGGCATTTTTGATTACCACAGCTCTGAGGGATCGTTCTGTTCAGTTGCTAAGACAGATACGGGCTCAGCGGGCCGTCATGTCTGCCTTTGCTGATGGGCGCGGTGCTGACCGATGGGAAGCGACTGTTCATGAAGATCGCCGCTTTGACATGGTGGAGAAGGCAGAGAGGGAGTTAAATAATTTTATCCATAATTTTGTGAATTTCTGTACTTTCGATCTCATGTTTGGTGATCTATTTCCTGTAGAATAAAATATTCAATTAAATGCCTCCTTTTTTGTTGTTGACCACTAAGTGCTCCCTTTTTAACTCATGTTCTTCTTTTGATGTGTGCATGTGCATATATGAATGAGCCTAGTTTCACACATTTCTGTAAACGAAACTTAAACCGGTATAAACAGGCATAAATAGTTCTTAGCCGAAGATTTTGGTGGGAACAGTGTCAATTCCTTCGGGTCTTCAAGTGGTTCTTTGCTCCTTGGTTCAAGATTCTTCTTGATCTCCTTTCTTTGGCTCCTCCAAAGCTTTAAATGAATTCGGTTGCTGGCCTCCTTTATGTCGAAGAAAGATCCACCTGTGGGCCTATGGTCAAGCTCCAACCTCAAATGAGGTAACTTAGTGATCCAACTTGCTAAGAAAGACTACTAAATAGAAGTAGAGAAAATATATTGGATTAATTTGTCTCAATACTCGTTGATCCACAACTCATGTGATGGGATGAGCTTGAGAGAAGAGGAGAGAAAACCCGGGAGGGAGAATGATAATATGAGAATGATCTTGAGAAATGGATGTGAGAATGGCTAAGTCATTTTCCAATAATTCAAGCATGGAATAAAATACTCACCAAAAATGCAACCATGCTTGAATAGGAAACCCAAATAGATAAACAATTTACAAAGCCATGCTTGCAACCCATTCCTCAAATGTCTCCTAATTTCCAGCTCATTAATACTTTATCAAGAAAGGATAAATCAATAATGAGGCGTCTCCTTCTAGAAGCTCATTCTTGTGAAATTACAAGAATGCCCTCACCGTATATACATACCCGTATCCGTATTCTGAAAAATATGGATACACAGAGACATGTATAATCCAATAGTATAATACTAGGATCCGGCTTAAACCAAGACCCACTAGTATTATCTGTCCGAACATCATTCGTGTAGCCAGTACACGCATGCAATCGAAACCCTGCCGTAAGAACATATGGCCTCTACATCGTCTCGCATGATACAGGGAAACCCTCTGTGTGGGACTCTAAAGACTCGACAGTACGCTGGCAGTGGGTTTAACCACAAGTCCGTCAGTGGCACTAGCTGTACGTAACGGCAACCCAGGTACATGTCGAAAAGGAGGCCGACGAGCGAACTCATTCGAAACCCCTACTGAGCCTGTCCATGACAATATCCGTGCAGTCCGGTCTGTTCGTCTGAGAGTATCGCATGTAAGGTCTAGGGGGTGGAAAACGTCAGGCCCCTAATAACCGTACAAGTTGTGTCAGTATGGCTCAAGACCATCCAAAAATCTACTGGTCCGTCCACCAGTAATTCTTAATCAACTATGGCCAAGGACTTATGGAAATGACCAACCGATCACTGTGCGATATCGACTCCCAATACCGGAAGAGACGAATCCCCAACAGTCGCTCACTGCCTCCATGTGGCTCGGGACTGTACCCAACTAAAATCTGTTTGCACAACTCCTTTGAGCCGTGGTAGGGTAGTAATCAAATCACAGTGGGAACTCACACAAGACAAATGACGACCTCAGGTTGACAGACTATCTGTACACATGTCACCAGAGAACTGCTATCTGACGCTCGGTATAATACCATCTAGTCAGTCCTCGGCGAGTCCTGTCCGGTGAACTTACACCCAGTGAGCATCTGTATACAATCTTAGGTGCACATCATCAATGGCTGCGGGACCAATCCATCGCCCCTCGTCAGGGTCTAGATATGTATACACTAGTCTACTCTAGAGTATTGATGGCCAGTCTTAATACTTTTACGACCAGGGACATTTAAGGATGTGCCTATTGACCACCCAGCTCCCATAAGTATGACTGCCATCACAACGCTGGTAGTCAGGCAAATATCCTACGGGCTTTATTAACATGTACACAATATATGAAATACAAAGTAAAATATATCACATGTTAAGATAAAGACAAACCAAATAGCGTACTATCATATCGAGCAAGATTGTCCTGTACATGCATATCCCTAGCATCCTATACAATGAAGGCCTCAAGGCATATATATCCAACAGTAAAAACCCGCAACTCTTTCGAACCTCTGAGGTGGGTCAAGAGAAACTCTATGACTGCGAAGATCAAAAAGACGATAATTCATACAGCGCCGCGAAGGGACACGTCCAAACCACAACGTAGAAAACCCGACACTATCTCTTCAAGCGTTTACTAGGCACTCCATGCAGTGTGAAATCAGCGGGGTAAGGCCAGAAAAGAAGCGCCAGCGCCACTCAATAACCCGATCAGGCCAACCGTCTTCAGTCGATTGTCCTTTCCCGAAACGGAAGGGCTACGACAGCGGTCCGCGAAACCAGCCGCCGGTAGTAAAAAGATGGCCAAATTTGTTATCCACACAGTCTACATGGCGGGTACGTGCCCCAGTGACAACCTTCGCAGCAAAAGTAAGGATGGGGCCACCACATCCCAAGCCCAATCTGGCTTGAATGTGGCTGCCCCTTCCCAAGATCAGCCTCTACCGCGGGATAATGAAAGCCCTCTCGATGAGGCCGATAGGCAGAAGGACCCCTCAGTCCACGTGGAATCAAGCTCGGACAGCAAAGAAGAGCCGACTTTTCACCCCAGACTGCAGAACAGAAGCTCCTCCAAGAGCTCCGAAAACAACTTCGAAGCAAAGATAGGGAGATGGCCAAGTTGTACTCCAAAATTGATGACTCGACGAACGTTGTGATGCAGCTCATGGCTCAAGTTGCTCGGGTGCCTTCCAATCAAGCGCAATTCTCTACTCATGAGCAGGGCGATAACGACCCGAAGCGACCAATGCTTGTCCCTTCAGGTCCGAATATAGGCGAGCTACACGAAAGTCGACTGTATTGCGCTTCTAGGGACACCTTGGCACCAGATGTCGTCATTCCGCTGACGTAAGATCAGATAATGGATTTGGTCACCAGCAAAGTTAAAACATTGGTGGCCGAAGCCGATACTCAGAAAGATGTTGGCAGCATCGGAAGGCCGTACCCTGCACAGTACGATCAAATCGAATTTCCCATCGGCTGCGTCATTCCTAAATTTGGGAGATTCGACGTGTCACGCCCCAATTCCCAGTAGACGGAAACGGTGACGTGGCAATCCCGCGACGTATTTATCTTGAGAAGGTCATTTCCCGGAATAAATACGCTAAGCGTAAAATAAGCAATATAAAATGACAAGAAAATTAATGAGATTAAAACTTCAACAACTTTATTTACTTTCAACTTGATTCATTTACAATACATGATTTCGAAAGGAAATACAAGAACAGAAATTCCTAAACAAGTGGCATACATAAACTAAGAAGAAGACAACTGGTCTAGACTTGGATTGCGATCTGATCATGCTTCTCCTCTGAGATATCTACCTCCTCAGTCTCCACGGTATCTGACAAACATTCCAAAAAAACAAAGGTGGGTGGAATGCACGTTAGCGAACTTTCGCTCGGTAAGTCCCCAAGATATGAAGTGGAATATAAAGTGTAATGATAAAGGAAGTATATATCATGAACAATTGATTATGAGATATGGTGTCTCAGCATGACATTTTATGTAAACACGGCAATTTTATTTATCATGCAATTCCATCGTAATATATGTGAACAAGTATGGTAGTATATATGACAAGTAGGTAAACATGACAGTATAGTATGAGCATGGCAACAATTATAACATGGCCGTGTAGTGTAGGTATGGTGAACATGCAGTGAATGTAAGTGTCTTAACAGGTCTCTACTTGGGTACACTAATTTAATGTAAGTTCAAAGGTGAATGTCAACCAATCTCAAGAGTGTTCTTAAACCCAACAGGCTGTAATCCAGGGATAAGGAACCACGGCCCCGAATCAAGTATTAGTAACGGGACTTCAACCTAATGTTGAAATATTCCAAACTCAATAGGCTGTAATTCAGGAGTAAGGAAACACGGGCCCTCATGATAGCTTGCTTGTGTTAGTAGACATAGATTCGTGATCTAGTAGGACTTCTAAGATTTCGTTGGATTTACGCATGAACTACCGCAACACCCCGTATATGCTAAGTTACAGCTAAAATTACCAGCCTTGCTCGAATCCATTAATACATAGAGTTGCAAAATTGAGTTCATGTATATACCAAGTATTCATGTTTGGTATTCATGTATTCATGTCAAGTTCTATTCATGGTTCAAGTCAAGTCATAGTGTTCAAATATTCATGTTTCGCTTTAGTCAATTTCAAGTGTTATGATTCATGATCAATAGTCAAGTATACCTGTTTGCTTTTGATGTTTGAATTCAAGTATTCATGATCAAGTATTCGTGTTTGGTTTTAAATTCAGATTTTGAGTTTGGATTAAGGCTTGAGTTAAACTCAGACTTGAGTCAGACACTTATAAACTGATTTAGATCCTGAATTAGGTTCGGGAGTTATCGGTAACTGCTGCACATAGACGGCAGAATTTATGTATTTTTCCAAGAACCATTGATAATACCGTTAAGTTTTCTACATTAAATAGGCAAGCACTCACTTTCTCCGGCTCTCTAGGGCACAAAAGAATTGATCTCGTTTACACCTATATTTACTAAAGTCCTTAAATATAGTTTTATATAACTCGAGGGGGTTTTATGAAAATATTTTTAATATAGTATCAAAATAATCTCGAGAAATTATTTATATTATTTAGGGTTTCCATGGATGTGAATTTTAGGGATTTGAGATATTTTAGTGATAATAACTTAGTTTGGAAAGTTTATGATATTTTACTGTAAACTTATCTTGTATTGATATCTTGATGGTATTTTAGTGAACTTGTAAACTTTCATCTTTAGAAAAAATGTAATTTTGTTATATTTTTTGAAAATATATGGATTTGTACTATTTATATAATTATAAAAAATTAATTTTATTTAAATAGAAAAATGCGTTTTTCTTAAAAACCGTATTTAAAAACCTTTCGAGACCGAATGCTCCGTGAGAAGGTCTGCATCTCGCTGTACTAGCCCAAGGAAGTACGATAATCCGTATCATCCAATAGCGGGTCCCCTAAAAAGGGTTGTAAAGGCTTATTTGCAAAGGAATTTTAAAATACAATTCCAAAGAAAACCGTTTTTAAAGTAAATGGTATTTTAATGAAGTATTTTCTCGAAACACAAATCTACATGAAAGAGTTATCGTGTTATGGAACCATGTGTGTTTGTGAGGGGTAGGTCATTACCCCGTGAGGTTTTTTAAAGATAAAATATTAACAACATACTAAAAGAGAGATATGTGAAGTTCATGGTATTTTAGTGTAAAATTTAAGTAAAAGCTATTTTGCATGATATTCTTGATTAAAATTTGGTTTTAAACATTGGTTTTATTTTAACAAGCATGGTGTAGGAATATGCATGAAGAAAATATAAGGAAAAGTGGAATTTTAGAGATTTAAAAGAAGATGTCGATGTTGACTTCACTTCCGACATACTTTATGAAAAGAGACTTTCATAGAAGAAGAAGAGAGATTGGAAGGGACTTACTAGTTAGATAAATGAAGAGAAGGTAGAAGGAGGGAGGGTGGTCATCGTGGGGTCGCCGGAATTTGTCTTGATCCTCGCTGAAACTTGATCTCTTGCTAACTCCACTTGTACTTAGAAAATTTTGAGAATCTTGGCTAGAGATTTCAGAATGATGAAAGGCTAGGACATGGGGTAGTATTTATAGTGTGGAATTAGGGTTTTGGAATTAAAAAGCTGAATTAAAATGCATTAAAATGAGGATAAATGGGGAATTGGAGGGTCTCTGTTTGATTGCAGAGCAATCAAACAGTGCATGGGAGTTAAGGGTAGGGGAAAGGTCATGTGTGCAAGGCCCGGGGTTCATTGGGCTCGGGGGGCCGTCGGTTCCGTCCAAAGTAGAAATCTCGCCGGTCGTTTGATGGAGTGGGGCTGGTGGATTGTTGCCATGTGTTCACGTCAGTGTTAACAACCTTTTGCATATGTTTATTTTTCCTTACTTTTCATTTTTATGTGAATTGTACGTGTACACTTTTGGGCTTCCAAAAAGTTTAAAAGAAAAATCAGAAAAATATAATGTGTCTGTTGAGATTCGAACAGGGGCTACGTCACAGCAGTGCAGAGGCTTTACCGGTGAGCTACAATTTGTTTCTTGCCGTTCTTAAACAAAATTAACTTATAACTTGTACTCAGACTGTGAAACTCTATTCTGTATCCGTACTAAGATTTTAGAGTCGTTACACGACGGGACGGGAAATGCGAATTAGCACTTTGCTCACTTTAAAGCATCATGCTGGAATACAGGGGGCAAAGATGCGCTTCTTCTCCATCTGTTTGTCAACAACCTGACCGGTGTCGCTTTCGACTAGTATGCGAGCAAACCAAATGGTTCTGTCACTATTTTTTCCCAAATGGAGTCTCTATTTCGCAAAGATTCATGAGTGTCAGCAACAAAATCTCCTTTGCTGAACTTGTGGTGACCAAACCGGGGAAGAACGAAAGCAACACAGACTTCATTGCCCGATGGCGCCATCTCATCGTCAAGTGCGAGCCGCCTTTAGAATAAGACCAATCCGTCAGCCTCCTCATCGAGAACCTCAGCAATTGGATGGTCCCGTTCCTATGCACCGCGGGCCTCAAAACGTTTCAGGAGCTGACTAAGAAGGTTCGGATGTTGGAGCGTTAAAAGCAAGAGTCTACCACAGACTCTTAAAATGATAAGCCTTAGAAGAGCCGAAAGGATGGCCACCGTAAAGGTGGGAGCTCCAAAAATGCCAATACCTTTAATGCGCCTGACAACGAAAACAAGAGAAAAGCGGGCGGGAAAAAATGACTGATCATAAAAGCCAGTACTAGAAGGAGAAGGACCGACTCCGGAAGAGAGGAAAATCAAGGTCTACTCCTTTAGAAGGGACAAGCTCCGAAAGATATTCAAGGACGCCTTGCGGAATGGTTTACAACTGCTGAACCCAAAGAGACCACACAAAGCAAGCATGACTGACAACCCTCTGTATTGCCTATACCACAGAATGTTGGGTCACATCATCGAGGATTACTAAGTATTCAAAGATTGGGTTGAGAAACAGTACAAGGCGGGAGAAATCTCATTGTTCTCTGGCATGATGACAAACGATCAAGCCGCAACCGCCAACTTCATACAGACAGAAGCTGAAACTTTTTGGAGGCATGCCGCTGAACCGTCTGCCCCAAGAAATGAGGACAATCTATCGCAACCTCCATGGAATGTATACATATCCAAGAAGACGGAGAAGATGCTAAAACTGCTTCAGAAGGAACCCAGAGTCGAGTGGGAAGGACAAAAAGAGCCCACTGTCCCGTCTACCAATCCGAGACGAGCAGGCTCGGAGTCCAAGAAGCTTAGAATGAAGAAAAAGAAAGACGCGGCTCGATGCAATGAAGAGTCCGCGAGGAGAACGGCCATTCAAAAATACATCGATTCCCTCGAGAACTATGTACAAAAGTAAAGAACCCTTATCCAACTGAAGGAGTTCTTCCCTATAGAAGCCGCAGAAATTTTGGAAGAATTGGAAGGGGATGCCGATAATAGGGTCCCTATTGTGACTTGCCACACCATCTATCTTGGCAGTGACTCTGAGGTGGAGCTCTGCAAAACCCCGAACTGTACCTGGCTCGCTTCACAGAGATCAATATGAAAGAAGCCCGGTACGCTCTGCACACAGCTGCGGTCGCATTTAAAGATGAAGACCAGCTACTAGGGACAGCTGAGCATAACCGGGCGCTTTACGTGACAGGGTGCATCGACGGAGATCAGATTAATTGCATATTGATTGATCCGGGTCATCATTGAACATCATGAACTTGCAGACTTTAAAGAGTTTATCAATGGGCACCCGACACCTGTCAAGGGAGAGGATTGTCATCCAGGACTTCAATCAAAACTGCCAGCAAGTCCTGGGATCCATAACTTTGCCAATCAGGTTTGGGGCCCTGCAAACCGAAACTAAGATATAAGTGATCGATGCCGACACGTCCTATAAGATTCTCCTGAGATGACCGTGGCTTCACGATTATGCTATCGTTCTGTCAACACTCCATTAATGCATGAAGTATACCAAAAATGGCGAAGAAATACACATTGACAAAGACGTACAGCCGTTTGGTGTACATGAAGTCCGATATGCAGATTCTCGGTACTTTATGAAACCCCTAAATGCTGAGCCGCAGTAGACTAAAGACAATAGGGCCAAGAGTCTCAAAAGCAAACCTGAGCCGCGATCAACTAAAAATAAGAAGGCCCAGAATCTTAAGAGCCAATCTCAGCCGGTCGTTACCTTTAAAAGTTACAATCCCCAAGTGCGCCCACGTTTCGGCGGTGACACTAATGGGTCCGATGCTGGAAGTTCATCCTTCCGTAAAAATTGCCCTTATTTCGGCAGCAATACGGACGAGTCTGATATTGAGGGCTCGTCCGGTAGCAAAGTTCGCCCTCATCTCGGCAGTGATACCGAAGAGTCAGAGGAGGACCCGTCTTGCAACAGTTGTACAAGTCAGACTCTCACACAAAAATCAAAGCTAGGAGAGACAATTGAAGTCACAGAGGGGTCGCTAACCATCACCAGGGTTCCGGAACAGATGTGCAAGGAGCTCGATGTGTTGTCGGACTCAGTCGTAGACCAGCTGACAACCTTCTACGTCCCCGAAAGAAACAGTGGACAGAAGGGTATCTTGTTTTATGGGCCGAACCCCATCGTACACCCGGACGATTTGTCTGCAGCGTTCCTTCCCTATGAGAGAAGCATAAGTGCCGTCTTAAACCCCAAATATTAAGCGCCCGAGATGCGGGAATATTTTAAAAGGTATGGATGTCGGTTATACCAGACAGACTACGAAGCAAAGTTTTATGAAAGGCTATGGCACATGCTTCAGGTCCGATCACTTATCGATGAGCGAGTCTCAGATAGATGGGGCCTAGGTTTTATGCAATCTGACGCCAAATCATTCTACATGATCTATATTGGCGAAGCCAGCGGAGAGTCAAACGACGAAGATGAGCCAGCCGAGCCAGAAGAAGCCCCTTGAGAGCTCGAAGATAGCGGACAGGCAATATTCGACGAGCTAACCGAGATTGATTTAGGGATGCCCGATTATCCAAGGCCGATCTACATCAGCTCGTTCTTATCAGCGAAAATGAAAGAGCAGATAATCGCCATGCTGCGTGAGTTCGTCGACTGATTCGCGTGGAAGTACAAAAAAATGTCTGGCCTCTCCCTTGAAGTGGCCATACATAAGCTGGCTATTTCTCCTTATACCAAACCAGTCAAGCAAGCTCCTCGAAGAATGAGAAGGGAGTTGGAGGAAAAGGTCTTTGAGAAAACCAAGAAACTCATCGATGCCGGTTTCATCAGAGAAGAGAAATACACGGACCAGATCGTATGCATCGTCCTAGTAAAGAAGAAAAATGGGCAGATTCAGGTTTATGTCGATTTTAGGGACCTTAACAAAGCGTGCCCTAAAGACGATTTCCCGCTCCCGGTCATAAAAATGATGGTCGACGATACCTTAAATTACGAGCTGTTCACTTTCATGGATAGTTCGTCTGGATACAGTCAGATAAAAATGTCACCCGAGGATGAGAAGAACATAGCGTTTCGAACCCCGATCGGGATATACTGCTGCAAAGCGATGCCATTCGAACTGAAGAATGCGGGCACCACATATCAAAAGGCGATGACAAGGATCTTTGATGACTTAATCCACAAAGTCGTCGAATGCTATGTCGATGACTTGGTTGTCAAGACTAAATTCAAAGCCAATCATATTCAAGATTTCCGAACCGTCTTCACCAGACTGAGAAAGTATAGTTTGAAGATGAATTCTCTAAAGTGCGCCTTTGGCATGTCATCGGGAAAATTCTTAGGCTTCATAATCCGGCACCGAAGGATCGAGATCAACCCATCGAAGATAAAAGCAATTGTGGGGATGCCTCCTACAAAGAATCTGACGCAACAAAGATCCTTCTAAGGCAGGCTCGCATACATAAGAAGGTTCATCTCAAACCTGTCAGGGAGATGTTGACCTTTTTCAAAGCTCATGAAGAAGGGAGCTCTTTTTGTCTGGGACACCGAATGTCAAGAAGCATTCAAAAGTATCAAGCGGTACCCGTTGCACCCTCCAGTGCCCGCTGCCCCCATTCCAAATAAACCGTTGATCCTCTACACCGCTGCACTGGACGAATCACCCGGCGCCCTCCTCGCACAAAATAACGAGGAGGGAAAAGAAAATGCCCTCTACTACCTCAGCCGAATATTAATTGGGGCAAAGTATAAATACTCCCCGATTGAAAAGCAATGTTTAGCCTTGATATTTGCCATAAAGAAGTTGAGGCATTATCTGCTTGCTCACCGGGTTATACTGATCTTCAAGATCGGCCCGCTGAAATATTTGATGACCAAGGTGGGTCTAACAGGTAGAATGACCAGATGGGCTGTCATGTTGCTTGAGTTTGACATAGTCCATACTCCCCAGAAAGTAGTAAAAGTATAAGCCCTCGCCAACTTTCTAGCTGCTCATCCCATACCAAAAGGGTCACCGCTGAATTGCGAGTTACCGGATAAACAAGTGCTGCACCTTGAAGATGACGAGCCATGCTGGGAGATCTACTTCGACGGAGCTTCATCAATAATGACCTCTAGGAAATCAAGCATCCCGTACATAAAAGCAGGGATATGATTGGTGTTCATCACACTATCGGGAGGAACCCTACGATATTCTATCGCTCTTACCGAGCCTCATATAAACAACGAGGCTAAGTATGAAGCTCTGATAGCTGGCCTGGAGCTCGCCATAGAAATGCAGATCTCTCAGTTGTGTGTCTACGACGATTCCTAGCTAGTCGTTAACCAAGTAAGAGGCGAATATAAGATATATAAGTTCGAGTTAGCTCGATATAAAGGCCGAGTGGTGGAGCTCATGAAGCGTTTCGCCCACATTGAATTGATGAGAGTTCCCAGGGCGTTGAATGGAAAAGTCGACGTACTCACTCGCCTGGCCAAGGAGCTGCCTGATCCTGACATAGACGAAATTCTGATCACAGTCAGAAGTCGGCGAATCCTGCCTCCCGTCTTTTTACGAGAAGAAGAAATCGTAGAACAAAAGAACGATCCTGCTGAAGAAGCTCAGGTTATCAAGGACGAGCCAGATTGGAGAGAACCCTTCGTAGAATATCTCCGATATGACAAGTTACCTGAAGAAAAATTCACGAGGGTTCAGTTGAACAAGAGAGCTCTCCGATATGTATTCATGAATGACACGCTATACTGCAGGTCATACGACCAGCTTTGGCTTAGGTGTCTGTCCCTAGCCGAAGCCCGAGAAATCATGAGAGAAATTCACTCGGGCGTTTGCGGAGCTCACCAATCCGGCCCCAAAATGCAGCTTCAAATCAAACGGCTTGGATATTACTGGCCCACCATGATAAAGGATTGTGAAGAGCATGCAAAGAAATGTCACCCATGCCAAATTCATGGAGACTTCATTCATAAGCATCCCAATCCGCTGCATCCTACCGCGACGTCTTGGCCCTTCGAATTTGGGGCACCGACATAGTTGGCCCGATTGATCCTCCATCATCCAAAAGCCACCGGTTCATATTAGCCACAATGGACTACTTCTCTAGATGGGCTAAAACTGTCCCGTTAAAAGAGGTCAAGATAGGAGGCATTCTGAAATTTTTCCGGCATAACGTCCTATACCTCTTCGGTACACCGATAAGAATCATATCTGACAACAGGCTTTCTTTCAAGAGCTTCAAAATCTCAAAGTTCGCTACTCAATATAATATAGACTAGAGATATTCTTCCATCTATAATCCAAGAGCCAATGAGTTAGCCGAAGCATTCAACAAAACCCTGTGCAAGCTCCTGAGGAAAAATGTCTTAGCCAATAAACGAGACTGGGATCTGAAGCTCCAAGAGGCGTTATGGGCATATCATACCACACACCGCACACCTACGCGGTCCACTCTACTTGCTGCTCTTCGGAGTGGAGGCAATCCTCCCTCTAGAAGTTGAAATTCCAAGCCTAAGAATGGATGTCCAGCACAATCTGACGGAAGAGGAAAATGCAATCTTTCGGCTCGAAAAGCTTAATGCGCTAGAAGAAAAGAGACCCATGATACAATAAAATCTGGAATTGTACCGAGCTCAAATGTCATGAGCCTATGATAAGATGACCCGTCTCCGTGCTTTCAAGAAGGGCGAGTTGGTGTTGATCCTCAAAAGATCGATCATTCCTAACCGACATGCCAAGGGAAAATTCAAGCCAAATTGGGAAAGGCCATACGTTATCGAGAAAGTGTTTGACGGAAGATCCAACCAACTGATAAGTGCCGAGGGAGAAAGGTTTATGCCACCCAATAATGGCCGATATCTCAAGAAATACTACGCATGTGTAACGACTCTGAATTTACTGTACGGAATTTTCCAGTTTAATGTACAGAAAATGAGTTATACAGCCTGAGTTTGAGTTATAAGTAAATTTTGTTAAATAACTGCAAGAAACAATTTGTAGCTCATTGGTAAAGCCCTTGCACTGCTGTGACGAAGCCCCTTTGTTCGATCCCCATCAGACACATTATTTTTCTGATTTTTCTTTTTAACTTTTTGGAAGTCTAAAAGTTTACACGTGCAATATGCAGAAAAATGAAAAGTCAGAAAAATCAAACTTATGAAAAATGGAGTAAACACTGAGTTGTACACGTGGCACAAATCCAGAGCACCAAAGCCCTAGATCGGCCGGCGAAAAGCCAATATTGGCCGGCACCGACGGTTGAACCGAGCCCAATGAGGCCCGGGTTTTGCACACTAACCCCTTCACCTACCCCTAACAACCCTGCACTGTTTGATTTCCCTGCAATCAAATAGAGATTTTTCGTTTCACAATTAAATCAAATTTTAATACTTTTTAATTCACATTTTTAATTCCAAAACCCTAATTCTACACTATACATACACCCCACACTTTGGCTCAGCACCATTCTAGAATTTCTAGCCAAAACTTTCAAAAATTTCCCAAGTGCAAGTAAAGTACAAGTGGAGTTAGCAAGCAGTCGACTTCCGGCGAAAAATCGAAGCTATTCTGGAACTCCCGTGACGCCACGAAGTTCAACTCTCCTTTTTCTATAAATATAACTACGTAGTAAGTCCCTCTCAATCTCTTCTCTTCTTTATTGAAATCACATTTCAAAACTTATATCGGTAAGTGGAGTAAATACCGATATCTATTTCTGAACACTTGAAATTTACCTTTTTCCTATATATTGTTCATCCAAATTCTTTCACAATACTTGTAATCTTAATTATAAATATTTAGAATAAATTTTAACCTAGAATTCCTTGCAAAATAACTTTAATTTAAGTTTTTCATTTAAATACCATGAACTTTAAATATCATCTTTTTTAGTTTTGTTAAAACAATACCTTTAGGAAAACTTCACGGGGTAATGACCTACCCCACACGCACACATGGTTCCATAGCACGATATCTCTTTTACGTGAATTTTTGTTACGAAAACATTATTATAAGAAAATACCGCTTACTATAAAAACCGGATTTCTTTTAAACGGTGTTTTAAATTCCTTTGCGATTATACCTCTACAACCCTTATTAGGGGACCCGCTAATGGATGGTGTGAATTATCGCACGTTCTTGGGCTAATAGAGCGAGATGCGAATCTCCTCACGGAGCATTCGGTCTCGAAAGGCTTTAAATACAGTTTTTAAGAAATACGCATTTTTCTAATTAAATAAAATTTAATTTTTAATAATTATATAAAAAAAATATAAATCCATATATTTTTAAAATATAATAAACTTACTTTTTTTTAAAATGAAATATTTACAGGTTTCACTAAAATACCATCAAGATACCAACAAAAGGCAAGTTTTCCAATAAAATACCATGAAATTTCCAAAGAAAAAGGCTTATCACTAAAATACCTAAAATCCTTAAAATTCATATCCATGAAAACCCTCAATAATATAAATAAATTCTCGAGGTTTATTTTGAAATTTTATTTAAAATATTTTTTTCATAAAACCTCCTCGAGTTATATAAAACAATATTTAAGGATTTTAGTAAATATAGGTTTAAGCTGGATCAATTCTCTTAAATCCCAGGCAGCCGGAGAAAGTGAGTGTCTGCCTATTTAAGGTAGAAAACTTAATGAAGTTATCAATGGTAATTGTCTTGAAAAAAGACACAAATCCTGTCGTCCATGTGCAGCAGTTACCGATGACTCCTGAACCTAATTCAGGATGTAAATCAGTTTATAAGTGTCTGACTCAAGTCTGAGTCTAACTCAAACCTGAATCCAAACTCAAACCTGAGTATAATTCAAACATGAACCTAATATCAAACAGGAATACTTGAAACATGAACATGAATACTCGAATCAAACATCAATATCAAACATGTACACTTGACTTGACTTGACTTGACCGAACCATGGTTATAACTTGAATTGTTTACTTGACTACTTGACTACATCATGAACATGACTACTTGAACATTTTGTATCCATGCTTTCGGCAAGACTTGTAAATATAATTTATACAATACAATACGCGCGGATAATGGGGTTGATTGGTACGGAACGTATTAACGTGGCACGAGATGGTCACTTAAAAGACAACTACATGAATTCTCGTGCCGTTGTCCCGTGGGTTTTGATGGGGCCTTGTACTATATATTTCCATAGTCCACGTGTTAAGATGAACTCCTCTTGTATACACAAATATCTTCTATACCAAGTTATAAACAACTACGTTAGAATAACAATCATATACCTGTACAATTTAACAGTTTTATTTAACATTACTTGTTATATTCCATTCTTTCTTTTAGGACTTACCGAGTGCTAGTTCGCTGAGAACATTTCTGTTTTTTCTTTCTTTGGAATATTCGTCAGGAGTACCGGACTCTCAGGAGATCGAGCCTAGCCATGAGGACTTAGACCAGCTCACTGCCCAGTCGGACTTCTAGCTCTCCTTGTATTTACTTTCAGTTTGTATGTCACTGTTTAGGCACTGTTTATTTCATTGTAACTTTCCATTTTCAAACAGTTGTATGTAAAGTGAATGTAAATAAAAGTTGTTGTTTATATTTTTATATCACTTGTCATTATTGTGCATTATATATATTGCTTAATTACGCTTAACGTATTAATTTCTTAGTAAATGCATTTCGGCCCGTCACGTCACCGATTCCGTACACTGGGAACCGGAGCGTGACAGCAAGAATTCTCTAAGTCGCAGGCAAATTGAGCACACCAGCCCTACGGTTTAGATCGCACATCCCGTAAAACCGTATACGATCCACGGGGCACAAACAAGCAAAAAACATCTCAAAGTCTCAAAACCAAGATCAACAGCTCTATGGTTTGGGTCATACACCCTATAAAACCATATAAAATAATGGGAATTAACGACCCCTATCTCTACTAAGTCCCACCAGCGAGGCTACATCTGAAGTCCCACGGGTGGTGAAACTCCACTAACGAGAAAGTCTAAAAAAACTAAAAAAACGGTATGTCCGCAAGTAAAACTGGTACGGATGAAAACCCAAAAGGGCTCCGTGAGTAAAAACAGCAGGACTGTCGGCGAGTTTGTAAAAAAACTAAAAAAAGGTGCAAGCTCGTGAAAAGAGACAAAGACACACTCGCAAAGTCCTCTCGACCTTGTGAGGAGAATATTCCCACGTGAGATCCTTACGACTCACAAAGGGGCAACACACTTAGGAATCCCCATGATTTCGAAGAAGAATCTACACCTACGAGATTCTCTTGACTTGCATGGAGAAAATGCTTTTATGAGACTCTTACGGCTCATAAAATTAAAAAAGCTTTAGGCGACAGGGGCCTAAACCTGTCTCCTAAACCATCATTCCCCAACGGGCAGCGGCAAATGGTAAGTCGCTCCTGGCACTATGCTTCAGTGTTAGTGGTGCTGATGCCGACCAAAAACCCAAACCCCAAGTTTCCCAACGGCAAATGATGGGTCTCTACTGGTACCATTCCAGTGCAGCGAAACTGATGTCAAACTAAAGCTAGAATTCTCAAATCTTCCGCCAACAGGGACCGCCATGTCGCAAAAAGGAGTAAAGCAAAGATCGACCTCCATGTCGCAAAAAGGAGCAAAGCCAACTTCGACCGCCGTCGCAAAATGGAGCAAAACCAAGATCAACCGCCATGTCGCAAAACGGAGCAAATTCAACCATCGATCGCTACGTCGCAAAAACGGAGTATCGACCTTCATGCCACAAAAATGAGCAAACCAATATCGACCGCCATGTCACAAAAAGGAGTAAAGCCAAAATCGATCGTCATATCACAAAACGGAGACAAGATTGACCACCATGTCGCAAAAAGGAGCAAAGCCAAGATCGACCGCTATGTCCCAAAAAGGAGTAAAACTAACATCGACTTTCATGTCGCAAAACAGAGCAAAACCAAGATCGACCGCCATGTCGCAAAACGGAGCAAATTCAACCACCGACCGCTACATCGCAAAAAGAGAGTATCGACCTTCATATCGCAAAAAGGAGCAAAACCAAGATCGACCGCAATGTCGCAAAAAGGAGCAAAACCAAGATCGACCACCATGTCGCAAAACGGAGCAGTCAACCATCGACCGCTGTGTCGCAAAAAGAGAGCATCAACTTTCATGTCGTACAAAGGAACCAAGTCAAATACCTGTCACGCCCTGCTTCCCAGTATACGAAGAAGTAGACGTGGCGGGACGTATTTACTCAGAAGCAAACACGTTAAGCGTAAATAAGCAATATAAATGAATACACAAGAATAACAGGAGATGTAAAAATAACAGTAACTTTTATTAAAATTCTTTCTTCACATTACAACTGATTTGAAAAGGAAATGTACAATGATAAAAGCAATGCCTAAACAGTGGCATACGAATGAAAAGGAAATAAGTACAAGAAAAAAACTAAAATTCTGGCTCCTCTGTGAACTGATCCAAGTCCTTCTGGTTGGGGTCGGTCTCCTGAGAGTCGGGCCCTCCCGACGAACATTCTAAAGAAAGAAAGAAACAGAAATGATATCAGCGAACTAGCGCTCGGTAAGTCCCAAAGATAAGGATGGAATATAACAAGTAAAGAAGAGAGAACTGGTAATATAAACAGGTATATATTTGTTATACTAACGTAGTTGTTTCTCGCTTGGTATAGAATGTATCAGTGTATACGAGAGGAGTCCAACTTGCTCCATGGACTATGGTAATCGGAAGTACAAGGCCCCGTCAAAACCCATGGGACAACGGCACAGATGTTCAGGTAGGCATCTTTTAGTGACCATCTCGTTCCACTTCTAATATATTTTGTACCAATCTACCCCGTTAAACCCCGTAATGTATGTTATATAGATTGTAGCTATCAGACTTGCCGAGACCATGGATATAAGTTGTTCATGTAAACGGTTTCAGGATTGTATCAAGTAGTCATGCAGTCAAGTCATGTTTGCATGTTGATATTGTTCAGGTATTCAGGTTCAAGTTCAAGTATACATGTTGGATTCAGATTGATTTGGACTTAGACTTGAGTTAGACACTTAAAACTGATTTGGATACTGAATTAGATTTAGGAGTTATCGGTAACTGTTGTACATGGATGGCACGATTTGTGTATTTTTCAAAGAAAATTACCATTGATAATTTCGTTAATTTTTTCTACCTGTTGTACATGGATGGCACGATTTGTGTATTTTTCAAAGAAAATTACCATTGATAATTTCGTTAAGTTTTTCTACCTCAAAAATAGGCAAGCACTCACTTTCTCCGGCTCCGTGAGGCTCAAAAGAATTGATCTCGCTTAAACCTATATTTACTAAGGTCCTTAAATGTAATTTTATATAATTCGATGAGCTTTTATGAAAAATATTTTATATAGTTTCAAAATAAATCTCGAGTATTTATTTATCGTATTTAGGGTTTCATGGATGTAACTTTAAAGATTTGAGGTATTTTTATGAATATTAACTTAACTTGAATAGTTCATGGTATTTAAGTGTAAGACTTGTCTTGTATTGATACCTGATGGTATTTTGGTGAAACATGTCATTCTTTTATTTTTAGAAAAACATAGAATTTTATTATATCTTGAAAATATGTGTTTTGATAATATTTAAATATTTAAAAAATTAATTTTTATTATTAATTAGAAAATCTCGTTTTTCTTAAAAAAATCGTATTAAAAATTCTTTCGAGGCCGAATGCTCCGTGAGGAGGTCTGCATCTCGCTCTACTAGCCCGATGATGTGCGATAATCCACACCATCCAATAGCGGGTTCCCCAAAATGGGTTGTAGAGGTATAATCGTAAAGAGTTTAAAATATAATTCTAAAGAAAACCGGGTTTTTATAACTCAAGGTATTTTAATGAAATGTATTACTCGCCACAAAAATAAGTTTCCAAGAGTATCATGCTATGTCAATATGTGTGTGTATGAGGGGTAGGTCATTACCCCGTAAAGTTTTCTAGAGGTAATAGCAAGAAAAACAGATAAATATGGTCGATACAAAGTTCATGGTATTTAAAGGTAAAACTCAATTTAAAGCTGTTTAGCATGATGATTTAGGGTGAAAGTTGTTCTAAACTTTAGTTTTATGATTAAAAAGCAATGTATAGGAACATGAATGAGAAATTCTTATGAAAAATTGTAGTTTCAAAGATTTTAGAATCAAATGTCGATATAACTCCACTTACCGACATGTTTTATAAAAAGAGACTTTTTATATAGAAAGAGAAGAAGGGGTGGGACTTACTAGTGACTTGGGTTAAGAATAAAGAGAGGAAGAGGTTGAGGTTGTCGTGGTGTTGCGGGGTCGCCGGAATTGCCTCGAATCCTTACCGGAAGTTGACCTTGGGCTAACTCCACTTCTTCTCTACTTGTACTTAGAAAAAATTGATAATTTTGGGTAGGGATTTCAGAATGAGGAGTGGCTAGAGTATGGGGTTGTATTTATAGTGTGGAATTAGGGTTTTGGAATTGAAAGAATGAATTAAAATGCATTTAAAATTGGATTAATTGGAAAATTGAATTCTTTGTTAAATTGCAGAGAAAACAAACAGTGTAGGAGTAATGGGGGGTACGCCAAAGGGTTTGTGTGCAAGACACGGGGACAATTACCTACGGTCTTCCTGTCGGCGCCGGCCATACTCTGCATCTCGCCGGTCGAATGGTGGAGGAGAGGGGTAGGATTGAAGCCACGTGTCCTACTCGCTGTATAAAACATTTTGCACATGTTAGATTTATCTGACTTTTCATTTCAATGTGCAGTGCACGTGTAAACTTTTGGGCTTCCAAAAAGTTTAAAAGAAAAATCAGTAAAAATAATATGTGGCTGATGGGATTCGAACACAAGGGCTATGTCACAGCAGTGCAAGGCTTTTCCAATGAGCCACAAGTGTTTTCTTGCTATTCTTAGACAAAAATAACTTTTAAATTGTAGTCAGGCTTGCAAACTCCATTTTGTACATTAACTTAAAAAAATTCGTACAGTAAAATCAGAGTCGTTACATTCTACTCTCCTTACGAAAATTTCGTCCTCGAAATTTACAATTACATAAGGATTAATTTATAAATAAATAAGGGTATATTGCACGCATGTCATCTTCTCGCTCCCAACTTGATTCTCCTGGCGAATCTTTCTCCACATCACTCGGACCAAGTTTACTTTCCCGTTCCTCAGTGACTTTACTTTTCGGTCCAGGATCTCAACGGGTTGTTGCTCACAAGTTAAGTTTGTCTGTACATTGAGCTCGGAGTGATCAAGGATGTGGCTGGGGTCGCTCACATATCTTCGAAGCTGGGATATGTGGAACACGTTGTGCACTCCTTTCAATGAGGGTGGTAGTACCAAACAATATGCCACTTCTCTGACTCGTTCGAGAATGTCGAACGGTCCTATATATCTCGGACTGAGCTTACCCCTCTTGCCAAAGCGGATTACTCCTCGGTTTGGAGAGATCTTCAAGAACACATGATCTCTAGGTTAGAACTCCAGGTGTCGATGCTTCGCATCAGCCCAGTGCTTCTGTCTGTATTGGGCTATGCGCATTCTTTTCCTGATCGTGCGAACTACATCCACAGTTGCCACGATCATCTCTGGACCAAGGAGTTCTCGATCTCCGATGTCGTCCCAACTTGGTGGTGAACGACACTTCCTTCCATAGAGGGCTGCAAATGGTGCCATTCCAATACTCTCCTGGTAGCTGTTGTTGTATGAAAACTCCACAATATGTAGGTGATCTTCCCACTATCCTCCGAAGTCTAACATACAATCTCTTAGCATGTCTTCAACAATCTAAATTGTTCGCTCAGACTGTCCATCTGTTTGTGGATAATAAGCTGTGTTGAAGTTCAGACTCGTTCCCAAGCTAGCTTGCAGACTCTGCCAAAACTACGATCAGAATCTGGTATCACGATTGGAGATGATGCAAACCGGCACTCCATAAAATCTCACTATCTCCTGCATGAGTTCATGGGTATCAGAAATAGACATATTGAGGTTAAATCTTACATTAGATTTATTCTTACCTCCATGTACTTCTTTGCTACTGTCTCGGTAGATTGGCCAACTCGAAACGGGATGAAGTGAGCCGATTTGGTGAGTCGATCCACAATAACCCATACTACGTCGTTACCCTTCGTGCTGCGAGGAAGGGCAGTCATGAAATCCATGGTGATGTGTTGCCATTTCCATTCTGGGATAGGTAACGTTTGAAGTAAACCTGCAGTTCTGTGATGTTCAGCCTTCACTTGCTGACGCACCAAGTACTTGGCAATGCTTCTGGCTACTTCACGCTTCATTCCATTCCACCAGTAATGTTGCCGTAGATCTTTGTACATCTTTATACCACCAGGGTGTACTAATAAGGAGAGTTGTGAGCTTCTTTCATCAACTCTTCCCGAACAGAATCTTGTGGTATACACAATCTGCTTCCATATCTCAAAGATCCATCTTCGTGGATGATGAAGTATGTTTGTAGTCCACTTTCTACTTGTTCTCAGATCTTTTGCAGCTTGGCACCAATTGCTTGAGCTGCTTTGATCTGATTGACAATGGTAGATTGAACTTGTATGTTCATCATATACACGAAGCGTTACCTGGCATAACCACTTCTATCTCCATCCCGTGCAATTCCTGTTGTAGCTTCCACTGTGTGGTGAGATTCATTGATAGTGGCTGACGACTAAGTGCATCAGGAACTACATTCACCTTCCCTGGATGATATTGTGGGTTGATGTCGAAGTCCGCCATAAGTTCTAGCCATCTTCTCTTCCGCGTATTCAACTCTTTCTGAGTAAACACATACTTTAGACTCTTGTGGTCAGTGTATATATCCACTCGCTCTCCCAGAAGATAACGACTGCCAACTCCAAGTCATGTGTTGGATAGTTGCGCTCATGAACCTTCAGCTGTCTTAATGCAAAAGCTACAACCTTTCTATGCTGATGTAGAACACATCCTAATCCCTTACTGGATGCATCGCAATACATAACAAATCTTCCAGATTGGTCCGATATTACGAGAATAGGAGTTGATGTCAATCTTGACTTGAGTTCTACAAAAACATGTTCACATACTTCTGACCACACGAATGCTTCATCTTTACGTATGGGCTTGGTCAGGGGTGTTGCAATTTTCGAGAACCCTTCAATGAAACTTCGGTAGTATCCCGCTAATCCCAAGAAACTTCGAATATCCTTCACCGCCTTTGGTGTCGGCCATTCGCTGACGGCTGATATCATAGCTGGATCTACTGAGATTCCTTCGCCCGAAACAATATGTCCGAGAAATCTGACTTGATCTAGCCAAAATTCGCACTAGCCAAAATTCGCACTTACTGTATTTGCCATAGAGTTGATGCTCTCGCAATGTCTCCAGGACAATCTGTAACAACCCTAAACTTTCTGTACAACTTTCTGTACAAATTTTTTTCAAAAATACAGAAAGGGGTACTTTTGCCTGAGTTATAAGTTTGATTTGCTTTTTAATAGCAAGAAAGAGCTTGTAGCTCATTGGTAAGACCTTGCACTGCTGAACCAAAGCACCAGAGTTCAAATCCCATCACCCACATTATTTTTAATATTGTTTTCTTTTAAATTTTTAGAAGCCCAAGAGCCTACACGTGCATAACTCGGAAAAACCAAAAATCACATATAAAACAAAATAGCCCAGTGGGTAGACCAAACGATGACTGACGCGTGGTCCTAAGACCCGGCCTAACTCGGCCGGATCGGGCCGGCGGCACGGCTGACTTGGCCGGCTCCGCCGGCAGAACTGAGTCGGATCAGTCGATTCCCTTCATGAAAGTTGTGTCTTCTGGTCTTCTGGAAACCCCTGCATAGTTTAATTACCACATTTACAGAGTCAATAAAAAACACCTATTTACTCTATTTTAAATACAATTTTCATACAACCTTTCACCTACCCTAAAACCCTAGATTACCCTATAAATACCACACCTAAACACACCCCCTCACTCACAAATTCTGTCCAAACTCTCAAGAAAACTCTCTAGAATTTTTGTGTACAGGCGGGGTGAGCGAAGGGCGAAGCTCCGGCGATCTTCCGACGACGACCCTAAGAGCTCCCGGCGACGAAACGACGCAACGGAACCTACTTCCACTCCCCCTTCCTCTTTTCTAAGCTCAAATACAGTAAGTCCACCTCCCTCTTATCTTTTCTATTCTAAAATCTTGTATTTCTAAAACCCGACGGAAGCGGAGTTAATCCGACTTCCGATTCAATTTTTCTTAAAAAAACCCATCTTTTCTTAAATACAAACATACCAAACCATCACATCTTATCTATTAAACATTAACAAAATATCATGAACAAGTTTCATAGCAAAATATTTCATATTGCAATTTTTATCATACTTTTTCAGTAAAATACCATGTAATTTAGTTTTGACAATAAACATCATATTTCTTTCTATACCTTTAAATAGATCACGAGATAATGACCTATCTCCTCACAACACCCATATGCAACATAGCACGATATCTTTTGGGAATATAAAATACGAGAATACGAATTTACACTTAAATACCTTTTACTATTAAAACTGTTTTCTACAAGATTATATATTTTTAAAACAAATCTTTGCAAAGCGCCGCTACAACCCATTTGGGGAACCCATTCAGGATGGTGCGGATTATCGCACCTCCTCGGGCTTAGTAGTGTGAGATGCAGACCTCCGCAAAGAGCATTCGGTCTCGAAAGATTTAAAATACAAATATCTTAAGAAAATAAGATTTCTAGAAAATAATAAATTAAAATTATTTTATATAAATATAAATATATATATATATATATGTATCATCAAAATATCTATTTTGATATAAATATTCCAACTTTTCCAAATCAAAAGAATCACTTTACATGAAAATACCATGCAATTCCATACAAGTTCAACACTTTACAATTAAATACCATGTATTATGAAAAATAGGCTAATTCACTAGAAATGTCACAATAATAAAATCTACATCTATGAAAACTCTAAAGACGATAATTAAATACTTGAGGTGTATTTTGAAAATTATACAAAATTATTTTTTAAATAAAACCCCCTCAAGTTCTATAAATTACAATAAGGACCCTAGTAAATATATGTTTAAGCGGGACCAGTCTCTTGAGTCTCAGGGAGCCGGAGATATGGGTGCTTGCCTATTTAAGGTAGACAACTTAACAAACGGTGTTATCAATACGGTAATCGTCTTTAAAAAAGACACAAATCCTGCCGCCCATGTGCAGCGGTTACCGATAATACTAAAACCTAATTCAGGATTTCAAATTTCTTTTCTAATTGTTCTGACTCAGACTGAGTCTCATTATAAATAATCTGACTTGAATATGATTCAAGTACAAACTACAATTCAACCTGAATCCGTGAATCCATATATTCAATCTATCAATTTATACAACTTGACCAAACCGAACCATGGATATATTCCATTTACATGATTATCCAGTACATCCATTTCCATTTATACGATATCATGGTTTCGGCAAGTCTTCCATTTACAACACAAGTCATCCATCTATATACAATATACCATTCAAACAATACAGCAATACAAACAAGACATCGCGGGGTCTATAAAGGGGTAGACTGGTACAGAATATGTTAAAGGTGGCACGAGGTGGTCACTTAAGACGTAATTACATCCATGCCGTTGTTCCGTGGTATTATCGACGGAGTCTTATACTCCATTTGCCTTTAGTCTCTAACATATAGAGACTCCTCTCGTATACACTGGCATCCTTCTGTACCAAGATACAAACAACAGCGTTAACCATATAATACAACTTTAAAAGTTATACTCTCTCTATATATATCTATTCTACTTCTCCCTTATCTTTGGGACTTACCGAGCGATTTGTTCGCTGACGACATTCTCTTTCTTCTTCTTTGAATATCATCAGGTGATTCGGAATTTCCAAAGATCGAGCCTAACACTGAAGACTTGGACCAGTTTATTGAAGATCCCGAGATGTAGTTACACTTGTACATTTCCTTTACATTCTGTATTTTCCATTTCTGTTATGCCGCTGTTTAGGCATTGCTTTCATTCAGATGTATTTACTTTTCCATGTACTGTAAAAGAATGTTAATAAATAAAGTTGATGTTCTTTACATTTGCCACCTGTGCATTTTTATTTATGTTGCTTAGTTATACTTAGCGTATTTACTTCTGATTAAATACATAGCGGCCTCGTCGCGCCCTCTGCCCGTACACTAGGAAGCGGGGCGTGACACAATCCGCAAATGCGCAGCGTGCTATTTCTGATTCTTTGAATACACCAGGATGTCGTCGATGAAAATAACAACAAACCTGTATAGGTACTCTTGAAAAACTTAGTTCATTAGATTCATGAAAATAGCAGGTGCATTGGTCACTCCAAATAGCATCACGAGATACCCATCATGACCATAGCGAGTCATGAATGCCATCTTCGGAATATCAGACTCTTTGAATTTCACCTGATGATAACCCGAACGAAGATCTAGTTTTGAGAAAACACAAGACACACTTAGCTGATTGAACAGATCGTTGATGCGCAGTAGTGGATACTTGTTCTTTATCGTCACTTCGTTCAAAACTCGGTAGTCTATACACATTCTGTATGAACCTTCTTTCTTCTTTACGAGCAAAACTGGAGATCCCCAACTTGAAGTACTGGGACGAATCCATCCTTTCTTCAGAAGTTCGTCCAGCTGAGTACAGATCTCCTTCAATCCTTCTGGACTTAACTGATATGATGCTTTGATCACTGTTGCTCACCAGGTACTAAGTCAATGTTGAATTCAAGAGCTCGATCGAGAGGCAAATCTGAGATGTCTTCAAGGAATACATCATCAAACTCTTGAACTACCTCCGGCTTATCTTCTTCCGCTTGTAATGTTGCAATCACTGTCTTCCTTGGTTTAGCCTTGTAGGTGCTAGGTTCCAGGGTACGGTCTCCACTCTTGAAATAAGAGATCGGATGATCTGGTATCTCAAACATTACCCTCCTTTGACAACGGTCGATGGTAGCGAAGAAAGTTCCTAGCCAGTCCATTTCCAAGACTATGTCGAAGTTCGGTATGTCCGGCACCTTGAAGTCCGCATAAAATTCTCCGTTGCAAATGACCACTGGACACAGATCGTATCCTATAGTTGCCTTTAGAACGTCGTTTCCTGAACTGACATTCCAGCTGGATACGAGCGGTTTAACTAGAATCGCATGAGTTCGGACGAACCGTTGCGACATAAAGCAATGTGATGCTCCAGTGTCGAAGAGTGCTAAGGCAGGTAGGGAGACTACTAAGATTGTACCTAAGTTGCGTAGGATATGTTTAGGTATAGGAAAAGAATCTATTGATGTATAAGGATTGAAAAGGTTTGAAATATGGGAAGTTACCAGTGATGACTTGGCCGATGGCTTCAACTTCTTCCACAGTCATCGTGAAAGCCTGACGCCGAGGTACATTCCTCCTTGCTGGAGGCACGTTCTTCTATCCGTTTCTCTGTCCTTGAAGCATGTTCCTCTGTGCCTGATGGAACTGATGAGGAGGCTATGCAGGAGGTCCATGAGGAGGTGGAGCAGGTAGGGCTAAGTGAGGTGCAGGGGCCTTAATAGCTGGCCGCTGCGGAAAGGTGATAGCTGGTCTGAGGGATAGATTTGGATTGAGTCTATGAGGACATGCTACAATGTTATGAGTGGATGCACCACAAACTAAGCACAGGCCATTTGCACGCCTGCAGTCCTTCACCAGGTGTCCATTCCTCTTGCAGTAGCAGCAAAAATCTGGACTGGGCCCGTTACATGATACTCCCGGTCTACTGGGTACAAAAGGTGGCCTGGAAGAGGCTCCTCCTGCCATCTAGGTGACAGTGTGCTTCACACCGGCAGTCTGAGGTATGCCCTTCTTCTTCACTACTGCCTCATATCGTCAGGAAGCTTTCAGCACAAGATTATGGGTCGGGAAATCCCCTCTAGTTAATACAACTTGGATCTCCGGGTACAACCCTTGCTGAAATCTTCGTGCCCAGATCTCAGCAGTCGGGATCAGGTGTGCTGCGAACCTATTATGGTTTTGTGTTAGCAGTGTAGTAGGTAATATCAAGAAATTCAATATTGAGACATATCTTACCTGCTGAGCATGGCAAACTCACCATCATATTCATCCACAGATTTGTTCCACATTGAACCTTGCTGCAAGTAGATGAACTGATGTTCCATGTCGAATCGGGCAGTCTCAGGGAAGTATTTCGCATCGAACATGTCGCGAAGAGTCTTACATTCAATCATCTGGACAAGACGGCTTTCTTCAATCTTCCACCATACTCTGGTGTTGTCTGTGAATTGCAGCTTCGCAACTCTCACCCAAGCAATCTCTGACACTTGTGCTGCTGCCTGGTCATCTTCAATGGACTGATCCCATTTCTCTGCCTTTAGTGGGCTCTCTTTCCCAGAAAAATGCTTTGGATGCAGAGCCCGGAATTGCTTCACTCCGGGTGCCTCAGTCTTTGGGCGGTGGAAGAGGATAGCAGTCTGCTGCTGCTGACCTTCCAAGAAGCTCTTGATCGCTTCAAGCAATATCGTCTGCTTGTTGATGGGAACGGTAACGGTAGGTGGTGGTGGTAAAGGAGGTGGTGGGGTGTTGCCATTTACGTTGGTGCTCGTGTTGTTCGGGGAATCCATAACCTTGAAAGAAAATGAAGGGTTAGGATAGATTCAAAAGATTAAAAATTTAAGGAATGTTTAGTTACTGATTCTTATAATTCTTGTTATATATTGCTTAGGATTCCATGCAGAACTGACCTGCATGGGACTCCAACAAAACCTGTCACGTCCCGATTCACAGTATACGGAGAAGTAGACATGACGGGCCGCGACGTATTTACTCAGAAGCAAACACGTTAAGCGTAAATAAGCAATATAAATGAATACATAAGAATAACAAGAGATGTAAAAATAACAACAATTTTTATTAACATTCTTTCTTTACATTACAACTGATTTGAAAAGAAAATGTATAATGATAAAAGCAATACCTAAACAGTGGCATACGAATGAAAAGGAAATAAGTACAAGAAAAAAACTAAAAGTCCGGCTCCTCTGTGAACTGATCCAAGTCCTTTAGATTCAAGTATACATGTTGGATTCATGTTAGATTTGGATTCAGATTAATTTGGACTCAGACTTGAGTCTGACACTTAGAACTGATTTGGATCTTGAATTAGGTTTAGGAGTTATCGGTAACTACTGCACATGGACGACAGGATTTGTGTCTTTTTCCAAGACAATTACCATTTATAACCACGTTAAGTTTTTTTTACCTTAAATAGGCAAGCACTCACTTTCTCCGGCTCCGTGAGGCTCGAGAGAATTGATCCCGCTTAAACCTATATTTACCAAGGTCCTTAAATGTAATTTTATATGATTCGAGGAGGTTTTATGAAAAATGTTTTATATACTTTCAAAATAAACCTCGAGTGTTTATTTATCGTATTTAGGGTTTCATGGATGTAACTGATTGTTTTGGAATTTTGCGCGTGCGTTTTAAAATCAAAGTTAAGAATACCGCAATCTATAACGGTGTTGCATGGTAGCTAGCCTATTGAGTACGAGTCGGTCCACAGGGAGAATGATTCCTTTTCTTTATGTTTTAACGAGTTAAGTCCTATTTTTGGTAGGTTTTGTTTTAAGATCTAAGAATGAAATAAAAGTTGATAAAAAGCTTGCTAGGGTTAGGATTAGGTTAGTTTGAGATAGGGATCTTCTCGCTTCTATCAATACCTTAGTTGTGAATAAAGGTGTTAGGGTAATCGGCAACAACGGGGATTAGCATGACTGGGAAGAAACTAAGTTTCTTTCTTTCGGTCCTTGTCCGTCCGTTCTTGGCTCTTAGCCCTAACCTCCAGTTAATTCAATCACACCCGGTCTAACTAGGAAATCACCGCTATCACGTAGGATAGGGTGCCATAGTGAGCGGTTTGTGGTTGATTTAAAAAGAGTCCTTTTAATAAAATTATATTGGCAAAGAGAGGAATGAGAGAGATTTCCTTCTCTCAAACCTTCTCTATCCTAACCCTAACAAGTGAGGAATTACCCACTCATTAGGAAGATAACGATAAAATTCAAGATAAGAAAAATGCATATTAAATTCTACAACTAGATTAACAAATAATAATTGCAGATAATAAAATACGATAAGAAAAATGCGAGAAAAATAAAGGAACTTACTTTTTATTGATACCTCTTAAAAGCTCATTACAATGGAGAATTAAATTCTAGATCTAGAATAAAAAGAGGCATTCTCCAAAGAGGTACACCCAAAAAGAGGCACACATTATTTGGCTTTGAGCCCTCCTATTTATAGATAGGAAAAACCCTAGGTTTACATTCTGATCCATACATGAAATTACAAAACAACCCCAAAGACCGAGTCAAAGCACTGACACCTGCACCGACACGTGCATTGCACGGCCGCGGATCCGCGGCGGAATGCCATGTTTGGCCGCGGATCCGCGGCCATCTTGAGGACTCTTTGGCTCTTCTTTTCAGGGTTGCTTTATGTTGCTATTTCCTTCTGTTTTCTTCTCTTGGTTCTTCAGAATCTTTTCTACTTTCTTCCAGATTTCTAACAGGGCAGAATTTGTGGACTTTTACCGTAAGCTTCGCGTTGAAGTCTTGAATGTTTGTGCTGCCCTCGTACTTTGTGGAATCGAACTGTTCATTGATCTTCGTTTGTTCCTTAAATTAGTAAACGGCATCTTGCAGATTCATCTATTTGTTGGTCGTAATCTCACATTTGTAACGTCTTTTCCTGAATTTCTCTGTATTGTTCTGAGAACCTGTAACCTGCAATTATTTAGCATACATGGATCAAAAGCACCTATTTATTTGCAATATGATTAAGAATGGGGAATATAATAATGCAAAATTCTGATATGAACAGTAACTTTTAAGATTTGAGGTATTTTAGTGAATATTAACTTAGCTTGAATAGTTCATGGTATTTAAGTGTAAGACTTGTCTTGTATTGATACTTGATGGTATTTTGGTGAAACTTGTCATTCTTTTATTTTTAGAAAAACATGGAATTTTATTATATCTTAAAAATATGTGTTTTGATAATATTTATATATTAAAAAATTAATTTTTATTATTAATTAGAAAATCTCTTTTTTCTTAAAAAATCGTATTAAAAATTCTTTCAAGACCAAATGTTCCGTGAGAAGGTCTGCATCTCGCTCTACTAGCCCGAGAATGTGCGATAATCTGCACCATCTAATAGTGGGTTCCCCTAAATGGGTTGTAGAGGTATAATCGCGAAGAGTTTGAAATATAATTCTAAAAAAACCGGGTTTTTATAATTCAAGGTATTTTAATGAAATGTATTACTCGCCACAAAAATAAGTTTCCGAGAGTATCGTGCTATGTCAATATGTGTGTATGTGAGGGGTAGGTCATTACCCCGTGAAGTTTTCTATAGGTAATAGCAAGCAAAACAAATAAATATGGTCAATACAAAGTTCATAGTATTTAAAGATAAAACTCAATTTAAAGTCGTTTAGCATGATGATTTAGGGTGAAAGTTGACCTAAACTTTAGTTTTATGATTAACAAGCAATGTATAGGAATATGAATTAGTAATTCTTAAGAAAAATTGTAGTTTCTAAGATTTTAGAATCAAATGTCGTTATAACTACACTTATCGACATGTTTTATAAAAAGTGACTTTTTATATAGAAAGAGAAAAGGGGGGACTTACTAGTGACTTGGGTTAAAAATAGATAGAGGAAGGGGTTGAGGTTGTCGTGGTGTTGCGGAATCGCCGGAATTGCCTCGAATACTCGCCGGAAGTTGACCTTGGGCTAACTCTACTTTTACTCCACTTGTACTTAGAAAAATTTGATAATTTTGGCTTGAGATTTCAGATTGAGGAGGGGCTAGGGTATAGGGTTGTATTTATAGTGTGGAATTAGGGTTTTGGAATTGAAAGAATGAATTAAAATGCATTTAAAATTGGATTAATTGGAAAATTGAATTCTCTGTTAAATTGCAGAGAAAACAAACAGTACAGAGGTAATGGGGGGTAGGCCAAAGGGTTTGTGTGCAAGACACGGGGACTATTACCTACGGTCTTCCCGTCGGCGCCGGCCATACTCTGCATCTCGCCGGTCGGATGGTGGAGGAGAGGGGTAGGATTGAAGCCACGTGTCCTACTCGCTGTATAAAACATTTTGCACATGTTAGATTTATCTGACTTTTCATTTCTATGTGCAGTGCACGTGTAAACTTTTGGGCTTCCAAAAAGTTTAAAAGAAAAATCAGTAAAAATAATATGTGGCTGATGGGATTCGAATACAGGGGCCATCTCACAGCAGTCCAAGACTTTACCAATGAGCTACAAGTGCTTTCTTGCTGTTCTTAGACAAAAATAACTTTTAAATTGTAGTCAGGCTTGCAAACTCCATTCTGTACATTAACTTAAAAAATTTCGCACAGTAAAATCAGAGTCGTTACAGGACCCTAAAAATCAGACTCTTCACGAAAGAAGATCCTTCAATTTCACGCACACCGCCCATATACACGGTGTGCATTCATTGATCGTGGGCACTTTGTTAGAATAAAAAATTACACTCTACAGTCGAAGTCAATAAGCCAAAATCAAGGCCCGAAAAGTAGGTCCGAGCCCAATCTCGAATCCAAGTCAAGTATGCCCAAGCCCGAACCCAAGTCCAAGCAAGTGGGCTCATGCTTAAGTCGAGCCCAAGCATGAAGAGGCCGCCCCCCATACCAAAGGAACAAGCTTAATGTAATTTCTAAGAATAAATGTAATATAAATGGTCAAGAAACCCAAATTTTGTAAAAGCTCGTGGCTTATGTGCAAAAAAAAGAAAGCACATGATATGGGAAAGTCATATGCGTCATTTTGAAAAACCCAGGGGGTAATATGTAAAATATAAAGCATATATAAGACATCATAATAAATGATAACAAACAAGATTCTTTCCATATTAGTCTAGAGTTCTGTGCCTCCTCTTTCTTCAAGATTTTAAATCTTTCTCTTTATTTTTTTGAATTAAATTAAGAGCTTAACTCTCTTTTTTCCCAAACAGAAATAGTTCTTCACCGCAAAACCCTTGAAAGCGAGTTCAAATCTCCCATCAAATCTCTAAAAGAGGAGATTTTGAATCTCACCGGCTCTTTTTCCAATATCCAAGAAAAAAATAGGAGGGGGGAGGAGACCCATTTACAAAAGTTTCATTTTACGGAGGATCCAAGGCTCAAAAGAGAAGAAAGGGGCCTCCTCTCATCATCCAAGATCCAAGATTTAGATCTTGGATTTTCAAGAGATCTTTTTCTTTGGTTTTCGTTTCAAAATTCTTTTGGGAGTTTAACTCCATTTAAAATTCTTTTGGGAGTTTAGCTCCAAAATAAAACTTTTGGGAGTTTAACTCCATTTAAAATTCTTTTGGGAGTTCAACTCCAAATCCGGTCCATGCAACCCGGGCACGCACATGCGCAGAGCTGCACGCTTCATCTCCACACTTGTTCTTTAAAAACAAATAAATAAATAAATGTATTTTTGAAATAAAAAATTCTTTTGTCATAGATAGAATAAAAATATTGAAACGAACATGTACCTATTCATTTTTTCTAACACCAACACCTTATATTGAGTTCGAATGACCCGTTTGACCCGTTAATCGGAGGTTCCTTCGCTCTAGAAACAAGGGGTAATTAATGGCATCTTAGTCCGTGACTGCCGGAGATTTGGATCTCCACAATCAATAAATCTCAGCCTACCCCAGGCAGAGATAATCTGTGCATGCCTGAAAAGTACGCGCATTCCCATCTTAATGGGGTGACGAAAACACTTTACAGTTTGTGCACGCATGTGTGAGTGTTCAAGAGCTCTAAATGATATAACCATAATTCGATCGAGTGCTTGCAAAGATTTCTATGTCGGTATTCGTAAATCATCGAAATATTGAATCTTTGACGTTTCGACTCGAGCTCTCGAACCTTTGGCGCTTCGCTTGAATTTTGCATTGGTCAATTGATTTTCAATTAGTTTCGAAGCTTGACGCTTCAAACTTAGAACGCGCCACTTTACTCACAAGCGTCTTGAAGTCGTCCCATCAATTCTTCAAACTTGGACTTCTCGGATTTCGACACTTCAACTTGGACTTGGAATCTGGTTTCTTAGCTATTCGTTGCTTGAATTCTTGAACTCTTCATACTCAGCTACTTAGTGTTAGTTATATGTGTGCCCTAGAGGCCATTACTGTACATACGATATATATTGTAGTGGATGCTTGGACATATATAGGGAGGACTTTCTTGCTCGACATGATAGTACGCTATCTGGTTGCTCTTTATCTTAACATGTATTCTGATTGTCTCTATGTTACATGTTGATAAAGCCCTTAGGATGAGTCCTTGACTACCAGGACTATGATGCGGTTCATACTAGTGAGGACAGTGTAGTCGCCAAGTACATCCTTCAAATGTTCCTAGTCGTGGGAGTACCGAGACAGGGCATCGATACTCCAGAGTAGATTAGCGTATGCGCTTCTTGACCCATATGATGGGCGATAGATGATCTCATATCCATTGGTGTTTGACATCAGTATACGGGTGCTCAGTGGAGACTGGGTATACTGGACGGACTCGCCGAGAACTCCCAGATGGTATTATACCTCACGTCAGATGGCAGTTCTCTGGTGACAATGGTACAGAGTAGTCTGTAGACCCGAGAACGTCATAGAGTCTTGTGTGATTCCCACTGTGCTTTGATTTCCATCATACCACGTCTAAGAGGACGTGCAAAAAGGTGGATTTTGGGTACAGTCCCGAATCACATGAAGGCAATGAGCGATAGGAGGGGATTCGTCTCTCCCGGTATAGGGAGTTGATGTTACGCTGTATTCGATTGGCTATAACTGGAAATCCCTGGCCAGGGTTGCTGAGATTTACTGGTAAGTGTTATCAGTAGTTTCTCGAACTGTTATAGACCTCATATCGACACGACTTATCAAGCTACTGGGGTCTGACGTTTACCACCCCTAGGCGAGATATGCGACATATCAGACGAAGAGACCGGACTGTACGGAGTGTTACTGATTGGATTCGCAGGAGAATGTACAGGCTTGCTTGTTGATCTTCTGATCGCTCAATATCTGGGTGGCTGCTACGTTTAGCTGACCGCTTGCAGCTTGTGGGTGTTTGATATGATCATCACCTACTGCCGGCGTATTGATGATTCTTTAGAGTCCTACACAGAGGTTTCTTGGCTCGGGAAAAACGGAGTAGGAGCATATATATGATATGTGCGGGACCGAGAACAATACGTGTATATGATACCGTATTAAATTCTCACGACATGAGATATCGGCCGGGTATATGAGATATAGCCGGGTCATCGGATCAAGTGTTGATTCGATGAACTGATACAGATTATATTAGTCGGTTATTTATGAAATAGCCGGATTATCGGATCAAGTGTTGATTTCATAATTTAATGTTTAATTATATATTTGATATATTAAATTACATTAACTAATATTAGCTCACTTATTGATTCTTTTTCTCATTCGGGTAATACATTGATATATATGCGATATATGTTAATTGTATTATTTTATTTTGTTACAATAAATATTGTATATGTGATATATAATATTGTAACATGTTAGGGTTATTAATACAACATGTTTAGTGGAAATTAAACATGGTTAGGGTTTAATTTGGGTTAAGCTTTTCTAGAAGTTTCTAGAAGCTTTGTTTTTTTGTTTCATGCAAAGATATTTTATAAAGATATTTGTTATGATAGTTATTAACCCAAGCCAACCCATGACCATGGTTAAGTCTCTACATGGGTTAAGTTATCATACTTAACCCATGGTTGCAATTCTAACCTTATGACAATTCATTATTCATCACAAAGTAAATTGATTCTTCTTCTTCTTCCTTGAAAGCTTTCTAGCTTTTTGCTTAGTGATGATTTTGAGTGAGATTAAGAAAACTAATGAGAGCTAAAATCCTACTTCATCATCCTAATCTATCCTAGCCATTTAGATTAGGGTGTTCACTTCATTTATAAGTGAGAGCTTGTGTTAATGAAACTTCAAGGTAGATCATCTTTGTTATCGAAGATCGGAAGCAATCATGCATCATTCTTTTCGTGAAGCCTCTCTAGAGTCCGGATTCTTGATGATCGCAGCGAAGGGACCTCAGCACGGAGCTTATGAAGTGAAGGACCGGACTACAAAGGTTGTAATCCCAAACTCTTAGATGTTAAAGTGTTTAACATGCTTTGTTTCGCCTAATTTCTAGTTTAAAGATCTTGGTTAGGGTTGTTCGGCACGTCTAAATTTTAAATCGGGCATGGTTGATACTTTATAGACCCTTGTGAGAGTGCCTAGTAACCCTACAGTGGTATCAGAGCCAAGCTAGAGCTTTATGCAAAGTTTAAAGTCCGATCGAACTTCGAATACCCGGTTTAGACCCCTCTCTGGATATTTTCTAAAAATGTGATTTTTTCTGCATTAAAAATACTCAAAAAAATCAGCAGGGAATTCTAAGGATTTGTGTAAAAAAACGAGCCATTAATTCGCTTAAAGCACCGCGGAACCGCGGCCGTACCAAGGCTTGCACGACGGTTCCGCGGCGCTACAGTGGCATTAGGGTTTGAATTTTGTACAGTAAAATCCGTAGCTAATTCCTAATACTTCTGGGTATTTTTTATATCACTCAAGTATTGAGTTTTCTGGGATGTATTGGGGACTCGTTGATTCGATCGGATAATTTAACTTTGTTTAAGTTTTTCCGGGTAATTTTAGAACGTGTTAAAAAGTTCAAACGGATATCAATAACTCACTTTTTCCCCTGTCGGAAAATTTTCAAAAGTTGGATTTTTCTCGAGTTTGAAACTTCCGGAAAATCATGCAAGTAAGACGGTGGACCCTCTAGAAGACAACAAATCTTAACTCGATTATGTGACGTCTGAACCGCCTCTGAACCTTAGGGTTTGGGGCAGTACGACGTTGCCACATGTGAGGCGTTGGCTTAACCCTTCTACGGCTGGACCATTGGTACTGTGGCATGTGATGGATACTTTTTGAACTCCGCTCAAGTGTTGAGCTATTAGGGAAATCTTCGGTGTTTGATTATTCGATCGGAAAGTTTAACACTGTCTTTTTATCTGGAATGTGATACAATATTTGGAATCCACAGGTAGTTATGAGATAACTAATTTGAATGTTATAAATCTAGCAGTTTAGTCTCAAATGATCGGTTGCCACAGGATTTTGATGCGATCAAAAGTCCGTCGCAATCACGTAGCGTACGCGGATACTCGCCGGGTAAACTTAATAGACAGCCACGCCCCATAGCCCTGACCAAGTGACTGTAAGAGAACCCCATCGCCAAAAGCATCCGTTCGGGTGCTCGCTGCAGCGGTGTTCCGCCTTAGTGTACTTCGTCGACGGCATCGGGGGTGCGGCCGTCTACTAAAGTTTGCGACGAGCATTCGATCAGGATGTCGGGAATTTTGTTGAATTGCCCGACTAGATATTGAAAAGAGTTTTCGATATTGAGACTAAAATGCGGGGTTTATAATTGTTAGCCATGCGATATCTAAGGAATTCATTTGGTTAGACATGCGATGTCTGAGGAGGTTGCGGATTCCAACTGTTGTAGTTTTACACTTTCTTTTCTGTGACCGTTAGCGTAGTATGTGGTGTATCGCCGGTTTCGTTGCTATACATCAACGACAATCGGGATACGCATACTTGCTTACGTTGATGATATGAGATATTACGTGTTGCTGTGATATGTTATATTGGATCGTCATGTTTTGAATAGCCGGGGGTTTTATGTGAGATGAGTTTTTCTTTTTCATTCATGTAAAATTCATTTGTATGTAATATTCTTTTATTGGGGCACTTCCGGGCTGAGGATGATGTCACCATTGTATATTATTTACTTTTCCGCATTAGGTAGACCCAAGGCGGGGAGCATAAGTAACCGGGTTCTAGGGTCCAGTGGGAGACCATCTCGAGGAGTCGAGACCGGATCTCCTAACCCTAGAATTGGCAGTGTTGCTTGCCGCTCTCATAGGGGTCTAGGGATATGGGTTTGGCTATTCATCGCGACCGTGTAATCCGTGTTTTATACAGGCTCGTATTGAAAACACGGACCTCCTAGTATATCCAATATTTCATATATGTTCTTCTGCTGCAATCTTCTGTGATGAGATCATATTACTGCCTGAGACGAATGTTTATATTATATATATGAGATATATGTTATATTGCAGATTTCGTTTCAAATGTGATACTTGTGAAGCATAATAAAATGGGACTTCATTAATGAGATTAATGAGACTAAAAGAAACCTAAAGATGTTGTAGAAACTTGTCTCAAAAACAGGTAGCTCTAGTTCTTGCTTTGCATAGCGGTGTTCCTTGCAGAACATCCAGCACCTTATTCGATAAGGAAAGAGCCGAGATCTCTTCACCGGGAGTGACCTCTTTAGCGAAACTAGCAGATACTACAAACTCGGTTTGTCTTTTGATTGCTTATATAGTTTTTGCTTTGCATAGTGATATTTGTGAAATATCCTGCACCTTATTTGATGAGGAAAGAGCCGACGATCCTTTCACCGAGAGTGACCTCTTTAGCAAAACTAGAAAAGGCCTCAAAAACATTCCATTAAAAATCACTCGATTCTACAACGATATCAAGTTCATTACGCAAAGGGTTTTCTTAAAAACCTGTCGTAACCCTCCGTCATTTCAGATAAATCCTACTTAGTATTCGTGCTACGTTTGTTGACCTCCGTCAAGGCGTAGTGTGCAGTAGCTAACTAGTATTTTTCTATTTATGCATATGATGCAGATTGTTTTAGGGTAGTTGTGCGGCCTTGTTGACCTCCGTCAAAGGTCGTGCGGGTGGGTTTAATTCAATCGGGAAATGACGGGTAGAACTTGACTAGCAGCCTATGATTTGTTGACCTCCGTCAAGGTCATAGGACTCTAGGGGTAAAATATTATTGGGAATTTCAAGAGTTGAATTTGCAATGAGATTGCATACCTTCTATGAGATAGTTAGATCCCGATACCCGCTGCAAGTAAGAGTTACTCCTGGGAGAGTTTTACACATCACAATTAGCCGATCAAGTAGGTGTCTAGAAAGGTGGTAACGGGGTTACGCCCCTGGGAAAAACGAGATTTATTTTAATTAGGTCTGTGCGAAAGCACGGGGAACCTCCCTCAAAGTACCGGCACTGGCCTGGCTGAAAGATTGGCGAACTTGTAGAGTGTAATTAATCTCGGCTAGTCTTTCCTTTTAGGGTTTGAAGGAAAATTTGACTAAAACAGTGGGAGCCATCCTGATTAGATAAATTGATAACCAATCTAATCTTGTAAAAGCGCATGCTGAGTGTTTTCTTCTCTCTCTCCTGGTTATGACTATGTCACGCCTTAATCAAGATAATAATATGGATGTATTGACCGAACCCGCTTGTTATACTGCGCTAGGGAACGTTGGTCCCGCTCCAACTTATAATTGTTATAAGACAGAGCAGGAAATTGGGGATTACCAGAATTCCCGTGCCGCCCAAACGAAGAAAGCACATGTTGATGCATCTTCTTCGGGTGTGTTCATTACACAGAACTGTTTCTCAGTATCCTTTACGTCCTGGGTATGAGATACCGGATCAGGATCCCGCATATGTAATCTGTTACATGGGCTACAGATAGGTAGAGAACTGAGAAAGGGTGATAAGTTTCATGAGATAGAAACGGTGCAAGTGTTGCAGCCAAATCTGTTGGTAGTTATCATCCTGTATTACCAGAATACATTGATTCTGAACGAATGTTATTAGATACCGAATTAATGTACAACGTCATATCAGTCTCTTTATTAGTAAAGAAGGATATAATTTTGTATTGTTGGATAATGTTTTGAACATTTCCTATATCAAGAGTTGATTGGTTCAGACACGTTATCTAAAAGCATTGACGTTCTAAATCAAACTACAGTTCTTAGTATAAAGAACACACACAAGAGGAAGAGTTCAGAAATGAACGAATCCTTCTTGAGGTATTGTAGACTAGGTCATATCAATGTGACCCGACTAGCTGAAGTTACATAAAGATGCATATTTAAATTAGTTTGAATTTACATTTTGTGAAACTTGCCGGTCATGTCACAGAGATAAGAGGACCACAGCTCCGTTTATTGGAAACAGAGAAAGAGTTAGTGAACTCTTGGGATTGATACATGCTGATGTATGAAAGTCCCCTGTCTACACATGCCAGGACCGGTTCTTTATACTTCATTACATTCACTGATGATCTCTCGAGATTCAGACATATGTTTCTGTTGAAACACAAGTCCGAAACTTTTGAGATAATCACAGAATATAAGTTAGAAGTAGAGAACCAAAAACGGGTATAAGTATTATGTCCTTTGATGAGATCAAGGAGGAGAATACTTGAGCACGGAGATACTGGACTATTCTAAAGGAGAATGAGATTCTCTCTCAGCATTACTCCTCCGTATACACCATAGCACGTCGGTGTATCGGGGCGGAGCAATCACACCCTATGTGATATGGTGGGCTCTATGATGAGTACTACTGAGTTCCCTATTTTCTTTTGGGATTATGCACTTGTGAAGCTGCATACCTATTGAATAGGGTTCCAATCAAATCAGTTGCCTACCACTTTATATGTGATATGGAATGGGAAGAGCCCATATCTTAAGTATGTTAAGATTTGGGGTTGTCCGGCCTGTGTCTAAAAGCAAAATCGGGACAAGCTCGAGGCAAAGTCAATTCTGTGGAAGTTTGTTGGATATCCCAAGCATTCGCAAGGGAATATCTTCTACCAAACCGAGGAACAAAAGTTGTTTTGTTTCTCAGCATGCCACCTTTGTGAAAGGGAATTTCTTGTGAAGAAATTATTGGTCATGAGGTAGAACTGGAAAGGTTCCAGCTATACAAACTGCAGCTGATGATTTGGTAGAACCAAAGGATTCAATAGTTTCCAACGAACCTCAGCCTCTCTGCTGATCTAGTAGGGTTCCTCACCCACCTGAGAGATACTTCGGTTTTCTCTATGACAGTGGGAGCGAGGATTGCATCATGAGATGATGACCCAACTAGTTTCGAGCAGGCCATCAGGAGTGGGACTCTGTAAGAATGGCTGGATGCTTATCGATCTGAGATGGAATCCTTATACACCAACAAAGTATGGACTTTGGTTGCTTTATCTGAAGGGTTAAATACCCAACAGGAGCAAATATATCTTGAGAAGATTACTTGGTGTACATGGAAAAGTTGAGACTTTCAAAACTATGCTTAAGTCCATCCAGATCCTACTTGCCACGGCTACATACCATGACTACGATATCTGGCGGTTGGGTGTCATGATTGCTTTTCTAAATAATGATTTGGAATAGAGCGTCTATAAGTACACAGCCAGAGGGCTTCGTAGACAGTGGGAGCAGCGGAAACGTGAGCAAGATGTTTTATGTGATAAATCAGGCATCGCGGAGTTGGAACATCTGTTTTGATGTGGTAGTCAAAGAGTTTGACTTCATCAAAATGGTAGATGAACCTTGTATATACAAAAAGGTAGTAGGGAGTATGGTAGTGATCCTCGTAGAGTACGTGGATGACATACTCTTGATAAGGAAGGAATTTCCTATACTACGCTCGGTCAATCTCCGCTTATCACAAGGATTCTCCATATAGGATCAAGGTGATACCTCCTAAATCCTGGGTTTTGGATCTATGGGATAGATCTAATTGGATGTTAGGAATCTTACCAGTTGTAGTGAGATGGTATCAATCGATCCTGGAGAGAATCACTGGAAAGGTTCCAGGGTGATAAGGACGACTGAATATCAGTCGCAGGCATTGTCTTAACCCTCAGTGGAGGGACGGTATATTGGAAGAGTTCCAAGCTAGATACCGTGACTTACTAGACGATTAAAGGCAAGATATATCGTTACCAAGGATGCTACCAAATAGGCAGTCTGGATATATATATGTTCATGAGATGAACTTCGTTCCTACCATTGTGTGACAATGGGGTTATGGCTTATGCCAAGGAACCCCCGTCCCATCAGAAATCCAGATATAATTCTTAGGCAGTATCACCTGATCATGGAGATGGTTGATGTCCAGGGAGATCGAGGTTAGGAGAGTAGACATAGAGGACAACAGCGCGGATCCACTCACAAAGGCCTTTTTCCCAGTAGAGACTTTTATGGGATGGTTGAGTATGAGATACTTCAACCACACCTAATTGTTGGGTATGCGATACCACAACAGATGGCCCTAGTGCAAGTGGGAGATTGTTAGTTATATGTGTGCCCTAGAGGTCATTACTGTACATACGATGTATATTGTAGTGGATGCTTGGACATATATAGGCAGGGCTTTCTTGCTCGACATGATAGTACGCTATCTGGTTGCTCTTTATCTTAACATGTACTCTGATTGTCTCTATGTTACATGTTGATAAAGCCCTTAGGATGAGTAATTGACTACCAGGACTATGATGCGGTTCATACTAGTGAGGACAGTGTAGGCGCCAAGTACATCCTTCAAATGTTCCTAGTCGTGGGAGTACCGAGACAGGGCATCGATACTCCAGAGTAGACTAGCGTATGCGCTTCTTGACCTATATGATGGGCGATGGATGATCTCATATCCATTGGTGTTTGACATCAGAGAAGGTATACGGTTGCTCAGTGGAGACTGGGTACACTGGACGGACTCGCCGAGAACTCCCAGATGGTATTATAGCTCACGTCAGATGGCAGTTCTCTGGTGACACTGGTACAGAGTAGTCTATAGACCCGAGATCGTCATAGAATCTTGTGTGATTCCTACTGTGCTTTGATTTCCATCATACCATGTCCAAGAGGGCGTGCAAAAAGGTGGATTTTGGGTACAGTCCCGAATCACATGAAGGCAATGAGCGATAGGAGGGGATTCGTCTCTCCCGGTATAGGGAGTTGATGTTGCGCTGTGTTCGATTGGCTATAACTGGAAATCCCTGGCCAGGGTTGCTGAGATTTACTGGTAAGTGTTATCAGTAGTTTCTCGAACTGTTATAGACCTCATATCGACACGACTTATCAAGCTACTGGGGTCTGACGTTTACCATCCCTAGGCGAGATATGCGACATATCAGACGAAGAGACCGGACTGTACGGGAGTGTTACTGATTGGATTCGCAGGAGAATGTACAGGCTTGCTTATTGATCTTCTGATCGCTCAATACCTGGGTGGCTGTTACGTTTAGCTGACCGCTTGCAGCTTGTGGGTGTTTGATATGATCATCACCTACTGCCGGCGTATTGACGATTCTTTAGAGTCCTACACAGAGGTTTCATGGCTCAGGCAAAACGGAGTAGGAGCACATATATGATATGTGCGGGACCGAGAACAACACGTGTATGTGATACCGTATTAGATTCTCACGATATGTGATATCGGCCGGGTATTTGAGATATAGCCGGGTCATCGGATCAAGTGTTGATTCGATGAACTGATACAGATTATATTAGTCGGTTATTTGTGAAATAACCGGATTATCGGATCAAGTGTTGATTTCATAATTTAATGTTTAATTATATATTTGATATATTAAATTATATTAACTAATATTAGCTCACTTATTGATTCTTTTTCTCACTCGGGTAATATATTGATATATATGCGATATATGTTAATTGTATTATTTTCTTTTGTTACAATAAATATTGTATATGTGATATATAATATTGTAACATGTTAGGGTTATTAATGCAACATGTTTAGTGGAGATTAAACATGGTTAGTATTTAATTTTGGTTAAGCTTTTCTAGAAGTTTCTAGAAGCTTTGTTTTTTTGTTTCATGCAAAGATATTTGTTATGATATTTATTAACCCAACCCAACCCATGACCATGGTTAAGTCTCTACATGGGTTAAGTTATCATACTTAACCCATGGTTGCAATTCTAACCTTATGACAATTCATTATTCATCACAAAGTAAATTGATTCTTCTTCTTCTTCCTTGAAAACTTTCTAGCTTTTTCCTTAGTGATGAATTTGAGTGAGATTAAGAAAACTAATGGGAGCTAAAATCCTACTTCATCATCCTAATCTATCCTAACCATTTAGATTAGGGTGTTCACTTCATTTATAAGTGAGAGCTTGTGTTAATGAAACTTCAAGGTAGATCATCTTTGTTATCGAAGATCGGAAGCAAGCATGCATCATTCTCTTCGTGGAGCCTCTCTAGAGTCCGGATTCTTGATGTTCGCAGCGAAGGGACCTCAACACGAAGCTTATGAAGTGAAGGACCGGACTACAAAGCTTGTAATCCCAAACTCTTAGATGTTAAAGTGTTTAACATACTTTGTTTCGCTTAATCTCTAGTTTAAAGATCTTGGTTAGGGTTGTTCGGCACGTCTAAATTTTAAATCGGGTATGGTTGATGGCTTATAGACCCTTGTGAGAGTGCCTAGTAACCCTACACTTGGCGTCACGAAACATGATATGCAATTTGAGAAGCTTTCGTCCATATCCTCCTACCTTCTTTAGATATATCATTTAGGCTCGATTTCCTCCATTCTCCTTTATACGCTTGTGTCGTGAGATATCCTGAAAAGCAATCTCAAAAAGACCAAGTACATCATATGCAGTGTTATGAAATAAATAAGATATAAACACAAGTATATAAAATATTCATTGTTCCGATATCACAAGTATGAATATTACATCAATATTAATATATAACTCAAATCCAAAGCATAAGATATTGATATACTCCACACACACATAATATGAAAACCAAGATATATAATACATGTATATACATATTCATATTGTGAAATATCAAAATAATGAATGGGAGTAATATATCGATATCAAAGAATATAACACAAGTAAAGTATATCGATATTGATATATTACTCGATATACACAAGACATATGATATGCAAGCTAAATATCAAATATATACAGGTTTGATGCCGGAAGGTATAAATAAGATAAAACATGTGACATCAAACAACTATTCATATTCTAGCTATCATTACAACAAAACGAGAATGGATAATTAAACCGTCTGAAAATCCACAAGCTAATATCTTCTATTTTAACATCAACGTTCTTCTAATCCATGAGAATCGTATTCAGCAGATCAAGATATTCTTTTAGAGGCGTACCTTTTTTAATACGGAGAGAAAATAATCGTTGTTTTAGATACAGTTTGTTCGTGAGGGATTTCGTCATATATAAATTCTCCAATTTCAGCCAGGGATCCGACACGGTCTCCTCGTTTGCAACTTCGCATAAGATTTCATATTCTAAATATAGTTGAATTGTCACATGTGCTTTCTCTTCCATCTTTTTATAGCCTTCATCAGTCATTGACGCCGGTCTCGCTCCAGAAAGCGGCGTCCACAGATCCCGTTGTTTCAACAGAGCGCGTATTTTAGTGCGCTAGAGACTGAAACTACTTTTTCTGGAGAACTTGTCGATCTTAATATTTTGTGATGCCATCTCTGTACTCGATCGGTAAAATCAACGCAAGCTTTGATACCAGTTTGTTACGGATGATCGAGATAAACACGGAAACAAATATCAAACAAATCGCAGAAAACAAAAAATATCAACTCAAAGAGACACGGAGATTTTACGTGGAAATCCAAACGGGAAAAACTACGAGCACCAGTAGAGAATGTTTCACTATTTGTGGAGAATTACAGAATTTCTCTTCTCTCCTAATTTTTTCTCTCTCTAACCTTAAACAATTGGCTTCATATTTATAATCTACAATTAATTCTTAGAGATAAATATAAGATTCAAATTTGAATCTAATCAAATATCCAATTTAAATCTTATCTCCGATTGAAATTTTCTCTAAAGAACTAATTTGGATTTATCTCTATTAAATAAATTCTAAAGCAAATAGAAGTAGGTTTATAGAATCAATTTTAACAGCCTTAACATCAAGCCAATTTTTTTAGTAAATAAATGACATTGTAACCATCATGCCAATTGATAACTACTAATCCTATAATAACCAATTCTAAGATGAATTTGTTACAAAACACCAAACCATAGCAAATTTCACCGGATTGCCTTCGTCCCCAGCACAACAAAAAAGTTATTATCGTTTGTTAATTATAGTAATTCACGTACGTAGTCTTATTTATTCGACATCAATCAATTAGACTTCAATCGCTTGGTATTAAAATCCATAACAAAGGCATTGATGATGCTCGATATCTGTGATCTCCCACATCAGGACACGTGGCAAATGACGTGTCCCAGGGCTCACAAGAAAGGACCTACAATGGCCGACCAGACCACTCCTGTGCCCGTCCTACAAGCAAACGCCGGCTCACCTCCGAGCCCCCAGCACAATTGGCCTCCTCGTCCTCATAGCTCGTCTCCGAGCTATCACAGGCCCGAGCCTCCTCGGCCCTCTCAGCTCGCCTCCGGGCTCGAGCAGAACCAAGATACCTCGGCTTTCCCGCTCCTCCGTGAGCTCTCCCGCTGAGGTCATCTTTCCCGGTCTCATCGACCGACCAACAGCACCGCTTGCATACGTAACCGCCATGCCGCGAATCTCGCCATGCGCGAGATCTCCGCCTGCCACATCCCACGTTCCACGCCACCACGATCCCCCATTAACGAGCCTGTCTCGCCATTAATAGGAGGTCCCGCTCATCACACGGGCGTGACGTCGGGAGCGTAACGGCCGGCGTGATTCTCGCGCCTGCCTTGCCTACTGCCACCGCTATATAAACCCCTTCTTCAGACGGTTGAGGTAAGCCATTTTTACTCCACTAAGCCGTTACTCTGCTCGGATCTCTAGTCTAACTTGACCGTCGGAGGTTTCTCGGTGGTACAACCACCCCGGGACTTCCTTACAGGTAGCTCGGCAACCACAACCTCAAACCCATTGAGATCCACACGCTTCAGGAGCGACAACCTCCAGACCCAGTCTCAGCCACCCATCGCCGCTATCAGCAGATCAACGAAAGGTAACATCTTAGCGCAATCCCAGGTCACGTCAGTAACATCTCGGCGCGATCCAGGTCACGTCAGCTGGCGCCGTCTGTAGGAACTCCTTGATTCCACAAAAACAAAAGTTCACTTTCCGATCTCAATCCAATGGCGAGCGATCATCACGACGATCCAAGTACCAGCCCCTGCCTCCCCCTCAACGGAGGCGCGGATGAACCTCCTCTGCCGAATGCCATCAACGCCCTCGCCGGCCGGATAGACCGACTCACATCTTTTGTGGAGGCACTGATCCGCGTCTAAAAGGCGGGGCAAGATCACCAAGTCGCCGCTCCCCCGCCTCGGGACCAGGACCCCTACGGGGGGAAAGAAGACTCCGTCCGCGTCGGCACTGCCGACCACCGCGTCGCTACTTCTCACGGCCGCAGATCTCCCGGGACAATACATTCTGAGGCCCGCTGGGTGCCTCACAGTTCAACGTCGAAGTCCGCCGCCAGAGCGCCTCGTCCCGAGATCCTTCGCGCACCTGTCCCTCCCGATGAGATGTCTGTCAGCTCGCCTGTTGCCAGGACTGACTGACACCCCCTCCCTCGACGGGGTCGTACGGACGAGACTCACCACGGTGGCTCGAAGACCACCTCGCCGGGGGATCTAAGGGACCTCATTGAGAGGAACCGAGGCCGAGGCCAGACGCAGAGATCAGGCCGAAACGCCTCAGAGACCTCAGCTTGCCAACGGCCTCGTCTTTCAACTGCTCAGATAAGGGGTTGTAGAGCCCCGGCGACGCCCTCCAGATGGAGTACATCAGCAGCTGGAGGAGGAAGGAGGGCCGGGAGAGCAATCGGCCGAAATGATCCTCGATCCGGCCTATCACTAACTGCACCGTGTCATCAGTGCAGTACTGATCATAGAGATACACGTCCTCGATGCTTATGATTTCGGGGATGGTGAATGGGAAGTCCTCCATTCTTGCGTTTTAGGTGTGAGGAAAGGAGTCATCAACAACCCCTCAGTTTTATAGACCTCAAACGTCCCCCGGAGTTCAACGGTCGCCTGTTTCACCCACGACAGTGTCGCCACGTAGCAGAAATCGCGTCGCTCGATGCGAAACCGAAACGACAGTCCGTCGCTTCGCGTCCCCCACACAATCATGACACGTGTCGCTAGCAACCGTACCTCTTCCCAGTGCGACCATACCTCTTCCCGGTGAGCTGACTGGCTATCAAAGTCAAAGCCCTCACCAAGAGGCAGCCGAGCGGCTTCCCCGCTCGGCTATCTCTGGCTGGTAGCTCCCCTACCTCACAACTCCAGGGATCAAAGCCCTCACCAAGAGTCAGCCGAGCGGCTATCCCTGGCTGGTAGCTTCCCTACCCCACAACGCCAGGGATCAAAGCCATCACCAAGAGGCAGCCGAGCGACTACCCTACTTGGCTATCCCTGGCTGGTAGCTTCCCTACCCTACAACGCCAGGGATCAAAGCCCTCGCCAAGAGGCAGCCCTGCAGCTCCCTGCTCGGCTATCTAAGTCAAAGCCCTCACCAAGAGGCAACCGAGCGGCTTCCCCGCTCGGCTATCCCTGGCCGGTAGCTCCCCTACCTTACAACGCCGGGGATCAAAGCCCTCACCAAGAGGCAGCCGAGCGGCTTCCCCGCTCGGCTATCCCTGGCCGGTAGCTCCCTTACCTCACAACGCCAAGGATCAAAGCCCTCACCAAGAGGCAGCCAAGCGGCTACCCTGCTCGGCTATCCCTGGCTAGTAGCTTCCCTACCCCACAACGACAAGGATCAAAGCCCTCACCAAGAGGCAGCCGAGCGGCTACCCTGCTTGGCTATCCCTGGCTGGTAGCTTCCCTACCCCACAACGCCAGGGATCAAAGCCCTTGCCAAGAGGTAGCCCTGCAGCTCCCTGCTCGGCTATCAAAGTCAAAGCCCTCACCAAGAGGCAGCCGAGCGGCTTCCCTGCTCGGCTATCCCTGGCCGGTAGCTCCCCTACCTCACAACGCCAGGGATCAAAGCCCTCACCAAGAGGCAGCCGAGCGACTACCCTGCTCGGCTATCCCTGGCTGGTAGCTTCCCTACCCCACAACGCCAGGGATCAAAGCCCTCACCAAGAGGCAGCCGAGCTGCTACCCTGCTCGGCTATCCCTAGCTGGTAGCTTCCCTTCCCCACAACGCCAGGGATCAAAGCCCTCATGAAGAGGCAGCCCTGCAGCTCCTTGCTCGGTTATCCCTGGCTGGTAGCTTTCCTACCCCACAACGCCAAGGATCAAAGCCCTCACCAAGAGGCAGCCCTGCAGCTATCCTGCTCGGCTATCCCTGGCTGGTAGCTTCCCTACCCCACAACGCCGGGGATCAAAGCCCTCAATAAGAGGCAGCCCTGCAGCTATCCCTGGTTGGTAGCTTCCCTACCCCATAACGCCAGAGATCAAAGCCCTTGCCAAGAGGCACCGGGCAACAACCCTGTTCGGTCATCCTTAAGGACAAAAAGCCCTCGCCAAGAGGCATCGGGCAGTAACCATGCTCGGCCATCCTTAGTAGGCCACTTACGGCCCTTCCCGCGCTAAAGATGTAAAGCCCTCGCAAGAGGCAACCGAACCCGCCCTTGTTCGGTTATCCCTGGCTAGTAGCTCCCTACCCCAACAAACCAGGGATCAAAGTCCTCACAGAGGCAACCGGACCCGCCCTTGTTCGATTATCCCTGGCTGGTAGCTCCCTACCAACCCAGGGATCAAAGCCCTCGCCAAGAGGCACCGGGCAGTAACCCTGCTCGGCCCGTCCTTAAGGATCAAAGTCCTCGCAAGAGGAAACCGGGCTCGCCCTTGCTCGGTTATCCCTGGCTGGTAGCTCTCTACCCTAACAAACCAAGGATCAAACCCCTCGCCAAGAGGCATCGAGCAGCTACCCTGCTCAGCCATCCTTAGTAGGCCACTCACGGCCCCTCCCGCGCTAAGGATCAAAGCCCTCGCCAAGAGGCACCGAGCATCTACCCTGCTCGGCTATCCTTAGTAGGCCACTCACGGCCCCTCCCGCGCTAAGGATCAAAGCCCTCAGCAAGAGGCACCGAGCAGCTACCCTGCTCGGCCCCATCCTTAGTAGGCCACTTACGGCCCCTCCAACAACTGAAGAACATGAACTCAACAAGAGGCATCCGGTCTATCAACGTCTTAGCGATCTCCATTTTGACTTCGGGGCCATGGAGATACCGTCTTCGCACCGGTCTTTGCACACTCGGCAAACAAACAGGTTCAACTCGATATGTGATCGCTAGACAAAGAACCGACATAAAACGAAGGCAGTGTTGCGCAAATAAGAGTGCTTACCGACAAAGGAAAATACAAGCACAAACACTACTGCAAAAACAAAAATCTTTATTCACAAAGTTAAAGCTTTTACAAGGGTACTGGGGCTCCCCATCCTTACAAAAATGCCCGAAGGCCTAAAAAATACCCGAAGCAACGAAAAGAAGAAAAAGCATGAAGACAGGGGGCTTCAGGCCTCAGGGCTGGGCGCAACTTCGGGAAGTCCGGCGCCCACCATAGGAGCCTCGGCGTCGTCCTCGTCAGGTATCTCCCTGGGTCCATCCTCCTGCTCGTCATCCCCTCGGGGATATTCGGCTTGGAGCTCTTCATCAGCGAACTCCGGCACCCGGGCCTTGATGGCGTCAAGAGCCTCGTGCTAGATGAGGGTGGCGGTCGAGGCTAAGACGGTGTAGAATTGCTCCGGCTTCTGGAAGTTCTCCACCGACTCCACCGCCCTGAAGTCAGCTCTCTTCGCCGCCTCTACTGCAGCCCCCAACTCCTTTCGGAGGGTGCTCACTGACTTCTTCATGGCACCGACAAGCACCTCGGAGCCCTGAAGCTTGGCCTCAGCGGCCTGGACGGCCTCGCGGAACCTGGCCACCTCTTGCTTCGAGGCCGCTGCCTCCTGCTTCGCGGCCGCCGCCTCCTGCCTCCCGGCAGCCACCTCGCCCTCAAGGGCAGCGACCCTCGCCATTGCCGCCTCCAGCTCCCGCTTCGAGCTCTCCCCCAGCGAGGAGAGCTCGCCCGCGGCTCGCATCGACGGGGCTATTCCACCTCCACCATCCGGGCGACGATAGCGACGTGCTGGAGGACCTGAAAAAATCGAAGGGGGGTCAGAAAGAAAAAGGGACACCCAATCTCGCAAATGATGAGACGACATATGAACACTAACCTAAACGACCTCTTGGGCGATGGACGCCATCTGCGCCTTCAGCGTCCCCCCAGAGACCCGGCCCCCGGCCGACCTCTCCATGTCGTGCAGCAAGTTGTCAGCGACGGAAAGCCCCGAAGGAACATCAAAGCAGAGCTCCCCCTCGTCCACCAAGATCGGAGAGGCCGGGGTCCGCGGAACTATTCGGGTGAACCTCTTGAGAGACGACGGCGGAGAGCTCGTCTCCACCTCCGGAGCCTAGGCGTCCTTTCCCCGGGCCCTTTTCTGCTCGGCGCCTGGCTAGGCTCCAGGGTGCGATCCGCACTCGAGCGCTGGGGCGAGACGACTGCTGGGGGAGCTGGGACCGGCGTATGATGAGAAGAGATGGCCCATCCAGCCTTCGACCCCTTCTTCGGCTTGCACATGGCTGCTCGGAGGAGGTCCGGGTCCATGGTTTCTGCACAAGACAAGATATAATGGAATCAGCGACACAGACAAAGTAAAAACAAATACAAACTCCTAACTTACCGACGAACTGAGCGGGGCTGAGCCCGGCCCAACTGAGGGCTCACTCAGAAAGCAACACATCAGCCCGAAGAATGGGCTCCGACGCCGCCACTCTCGCCGTGTCGGGGTCATTGGACGGATTTCCCTGCCAGCACCTATCCTTAGACCATTTGTCACGCCCCGCTTCCCAGAGTACGCTCGAATAGGCACGTGACATAGCCAACCATGCTACCTGTGGATAGGAAAAATCCCTCCATAGTCACATTACGGCTGTAGAGATATCAAGAACAGTAAAGTAAACTAAACTATCTAGTACATGTCCATGAGCCAGAATGAATGAGTCAAGAAAACAATGATATGCGGAAGCGAAGATATAATAAATGAAACACCTGGAAAGTAAAACTACATACCGACAGGAACTTCACCGCTCGGTCTAACAACGGCAATACTCCTGGTCAGTCTGCAACAAAGGTAGAAGAAAATGGGCCATGCAAAACCCAGACGTCAGCGCGTCATAACATCAAGCAATAATATAAACAGGGGTAGCATTACATGCAAGTATGAACATAAAAGGTAAGTATAACAGTGATACAAGTAAGGACAGGGGGTAATGTGTAGTGAGTTATCTAAACTGGTCTATTGGGTGAACTACTCTCAAGTCTTTGAAACCAAGTAATGTAATCCTCGTCGTAACTCGTCGGTGATTATTCCGTAACGCCCGGAAAAACGGCAAACAATGGGTATTCCGTAACGCCCGGAAAAACGGCAAACAATGGGATGGCCCTTTGAGTTACGTTCGGTTACAAAACTGATTTCCCCATATCCACAAGTTATAAATGTTCAAGTCAAGTATTAAATAATCTCGAGCTAATGCCGACACAAGATCAGGCAGGTACAGATTTGCCTAGATAGACAACAGGAACGGTCCGTGAGGACAACAGGTCAGGTTTGTTGGCATTAGACACAAGATCAGGTAACAGGTAAAGCCATGGTATATAAGGTCAAGCCAGGTAATGTATAAAGGTGTCATGTCAAGTCAAGAATGTGCGGTACCATGTCATATCAAGTAGGAAGTGCAACAAGTCATGTCAGAACGCACAAGATGTCATGTGGGTACTCATAATCAAACTAACATACACATGATTATAACTAAATAAGCATGGGTACTAATAGCACAATTAACTGGAACATGTAAGATGATATGCACACAGGTATCGGCTAACGATAAGGATGTATGGTTATCGATTAGGGTTAGAATTACAGCTTCAACATTAGTATTATACACTTAAATGAAGATGGAATCCTACAATCTCATTAGCAGGTATTAAATGGCCTAGTGATGCAATCTTATATGTAAAACAGGTTAGATGCACACGGGTGTCCAATAGGGTAAAACTGTATAAGGGTACCATAAACTATGCAAACAGTTATTATGTGATTTAAAATATAAGTGTGGTTACGTTTATAGTTCCCAACTAAATAGGGTGCAATTTATTAAACATGGGGTGTCAATATCACAGTGTTATATATTTAAGTGATCTACGGATACAATGATATATATTCTAAATGGAATGGATGCAAACGGGTATCCGAAGTTATAAAACTATAAAATGGTAACATGGGATGTACCACTAAGTAATACGTGATATAAATATTGGTATGGATGCAGTATAACGTAATCTAATATGCAACAAGATAAGTTTCCATGTTCTAGATCTAAAATGATATAAACGGATGCAAACGGAACATCGAAATGTTATAAAATGATACATGGGGTACTAGATTTAAACTACAGGTATGAAATATATTAGAATAGGTATATAATAATTTAAATAGCATGTAGCAAGATTAACTTGCCTCGATGGATCACGCGACGGATACGCACTGCAACGTCCAATGTCGGTAAAAGCTGCGATGCACACACGCGTGCCCGGAACGGAACCAGCCAATCCAAGAAGTGACCACGCTGCACGAGAACGTCTTCTGAGTCGCCCGGGTCGTCGACAACATGCACGACTCCGATGAGACGGCCGAGACCCGATTCAAGAAAGCAAGAAAAATGGAAAGAAAGAAAATAGAAGGAGGAAGGAATGGGTTGTGGGTATTGGCTCTGTGATTGGTGTTTGAGGACAAAGGCAAGGCGGGGGAAACGAAGGCGACGATGATGTGTTTCCGGCGATCACCGGAAAAAGACATCCAAGAAGAGATAAAGAAAAGAGAAGAAGGAACATAAGAGGAAGGGGAGAAAGAGAGGGCTGCTTGTAGGGGCTCGGGAGAAGAGTGAAGGGAAGTGGAGGAAAGAGAAGAGAAGAGATGGTGTTGGCGCCGACGTTGAGGTCGACGGCGAGGCGACGGGCGATGGGCGCGGCGCGGGCATGGGTTCGAGGGTTTGCGTGAGGTGGGAAAAAGAAATTAGAGAAGGAGAAGAAAGATACGTGCATGTGAATCTGTATAAAAAAAATATATGTTTGTTAAAGAAATGTGAATCTGTATAAAAAAATATGTTTGTTAAAGAAATATTTATGTAAGGGAAAGAGAGAACCAGGGGGGGAGAGAGAGAATCAGGAGAGAGAGACGAGAGAGACACAGAGAGAGAGAGAATCAGGAGAGAGAGACGAGAGAGACACACAGAGAGAGAGAATCAGGAGAGGGAGAGAGAGTGACGAGAGAGACAGAGAGAGTGAGAAACGGGGAGAAAGAGAGGGGAAAATATGTTATAGGAATAATTTAGTTTTATTAAAGATTATAATAGTTTGAAAAGATATTAGAATATAATATTATAATATTAGTCCGTTTTAGATTTTGGCAAATACAAACTTACTCCAAAATACGTCCGGTTCGGGTCTAAAAATTGAGATTTAAAACATTAAAAATATATGCAACTTCCAAATTTCAAAATGAATGCCCAGTCAAAGAAAATGCATACCCCCAAGAACGGGTGCACGTACGTGCGCGTAGCCATCCAAACACGTCCGTTTCACTGAACGGGACGAGAACAAGATGCGCGGATGCTACCACGGGGTTAAGGGTATCATGCAAGATATGAAATGTAATTTTAAAATATTTTTCGTGACTTAAAAGGTTATATGGTAAAAGATGACATGCCAGATAAAATGCCAGCATGCGATAAAGTTGAAATTGCACATGTCTACAAAACAAGTCAGGGCGATTCATAAATAAGAATCAAACAGGTTCAAGTAAGCGGGTCGGGTCGAATGCAATATAAGGTGTAAAATAGTATTCGCACCCAAAAATACGTTAAAGCAAGAGTATCACGAATAAAGAAATACGAGAACTGGAATTGGTATAAATGGACTCGGGTGTTACATTATACCCAACTACAAAAGAATTTCGTCCTCGAAATTCTCAGAACAAAAAAGGATAAATAATCAAGAAACTGCAAGAATAGATGGGGAAACTTCTGACGGACTGCATCTTCTCGTTCCCAAGTTGACTCTCCAAGCGAGCGATTTCCCAAGAAACCAGCACAAGAGGGATAACCTTATTCTTAAGAACGTCTTCTCTTCGATCCATAGTCGACATCGGTCGCTCCTCGAAAGTCAAATCTTCTCGTACAATCAATTCCGAATGATCCAACACATGTGTTTCATCTCGAACATACTTACGAAGTTGAGATACGTGAAACACATCATGAACATTCGCCAAGGATTGCGGTAACGCCAAACGATAAGCCACTTCTCCAACACGTTCTAAGATCTCAAAAGGTCCACCGAGGACTGAGCTTTCCTCGACTTCCGAAACGAATCACCCCTCTAGTCGGTGATATCTTCAAGAATACCAAATCACCAATGGCGAACTCTAGAGGTCTTCTCGATATATCTGCCCAACTCTTTGTCGGTCTCGTGCTGCTTTAATATGATTCCAAAATCTATTAACCTCCTCAACTGTCTGCCCAACCAAATCCGGTCCCAACAATCTTTGTTCACCGACATCGTTCCAACAGACAGGTGAACGACACTTGCGACCATACAACGTTTCGAATGGAGCCATCTGAATAGTCGCCTGAAAGCTGTTGTTGTAAGAAAACTCCACCAAGTGTAGATGATCTTCCCACGAACCCTTGAAGTCTAACATGCAAGCTCTCAACATGTCTTCAAGAGTTTGAATCGTTCTCTCCGACTGGCCATCTATCTGGGGATGATAAGCTGTGCTAAACTTCAATCGCGTCCCCAAACTTTCCTGTAAGTTCCTCCAAAAGTGTGATAAGAAACGGTAGTCACGGTCGGTCACGATGCCCACCGGTACTCCGTGCAATCTTACTATCTCCTGTACGCACCGTTCTGCCAGAACTTCTGTTGATTGATCATCTCGAAAAGAGATGAAATGAGCTGCCTTGGTCAATCAATCGACAATCACCCAAACTGCACTGTTGCCCTTTGGACTCCGCGGTAGAGCAGTCACAAAATCCATGGTTATATGTTCCCTCTTCCACCGAGGAATCGAAAGTGGTTGCAATAAACCAGCAACCCTTTGATGTTCAGCCTTAACTTGCTGACACACCAAGCATCTTGCCACAAAGCGGCAATCTCCGGTTTCACGCCTTCCCACCAGAATTGCTATCGTAGATCTCGGTACATCTTCATGCCTCCTGGATGTACGGAATATGCGGAACTGTGTGCCTCCTTCATAACTTCTTCGCAGATGTCTCCCTTTGGCACACACAACGACTACAACATCGTAACGAACCCTCATCAAAAACCAAAGAGTCCGTTCGAAGTCCAGCTTCAACCCGTTCTCGAAACTTCTGCAATCTTGGGTCCTGCAGTTTCGCTGCTCTAATATTCTTGATCAACGACGACTGTACTTGCAGCTGCAACAACTGTCCCGAAGAATGCGGTAACATAATCACTAACTCGAATCTCCGAACGTCTTCCATAATCTCCTTCTGTGCAGTCATCATCCAAATTTCTGGCAATCGCCTAAGCGCATCCGGCACTACATTAACTTTCCCCCGGATGGTTCTTGAGACCAAGATCGTAGTAAGCCATCAGCTCCAACCATCTTCATTGTCTCAATATAAGCTCCCGCTGTGTGAACACGTACTTTAGGCTTTTGGTGATCGGTGTAAACTTCGACCCTGTCGCCCAATAAGTAGTGTCTCCAAATGTTTAAAGCGAAAATCACAGCTACTAGCTCCAAATCATGAGTTGGTTAATTCTCCTCATGGGTCTTCAACTGTCTCGATGCGTAGGCTATAACCTTCCCATGCTGCATCAAAACACATCCCAATCCTTTCCCAGATGCGTCGCTGTGAATTACCACTCCTCCGGAACTGTCTGGCACGGTCAGAATAGGAGCGGTTATCAATCTTTGCTTCTACGCCTCTAAAGATGACGCACATTTCTCCGTCCATACAAATGGTACCTCCTTGCGCGTAAGCTTGGTCAACGGCTCAGCCAACTGAGAAAATTCTCCACAACTCTTCTATAATACCTGGCAAGTCCAAGAAACTCCTTATCTCCGCAACATTCTTCGGAATCGGCCAATCTCAAACTGCTGTACTCTTTCAGGATCAACGGCGATTCCATCTCTAGCCACACGTGCCTCAACACTTCACTTCTTCAAGCCAAAACTCACACTTGCTCATCTTTGCATATAATTTTCTTGCCTCAATGTCTACAGTGCGATCTTCAAGTGTTCTGCATACTCTTCAATACTCTTTTGAGTAGACCAGAATATCATTAACGAACACCACTATGAACTGGTCCAAGAATGGTGAAAAGATTCAGTTCATCAATTCCATACATATCGCCGGTGCATTTGTTACTCCGAATGGCATCACTAAATACTTATAATGTCCATATCGAGTTTGGAACGCAGTCCTGCAAATATTTTCTGATTTAACTCAGACCTGATGATATCCGGATCGCAAATCCAGTTTCGAGAATACCCTTGCACCACTAAACTGCTCAAACAATTCGCCCATGCGAGGGATCGGGTACTGTTCTTAATAGTCACCAGTTCAAAAATTTTGATAATCGATGCACATCCTTCTTGTGCCATCTTTCTCCTTTACTAGAAGAACTGGAGCTCTCCAAAGTGAGTTGCTGCTGCGAATCCACTCCTTCTCTAGAAATTCGGTAACCTGCTTCTTGACTTTCTTCCAACTCCACCGGTGCCATCGGGTAATACGCCTTTGAGATTGGCGCTGCACCAGGAACAAGATCAATCACAAACTCCACATCTCGTTTTGCGGTAAACCCGAGATGTCCTCGAACACGTCCATGAATTCTCGGACTATAATCGGCGCTTCTTTCTTATCAACTCCCATCGACGAAAGAACACTGTTTGTCGGCCTAGCCCTAAACTCGACTGGCCCGACAGAGCTGCTTCCTCCAGCAAAACAAGATCCGGATGTCCGGGGATCTGTAGAATCACTCTCCTTTCCTTACAATCAATATGAGCGTGGAAAGTGCCGCGAAAATCCATTCCCAAGACCACAACAAACAAAGGGATGCACCAGAATTGAATAATTCTAATGCGGTAAAGCATGAACAAGTAAGATACCGAGATGACTTCATCCGAAGTCAAGATACTGAAGAGGATTAAGCACGGTAAATATGGTTCAAGCTGGTGAGAAAACATGAACCAGAAAGCAAGAGAGACAAGGCAATATAACGATCATGGAACAAGGAAGTGAATCAAGACCAGAACTCCAAGTTACTTAAATAGAGTACCGCATTGTAACCATGCTGCAGTTCATGGGTACAATTACATAACTCCACTCAAGTCACCCAAATCCTAGTATTAGAATCAATAAACGGGGAGAAACAATGGTGAATCCAAAAGGTTTCAAGCCGAGATGCAAGGTTGTTTGCATATTGTCAAGGCACAAGATAAAAGAAAGATATGATTCAAGAATCACGATAACAAGGTGGCAGGACATGTTCCTAATCACGAGTAATTTGATTCGTGTATTGGGTCCAATACCCAACTACAAAAGAATCAAACCCGATTAACCTATATCATATGGCTCTGATACCAAAAGAACCATGTCACGCCCCGCTTCCCAGAGTACGCTCGAATAGACACGTGACATAGCCAACCATGCTACCTGTGGATAGGAAAAATCCCTCCACAGTCACATTACGGCTGTAGAGATATCAAGAACAGTAAACTAAACTAAACTATCTACTACATGTCCATGAGCCAGAATGAATGAATCAAGAAAACAATGATATGCGGAAGCGAAGATACAATAAATGAAACACCTGGAAAGTAAAACTACATACTGACAGGAACTTCACCGCTCGGTCTAACAACGGCAATACTCCTGATCAGTCTGCAACAAAGGTAGAAGAATCTGGGCCATGCAAAACCCAGACGTCAGCGCGTCATAACATCAAGCAATAATATAAACAGGGATAGCATTACATGCAAGTATGAACATAAAAGGTAAGTATAGCAGTGATACAAGTAAGGACAGGGGGTAATGTGTAGTGAGTTATCTAAACTGGTCTATTGGGTGAACTACTCTCAAGTCTTTGAAACCAAGTAATGTAATCCTCGTCGGTGATTATTCCGTAACGCCCGGAAAAACGGCAAACAATGGTATTCCGTAACGCCCGGAAAAACGGCAAACAATGGGTATTCCGTAACGCCCGGAAAAACGGCAAACAATGGCATTCTGTAACGCCCGGAAAAACGGCAAACAATGGGTATTCCGTAACGCCCGGAAAAACGGCAAACAATGGGATGGCCCTTTGAGTTACGTTCGGTTACAAAACCGATTTCCCCATATCCACAAGTTATAAATGTTCAAGTCAAGTATTAAATAATCTCGAGCTAATGCCGACACAGGATCAGGCAGGTACATGTTTGTCTAGATAGACAACAGGAACGGTCCGTGAGGACAACAGGTCAGGTTTGTTGGCATTAGACACAAGATTAGGTAACAGGTAAAGCCATGGTATATCAGGTCAAGCCAGGTAATATATAAAGGTGTCATGTCAGGTCAAGAATGTGCAGTACCAAGTCATATCAAGTAGAAAGTGCAACAAGTCATGTCAGAACGCACAAGATGTCATGTGGGTACTCATAATCAAACTAACATACACATGATTATAACTAAACAAGCATGGGTACTAATAGCACAATAAACTGGAACATGGAAGATGATATGCACACAGGTATCGGCTAACTATAAGGATGTATGGTTATCGATTAGGGTTAGAGTTACAGCTTCAACATTAGTATTATACACTTAAATGAAGATGGAATCCTACAATCTCATTAGCAGGTATTAAATGGCCTAGTGATGCAATCTTATATGTAAAACAGGTTAGATGCACACGGGTGTCCAATAGGGTAAAACTGTATAAGGGTACCATAAACTATGCAAACAGTTATTATGTGATTTAAAATATAAGTGTGGTTACGTTTATAGTTCCCAACTAAATAGGGTGCAATTTATTAAACATGGGGTGTCAATATCACAGTGTTATATATTTAAGTGATCTATGGATACAATGATATATATTCTAAATGGAATGGATGCAAACGGGTATTCGAAGTTATAAAACTATAAAATGGAAACATGGGATGTACCACTAAGCAATACGTGATATAAATATTGGTATGGATGCAGTATAACGTAATCTAATATGTAACAAGATAAGTTTCCATGTTCTAGATCTAAAATGATATAAACGGATGCAAACGGAACATCGAAATGTTATAAAATGATACATGGGGTACTAGATTTAAACTACAGGTATGAAATATATTAGAATAGGTATATAATGATTTAAATAGCATGTAGCAAGATTAACTTGCCTCGATGGATCACGCGACGGATACGCACTGCAACGTCCAATGTCGGTAAAAGCTGCGATGCACACACGCGTGCCCGGAACGGAACCAGCCAATCCAAGAAGTGACCACGCTGCACGAGAACGTCTTCTGGGTCGCCCGGGTCGTCGACGACATGCACGACTCCGATGAGACGGCCGAGACCCGATTCAAGAAAGCAAGAAAAATGGAAAGAAAGAAAATAGAAGGAGGAAGGAATGGGTTGTGGGTATTGGCTCTATGATTGGTGTTTGAGGACAGAGGCAAGGCGGGGGAAATGAAGGCGATGATGATGTGTTTCCGGCGATCACCGGAAAAAGACATCCAAGAAGAGATAAAGAAAAGAGAAGAAGGAACATAAGAGGAAGGGGAGAAAGAGAGGGCTGCTTGCAGGGGCTCGGGAGAAGAGTGAAGGGAAGTGGAGGAAAGAGAAGAGAAGAGGTGGTGTTGGCGCCGACGTTGAGGTCGACGGCGAGGCGACGGGCGATGGGCGCAGCGCTGGCGTGGGTTCGAGGGTTTGCGTGAGGTGGGAAAAAGAAATTAGAGAAGGAGAAGAAAGATACGTGCATGTGAATCTGTATAAAAAATATATGTTTGTTAAAGAAATGTGAACCTGTATAAAAAAATATGTTTGTTAAAGAAATATTTATGTAGGGGAAAGAGAGAACCAGGGGAGAGAGAGAGAATCAGGAGAGAGAGAGAAGAGAGAGAGAGAGAGAGAGTGAGAAATGGAGAGAGAGAGGGAAAAATATGTTATAGGAATAATTTAGTTTTGTTAAAGATTATAATAGTTTGAAAAGATATTAGAATATAATATTATAATATTAGTCCGTTTTAGATTTTGGCAAATACAAACTTACTCCAAAACACGCCCGGGTCGGGTCTAAAAATTCAGATTTAAAACATTAAAAATATATGCAACTTCCAAATTTCAAAATGAATGCCCAATCAAAGAAAATGCATACCCCCAAGAACGGATGCACGTACGTGCGCGTAGCCATCCAAACACGTCCGTTTCACTGAACGGGAGGAGAACAAGATGCGCGGATTCTACCATGGGGTTAGGGGTATCATGCAGGATATGAAATGTAATTTTAAAATATTTTTCGTGACTTAAAAGGTTATATGGTAAAAGATGACATGCCAGATAAAATGCCAGTATGCGATAAAGTTGAAATTGCACAAGTCTACAAAACAAGTCAGGGCGATTCATAAATAAGAATCAAACAGATTCAAGCAAGCGGGTCGGGTCGAATGCAATATAAGGTGTAAAATAGCATTCGCACCCAAAAATACGTTAAAGCAAGAGTATCACGAATAAAGAAATACGAGAACTGGAATTGGTATAAATGGACTCGGGTGTTACACCATTGGATGGGTACGGGCTAGTCCTCACCCTCTGGCGGCCCGACAAAGAAAAACTTCTTCTTCTAATCTTGGATGGAAGAAGGCAAGACGACAACTCCTGACCCGGCTACGCTCCCCCGCTGCTTCCTAAAGGAGAGGTAAACCCACCTCAGGTCGCTCGCGCGAGTTCCGTGGTGACTTTTGTAAATAAGGGAGGAGGCAAGGATGGACAGACTAAAGGGGATCATCTGCAACTTCAGCCGGACCATGAACCCAAGGAAAATCCTACAGGAGTTCGGTACTAGCTTGCCCGGGGCTAACCCAAAGTAATTTAGCGCGGCTACAATCTTGGGAGAGAAGGGCAAGCACATTCCGGCCCAAAGGGCTTCCAGGTACAAGGCGATCTCTCTATCCCTGTCACACCCCGCTTCCCAGAGTGCGCTAAGATAGGCACGTGACAGAGCCTACCATGCTACCTGTGGATAGGAAAAATCCCTCCACGGTCACATTACGGCTGTAGAGATATCAAGAACAGGAAAGTAAATAAACTATCTAGTACATGTCCATGAGCCAGAATAAACGAGTCAAGAAATAATATGCGGAAGCAATAAATCAAGTAACAATAATATCTGGAAAGTAAGGAAATAACTAACAGTATCCTCACTGTTCGGCCTGACGGCGGAAATACTTTTGATCAGCCTATGACAAAGGTAGAGGATCTGGGCCATGCAAAACCCAGACGTCAGTGCGTCATAATATCAACAATAATATAATCAGGTAGTAGCAAGGCATGCAGGTACGAGTATGAACGGTAAAACAGGTATAACAGTCATATAAATAGTGACAGTGAAGGGTAAGGTATAGGTGATGTGCAGTGAGTAATCTAAATTTGTCTACTGGGTTAACTACTCTTAAGTCCTTGCAATCAATTTGATGTATCATCGATGTAACTCAATAGTATCCCGTGCATGCCCGGGACCACGGTCAAGATTCTCGGGCTGAATCTGAGACGTGCCGCAAGGCAGTAAAAGGTAGTAGGTAACAACGAATGATGTCAGCAGCATCATACCGGGGCTGGCCTAGCCCGTAAAACTGATCAGTAAAGGTATCGAACTGTCGAGTTACAAGTTAGGTTTCATCATTGATTTCCCCATACCCCCAAGTTATGTGTTTAAGTCAGGTATTGATAAATCTGGAGGTAATGCCAATACAGGATCAAGCAGGTACAGGTTTGTCTGAATAGACAATAGGAAATGTCCTTAGGGACAACATGTCAAGGTTGTTGGCATTAGTAACAAGATCAGGTAACAGGTCAAGCCGTGACACATTAGGTCATGTCAGGTATGTTGGATATATATGCCCTAGAGGCCTACATTGTATAGGATGCTTGGGATATGTATGTACATGACAGTCTTGCTTGATATGATGGTACGCTATTTGGTTTGTCTTTATCTTAACATATGATATATTTTGTGTTGTATTCATTTATATACATGTTGATAAAGCCCATAGGGTGTTTTCCTGACTACCGGCGTTGTGATGGCAGTCATACTAGTGGGAGCTGGATAGTCAATAGGCACATCCTTAGATGTCCCTAGTCGCAGGAGTATCGAGACTGGGCATCGATACTCCGGAGTAGACTAGTGTATACATATCTAGACCCTGACGAGGGGCGATGGATTGGTCCCGCAGCCATTAGTGGTGTTCACCTAAGATTGTATACAGATGCTCACTGGGTGTGAGTACACCGGACAGGACTCGCCGAGAACTGACTGGATGGTATTATACCTAACGTCAGATAGCAGTTCTCAGGTGACATGTGTACAGATAGTCTGTTGACTTAAAGTCATCATTTGTCTCGTGTGAGTTCCCACTGTGCTTTGATTATTACCCTACCACGGCTCAAAGGAGTCGTGCAAACAGGTTTTAGTCCCGAGCCACGTGGAGGCAGTGAGCGACTGTTAGGGATTCGTCTCTCCCGGTATAGGGAGATGATATCGCACTGTGGTCGGTTGGTCATTACCATAAGTCCCTGGCCAGGGCTGATTGAGAATTACTGATAGATTGATCAGTAGATTCTCGGGTGGTGATAGAGCCATACCGACACGACTTGTACGGTTATTAGGGGTCTGACGTCCACCACCTCCCTAGACCATACATGTGATACTCTTAGACGAACAGACCGGACTGCGCGGATATTGTCACGGACAGGCTCAGTAGGATTTCGGATGGGTTACCTCATCGGCTTTCTTATCGACAACTACCTGGGGACCGTTACGTACAACTAGTGCTGCTTGCGGTCTGTGGTTAAACCCACTGCCAGCGTAGTAATTGAGTCTTTAGAGTCCCACTCAGAGATTTCCCAAACCCAGGCGAAAAAATATAGAGGTCGTATGGTTTTACGACAAAGGTTCGGACGCATACGTGTTTAAACGCACGTATGACATTCGGACAGTTTTTACTAGCCTGCTTTGGTTTAAGCCAGATTCTGGCATCAGGTTATTGGATTTATACAGTCTAAAGTTTTTCCGTGTTTTTACGGATGAGAGGGGCGTTCTTGTAATTTTCCGAGAAGCTTCTAGAAGGATGTGACTTGGAGGGAGAGGTGGCATTGTCATTTAATGATTTAGTGACTCATTGTGAGTGATTCATCATGTCATTAATGCATTATTAAATGCTTAATGACTCACATAATGAATCACCCACTTGCATTTATGAAACATGATGAATAATTTCATATTATTCATTTCTTTTTAATTCATTATGTTTCATATATCTAGTGAGAAGCTATTTCATTATTATGATGATTATCATTATCATCTTCTCACTCTCTCTCTTCAAGCTCTCTCTCCTTCACCAAATCCTAATCCTACCCCTTATGAGTTGAGAACAAGGATTAGGAAAGACTAATCACTCCATAACCTATCTCTACATCACCTTAGCTACTCTAATTAGCAACTAGAGAAACTAAGTAACCTCAAGTTTAGAGGTTATAGCTTGGATTAGGGTTCTCGGGTGGATCGTCTATCACGGAAGGAAGCCGAGGAGGACGTGGAGATACAAAGAGGCCGTAGATAACGTAAAGAAGAAGGACTAGAACCGTTTGGTATAATCTCATAACATAGTAGTTTAGAACTCTATAGGTTTTGTTAAGTATTGTTTAGCAAACGATTCATGCGGTTAGTCGATGTTTAACCAAAGAACAAGATCGTTTTTCATATTTCCGCCTCCCCACAAGTATATTGGGGTGTTGTACATCGACTTACAAGGTAGTGTACATGGATCATGTCAGGTAGTGTACATGGATCAAGTCAAGCAGTAGTATATCAGGTCATGACAGATAGTGCACATGTGTCAAGTGGATGCTCATACTAAAACTGTAACAAGTACGGATGCACGGTAAAACATGGATGCACAAATATTTTGTCAGGGGTTACATCATGACTATGTAGGATGCACAATTATCAAGTATGGTGCACTAATATAACAGTAACATGAAACAATATGGTCTCGGTGTGCAACTAGATATGTAATAAACCGTACGGATACAGACGGATACTATAAAACTGTAAATCGGTAAAATTTGCTGAATATTAAAACACAAGCACTATTACTTATTAAATAGATATTGATATAATAATATTAACATGGATAACATATTCAAACCGATTAATAACTATAAAAGTGGTATTGATTAACCATGCACAAGAAAGTTCCGTTCAAAAATTCAGCGTCACCCAGATTTGTAAAATACTTTAAAAATAACAAACGTTCTCCAAAAGGGACGTGTCTTATACCAAAACAAAGATAATTCAATAAGGTTTTCATTTTTATAAGTATAAGCATCTCAGGTTGTCCCTACAAAAAGCTATGAAAATTTGAAATTGAAAGTTTGCTGCTGGAATTTTCCTGGATAGCAGTTTAGAGACATTTTTATTTGCATTTTACGTTCTTTAAACAATTTATTTTGCTAGTAAATATTTCATAGAGTTATAGTATTCTGAGTTATCTTTGTAACGAACTAAAGAACGTATACTAATGATTTTTCTATGATTTATAATGAATTTTATAAGGTAAGGTGTACAATAAATTTCAGATTTGTCGTAACCGCTTTGCGACGACGTTTCATGTGTAAACTATAATATTTTCAAATGTATAACATTATAAAATGCAGATTATAAACTAATTAAAGATAATAATATGAAATATTACGACAATATATATTTTAAATGATATGGATGCAAACGGGTATCACATAATCGTAAAATGATAAACTAACAAGTGCGGAACATATAACTAAGCAATATGAAATGTAACTATTCAATTTGATACAGTATATGATAGTATAGTATGTAACAAGATAAGTTTTCATGCCCTAGATCTGAAATGATATGAATGGATGCAAACGGAACATCGAAAAGTTATAAAATTAAATATGGGATGCATGATTTTAAATACATGTATTCCATTATTAAAATAGATGCGTCTAAAGTAATATAGCATGTAATTAAAATTGGTTTGCATGCCCTAGATCTGAAATGCACTATACAAATGTAAAAGGAACGTCGAAAGGTTGTAATATGAAACATGCGATGCTTGATTTAAAATACAGGTGTGATGTTTATTTAAATAGGTATATAATGAGTTATATAGCATGTAGCAAGATTAACTTGCCTAGATGGAACAAGAACGTATGTGTACGGAACGTCCTTCATCGGCGAAATGTTGCGACGCGCGCACGGTACACGGAATAGTTCCAAACAACGCACGAGGGTGATCACGCAAGCCAGGTACGTTCACTGGATCACTCGGATCGTTAGCGACGAGCACGGCTCCGGCGGTGATCACCGAAATCAAGAAACAAGATTAAGAAAAAGAAAGAATAAAGAAGAAGAAGAAGTAAGAAGAAGAGGCTGTGTATTAAATAAGGAAAGAAAAATTAAATGAATAAAATATATATAAATATATGTATGCAGAGGAGAGAGAGGGAGAGAGAAAGGGGTTGTTAGGTTGTTAGGAAATTAGTTTAGATTCAAATTTAAAAAATCTTTTATTAGTTAACTAAATTTTAATTTGTATCAATTTATAAAATTAATATTATATAAATAAAATTTGATATTCTGGTAAATACAAACATAGTCCAAAACATGCCCGGGTCGGGTCTAAAATTCAGTTTTAAAATACGAAAAATATACATGTCGAACAAAATAAAAAAATGAATGTCCGGATAACGAAAAATGCATACCCCCAAGAACGGATGCACGCACGTGCGCGTAGCCATCCAAACAAGTCCGTTTCACTGAACGGGACGAGAACAAGATGCGCGGATGTTACCACGGGGTTAGGGGTATCATGCAGGTCATGCAATGTATTTTTAAAATATTTTATGTGACTTAAAATGTTATATTGTAAAATGCAAATGCCAGATAAAATGCCAGTATGCACTAAACATGAAAATACACCAGTCCACATAACAAGTCAGATAATTCATAAATAGGAATTAAATAAGTTCAAGCAAGCGGGTCGGGTCGAATGCAATATAAAATGTAAAATACTATTCGCACCCAAAACACGATAAATCAGAAAAATACCACAATTAAGGAAATACGAGAACTGGAATTGGTATAAATGAACTAAGTTGTTAAATTATACCCAACTACAAAAGAATTTCGTCCTCGAAATTCCAAGAACAAGAAAGGATAGACAATCAAGAAACTACAAGAATAGATGTGGAAACTTCTGCCGGATTTCATCTTCTCGTTCCCAAGTTGATTCTCCATGCGAGCGATTTCTCCAAGAAACAAGTACGAGAGGGATAATCTTGTTCTTAAGAACCTTTTCCCTTCGATCCACAATTGACATCGGTCGTTCCTCAAAAGTTAAATCTTCTCGTACAGTCAGCTCCGAATGATCCAGCACGTGTGTTTCATTTCGAACATATTTACGAAGTTGAGATACATGAAACACGTCATGAACATTCGCCGAAGATTGTGGTAACGCCAATCGATAAGCCACTTCTCCAACACGCTCCAAAATCTCGAAAGGCCCAACGAATCGAGGACTAAGCTTTCCTCGACTTCCAAAACGAATCACTCATCTAGTCAGTGATATCTTCAAGAATACTAGATCACCAACAGCGAACTCTAGAGGTTTTCTTGATGTATCGGCCCAACTCTTCTGCCGATCTTGTGCTGCCTTCATATGACTTCGGATAGTGTTAACTTTCTCCACTGTTTGCACGATCAAATCTGGTCCCAACAATCTTCGTTCTCCAATATCGTCCCAACAGACAGGTGAACGACACTTGCGACCATATAATACTTCGAATAGAGCCATCCGAATAGTCGCCTGAAAGCTGTTGTTGTATGAAAACTCCACCAAGTGTAGATGATCCTCCCATGAACCCTTGAAATCTAACATGTAAGCTCTCAACATGTCTTCAAGAGTTTGGATCGTTCTCTTCGACTGGCCATCTGTTTGAGGATGATAAGCTGTGCTGAACTTCAATCGAGTCCCCAAACTTTCATGTAAGCTCATCCAGAAGTGTGATAAGAATCGGGTGTCATGGTCGGACACGATGCTCACAGGTACTCCATGCAATCTCACAATCTCCTGCATGTACCGTTCTGCTAACACTTCCGTTGACTGACCAACTCGAAACGGTATGAAGTGAGCTGCCTTGGTCAATCGATCAACAATCACCCAAACTGCATTGTTGCCTTTTGGACTCTGCGGTAAAGCTGTCACGAAATCCATGGTTATATGTTCCCGCTTCCATTGAGAAATTGGAAGTGGTTGCAATAAACCAGCAACCGTTGATGTTCAGCCTTAACTTGCTGACACACCAAGCACTTTGCTACAAAGCGGGCAATCTCCCATTTCATGCCTTCCCACCAGAAATGCTGTCGTATATCTCGGTACATTTTCGTGCCTCCTGGATGTACGGAATATGCGGAACTGTGCGCCTCCTTCATAGCTTCTTCGCGAATATCTCCTTTTGGCACACACAAACGGCTACCATATCGCAACGAACCATCTTCATGAATTAATAAGTCCGTTCGAAGTCTGGCTTCAACCTGTTCTCGAAACTTCTGCAATCTTGGGTCCTTCGACCGCGCCGCTTTAATACTCTCGATCAATGACGACTGTACTTGTAGCTGCATCAACTGTCCTGAAGAATGCGGTAGCACAATCTCCAACTCGAATCTCCGAAAGTCTTCCATAAGCTCCTTCTGTGCAGTCAACATCTGAATTGCTGGCAATCGACTAAGCACATCCGGCACAACATTAACTTTCCCCGGATGGTACTTAAGATCAAGATCGTAGTCAGCCATCAGCTCCAGCCATCTACGCTGCCTCATATTAAGCTCTTTCTGTGTGAACACATACTTCAGGCTTTTATGATCGGTGAATATTTCGTCCCTTTCGCCCAATAAGTTGTGTCTCCAAATCTTTAAAGCGAAAATCACAGCTGCTAGCTCCAAATCATGAGTTGGGTAATTCTTCTCATGGGTCTTCAACCGTCTCGATGCGTAAGCTATAACCTTCCCATGCCGCATCAAAACACATCCCAATTCTTTCCCAGATGCGTCGTTTTGAATCACCAATCCTTCGGAACCGTCTGGTACGGTCAAAATAGGAGCGGTTATCAATTTCTGTTTCAACGTCTTAAAAGCTGACGCACACTTATCCGTCCACACAAATGGTACTTCCTTGCGCGTAAGCTTGGTCAAAGGCTCAGCCAAACGAGCAAAATTCTCTACGAACCTTCTGTAATAGCCGGCAAGTCCAAGAAAACTTGTGATCTCTGCTACGTTGTTCGGAATCAGCCAATTTTGAACTGCTGCAATCTTCTCGGGATCAACGGCGATTCCATCTCCGGATACGACGTGCTCCAAAACTTCACTTCTTCAAGCCAAAACTTGCACTTGCTCATCTTTGCATATAATCTTTCTTGTTTCAATGTCTGCAGTGCGATCTTCAAGTGTTCCGCATGCTCTTCAATGCTCCTCGAGTAGACCAGAATATCATCGATGAACACCACTATAAACTGGTCCAAGAACGGTGAAAAGATTCGGTTCATCAAGTCCATAAATAACGCCGGTGCATTTGTGACTGCGAATAGCATCACTAAATACTTGTAATGTCCATACCGAGTTCGGAACGCAGTCTTGCAAATATCTTCTGATTTAACTCGGACCTGATGATATCCGGACCGCAAATCCAGCTTCGAGAATACCCCGCGCCACTAAACTGCTCGAACAATTCGCCAATGCGAGGGATCGGGTACTTGTTCTTAATAATCACCCGGTTTAATTCTCGATAATCGATGCACATCCTCCTTGTGCCATCTTTCTTCTTTACTAGAAAAACTGGAGCTCCCCAAGGTGAATTGCTGCCGCGAATTCAACCTTTCTCTAGCAATTCGGTAACCTGCTTTTTTACTTCTTCCAACTCCACTGGTGCCATCAGATAGTACACCTTTGAGATTGGCGCTGCACCAGGAACAAGATCGATCGCAAACTCCACATCTCGTCTTGGCGGTAAACCCGAGATGTTCTCGAACACGTCCATGAACTTTCAAACTACAGTTGGCGCTTCCTCCTTATCAACTTCCATTGACGAAAGAACATTGCTTGTCGGCCTAGCCCTAAACTCGACTAGCTCGACAGGACTGTTACCTCCAGCAAAACAAACTCCGGATGTCCGGGAATCTGGAAAATCACTTTCTTTGTCCTACAATCAATGTAAGCGTGGAAAGTGAGACCATCAATTTCTAAGACAACTTCATAACTGCCAGTATCGGTCACCAAGAAATCTGCAAAACATAAACTGGTAAGCAATGAAACGGAGAAAACCAAGGTAATAGGACGACCATAAAACATGGAAATGAAACAAGACTAGGTTCCAAGTTACTTAAATAGAGTACCGCATTGTAACCATGTTGCAGTTCATAGTTACAATCACATAACTCCGTTTAAGTCGCTCAAATCCTGGTATCAGAATCAAGGAACATGGAGAAACAATAGGAAACCAAAAGATTTCAAGTCGAGATGCAGAGTGGTTTGCATATCGTCAAGGCAAAGGATAAAGAGAAAGATATGATTCAAGAATCATGATAACAATGTGGCAGGACATGTTCCTAATTACAGGTTTTCTGATTCGTGTATTGAGTCCAATATCCAACTACAAAAGAATCAAACCCGATTAATCTAAATCCTATGTCTATGATACCAAACAAACACAAAATTTAGATTTAAAATATGAAAAATATATGCGACGTCCAAATAAGGAACCAAAAGATTTCAAGTCGAAATGCAAAGTGGTTTGCATATCGTCAAGGCAAAGGATAAAGAGAAAGATATGATTCAAGAATCATGATAACAATGTGGCAGGATATGTTCCTAATTACAAGTTTTCTGATTCGTGTATTGGGTCCAATACCCAACTACAAAAGAATCAAACCCGATTAACCTAAATCCTATGTCTCTGATACCAAAAAAACCCAAAATTCAGTTTTAAAATACGAAAAATATACATGTCGAACAAAATAAAAAAATGAATGTCCGGATAACGAAAAATGCATACCCCCAAGAACGGATGCATGCACGTGCGCGCAGCCATCCAAACAAGTCCGTTTCACTGAACGGGACGAGAACAAGATGCGCGGATGTTACCACGGGGTTAGGGGTATCATGCAGGCCATGCAATGTATTTTTATAATATTTTATGTGACTTAAAATGTTATATTGTAAAATGCAAATGCCAGATAAAATGCCAGTATGCACTAAACATGAAAATGCACCAATCCACATAACAAGTCAGGATAATTCATAAATATGAATCAAATAAGTTCAAGCAAGTGGGTCGGGTCGAATGCAATGTAAAATGTAATATACCATTCGCACCCAAAACACGATAAATCAGGAAAATACCACAATTAAGGAAATACGAGAACTGGAATTGATATAAATGAACTAAGTTATTACAACCCCTTGCCCGATCTGCCCTCTCTCCTTCTTTGGTCAATCGTAGTGTGTAGCCAGAAGGAATATGGAAACGAGCCCGAGCGGTGACAAGCTCGTCCTCATATCTCACTGAGGACGACGCACCAGGAGCGTCCGCCACCACCGCTTCGGGAACCGCCCCAGATGCGCGCCCCCGGGAAGAGGATCCGACCCCAACTTCCCGGGGAGGCTCCAACCCAGGGGAAGAATCCCTAGAATCTACCTCTACGATATCTACAAACTCCTCAAAACAAGACATCTAACCTGATGGGAAGAAGTCCTCGAGAAGAGAAAACGCAAGATCCGACCTAAAAGGATAGCGCCGAGCAAATAAGACTCAGAAGGAGAAAAATATGAAGAGAGAGAGATCCTGAATTAGGCATCATCCTATTTATGCTACCGGCGTCCTCATCCAGTAGCGACGGTCGATTCTCGCCAAAACGATTTAGTGCACTCGACGGCCGCGATCGTCCCACCTGTCGCAAGCGCATTGGCGGCGTCCCATCGAACGCCAGAAGCCTGCGGCACGTCACATCAGCCAACCGGCACCCGACACGTGGTCTGTCGTTTCAACAAAAGTGCACACGATCCGGCGCACCCTTTTTAATGTAAAGGATCTCGCCCTGATTCGCTGGCCCCATCCAAAAAAGACAACTGATTGCCCAGAGACACGCCCGACGATATCTTCGGAAAGGAGCTCACCTAGGGTGATCCGGCAAACCACTCTCGACCCGACCCGTTAGCTGGTCGAGACGAGAGTGGGGGGCTAATGATGATGCTCGATATCGGTGATCTCCCACATCAGGACACGTGGCAGATGATGTGTCCCGGGGCTCACAAGAAAGGACCTACAGTGGCTGACCAGACCACTCATGTGCCCGTCCTACAAGCAAACGCTGGCTCACCTCCGAGCCCCCAGCACAGTTGGCTTCCTCGGCCTCACAGCTCGTCTCCGAGCTATCACAGGCCCGAGCCTCCTCGGCCCTCTCAGCCCACCTCCGGGCTCGAGCAGAACCAAGATACCTCGGCTCTCTCACTCCTCCGCGAGCTCTCCCGCCGAGGTCATCTTCCTCGGTCTCATCGACCAACCAACAACACCGCTTGCAGGCGTAACCGCCATCCCGCAATTTTTGCCATGCGCGGGATCTCCGCCAGCACATCCCATGTTCCACGCTACCACGATCCCCCATTAACGAGCCTGTCTCGCCATTAATGGGAGGTCCCGCTCATCACGCGGGCGTGACGTCGGGAGCGTAGCGGCCGGCGTGATTCTCGTGCCTGCCTCGCCTGCTGCCACCGCTATATAAACCCCTTCTTCAGACGGTTGAGGTAAGCCATTTTTACTCCACTAAGCCGTTACTCTGCTCGGATCTCTAGTCTAACTTGACCGTCGGAGGTTTCTCGGTGGTACAACCATCCCGGGACATCCTTGCAAGTAGCTCGGTAACCACAACCTCAAACCCATTGAGATCCACACGCTTCAGGAGCGACAGCCTCCAGACCCAGTCTCAGCCATCCATCCCCGCCATCAGCAGATCAACGGAAGGTAACACCTCGGCGCGATCCCAGATGGTAACATCTCGGCGCGATCCAAATCGCGTCAGGCATATATATCAAACCAGCCTGATTCATATACATTAAGAGCGATTCTTCTCCTTCGCGTCAGGCATATATATCCCACGTTAATGAATCGCCGACACAGTGCACGATCGCAGTAAAAAGCCGAAACATTAAGAGCGCCGTATAATCCAAAAAATCCCCGCCGGCGCTGAGGTGTCCTTCATTTCGTCACTCCGCCTCTGTTCTTTTTCTCCTTTTTAACTGGCGGGAAAACGTGCGATTCTTCTCCTTCTCTCTCTCCACTCTCTCTCTTAGGGTTTCGAAATCCTCTCTCCACTCTCCTTGGATTCTTTCTCTCTCTTAGGGGTTTCTAGGGTTTTGACGCCGATATGAGCTTTCGAAAGGGCGCGAAGGTGTGGGTCGAGGACAAGGACTCGGCGTGGACCGAGGCGGAGGTGGTCGAGGCCAGGGATAGGCTCGTGAGCGTGATCACTGCTCAAAGGAAGAAGGTGAGGTTCTTTTTTTGTTGATCCTTTTGGGTTTGATTGAGTTGGGACCCTGAGATTGTTTGGATTTGTCAAGTTTAGGGTTTTAGAGAGAGATTATTGGGAACCGCTTTTCTTGAGCTTGAAGTTTCAATTTGTGATCATCATTATTACTATTAGTACTAATTGTTTCAAAAGGCAGTTCTTTTAATGATGTTCATGTCTATTTTTGGTTGATTTTTGTGAAGATTAACGTTCCCCCGAACAAATTGCTACCAAGGGATCCGGATGCTGATCTCGGAGGAGTAGATGACATGACAAAACTGACTTATCTCAGTGAACCGGGGGTTTTATACAACCTTGCTAGAAGATACACGCTTAATGAGATATATGTAAGTGATTATTGAATTGATTTTATCCAAAAGTTGCTACATTGTAAAATGGTCACTTCATTTAAGCAAGCATTAAGCATGCAATTCGACTTGTTCTTTACAACGTGTACATGAGAATTTATTACACATCACCTGACCCATGGATCTAATGTCTAGAATTGCTAATGAATTGGGAGAAATCCTTCTCCATGACTATTTTGGCTTTCAAGCACATTACATGTACAAATCGCTGTATGTTCTTTCACCAGCCTGTACAGACCAACAATAATTTCTTAAAGGAACTGCATGATAGTGTAGTCTTTACACTTGTTCCTTATACATTATCCATAGAACTCACTTGCAATCATTATTTGGTCGAATTTGGATTTATGGCATAACTGTATCGAAATTGGATTCAGCGACTTTGTCCTTGACATGACTGCTCTATCGAGCATAAAATGTGCGAAGTTTTCTATGGATTTTTTGGCAACGTTTTTGGTTTTCCAATGGAAATTAACAGAATCATGTTTTGACCGTGGTTTCAGGTTACTCTTGAAGGAAACCTAGTGCCATATGTTATAACAACTATTTTGCTTATTCAAAATAGTTCTGGTGCTGATATATAACAACTTTATATATAAATCTTTAAAAGGGCTAATCCTCGGGGGCTTAAAAATAGGCAAGATTTCAAATATTTCAAATATTATATTAGTAATAGCAAGTTCATATAGCTGACAACAGATTCAGTAGCTAAAACTGTTGGCGCTGAATAACTTTAGGATGCCGAGAATTTTATTATCATGTGGAAATATAGCATCAGGCAAGATATCAATGCCACTTCCTTTTCTATGGCCTTCTTGGCTAAATTTGATATGCATTGCAGGCACTATGTCCTATTCTACGTTTATTGGGATGAGAAATATATACTTGTCGTTCTGAGTACGTTCTTCATGTGTTCTTTTCACATGACAAAAGATTTACTTCTGCAAGGAACGATTCTTTAATATGTATTCATACCTTCATCTCTCCCTCCGTCTTCCTTTCTAATGGTATGAGTACTTGCATATGTTGCATGGGGACATGGTAGCTTCGGAGGTGTTCTGCCAAGATGATTTCGAGCCATTATTTTCCATGCTTGCTATCTTAGGTGCTATTTGGATAAAAATAGCATTAGTTGTTAGTCCTATTATGGAAATGTCTTCCATTCAAATGCACAATACATCATGCATTGTATTTTATCCTCCATAGAAATCCAAAATGTCATTTGATACCCCATATTCTTTATTCTACATTACTTTATGAGTGTAGGTTCTCAATTTTGCTAGGAAAGACCATGAAACTTAGGCATGCTACTAGATCTGTTGTATGCGGTCATCCCGATTATCCTTCAGGATGATTCTAGTGGTGTTGAGGTTTAGTGCATATATGTGATAATCGCTTCCTCTTAAAGGTTAAGTTGAGGGATTGTCGGCTAATGTTTAACTTCACACTTCTCCTCATGCGGGCCTTTAGGCGACGTTTAAAGGCAACCACAAAACTTGCACAAACATGAGTTGCTCAGGCAGTCAAAATAAAGGAAGGAAACCAAACATATTTTTTAAATTTCCAACAACGAGGTTGAAATTTAGGACCTTCTATTTTGGTGCCATTCCATGTGAGATGACCATTCTTCCTATGAAAGGCTGTGACTTACAATTTATCACACTTGGCAATAGAAATTATGATTCTTGAACAGCATATGATAAGACAAGCTCTTTTAAACCAGAGTGAAAACCCCTCAAGTCAGTCTAGTTCCGATCTCAACAATTGACCATAATTTTAAATTTTTTTTAATACACGATCTGTTTTTGGATTACACTTTAACATGATTAGGACCTGAAGTTTGCATCTGATAATGAAGCTATGGACTAAGGGGAGAAGAAAACGATAAAACCCTAAAATATCATTTCTTAAATATGGACCAGACTTTAAAAAAGTGCATCATCAATTTACATGCAGTTGTGCTTCTCAGAACTACTAAACTAGTCTAAGAGAAAACAAGGTAATATATTCATTTTCCTAATCATGCCTCTAAATATGGCAATATGCTTTTGAGTATTACATAAAAAAATGCTTTTGAGTACAAATATGCAGTTGAGCTAGGGAAGCACTTAGTAAAGTACTTCGAGTTGCTGTGTTAAACTTATCTTCATTTCTTAAATACCACTCATGGATTTGTCCATATAGAAAAAATATTTAATTTTTTTCTCAACCTTATCTTTTTGGCTAATCCTTGAACTTCACATCTTGACGTAGTAATCATGTTGTTGATCCTTTTTTTATTCCACCTAATCTACTCAAGGATCCAGTGTACATGATCTATTTTTAACCCCCTTAGGAATTCAATACTCAATGATTTCCTAGAAATCCTTCTCCATCTAGCATCAAAGGTGACTTGTACTTTCCTTTTGATATGCTATACTTAGCAACAAAATAGGAAAAAAATTCAGGAAGAATGGCATGGCTTATGTGTGGCATTTTTGTCTTTATTTTGATTTAGTTATTTGCAATTACTCAGAAAACTAGCAAGTAGACATGCGTGGATTTCTGAGATAATTTGTGGTTTCTATAATTTTTCAACTAGTTGTAGCTTGCCTTCATAATTTTGATAGACAAGCATAGAAGATATATTGATTAATACCGATTCATTCACAAAGCACCCTAATCTCTTGTTCTGTTTTATTTTTATTGATTAATATTTGCAATCAATCAAGAAATTAGCAAATATATTTGTCATGCATGGATTCTTAAATAATTTGTGATTTGTATAATTTGTATATGGTTGTAGTTTGACCCTTCATGATTTTGGTAGACATACACAGGAAGTATATTGATTGCTGTCAACCCATTCACAAAGCTTCCTCATCTATATAATGCACACATGATGGATCAGTACAAAGGTGTCCGATTTGGGGACTTGAGTCCTCATGTTTTCGCTATAGCCGATGCATCATATAGGTCAGTATAATTCACAATCCACAACTCCTTTTACCTGCAGTTATTGATAGCTCTTCGTGCATTAGGGCTATGATGAGTGAGGGTCATAGTCAGTCTATTTTGGTCAGCGGTGAAAGCGGGGCTGGGAAAACCGAGACAACAAAGCTTATTATGCAATACCTAACACATGTTGGTGGTCGGGCTGCTACTGATGATCGTTCAGTTGAGCAGCAAGTTCTGGAAGTAAGTAACTACGTATTACACCTATGCAGAAACGATTTTGACCTTCTTCTGTAGTCTCTTATTTTGTTTTAACCAACGAGTTTAATCTTAATATATTTGATCTCATCATGTTTTGATGTTGATGCAGTCAAATCCACTTTTGGAGGCTTTTGGTAATGCCAAGACAGTTCGTAATGATAATTCAAGGTGAGTTCATCTTGCTTATACCATGATTGGCTAATTTTTTAATTTTGCTAAATGATACGCTATCCTTTTTCTGCAATATAAATATTTGCCTTCAAATCTGCAGTGCAAGCTTATCCCTTATTTATGTGATATATAAGTATTATTATCAATCTCTTCTGAAATAGTAAATGCTAGTTCAATTGAGCGGACTAAGAGCTTGTTCAAGTTCGTGTTATTTGTTAATACCTGGAACTTGAGCCATAGAAGTAAATAGGCTTGCAACGTAAAGAGCTAAACTTGAGCCTGCTTTATAGGGTCAGCTCATTCAAGTTCGACTCATTTTAGCCACCCCTACATGTAACTATGTATGGCTAGGGTTGAGGTGGATATCATCCTCAACTCCGAAAGATAAGAAGCCAATATTTGCATATAGTAGGCTAGAGAACATTAGGATGGCATTATTTTTTTCTGAAAATTTGGAAGAACCAATTGAAACTAAAGTTAAGTCTTAAGAACATAAATATGCTGGTTATGTAATGCTATAAGACTAGAGAGACTAGGGAAAATTTTATTAGAGGTTGGCTATGTAATGCTATAAGACTAGGGAAATATGGGGAATTTTATGAAAGTTGGTATGGCCCAGCCCCTTAGTCCCCCCTTCCCCTCTGCCCATCTTTCGTCGTAGCGGAACATGATTTTTTGGATGACCAAGACATTTTATTTCCATCTCCGAAAGATGATATCATGATATCATCTCAATAAATTATAGGCTTATTTACTGAAACCCCCCTCAAGTTTGGGCCATAACAGAAAACTACCATTACTTTTCAAAATTACCAAAAACTACCATGGTTAACAGTACCACGCCAGCACCATCCGTGTCACATTGGCGCCACGTCAACCAAGTTGCCACGTTAGCAAAAAATATAAAATTCCTAAAATACCCATATCTAACCTTAAGACTAATTTCTAAAACAATTAAAAAAATAAAAAAAACACCCCTTCTTCGTGCTCCGACCATCCTTACCGGCAGGGGCGAATCTACATGGGGGCCAGCAGGGGAAATTGCCCCAATCGAACTTTTGCCAAAAAAGCAAAAGATTGATATCAGCAGCAAGAAAGTATTATATTTTAGAATATATTTTGTACATACATATGCTATAAAATATCAATATTAGAGTCTAGTTTAGATGGTAAGTTAGACAATTCCTTAGAAGAAGATCTTGGGTTCAATTCCCAGTATTTGCTTTATTTATTTTTATACTTCAGATAAATTCCAGCATGCCTTTAGAATTTGGAAATTTCCAAATGTTTAAATTAATTTAAAGATTATTCTTTACTTTTTAAATTGTGCAATGGTTTTTATATATTATTTAGTAGGACTTTTCAATAGAACACCATTGTCACTATTTTGCCTTCACTGACCAAAATTCCTGCATCCGCCCTTGCTCACCGGCGACGGCGCCACCCCCGACCTCACCACCACCATCACAACCACCCACAACACCACCCTCTTCTTCTTTTATTTTTCACCACCATCACCACCTCCTCCTTCAACCATCACCCACCCATCGCCCCCATCGTCTCCTCGAAAATCACCACCACATCAACATCATCACCACCACCAACAACGCCACCATCTTCTTCTTCTCTTCATTACCACCTCCTCCGACCATCGCTCAACGCCCTTATCGCCTCCCCAAAAATTATCACCACCACCATCACAACCACCGCCATCAACACCACCACCACCACCACCACCACCATCAACACCGCCAATATTTTCTTTTCTTCATCACCACCACCGCCTCCTTCTCTTCTGGCCATCACCCACGCCGCCGCCATCCTTCTCCCTTCCCTTCGTCCATCGCCGTGGACCCATCTCCGAGCCCCTCCTTTTCTTTCCCCAAATTATAAATTTCTTTTATTAATAGTAAATAATTATTTAAAACCAGTGTTAAAAAAACGGTCTTCCCAGCCGATTAATCGGCCGTATAATTGTAAACGGTGCTTAACCGCATATAAATTGTATTAATCGCTCTATTAACCGGTCAAAAAGGATTAAACACCGTATAATAGGTTTAAAACGGTTAATCGGACGTTTAATGTCTAAATGGTTGTGAAAAAATATAAACCCGTTTTGGAAAAAAACCGTACCCGCTTCTATCCATTTACTAAAGCAACCAAGACCTATCATTTTTTTCAATCAGATTTCTTCCTCGATCCAGCTTCGACCTCCATCCTCAATCCCGATCCTCCATCTCGAACTCGACGAGCCTTCGACCTCGATCCTCCAGCTTCAACGAGCTTTCGACCTCGATCCTTCGACCTCCATCGTTCAGCCTTCGACCTTGATCATAGCTTCCAGCTTCACCTCCATTCTCGATCACAGCTTCCAGAGGTAATTTTTAGGGTTTCCCCCAAATTTTTTATTTTTTCTTTGTCTGCAGTATGCTATTTATTGATGATTTTTTAGGGAAAATTTTGTTTTTATCTATTTTCATAGACTGTAGCATGCAAGAAATCATTGGTTATGGAGAACAAAAAACCTGCTTTATTTTTCAATCTCTGTTAATAATAGTATACCAAATGTCAATTTATGAAGAAGGGCTGGATGATACAGAAGAGCATTATGAAGATGATGAGTACGATTAGTAGAATATTTGTTTATGATATTTTGTGGCAGTTTATGATATTTTGTTACTTTTAAAGTTATTTGTAAACCATATGGTATTGCTTCTTTGCGAGAATTATCTTTATGTCACATTATGTGGTGCTATGGTTTAGAGTATTATGCTATCAATACTTTGATTTGATATTTTTTGCGTGGTTTATTGTGGTGTGTTTATATGGTAATTTATGATTGTATGATGTGTGCGTTGTTGCATATGCCCCCATAGATTGTTTGTGCGTAAATTATATAATATATATCGTACAAAATATATTGTATGTCCGGTGGGACTCGAACTCACAATATTCATCATTTAATTTTATTCGGATGCCTTACCATTAGGTCACGGATATATTTAATATTTAATAGTTGCAAGTAAGGCTAAATTTTTCTGATAAATATTTGTTTGTGTGCGTACATTTGTTTATGGCCGCATAATCCTCACAAAACGATTAATCACTGTGTAATCCGATTATACGCTACCCACTAGCCGCACGAGTATGTGTTTTACAACATTGTTTAAAATTATTATTAATATATTTAATAATTAAGTATTTGTTTTATAATAAGGGCAAAATGGTCTTTTAATGCGATATTTAACACCGTTAAAGTTGACCGTTAACTCATGATAGTTTTTTGCAATATTGAAAGGTAATGATAGTTTCTGTCAAGGGCCCAAACCTAAGGGGAGTTTTCAGTAAGTAAAGTTCACTTAATGTAAACATTAAGTGAAAATGTGCTATTTTCATCAATTCTTTAACGTTGAACGTAGATGTTATTGACGGTTAAGGTTCATAAAGCCGGAGAGACAGAAATTGAAATCAAGTGAAATTTAATTCTCTAATGCTGAAAAAATAATCAAAGGTAGCAAGTCCGAAGATTTCTCAAGGCATCGCATCTAACGACTTATTGTTGGGGTAAAAATTTACACCCCGGTTGACCAAGTCAAAATCAAAATCAACCTCAAGCCAAGTGGGCCCAGGCCCAGATCAAGTGGGCCCATGCCCGGGGCGAGCCCGAATATGAAGCGGCCGGCCTCCCCTATGCCAAAATAGAAATTTTGTAATAAATAATTTTTGGTATATTTCTTTTATTTTATTTTATGAATAAATGTAAGAGAATGGGCATAAAGCCAAATTTTGTAAAGCCCATGGCTTATGTGCAAAAAGAAATAGCACATGAGACATCGGATGGGCAAAATGCCATTTTGTAAAGTCCAAGGGGCTATATGTAAAGTGTATAGCCTATAAAGGCAAGGATAATGAAAATATCCCAATAATTTTTTCTCTCTAAAAAAAGTCAAGATCTGTGATCTTCTCCTTCCTCAAGGTTCTAAAGAAACCTTCTTCTTTCTTTTGAATTAAATCAAGAGTTCTACTCTTCCTTTTATAAAACTAAATAGTTTTTCACCACAAAACCCACAAAGAGGAGCTTAGATCTCCCATCAGATCTCAAAAAGAAGAGATTTTTAAAATCTCACATCTCTTGATCTTCAAGATCCTGCCAACAGAGGAGGAAGAAGGAGACTCATCTCTAGAAACCCCACTTTGGGGAAGAACTAGGACTCAAGGGGAGAAGCCCTTCATTAGCTTCAAAACATCCTACGAATTTAACTCCTCATATATTATATATATATATATATATATACATACACAAAATAATAAGTGCTCCTTTCTGGGAGTACAACTCCCATTGCAGGGACCAAATCCCTTGTGCCGTCCGAACGTCCACGTGCTGACACGTGGGGCGGTAGCGTCCGAGCGCCCACGTGGGGCGCTAGCGTCCGAGCGCCCACGTGCTGACACGTGGGGCGCTAGCGCCTTAAGCGCTAGGCCTTAAGCGCTAGCGCCTTTGCGCTCAGAGCGCTAGCGTCTTAGCGCCCACGTGCTGACACGTGGGGCGCTAGCGCTCTTGCGCTCAAAACGCTAGCGCTCTTGTGCTCAGAGCGCTAGCGCCCGAGCGCCCACTTGCCTGGCACGTGGGGTGCTAGCGCTCTTGCGCTCAAAGCACCCAAAGCGCTGGCGCTTTTTCCCACGCATCCTTTGGATGCCCTTTTCCTTATTTTATTTTATTTTATATATATGTATATACACACACATACTCTATAACACTATCCCTCTCAAAAAAATTTTAGGTCGGGGCGCTGCCCCGCATCCTGCAAAGGGGCTGCTAGCCCCCTTGACCCCCAGCCTGCTATCCGGATAGCGGGGCCCCCTTAAAATCTCTGCGGGGCCCCCGATATATCCAAACCCCCTTTTAAAACACCACACACCACACTGCACAGTGAGTTCGCATGATCAGTTTAACCCGTTAATCAGATGTTCTTTCGCTCCAAATGCGAGGGGTAATTAACGACAGCTTAGTCCGCGGCTGCTGGAGATTCGGATCCGTACAATCAATAAACCCCAGCCTAACCTAGGCAGGAGGAATCTGTAACGCGCCTGACAAGCGCGTGCGTACTCCCATCTCAATGGGGTGACGAAAAACACCTTACAGATTCTGGCACGCCCGGTGGGACATTTCTCTCCTCCCTTATTTCGGGTTAAACGTTCATGCGAACTCAATCAATATACATATCGATTGCCTATACTGAAATAATGTTTTCTTTTCGTGCAGCAATCAACTTTCAACGACAATGTCTCCCAAGACGAATTCAGCTTCCGACGCAGCCCCGTTCACGTACGTGGTCAAGGTCAATGCTCGTGTGGTTCTCCCCGCAAGCCTCGGTCGACAGTGGGAGGAACTGCCCCGCCAATTTGGCGCCGTCATCATTTACCTTGCCGGAAGCGCTCATTTGGTAGAGATCCCGGCAAAACAGGTGGCCAAGCCGGTCTCAAGGGGCAAGAGGCCGAATGTTGTGATCGCCAAGGCACCACAACCGAAACTTAAGACGGTGTCTGAACGACTCTCTTGTGCTCCAGCTGGGGGCAAGACTTCCGGTACAAAGGGTAACATCAAACGTTGCGGACGAGCTCAGGTGATGACTCTAACAAATGCACAATCAGGCGTATCTCCAAAGTCCTCCATCGCCCGGTCTACGGCGTCTTCCCGAAGAACCGAAGTCTGCCAAGTGCTTAAAACAGAAAAGTTAAGGCAAAAGCGGCTCAGGTATCGAGCCAACAAGAGGGCCAGGACTTCAGTCAAGTGGAATCTTGTGAGGTTCCAAGAGTAGGGTTACTCCGCGACAACGGCTGAATCGGCCGTAAAAATCAGCAATTCCTTCGAACCTCTGAAGTGGGTTCAGAAAAATGCCATGACCGCCAGAATCAAGAAGACAGCGGTCCGAACGTCGCTTCAAAGAGACGCGTCCCGGCCCCAACAGAAAAAGTATGACACTGTCTCTTCAAGAGTCTATCAGGCGCTCTGTACCGCGCAAAAGCAGCGGCGCAAATTCAGAAAAGAAGCGCCAGCACCATTTAAGAACCTGGTCAGGCCAGCCGCCTTCAATCGACTGCCCGCTACCGAAACAGGGGGGTCAAGACAGCAATTTGTGAGATCAGCCGCCAATAATAAAAAGACGGCTGGATATATCATCCATACGGTCTATATGGATGGCGGGCGGGCGCCCCAGCGACAACCTTCGCAGCAAAAGTAAGGATGGGGCCACCACATCCGAAGCCCAATCTGGCTTGAATGTGGTTACCTCTTCCCAAGAACAGCCGCTTCTGTTGGATGAAGAAAACCCTTTCGATGAGGATGATAGGCAGAAAGACCCCTCGGTCCATGCAGAGTCAAGCTCGGACAGCGAAGAAGAGCCAACTTTCCGCCCCAGGACCGCGGAGCAAGAGCTGCTTCAAGAGCTTCGAAAACAGCTCAAGAGCAAAGATAAAGAGATGGCCAAGCTCTATTCGAAAATTGACGACCTAACAAACGTTGTTATGCAGCTTACGGCTCAAATTGCTCGAGCGCCTCCCAATCAAGCACAAGTCGTTACTCATGAGCCGGATGATGACAATCCGAAGCGACCGATACCTGTCCCTCTGGGTCCAAGATTCGTTGAGCCACACGAAAGCCGACCACATTCCCCTTCTGGGGATGTCTTGGCCCCAGATAACACCATCCCGCTAACACATGATCGGATAATGGATTTGGTCACCAGCAAGGTTAAAACATTGGTGGCCGAAACTGAAGCTCAGAAAGAAATGGACAGTAGTAGGCGGCCATATCCCGCACAGTACGATCTGATCGAGTTCCCGAGCGGCTACGTCATTCCTAAGTTCGGAAGATTTGACGGGACGGGAAATGCAAATCAGCACGTCGCGCACTTTAAAGTATCGTGCGGAAATACAGGGGGCAATGATGCGCTCCTTCGTCAGTTTGTCAACAGCCTGACCGGTGTCGCTTTCGACTGGTACACGAGTATACCAGACGGGTCCGTTATAACCTTTGCCCAAATGGTGTCTCTGTTTCGACAAAGATTCATGAGTGTCAGTGATAAAATCTCCATTGCTGACCTTGTGAGGACCAAGCCGGGGAAGAATGAAAGCAACACCGACTTTATCACCCGATGGCGTAATCTCATGGTCAAGTGCGAACCGCCACTGGAGCAGGACCAGTTCGTCAGTCTTCTCATTGGGAACCTCAGCAATTGGATGGTCCTATTCTTGTGCACAGCAGGCCTCAAGACGTTTCAAGAGCTAACCAAGAAAGTCCAAATGCTGGAACGCTCGAAGCAAGAGTCTATCCCGGACTCTCAGAGAGACAAGACTTGGAAAAGCAAGCGGGACGACAACCGTAGAAGCGGGAGTTCCAGCAGTATCAATGTCTTCAATGCTTCCGACAATGAAGAAAAGAGAAGGGCGGGCGAATCCAAAACCCACCGGTCTCGAAAGCCAGTGCTGGGAGGAGAAGGGCCTTCCCTAGAGGAGAAAAAGAACAAGGTTTACTCTTTCAGGAGAGACAAGGTCCGAAAGATATTTAAAGATGCCTTGAACAACGGTCTACAATTGCCAGAGTCGAAAAGACCTCAAGAAGCAAAAATGACCGACAATCCCCTGTATTGCCCGTACCACCGAGTAGTGAGCCATGCGATCGAGGATTGCTATATCTTCAAAGACTGGGTCGAGAAGCAGTACAAGGCTGGAGAGATTGAGCTGTCCAAAAGCATGTTGGTGAACAATCAAGTTGCAGCCATCAACTTTATACAGACAGAAGCTGAAGTCTTCTGGGAGCAGACAGCCGAACCCGCTGCCCTGAGAAATGAAACCGACTCACTGCAGCCTCTTTAGGGTAAGCACATATCTAATAAGACGAAGAAAATGCTAAAGCTACTTCAGAAAGAGCCCGGGACAGAATGGGAAGGGCAGAAGAAGCCTACCATTTCAGCTGCCAATGCGGTCCCATCAGGCTCAAAATCCAAGAAGCTCAAGAAGAAGAAAAGTGCAGCTCGGCGCGAAAAGGAGTCTTCAGGGAGATCGACCATTCAAAAATATATCGATTCCCTCGAAGACTATGAACAGAAGGAAATAACTCTGATTCAATTGAAAGAGTTCTTCCCTGTAGAAGCGGCTGAGATTCTGGAGGAGTTAGAAGAAGACTTCAACGAAGAGATCCCTATAGTAACCTGCTACGCCATCCATCTGGGCAGCGACTCTGAGGAGGAGCTCTGTTTTCCCGAAGAGGACGAGGAGCTCGCCACTAAAGCCAACCAAATTCAGCTCAGAAGCGGCAGGGCTCTACCGCCAAATCAGGGCAACACCCTAAAGGGAAAGGAAAAACAGGTGGCTAATGAGGAAGATGACGGAGAGCCGGCTAATGAAAACTCAAGTCCTTTCTCAGTAGACTGTAATGTCTTGGCCCACCTTCGAAAACTTCCGTCTCTCCTTAGCATCTACGATGCCTTGGTTCTATCTCAAGAGCTTAGAGATGTTCTCATTCATGCTCTACAAAACCCTGAGCAGTATCAGGCTCGCTTTGCGGAAATTAATATGAAAGAAGCTCAGTACACTTTGCAAGCCGTCGCAGTCACGCTTAAGGCTGAAGACTTGCTACTGGGAACGACTGAGCATAATCGGCCGCTTTATGTGACCGGGTACAGTGATGGAGATCGGATTAATCGCATATTGATTGATCCGGGGTCCTAAGTGAACATCATGAACTTGCGAACTCTGAAGAGTTTGTCAATGGACGTCCGACACCTGTCAAGGGAAAGGATTGTCATTCAAGACTTCAACCAAAATTGCCAGCAAGTTCTGTGGTCCATAGCTCTGCCAATCAAATTTGGGGATCTGCAGACCGAAGCTAAGATATACGTGATCGACGCCGACACGTCTTATAAGATTCTCTTGGGACGACCGTGGCTCCATGATTACGGCATCGTTCCGTCAACTCTCCATCAATGCATGAAGTATACTAAAAATGGCGAAGAAAGACGTATTGACGGAGACATCCAGCCGTTCGTTGTGCATGAAGTCCGATATGAAGATTCTCAATACTTCATGAACCACCAAAATGCTAAGCCACAACTGACTGGGGATAGAGCGGCCCCAAGACTCAAAAGCAAATCTGAGCCGACTGTCACTTTCAAGAGTAAAAACGCCCAAGTGCGCCCGCGTTTCGGTAGCGACACTGATGAGTTCGACGCTGGAAGTCCGTCCTTCCGTAAAACTCGCCCTCGTTTCGGTAGCGATACGGACGAATCTGTTACTGAAGCCCTATCTAGCAGCAAAGTCCGCCTTCATCTTGGCAGCGACACTGAAGAGTCGGAGGAAGAGGACCTGCCGTGCAACAGCTGTGCAGATTGGACCCCTATGCAACAAACAAAACTACGAGAGACTTTCGAAATTGCAGAAAGGCCCCTAACTGTCACAAGGGTGCCGGAGTAGATGTGTAAAGAGCTCAATGCATTGTCAGTCTCCACCGTGGACCAGCTGAAAACTTTCTATTTTCCCGGAAGGAAAAATGGACAGAAGGGCATCCCGTTTTATGGGTCAAAACCTGTTGTGCACCCGGACGATTTATCTGTCGCGTGCTTTTCCTATGAGAGAGGCATAAGAGCCGTCCTCGATCCCAGATACTATGCACCCGAGATGCGGGAATATTTCAAAAAGTGCGAATGCCGGTTATATCAAACGGAGTCCGAAGCAAAGTTTTATGAAGGGCTATGGCATCCGTCCCAGGTCCGAGCACTCATCGATGGACGAATTCCAGATAGACGGGGCATAGGATACATTCAACCTAATTCCAAAGCGTGCTACATGATCCATGTTGGTGAGGCCAGCGAAAAATCAAATGATGATGGCGAGATAGCCGAGCCAGAAGAAGCTCCTCAAGAGCTCGAAGATGGCGGACAAACAATTTTTGACGAGGTAACCGAGATTGACTTAGGAACGCCCAATAATCTAAGTCCGACCTACATCAGCTCACTCTTGTCAGAGGAAATGAAAGAGCAGATAATTGCCCTGCTGCATGAGTTCGTCGACTGCTTCGCGTGGACGTACAAAGAAATGCCCGGTCTCTCCTCTGAAGTGGCCGTGCATAAGCTGGCTATATCTCCTGATGCTAAGCCAGTCAAACAAGCTCCTCGAAGAATGAGAAGGGGGTTAGAAGAAAAGGTCATCGAGGAAATTAAGAAACTTATCGATACTGGCTTCATTAGAGAAGAAAAATATGCGGACTGGATCGCATGCGTAGTCCCTGTGAAGAAGAAAAATGGGCAGATCCGAGTTTGTGTCGATTTCAGGAATCTCAACAAGGCATGTCCTAAAGACGACTTTCCACTACCGGTCATGAAAATGATTGTCGATGACACCTCAAACTACGAGCTGTTCACCTTTATGGATGGCTCGTCTGGATATATTCAGATCAAGATGTCGCCTGAGGATGAGAAAAACACAGCATTTCGAACCCCGATCGGAATATACTGCTACAAGGTGATGCCGTTCGGATTGAAGAACGCAGGTGCTACATACTAGAGGGCGATGACCAATATCTTTGATGACCTAATTCATAAAGTCGTCGAATGTTATGTTGATGATCTGGTAGTCAAGACTAAAGCCAAGGCCGATCACATCCAAGATCTTAGGACCGTTCTCATCAGACTGAGGGAGTACGATCTGAAAATGAATCTTTGAAGTGCGCTTTTGGCGTGTCATCGGGAAAATTCCTGGTCTTCATAGTCCGACATCGAGGGATTGAAGTTGACCCATCCAAGATAAAGGCCATCATGGAGATGCCCCCTCCGAAAAGTCTGATGCAGCTAAAATCTTTTCAAGGCAAGCTTGCTTATATACGGAGGTTTATCTCAAATTTATCGGGGAGATGTAGGCCCTTCTCAAAGCTCATGAAGAAAGGAGCTCCTTTTGTCTGGGATGCCGAATGTCAAGAAGCGTTCGAAAGCATCAAACAGTACTTGTTGCACCCTCCAGTGCTGGCCGCTCCCATTCTAAATAAACCGCTGATTCTCTACACTGCCGCGCTAGACGAGTCACTCGGTGCGCTCATTACCCAGAACAACGAGGAGGGAAAAGAAAATGCGCTCTACTACCTCAGTCGAACTCTAGTCGGGACGGAACACAACTATTCCCCAATCGAAAAGCAATGCTTGGTTTTGATATTTGCTGTGAAGAAGCTGATGCACTATCTGCTCGCTCATCGGGTTATGCAGATCTCCAAGGTCGACCCGCTCAAACACTTGATGACCAAAGCAAGCCTAGCCGGCAGAATGACAAGATGGGCTGTCATGCTACTTGAGTTTGACATAGTTTATACTCCTCACAAAGCAGTAAAAGGGCAAGCTCTTGCGGACTTTCTCGCTGCTCATCCCATACCAGAGGGGTCACCGCTCAATTGCGAGTTACCTGACGAACAAGTGCTGCACCTCGAGAATGACGAGCCATGTTGGGAGCTTTACTTCGATGGAGCCTCATCAATAAGGACCTCCGGCAAATCAAGCGACCCGGAGATAAAAGCAGGGATAGGATTGGTGTTCATCATGCCATCGATGGGAATCCTACGGCGTTCTTTTGCTCTCACCGAGCCTCGCACAAACAACGAGGCTGAGTACGAGGCTCTGATAGCTGCTCTGGAGCTCACCATAGAAATGGAAATCCTTCGGCTACGGGTTTACTGTGACTCCCAGCTTGTCGTCAACCAAGTAAGCGGTGACTATAAGATATACAAACCCGAGTTAGCTCGGTACAGAGGCCGAGTGGTAGAACTCATGGAACGGTTCACTCACATTGAACTAATGAGAGTCCCTAGAGTGTTGAATGGAAAGGCTGACGTACTCGCTCGCTTAGGCAAGGAGCTGGCTGATCCTGACATGGACGAAATTCTGATCACAGTCAGGAGCCGGTAAATTCTACCCCCAGTCTTTTGATTTATCTAAAAAACTATCTATTACAGCAATCAAGAACGGCGTCGCATGAAGCTAGCCGGTGAGTACGGGCCGGTCCACAGGGATGTTGTGAATCTCCTAATCGCGCAAACGAGTTAATTCCGTAGGGTGTTCGGATTGATTATTAAATCTAAAAACCTAATTACTCTATACTACGATTATCTAGATCTAGTCTTGTTAGGGTTAGGTTTAGGGATGGTTTAGAAATGCAAGTAAATCTCAACGCTTTCTATACCCGAATGAAGATCTATGAGGAGTTATGGTAATTATCAATAAAGGGGATTAGATCCATTCGGGAAGGTGTTCCTTCCTCTAGGTTCTTGTCCTTCCTTTAGAGATCCTTATCCTAACCTCCATGGAAAACGCGCGCAACCGGGCCTTTACACTACGGTGTCATCGTTACCTCGAGTGGTAGGATGCCGTAGGGCGCGGTGTGTGCGTGTATGCATGGAGTCCTATTGTAAATATTTGATGGGTAAGAAAGGGATGACAGATCTCATCTCTCAAAAGCCTTCCCCAAAGCTAACTCTAAACAATTTTCTACGGCAATGAATTAAATCTACCTAGGGCAAAGAATTAAAATCTAAACTAGAGCAATTAATTAAATCTACTTACAGATGCTCTTTCCAATCATCAAAGCAGGTTTGTCAGATCTGAATTTCTGAATCGAAAAGAGGCACCGATGCTCTCCATAAAGAATTCTGAATTTATTATTAAAAGGAGGCATATTGAGGCATAGCCTTTACAATGATTTAGAGTTTCTATTTATAGAGGATAGGAAACCCTAGGTTACAATTGATTCGCACGTCTACATTTACCAAAATATCCTTAGGAAGACCTAGTCAAAGTAGACTTCAAGCTTTGGTAAAATTTTATGTCTCTGTCTTTAAAAGGAAGTATTGGGCCTTGAATTTTTGGGCTTCCTTATTATTTGGTTCTTTTATTAAAATAGCTTCTATGTTTCTTCCAGATCTCCAGTGAATAATTGCGGTGGACTTTTAACCGTTCGCTTTGTAATCTTTAGACCTTGCATTGCCTTGTACTTTGTGAATTTTATCTTTGATGTAGGCTTGATCAAGAGTCTTCTATTTGTTGGTCAAAGTCCACTTTTGCTTCGTCTTTTCATCGTTTTCACTGTTTTCTGTCCAAGAACCTGTAACCTGTAATATGTAGCAGACATGCGTCAAAAGCACCTGTTTATTTATAAAACGAATAAGGATGGGGAATATAATAATACAATATTATGGTATGAACATCTCTCTACGAGAAGAGGAAAGCGTGGAACAGAAAAGCGGTCATGCCGAAGAAGCTTCGATCATCCAAGACGAGCCCGATTGGAGAGAACCCTTCATAGAGTACCTCCGATACGACAAGCTGCCCGAAGGAAAATCTGCAAGGATTCAGCTGAAGAAGAGAGCTCTCCGATACGTGTTTGTAAATGACACGTTATACCGCAGGTCATATGACCAACTCTGGCTCAGGTGTCTGTCATTGGCCGAAGCCTAAAAGGATATGAAAGAAGTTCACTCGGGCGTTTGCGGTGCTCACCAATCTGGCCCCAAGATGCGACTTCAAATCAAACGGCTTGGGTATTATTGGCCCACCATGATACGGGATTGTGGAGAGCATGCAAAGAAATGTCATATCTGCCAAATCCATGGTGATTTCATTCACAAGCATCCCAATCCGTTGCATCCTACGGTGGCGTCGCGGCCCTTCGAAGTCTGGGGCACCGACATTGTTGGCCCAATTGATCCTCCGTCATCCAAAGGCCACCGGTTCATATTGGCTGCAACCGACTACTTCTCCAGATGGGCTGAAGTTGTCAAGACAGAAGATATTCTGACGTTCTTCCAGCATAATATTCTATACCGCTTCGGTACACCAAGAAGAATCATATCTGACAACGGGCATTCTTTCAAGAGCTTTAAAGTCGCAAGGTTCGCTACTCAACATAAGATAGACTGGAGATATTCATCCATCTATAATCCAAGAGCCAACGGGCTAGCCGAAACCTTCAATAAGATTCTATGCAAGCTCCTGAGGAAAAATGCTTCAGCCAACAAGAGGGACTGGAATCTCAAACTTCACGAGGCGTTGTGGGCACATCGTACCACGCACCGTACTCCAACTCAGTCCACTCCATACTCATTGCTCTTCGGAGTGGAGGCGGTCCTCCCCCTCGAAGCCGAAGTTCCAAACTTAAGAATGGCCGTTCAGCACGAATTGACGGAGGAGAAAAACGTGCTCCTTCGGCTGGAAGAGCTTGACGCCCTCGAAGAAAAGAGTCTCGCGGTACAGCAAAATCTGGAGCTATACCAAGCCCAAATGTCGGGCCTATAACAAGATGGCCCGTTTCCGCGCTTTCAAGAAAGGTGAATTGGTGTTGGTCCTCAAAAGACCGATCATCCCCAATTGACATGCCAAGAGAAAATTCGAGCCAAACTGGGAAGGACCATACGTCATCGAGAAAGTGTTCGACGGAGGATCCTACCAACTAATAAGTGCCGAGGGAGAAAGGCCCATGCCACCCATCAATGGCTGATATCCCAAGAAATACTACACGTGAATGCTCCAAGTCGCAGGCGAATTGAGCACACCGGCCCTACGGTCTGGATCATACATCCTGCGAAACCGTATACAATCTACGGGCGTAAACGACCCCTATCTCCCCCAAGTCCCGCCGGTGAGACTACTTTTAAAGTCCCACCAGCGACAAAAAAATAATAATAATAAAAAAAAATATACGGTATGTCCACAAGCAAAACGGGCACGGATGAAAACCCGAAAGGGCTCCGTGAGTAAAAACAGCAGGACTGCCGGCAAGTTTGTGAAAACCCGAAAGGGCGCTAACTCGTGAATAAAAAGAAGGAGATAAAACACACTCGCAAAGTCCTCTCGACCTTGTGAGGAGAAAATCCCTGCGTGAGATCCTTACGACTCACAAAGGAGCAATACACTTAGGAATCCTCACGATTCCTAAGGAGAACATACACCTGCGAGATCCTTTCGACTCGTAGGGAGAAAATGCTTTTATGAGACCCTTACGGCTCATAAAATTGAAAAACCTTAGGTGATAAAGGACCTAAACCTGTCTCCTAAGCCATCGTTCCCCAACAGGAAAAGGCAAATGATGAGTCGCTCCTGGCGTTATGCTTCAGTGTTAGCGGTGCCGATGCCGACCCAAAAACCAAATCCCAAGTCCTCCCGGGGCAAATGATGAGTTGCTCCTGGTATTATTCCAGTGCAGCAATGCTGATGCCAAACAAGATCCAAATTCCAAGTCTCCAAACAGCGAATGATGAGTCGCTCCTGATATTATATTCCAGTGCAGCGATGCAGACGCCAACCAAAATCCAATTTCTCAAAATTCTTCTGGCCTTACGGTTAGTCCCCAAATTGACTGCCGTATACAATCCACGGGCTTAAATAATTCTCAGCATACCTATGCCCTACCGCAATCACCAGTTACGAGGTTGGTCTCCGCCCTCGGAATTATGCTCCATTTGGGAAGACCCACTCATGTGTCCTCACGATACATGAGAACAAACCTTCGTGGGATCCTTACGACTCACAAAGGAAAAACACACTTGGGAGTCCCCACGACTCCTAAGGAGAAAGTGCACCTGCGAGACCCTCTCGACTCGTAGGGAGAAAATGTTTTTATGGGACACTTACGACTTATAAAATTGAAAAGCCTTGGGTGACAGGGACCTAAACCTGTCTCCTAAGCCATCGCTCCCTAACAGGAAAGGGCAAGTGATGAATTGCTTCTAGCACATGTGCTTCAGTGTTAGCAACGCTGATGCTTAATCCCAAAATTCTAAACTCCAATCCAATAGACCCCTAAGTCTTTAATCTGGGAACAGATGACCTCTAAGTCGTTAAACTGAAAACAGATGACCCCTAAGTCGTTAAACTGGGGACGAGGGAAATCTCCTCATGGCAGATGATGATTTGCTCCTGGTACCATATTCCAGTATAGCTGTGCTGATGTCAATCCAAATCACATCAAATCAGCAAAACAATCAATGACCTCCGTGGCGGAATCAAATTCCACCTCGGAAACAAGTCAACTTCATCCCTGACACCGCAAGAAGCGGAGCAAGTCAAATTCAGAACCGACTGTCCAAGTCGCAAAAAGGGCCGCATCGACCGTCCACGTCGCTAAAAGGGCAGCACTGACCGTCCAAGTCGCAAAAAGGGCAGCACCATCCGTCCACGTCGCAAAAAGGGCAGCACCGACCGTCCACGTCGCAAAAAGGGCAGAACCGACCGTCCAAGTCGCAAAAAGGGCAGCATCGACCGTCCAAGTCGCAAAAAGGGCAGAATCGACCGTCCATGTCGTAAAAAGGGCAGTGTCAGCTTCCCAAAAGCAGGAACCAAATCAAGTCACCTCCACGTGAAAGAAGATCCATCAATTTCATGCACATGACCCACATGTGGTGTGCATTTATTGATGGGTGGCAATTTGTTGGGGTAAAAATTTACACCCCGGTTGACCAAATCAAAATCAAAGTCAACCCCAAGCCAAGTGGGCCCAAGCCCAGATCAAGTGGGCCCATTCCCGGGACGAGCCCGAACATGAAGCGGCCGGCCTCCCCCATGCCAAAATAGAAATTTTGTAATAAATAATTTTTGGCATATTTCTTTTATTTTATTTTATGAATAAATGTAAGAGAATGAGCATACATCCAAATTTTGTAAAGCCCATGGCTTATGTGCAAAAAGAAATAGCACATGAGATATCGGATGGGCAAAATGCCATTTTGTAAAGCCCAAGGGGTTATATGTAAAGTGTATAGCTTATAAAGGCAAGGATAATGAAAATATCCCAACAACATTTTCTCTCTCTAAAAAAAATCAAGATCTGTGATCTCCTTCCTCATGGTTCTAAAGAAACCTTCTTCTTTCTTTTGAATTAAATCAAGAGTTCTACTCCTCCTTTTATAAAACTAAATAGTTTTTCACCACAAAACCCACAAAGGGGAGCTTATATCTCCCATCAGATCTCAAAAAGAAGAGATTTTTAAAATCTCACATCTCTTGATCTTCAAGATCCTGCCATTAGAGGAGGAAGAAGGAGACCCATCTCCAGAAATCCCACTTTGAGGATGAACTAGGGCTCAAGGGGAGAAGCCCTTCATCAGCTTCAAAACATTCTAGGTGTTTAACTCATCACATATACACACACACACAAAATAATAAGTGCTCCTTTCTGGGAGTACAACTCCCATTGCAGGGACCAAGTCCCTTCTGCCGTCCGAACGCCCATGTGCTGACACGTGGGGCGCTAGTGCCCTTACGCTCAAAGCGCTAGCGCCCGAGCGCCCACGTGCTGACACGTGGGGCCCTTGCGCTCAGAGTGCTAGCGCCCGAGCGCCCACGCGCTGACACGTGGGGCCAGAGCGCTAGCGTCCGAGCGCCCAGAGCGCTAGCGTCCGAGCGCCCAGAACGCTAGCGCTTTTTCCCATGCATCCTTTGGATGTCCTTTCTCTTTATTTTATTTTATTTTATATATATGTATACACACACACTCTCTACAACACTATCCCTCTCAAAAAAGTTTTGGGCCGGGGCGCTGCCCCGCACCCCGCAAAAGGGCTGCTAGCCCCCTTGATCCCCAGCCCGCTATCCGGGTAGCGGGACCTCCGTAAAAACTCTGCGGGGCCCCCGATATAGACAAATCCCCCTTTTAAAACACACCACACTGCACATTGAGTTCGCATGACCAGTTTAACCCGTCAATCGGAGGTTCTCTCGCTCCAAATGCCAGGGGTAATTAATGGCAGCTTAGTCCGCGGCTGCCGGAGATTCGGATCCCTACAATCAATAAACCTCAGCCTAGCCTAGGCAGGGGGAATCTGTAACGCGCCTGACAAGCGCGTGCGTACTTCCATCTTAATGGGGTGACGAAAAACACCCTACACTTATAAGCTATCTTCATAACTATGACATAATGCTTTCTACTTGTGGCTTTGCTTGGTACCTTGCTGTGGTGGGTTCCATTGTTGATGATCATACGGCTCATTCATCCTAATCCTAGAACTTTTCATAGGGATCACAAAGCATAAAATTTAACTTGGAGTAGAAAATGACAACATAAGCATGACTACAAGCAGGTCGCCGGGACAAACATTTATGGGAACTTACTATTTCGCTATATGGCTTCATTTATGCCTTATAGATAATGATTCACAGCATAATATAGCTTCTTTCTCTTTGTCTATAATCATTTTTTTGTTCTAGGAATTCATAGCATCACTCCCTGGTTGCATGAGTCGTATTGCATGACCGTTCGTTATTGGTCATCTTGGTTTTATGGTTCCTCTCTCTCTCTCTCTCACACACACACACGCACACACTCTCTCACCTGATTTTTTTAATGTACTTTTCCCACTTAATTCTTGTTATAGGAACTCAGAACGCAGATGCTAGGTTTTTGAGAAAAGGCCTAAATGTGTTGAAACAGATTACGTAATGGTCCGAACCGACAGTACAAAATCCCTAGACAAGGACCCTGTGAAGAATATTTTTCCAAACCTTAGACAATAGTTACAGTCAAACCGTAGGGTCTTGTAAGCAATTGAAAATGTAGTGGCTCCAATTAGAAATATTCTACATTTTGGTAGAAGAGCAAGAATGGGTGTGGCTTTGAATGCCGAGGGACGCGGGAGAGGATGAGGGAAGGGGAATAAATGGTGGATTAGGCAGCGAGGGGGGGGGGGTGGTTTTCATTTGAAGCTATTCTGATAAAAATGCTATGATTGTAATTATATTTACAGTTTTATTTTCTTCTAAAATCTTGCTTAACCATCATGGATTTGGATACGAATGCTAGACACAATACGAGTTGGGTTCACAATTTTCCAAAAGTTGAGGATATGTTTCATTGCGATAGGTTAATTTTTTGTTGTTTATGTGGACACACATAATACCATAAATTATTATTTTAGCAGATCTTAACAAAAAATACAAATAATTTGTGAGTTTTGCCCGTAGGTTGTTAGTGTTTGGGCATTGTTACATGCTTGATACCAACAATATATATTTGAGCATGTACTCAAAGATTTCCACAATTATCCTCAAAGAATTCAGAAGAATCTGTTATGCATATGTAATGGATACGTCTCCTCGACGACAAATACGCAACATAGACGCTCGTTTGTGCTACCTGATTTCTTTTGCGTGTGTTGTTTGTAGGCGTCTCCCCCCCACCCTCCCCCCCACCCCCCAAAAAAAAACAAAAAAACAAAACAAAAATTAAAAAAACAAAACACACACACACAAAACCCACACCCCACCAAAAAAATAGAAACACACACGCATGCCACCCACAATTGTACATTTTCTATTACGGAGCATAATGGTAAAGTGTCACGTAATATTTCTTGTGCAGTCGCTTTGGAAAATTTGTTGAGATCCAGTTTGATGGAAGCGGTAGAATTTCTGGTGCTGCCATTAGAACCTACCTTCTAGAAAGATCCCGTGTAGTGCAAATTACAGATCCTGAGAGAAACTACCATTGCTTTTATCAGCTCTGTGCTTCTGGGAAGGTAAATGAGTTGAATGGGATAATCCCTATGCATTGATAACTCTTGTACTTTTCAGTTTAGTCTCCGTCTTTTATGTCACTGTTGTTGAGCTCCACATTACAGAGCTATAATAGTTTTCTGATCTATTATTTATTCAAAGTAAGACAAGTTCATATCTTTTTTCCCTTCAATCTATCGTCTCCAGTATCTAGTTATATGAGCAGTATCTACTTGGGCTCCTTTATTTGTTGTATTTTTTGCTGCGAGACATGGATTCACCAGTGTGCCTGAATCAATTGTCCATGTACTCTCGACTATAACAGCACACTATAAACTGTTGTTTCAATTGGTAACAAGCTACCTATGCATTAAAAAGTTCCTTTTTAAATAGCCCCAAGATAATCTATGAAGATTGCTCGGAAGGGCAGCAAAAAAGTATGCTAGGATGATGCGTTGCATATGCAACAAAAGAAGTCAAATATTTCATGCCATACAGCTGACAACAGTATATTTATGACTTCTGGAGCTTACAAGCATAGGTTAACTCAGGCCATCATTACCTGGGGATAACAGACATGGCATGCTGTAAATATAGTAATATACAATTTATGTGAAGAACATCTATTGCTTGTGTGCTTGCCAGTTGCGAATTGTGCTCATTAAGATGAAGTTTGTTTTATAAATGTTCTCACAATAGGATTCACCCACCACCAACAAAATAAAAAAAATAAATAAAATATATATATATATCTATATATATATATATATATATATATATATATATGAGTTGGACTATACTCCTCTCAAAAGGAGAGTGAATCTCCTCCTATGTTTTTCACCGTTGGATATGTGATTCAACGGTTGGATTGATATAGGTTATCTCACTTTTTCGGCGATCGGCACCCATCATCATCATATTTATCATCTAAGATGTAGATATACCAAATTTTATATGATTCTATCATCTTTTCACCGTTGATTTAGTGGGTGCAAAATCAACGGTTTACCGATAATAGAACTTTTTACATTGCTAATTCAATAGTGAAAAGTGGTAGAATCACATGAAAATTGGTGTATCCACATCTTAGTTGACAAAGAAGAAGATTATTTGTGCCGATCGTCAAATAAAATAATGGAGGATTTATTTTCATTGCCGCCATAAGAGAAAATTCCCAACTATGGCACCTTTCCTCCATTATATATATATATGAGAATAATGGAGGAAAGGTGCCATAGGAGGGAATTTCCTCCTAAGGCGTCGAAAAAATACACTCTCCACGATTATTTTCGACGATCGGTATCTATCATCTTCATTTTTATCATCTAAGATGTGGATACACCAAATTTCATTTGATTCCAACACTTTTTCACCGTTGATTTAGTGAGTACAAAATTAACGGTTTACCGACAATAGAACTTTTTACATTGCTAATTCAACGTTGAAGAAGCGATAGAATCATATGAAATTTGGTGTATCCACATCTTAAATGATAAAGATAAAGGTGATGAGTGCCGATCATCGAAAAAAATTGTGGAGGGGGTATTTTCTCGATGTCATAGGAGGAAATTCCCTCCCATGGTCTTTTTCCTACATTATTCTATAATAATAATAATAATAATAATAATAATAATAATAATAATAATGGAGGAAAGAGGCCCTAGGAGGCTTTTTCCTTAGGTGGTGTCGAGAAAATACACCCTCCGCCATTTTATTCGACGATCGGCACCCATCATCTTGATCTCCATCGTCTAAGATGTGCATACACCAAATTTCATACGATTTTACTACTTTTTAACCGTTGATTTAGTGGCGCAAAATTAACGGTTTACCGACAATAGAACTTTTTACATTGCTAAATCAACGGTGAAAAAGTTTTAAAATCACATGAAATTTGGTGTATGCACATCTTAGACGATGGAGATCAAGAGATGGGTGCCGATCGTCGAATAAAATGGCGGAGGGTGTAATTTCTCAACGCCACCTAAGGAAAAAGTCTCCTAGGGCCTCTTTCCTCCATTATTCTCATATATATATATGGGAATGATCTATTGCAAACCAGTTTGCGTTTTTTAAAAACGGGAACTCTCAAGGAGGGCAAAATTTTAGCTATATTTTTGGGGCAATTATATACATTTTCATATATCCTTTTTCGTTATTCACACTTGGGTAGGGGAAGAACATCAAAATGATTTAATGTGATTTACACCTACGTTTCCTTGCACTGATAACATGCAAGCATGCAGCCTTCCAACACCTTAGCAAATTTGATTCCTACAATATTTATGTGATGATATTATAGGGAATGGTTAGAAGATATGGTGCCTAATCTTTGCTCTCCCCTTGGACCATCCCTGACAATTATATGGTGTCAATAACATATGCTACCCAGTTGCCGAACGAGAAAATTGTGTGGTCAACATTATTGTAGGTATAAGCATAATTAGAGCGAACTCAAGTTCGATTCCATCACTCCAATATTAGTTCCGTGCACTAAAAAGAAATTGGTTTTTTTGTTAACCAAGTTATGATGTGGGAATCCATATACATGATGCCTATTGCCTAGAAAGACCAAGCTTATTTTCGGTGGAACATGAATATGTATTGAAATATTTGCTGGTGCTGATATAATAGCAGTGGATTGTGATGGAGAAAATGAGATCAAGTGGAGCTTTTCAATAGGTCCTAAATGCAAACAATCCATGACTTCTTGCATGGTGCAATAACATCCCCTTTGATTCCCACAGTGACAGAGTGTATCTTTCTGTGCTTCATGGCAGTGAGGTCTACATTGGAATCGAAGAAGAGTAAGAATAAAAGCTGAAGTTCCAAAATCAGCTCTGAACCCAAGTCACGCACTGTAACAAAGTTTCTCGAGCAAGAATGGATAGACGATTGTTGGGAGTTGAGGTGAGGGGAAGTGTTGGAATAATCCCACATTGGAAATAACAAGAGATGCATTTGGGTATAAGATATAGATGGGAACCCCACCGATTGGTTCAAGGCATTTTGGATGGAATCTCAACCATATTGAAAGTCCATTTGCACTCATATAAGCCTAACATCCCAAATATCAAAATTCTAACATGGTATCAGAGCCTAGATCCAATAGTCTACAAGTGCCACTGGGAGATAAGCTCTACAAGTGCTGCGCGATCCACATGGCAACCAAGAAAAAACAGAAAGAAAAACAGAAAAAGAAAAAAAAGAGAAAAGAGATCGCGGTTGCACCATCATGCGCCTCCAGAAGCTCCATCCTGCGTGTCCTGCCACCCCTGCTTCCCTTACAAGTATTAGAAAGGAAAGTAGACAGTTTCATGTTTCTTGATATTACTTGTCCCTGTTAAGCTTTATTGCTTTACTTTTGGGTTATCCTTTTGTGATGTAGCTCCTAGTTTACATAAACTTTATTTCCTATTAGTTGTACATCGTGTAAGCTTCAAGAGAATTTAGTTTCCATGGTTTTGATTCTAGAAAAAAAATAGATCTCTTGAGCGTTTTTGTTCAATATTGTTGTCCCTACAGTGGGGTAGTTGGGACTTTCAGTGAGTTCAACATTGTTATGTCATATTGTGTGTTCTTCAATTTATTTAAAATGTCTGCCCCCTTTTCCTTTTATAGTTTGATTATTGATGCGTCTGAATTTTTGTGTTTGTGATCTTAGCATTAATATTGTCTTTCCGTATATAGGATGCAGACAAGTACAAGCTTTCTCATCCGAGCAGCTTCCGTTACTTGAACCAAAGCAAAATATATGAGCTGGATGGATCAAGCAATGCTGAAGACTACTTGAAGACACGGAGGGCGATGGATATAGTTGGTATCAGTATTAGTGATCAGGTAATTCATCAATAGTTTTTTATGTTTTTTTCATGAACCATTTCTCGTTTCATGGTTCCTACTATCATATTTTCTTTGTAATAATCTTTCAGGAATCAATATTTCGAACTCTAGCTGCTATTCTTCACCTTGGAAACATTGGGTTTTCTCCTGGAAAGGAGCATGATTCTTCAATGATCAAGGATGCGACATCTGGTTTTCATCTTCAGATGGCTGCAGAACTGTTCATGCAAGTACCTTGTTCGTACACATATCAGATAGCATTATAATTACACACTATATATAATTGTCATTAGTAATGATACAAGATGATTACAGTATGTAAACATTTCCTATATTTTGACCATATCATATGTAGATTTCGAGTAAGTTGGGAATGTTTTTGTAGAACCGTTTCTTTTTTTAATTTAAATATTCAAATGGTTACCATCTCGGTATAATCGCACAAGTATAACCTTCAATAATAGTATCATAATCTGAATAATTAGATAAGGAAAGTTGTGCATTTTGAACATAAATTGGTCATTTGATAGGTTAATGGAAACCAGTAATATCTTTTTAAAATAAAAATTCTCAAACATTGAAGTGCGAAACATGCAAATCATGAACATTTTATATGGAATTCGTAATTTCTAAGTGAATACTAGATAATGTTAGAACGGCAATAATAAAAGTAGAGAGTATAGTGGCCATGGTGTTTAATGATTGAAAACATGAGTAACACAGGCCTTATATTGTCCATAAAAAGAGGGTGAAACTTCAGAAATTGATTGGAACACAATTATGAGTAAGGGAGAGGGAGTCACCTCTATATATACCGGTGGTGTAGTTATTTTCATATATCTTTTTGTAGCGAAAAAGTTGGTAGTGGGATTTGAATGGAAGAAAAGGATTCATATAGCCGACCCTAAAAATTTGGGATATAGTCTTGCCGCTGCTGTAAACTTGTAAGAGGGTAGCGGGATTTGAACCTCCCTCCTCTTGCTTAGAAGCAAGCCATACTACCACATGGGCTAAACCTTTTTACGATTATATATTTTTAAGGGTAAATTTCAGTAAACCCTCATCCACCTTTTGGGGTTTTTGAGATAACCCCATTGAACTTTAGAAATACTATAAAACCCCATCGAACTACCAATATTGTATGAAATCGTTAGTTTGATTAACTCATATAAGCCACAAATGGACTGAGTAACCAAAACTATCTCACGGATAGATTGGATTGATTTAAAATGAAGGGAATATGATATTTTTTTTTGACAAAAACACCTTCCTTTTTTTACGAAAATGCTCTTCAATGGAGTTTTATAGCATTTTTAAAGTTCGTTATTGCCAAAACCCCAAAAGGTGGATGAGGTTTAGTAAAATTTACCCTATTTTAATAAAACCTTGTGCTTGTTTGCACGTATCGTTTTCTCTAGAGGCTAACTTTTTGTTGATTTTTCAACTTAGTTGCTATTTTGATTCTTTGGAGTTGATTCTTCTATGGTTCCTATCGATTCATGGAATACTGTTCACTGGGAGGAATTCTTTAATTCTGAAATCAATGCCTCATAGATCTGATTTCCCCTATTTTATGCGTTTATATAATGTATCTTATTTACAAAACAACAAAAGGATTTTTAAGTAACAATAACATATAAAAGAAAGGACCACAAATCTGTATGTAGATTACCTTAACTTGATAGTTAAATACAGCTCAAATTTGTATGTAGATTACCATTAAGTATCCACATGACAACTTTCTGCTGTGATCAATAGCCTTTTTTCTATTGCATCATGTTTTACATTCTTAAGAAGCATAGATACGGAGATTTCGTAACTTCTTTATTTCAATTTTATGATATAAAGGTGTGCATGAATGAACACATATACATAACTCTCTGGCTAACCCATACTTTTTGTATGCCGCCTTTTGCTTTTTACATTGAAAAAAACCTAGAAAACTAGCTAGCTTGAATTATCGGAGCTGAGAATATGATAATAGAGATTTGGCGAATGCCTATCACATTTAATAGGAAGCAACAAATACCTAGTTAGTTAATGAATCGTGGGCCATCCTTCATCTCTGTGAGGCCTGCAGTTTATGATCCTAACCGCGGAAATGGATGCTGTCATGCCCTGCTTCCCAAAATACGGAAATACGGAGAGTAACGAAGGCCATCTATGTTACCTGCGGTTACAAAAGATCCTTCCATAGTCACATAAAGGCTGTTTAGTTAAACCTGTCAAGATAATGTCCAAAACAGAATAGATAACACTGATAATCATGCTGCATCGAAATCACAAAGAATACCAACAATAGGTTAATAAGATAAAAAGAGGCAAAAATAAGGTTATGATATAATAGGTCCGAAATAATAAAAAAATCCGAAAATACACATGAATCCTAATGTCCCGTAAGGGCGCACATGCTAAATGCTATCTGAAAAGAAATAAACCTACGGATTACTGGTCTTCTGCTAATTCCTGATAATCGCTCTGATCCTGCTCGGTCTGAAAATCAGTCTCTAAACCTGAGATGACAAGTCTTAGGAATGTCAGAACATCTCAATAAGTATTCAACATAAAAGTGTATGTGGTGTGATAGCATGAATATGTGAGTGTTATGAAGCCCGTATACACATGTTTATACAAATATAGATATAATAATAATATAAAACAGACATGTAAACATGTCAGGTCGGTCAAGTCATATCCTAGTTGGTCGCTAAAAGGGTAATCTATTCTATCGTGAGTTTAAGTGTGTACGTCAACTCTACATGAGTATTTCCAACCAAAGGGTAGTGCCTCAGGGGCAAGGAATCATGGGTCCAACCATTGAATGAACAAGCGACCGATATATCCTAGTATGAGCTGTAATAACAAGCGAACGATATAGCCCGGTACGAGCCGTAGCAACAAGCGACCGATATAGCCCGGTACGAGCTGCCGACATGAGACTCCTGAGATCCTGTTCGAATGCACACTCAAACTACCCCAACCTCCGCGTATCTATAGCTAACATGGTAATAAATTCAATCACAATATAGAATGCTGACTGGACAGGAAAACATGAGAAGCCACGATGATAGTATAGTATGATAAATATGTAAGCACGAGTAATTGTTTCATGGCATGAAAGTTCAGCAGTCTAATTGGTGATTTTGTTTTAATGCAAGGAAAAAGTAATCATGAATAGGAATGTCATATCAAGAAAGTGACGTTAACAGTCTCAAGTAGCATGTCAAGTACAGTCGCTATAGTATGATAGCGTCAATAATGTAAACAAGAATCTACATGAATATGCAAACATCTCCATTTAATATCCGGATTTATTATTGGGAATAATAAACTAAAATATGGTTTTAAAGGATTAATATGATTAATGAGTGTTTTAGAAATCCTAGGGTTTTCATTTCATGCATGATGAATATAAGGTTTCATTTAATACCATATGTTTTGATTGTTAATAAAAACACAAAGCTAAGTATATAAAATTAATACCAAGGGCATTAAAATACAATCAATATACTTATCTTATATAAATGCACTTAAACGTTCTGTTTCATACTATTAGTAACAATGAGTAATTTCTTGATTGTATTATATATTGTATATTTATCTTCTTGCTGTTACAATGATATGATCTTATATATATAATTTAATTATCCTGAATTACTGATCACTAAGCATCATATTATGTAAGCTATATTCTACAAAAATTCAACCAAAAAAAACCGAATTGATTATTTAACTTAATGAAATGATAACTTACATCTACTAATCAAAATTTATATCAACTATGCAAATAAAGCTAAATATAAGCTATATATATGAGCAGCATGCAAATTTATGTAAGCAGTATAAAACTAAGGTTTTCATCATGTATATAACAATTACGTGGTATTTTAGTGAAATTGCACAATAATACAATTTTCATTTAAATATTATTATATAACAATTACGTGGTATTTTAGTGAAATTGCACAATAATACAATTTTCATTTAAATATTATAGACTAAGAATTTATTGCTATATTTACCGATATTGCATCGGTTAAAAAAAGTAAGAGTACTTGCCTCGGAGATGGAAACCACGACGACACGAAACACAACTCCAAATTTTGATGACTCGGCTAATTTTGAAGAAGAAAATATTGTGATGGAAAAAAGAGAAGTTGATTTATATGAGAAGGAGAGAGATGATAATAATGAATATATGTAAAGTTATTATAAAGTAGGAGAATAAAATACTGAGGAGAGAAATATATTTGAAGAGATCCAAATACTGTTAAAGAGATTAAATTATGTGGGAGTTTTTAAAGATTGTTTGGTATAAGATATATATATATATATATTTAAAATATGTGTAGCGTTTGTTATTATATAAGATAATAGGAAATATTTATATAAATATATATAGGGTTTTAAATAAATATGGTGTATATAGAGTAGTGTAAATGTGTATGATTAAAATAGGTATAGATTTGTTTGGGGAGATAAAATATATTTGGAGAGAGAATATAAGAAAATTTATACAAGTTTAGAAAAATAATTCTCATAACCCCCAATTGTTTAATTTGAAAGATTTAAAATAGAATTTAAAGGTTAAAAGATTATTAATAATATATCATGGTACACAAAACATTATACTAGAATATAAATAAGATATTATTAGATTTAGCAAAACAAATTTTTAAAAGTTAAATATCACATACTTAACTAATTTAGATAAGCATAATACATTTGTTTACATATCTGGTATTTGAAAATATATTAGATGCAAATTAAAATAAGATATTAATAAATTATCAAATAACTTTAAATACTAAATATCTTTTGTTAAAACAACCATACTAATATTATCTATTTAGTTAGAAAACTAATGTTAGACAAATAAATATTATATGTATAGAAATTTAAAATATTAATCAAATACTAAACAAACATACATACTAATAATATACTTATTTAACAAACCTGGAAAACCATAATTATAACAAACTTAAAACAACCATAATAATATGTTCTATCTTGATTAAAAAGTATTAAACCTCAACTTAAAATAACAACGACAACAACAAAACCCAATACATTCAAAAGAAAAAAAAGAGAAAAAAAACTTACGATCGGGTTAGGGTGTTACAGATGCCAGTGGAAAAAGGCTGTCTTGTTATTATTGTCTCATCTGTAAGATTTACCAAGTGTTCTAACATATATTTCATGCATTAGGTGTGATGCCGACCTTCTACTTGCAACATTGTGTTCTCGCTCAATACAGACTCGTGAAGGAACTATCATTAAAGCACTAGACTGTGCTTCTGCTATAGCTAATCGTGACACTCTCGCTAAGACCGTATATGCTCGTTTATTTGACTGGCATGTTCTTTTACCTTATAAGATATAAGTTGATTATTGTTTCCATGTGATATTTACTAATATACTGCTTTCAATTTATCAACCCAGGCTTGTTGAGAATATTAATAAATCTGTTGGCCAGGATCAGGATTCAAGGATGCAAATTGGAGTTTTAGACATTTATGGGTTTGAATGCTTCAAAAACAACAGGTTCTGTATGCTTCTTGCGTAGTCAAACTCGTTGTGCTGATGGCCTACGCCGTATGCATGCTATATATTCAGTAAAATTAGATATTGCAAGATATCACGATTATTGTCCTTTAAGGTTATGCTGGATATGCTAAAGTTCTTCCCTGGACTTCTTGTCAGCTGGATAGCACTTATAAAGCCAGAGGTGTTAAATTGTTGTGCTACTTATATGGTGTCATGTGGAGAGTTGACTGTGGTTGCGTAAGCTGAACCACGATTACTGAAGAAATTGAGGTCATTAATAAGGCATGGAGGTTAATGGCACCTTCCTTATTCATAGCTACCTTACCCGGGAATTTAGTACCACCTCTGAAGGGTTGATTTAAGTTCGACAACCGGTCATAAAATCGTGGTCAATAATTTTATGCCAAATCTTGAATCATTTTCCGACAACTCTCTTCTGAAGAGAAAAGGCCGAGATGATGACGATGATGACTGAGGACATGAAGCGGCTTTGAATCTGATTTGAACAAAGGATATAATGTTGCACATTCATCACCAATATCATCTTTTTAGCTTTTCCCAAGAAATATTTGCTTGTTATGGAGCTTGACCTTGTATTGAGAAGGCTGGGTGAAACCTTTAATATGATAGTCAAACTTCCGTCAACCCCCATATTATATGCTAAATTTCTAGCCAAGGAAACTATAGACAAGGTGCAGTTGTCGTCGAACCTAATATACAAGTTGTTGTATTGGACTAATGATTCAACGAAGAGTTAAGAAGAACTGAAACAACAACTACAACAAGTCTTTATCCCAAATTTTTTGGGTCGGCTATCGTCAAGAAGAGCTGAGAAGAAGATAATCTTCTGTAGAGAATGCCATTCATCACCAAGTCATGTTTAGACCTGATGAGCCAAACAAATGACCTGTCTTATCTGGAAATGGCAAAGTACTGGCTAAATCATCACAATGGGCATACCAGTTATAACTTAAAAGGCCATCCTAAATTAACACCCAAATAGAAAGTTGTTAATTGCGGTAAAGAGCATAAAATATATAACGTTAAAATTGCAATCACATAAATCCTTTCTCTCTTTTCCTCTAGTCCTATCTATGAAGAGCATCTTACTCGAGCAGCATAAATCCTTTCTCTCTTTATTTCCTCACGGTCGAGAGGTCCGTTTAGGAATATAAAATGATAAAAAACTGCCCACATTATATCTGCATAAGTATGAACACTAGCATAAGCTGATACAGATATGGTTAAACAGTTGCAAACTTGCAATACAGGAGGTCAGTGTACGCGTAGGAAATGATAAAAGTATAAAACACTTCCACATTATATGTACAAAAGTATGAACACTAGCATATGATTTTACGGAGATGGTTAAATAGCTTCAATACAGGACAACCAGATAACAATCAATTTTTGATAAATTATTTGACAGGTTGCACTATTGATCCTTAGAAGCATGAATTTAAACTGCAGAACCAATAAAGTATGTTTTCCTACCGACAAATAAGCCTATTAGGTTCCGTGCCAAGCCCGTCTTTTTCTAGTTTCCTCAACCAAGAATAACACCAAAACTTATAAGGTGGTTGTCAGGTTGGCAGCTGGTTTTGTAAAATCGTTAAAACCCTCTGGCACCTTCTCAGCACAGAGCTACACCCCATGTCTGATCCCATTTTGATGGGAGTAGTTTTTGATGGAAACAATGAATTAGGCTTATAATTGGTAAAATATGCACATTTCATACTTGAATATATATTTCTGTTGCTATATTTGCACAGAACAATTCAAACAGAGGCATTGTTTTATGTTCTATTATGGTTTTTATTTTATATACTTAGAAACACCGTTGTAAGATTCATAGGGGACATGCTACTGATTGATCATGATTTTTTTTGGCCCAGCTTTGAGCAGTTCTGCATTAACTTCGCTAATGAAAAGCTTCAACAACATTTCAATGAGGTACTTCTTGATGTTTTCTTAAGATATGCTTCTTTGTGTTTGCACATAAATTTTCTATCCTTGGGTATTTTACCCTGTTTTTGTTATGCAGCATGTATTCAAGATGGAGCAAGAGGAGTACAAAAATGAAGAAATAAATTGGAGCTATATTGAGTTCATAGACAACCAGGATGTTCTAGACTTGATTGAGAAGGTTCATGTTTTCAAAATTCCCAGGCAAACCATTGTTCCCTCCTGATTGATAGCTTGTGAAACTAACCTAATATGTTCAGTATGGCTACAAAAGCTATTTGAATATATTAGGTTTTTATACTGTTTATTATCATGTTGACAATTTTTTCAGGTTAACTTTGATATGTATTTTGTAATGCTTGTTCAATCCATGCTTTTGATTACATGTCTACCCCATCTCATCTGCAATATTTAAAGGAGATATTTGGTAATTTGCTGCATAGATAATGCGTTGTGACATGCTTGCTTCCACCCTTTATATTTTAGGCTAAAGTGCAGGAAACCCCCTCACTTTTGCTTGAAAAGCAGGAAACCCCCGAAACTTGAAAAACATGCACTTTACCCCAAAAACCTTAACATTGTTAAATTTTTCATGCATACGACTTTTTATGCCAAAAATTCCCTCTATTAAATTTAGTTGACTAACATTATATTCTCTTTTCTTTTTCTTCATCTTTTCTTAATCCATACTCTCTTGAAACCATGCCCACTCTTTGGAGGGGTAGAGAGAAGGTAGGTGGTGTTTTGAATTGGAAATTTTGGGGAAGAATTGAGGAAAAGAAGTTTGGAGAAAGTTTTTATTAGATAAGAAAGCAGGAAAGAATTTTAAGAAGAATGGCTTGAGGGGCATTTTGGGAAATATACACCAATAAAAACCAACGGTGTCAAATTTATGGGGTAAAGTGCATGTTTTTAATGTCAAAAAAATTGCATGTTTTAAAATTTAGGGAGGGTTTCCTGCTTTTCGGGCAAAGGGTTTTTTTTAGGGAGGGGGGGTAACTGCATTTTAATTTCTCTTTCTGCTTTAGGGTCAAGGCTTTTGCTAGTTTTCTTTCATTAGGGAGTTCTGGGTGTGTACTTCTAGATATTATGATGAGACTTAAAATTTGATACTTGCAATGTCATGAGCTGGAGTAGTAATTACTTCATGCACAGAACCATTCACATATCTATTTAACATAGATATATTTTAAGATCACTGTAACAACATTACACCATTTCCCTTACAATAGGCTGTACTGTATCTGGTTAACTAATGCCCTTTATCATAAGTTGCCGACCACTGATAGGCCTTAATGCGGTGTACAGTGACAGCATTTACTGATAGCTAAATGCCTTGATCAACCTCATTATGGAAGATGCATATCAAAATTTTTACGAGTATAAATGTTCTAGGTTCTTAAGTAAAACTTTTGATCTCTGGTCAACCAGCTTGCTTTGAGTGAGTGTTTCCCGATTGTAATAGTAGTCAAATAAATGTATTTTGAATGAATTGGCACGTTCACCTTTGACAAACATGTCCTTAACAGCGGGAAAGAAAAGCCACCAATACCTGAATTGGTACTTAAATTTTCCCTTCCATATGTATGATACCATTTAGATAAACATCTAGTCAGCAACCTTATCGAATCTCTTACAAGGAGAAGTATCTGGTAATTATTGTAAAATTGTAATGCTAACCGACCAAATTGTTCATGCCAGAACTGTAAAAGCTTTTGTTGCGTTCTCAAAGTGTTATGCACAACTTGGATGTTGGGGACAGGTCAGAACACTATGCCTTGTGCCTGAATAAAGACATCAGACGAGTACTGACTAGCTGCCAAACCCCCTTAGGTCCTAAGTCAGTAAATGACCTTGGGATGACAAACAATAAAAGAAGGGGTGTACTAATGTGCAAGACTTCCCGTCTTCATTTACCTTGACCATCTCTTACGGGAGATGATCAAGTACTTTGATCACTCCCATATCGCTCATACCCTGCCAGATCAGGGTCTGACTTGCTCTATGAACGTCCTTGAAATATCGCCCATGCGGTCGAATATCGGGTGTCGAAGAAATATCAAGAGGTTATCTGGCTCACAGTTAAGAAACAATATGGTATGTTTATGATATTAGACCATCTTTCTTTGAGTTCAAATGATAATCTGCTGGAATCACATAGTACATGGTTGCCTTTTCATATCGGATTAAGAAACGCTTGAGATCCTTTGTAGCTCATGGGTGTTCAGATCAGTTAACATGTGTTATCATACAGCTAAGTGGCATCTATAATAAACTGGGCTCGGAAGGATATATTATTTTAATATGTGCTTCCCCCTGGCAAGCTGGTTAGGATTGGTTTGATTGTAGGATGTTAAGAGTCCATGCATCTCTCTAGTTGTCATCACCAGAGGCTACATTCACTGCCTACCTGATAAGCTTAGCTTTCGCCCATGTGATTAAAATATTTGCTGACACTTGGTGGTATCTTTTTGCATCTGGTATGCATGATCTCATTAGACATTTAAAACGAGTTTGTATGGTGTGCATGTTATTGGTAATTGATGTTTATTATAGTTGATGAGTAGAAATAAGGACCAATTTCCGAAAAAGGCAGAGAGCACCTTTGGATCAAATTTTTTATAGTTCACGGAAGTACGGAACAAAAGCAGAGCTTATGGAAATGCAAGCAAAATTGAAAATGAAGGAAATGCCAATGCAAATCGATGGCAAAAAAATAAAAATAAAAATCAAAAGTGCTCCTTTTCAATCCTTAGGATTACTTTTCATAATGATTGGAAGACCAAGGAATACACAGTTCATAAAATCAAAACAAAATAGGTAAGGTGGAGAAGTGTTTATGAAGTGCTGTATAATTGTAATATCTATAAAATTGAAAGGTAAATTATGTGGGATGACTTCGGACCGACGTTGTTTTATGGGTTAGAATGTTGGGCAATTAAAAGCATGTCCAAAGAGTGAGTATAGATTGAATGAGAATGTTGAGTTGATGAGTGATAATATTCTAAAGATAGGATAAGAAAATAGCCATTTATACCAAGTTGGTGGTAGCTCACTTAATAAAACGAGGGATAATTAAGTGACTACTTAGTCATGTGTAATACTAATAAATGTTTCTGATGAGAAAGGCCAAAAAATTGCACTTACATGGTTGAAGGCTGTTAAAAAAAAGACACTGTTCGTTTAATTGAGGAGATGACCCTTAACAAGTTAAATAGAAGAAAATCATGTGGCCGATCCCAAAAGTTTGGAATAAAGGCTTGATCTTTTTGTAGATATTGGCATCATTAGAAACATCCAACTCCCATCATAGGGTTTGGGATAATTCACCCTAAACAAGATAATCTCGGGTACTTCAGGGGCGAAATATCCGGAACCCATTGGCGGGAGTAGATATTTCTAGTGATACCAATATCTACAAAATCAAGCCTTTATCCAAAACTTGTGGGATTGGCTACATGATTCTCTTCTCTTATGAAAATATCGCATTACTGCGTATTGGCTATCAAAATTATGTTTTTCTTTAGCTAGTCAAAAGTCATCATTTTTTGAGCTTGGATTAATTCAATGCTTCTCAACTCTTCCTAATTTGCCCAAGTTTCTTCCATAACCAAAATATCTACCGCCAGGTAGCGCTACATTGGGAATGCACAGATCCCCCAATGCTCTCGAGACTCTTTCCGCCGAACGACGACAAAGATGTTAGGATTGTTAAGTTGTAAATAGGTGCGGAGCAACTCATGTAAAACAAACGACATGCCTTATATCTTCCCTTTACTGTCCACCATCTTGAAATTGTACTGATTTAGGCATGGGAGTAGACCTGGCAATAGAGGCGATTCCTCGTCGGCTCGGCCCGCTTCGCCTCTTGACAAGGCGAATTTTGTTCATCTCGTTGACTCGCCTCGTCTTGACGTGTCTTCGGAGTGGGCGGATTCAGTGTTTTTCCAAATTTGACACATCCTGACTCGTTTCGGTTGACTCAGGAGTCAACTCGCCTCGGTTCACCGGTGAGTTAGCTCATTTAACTAGCCGTTGGTAAATTCCAACGGCTAGATTCGCCTCACGGTCGAATTCGCTTCGCCTCGAGATTACCCTTAACAACTGTGCAACGGTCGGATTCACCAGATTCACCTCGCCTCGTAACGGCTGTTTTGAGAACGCTCACTCTTATTTCATTTCACACCAAATTTCATACATATCTCTCTCTCTCAAAAACAAAAAGAAAAAGAAGAAGAAAAAGAAAAAACTCTCTCTCTCTCTCTCTGAAGTCTCAAGTTCAATTAACGGCTAGTCAGCTATATTCCCCTTGATTCCCGCATCTCGACTATTCTGTTGCAACATTCTTGATTCTACTGCTCAATTGCTCAACTGCTATTCTGTTTTACATTCTACCGCCCAATTTGTCTATATTTGCATTTTTTTTAATTTTAAAATAATCAAATTTTGGCAAGTCAACTCGCCTAACTGCCCGCTGAACCCGACTCACTCCGCCTCGCAACCTGCCTAGACGAGTTGAGGAGGCGAGTGGGTTCAGGCATTCGCCAAGGCTGCCTCCCTCATGTTCCCGGTGAGACGAGTCTGGCTCGCCTCACCTGTCAAACAAGTCGGGCGAGTCGCGAGGCGACTTGCCTCGGCTTGTCATTGCCAGTCCTACATGGGAGGCTCTTGGCGATACGCTGGCAGGACGTCTTTGTCTATTGAGACTCCGTAAGCATGTAGTTCATCTACAACAGCTTGTTTACTAACCTCCAGGGCATGCAAAACAGGTTCTGAGATGCTGCATCAAACATAGTTGACTTCGAAACATGTCATATTTACCTGTACGCTTGATGTATTGTGAAACACGATCTTTCTTGATTCTTGAATTGCAACATAACTAAATATTAACCTGACAGCCAGTGACCTTTTGCTTTTCATTATATGGCATTTAGGTAAATTTTTTTTCTCTTGGGTGAAAGTTCTCGTATGATTAATTTTATATGAAGTTTGACAGTTGCAGAAGTCTTTTCTCCAATTTTTCATGGAGTTAGTGACAATGCATATTCACTTATCTCTTACTACATGCATAATGCGTGTGTATGTGTATCTGTGGCATGTGCTGTTGGCTTCATTGATTAGCCCAGACGTTCTCTTCCTTGGTTTATTCTTAAAAGGTTAAAGACCTTCGTAAATTACTCATTACTTTTGTGTTCTCTTCCTCTTTACAGAAGCCTATTGGAATAATTTCTCTTCTTGATGAAGCGTGGTAAAAGATACCATCCCATTTTGCCTTTTTGGTTCGAGGTTTTATGTTATCTATCCAGCTGGCTGTACCTTGATTTCTTTCCCTTGTTCCAGTATGTTCCCAAAGTCAACAAATGAAACATTTTCGACCAAGTTGTTTCAAAGCTTCAAGAAGCATTCAAGATTAGAAAAAGAAAAATTTTCTGAAGCAGACTTCACCATATCTCACTATGCAGGAAAGGTACCTCCAATGTATAAGTTGTTGATATTAAGCATGATGCAGCACAAAAATAATGTCTTGTGGTATATTTCTAATGATTATATATTGATTTACAGGTGACCTATCAAACGGAGTCATTTTTGGATAAAAACCGAGACTATAGTATCGTAGAGCATTGCAATCTGTTATCTTTGTCAAAATGCCCTTTCATTTCTGGACTTTTTGCTTCATTACCGGAAGAATCGTCAAGATCTTCTTACAAGTTTTCTTCTGTAGCTTCCAGATTTAAGGTATCAATTTCACATATACTCTTGCCTGTTTGCACGGTGTTCTTTGTGTTGGTATAGATTTCTGCTCTTTCATTTTGAAATTTTTTGTACCTTGTTCCAATTTTCTTTTCTCGTTGTGTTCTTTTGACTTTGTTTATACTTACAAGTTTTTATCTTAATTTTTTCTTCTATTAATCTATACTGTCTGATATGCTTCGTCTTTTAATTGTTAAAGCAACAACTTCAAGCTCTCATGGAAACACTCAACACAACAGAACCTCATTATGTTCGCTGTATAAAGCCAAACTCTGTGAATCGCCCTCAGAAGTTTGAGAATCAGAGTGTCTTACACCAACTGCGTTGTGGGGTATGGATAAGTAATATTTCTGAAAAGGATAAATTATATTCTTGCTTCTGTTATTTTTATGCTCGAACCTGTCAAATTTTAGAGATAGATTCTTATTTCCAAATGGAAATTTTCAAGAATTCAGTTCTCCCCTCATTATATATATGCGGAGTATAAGCATGGTAGGAAATTTCCTATATTGCCGACTTGAAAGCCAACCGTCCAATGATTTTGGGACGATCGGCACCGTCCATATTACTCTCCACGGCCTAAACTATGGGTATGCTCGTTTTTCATGTCATTTGCAAATCCATTAATTTTAACATCGTAAAATGTTCTTTTGTTGGAAATCCATTAATTTGGCAAGCATCCGATGCAAGGGTGAATGTTATTCGGTTCACATGAAAATTGACATACACATGCTTTAGGACATGATGATCAAGATTGCTGGTATCAAATTCACATGAAAATTGACGTACACATGTTTCCTTTCTTTTCTTGCTATCACTAACAGACATTTGCTTCCTTTGATCTACTGGATAGATTCAATTTAGGGCAGGCCTATCAGAGCTTTGTTTCTGTTGCATCGCTGCAACGCATAGTTTGCTTGTATACACTCATTGCTTGTGGAGTATCAAATTAATTTTATTAGTAGGTTTATGGAGCTCCAGCTATTGCTTTTCACCCAAAGTGTTCATTATCACCAAGAAGTAAATGTATAATGGTACTGACATGGTTCTGTTTTGGCAACATATTTAGTGTACAACTACCATTCTCTTACTGGATGAGGTTTATTTTTTATTTTATTTTATTTATTTATAATCTTAATTAACTACTAGTGAGCTTCCCTGATTCCCATTCCTTGATTTATAACCCTAATGACTGCTAATTAACCCCAGCTGTGAACTAATGGCCTAATACCTAGATATTCATCAGGTTGTTCGATGCACATATTAGTTCTTTCCATATGCAGTGAGAGTAACATATATTATGATGTGAGGACTGTAGATTGCTTAAACTTATTGTGGAGATTTAAATATTTTATTTAGGTGAAAGAAGGGAACCTTTACCAAATATATCTTGAGCAAACTGTAGATAAATTTGTGACTATGGATACTTTTTCTGATTCTTTCTCTTGAGTGAGCATTATGTCCTTTGCAGTATATCATCCCTTAAATCTCTATACTGAGCTAGTTTCAGATCATTACTATGTCATTCTTTTGCTTCTCTTTGCAGGGTGTCCTAGAGGCTGTTCGAATAAGTCTTGCTGGTTATCCTACTAGAAGAACATACTCAGAATTCATTGACCGTTTTGGAATCTTAGCTCTAGAAGGGATGGAGGGGAGGTACTTAATATAACAAGTTCTGTGCATTGACCTGAATTGCCAATTACGAAGAAAAAAAAGCATTTCTAAATAATTTAGAGATGTAGGAAAAAATAGTGCATCTCTTTAAGAAAGCATAATGGTCAATATATGTTCATACATTTTTTCTTTGTTGGTAAGATGTTTTATATTTGATTATATTGTTTACGATCATGCACATTTTAATTCGGAGATGTGTTATGTTGTCATCTAACCTTGCTTGTTTTTCTGCAGTTATGAGGAGAAGACCGTGACAGAGAAAATCTTGCAAAAAATGCAACTTGAAAACTTCCAGGTAATCTGCTAGATAATGCTTTCAGATTGTGTTCTTTTTTCATATTTTATTATCCGAATTTTGGCTTAACTTCGATTTTTTTTGTTGTTGTAATTTCCGTTTATATGATCATCTGTGTGTATTCTGTTGGTGTCAAATTTTGTTACCTTGCAATAGCTGTTTTATCTGGTGGAAAACTACCCATTGTTACAATTATTTTTTCATGCTCTCTTTGGTCTGTAATTAAACATGTGCGCAAGGAAGCCTATGAAATAGTGTAGAGACAGATTATTTTACCATTTTTTATTGGTGGTGTCATATGAACTTGGAACATGCACTATTTGCATAAAGGGCATTTGCTTATCTTGGCACTTGAAACTGAAAGTTGTTCTTAGGTTTGATCAAACAAACCCTATAAATTGAGCTTGTCAATCAGTTGTTGTATGAAATTCGCAACACACCTTATGCCCATTGTGTTTACTCTATATTTTGTGGCTCGAGCATTAAATACCTGCATTTAGTTAATTTCTTGATCATGGATTTTCACTGGAAGCTATTTACTTTCAAAAGTTATCTAATATTTATCAAAATAAATTTTCAGCTACATTGAAGCCTGTTCTTTTTTAAATTCAAATTAATACACATGAAGTTATTTAGTAATCCAAATAAGTATCCTTCTTACATCATGAAAAATGTCTCAGTGCATATCAGCATCACATTGTACTCCAAATTAATCTCCATGCCCTTAAACCAAAAAGGGGATATCTATAGGAGGAATCACCATCTACTACTGATTTTGTTTTAATAAAATTTGTCAGCAGTTTTACTGAGGGGGGATGCATTTCTACATGTAGTCCATGACTCCATGGACCATGTCTTTGCCTTTTCTGGGTGGTGATTAACAATATGTTTATGTTCAGCTCAGAAAAATTCATCCTTTTATTTATCTTCTGAGATTTATCGAATGCTTAAGTTTTGTATGGGGGCTTTAAGTATCTTTCCTAGTTAACCTAGGTTGCTAATTAGGCGTTATTCTACCTTGTTTTGCTCGTAACTCTTGATAATATTGTCTTAAAATGTAAGAATTAACACTAAATTTACTCGACCATATGATAGTTGTGGTGGATATTTAATTGTGAAAGAAAAATTCTCCCCAGCTGGTGAGACTCATTCTTTTGTTCAATGACACAAATTTACGTTTACGTACTATCTTCTATTTCTTTTATGAGCAAAAATTTCTTTAATTACATTTTGTTTACTGCTCAAATGGTTTATTGGCCATTTTCATAGTCATCTTCTACTGTTCGAGGGCTGTGTTATTATGAATTCATACACTAATTTATATTGCTACCGTTGGATCATATAGCTATATTTTCTTCTTTGCAGCTTGGAAGGACCAAAGTTTTCCTTAGAGCTGGTCAAATTGCAATTTTAGATTCTCGGCGTATTGAGGTTTTAGATAGCGCTGCAAGGCTCATTCAGAGTCAGTTTCGTACATATATTGTTCACATGGAGTTTCTTCTCATTAAGGGAGCAACAATTACCCTCCAAACATATTGTCGAGGTATGCAATTATGTTGAATCCCTTTTAGCTTTGCCCTTTGTCACGTCCCGTTTCCCGAAATACGGAATACGGAGAGCGACGAAGGCCAGCCGTGCTACCTACGGTAAGGAAAGATCCTTCCATAGTCATATAAGGCTGTCTAGATTAACCTGTCAAAAATAAAATCCAATACCAAAAGGAATAATACTGATATTCATGCTGCAATGAAATCACAAGGAATACTAAAAATGGGTCCACTAGATAATTGATGCAATTAAAGATCTGATACAATAGGTTCGAAATAAAATAAGATCCAAAAGAGATACATAAGTCCTAATGTCCCATAAGGGCGCACATACTAAATACTAGCAGAAAAGGAAAATAAAGCTACGGGTTACTGATCTTCGGCAAAGTTCTGATAGTCGCTGCGATCCTGCTCGGCCTGAAAATCTGTCTCTAAACCTGAGATGGCAAATCTCAGGTATGTCAGAATACCCCAGCAAGTACTCAACGTAGAAGGTGTGTGTATAGTATGATATCATGAATATATGAATGTAGTGAAGCCCGTGTGCGCAAGTAAAACAGATATATATATAAATAGATGCATTAATACTATGAAACCAACATATAAAGAGGTCAAGTCATAACCTAACCGGTCACTAAAAGGTAAACTATCCTATCGTAAGCTCGAGTGTGTGCGTCAACTTCTGCAGGAGTATTCCTAACCCAAGAGTGGTACTCCAGGGGTTAGGAAACACGGGACCGACCGTGGAATAAACATGCGATCGATATAGCCCGGTACGAGTTGTAAATATGCGACCGATATAGTCCGGTACGAGCTGTAATAACATGCGACCGATATAGCCCGGTGCGAGCTGCCGGCATGGGACTCCTGAGATCCTGCTGTACGAACGCACACTCAAACTACCCTAATACCCGTGTATTTATAGCTACTATGGTAATGTCTGGATCAATAATTAAGAATGCTGAAAAGACTGGAACTTATAATATCATGTTAATTGTATAAAAAAGAAACTTGTAAACAGTATAGATTGTGTCATGTTATGTAATTCAGCATTCAAATTAGAGAACTTGTTTTAATATGAGTAGTCTGGAACAATGAGTAGTCATGGCATGTCAAGTACAATAGTTATAAAATGATAGTGTCCATAAATAAGAATAGCATGTTAAGGTTTCTTAAGCATGCCGACAATGATAGTCTCAAGTAAAATGTTAAATATAGACGATATGATATGATAAGGTCAAAAATGTAAACAAGACTCAACATAAATATACAAGCATCTGTATTTAACATCCGAGTTTATTTATTGAAAAGAATAATAAACTGAAATATGATTTTAAAGGGTTAATATAGTTAAATAGCAATGGCAAATTACAGATGCATAAAGCGGATAGTGGTAATAGTATAATTATGAGATAATAGTAAGTAAGATAAAATAAATGTCAGATTGACTAGTCATCATGTAAGTGCTAATAATAAGTTTTATAATCATGTGATAGTAGAAAATATTAATACAAATTATAGTATCAAAATAATTTATATGAATAGGGCACATAGAGTGCAGCGATATTATAACGAGTGATAGTATAGAAAGTTTAATATATATATAAAATATTAAGCCCAAAGCGTTTATTGATTAACAGTAATAATGGTATATTTTTATGTTTTAGATTAGGATATAAGTGTTGACATTTTGCATGCTAGTGTATATTAATATTGTTGCAACAGAAACATATAATTACTTATAAAGCTTTTTATATATTAAACCACATTTACATGTTAAAAGTTATTTTATTACGCTTGCACTTTTACAGTTGTTCACTTGATGAAAGGATTAATAGGTATTCTAGATCTTAGGGTTTTCATCATATGTACAAGTATTATAAGATATATTAATAAAGCGGCAGAATATTACAATTTTATTTAAATATTGTAAGTTAATAATTTATTTAGAGAATTGCCGATATTGCATCGATTAAAAAAAATTAAAAGAGTAAGAGTACTTGCCTCGGAGACAGATAAACACGACGACACGAAGAACAACTCCAAGGTTTGATTGCTCGGCTAATTTTGAAGAAGAAGGAAATATTGTGATGGGAAAAAGAGAAGGTTGATTTATATGAGAATGGAAGAGACGATAATAATTAGGTTGTTATTTATAGGGAAGAGAGATATTGTAGATTGGAGAGATTATTATAATTAGAGAGAGAAATATTATGATGAGTTGAGACTTGGATTTGATTTTATAAAAGAGAGACATGATGGATTGTTATATACTTCTATAAGATATTAGAAAAGTTGTATATATACATATTAGTTTGTATATAGTTAGAATAATAGAAAAGTATATGTATATATACATATTAGTATATAGTGAAAATATATGTAGATATGTATATGGTTATGGGTTAATAAAAATAAATATAATTAGTTATATATATAGGATTTTATGCTATCAAACAACTAAAATACATTTTCAGTTAAACTATCATAACAAAATATCTTCAATTATATATATATATATATATATATATGTATGTATATAGGTTTGTAGAAAAATAATTAAAGAGAGTAGATTTGAGAAAGAGAATCTGCTGAGAGAGATTAGATTAGATTGGAGAGGGATTTTGTTAGGAAATATATATAGAAAGAGAGCTGGGGTTTGGTGAAATATAGTTAGTGATATAGAAAAATATATGTAGATAGAATAGAATATGGGAAGAAAGGAATCTGTTGAAAAAGATATTTGTTTGGAGAGAATAGTATTTGTTTTAAAAGACAGGTGAGACGTGTATGATAATTGGAGAGAGAAAATTGAGTTAGTTTAGGAAAAATATTTATATGGTTAAAACATTTAAGATGGACTCTCATAACTTTTCTAAATTAAATATTTTAACCAAATAAATATCGTAAGACAACATATCTTATAAATAGAATTTAAAAAAGGGGTAAAATCTTATGCATATGTATTGTTTAAAGAGATACCAAATAAAATATCTTTTGTTTAAACTATGATACTAAATATAAATATGGTTATAAAATAGTGTTAGACAAATAAATATTTAAATACTAATAATATGCATATTTAACAAACTTGAAAAACCATAATTATATGCATATATCTTGATTAAAAGTATTAAACTCCAAGTTATAATAATAAAAATAAAACAAAACCCATTATATTCAAAAGAAAAAGAAACGTATGATCGAACTAGGATGTTACACCCTTTCTGCATTGTAAGATCATTGATAGCAAGATGATTTTCATATAAAGGTATAAAATCATATTGTCATTTCTCGTTCGTATCAGTTTGCTTTTGGAGGGTGTCAATGTTGTAAAGAACGTATTCGGAGTTTGTCTGGTTGGCTGGCGAATAAAGATATCCGGTTTATGCGGTGAATATTCGTTTTATTTGGAATACATAGCCATCAATATTTTTATATAAATATTCATATAAAAATTCAAAAAATATAAAGATATAAGAAACTGATACACTCGTGGCCTAATAGTAGGGCGTCCGAACTAACAAGAAAATAGAAATGAGTTGTGAGTGTTTGTGAAATAACAAGTGTGGGTCCTATTTATTTTAAAATTAAGTTGTGGATCCCATATTTGTATTTTAGTTGTGGATTTTCTTTGTTTTGGGTCTAATGGGCGAGTTTGACCGAATATTTGCGTTATTCGACGGAATATGCAGGTTATTCGGCCGAATATGCGGTTTGTGCGGTGAATATTAGGTTTGACCGCATATTTGATTGAATATCGCAGTTTTTGTTCGGTTTGCCACCGAATCCGAATATTAATATTCTATTTCTTCAGCACCGGAGGGCGTTTTGGTCGTTTGCAAAATCTAAGATGATTATAGAATTCCTATAGTTGAGAATTATGGAACTCACTAAGTCATGATGTTTTGCCCTCTTGTAATGAGGTTAAATTCCAATAAATTCTAATCTGACGGTTTTATTTCGAGATGATCATGTAACTTTTATAGAAATACTGATAAGAAATTCATGTAGTTTATCATGGTTAATTCAATAGAAAAGTTGTAATTGAACTCTATTGTGATTGCAACCTATCAACTATAAACTGCCAAACTATTGTGTTTGTATCAAATCACATAAGAAATGTTGGCCCGTAAGATTAAAAGCTTCCAAGGGGACCTTCATGTAAATTTCTCCGTGGCTTGGAGTTATTTCCTCTGGAAAAAGCTTTTCAGCTTAATCATAATTTATCACCAGAATGCCTCACTAATCAAATTGTTGTCATGGGCCATGGTTGCCTACAACACAGAATGGCTCGATATGGGGAGTGAAAATGAGAATGCTATATACTGCCTATGAGATGAGGTTGGGTAACCTTATTCAGAACATTAGGTGGAACAAAACATGGTATGGGATAAAACAAACATCAACTTTCATAGACTAAAAAATCATTACTAGTTATTTTAAAAAAAATCAATCAACTATTTTTCTTTATTATGCAATGGTAGTAAGTTCATACTGTTTTTTAATTGATATGTACTGAGATTGTGTCGTTGTAAATCTTCCTTGGAACATAAAATTTATCGTTAAGGGAAGAAGGTTCTAGAAATAGAAGAAGTGGGTAAAAGAGTTATTTAATGACTCAGCCTTGGACAATCTATTGGTTTGATAGCTAATTTAGCGATAAAGGAGTGCAAAAGTTTTTAATTCCTTAGAGAGACGGTCAAAGTGTCAATATGATAATTGGCACCGTCTATTTAGATCTTTATGCCTACAGACATGGATAGACCAATTTTCATGTGGATTGGATATAAACTTCCCATTCATCTAGGATTGTGAAATGTTCTATTCTTGAAAGATTGTTAATTTTGCAACCATTTGATGCATGGGCAACTTGTATCCAAATCAAATGAAAATTGGTGTATACATGTTTTAGGGCATGAAGATTAAGATGGACGGTGCTGTTCATTCGAAAAAGAATGATACTCAAAACACATGACTTGTTCGATGTTAGTGCTACACACATAAAGGGTTTATAACTATCCTTGATAATATACAATACGTCATCAATAAAATTTAAACCATGATTAGCAAGTTGGATGATATTAAAAAACAAAGAACACAAAAGGTTCAAATATACTAATATATAACTATAATAAATGAGAATAATGGAGGAAAGAGACTTTTTTCGTCAAGGTGGCGTAAAAAATTACATCCTTTACAATTTTATTCGGCGATCGGCACATACCATCGTGATTTTCATCGTCTACTATGCCAATACACCAAATTTCATGTGATTCTTACATTTTTTCATCGTTGATTTAGCAATGTAAAAAGTTCTATTGTCAGTAAACCGTTGATTTTGCACTTATTAAATCAACGATGAAAATGTGTTAGAATCACATCAAATTTGGTGTATCGACATATCGGACGATGAAGATCCAGCTAATTGGTGCCGATCATAGAATAAAATGGCGCAGGGTGTATATTTTAACGCCACCTGACAAAAAAGCCTCCTAGGGAATCTTTCATCCATTATTCTCTATATTAAATTGTAGTATGTTTCCTTATAAACTATTATAATAATTAATTGTTGATTATTACATGCAATATAGAAAATGATGTTTCAAGTATTGTATTATTACATTTATTTTGTTTGAGACAGATTCAAGTAATAAAACAGAAGAAGGAGGAAATGCAATTAGGTAATCAATATATTAAATATTTTTTCATGAATGTTAATAACCATTTTTCCGTACATTTATATTCATGGGTTCAAAGATTTAAGGTGCATTTTATTTGAAACCAATTTTTGCCCTTCCAATCTTCGTTTACTTATTAGTTCGATACTTTTTTGTTCACTTATTGATAATTTAATTATTATTCTTTAATCAGGAATTGGAAAAACTCATGCTTCAGTAGATTTACTTAATTATAATTTAATGCGGTACAGTGGATAATACACATCAAGAGAGAGAGTGGATGAATATTACTCTCTTCTTTTCAAAAAGGAAGTCCTTTTTTACTTTTTCATTTGCTCCAAAATGAAAGTCCTTTTAAGTTTTTAAGGACAATAAATTACTTCATACATTTTGAAACTATGCATTGTATAAATATACCTCCAAAATTAACCCTAATAAAATTTTGCTTGTTAAGGTATCTAGTAATGAAGTGTAATTATTAGGGTTAAATTGGTAAATTATCAGTTTGCATGTTTTAGATTTTAGAGTAGTTAACCACTTCTTAATAAGTGTGCAAAATAAAAAAAGACATTCTTTTTGAAACGGAGGGAGTAATAGAATATAATGAGACTAATAAAATAATGGTTGACAAAAACGGTAACTTAAAGCTTTTGAAAACATTAATAGGAGTAGGGAAACTTCTCTAAATAAATAACAAAAAATAACTTACCACAACCTCATAATCAGGATCCAGCTTATAGTTAAGCAACTTTTTTCATCATAAGATCCTCATACCATTCATGTATATATTTTTATAAATAATAAATTAATAAATAAACTCTCAAATTATTAACTTTTGATGAACTTTGATGCTAATTTATTTTTATAAATAATAAATTAACAAACTTTTAAAATATTAACTTCTGATGAACTTTGATGCTAATCTAGCATGATGGTCACCCAAAAAACCATATATATATATATATATATATATATATATATAGAGAGAGAGAGAGAGAGAGAGAGAGAACCTTTCAACATTTTTGACAGAGTTTAATTAAATGTTTAAGGATACATGATGAAAGATTTGTAAACACACTCTAATAATCCACCAACTTAATTTATTTTTCTAGCTCTGAAGAGCAAGTTTCTTCGATATACATAGCAGTATTAGTGATAAAAAGATGTATTGAAGTGAAGAATGAAGAGTGAGGTGGATTGAGTTTTATATATGGAGTAATTTGTTTTATTTGTAAATTAGGAATTATGAATGTGTTTGCAACTTTTATGTAAAAGGTTGAAGGACTATTAGACATAATGGTTAATGAATGCATTTGTGCCTTCAATGTTTACAATGTCAAACGACTATTAAATTACATTTGGAAGTAATTACTAAGGCATGTTAAGGAGAGCATTTAGATTTTGTGGTGCATTTACTTTTATATCAGGTATTGAAGAGGATATTAGTAGAGGGAGATGCATGACAGACATGAGCTGGAGAGAGCACTATGTTTAATTCAAATTTCTGATTATCATTAGTTTTAGCAATTATTCTTGCTAGCATGTGTGATTGCCTCTTTGGATTCCTAAAGATGTTGGGTTTTCCAAATTTTAAACTATAACTTCTTGGTTTGGTAAACATACTCTATTTGTACAGGTATTATTAAGCCGATATTTTTGGTAACTGTTTTAAATTAATGCACAATCAATGGCTTAAGAACTTATACTGCCGCACCCTATTAAGATATATTCACTCATCTTGAATTGTAAAAATATGAAAATATTTGAGTGTATATACACAAATTGAGAATGCACATAGGAAAAGGACTACCAAAATAAGGAGTCATTTCATTTGAGAGTACTATATATATATAGTGTTGCGGAAAGCGTAAAGTGTAGCGAAGCGGAAGAATATGATTTAGGCTTTAGCGGGCTTTATCGAGGCTTTAGTGGTAAAAAGCGTCGAGACGTTTTTAGTATTAAACAAAATTATATAATGGAAAAATTAAAATAGATAGAAAGATTTATATACAAAAGATATAAAAGTAAAAGTTTTTTTTATTCTATAAAGTTTATATCCAATAATAGAAATATATTGAATAATTTTAAGACAACATTAATAAATATATCTTAATATAAGGTAAAAAAATAATGGTATAGATTAGAGACATGATCAATTGGTTCTATTATTTAATATGAAAATTTTATAAAATAAGGACTTTATTCTATTATAACCAATTAAAAAGAGGGTTTAAGTGAGGTTTCAAGCGCATAAAAGTGGGCTAAAGTGGGGATCTTAGGCCATTAATGAAGCACAAAGGCTTTATACTACCGATTTATATGAAAGCGAAGAGCTTCGTGGCCGTTTCCTCTAAAGGTTAGCGGATCTTTATAGGGATTTTTACAACTGTGTATGAGAATAATGGAGGAAAGATGCCATAGCAGGGAATTTCCTCATATGGCGTTAATAAAAATACACCATCCATTATTTTATTCGACAATCGGCACCCATCATCTTCATCTTGATAATCTAAGATGTGGATACACCAAATTTCATGTGATTCTACGATTTTTTCACCGTTGATTTAGAAACGTAAAAAGTTCTAGTGTCGGTAAATTGTTAATTTGGCACCCACTTATTCAACGGTGAAGGAGTGGTAAAATCACATGACATTTGGTTTATCCACATCTTAGATGGTAAAGATGAAGATGATGGAGCCGATCGTTGGAAAAAATGAAGGGAGTATTTTTTTGACGCCATAAGAGGAAATTCCCTTCTATGGCCTCTACTCTCCATTATTCTCTCTCTCTATAGAAAGAGTTGTGTATACATGTTTTAGCACATGAAGATTAAGTTGGACAGTGCTGAGAATCCAAACTATATTTAATGATTAACTTTTTTTACTGCCATTTTAGGATTCCCTGGAGTGCCACACCATATTTCTTAGGACGAAACATAGCCTGCATTGGCCTCACCTAGAAGCGGGTGGGGCCAGGGGTTTTATTGCAAAATCACCCTTGGATCCCACCCATCTCTGGGTGAAGGCACTTTAGGCAGGGGGGCCTGCAGGGACACTTCAGGCCCATGAAAGTCATTTCTTAGAGGTCTGTCGCTTCAACAACTGTTACTAATAATTCTGTTGCTGCTTCTGCCCTTGACGAAGTTATTATATAGGGGTCTGTTTACGTATGATTAGTTATGGATGGTTCACCTGGTTGTATCTATATGCTTTATTTGTATGCTTAATTCCCAAAAGAACCCCAAACCTTTTAGCTAAACTACGAGTAACCCCAAAACTTTTAAAATACACAAGAAACTACTACAAAACGTTCAAAATACACAAGAAACTACCATAAAACTTTCAAAAACTACGAAAAACTACCAAAAATAAGGTGCCACATCAGCAATAAATTGCACGAAACTGCCAAAAAATTGGAGAAAAATTTGTAGCATGATTTTGAAAGTTTTTGGGGGGTTCTCGTAGTTTAGCTAAAAGGTTTGGTTTTTTTGGAATTAAGCCTTATTTATAATAAAGCTTTGCTCTAGGACATCATCGTGAACCTTAATTGGTCTATGTTTTGATGCTGCATTATGCTGTTTATTATTTGTTGTTGAATATGAAACCTTTTGGGTTATTTTGATATATTCATTTTCCTTCTTTCTCGATTACTATTATTTGTTTCCATGATTTTCTTATATTTCTTTACCAACTTTTGCTTCCTTTGGCAGGTTGTTTGGCTAGAAATATATATGCATTAAAAAGACAAGAAGCCGCAGCAGTTATAATTCAAAAACATGCACGGAAATGGATGTTTCGCCAATATTTCTTGCAAATTCATTCAGCAGTTCTGATTATTCAGTCTAGTATTCGTGGTTTTTCTGTTCGCAATAAATTCACGCACTTGAAGGAACATAGGGCAGCCATGCTAATCCAGGTTTTTAAAAAAAAATAAGCGTGTGGCAGTTATACATTGTGTTTATATTTCAGCTTTGCTTGAATTAGTACAAAGATATCAGAAGACATTTTTGGTATATAATTTAAATAACCAATCATAGAGTAAATCATATGGAAAGATTGTACAAGTTGCATGAAGGATCATACCCCACATACTTTGGGTGAATGTAGCTAGCTTATTGATGTAACAATAATTAAATTGTGTCCATAATTCATTCGTGAAGTAGCAGTTGGGAGATGCTATACTGAACACAGCCTTTTTTAAATGAATGATGTGGCCTATTCGCTGGGTGAATACCTATTTAATCAATGGTACAGCTCCTGCCTTACCACTGATTATTCTGAGGAACATCATACAATCTGCGTCGCTCCTTGCACTGCTGTGACTAAGTGGTACACTCTGGGAAGGGAAGATGCTCCATAAGAGTTGATGCAGTAGTTCTTGAAACATCTTAAAAATCATCAATAAAATATTCTAGTAGTTCATGAATATCTCTGTAAATCATATATATGTTTACAAAGCTACTTTATTGGTTAGTGCAAGGACATTTTTTATGGCAGTCTGACCGGGTTGCTTGCTTGATTTACTCCTTAGGCTTGGTGGAGGATGCAGAAGGCACGTGCGGGCTTCCACCGTTACCGACGTGCTGCCGTGTCAATTCAATGTGCTTGGAGGCGGAAGATTGCAAAAAAAGAGCTTCGGAGGCTTCGGCAGGTATCAAGTTTTTCGGCCATCTCCATAATTTAGCATCCATGTTTAAATCGACAATTTTTCTCCTGCAATATGTTAAAATATATTACATGCGAAAGAGAGATCGTTTTTTAATTCTGCTGGATGGGAAATAGGCATCAATATGAGATTATTTAGTAGATTTAATAAATATTAATTACTCACCTGATTAGTCATTTTACCCCTCATAAACTACTTACCTGAATTCTACCTTCTATCAAACCATATAATATCATGGGCAAAGTGTTCCTAAGGTAACCGCTTAGGTTGGTTGCAACCTGAGGAATCACCTTAAAATATCATAATAGGCCTTTCAAATGGATCAACGCCGTTCATCATGATCTATATGCCCTAAAATGGCTATGTACAAACATATATGCAATTTTGATATTTTTCAATCACCCAACTTATGGTAAAATGAAACAAAATAAGGAATCACCTTAGGAACCCTTTACCTCTATATAAATTAAATCATGCTTAGTTATTTTTGATTAAGTCTGGTTCTGAGCTATAGTTTGACTTGCACATTTCATGTTACATAAAGTCAGATACTACTATATGAAACCATATTGTCTTTCATAAGGACTCCTAACACTGTTAAGATTTCATTGGCAAAGAGGCTGTTTACCGAATTGCTTCATGGACCGTTTTTCATTAATCATGCTTCTGGACCTCAGCTTTGAGTGTAAGCATTCTGGTTATTTTTATATATTATAGTTACTGATCTTGTTCCTTACATATTTAACTATTTATTAATTACATATCCCAATATTATTTATTCATGTGAGGTAACCTTTTATTGAATATACATTATTCTCTTATTGCTATGGAATATTTCTGGTTGCATATTGATCATTTTTTAAAAGTTATTAGAAGTTACAAATAGCTATCATCTGAGTTGGCAACAGAATATATTGGATGTGATATTCAATTTCTGATTGTATTGTTATAATCATTGCAGTCATCTGCGGACCTGTTGCTTAAATTCTCCTTTGTGCTAAACATTGTAGTCATCTCCTCTTATTTCATTTTTCTACTTTGTAGGATATATTGATTTTTCTTGAAATTTGTAGGCTGCAAATGAAGCCGGTGCCTTACGTGACGCAAAGAATAAACTTGAGAAAAAATTGGAGGATCTTGCTTGGAGAGTGACGCTAGAAAAAAGGCTACGAGTATAAATCTAACTGTTATGCATTTTTATTTATGCCAATGCGTACTCGTAATTTTTATTTCTTTATCTGTTAATAAAATCACTTAAGTCATGTTCTTTTCATGTCAAGCACTAATTTATGATTTCATCTGTTCCTTGTATTAATTACTTCGTTAGCGACAATGGTCTGGCCATGACTATAAAAGGGTGGCATTAGTTTAACAAATGGGTACAGGATCTTTAGAAGAAAGTTTGTGGAAACTTTTGAAGAAATAATTAAAAGCCTAAGAGGTAGAGAAATATATAATGGAAAACTGTAGAGAATACATAGTTGAACATACATGTGGACGCACACAAACACATTCACACGCGTGCATGAATGTGCACACACCCTCCCATACACATGGGTTAGTTGTTCTAAGCCGACTTCCAATTCTTAGCTAGTTACTTAAGGAGTTGTCCAAAAATCTAATCAAGGGCCATGAAAACCGATGATTCAAACCCTAAATCATATCCTCCAGGATCTAAAATACTTGTCTATTAAAAAGCACACATCAAGAGGATGTAAATAAATGTTGTTTCAAAAATTAAACATATAACCCCATTTGATCAGGTCATAATGTGTGTAATCACATGATTTCTTACACAGTAGTTTTCAGCATGGAGATCACAATGGATGATGTGGGCCGTTCGCTAGCATAGTTTATGATGTACTTTTAGGCTAATTACTTAGGTAGTTAACTGAAGAGTTAGTTTAGGAACACGTTTCTGCGTGTGTTCGCGCATGCTTGTGTATTTAAAAAAAAGTCACCCATGTTTCACGTATTATTCATGTGTGTGTTTTCTTTTTTTTTGGGGGGGGGGAGGCATCACCGACGTTGGTAATTCCTATAGTGGCGAGATACATGACACCTATGAAGCACGGATACTTGTAAATGCCTCACGAATTGTACCAGATCGCGTATCGAAGTCTCCGAAACTCTCGGATTCGTTCGGACTTGTAAATGTCTCATCAAATTCAATCGAATTGATGCATCTTCTCTTTCTCTCGAAAATTAAGGCATTCAAAAGTTTGAAAGTGCATTGAATATCTAACTAATGCCATTATTTATTTATATTATTATATATTGGTATGTATATCTTAATACATATTCATATTTAGTTAATTTAAAATCGATATAAAAACGTATCCCGTATCCTAGGTTTTTGGAAAATTGCGAATTCGTGAATCCGTATCGTAAAGTTTCTCGAATCCGTATCCGAACCCATGCAACATAGCATGACACCGCACTATTCATTGATCCATATGTATGTTTTGCAAATTCAGGAATCTTCATGATTAGTATGGAAAGAATTAAAAAGACATGGATGGATGGATGAATTAATGAATGGTATGTTGCCATGTGTCCAGCCACAACCACTGTAGGAAATTACTACAGCAGTACTGTATACTCATTCTCTCACACACATCATATCAACAAGTGCCTTACATTAAACCTGAGCAAGAAGCTTGTCTCTGTTGGGATCAAAATTACACCCCAGTTGACCAAGTCAAAACCCACGGTCAACCCCAAGTCAAGTGGGCCTAAACCCAGGTCAAAGGGACCGGCCCTATGGCAAAAGGAATGAAGCCATAAATTGGTTTAATGTAATTCTTTTTTTTATATATATGCATAGAAATAAATGTACGTAAAATAAGCAAAAAGCCAAATTTTTGTAAACCCCATGGCTTATGTGCAAAAAGAGATGAGCACATAAGGCATGGGGTGGCATAAGTGCCATTTGGCAAAGCACAAGGGGCTATATATAAAGTGTGTACCCTATAAAGGCAACATGATGAAAAAATCAATGAGAAATTTTTCTCTCCAAAAAAACTAGGGTTTGTATCTTCTCCTCCTTCCTCAAGGTTCTAAACCCTTTTCTTTTCTTTTAAATTAAATCAAAAGTTTAACTCTCCATTTTTGAGAAATAAATAGTTTTTCACCATAAAACCCTTGAAGGTGAGCTCGGATCTGCCATCAAATCCCTAAAAGGGGAGATTTTAAGTCTCACCTCCCCTTTTCCCCCCAAGAACCAGCCAACAGAGAGGAAGAAGATACCCATTTCCAAAAATCCCATTCCAGGAGGATCTGAGGCTCAAAAGAAATTCCAAAGATTTCTAGGAGTTTAACTCCATTCAAGATTTGTTGGAGTTTAACTCCATAAATCAACCCTTTTTAGGAGTTTAACTCCAAATCTATACATAATCCTTATTAGGAGTTCAACTCCAAAGCCCCTTGGGAGTTCAACTCCTAACCCAGGGGCTAAGCCCCTTTTTCCGCTGGTGTTTCCAACGGTCGTGTGCCGCGCACGTGACCAGTGTGCGTCCAGCGGTTGCGTGCAGGGCATGTGACCCGTGGGTACTAAGCGCCCACATGCGCCTCACACGACCTCGGGCGCTCAGTGCCCAGCGGTCGCGTGCAGCTTACGTGACCTGCTGGCGCCCCGCGGTCGCGTGCAGCTCACGTGACCCGCGGGCGCCGCGGTCGTACGCTAAGCACGTGACCCGCGGGCGCCCACGTGCCATGCACGCGTCTTTAAGATGCTCCTCACCCCTCATTTTCCGTGCACTCCACACCAGAAACACGTCCCCCGTTAGGAAAATTTTTCTAACTGGACGCTGTCCCGCACCCCGCAAGGGGGCTGCTAGCCCTCTTGACCCCCAACCCGCTATCCGGGTAGCGGGACCCCCTTGAACTCTGCGAGGCCCCCGATATATCCAAAACTCCCTTTCAAAACACAATACACGCACACTGAGTTCGTATGACTAGTTGACCCATCAATCGGAGGTTCCTTCGCTCCAAAGGCGAGGAGTAATTAACGGCAATTTAGTCCGCGGCTGCCAGAGATTCAGATCCCCACAATTAATAAACCCCTGTCTACCTTAGACAGGGGGAATCTGTATACGCCTGACAAGCGACGCGTATTCCCATCTTAATGGGGTGACGAAAAACACGCTATAAATTCTGGCACGCCCGGTGGGACATTTCTCTCCTCCCATATCTCGGGTCAAGTGTTCATGCGAACTCATTTAACGTATATATCGACGTTTGTACTGAAGTGATGTTCTTTTCGTGCAACAATCAACTTTAAACAACGATGTCTCCAAGGTGAATTCAGCTTCCGATACGACCCCGATCTCATACGTAGTCAAGATCAATACCCGTGTGGTTCTCCCTGCCAGTCTCAGCCGGCAATAGGAGAAGCCACCCCGTCAATTTGGTTCGGTCATCATCTACCCTGCTGGAAGCGCTCATCTGGCGGAGGTCTCGATAAACCAAGCGGCCAAACCAACCTCGAGGGGCAAGAGGCCGAACGTCGTGGTCGCCAGAGCATCCCATCCCAAATGCAAATCCGTATTCGAACGGCTCTCCATTGTTCCAACTGGGGGCAAGGCCGTCAACACCAATGGGGCCACAAAGCAGCTCCAACAAGCTCAGATAGTGCCTTGACAATCGCACGAGCAGGCATCTTCTCTAGGCTTTCGGTCTACGGCGTCTTCCTGAAGAGCCGAAGTCTACCAAGTGCTTAAGACAGAAAAGTTAAGGCAGAAGCGGATCAGGTATCGAGCCAACATGAGGGCCACGACTTCGGCCATGTGGAATCTTGTGAGGTTTCAACAGCAGGGTTACTCCGTGACGATGGCTGAGTCGGCCGTAAAAGTCAGTAATTCCTTCGAACCTCTTAAGTCGGTTTAGAAAAATGCCATGACCGCCAGAATTAAGAAGACAGCGGTTCGAACAATGCTACAAAGGGACGTGTTCTAGCCCCAAAAGAGAAAGCATGACACCATTTTTTCAAGAGTCTATCAGGCACTCTGCGCCGCGCGAAAACAACGGGGCAAATCCAGAAAGGAAGCGCCAGCACCACTCATGAATCCGGTCTGGCCAGCCATCTCCAATCGATTGTCCGCTACCAAAACAGAAGGGCCAAGACGGTGATCCGCAAAATCAGCTATCAATAATGAAATGATGGCCATATATGTTATCCATACGGTCTATATGGCGGACGCGTGTCCCAGCGACAACCTGCGCAGCAAGAGCAAGGATGGGGCTACCACATCCCAAGCCCAATCTGGTTTGAATGTGGTTGCCGCTTCCTAAGATCAGCCGCCTCCGCTGGATGATGAAAATCCTCTCGATGAGGCCGATAGGCAGAAAGACCCCTCAGTCCATGTAGAGTCAAACTCGGACAGCGAGGAAGAGCTGACTTTCCGCCCCAGGACCGCGGAGCAAGAGCTGCTTCACGAGCTTCGAAAACAGCTCAGGAGCAAAGATAAAGAGATGGCCAAGCTCTATTCGAAAATTGACGACCTAACGAACGTTGTGATGCACTTTACGACTCAAATTGCTTGAGCGCCTCCCAATCAAGCACAAGTCTCTACTCACGAGCCGGGTGATGACAACCCGAAGCAGCCGATGCTTGTACCTTTGGGTCCAAGATTGGTCGAGCCGCACGAAAGCCGGCCACATTCCGCTTCTCGGGACGTCTTAGTCCCAGATAGCACTATCCCGCTAACACAAGATCGGATAATGGATTTGGTCACCAGCAAGGTTAAAACATTGGTGGCCGAAGCCGAAGCTCAGAAAGAAATTGGCAGTAGTAGGCGACCATATCCCGCACAGTACGATCTGATTGAGTTCCCCAGCGACTACGTCATTCCTAAGTTCGGAAGATTTGACGGCAAGGGAAATGCAAATCAGCACGTCGTCCATTTTAAAGCGTCGTGTGGAAATACAGGGGCAATAATGTGCTTCTTTTTCGTCAGTTTGTCAATAGCCTGACCGGTGTTGCTTTCGACTGGTACGTAAACATACCAGACGGGTCCGTCATTACTTTTGCCTAAATGGAGTCTCTGTTTCGGCAAAGATTCATGTGCGTCAGTGACAAAATCTCCATCGCTGATCTCGTGAGAACCAAGCCGGGGATAAATGAAAGCAACATGGACTTTATTGCCCGATGGCGCAACCTCACTATCAAGTACGAACCGCCGCTAGAGCAAGACCAGTCCGTCAGCCTTCTCATTGGGAACCTCAGCAATTAGATGGTCCCATTCTTATGTACAGCATGCCTTAAGACGTTTCAGGAGCTGACCAAAAAAGTTCAAATGCTGGAACGCTCGAAATAAGAGTCTATCTGGGACTCTCAGAGAGACAAGACTTGGAAAAGCAAGCGGGGCGACAACCGTAAAAGCGGGAATTCCAGCAATACGAATGTGTTCAATGCGTCCGATAATGAAGACAAGCGAAAGGCAGACGAATCTAAAACCAACCGGTCTCGAAAGCCAGTGCAGGGAGGAGAAGGGCCTTCCCTAAATGCGAAAATGAACAAGGTTTACTCTTTCAGAAGGGACAAGGTTCGCAAGATATTCAAAAATGCCTTGAACAATGGCTTACAGTTGCCGGAGTCGAAGAGACCGCATGAAGCAAAAATGATCGACAATCCCCTGTATTGCCCGTACCACAGAATAGTGAGCCACGCGATCGAGGATTGCTATATTTTCAAAGACTGGGTCGAGAAGCAGTACAAGACTGGAGAGATCGAGTTGTCCACGAGTGTGTTGGTAAACAACCAAAGCTGCAACCACCAACTTCATACAGACATAAGCTGAAGCCTTCTGGGAGCAGACAGTTGAACCCGCAGCCCTGAGAAATGAAACTGACTCACCGCAGCCTCCGTGGAGTACGCACATATCTGATAAGACGAAGAAGATGATAAAGTTACTTCGGAAAGAGAACATAAAGGGAAGGGCAGAAGAAGCCCACCATTCTAGCTGCCAATTCGGCTCAATCATGCTCAAAATCCAAAAAGCTCAAAAAGGAAAAATGTACAGTTCGATGCGAAAAAGAGTCTGCAGGGAGATCGACCATTCAAAAATATATTGATTCCTTCGAAGAATATGAACAAAAGGAAAGAACTCTAATTCAATTGAAAGAGTTCTTCCCTGTACAAGCGGCTTGGATTCTGGAGGAGCTAGAAAAAGACTCCGATGAAGAGATCCTTATAGTGACTTGCTATGCCATCCATCTTGGCAGCAACTCTGAAGAGGAGCTCTGTTTTCCCGAAGAGGACGATGAGCTCGCCATAAAGGCCAACCAAATCCAGCTTAGAAGCGGCAGGGCTCTACCGCCAAATCGGGGAAACGCCCCAAAAGGAAAGGAAAAACAGGTGGCTAATGAGGAAAAGATGGCAGAGAACCAGCTAATGAAAACTCAAGTCCTTCCTTAGTGGACTACAACGTCTTGGCTCATCTCCGGAAGCTTCCGTCTCTCCTGAGCATCTACGATGCCTTGGTCATATCTAAGGAGCTTAGAGATGTTCTTATCCACACTCTACAAAACGCCGAACGGTTTTAGGCTCGCTTTGCGGAAATTAATATGAAAGAAGCCCAGTACGATCTGCATGCCGCCGCAGTCATGTTTAAGGACGAAATCTTGCTAGTAGGAATGGCTGAGCATAATCGTTCGCTTTACGTGACCGGGTACAGCGACGGAGATCGGATTAATCGTATATTGATTGATCCGGGATCGACGTCCGACCCCTGTCAAGAGAAAGGATCGTCATTCAAGGCTTCAGTCAAAATTGCCAGTAAGTTTTGGGATCCATAGCTCTGCCTATTAGATTCGGGGACCTACAAACTGAAGCCAAAATATACGTGATTGATGCCAACACGTCTTATAAAATTCTCTTGGGGCGGCCGTGGCTCCACGATTATGGCATTGTTCCGTCAACTCTCCATCAATGCATGAAGTATACTAAAAATGGCGAAGAAAGACGCATTGACGGAGACATCCAGCCGTTCGGTGTGCATGAGGTCCGATATGAAGATTCTCAATACTTTGTGAACCCCAAAATGCAGCCACAACGGACCAAGGACAGAACGGCCCCGAAACTCAAAAGCAAATCTGAGCCGGCTTTCACTTTCAAAAGCAAAACCCCCCATGTGCGTCCGCGTTTCGGTAGCGACACTGATGAGTTTGACGCTGGAAGTCCGTCCTTCCGTAAAACTCGCCTTCATTTCTGTAGCGATACGGACGAATCTGATATTGAAGGCTCATCCGGCAGCAAAATTCGTCCTCGTTTAGGCAGTGACGCTGAAGAGTCAGAAGAAGAGAACCTGCCTCGCAACAACTATGCAGATTGAGCCCCTCGCAACAAGCAAAACTACGAGAGACCTTTGAAGGTGCAGAAGGGTCCCTAGCCGTCACAAGGGTGCCAGAGCAGATGTGCAAAGAGCTCGATGCATTGTCAGTTTCCACCGTGGACCAGCTTAAAACTTTCTACGTTCCCGGAAGGAAAAGTGGACAGAAGGGCATCCTGTTTTATGGGTCAAATCCTATCGCACACCCGGACGATTTGTCTGTGACATGCCTTCCATACGAGAGAGGCATAAGAGCTGGCCTAAACCCAAGATATTATGCACCCGAGATGCGGGAATACTTTAAAAAGTGCGGATGCCTGTTATATCAAACGGAATCCGAAGCGAAGTTTTATGAGGGGCTATGGCATGCGCCTCAGGTCCGAGCACTTATCGATGGACGAATTCCAGACAGACGGGGCATAGGTTTCATTCAACCTGATTCTAAAGCATGCTACATGATCCACGTTGGTGAAGCCAGCGAAAGGTCAAATGACGACGACGAGATAGCCGAGCCAGAAGAAGCCCCTTGAGAGCTCGAAGACGGTAGACAAGCAATTTTTGACGAGCTAACCGAGATTGAATTGGGAATGCCTGATAATCCAAGACCGACCTACATTAGCTCACTCTTGTCAGAGGAAATGAAAAAGCATATAGTTGCCCTGCTACATGAGTTCGCCTACTGCTTCGCGTGGACGTACAAAGAAATGCCCGGTCTTTCCCCTGCAGTGGCCGTGCATAAGCTAGCTATATCTCCTGATGCTAAGCCAGTCAAACAAGCTCCTCGAAGAATGAGAAGGGAGCTGGAAGAAAAGGTCATTGAGGAAACTAAGAAACCTATCGATGCTGACTTCATCATGGAAGAGAAATACGCAGACTGGATTGCATGTATTGTCCCAGTAAAGAAGAAAAATGGGCAGATCCGGCTTTGTGTCGATTTCAGGGACCTTAACAAGGCATGTCCTAAAGATGATTTCCCGCTTCCGGTCATGGAAATGATGGACGATAACACCTCAAATTTCGAGCTGTTCACCTTCATGGACGGTTCGTCTGGGTACAATCAGATAAAAATGTCGCCCGAGGATGAGAAGCATACAACATTTCGAACCCGGATCGGTATATACTGTTACAAAGTGATGCCGTTCGGACTGAAGAACGCAGGTGCTACATATCAAAGGGCAATGACCAATATCTTTGCTGACTTAATCCATAAAGTCGTCGAATGCTATGTTGATGATCTCGTCGTCAAGATTAAAACCAAGGACGATCACATCCAAGATCTTAGGACCGTTCTCATTAAACTGAGGGAATACGATCTGAAGATGAATCCTCTGAAGTGCGCTTTTGACGTGTCATCGGGAAAATTCCCAGGCTTTATAGTCCGACATCAGGGGATCGTAGTTGACCCATCCAAGATAAAGGCCATTATGCAGATGCCCCCTCTAAAGAGTTTAACGCAGCTAAGATCTTTTCAAGGCAAGCTTGCTTATATACGAAGGTTTATCTCAAATTTATCGGGAAGATGTAGGCCCTTCTCAAAGCTCATGAAGAAAAGGGCTCCTTTTGTCTGGGATGCCGAATGTCAAGAAGCGTTCGAAAGCATCAAACAGTACCTGCCGCGCTAGATGAGTCATTCGGCATGCTTCTTGCCCAGAACAACGAGGAGGGAAAAGAAAATGCCCTCTACTACTTCGGTCGAACTCTAGTTGGGGCGGAACACAACTATTCCCCGATCGAAAAGCAATGCTTGGCTCTGATATTCGCTGTGAAGAAGCCGAGGCACTATCTACTTGCTTATCGGGTTATGCTGATCCCCAAGGTCGACCTGCTCAAACACTTAATGACCAAAGTATGCCTAGTCGGCAGAATGACGAGATGGGCTATCATGCTTGCTTGAATTTGACATAATTTATACTTCTCAGAAAGCAGTAAAAGGGCAAGCCCTCGCCGATTTTTTCGCTGCTCATCCCATACTAGAAGGGTCACCGCTTAATTGCGAGTTACCCGATGAACAAGTGCTGCACCTCGAGAATGACGATCCATGTTGGGAGCTCTACTTCGACGGAGCCTCGTCAATAAGGATCTCTAGCAAATCAAGCGCCCCGGAGATAAAAGCAGGGAAAGGGCTGGTGTTCTCATGCCATCGGGAGGAACCCTACGACGTTCCTTCGCTCTCACCGAGCATCACACAAACAATGAGGCTGAGTACGAAGCTCTGATAGCTGGTCTGGAGCTCGCTATAGAAATAAGAACATTTAGACTACGGGTTTACGGTGATTCCCAGCTTGTCGTCAACCAAGTAAGCGGTGTATAAGATATACAAACCCGAGTTGGCTCGGTACAGAAGCCGGGTGGTGGAGCTCATGAAACAGTTCACCCGCATTGAACTAATGAGAGTTCCTACGGCGTTGAACGGAAAAGCCGACATACTCGCTCGTCTAGCTAAAGAGCTAGCTGATCCTAACATGGACGAAATTCTAATCACAGTCAGAAGCCGGCAAATTCTGCCTCCAGTCTTTTTGCGTGAAGAAGAAAGCGTAGAATAAGAGAACAATCCTGCCGAAGAAGCTTCGATCATTCAAGATGAGCTTGATTGAAGAGAACCCTTCATAGAGTACCTCCGATACGACAAGCTGCCCGAAGAAAAATCTGTGAGGATTCAGCTGAAGAAGAGAGTTCTTCGATACACGTTTGTAAATAATACGCTATACCGCAGATCATATGACCAACTCTGGTTCAGGTGCCTGTCATCGGCCGAAGCCCAAAAAGTCATGAAAGAAGTTCACTTAGACGTCTGCGGAGCTCACCAATCTGACCCTAAAATACGGCTTCAAATTAAACGGCTTGGGTATTACCGGCCTACCATGATAAGGGATCACGAAGAGCATGCGAAGAGGTGTCATCTCTGCCAAATTCATGGCGACTTCATTCATAAGCATCTCAATCCGCTGCATCCTACGGTGGCGTCATGGCCCTTCGAAGTTTGGGGCACTGACATGTTGGTCCAATTGATCCTCCATCATCCAAAGGCCATCGGTTTATATTGGCTGCAGCAGACTACTTCTCCAGATGGGTTGAAGTCCTGCTAAAAGAAATCAAGACAGAAGATATTCTGACATTTTCCCGGCATAATATTTTATACCGTTTCGGTATACCAAGAAGAATCATTTTTGACAACGGGCCTTCTTTCGATAGCTTCAAAGTCTCAAGGTTCACTACTCAGCACAAGATAGACTGGAGATATTCCTCCTATAATCCAAAAGCCAATGGGCTAGCCGAAGCCTTCAATAAGACTCTGCAAGCTCCTGAGGAAAAAATACTTCAGCCAACAAGAGAGAATGAAATCTCAAACTTCACGAGGCGTTATCGGCATATCGTACCACGCACCGTACTCCAACTCAGTGCACTCCATACTCATTACTCTTCGGAGTGGAGGCGATCCTCACCCTCGAAGTCGAAGTTCCAAGCTTAAGAATGGCCGTTCAGCACGAGTTGACGGAGGTGGAAAACGTGCTTCTTCGGCTCGAAGAGCTCGACGCCCTCGAAGGAAAGAGGCTTGCAGTACCACAAAATCTGGAGCTGTACCGAGCCCAAATGTCACGGGCCTACGACAAGATGACTCGTCTCCGTGCTTCAAGAAAGGTGAATTGGTGTTGGTCCTCAAAAGACTGATCATCCCCAATCGACATGCCAAGGAAAAATTTGAGCCAAACTGGGAAGGACCGTATGCCATCGAGAAAGTGTTTGATGGAGGATCCTACGAGCTGATAAATGCCGAGGGAGAAAGGCCCATGCCACTCATCAATGGCCGATATCTCAAGAAATACTACGCGTTAATGCTCCAAGTCGCAGGCGAATTGAGCATACCGGCCTTATGGTCTGGATCATACATCCTGTAAAACCGTATACAATTCATGGGCGTAAACGACCCCTATCTCTCTTAAAGTCCTACCGGAAACGACCCCTATCTCTCCTAAAATCCTACCGGCGAGACTACATTTAAAGTCCCCTCGGCCTAAAAAAACGGTATATCCACAAGCAAAACGGGCACGGTTGAAAACCCGAAAGGGCTCCGTGAGTAAAAATAACAGGACTGCCGGCGAGTTTGTGAAAACCCGAAAGGGCGCAAACTCGTGAAAAGAGATGAAATACACTCGCAAAGCCCTCTCGATCTTGTAAGGAGAAAATTCTCGCGTAAGATTCTTACGACTCACAAAAGAGCAAGACACTTACGAATCCCCATGATTCTTAGGGAGAAATACACCTGCGAGATCCTTTCGACTCGTAGGGAGAAAATGCTTTTATGAGACCCTTACGGCTCATAAAATTGAAAAGCCTTAGGTGATAGGTATCTAAACGTGTCTCCTGAGCCATCGCTCCCCAACGGGCAACGGCAAATGATGAGTCGCTCCTGGCATTTCGCTTCAGTGTTAGCAGTGCTGGTGCCTGTCTAAAACCCAAATCCCAAGTTTTCCCAACGGCAAATGATGAGTCGTTCCTGGCATTGCTTCAGTATTAGCGGTGCTGATGCCTACCCAAAAACCAAATCCCAAGTACCCCGGGGCAAAAAATGAGTTGCTCCTTGTATTATTCTAGTGCAGCAATGCTGATGCCAAATAAAATATGAATTCCAAGTTCCTCTCAAATTCAAAAGTCCCGCCAAATAAGACAGAAATCAAACAGATCAAATTAATGTCCCACCCGATAGCGCTTCCAAGCTCAAAGGTCCCGCTAGAGAACTCCTAAAATAAATCAAATCAAACAAATCAACCCTGACAAGAAAGCGGAGCAAGTCAAATCAAATCCCGACACCGTAGAAAACGGAGCAAATCAGATCAAACCCCGACACCGTAAGAAGCGGAGCAAGATATCGACCGTCCAAGTCGCTAAAATGGCAGCACCGACCGTCCACGTCGCTAAAATGGCAGCACCGACCGTCCAAGTCGCAAAAAGGGCAGCACCGACCGTCCAAGTCGCAAAAATGGCAGAACCGACCGTCTAAGTCGCAAAAAGGGTAGAAACGACCGTCCACGTCGCTAAAATGTCAGAACCGATCGTCCAAGTCGCTAAAAGGGCAACATCGACCTCCACGTCGTCAAAACGGAGTCGATCTCCACGCGAAAGATGATCCGTCAATTTCATGCACACAACCCACATATGTGGTGTGCATTTATTGATGGGGGCACTTTGTTGGGATCAAAATTACATCCCAGTTGACCAAGTCAGAACCCAGGGTCAATCCCAAGCCAAGTGGGCCCAAGCCCAGGTCAAAGGGACCGGCCCCATGACAAAAGGAATGAAGCCATAAATTGGTTTAATGTAATTCTTTTTTATATATTTGCATAGAAATATATGTATGTAAAATAAGCAAAAAGCCAAATTTTTGTAAACCCCATGGCTTATGTGCAAAAAGAGATAAGCACATAAGGCATGGGGTGACTTAAGTGCCATTTGGCAAAGCCCAAGGGGCTATATGTAAAGTGTGCAGCCTATAAAGGCAACATGATGAAAAAATCAATGAGAACTTTTTCTCTCCAAAAAAAACTAGTGTTTGTACCTCCTCCTCTTTCCTTAAGGTTCTAAACATTCTTTTCTTTTGAATTAAATCAAGAGTTTAACTCTTCCCTTTTCCCCCAAGATCCAGCCAACGGAGAGGAAGAAGAAAGATACCCATCTCCAAAAATCCCATTCCAGGAGGATCCGAAGCTCAAAAGAAGATCCAAAAATTTCTAGGAGTTTAACTCCATTCAAGATCTGTTGGAGTTTAACTCCATATATCAACCTCTTTTTAGGAGTTTAACTCCAAATCCATACATAATCCCTGTTAGGAGTTCAACTCCAAAGTCCCTTTGGGAGTTCAACTCCTAACCCAGGGGCTAAACCCTTTTTCCCGCTGGTATTTCTAGCGGTCGCGTGCCGCGCATGTGACCCGCGGACGCTAAGCGCCCACGTGTGCCTCACGCGACCCGCGGGCGCTCAGCGCCCAGCGGTCGCGTACAGCTCACGTGACCCGCGGATGTCCAGCGCTCATGCGCCATGCACGCGTTTTTAAGACACTCCTCACCCCTCATTTTCCGTGCACTCCACACAAGAAACACGTCCCCCGTTAGGAAAATTTTTCTAACTGGGCGCTGCCCCGCACTTCGTAAGGGGGCTGCTAGCCTCCTTGACCCCCAGCTCGCTATCCGGATAGCGGGACCTCCGTAAACTCTGCGAGGCCCCCGATATATCCAAAACCCCCTTTCAAAACACAACACATGCACACTGCACACTGAGTTCGCATGACTAGTTGATCCGTCAATCGGAGGTTCCTTTGCTCCAAAGACGAGAGGTAATTAACGGCAGCTTAGTCCGCGGTTGCCAGAGATTCAGATCCCCACAATTAATAAACCCCGGTCTACCTTAGGCAGGGGGAATCTGTATACGCCTGACAAGCGATGCGTATTCCCATCTCAATGGGGTGACGAAAAACACCCTACATTCTCCATTGATTCTTTCAACCTAGAACCTATACTAGATCTAAAGTAACGGTTATTCTGGACGATTGAGATAAATTGTGTCATTACAGTTCCTTTTGAACTCTCAAGAGAATCCCCTATAAGATGTATATGAGGTTTCATTTGTACCATTTTTCTAAACATATATCACATCAATGTGGGCGACCATATTTACATTTAAATAGAAATGTGTATGTGAACATTTTGAGTTATATTCGATTTAACCATGAGTGATAAATATAAATTGCACTATATTGAAGTTGGTATTCTGTTAGCATTATTGACTATCTAGGTGGTTAATCGTATCACTGATTTGGTACTTGGCCTTATGCACTTGGATTGCACTACAATTGTTTCTTTATTATTTACTGTTCTCAGTTTCATTAAACACATCTGCTGAGTACATAAATCTTATCACTAAGTTAATGTCCTGGATTACCGAAATGCAGGTAACCAGTGAGGAGACAAGGGTGATGGAGGTTACGAAGCTTCAGAAAGTAGTAGAGTCATTGAACGTGGAGTTGAATGCTGCCAAGTTGGGCACTGTAAACGAGCAAAAGAAGAATAAATTGCTTCTAAGCCAGATTGATGCACTAGCAAAGGATAAGGCACTATTGGAAAGCAATCTCAGTGAAATGGATTACGTAAGGAAAGAGAATTTGAATCTGAAGGTGTGGACAACTTTTCTCCATGTTTTCAATTCTCACAATAGATATCATTGGCTTATTGGCTTTATATTTTGTAGGAATCTTTTGTGGTTGTGCTGAAAAAATTACCTCCATATAGTTTATAATATGCAGTTTTCATCATTGACCATGCAAAGCCCATGATAAATCCCCTCATTTTTTTGTATAGATGGTTTGCATGATGTTTAAGTAAGTACTTATTGATTTGTTGATGCTGGTATTAGGGTTAGATTAGAGAGCTTAAAGAGGGGACAAGGAATGTATGAGAGTGGCTGGAATAAAATTGCTATTCTACATTTTTTCATTCAGCATATATATGACAGATCCCAAGATTACGACATACAAGCATACCCCTCTTTGTATTTGATAACTAATACTTATTGTACCAACACTCCCTGTATAGCTGGATACATTCCCAAGTAAGACCTTCATCAAGGGGCTAAGTAGATAAGTCAGTTAGCTCTTAGTGCACTTCAGGCCAGATGATGTCAGTAATTCCCTCGTCCACCTTTTCAAGAACAAAGTTACCATCTAATTTTCTTGGTCCTCTCATAGAAGTTTGGATTAGATGCATTGTAGATATCCGCTTACATCTTCATAGCTTAGTTAAGTCCAAAGCCAAGCTTATGAAGCAAGTATCAAATACACACTAGCTATGGTGCAGTGTTGGCCAATGGCCATTGCCCTTCACTTGATCTGACCTCAACAACATGCTTCTTGCTCCTTCTGGACTTAAAATTTCTCCCAAAAAACACATAATATCTTGTGCTAGATTGTCCACATTTTTGGTCCATTAAACATCCATGAGGCCTTCTATGTGAGTATGCTAAGTCAGAGTACACAAGTCTTTCCTAGATGCACTATTCAAGCATATCATATCCGAACTACAACATCCCAATGCAGTATGATGATCGAACATTAACTGGTAAATTGTACTAACTAGATAAGCAGGTTTGATCGGATAACTTAAGAGTAATTACCCACCAGTCCCCAATATTCGTCTAGACCTCTCGACGGATCACCCAGTTATGGTAGCGGCTTCGAGTTTGAATTCCATAGGGGAATCATTTGACGAATGTACTAAAAATCTGTTATTTATCATTCAACAGATCTTATCTGATTTATGATCTTTGCTATTTCTTTCAAATAGGACCTTCAAATTTCTTGTCCTTACCAAGTTAGTAATTGGATTACCCCCTTATTGGAGACTAGAATGCATCTGCACTATTAACTGATGAGTCACATGGTAAAAACACTAGTATTGGACTATTAGCATTATCCCTTTCAGCGTTAAGTTTAACATTGAAGTGTCAGCTGCTCTCCTTTTTTTTATTTTTGACAATTCTCCGTCATGATTTGATATATATAGTAGTTCTTGATAATCGCTAAATCATCTTTTAAACAAAATTCTAGATCGGGGCTAGGTGCTACACTTATTTATATAATGATCTCTTGTTTGATTTCTATTCTCAAGCGCGTTGCTCTCTTAAGAAAAATAACAATATGAGTGGCTGAATATTATACCAGCTATGATAAAATAAACACATCTCTATTTTATAACCTGTTCTCATGCTTTTCCTTTCATGCTATATCATGTTTATTCTGAAGTCTATATTATAGCAGTTATCATTAATAAGATTAGTATCTTATATGTTCCCCCCCCCCCCCCCTGTAGAGTTCACTGGGAACTCTAGCAAAAAAGAACTCTGAGTTGGAGAATGATCTGAAGAAAGCTCGAATTCATATTAACGAAACACTGGAAAAATTGCAAGGTGTGGAAGCAAAAAATATGCAACTTCAACAAAATTTGCAGAGGTGTGTATTCACTTGATATATATGGTTCAGAATTAAATTATAGCATGCATGTCAGATAGTTACTTGCAGATTTATTCTACAAGACAAGATCTTTGTATCTTTCAGACCGTATCTAACCACAGTTTTATATTCCATTATTCTGGTACCCCAGATTGGAGGATAAGCTATCAAGTTTAGAAGATGAAAACCACATTTTGAGGCAAAATGCAATAAGCACATCATCTCCGCTGCACAACCTTGCTCTGGTCTCAAAACCTTTCTCTGAGGTTTTTTTCTTATAACATAACTGTTTCCTTATGTGTTATCTCTTTTTCTTCCCTATTGTTATTCCTTATCTCTCCCTTTCTCCACACCATACTTTATGGACAGATTACTGACTAGATACTGAATTTTGTATTTTCTTGGTTTCACAGAAATACTCTGGTGAGCTTGTGCTTTCAAACATAAACCAAACTCCTGTATTTGTAAGTTACACTTTTTTATAGTAGTGCCCCCCTCTTCTTTTTTGTGTTTTACTTTCCTTTCTGTTTTTTCCCCTTTTCTTAATACAAGGAATATCCATTCTATTCCAGATATCCTTTTTTATTTTCATGACTTTGTTATTATTATGGGAGTCTCCTACTCCAACAACATTTCTTGTTACTTTCTATTTCTTTTTCTTATTCATTTATATTCCTCTTCCTCCTTTCACATATTATGCATTCCACTTGAAGTAATGTTCTACTATCCTTTGCTATGGTCATAGGAAACTCCTACACCAACAAAATATCTTGCTCCTAATTCTCGCGCAGTCTCCGAATCAAGGCGATCTAGAATTACTGCTGAGAAACATCAGGTGATCCTCTGTTCTTTTAGAAAAACATTACATTTCAATTATGTGTTTTGACGGTATATGAGAGGGATGTCTCTGTTGATGGTTTGAGTATCATTAATGTTTATCCCAATTCATAGGACTCCTTATTTTTTCTTGCACCTTATAAACTAGCCAGTTGCAGTTTCTTATTCGAGGTGCCAAGCTAGCATTTGGCATCCTAAAAGTTGACAGTACTGTTTCTGAACGATGACGCTGTGTAGGAAAAACATGAACTGCTACTGAGGTGCATTAAAGAGGATTTGGGCTTCAAGGATGGTGAGCCTGTTGCAGCTAGTATAATATATAGATGCCTTCTCCACTGGCATGCTTTTGAAGCTGACAGGACCACTATATTTGACTTTATAATCGAGGCGATTAATGATGTTGTTAAGGTTGACACATTTTTTTTATCCTTAATTGACTTGCCACCGCATATATGTTATTCTAACGCTGTTTTTTCCCATGTCAAATGTTTAGGCGGAGAGTGAAAAGGATATCCTGCCATATTGGCTGTCCAATACATCAGCACTTCTATGCCTCTTACAGAGAAATCTTCGTTCAAGTGGATTAACACCCGCTCGGCGTTCTGTTGCTTTTGGGTCAAGTGGAAGGATGACTCAGGTAAGCATTGCCTTCTAAATATTTGGTACACACTGATACAAATTTGTTTATTTACGCTTGCATCTGGTATACAATGGAATATTTGTCAGCCTCGTTCAAAACTGTGCCCTAATTTAGAGTTCTTAACGAATTTTCACTTTCCATGAACCTGTTCTTTGTCGATAACTGTTGTTGATGCTGTCCTATTCTTTGCGCATATTTTGATTTCAGTGTGGGTTAATGCCAGAGATTTATATTAGCCGTAAATAGTTGCTTAATTCTTTTATGGTTCTTTGTTTAGATAAGAGATGTTTGCTCCTAAGCAAACTAAATCTTAATGGGAAGAGCTGTTTTTTCATGATATGCAGCTTGTTTAATTTGGTTCATCCTTTTCCCTTCTGTATCTAAATGGTTACTATTTGGGTATAGTGGATTGATAGTTGCAGTTGTGCATTATTTTTTAATAATTAAAAACCATTGGAAGTCGCTAGAAGAAATCTCAATGAAGTAGGATGAATAATTGAGATATAAGATAGTGAAGTTGGGTAATTTTACTTTGAATAGACAACAAAATAGGTAAAAGCTACAGTTACTTTTAATACTGTCTCCCAAGCGATGAATAATAATTCTTTTAGGAAAAATCTCAAGAATTTTGGACTAGATAGATTGTAGTGCCTTGATTGCTGTCTCAATTGACAAATATGTTGTAATCCAGCACATTTAATTGGATGTATCGATCTAAAAACCCCTATAACATTAGTAAGAATCCGCTGCCTTTTTTAATCTCTAGGCCAGTGTTGTAAAACAAGGTTTAAAAGTCCAATTAACCAGCGTTAAAACGTTTCCAGCCAGCTGCTTCACATAGTATTAAACGGTGACGTGAACCCGCAATTAGTCATATATACGAAATATGCGGTTGAATGATCATATAATCTGGTGCGATACAATGCCATAACCCTTCCCATATCCAAAACACGACTTAAAAACTCAATATTCACTCAATAAAGTCATAGTAGTTTCCTTTTTCTTCCCATAGATGCATTCTTCTACCTTTTCTGATTCAGGCAATTTCTAACTATTTGTATATTAAAAAGCTGTCTGCGTAATCCGATTATCCAATGTATAAAGAGTCTGTGTTATGCATTGTCCAATACAGATTGAACAATTTGATTTTTGCAACATCGCTCTAGGTCAATGCTTTTATTTTATTTAATTCTATTGGCCGTCATCAAATGCATCTAGATTTTTTGAATTTAATTCACTTGCTGGGGAGTATATGTCAAATAATTTCTTTAAGTTGAAATTTCTTTGAAAACCTATGCCAGGCTCTAAAAACTCCTTTGAGGCTTATGGGACCTGAAGACAATGGGCCACATGTGGATGCTAGATATCCAGCTATATTATTTAAACAGCAATTGACTGCTTGCTTAGAGAAGATATTTGGATTGATACGGGATAATATGAAGAAAGAGTTATCACCACTTCTTAGTGTTTGTATTCAGGTGAGAACAATGCTCAGCAATACTCTTTTATTCTCTTCCGAAAATATATTTTTTGTGCCAATATTCTCTGCCGTCAAAGATTTTGATGATAGCTTATACTTTCTTGTTGTTTTATCTCTAACAATTGACAAAATGGTTTAAGAATTAGAATAAATAAATGAAATATATGAATGGTGATTTAGCTATTTTATTTTACACACACACACACACACACACTAAAGCTAGGCAGAAGAGGACCAAATTGCGCCAGATTTTGTCCTCTTCCACCCATGTCTTTCGGTGAGAAGATCTGAATTGGGCTGCAAAAATTATTAGGCCCCTTCGTTTGATTTTCATTTCCTTTGAGCCCCTCATTTGGCACCTATGCTCTCATAATGGGCACCCACAGGTTGAAGGTTTGAGGGTGCTATTCTAATTCTCCAATTACTTTAACAGGCAAATGCCACCCATTACATCTATAACTCTCTCTTATGCGCTAAAAAGCTAAAGCTAAATATTTTTACCTGATATATATACCCATACAATTTTTTAACTTGTTTTCTTAAATATATTTGGGTTGGACTTTATTGTATTCCTTGATGACGTATAATTGTCAGGGACGTAAAAGGAGTGGATATAGGCGTTATCATATCAGTGTTGTGAAAATTATTCTATACCCCTCTTTTAGTTTCAAATTTCAATAAGCCCCTTCATTTGGAATTAGGAATTTTTTCCTATCTTCATTAGAGATGAAAGCAGGCCAGGTTGGGCGGGTTTTCGGTAAATTTTTTATACCCGACCTGAAATTCCAAACATAAACCTAAAACCCGCTTGAACCTGACGGGATTTCAATGGGTTATACACGAACTTGCAAATTTGGGTTTTGGATGGGTTATGGCGAGTTTCGGGTTGAGACGGGCGGGTGACATTGAAACCGTATGACCATATAGATGATTTAGCAGGATCAAATCGTTGATTAATTTCGTAAAAAATTATTTCTACTCTTTTTTGGAGAAGGTTTTCGTAGGTTTAATCTTGTGTTGTAGAATAGTTTTCAATATGCAATAATTATTTTTCGAAACCGCAAAGCATTCCTTGCGCGTGCGCAGGGGTCCAAGATAGTACAATGAAAAATGGGCTCACTGTCAAAAAATAATGAGTTGCCATTTTTTGTACTTGGGACCAATTAAAGCTGAATGCTTGAAGTATTCAAGTGCTTATGAAGTATTGGATCATTATAGTATGCTTAGGAAAGTTCTATCAAAGGATTATAATAATACTTTATGCATCAGAATGCTGGGTTCTAGAGAAATAATATGCCAAAAATTAGTTTAGTTGAAATGAGACGATGAAGGTAGCTCCCACTGAATTTAGAATCTGGAAGAACTGATTCGGATGGTTTAAACATGTCACATCTGCAACGGCAAGTGGTCAATAAATGCAATTATTAGGAAGAGCATTGATAAAGTTCATGGAGGAACAGCGGCCAGAGGTAAGCTTTAAAATACATGACGGTTAATGATATTTATTAGTCCTCAACTTCATTGAGGAGATATCAAGAGATGAATGAAAGAATGATTCATGTGTCTGTCATGTTATTCCTCCTTGACCGAGGTATACCCTGCAAAACATCCCCTTTGACACCTAGGAGGGAAGGATGCAAGGGATGCGTCCCTTTGCATTAAAAAGAGGAACAATTGGCATATTTCTACCTAATCCAAAATATTAAAAGCAATATCCCTAAAGAAATATACCTTGTTGCACTTAAGACTGTCCTAGTAGTCAAGGGTTTGAATGATGGGAGTTGTGTTCATGAAGGCTAGGGAAATTTCCTGCCGGGGTATTAAGTGGATAAAGGGTACCATAATTGGCATTAAGGAGTTCAATGGAGATATATACCTAACTATTATCTGTCTAGTACAATGATATGAATTTTGCAGTTATTTGTGAACTAATAAATTAGTATGTAGAATGTGAAGGCATAGATTAGCATACTGCGGTCAAGAACAAAAAATAATGCAACAATGATCGCATAATATACTGTAACATGTAATTGATAACTTAAATAATACTAAAAAATTATACAAATAATTGAACAATGACGAGACTATTCTAATCGGTAGGCAAAACCGAAGTCGTAAGATACATCAAACAATATGATGGGTCATACCCTATGTAGCTCGGGTTCGGATACGGAAACGGGACATGATGAGTTGGATTAGCAAATTCGCAATTTTCAAAAAAGAAAATAATTAAGGATACGATTCGTTAGCTTTAGAATATGCTAAGTTTTTGTTGTATAAAACATATGTACATATTAACAAAAAATTATTATTTAGCAACGGAATATACAAATATTTAACTATTTTTGGTATATAAATAGTTAATATTTTAGTTCGGTCATTTATGTTCGCTACATCTGATTCATGATATAAGTTTTATAATGCGCCAAAAGGAGTTTCACAAGCATTCTAGACGAATCCCAACGAATGTGACGAACACGACACGGATACGTTTCCTTCACAAAGAATCCGTGCTACATAAGGTCAAACCTGATGCGGTGGACAATGACCGAGAAATGCTACAGGCCATATTTACTTGCATGCCAACGACACCGATTTTTCAAAAAGGAAATTGCACCTAGCGTTAGACATGTTAGGTATTTCCGCCAGAGCCCGTGCCATGTGGCTCATTAGCTCACATTTATTTAGCTTGATTGAAATTGTTAGTGCACGTCCTAGCAACTTAAGTTTTTTTATCAAGTGGTTCTTGACTTGGTATCACAACACATCCAGACAATATAGCATTTACTAAATATAATTGGACAACAAATTTTCCATAATTGAAAATATTATTATAATATCCATCGACTGTTCACCTGAACCGTGTGTAGGGTGTTTTCGTCACTCCATTGAGATAGAAATGCGCGCGCTTGTCAGGCATGTACAGATTCCCTCTGCCTAGGGTAGACTGGGGTTTATTGATTGTGGGGATCCGAATCTCCGGCAGCTGCGGACTAAACTGCCGTTAATTACTCTCCGCCTTTGGAGCGAAGGAACTTCTGACTGACGGATCAAACTGGTCATGCGAACTCAATGTGCGGTGCTTGTGTGTATGTTTTTGGATGTATCAGGGGTCCCGCTACCGGATAGCGGGCTGGGGGTCAAGGGGGCTAGCAGCCCCCTTGCGTGGTTCGGAGCAGCGTCCCGTTAGAAATTTTTTCTAACGGGGGAGGTATTTTTAGTGTGGAGCGCATTGAAAAAGAGGGGCGATGAGCGTCCTAAGGATGCGTGCGTGGCGTGTGGGCGCTGGGCGCCCGCGGGCTACGTGCGAGCCGCATGAGCGTTAGGCGCCAGTGCCTCACGCGCCTGACACGTGGACGCTAGGCGCCTGCAAAAAAGGAGGATGGGGACTTATTCTCGGGATTAGGAGTAACTCCGGGGGACTTTGGAAACTCCCAGAAAAAGGGAGGATTTTTATTTTTATGGGGTTAAACTCCCAAAGGATTTTGAGTGGAGTTAAACTCCAAACTCCTAAAAGATCTGGATTAGGAGTTAAACTCCTTTCAGGATTTGGGTGTTGGAGTTGAACTCCCCAAAGATCTTCAGAGGTGATCGAAGGGGACCCTTTTCTTCACCCTTGAGCTCTGAATCTTCTCTTGAGTCTTGGTTTTTTTTCAAAGTGGGATTTTTGGAGATGGATCTCCTTCCTCCTCTCCGTTGGCTGGATCTTGGAGGAAGGGAGTGAGACTTAAAAATCTCCCATTTCAGAGATTTGATGGGAGATCTGAGTTCCCCTTTAAGAGTTTTATAGTGAAAAACTATTTTTTTGGAAAAAGAAAAGTTAAACTCTTGATTTAATTCAAAAAAGAGGAAGAAAGTTTAGAATCTTGAGGAAGGAGGAGGCACAAAAACCCTAGATTTTGAGGGGAATGCATTCTTATTATTTATTTCATTATCATGTTGTCTTATACAGGCTTACAAATTTAGACATAGCCCCTTGGGCTTTACAAAATGGCATTTTGCCAATCCCTTGCCTAATATACTCATTTCTTTTGCATATGAGCCATGAGCTTTACAAAAATTTGGCTTTATGTCCATTTTTCTTACATTTAGTCATAAAAATTACGTCAAAATTATTTATTACATGATTTCTATATTGGCATGGGAGAGGCCAATCGCGAGGCTCGATTTGGGCAGGGGCCCACTTGACCTGGGTTTGGGCTCGCTTATTTAGGGTTGACTTTGACTTTGACTTGGTCAACCGGGGTGTAATTTTTGACCCCAACACCGTGTGCAAGTGCTTTTCACATGAACAATCCCCTCTCTCGGTACCCTCTTCTCCCACTTTGAGTTCGTTTCTTTCAGTAATTTTCTTGTGCTTTAGCATCAAATTCTGTCAAGCACAGTGCCACCAAGAGAGTATCTTGATATCTGATTCCTACTCTATATGTGCGATTTTTTCATCCTGCTGTCAACCTTTTATCAAACATCATGATACAAATTTGTGTCATGCACTATGCAATACAATCGATTGCTTTCCATAGCGGGGCGCGCGCGCGTGCTGTGTAGAGAGTAGAGTAGTCGAGTGGGTATGAGGTACAGTTGAACATAGAGCTTGAGTTGGGTATGTATACTGTAATGGAAGTTTATCTTCTGAACTGAAGGTGGATAAGGCAATGACTAATGATTAACCGAATGACATAACACCATAAATGTAATGCAGACCATCTGAAGTTCACGAACAATATGGGATGCTTTATATTTTATGGTGTTGTGATGAAGGCTATATATATATTTTTTCCTACTTTGTTTAAAAAGCAATGGTGGGGTCATTATCCATCTTCATTATCGAGACAATTAATGAGACAGTTCAAAAATGAAGGCCTTATTGTTGTTGAGTATCTCATATAGTAAGAGACACTTCATACCTTGAAATTTTATATAAACATTGCTACCATAATTGAGTTCATGTAGTACTGCAGTCGATCAATACTTCAAGGTTGATATATATTTGTTAACAAAGTAATATGTCAGTGGTTTTACTCATTTATTTCTTGACTAGCCTGCAATTATTTCCTCGTTGGCATATATCATCATCTAATTGATTGGTCGGAGGCATGAACATTCACACCAATCTAATTCACTTGTGTTGATGTTCCATACGAAGGCACCAAAAACCACTCGAGCGCCTGCTGGAAGAACATCTAAATCACCTGGTAATGGTATTCAACAACCATTGATCACTCACTGGGACTGCATTCTTGAATTCTTAGATTCACTCCTGGTTCGGCTGCGTCATAATTATGTGAGTTTTCCTTTTTCTTTCCTATGTATCAGATCAAATTCTATTTGTAGAAGGCTAGTAGTTTTCTTCCATTGATAATATATTCCCATTTTCATTCATTTTATGTTTAGTTGCACAAAGTAAATTTGGAATAATATTAATTCTTTTAGACTCTAGTTCTTTAACTATATGTTTATACCAAGTGTATACAAACACAAGATACAGGCATTGACACGAGACAACAATTTCGTAAAAAGCAGGCCCAAAGACAATAATCTGTAAAAATCAGGACAGAAAAATGTGTAAAGATAGACATATAATGCAAATAATAACGATTGGCACATGCATATACATACAGTTAGTTATTCAAAATTCAAGGCAACCTCATGATCCATGGCACATTTTAAAGTAGTACAATATAATTAAGGGTGGCGATATTGCCAAACCGTTATTTGATAAATCCACACTAAAACTTGTGTATGGACAAGATTAACCCCAACTACTTCAGCCTTTAATTTGTCTTTTTATGCTGCTGGTTCAATTTTCTAAAATACCTCCTTTTTAACTTGAAAGAATATCTTCTCTCAACCCACCCCTCACAATCATTCCCTCCCCCAAATCGCATCCCATCGCCCCTCCTCCGCCTGCGACCCCTCACCTGTCGCGTCGTCGCCCTCGACCTCTCCTCCAACCTCATCGGCCCCATCCCCGCCCTATCTCCTTCCTCTCCCACCTCCGCCTTCTCAACCTCTCCAACAACCTCCACCCTATCCGATCCTCTCGCTTCGGCGTTCCTCGACCCTAGTGGATCTTCTGGCCAAGATCGGCTGCGTGTTCAGAAGCGAGATTGGTGCCGTCATGTACTTGCTCCCAAACGAGGACCTCAACGCCCTCATCTCGATTCGTCGCAGATGGAGTAGCTCGATCGCGCTGCCGACGATCGCGTGAGGCTGCGGATCATCATGATCTCGCTTACAACGACCATTCTACGATCAACACGGGGCAGCGCTACATCGACGCCATTGAATCAGCAGCATAAAAGGTCAAAAATTAAAGGCTGAAGTAGTTGGGGTTAATATTGTCCATACACAAATTTTGGTGTGGATTTATGAAATAAAGGTTTGGCAACATCGCCACCCATTAATTAAGTGCTTAAACCAAAATAACAGTACTAGCCTTTTGATATATATGACAAGAAAAGATGGAAGTGAATATGTTTTCTATTGAGCTAGTAGTTATTGTAAGTTGGTTACAAATCAAACCAGACCACTACCAACTCCCAAGGCGTGGGAGCGGTAGTAGTGCATGAGAATTGTGGTAAGGAGATCAATGGGAGAAGACACAGATCCTGGATACTTGGGAGAGGTGATGGGTCCTGAATGGGCTCCGCCTTCTAACCTAAAAGAAACTCAAATCAGGCCAAAACAGACTTAAATTTCATGGATCCAATTAATAAAATCTGTTTGATTCACATCCAAAATTCAAAACATTTGATTAGCCACTGCTGGGCTGTATCCAATCCGATGTTGATGCCATCTCGGCATGGAGTGTTGATGCCTCACATGTTAGACATGTCTACGTTGCTCTTAGGAGATGTCTGTGTTTATGGTTTAGGGATAAGTTAAAGTAATTAAGCATATTTTTGACTAGGCTTGTAATTCATATTTAATGGGTTGCTCTATTAGCCAACCACATTTTTTTTGGGAAAAAGGCTAGTTGTTGTAATTGGTTCCTCTTCTGCTTCTGTTTGATGAATTTGCTGCTATAGTTACTCAATCTTGTTTAAAGTAATTGATCGAAATGTGTTGATTAACTGATTTATGTTTGTGGGTAATGATGATTCTTAAAATTCATCATAAACATTTTATAGTTGCTTTGATTTTTTATGCATTTTCAGAATTACATTCAATGAACATGATGTGATCAATGATGAGACATGAACACAGAAATTGTGCAAGTTCCTCTTGTGTATACATCATATGTTACATATGGGAACAACAAATGAAGAATGCATACTCTATTTACATATGAATTATAGTTGGCTTATATGCTATGATTTGTAATTGTGCCCTATGGAACCACATTCTGTCATGTTGTTGCTTAGTTTTATAGCTTATTGATCCCCCCCCCCCCCCCCACCCGGTTCTCTCCTTGTCATTTTCACATCATAAAACTGATCACAACAGTTATCCAGGTACCTTCATTTTTCATCCGCAAGCTTATTACCCAGGTTTTCTCATTCATTAACATCCAGCTTTTCAATAGGTAATTAACAATTTCAATCACGTTATCTACGTTTTCTTCAGTTCTGAATTATGTAACTTTATGCTATTTAATCTCTGATATGGCCCTCAGTCTGCTTCTGCGGCGTGAATGCTGCACATTCTCAAATGGGGAGTACATGAAGTCTGGACTCGCTATGCTAGAGAAATGGATTGTTGATGTTAAGGAGGAAGTCAGTACCATCATTTTCTTTATGGTTAATTGCACCCCAAAAAGAGAGAAAGAAATCCCTCCTGTAATTTACCGGTATATAATTCCTATGCCCTCAAGTGGTTTATTAGTGCATCCCTTCGCTCATCAGTCGTAACCTTTAACAGCACTTGAGGGGGTGTTTGCGCTAATGAACCATTTTGAGGGAGTATGAGTGCTTTACAGGGTAAATAATAGGGGTGTTTTGTGCCGTTAACCTTTTATCTTTAAATTGATATGTTCTTACAATAACCTGTTGTTTGTATTGTAGTTTGCAGGAACCTCCTGGCATGAGCTAAATTACATCAGACAAGCTGGTGGTTTTCTGGTATTTGGCAAGATCACCATTGTAATTTATAAAACGATAAATTAAGTACCCTTAATTATAAGATTTTTTCAGTTGCTTATGTTCATTTGTTTTAATTAAGTTCCCCTAGAGTGCTACATTTAAGGGTATCTTGGTGGGGGAGAAACACTTCAAAACCAAATTTTAAGAAAGTTTTAGTGTAATGAAAGGTATTTTAGTGAAAAACAACGATAGTTACGATTAGTGTACTTTAGTATAATTTATCCTTTCGAAAACAAAGTAGTAATTCCTTGCTAATTTGTCATTAAATGTTATAGGTTATACATCAAAAAAGGAGAAAGTCCCTTGATGAGATACAGAAAGACATTTGCCCGGTAGTTTGATTGCTCGCTAATACTAAAATTTTGAATCATTTGTTGCTTAATGTGGAATGATTCGGGTCTAAACTTTGGTCTCTTTCTTGGATTTGAACAGGCATTAAGTGTACGCCAAATTTATAGAATCTGTACGATGTATTGGGATGACAAATATAGTACACAGAGTGTATCAAATGAGGTATGCTAACTTTGCGCCCCCCCACCCCCCCGCGCCTGGCCACCGCGCTTCTTCTACATCTCCAAACTGTTTGTTTCTTTTATTAACCTTGCAACAAATACATTAGGTGGTTGCGACAATGAGGAATCTTGTAAACAAAGATTCCCAAAATCTAATTTCAAATTCATTTTTGTTGGACGACGACATGAGGCAAGTTTTTCCCCCTCTATTTTTTTATTGAAGACTCTGTGTTAGGTGAATCATAATGTTTATAGAAGGCTTCATTCAAAAAAAAAAAACCCAAACCTTTTAGCTAAAATACGAGAAACCTTCAAATAGTTTCAAAATTACGGGAGTTTTGTGCTATTTATTGCTGACATGACACCTGATTTTTAGGGGTTTCTCGTAGTTTTTGAAAGTTTTTGTGGTAGTTTCTTGTGTAACATGAAAGTTTTGTGGTAGTTTCTTATGTATTTTTAAAGTTTTTGGAGGGTTTCTCATATTTTAGCTAAAAGGTTTGGTTTTTTTTTTTTTTGGAATTAAGCCTTTATAGAAATTGCATTGTAATACATGAAGTTATATTTCATGTAAAGATTTTTTAATTATCATTGCATCGCAATATCCTGACAGGCGGCACCAAATCATGGTAGTAATCTGTGTATCATGAAATAAGACAAATGTATCAATTCTACCATAGTTACAAGAAAAACCTATATTCATGTTCTTCAATGCTGCTTCTTGGTATAGGAAAAAAATAAAAATGATACGTTAATTGTTAAAGGCTCTTATCCGCGTGAATGTAAGAAACATTTTGAAATTTATTTGTGCTTCATGGATAAAACTAGTGTTAATATCACATTTTCTTCACTGTGGTTGCAGCATTCCGTTCTCAACCGAAGATATATCAAGGGCTATGCCTGTAATAGACCCTATGGATGTTGATATTCCTCAATTCCTCAGGCAATTTCCCTTCTGCCAACTTGAAGCGAGGAATCTGAGCCAAGTACTTTAGGCCAAAACTTTCCCAACTCAATGCTTTTATATTTGGGCTTGGGATGGACGCATCATGAGAATTCTCGATTTTCTGTTGCTGTTGGAAATTTGAGGACTACAACTGTTTTTAGCCACTCAAATGCATTAAAATGTAATGTTATGTGCCAGTAACTGCTCAGCATCCATTATGCTATCAGATGTTATATTGTATTACACCTAGAAAGGCCCTACCTCACCATTCTCCCACTGTATCATATATGTGCACCATGATACTAAACTATTACTGGTAGTGTATTTATTAACCCAGATTAGGATGAATTCATATTAGCTTACAAGTCCATTCATTTGTTTCGTTGAATTTCTGACCGTGTAAAGCTATAGCTTGTTCCCGTAAGATTATTTGATGAGATGCTCTCTCTGGCTGTGTTCGTTTGTAATATTTAAGCCACAGAAATTGTATTCAGTTATGCATCGCATTCAACTACAGGGTTGGAAGAGATTTGTGACAAATGCATAATGATCAAGCATTTTTAACATGTACTTGCAATTTAATATTTGGCGTATTCTAAAAAAACGAATATATCATAGCACATATTTACCGATTAAGCGGCCGGTGCAAACCTTTATAGTTCAGATTATACCAAATGAGTCAATTGATTCTGGTACTTCACTTTGTAGCTCGACAAAGTTGTGTTCCCAATAAAACAGTTATTCATTTATCGAAGAAATGCTTTACAAGGAACTCAAGGATATGCACGATTCTTGATCTCAGAAAAACTGCAACAAGAGAAGAGTTAAATAGAACAGTCAACTGTGAGTTATTTACTCCACTGAATTCTGTATTCTTTGCCCTTCTGTATTTACAGCTTCTTCCAACTTCCAGGTCCTTTTCACTTGCAATAAGCTGCTACCAAACCCCAAAATTTTCTTTCAACCAAGGTCTGAAGTCACCAGATTTCAACCAATAACGGGCTTAAATCATGTCACTGTATCCTCTTTTGCCCTTTTGCCACACTACACTGAGATAAAAGCCTTACGAAGCCAACTCCATATATGCAATGAAACTCCTGCCAGAACCCAAAATTGCACTCATCCAAGACCATAGCTGGTTAAATATCAAAAAGAACCTCCTTCTCTATACATTACCACCGGATTCAACTGACGATCGGCTCGATCCCAGCACACCTTCCTGTTCCGCCGACGAGAATGGAAACGAGAAGTTTCTTTTTCGGAGCAGTAGGTTTGCTGCGGTGCTCTGCGCCTGTGCTACTGCCGACACTGTTACTCTCTTGTGAGCTACCACTCAATGAGTTGCCTGCTCTATGCAATGTTGTAGAGTGGCTCAAATTGGTTGGTCTCTTGGAGACTCCATTGCTTTCTTGGGAGTTAAAAGGGGGCTAGTTTTCCAAGTAATTGTCGAAGGAAAACTTTTTTTTTCGCTTTCTGCTGCTGCTGCTCTCCGCCCTAGCGAGGGCCTTGGCGGAAGAAGAAGTGGGAAGCACATCGGATATAATTGCGAATGATTTTGATTTTCCATAGTAGAATCTAGAAACGCCTCGCCTACACAAGATAGATATACATGCTTGTTATGATTCATTCTAGATAAGGATTAAGCTTGCTTAATGTGCATTTAGTCTCCTAAGCAGTATGTGCATTTATATACTGATTAGAGTGTATCTTATAGAAAGAAAATCTATATAAATTAAACTACTTTTGTTAAGTTCCACAAGATGTTGCAAAATATGTTGACAAAAATGAATATTTATCAAACTTCTGTATATTTCGATTCTGAATCTACTCGTCGAATCATCTGTAGGCTAGTTGGCAACCAAACAAAGAATACATTCTTAATATTAAGAATAACTAATCATATCTATCATAACTATACATCTTAAACATCTGTTAAGCTAGCTGATATTTTAAGGTTTCAAAATTTTACAAATATTTAGTACCAGAGCAATTCTCTAAACTACCGCCTATGTAAGAAGCAGGATCGTCGACTCACGATAAGAACACAATGTGACATGAAGACGGCTGCAAGATACATCAGTAAAAGTCATGATGCGGAACATGTCAACGAACACACAGATAAAATAGTATGTGCTTGATTTGTTTGTTGGGTTGCAAACCTGTTGGTTCTCCTACGGATTCGAATGCTAAGCTGCTACACATAGTACATGAAAAATCTTTGAAAGAGTCTAACTCCAACCCAATACCCCTCGAGCTTCTAGTTCGTGTTCAAATAGCGATCATTAACCTCCATCAGTTTATAGATTTGGCATGCCCTTAACATGCAGATTTTTTGAATCTTTGTTAAGGGACAATGTATGTAACCCCTCTTAAGGAATTAATCTCTTGACTCACTGACCTTTGGCTATAAGACACCACTCTTTAGGACCCAATTTATGGTTTTATTAGTATTATCATATCTTTATATTATGCCGCTACTTCAATAAAACAATATTTTCTATATATAACTCATTGCAGTCTAGATATAAATTGTCTATATGCAGACTGTCTATACATAAATTGTCAATATGCGACTTGTCTACATGTAAACTATTCTATAAAATGCTTAAAATCGACTTTATATATAGAGAAATTGAATGTGCAAACAAACAAATAAGACAATTTCTGTATATAATTTTTCTTCCCTTACTAGTGCAAACCAAAATATTGCATATTTCTACATACTTTTTCTTTTTCAACTTAGTATAGTTATTTTAACCCAAGTATTAAAAGTTCTTTCATTCAGGGATTGTTCCGTGTGGGGGAAAAGGTTTATTTTCTATTTGTTTTTATTTTATTGTTTTTTCTATTCAAACTTTTCAAAAAAAAAAATTCTTTCTTCCTTGTACTATTTCGATTAAAACTTTGGTTCAATGAAAGGCAGGGTTGTATACAAGAAAAATAATGGTTCTTTGTTAAGTATAGATGGAGGTCAAAATCTCCCTTGGTAGTTGTCCTCCGTCGATCTTACTGCAAGCGGTTCTGAACAGTTGAGATTTGTTGTGAGGGTTGAATGTGTGGATCTCAGTGGGTTATTGTGGACGCCGGGCTACCTGCAAGGGAAGTCCCTTGATGGGTAACCACCGTAAGACCCTCCGACGATCAAGCAAGTACCGAGGAATAATGAGAGGGTAGCAGCGTATTGGATTAAGTTCGAGTTATCTGAGTCGTTTGGAAGAGAGGGTTTATATAGTGGTCGCATTGAGTGAACCGGTGCGAGATTCTCGCCGTCCGTTACGTTCCCGCCTCACGTTCGCGTTGATGGCGGGGTACGTCTATTAATAGCGGGATACGCCTATTAATGAAGAGAAGCGCCAGCGTAGGATGCGGGACGTGGAGCAACGGAGATATCATTTTGGCGGGATACATGGAGTCATTACGGCGGCGCTTGGGCTCCGTGCTCTCGGCTGAACATGAAAGCCGAAGAAGCTCAGATCGGTGGATAGCTTGGAGGCGAGCGAGAAGGCCGAGAAAGCTCAGCTCTGTAACAGTTCGGAGATGAATAAGGAGGCTGTGAAAGCTCGGTTGTAGGATTGCTCGCAGGTGAGCTGTTGGCTGGTTGCTAGGCGAATATGGAAGGTACACCGGGGAGGTCTCCAAAAGGTTGGATGCAACTTCAGAGACGAGGTGCCGAGAAATGTCCCCAATGCATCATACTTATTCCAGCTCCGTAACCTTCCGGAATCTAGCGGGCTTATGTGGATACCACGTCATCCGCTACGTGTCATGATCTGGGGAATTCCTACTTAAGAGCATCATCATTAGCCCCCCACTTTCGTTTTGACCTATTTATAGGTCGGGTCGAGAGTGGTCAGCTTGGTTTTCTCTGCTCAGCTAGGTGCCGAGAATTCTTCGTGGTGGATTGTCCGGGAACGACATGGCGTTTGGCGGTTGCATCTTTTCGATCTTCGAGTCCACGTGGCGTCTCACCGTGTACCTTAATTTTCACGCGTATCTCCGATGACATTAGTGAATCACCGAAAGGGCGGCGCCAAAATGGAGACGTCGTTTCGTCTGTTTGGGCCGGCTATCGACCAAACTCGAGCTTTATTTACTTGGGTCATGTTAGGAATTTGCCTACTTCGGGTACGTGCGTCGGGTAGAGGTCTGCCTGCTGGTTTAATGCGAGGCTTATGGATCCACCGTTGAGGCCGAGCAGGAAGATATCCAGCGGCCTCATGATGAGGGCTTTTGAATCCACAGCGCTGTTGGGTAGTGTTCCCCGCCGAAAACACGGGAGACGCGATAAACGTCTTGCCTGAATTTCGGGGCAGATGCTAATTGGTGCTATCCGTCCACCTCTCCGAAGATGCCAAGTTGATTTATGGCACCATATATCGAAAGTTTAAACGGATGCGGCCGATATAGCAGACTTCGTCAGATTCCCCCTCGTTTGAGGGGTTTTTGATTGTGGGGACGCTCTTCCCTGCAGGCGCAAGCCCCTGCAGTTAATTACGCTACCGCATCGCGGTAACAACTTTCTCCTTCTCCAGATGGTCACTTCGTGTTGTGTGTGTTTGTTTTGTTTTTGGTTGCCCGTGGATTGTATACGGAGACTAATTTTTGTTGTCGCCCGTAGGGCGTGGACTAGTCCAAATCCGTATTTTCTTAGATTTGGGTTTGGGGGGTTGGGTTTAAGGATACGTTAGCCTCATTTGACACTAAGATCAACTTAAACGTTTGTTAAGGATACGTTAGTCTCATTTTAGACTAAGATCAACTTAACGGGATCGTTTGGATCCAACGAAAGGGCAATTGGACTCTATTGTTTAGTTTAGTGATATTGCGGTCGATTAGTTTAAGGACATTACGGTCCATTGTTAGTTTAAGGACATCTCGGTCCAATGTTAGTTTAAAGACATCGCGGTCGAGGTTAAGGACATCATAGTCCATGAGTTTAAGGACCCCACAGTCCAATGTTAGTTTAAAAATATCACGGTCGAGGTTAAGGACATCATAGTCTATGAGTTTAAGGACCCCACAGTCCAATGTTAGTGTAAAGACATCACGGTCGAGGTTAAGGACATCATAGTCCATTAGTTTAAGGACCCCACCGTTCAAAGTTAGTTTAAAGACATCACGGTCGAGATTAAGGACATCATAGTCCATGGGTTTAAGGACCCCACAGTTCAATGTTAGTTTAAAGACATCACGGTCGAGGTTAAGGACATATAGTCCATGGGTTTAAGGACCCCACAGTCCAATGTTAGTTTAAAGACATCACGGTCGAGATTAAGGACATCATAGTTCATGAGTTTAAGGACCCCACAGTCCAGTTTAGAGACGTCATAGTCTGTGAAGTGTGTGGTTGTCGGGACCCGTCACCTCTCTGAAGACGTTGAGGGATTACAATGACAAATATCAGAGGGGTGAAGAGATGTACCCTTGAACCAAGGTTGATTGGGATCTGTAGTCCAATTTGGAACTAAGATCAATTAATTAGATTATGAGCTCATTGGCTCAGTTAAATCTGAATTGAGGACTTATGACCAGTTTGGGCTAAGTCCAATTAGATTAGAAATATTGTCTCTCTGTTGGACCATTAAACACTTGTCTAGGTTCAAGCCCATATTATTTAGGAATGCTAAACCAGCGTTTAAGGGCTCTGACACATTTTGTCTTTGACTGAGCATTAAACATTGTAGTTATGAGTTTTACTCAATTTTGAGATTTAGTCAAAGGGGAGGTTTTTGCCTTTGAAAACTTAGCCGATTTGGCCAGAAATAGTGTTAAACACTAGACAATAACAGTGTTAAACACTGGAAATAAAATTATCAAATTAGTGTTAAACACTAGAAGACAACAATGTTAAACAATGGAAATAAAACTCTCAAATTAGTGTTAACAACTAGAGAGGAAGATGTCACGTGGGAACACGTGAGGGCACCCAAAGGTGGGGCCAGATCTCCTTTGTTTTATTCTCAAATCTGCGCATAAGTGTTAAACACTTTTAATTTCCTGGCCATTACGTGTGGGCACGTGATAGGCACTCATGCACTGATTTGTTAAGGCTTTTATTAGGGGTCACGTGAGGACACGTGAGGGCGCCCAAATTAGAATCTGCCTTTACTTTAATTCTCATTGTTTTGGAGGTCACGTGGAAGCACGTGAGGCATTGCCTCAGGGCTATTTCCTTCTTATTTTTGGAGGATCTTTTCAGGGGTCACGCGGGGACACGTAACCTAATTCTTTATATGCATGGAGATCTTTCAAGTCTCTTTTTTTATTATTTTTTTTTAAGAATTAAATTCTCTGTAGGGTTAAACCCTAATTATGTTTTTAGAGGAATTAAATTCCCAAGTATGCGAAAGAATTAAATTCTTATATATAGGGTTAAACCCTAGTTCTGTCTTGGAGGAATTAAATTCCTATAATTTTAAGAGAATTAAATTCTCATATAGGGTTAAACCCTAATTTTATCTTGAAGGAATTAAGTTCCTGTTAGTTTGAGAGAATTAAATTCTCATATAGAGTTAAACCCTAGTTTTATCTTGGAGGAATTAAATTCCTGTGAATTTGGGAGAATTAAATTCTCTAAACTCAATTCTCCCTCTAAGTCTTGGATCTGCATGGCAGAATCTCAACCCGATGAGAATTAAATTCTCAACCTATGGAGAGATTTGCTTCTGCAGATCTTCAACCAGAGGAAGAACTAAGTTCTTTTTGCAGAAGAGTTAAACTCTCAGATTGAGAATTGAATTCTCTTTTTGAAGTTTTGATTCTTTTCCCCTTTCTCACCTAGGGTTTTCTTTCTTGAGAATTAAATTCTCCTTTCTTTTCTCTCTACTATTTGCCTTTAGAAAATTTCAAGATCCTAAAATTCTATCTCTTTCTTCTCTTCTTGGCTCCTATTTATAGGAGAAGGAAAAGAATCAATTTGTTTAGTAAATCTTTCATTGAAAGATTTTGTTTGTTTTTCGTAACTAACGTGATCTTTTAGATCACTCAGTGAATTTTATTCACCATTGGATTTTAAATCCAAAAGATATTCCGTTTGTTATTTTTGGTAAAATTTAGGAAAATCTTTCCTTGTCTAAAATCTTTCCATAAATTGGTGATTTTTAACCACCCTTGGATTTTTAATCCAACGGTCCCCCATAATCCTTTTTTTTGTTTGCAAAGATTTGGAGAAATACTTTCCCAGTTAGGGTCTTTGATTTCCCTTAATTAGAATTTAATTCTATCAATTTATAAGGCTTTCAAAGTCTATCACGTGTTGGCACGTGACTCCTCTTCATTTAGAATTTAATTCTGTATTTTAACTGGGCTAAAGACCATCACGTGTCAACACGTGACCCTTGGTTATGTGTGAGCACGTGACACCCCATTGGAGTCTTTCCTTAGCCATTTGTTTTCACTTCTGCTTGCTTAGAATTTAATTCTGTAAAAGAGATCACGTGTCAACACGTGACCCTTGGTCACGTGTGACCCTTGGTCACGTGTGAACACATGATACCTCATTGAGATAATTCCTGATTTTTAATCAGGAAACAAATGCCCCCACAGCGTTGCTCTCACGTGTCTGCACGTGAGTGCAACGCTGTCACCTTTGTGACCGTTGGATCTGTCTAGGGAATAGGGAAGATGAAACGTTTCCCATCATATCCTATAAATGCAGGGGTCTCTTCAGAAGCGCCTCCATTCTTTCATCTTCTTCCTTATTAACTTTTTCCCTTTGAGAATTTAATTCTCTTTTCCAGAGTTTAGTTCTCTGCTTTGAAAATTTCCAGAGTTTAACTCTGTCAAAAGATTCTCTTTTCTCAGGTAATGATCTTGAACGGTTGAAGAACTTTGCAGAAATCTTCATTGGATTTTAAATCCACATCAAGGGTTTTTCCCTTTAATAAGAACCCATTTTTTTAAAGTTCTTTAAAAAAGAAAACCATCCAATCCTTAAACAATAGACATCTCTAGGGTTTCTCTGGTCTTCAGGGGTCAATGGTCGTGTTTGTCTTTTCCATGGAATTTAATTCCATCTTAAAGAGCTTTGGCTCTGAAGAAATGTTTCTGGGAATTTAATTCCCCTTTTTCAAAAGGAATTTAATTCCTATGAAGAACTTAGTTCTTCCCAGGGGACTTCTTGGGGTTTTCTTGCCCTGAGTTGTCTCTTTGCAACCAAGAAAAAGAGGTTTGCAGTGGTGCTTTCTAGGAATTTAATTGCCCTGAGTTGTCACGTTCGCAAATCCGTCTAAAAGGACTATAGCAATTAGACGCAATTTACCGCTCAAATGACATTCCCGGTCGGAGATATAATACAAGTACTGTAAACTAACAAGTTTAAAATTTCGATCGACTAAACTTCCCGAAGTGGGCCCCACGTATATCTGCTGTACAGTAACAAAAACTGGGCCCAAAAGAACATTTCCAGAAACCACAATTTCCCATGTAGAAGCTACAGAAGAAATATGACCCACTGATTCACCAAGACGGCCGCGGTTCCGCGGCCAAAGCATGGCTTTGGCGGCGGATCCGCGACCGTACGGTCGGATCAGTGGATCGAATTTCTTCTGTTTTCTAATAAAAGCGTGCACGTTTTTCTGGTATGGTCAGAATAATTTTTAGAACATATTTAAAATTAATAGAAACTTTAACACATGAAATTGCGATTTTGAAAATTCCGCTCGATCGATATTTTAAACGCGTTAGTACAACTTAGTAAAGCTTAATGGTGAGGCACTGATACCATTGTAAGTCTACGGTAGCGCCCCGGCCGTCTTTCAGACGCCATACGCGGAACAAAAAACTTTTATAACTGGCGCTAACGCATACTATAACCCGGATCTGCCATTAAAGCTAAACTAACAAACTACAAAGTGGGTAGAAATATTATACCGAACGATTCGAGTCCTTCGGTCTTCAACCATCATCCCACGCTTTATTGCGGTTGCTCCGATCTCCTGAATCTCCAATCTTCTCGGCCAGGTGGCACCACGTCGACGGATCATTAAACGGGCTCCCGCCTCTGAACCGAGGCAACTCGATCATCAAGTTTGCTAAAAGAGATGACCAAGATTGATGTAGAGAATGAGTAGAACACTTTGTCTCGTTCCGTCCAAAACTATGGACGAACGGTTAATGAAGTTGCCAATTGGATTGAATGAAATGAAGAAAATGAGCAATCTAATTTCCATGAACCCAAAACCATAATCTTTTTAATCAAGCAACCATCCTTATCTCTCATGAAGGGGCCGGCCATATAAAGGGAAGGAGGAGGGTGAGTGTAGGAGGAAGAGAGTGACCATAAGCAATAATATCCTAAGCAAATACAAAAAGGAGTTAATGCAAAACCATGAGTCATATTAACACATCATCAAAACATTAATTGAACAATTAATGCACTAATGAGTCACAAGCCACCTCATCATCCTAGTCACCATCTAGAAGCTTCTAGAAGCACGACTCACTCTCAAGACGAAAAGATAAATCCGCATTTAACCGAATGTTAAATACGGGAGATAGAAAACTGGAAACTGGCAACTTCCAAAAGCGATCCCGAAACGAATTTCAGGATAACCCCGTAACAGTATAAACATACCCGCATTTGTATTACGACCGAATACAAATGCAACCGAGACAAAGATATTATATCTACACAGTATAATACTCATATCCGGCTTAAACCAAAGCCCACGAGTATTATCTGCCCGAAATATGACACGTGCGAAAACGCACGTGCATTTTCCGAACCCTGCCATAAAACCATACGGTTTCTACAACGTTTCGCCCGAACTTGGGAAACTGTCTGTGGGGAACTCTAATGACTCATCAACACATTGGCACTGGGTATAACCACTAGCACGTCAGAGGTACATGCTGTACGTAACGGTTTCCTATGTATTGAAGGAAGGGGAGCTGACGAGCGAACTCATCCAGAAACCCTACTGAGCCTGATAGTGACAATATCCGTACAGTCCGGTCCATTCGTCTATGAGTATCGCATATAGGGCCTAGGGGGCCGGTAAACGTCAGACCCCCAATAGATGTATAAATCGTGTCAGAGAGCAGCCCAGAACACCCTGAGATACTACTGGAATACCTTCCAGTAAATCTCGATTACCCTGGTCAGGGATTTTGTGTAATGGCTCTCCTAAGCACAGCGCGATCTCACCCCCAATACTGGGAGAGACGAATCCCCGATGATCTGCTCACTGCCTCCATGTGGCTCGCGACTGTACCCAAAAAATACCTGTTTGCACGACTCCTTTGACCCGTGGTAGGGTAGAAATCAAAGCACAGCGGGAACTCACACGAGACAAATGACGACCTCAGGTCGATGAACTAACCTGTACACATGTCACCTGGGAACTGCTATTTGACGATATGTATAATACCAACTTAGCATGTTCCCGGCGAGTTCAGTCCGGTGTACTCATAACTCAATGAGCACCTGTATACATCTTAGGTGAACCAACTGACACCAATGGCTTGTGAGACAGGCCACCGCCCCTCGTCGGGGTCTCGACTATATACACTAGTCTACACTGGAGTATCGATGCCCTGTCTCGAAACTCCCACGATTAGGGACACTTTAAGGATGTGCTTATAGACCCCAGCTCTCACGTATATGATCGCCATCATACTGCCGGCAGTCAAACAAGAAACCTATGGGCTCTATTAACATGCAATAATGAACTAAAGCATGTATACGATGATAAAGACAAACCATATATCATACTATCATCTCGAGTAAGACAGTCTTGTCGGTATAGGTCCTCCCTCAATCATTGCAATCACGTGCCTGCAATCGAATAATTGACTTAGAGATCACTATATCCAACAAAATGACCCTACACATTCCCCTAAAAAGAAATCCATTTTGGACTCTGTGACAAATCAAACAGAATCAAGGGAATTAAATTCCCAGGAAGAGACACTGCAAACTTCTTCTTCTTGGATGTGAAAGAGATAACTCAGGGCAAGAAAACCCCGAGAAGCTTTCTGGGAAGAACTAAGTTCTTCATAGGAATTAAATTCCTATTTTGGAAAAGGGTAATTAAATTCCCAGAAACATTTTTGAGATGGAATTAAATTCCATGGAAAAGGGCAAAACATCATCATTGACCCCTGAAGGCCAGAGAAACCTTAGCAAGATCAGTTGTTTAAGGATTGAAGGATTTTCTTTTTAAAGAACTTAAAATAGAAAATGTGTGTTCTTGTCAAAGGAAAAACCCTTGATCTGGATTTAAAAACCCTTGATCTGGATTTAAAATCCCATGGCGATTTCTGTGAAAAGTTCTTCGTTCATTCAAGATCATTACCTAAAGAGAGGGTCTTTCTTAAACAGAGTTAAACTCTGAAGATTTTGGAACAGAGAACTAAGTTCTGAGGACGAGAATTAAATTCTCAAAAGAAAAGTTTGCAAGGAAGAAGATGAAAGAGTGGAGGCGTTTCTGAAGAGACCCCTGCATTTATAGGATGTGATGGAAACGCTTCATCTTTTTGATTCCCTAGAAGAATCCAACGGTCGCAAAAGTGACAGCGTTGCACTCACGTGCAGATACGTTAGAGCAATGCTGTGGGGGCATTTGTTTCCTGATTAAAAATCAGGAATTACCTCAATGAGGTATCACGTGTTCACACGTGACCAATGGTCACGTGATGACACGTGATGGTTAAAACTTCATCGAACAGAAGCGAAAACAAACTGCTAAAAAATAACTCAATTGAGGGTCACGTGCTCACACGTGATCAATGGTCACGTGCCAGCACGTGACAGGCTTTGAAAGCCTTACAGCTTAAAAGAATTTAATTCTAAAAGTCAAAAAAAATACCTCAACGAGGTGTCACGTGCTCACACGTGACCAATGGTCACGTGTTGACACGTGACCAATGGTCACGTGTTGACACGTGATGGTTAAAAATAACATAAACAAACTGCTGAAAAATAACTCAATTAAGGGTCACGTGCCAGCACGTGACAGGCTTTGAAAGCCTTACAGCTTAAAAGAATTTAATTCTAAAGTCATAAAAATACCTCAACGAGGTATCACGTGCTCACACGTGACCAATGGTCACGTGTTGACACGTGATGATTAAAACAACGACATAAACAAGCGGCTGTTAAAGGACTCAACTGGGGGTCATGTGCTCACACGTGACCAAGGGCCACGTGTCAGCACGTGACTGGCTTCGAAAGCCTTACAGTTAATAGAATTAAATTCTAAAAGCTTCTAAATCTTTCCAAATGGAAAAGGATTATGGGGACCGTTGGATTAAAGATCCAAGGGTGATTAAAAATCATCAATTTATGGAAAAATCTTAGACAAGGAAAGATTTCCCTAAATCTCACCAGAATTAACAAACAGAATATTTTTGGATTTAAAATCCAACGGTGAATAAAATTCACCATATAATCTAAAGGCTCACATTAATTATGAAAAACAATCAAATCTTTCAATGAAAAATTTACTAAACAAATTGATTCTTTTCCTTCTCCTATAAATAGGAACCAGAGAAGAGAATTGAAGGAAAGAGATTTTTTTGGAATCTTGAAATTTCAGAGAGAAAACAGAGGAGAATTTAATTCTCTACAAAGAAAAACCCTAGGTAAGAAAAGAAAGGGGATCAAAACTTCAATAAAGAGAATTTAATTCCCAATCTAAGAGTTTAACTCTTGTACAAAAAAGAACTTAGTTCTTCTTCTGCTTGAAGATCTGCATATAGCACATCTCCCCATAAGTTGAGAATTTAATTCTCATCGGGTCGAGATCCTGCCATGCAGATCCTAAACTTAGAAGGGGAATTGAGTTTAGAGAATTTAATTCTCCCAAAACTCACAGGAATTTAATTCCTCCAAGATATGAAGTTAGGGTTTAACCCTATATGAGAATTTAATTCTCCCAAAGTTACAGAAATTTAATTCCTTCAAGATGGACAGAACCAGGGTTTAACCCTAATTGAGAATTTAATTCTCCCAAACTCACAGGAATTTAATTCCTCCTAAAATGAAATTAGGGTTTAACCATACATAAGAATTTAATTATTTCACAATAGCAATTTAATTCCTCTAAAGTTATAATTAGGGTTTAACCCTATGGAGAATTTAATTCTCAGAATAAAATAAAGAGACTAAAGAGATCTCTGTGCAAGAAAAAGACTGAGGTCACGTGTCCCCACGTGACCCCTGAAAAGATCCCCAAAAATGAAAAGGAAAAGGGTCTGAGGCAATGCCTCACGTGTTCCCACATGACCCCTGAAGCACAGAAAGAAAAAGCAAAAGAAATAGGAGCTCTGGGCGCTCTAACGTGTTACCACGTAACCCCTTGGCAAAAGCTTTAACAATCAGCACACAAATCCCCGTCACGTGTCAGCACGTGATGCTCTAAAATAAAATATAAAAAGTATTCAATACTTTTTTCTGCAGAGCAAAATAAGGGGAATCTGGTCTCACCTTTAGGCGCTCTCACGTGTCCACACGTAACCCCTTTTTTCTTTAGTGTTTGACACTAATTCGAGATCTTTGTTCCCAGTGTTTAACACTGATTTTTTTTTTAGTGTTTAACACTAGTTTGAAAACCCTATTTGTAGTGTTTAACACTGTTATTTTCTAATGTTTGACACTAAATTGAGGACTATATTTCCAGTGTTTAACACTGATTGTCCTTTTAGTGTTTAACACTAGTTTGAGAGTTCTGTCTTTAGTGTTTAACACTTTTGTTCTTTAGTGTTTAACACTACTCTTAGCCAAATTGGCTAATTTTTCAGAGGCAAAGCCTCCCCTTCAATTGAATCTCAAAATTGAGAAAATCAAAGATGAAAATGTTTAGCATTGCCAAATAATGTGGGTTCAAACCCAGACAAATGCCTGATGGTCCAACAGAGGGCCAACATTCCAAACTTAATTGGACTTAGCCCAAGTTGGCCATAAGTCCTCAATTCAGACTTAACTGAGTCAATGTGCTCATAATATAAGTGATTGGTCTTGGTTCCAAATTGGGCTACATATCATTTAATCCACCTTTGTTCAAGGGTACATCTCTTCACTCGTTTGATATTTGTCGTTGTAATTCCTCAGCGTCTTCAAAGAGGTGACGGGTCCCAACAACCATACATTTCACGGACTGTGGGGTCCTTAAACTCATGGACTATGACATCCTTAACCTTGACCGTGATGTCTTAAAACTAACAACGGACCGTGGGGTCCTTAAACTCATGGACTATGACATCCTTAACCTTGACCGTAATGTCTTAAAACTAACATTGGACTGTGGAATCCTTAAATCCACGGACTATGATGTCCTTAACCTTGACCGTGATGTCTTAAAACTAACAACGGACCGTAATGTCCTTAAACTAATTATCGACCGCAATGTCACTAAACTAAACACTAGAGCCCACCCCCCTAATTTCTCTTTTGTCGGATCTAAACGATCCCGTTAAGTTGATCTTAGTCTAAAATTAGATTAACGTATCCTTAACTAACGTTTAAGTTGATCTTCGTCTCAAATGAGGCTAATGTATCCTTAAACCCAAACCCCCAAACCCAAATCTAAGAAAGATACGGATTTGGACTAGTCCACGCCCTACGGGCGACAACATAACTTAGTCTCCGTATACAATTCACGGGCAACCGAACTCAAAACAAACACACACGACACGAAGTGACCATCTGGAGAAGGAGAAAGTTGTTATCGCGATGCGGTAGTGTAATTAACTAGAGGGGCTTGCGCCTTTAGGGAAGAGCGGCCCCACAATCAAAAACCCCTCAGACAAGGGAGAATCCGACGAAGTCTGCTACATCGGCCGCATCCGTTTAAACCTTCGATACACGGTGCCATAAATCAACTTGGTATCTTCGGAGAGGTGGACGGATAACACCAATTGGTATCTGCCCCAAAATTCAGGCAAGACGTCCATCGCGTCTCCGCCGCGTCTTTCGGAGGGGAACATATTCTGGCACACCCGGTAGGACCTTTTGCTCTTTCCACTCCACACTTCGTGTGTCGTATTCACGAACGAATCGCAGTTTGTTAATGGTTGCCCTTGGGTTTCAAGGTACTAAGATTTGGCGTCTTGCTTGGTGCAGAAAGCAAAGGATCAATGGCGTTCACCTGCTCAAAGTGTTCCATATGCAGTTGCAACCCACGTCCCGCCTCAACTGGGGGCATAGCCTACGGGCCCCAAGCGGCTTCCCTGTTCACGATGCCTGTGGAACAGGTCACTCAAGCCACCACAGGGTTGTTTTTCGGGACCATGCTCCCGCCAACGAGCTTCACCGCTCTTGTGCTGACACCGGAAGCTCCCAAGAAGTCGGTCTTTGATCGGCTTACACCTACTGCGGCCCCTCTCAACGGGTCGTCCAGCACCAGCGCCTCGGTCTTCTCCAGATTGGGCCAAAACTCCTGTAGGCCCACAATGAAGCTTGCAATCCCAGAGAAGGTTATTCCGAAGAGAGTAACCAACCCTGCTCCCAAAGTCGTCAAGGCGGCTTCTCCTGCCAAGGGGTCGGTCTTTACAAGACTGACCGTCCCAACTCCCACTCCCGCTCCTGCTACTCAAAGGACATCAGTCTTTAACAGGCTGACACCAGCAACGACCCCTCACCTGAACACGGGGAAAGACAAGGCCATCCCCGTCACCGAGCCAACTCTATCAGCTCGACGTCGCCACTGGCGCCGAGTGAGGAAGGCCGGAGGCAACTCCCCTTCTGGGCTAACTCCACCAGCCCCGACGGCGGAAATTAATGCTGCTGTTCCAACCGGGAACAGCTTCGAGCTGCTGAATAAGGTGCGTAGGAATTCTCCTACCGCCATACTAAAAAGATCTCTTCCTCCGGTGGAGAATGTTGCGGAAGCAAAGCCAGAACAGTCCCCTCAGCGGCTGTCCTCCAAGATCTACAAAGTCTGGCAGCAGGTCCGGAACTCAGTGGTTGATCAAGATTACCCTCGCCGACAAAAAAGGGCGAAGGTTCAACAAGAAGAAAGCCATCCTGCCAAACCACGAAAAACTATCTGGGTGCCCACTGCGCCGGCCCCCTCAACTTCGACCGCTCATAAGAACAGAAGGCCGGAGAAGATCCCCATGCCTGCGACAAATGTCAAAGGCACTGAGTCCAAACGCCCTAAGTCTGGGGGCATGGTAGTACACACTGTTTACATGGCATCCGGGAAGGAGGATAGCCGCGCTTCTACGGGCCACCGACCACTCACCCGATCCATCACAAGAGCCCAGGAACAGCAGCAGCAGAAACTCCAGGAGATGCTGACTACGATGGCCACACTCACCGGGCAAAAAGAAAGCCCAGAGGCATCCTCGGAGCAACGTCACGAACACGAGACTCATGCTGAATTCCTTCAGAGAATGCTCGAGAAGAAGGACAAGGAGGCTGCGGAACAAGCGTCCAATATAAAGCAAATGACTCTTCTGTTCCAAGACATGGTGGGCATGATGATACAGCCGAAGATCCTCCGATCACCCTTGAAGACGACAGAGGAGAAACGTCAAATGCACCTCCGGCTCTTTCAACAGCCAAAGAGGAAACTATCTCCAAAGCTGCCCTGGATGATTATATTGCTCAACAAATACGAGTTCACCAGGCAAATGAAGCGGCCGGCCAGGTCGTCAAAACGGGGTGGCCATATCTGAGCTGGTATGATCAGATAAAATACCAGCCGGGCTACACGATCCCGAAATTCCATGTCTACAAGAGGACATGCAATCCCCATCAACATGTCGTCCAGTTCAGGGCTCTTTGTGGCAACACCGGTGACAATGATAAGCTCTTGATTCGCCAATTCGTCGGCAGCTTATCAGAGACGGCGTTTGAATGGTACTCCGAGCTTCCAAACGACTCAACTGGAAGAGAGACGGCGGTATTATAATGAGAAAATGAAGCGCCCCTACTCATTCCCACGGGACAAAACGAAGAGGTTGTTCGAGTTGGCTACGCGCAACAGGATTATCAATTTGCCGAATCCCAGGCGACCACCGCAACCCAACAAAGTGAATAATCCCAATTATTGCCCTTACCACTAAACGGTAAGTCACCCGATCGAGGATTGCTTCGTCTTTAAGGGATGGATCGAGGATCAGTACCTACAAGGCAAGTTTGCGCTATCTGAGAACTGGAAAGTAAACCCACCACAACCGCACACTCCTAAGAAGACGGATATACCAGGGGCAACGTGTTCTTTTGTTGAAGAAGCTCCATGAGAAGTCGTGCTTTCAGCCAAAACCAAAAGGATGCTGAATGATCTTCAGACATGCCCGGCGATCAGGTGGAAGAACCCGCTAGAACCCCAGATCATCGAAGGGATGCTGAAGCCACGTCCAACTCCAAAGATGGATGGTGATGGCCCAAGCACTCATACCCAGCCATCAAAATCTTCAAAGAAGAAGAAGAAGAGATCCAAAAAGCCCGTGAAGCCCGGCGACAAGCGCACAGACCTGCAGAAACAGATCGACGCGCTGGAGGAGTATAATCAGAAGACGCGGACTCCAATCACGCTCCAAGAGTTCCTCAGCCATGTCCTTGAGGACGAGGATGATGGAGAAGGATCGTCGGATGGATATGAGGATTACGTAGCGAGTTGCCATGTGATCTCTCATTCATCGCTAAACAATGAAGAAGCTCCCTGCACAGGGAGACTGGGGGCAGGTACCGAACCGAAACTTCTATGGCCGTCAGACGAAATGATCGTGCCTTCCTGAATAAGATTCATCTGAAAAGTAAAGTCGATCGGGAACGTGAGATGGCCATATTTGAAAGAGCCAAACGTTGGCGACTGGACGAAAAAGTCGAGCCACTCCCGCCGAATCAAGGAACATCCGTCATGGATAAAAGCAAGTTCAAGACGAGGAAAATGTTTGCTAAAGCCATATCAATGGGAATGAAGCTGCCACCCTACGAAGAAAACACCCTTGGTAGAGCGGAAATACATCCTAGCTACTGCTTATATCATCAAAAGATTTCACACCCTACCGAGGAATGCGAAGCTTTTAAAAGATGGTGGCAATGATATGTTTCTCACCGGCAACATTTTAAGCGAATGAAACGCAAAACTCGTCGGGAGCAGAGAAGTACGACCGAGGAGCATAAAAGAACTACCCGTAACTGTCGCATGGTCAACACCGGAGGATCACAGGTTCTCACCTTTGGGAGCGACTCTGACGAGGAAATGGCTCTTGGCCCCCTCTTTAAAGAATCCGCATTGGGGAAGGAGGAAGAACCGAAGGCTTGTGAAAACATCCAGCTGCGCAATCGCACACTTCCGGAGAAGAATCTCGGATCCATGAGTAAAAAAGATAAGGGAAAAGAAAAGGTCTCCGAGGATATCACCCTGGACGACCAAGTCATGAAAGAACTGACCGCCAAAGACCCGCCAAAGAAAAGTAAGGTGGACTATAACGTTCTGGCGCATTTGAGGAAGTTACCCTCGCAGCTCAGTATTCTCGATGCTCTTTTACTATCCAAAGAAGCGAGAGATTCATTGATCAAGGCGCTCCAAGAACCAGAGCAATTCCAAGCTTTTCTCGCCGAAGAAAAGATGAAGGACGAGCTAGAGGAAGTACACACAGCCGATATCACCTTCGGCGACGAAGACCTTCTCCTTGGGACGTGCGAGCACAACCGTCCCCTCTATATCTCGGGATACTGTCACGATATTAAGATAGGCAAAATCCTGGTCGACAATGGGTCTTCCGTCAATCTCCTCAACGTGCGAGTGCTGAAGGAAATCTGCATGAGCGTTCAACACCTCGCTCGTGATAAGATCACCATCTCCGGGTTCGACTCCCAGTCATCACGGACCCTCGGGTCTGTAATACTAACGCTGCGCTTCAGGCTGCTTGTCACAGACATTAAATTTCACGTCATTGACGCTAAGACATGCTACAATGCTTTGCTCGGTAGGCCTTGGTTGCATGAGTACAACATTATTCCTTCTACACAGCACCAGTGTATGAAGTATTTTAAAGATGGCCTCGAGTACACTGTGACGGGAGAGTTGAACCCATTCTCTGTGAACAAAGTCCGTAAGTATGAAGATGCAAAATACTTCTTACCAGACTTCGAGGATACGGAAAAATGTCACTAACCGAAAAACAAAACTATCACCACTATTCCAGTTTTCGGGAGTGATACCGAGGAGGAAGAAGAGATAATTTATTCGGGGCCTCCTCGACGCAACAACCCGGGACCCTCCGCTCCTATGCTTATCTTCGGCAGCGATTCGGAAGATGAGACTAATGCTGTATTCTCCGCTCGGCCGTCAATACAAGCGTTCGCTGGTGATAATCAGAGTTTGCAAATTACCATGATTCCACGGGAGCACTACAAAGATCTCGACGCACTTGAAACTTATAGTGTGCAAGACCTCCAGACATTTTACGTCCCTCCCAGGCGAAAGGGTGAAAATGCGATCCTATTCTACCGGTCCACGGAAACAAGAGTGGAGAAAGAAATCTGGCACGGCGCGAATTCTACACTTGACAGGCTCCAGCCCATTCGTTTGCCCAGATATTACTCGGAAGGCTTAAAAGGCTCTTGAAACGCCAAGGGGTACCTTTCAAACAGACCATTCGACAAGCTTGGTTCTACAACAGGATTTGGGATGTCCCTGGAACTCAGCGCAAGCTGCCCAACGGGAGAATGGAAATGCTCGGGCTTGGATATGTGAAATCCGGGAAACGGGAACGAGTCCATGGTAGCTACATCATATATAACTTCGATGAAGAAAATGACGCCTTATCAGAAAATGCTGACTCCGAACCAAAACAAGATCCTACAATCAAAATGCCGAGACCGTCATTTGAAGAACGAATGGACAAGCTTATCAGGGAAGCGGGTCAAAAGGCTCGAGACGACCATAATCGCGAAATGACCATCTATGAGAAAGCCAGGACGCAACGCCTTCTTCAACAGGCTGCAAAAGATGAAAATGCTCCTCCCTGTCAGCCTGTTGTGCAAAGGGCCCGACGCAGAGGCAGAAACAAGTCAAAGAGCGGAAAAGGCGTTCGTCAGCAACAAAGCAAAACCAAGAAGCCATGCGATCGGGAATCAAGCAACCCGGATTCGTCCCTTATGAAGAAGATGAGTCAGGCATACTCTTTTCCTCAGAATAAAACACGAAAGATACTTGAGCTCTCCATAAAACATCAGATGATTACACTTCTGGAGTTCAAACACCCCGAGCAAGAAGGCGAAGTCTCTCACCCGGACTATTGCTCCTATCATAGGGCTATAGGACATCCTATTGAAGACTGCTTCACCTTCAAGAACTGGGTCGAAGATCAATATCAGCTCGGCAAATTCGCTCTATCCAGCAGTTGGAGGGTAACACCGCCGCAGAAGCACGAACCAAAAGCCGCGCATGTAGCAAATGTAGACTAGATCTACATCGGTCTTGGAAGCGAGCTCGTACTTATCATATGATAACACTATCAAAAGGAGAGCCTGAAGGGAGGGGTGATCTCCTCTGGTGCTTCAAAAACAATGATGACGAGGTGATCTCAGAATTTCTACCGGCGCCAAAAGAGCTGGAAGATGGGATACATACCACTGCGGATAACCTCAAGAAAATTGATTTGGGGACGGCAAGTGACCCGCGACCAACATTCGTTAGTGAGTTGCTGTCTGAGGAAGGGTAGCTACACTAAAAGACGTGCTTATGCAACATAAGGATTACTTCGTGTGGAACTATTCTGAAATGCCAGGATTAGATCCAGAGATTGCTGTCCACAAATTGGCAATATTCCCAGACATCAAACCAATCAAACAAGCACCGAGAAGAATGCGGCTCGAGCTTGTGATGAGTATCAACGCCGAGGTCAAGAAACTAATCGACTCCGGCTTCATCCAAGAAGTTCAATACCCTGATTGGATTGCCAACATCGTCCCAGTAATGAAGAAGAATGGGACAGTGCGCATATGCGTGGACTTCCGGGATTTTAATAAAGCCTGCCCGAAAGATGACTTCCCAGTACTGGTCACCGAGCTGATGATAGACAATACATCCACTCATGAAGTTTTCTCCTTCATGGACGGCTCGTCAGGGTACAATCAGATAAAAATGCATCTCGAAGACCAGAAGCACACCGCTTTCCGGACCCCTTTGGGTGTATTCTGCTACAAGGTGATGCCCTTCGGTCTAAAGAACGCTGGTGCCACCTATCAGAGGGCCATGACGAAGATCTTCGATGATCTCATACATGAAATCTTCGAATGCTATATCGAAGACCTCGTAGTGAAAAGTAAATCATACGAGGAACATCTCGAGCATCTGAAGATCGTATTTCAACGCCTTCGACAATACAACTTGAAGATGAACCCTCTCAAGTGCGCATTCGGAGTTTCCTCGGGCAAATTCCTAGGATTCATCATCTGACACCGAGGTATCGAGATAGATCCGTCAAAGACCAAGGCGATTATAGAAATGCCCCCGCCAAGAACTCTTAAGCAGCTGCGGTCTCTCCAAGGAAAGCTCGCATATATCCGGCGATTCATAGCCAACCTTTCAGGGAAGTGCCTTCCTTACAGTCACCTGATGAAGAAGGGAACCCCTTTCGTTTGGGATCACAAATGCCAAGGCGCGCTGGACGAAATCAAGCAGTATCTGCAAAACCCGCCGGTGTTGGCCGCTCCGGTCAAGGGAAAGCCCCTTATTCTTTATACAACAGCACTCGAAGGTTCTTTATGCGTATTATGGGCACAAGAGAATGACCAAGGGAAAGAAAGATCTCTCTACTACTTGAGTCGAGTTCTCCTGGGGGCAGAAAGCAACTACTCCCCTATCGAAAAACACTGCCTGGCGTTGGTCTTCGCGATAACGAAACTCTGGCACTACGCATTGGCACATGAAGTCCGTCTCATATCGAAGGTGGATCCTCTTAAGTACTTGATGTCAAAGTCCATACTGACGGGGCGACTCGCTAAATGGGCCCTGCTCTTGATGGAGTTCTCAATAACTTATCAGCCTCTTAAGGCAGTGAAAGGCCAGGCTATTGCCGACTTCCTCGCTGAGCACCCGATACCTGCCGATTCTCCTTTGAACTGCGAACTGCTGGATGAACATGCGTTTGATGTGATCGACAGTGGTGATAACCGATGGGAATTTTATTTTGATGGAGCGTCCTCCGTGAAGAAGCACAAACAAAACACCCCTATAATCAAATCGGGGGTAGGACTCATCTTCGTGACTCCACAAGGAGGGATAATGCGCTTTGCTTTCTCCTTAACAGAGCCGAGGACAAACAATGAAGCCGAGTATGAAGCTTTGATAGCATGCCTCGAGATCGCCATCGACATGGGAATTGAAAACCTCCTCATATACGGAGACTCCCAACTGGTCGTTAGTCAAGTAAACGGCGACTATCAAACGTGTAAACCAGAGTTGGTGAAATACGGCGAGAGGGTACAACAACTGCTTACTCAAATACCTTCCTACATCCTGGAAAGCAGACCGCGTAGGGAAAACAGCAAAGCGGATGCATTAGCCAAGCTCGATAAAGAACTGGCCGACGAGAGCCTCGATGACATAAGAATCGTGGTACAAAGCCGTCGGGTTCTTGCGCCGGCGGAAATATCTCCGGAATTGTCCGAAAAAAAAGGAGCGACTGAGCAAATGGCTATGCAAATAAAAGACCAAGAAAAGGCCGAGGATTGGAGAGAAGTCTTTATAGACTACTTCAAATCCCGTCGAACGCCTGAAGATGCGTCCTCAAAACATCAGCTCATGAAGCGAGCCCTATCTTTCGCCTTCGTTAATGATACTCTATACAAGAGGTCATTTGACTCTCTGTGGTTGAGATGCCTGGGACTTGAAGAGGCGAAAAGAGTCGTCCAAGAAGTTCATGACGGACTCTGCGGTTCTCACCAAGCGGGCCCGAAGATGAAGTTGAAGATTAAACGGATGGGATATTACTGGCCTACGATAATTCAGGACTGCCTCGAGTATGCGAAGCAATGCCACTCGTGCCAGATCCATGGGGACTTTATCCATCAGCATCCAAATCCACTACACCTGACAATGGCTAGCTGGCCGTTCGAAATGTGGGGAACCGACATAATTTGCCCCATCGAACCGGCATCGTCCAGAGGACATCGGTTCATTTTGGCGACGACTGATTACTTCTCCAAATGGGCAGAAGCAGTACCACTGAAGGAAGTGAAGACGGAGAATATCCTCCATTTCTTCAAGACACACGTCATTTATCGGTTTGGAACTCCGAGACGGATCATATCCGATAACGGGCTAGCCTACAGAAGCCACAAAATCAGCCGCTTCGCACAACAGCACAATATAGACTGAAGATACTCCTCAGTTTATAATCCCCGACCCAACGGTCTAGCTGAGGCTTTCAATAAGACCTTAACAAAGATCGTGAAGAAGACGGTGTCCCGAAACAAGAAGGACTGGCATGAGAGACTGCATGAAGCTCTCTGGGTATATCGAACTACGTTCAAGACGGCCACGAACACAACGCCGTACGCATTGGTATTCGGTACAGAAGCGGTACTTCCCCTCGAGATAGAGCTACCTTCTCTACGAGTGGCAGTCCATTATGAGCTGACGGACGAAGAGAACGCTCACCTTCGGCTTGAGGAACTTGATTCTCTTGATGAAACCCGGCTCATAGCACAACAAAATCTGGAGGCTTATAAAGCAAAAATGATGCGCTCTTACGAAAGATTGACCAGGCCGAGAACATTCCGCCAAGGCGAACTTGTGCTAGTGGTCAAAAGACCTATGATCCCCAATCGCGCCAAGCGGGGAAAATTCGAGCCGAATTGTGAAGGCCCGTACATTATAGACAAAGTCTACCAGGGTGGAGCCTATCTACTCATGGACATGCATGGTGAAAGACCTTTCAGGCCAATAAACGGTCGCTTCCTGAAGAAGTACTACGCTTGACGAGTCACGGCCTAGGTCAATAATAGATGACGATGACTATGTCCGCTCGCTATCTTCCTAAGCCAAAACTCTATAAGTAGTAACCGGCTTACTTTACAACGGACTGAAACGTCCTTAAACTAATAACGGACCGAAACGTCCTTAAACTAACAGTGGACCGAAACGTCCTTAAACTAACGACGGACCACTATGTCCTAAAACTAGTTGTTGACCGAGATGTCGAGAAACTACGGTGGATTGCAGCATCCCAAAGCTGATAAAAAAAAGGAGAATAAAAAAGAAGAAGAGAAAACGGTATGTCCATAAGCAAAATGGGCACGGATGAAAACCCGAAAGGGCTCCGTAAGTAAAAACAGCAGGGCTACCGGCGAGTCTTGTGAAAACCCGAAATGGCACAATCTCGTTAGAAAAAGAAAAGAATATAAAAAAAACGGTATGTCCATAAGTAAAATGGGTACGGATGAAAACCCGAAAGGGCTCCGTGAGTAAAAACAGCAGGGTTACCGACGAGTGTTTGTGAAAACCCGAAAGGGCGCAACCTCGTTAAAAGACACTTACATGGTCCTCTCGACCTTGTGAGGAGAAACCACCTGCGTGAGATCCCTATGACTCACAAAGGAGCAACACACTTAGGGATCCCTACGATTCCTAAGGAGAAATTACACTTGTGAGATCCTCACGACTCGTAAGGAGAAGTCTCTTATGGGACCCTCACGGCTCATAAGATTTGAAAGTCTTAAGTTACAGAGATCTGAACCTGTTCTTAAGCAGCCCCCACAACCTCCACTATGACCCTACAAGCGGCTCGATGCTGACCCTTGTATACAATCCACGGGCGCAAATAAACATTTCCCTAACCGAGTCCCATCCGTGACTAGGGATATGTTCGCACGGTGAACAACCCTTGTAAGTCTTCTCGACTTATAAGGAGAAAACTCTCTTGTAAGATCCTTACGACTTACGAGAAGCCATACACTTAGGAGTCCTCATGATTTCTAAGGAGAAAACGCACCTACGAGATCCTCACGACTCGCAGGGAGAAATACCTTTGTGAGACCCTTACGGTTTATGAAGTCAAAAGCCTTAGTCGACAGGACCCTAACCCTGTTTGCTAAGCCACCTTTGTTCGATATCGACAGAGGCAAATGATGATTCGCTCCTGGCAATATTCCAGTTGTAGCGGTGCTGATGCCGAAATCGGTGTCTAATCCCAGGCTTGCGGCAAAAAGCTAGCGAGCCACACATGCATACGAAATAGCCAAAATGATGGGGCAACTTGCAACAAAATCAGCAAGTAAAAATGTATGCATGCGAAATAGCCGAAATGTTTGGGCAACTCGCAATAAAAAGCAGTGAGTAAAAATAAAATAAGTAGCCGAAATGATTGGGCACCGCGAAAAATAGCCGAAATGATTGGGCAATCGTGACCTTCGCGATATAAAAGCTGAAATGATAGAGCATCGCGGAAAAAAATAAAATGAAAGTAAAAATGAAATTTATGCCCTACAGGTGATATCATGTCAATCCCTGTATACAATCCAGGGGCGCAAACAAAGAAGGAATCACACCTTTCCTCCCTAGGTTTCATTAGAAGAAGAAGCCAAATCTCAATGGTTCATAGACAGCCTAGAGATCATCTCAACATTCATCTCATTACAACAGACACAACATCAGGCAAAGCGGAACAGCGGTAACTCCCACTTCCATGGCTCGTCGGTGTACAGATGACCGAGAGTCAAATCCCAACTCCATGAAACGCGGATATAATCAGCAAAATTCCTGGTTACGTGGAACGCGGATAATGTCACTTCTGACCCCGTGGAAAACGTCCAGAGCGGATCCTGATCCTCGCAGAGCACGGCAGTGAACCCGTGTGAACCATCCAGAGCGGAGCCTAGTCCTCGCCGAACACGGCAGTGAACCTGTGAGAAGCATTTAGAGCAAAATTCCTGGTTACGTGGAACGCGGATAACGTCACTTCTGACCCCGTGGAAAACGTCCAGAGCGGATCCTGGTCCTCGCAGAGCACGGCAGTGAACCCGTGTGAAGCATTCAGAGCGGAGCCTAGTCCTCGCCGAACACAGTAGTGAACCCGTGGGAAGCATCTAGAGCAAAATTCCTGGTTACGTGGAACGCGGATTATGTTACCTCTGACCCCGTGGAAAACGTCCAGAGCGGAGCCTAGTCCTCGCCGAACACGGCAGTGAACCCGTGGAAAGTATCTAGAGCAAAATTCCTGGTTACGTGGAACGCGGATAACGTCACTTCTGACCCCGTGGAAAACGTCCAGAGCGGATCCTGGTCCTCTTAGAGCACGGCAGTGAACCCGTGTGAAGCATCCAGAGCGGAGCCTGGTCCTCACCGAGCACGGCAGTGAACTCGTGTGAAGCATCCAGAGCAAAATTCTTGGTTACGTGGAACGCGGATTATGTCACTTCCGACCCCGTAGAAAACGTCCAGAGCGGATCCTGGTCCTCGCAGAGCACGGCAGTGAACCCGTGTGAAGCATCCAGAGCGGAGCCTGGTCCTTGCCGAGCACGGCAGTGAACCCGTGTGAAGCATCTAGAGCAAAATTCTTGGCTACGTGGAACACGGATTATGTCACTTCTGACCCCGTGGAAAACGTCTAGAGCGGATCCTGGTCTTCGCAGAGCGCGGCAGTGAACCCGTGTGAAGCATCCAGAGCGGAGCCCGGTCCTTGCAAAGCACGGCAGTGAACCCGTGTGAAGCATCCAGAGCAAACATCGGACTATGGAGTCCTTAAATCCACGGACTATGATGTCCTTAACCTCGACCGTGATGTCTTAAAACTAACAATCAACCGTAATGATTTTTAGCCAATTTCACCTTGGTTCAAGGGTACATCTCGTCATCCCGTTGATATTTGTCGTTGTAATTCCTCAACGTCTTCAGAGAGGTGACGGGTCCCGGCAACCACACATTTCATGGACTATGAGGTCCTTAAACTCACGGACTATGATGTCCTTAACCTCGATCGCGATGTCTTAAAACTAACATTGGACTGTGAGGTCCTTAAACTCATGGACTATGATGTCCTTAATCTCGACCGTGATGTCTTAAAACTAACAACGGACTGTGGAGTCCTTAAACCCACGGACTATGATGTCCTTAACCTCGACCGTGATGTATTAAAACTAACAACGGACTGTGGAGTCCTTAAATCTACGGACTATGATGTCCTTAACCTCGACCGTAATGTCTTAAAACGAACAACGGACCGTGGAGTCCTTAAATCCACGGACTATGATGTCCTTAACCTCGACCGCGACGTCTTTAAACTACGGCACCCTGAAGTACATCCAGAACGGAGCCTGGTCCTCGCCAAACACGGCAGTGAACCCGTGGAAAACATCCAGAGCAACCCTTAACTCCGTTAAATGCGGCTAAGGACAACTTCACCCATCACTTGCGGGTCCTCACGACTCGTAAGGGAGTAAATGCTCTTGTGAGATTCTTACGACTTTCAAGAGAAGGCAGGCACTTAGGAATCCTCACGATTCTTAAGGAGAAATTACACCTACGGGAGCCCCTCGACCTGTAGGGAGAAAAACTCTTGATGAGACCCTCATGGCTCATAAAGTTGAAAAGTCTTAGGAGGTAGATCTTAACCCTGAATCCTAAGCCATCGTTGTCCTGCAAAGAGATCAAGATAGACTATCCGCAAAATACATTCAATAAAAAAAGACACCCCATTGAGAAGAAAAAATATGTCTTTTATTCATGAACCAAAATGGATACAAAGTACAATTCGTGAAAGAACAAAAAAAATATACTCTCATTCAGGAGTATGTACAAAAAAAGGGGATATATAAGTCTTCAGGCCGGCGGGCGATTTAGCAGAGTGGTTAGCTCATCCCTTTTCCACTGGGCCTCGCCTTCGTGGTTCAATATCGCCAAAATACGGGCTTCCGCCTGAGCCTGCTGGGCCTGATACGAGGCAAGCCCGCCTTCAAGCTCTTTCTCGGTAGCCTTGTGAGCCTCAACCCTTTCGCGAGTGAACACGGCAGCTTTATCGAGGGCCACCACCTCTTTGATAGACTCTTGAAGTACTCGCCAGAGTTCATACGCTTTGTTGGCTTTGGCTGTAAGGTTGGCTTGGAGCTCGTTCAGCGCCTTAGAGGCCAGCTCCCTCTCCGAGAATTTACGGCCGAGCTTTTTCTCGCACGACACCATGTTCACCGCGCACCGCTCTATCAAACCCCGCAAGCCCGCCTTTGCAGCTACCGCCTCCGAAGAAAGGCGGGAACACTCGAGTATGTGCAAGCAAGACTCCACCTGCCGACAGAACTCAACCCAGACTCACATCACCGCTTCGCTATGGTAGGTGGCAAGAAAAGGAAGAGAACCGTTAGCTTCAGCAGCAAATGCTTCAGCTGTGATTGCGCTGCCAACGCGAAGCTCCTCGATCAAAGATGACAGGGAGACAAGGCTTAGCTTGGCCAAACGTTCTGAGGCTCGCAAAGCATAGGGGCCGGGTGGTATATTGATGCGCGACTCCAGTGCGGTAAGAACTGGAAGGGCTGTTCAGATGTGTAAACAGTCAGTGAAACTTTTAATCAAAGGAACAAGTAGGACCATATTGAGACTGCACTTACCCACAGTCATGCAAGAAGGAGCTGAAGGTTCCCCTGGCCTTTCGAGGACCTCAACCTCGTCATCGGCCTCCAGAACTGTAAAGGACATCAATGTCATTTTGAGAAATAACAACAATGCTATGAAATGGCGAACAACACTAACCTTGCCCAGACGAGAGGACGATGCGTTGAGGAGATATCGCTTATGGAGCAGCCATCTCCAACAGGCGCTGAAAAGACTGCCTGGGAGACAAGTCGGCAATCGAAGCCGCCAATCCACGCAACTCTGAAAAGACATAAAAGTTCAGATAATGGAAATGATACTAATTCAAATGTAGAAGGTTACCTTCGATGCTTCTCCCATTCTGAATAGGAGGGATAGCAGCTTCAACGGCCTTCGCCGTGACCTCGGGCTCCAACGAAGGGAGGGTGGTCTCGACTACCTCCATCCCAGCCTCTGGGCCGCCCTCAGGAAGGTCCGTTGGGACGGCGACCACCAAAGGTGCCTCTCCCGAAGGAGCGAGTGCTTCGGGAGCAAGAACCACCGCAGGAGGCTCTATCGCGAGAGGGACAGCGTCGTCAACCCCCTCCGCATCGAGCAATGTTTCATTAGGGGTGTCAACAGGCTCTACCGTCAGCAAGCTCATAGGAACCTCCCCCATCGCCGAAGTCTCTACACAATTCACATAAGAATAAGAATACATATATACAAGTGCAAACAATATGAAGTACTGCAAAGCAATATAGGAATATACCAATGCGTAAGGAAGCCTTCAATATGGCTTCTTCAAGCCGATGCTCTTTCTCAAGGAGGTGTGCTCGCCGGGGTTCAAGGGTGGACTCGTGGCCGCCAGTCCATAAGGAAAGCGCGTCCGCAGCATCCTCCGAAGCAGCCTGCTAAGGGCCCTTTCCCCCCATTCCTCCAAAGGGTCGATGAACCGCCGCCGTATCCACGAAGGATCTTCGTAGAAGATGACGGCAGGATAAGGCCTCTTCGGGATCCTTACCTTCTCAGTTTCAAGCTGCGAGCGTCTTATAGCCTCAGCCAATTGTGCGGCTTCCTCGGCAGATGAACCTGGGAAAAGAAGACCATCATCCGGCGATATCATGGATATTGGTTCGTCTTGAATGACAGGTTCGGATTCTTCTAAAAGATCGAGCAGACGGGCGACTGTCTTCTTCCTCCTCTTTGGCCCAGAACTAATGCCAGAGGACGCTCGCTTCTTTTCCCGTGGAGCCTTGGTGCGACGCCGATCCACCTCACCTTCAATACCCTCGTTACTGGCACCCTCGTTTGGCGGTGCTGCCGAGGATGACACTGCCATTGTCGACGCCACGGGTGGTAGTGCTGCTATCGGAGCCCGATTAGCCCGCGATCGGGTACCCAATGGCATACCAACTGTGGGGGTAAGGTCCACCTCTGATTCCCCCGGAATGAGCGCAACACTGGTGTCCCTCAGGGGAAAGCGGACCGGTGCGCGCGGCCACAGCGGAATTCCCGCGGCCTGAGCTGGAGCAAGAGCGCCATAGCCAAGAAGCAACCTCTTCTCCTCAGCAATAACTGGGTTGACCCGATGAAGATACCAGCCTGTGAAGGCCCCCACGCATCGGGGAGTATGATCTGCTTCGGGGATCATAAAGTAAGAACTGGTGTTCAACCTCACGAAGTGATGAGCGGCATCGCGAACAGCTACGGGTGAAGGGACCGGCGCAACCGTAAAAGCCTCAAAGGGGACGCCCTGATCGTATCCAAGATGCCGGGCGAAGCGATGCGGATTGTACCGCATAAACAGAGCCACACTGTTTTGACGGAATACAAGATAGCCCGGTCTGATCACGTATAAGTGTGTGGCCTCCCGGGGCTTTAGAGAAGGCACCTCACCTTTTGACTGGTCGTGGAGTTGTTGAATCGGGCCTGAAGGAGCAGATAGAACCCGATCAACAAATGCCAGCACGCCTGCACTAGCGTAAGGAGCGATCAATACGCGAATAGCCCCAAACTGAGTCGGGTCGGGAGCAGCAGCGTCCACTGGCCGCATGAGTCGCGAGAAAGTGTAGGCGTCATAAAAAGCAGGTTTATGATGCGCATCAAAAGCCCCCAACACGTGCATCTCAATCCAAGATGTAAAATAGTGAAGGGAGAAGTTTACTACGTCCACACCGGGAGTTGAGGTGTTAGCAGCGGCGCCCAATCCATGATAGAGATGCGCTAGCGCCGGGATGCCTAAGGCCAGCTGTGTCCCCTCAGGTCGATGAACTAACCTATACACATATCACCTGGGAACTGCTATCTGACGATATGTATAATACCAACTTAGCATGTTCCCGGCGAGTCCAGTCCGGTGTACGCATAACTCAATGAGCACCTGTATACATCTTAGGTGAACCAACTGACACCAATGGCTTGTGAGACCGGCCACCGCCCCTCGTCGGGGTCTCGACTATATACACTAGTCTACACTGGAGTATCGATGCCCTGTCTCGAAACTCCCACGACTAGGGACACTTTAAGGATGTGCTTATAGACCCCAGCTCTTACGTATATGATCGCCATCATACTGCCGGCAGTCAAGCAAGAATCCTATGGGCTCTATTAACATGTAATAGTGAACTAAAGCATGTATACGATGATAAAGACAAACCAGATAGCATACTATCATCTCGAGTAAGACAGTCTTGTCGGTATAGGTCCTCCCTCAATCGTTGCAATCACGTGCCTGCGATCGAATAATTGACTTAGAGAGCACTATATCCAAAAATCTCCCACTTGCACTTAAGGCTATTATTGTGATGTCGCATACTCATATCCTCAGTGAGTGGAACCGCCCTGATGTTTCTTTCTATGTCTCTCTTAATCTCAAGTTCGCGGAGAAAGCCATCTCCCGAATCGAGTAATAGGTGTCTTAGAATATGTCTGGATATCTGATGGGACCTAGTTTATAAATGAACTCCAAATCCAAACTTTTTAAACTGTATTGATAACTGAACCTAATCAGTATCGCGTACCATGCCTCCCACAGTATTCTCTTGGACCACCTGTCCATAATACTGTCCCTCGTCAGAGGGAAAACTATAACTCTGGCAATCACTCTGTCATCCAGGTCACCTTGGAAGCCTGGAATGATAACCGTCTTCTCAAGGAGGCTGCCATTATCAGATCCATAGAACATCCATTCATGTTCTAAAACTGCTTCCTAATGTTTTTCCAGGATTGGATTAATATAAACTTATCGCATCTAGTGCAAAAACAACATCTGGTGTGGTACTTGACATCTCACGATTGACTCAATTGCCTAAGCAAGTGATCTGCCAATCATGCACATCCCTCCCCTTTTAGTCTGTAAGACACCTTTAGAGAGGGTGACTCCATCAACTGCAGGTACACCACCATGCCAGGAGTCATCTATTCTAAAATACTATTAGAATACTATCAAAGTACCCACATTGGGAAACTACCCAAATCTAGATCTAAAACCATAGATCTAGTATCCAGAATGTCAAATATTATATCCATATCCTTTGTGGAGAAACAACTGTGTGACGACCACAGTACAACCGATCGTAGTATATGAATTTTACTTCCTACTCTGTGTATGTCATCCAAATACCAGGACATCACACCCTACTATCTTCTTAACAGATCCATCCCCTATTCTGATGAAGTCAAAGCCATGACTGTTACATCAAAATTAGAGGATCTAATCTCTGCTATATCTACTCATGCCTATAAATAGACATAAGCTACTTGCTCACTATGCTTCTGCTGCTCCCACTGACCACAACAACCCTCTGGCAGAATAATATATACGTGTACTTCTAAAACTAGTTTAGAACGACTCTATACATATCCTGCTGCCGGGTCTCATAGTCTGGAACAACAGTAGTGTCAAGCCTGGGTAAACAAGAACCTCCCTGTCACCGTCCTTGAGGCTACCGGAGTACCTCTCGGGAGTCTGTGGTTACCCACCATATTTGCGGAGTGGCTAATGGAATGTCAAACCTGATTGAATATATAGGTCCTATTAAATTTTCCGTAATCATTTGCGGTTCTGGAATCACTTCCAGTTCTACCATACTCCTACTACTGTTTTCTGAAAAAAATCCATTTTACTAAAACTGTGGCGAGTCAAGAACAATATCACTATTGATCTCCCAGATGGTAGAAAATCAACCCTCGTCAAAGCTAGGGTCAACCTACAAATTGCCATTACAGAAACGTGCCTTGAGTTATCCAGTGTCTGGTTTTAAGCATAAGCTGGACAACTCACCGTACCTTAAAATCGTTAAGATATGAACCATTCTATATCCCATATAGAAACCTTGGCACTTATTTAATTGGAACCAGATTCAAATCATGCAGCTGTCTCCAGTGCATATCAACTTAATGGAGAGAGGCTAATCAGTATTACTCAACTTAGGAATCCATCCAATTATGAGTAACCTGAAAGAGAAACAAGTTTCTCAAAAACCATTAACTGAATACCATTCACAAGAATCTACATCTTCAATTTCTTTGAAGAATCCCGATACTTGCGACACTTGGTTCTTTACTTTATTCCTATACCCACAACTTCTCAAAACTTAGACATTGTATTTCTACGAAACACTTGTCTAAAAGCTAGAGAAGTCACAAGTAAACAAAACAGAGTATGAGGACCAACCTCTTTTGTCCTGATGGACACTGGACAACATACAATACTCTGTATAAGTCCGCTGAGTTTGAATAACTCAAAACCTGTGCGTCGTAGGTTGAAAACTGTACCCAGGCGATTTCCTCAAATATCACCAATTACAAAGAATTCCGATATAATGAGGATGGTCACCTAATTCCCAATAGCTTACTCCCACTCATCATCTGTAAAACCATACAGATGTGAAAAGCATACCTGGTAAATACATACCCTGGAGTAAGCATGTAATCGGGAAATTAGTTTTCAATTAACAATGCACAGTGTAACTGAAACATGAAAATGTTTCGAAGGGGTATTCTGGTATTCTTAGTAATGCCTCTTCCATAATCCAATTCATGACTATAGCCGTATATTTCTTTGCCATCTCTCCAAATCTCTTTATTTGTCTTTATTTATTACCTTCTGTACACCATCGTTAGGCTAAGTGGTTTTCTTCTTTCCCTACCGTTCGGCACCAGCCTATGGTTTGGAAGAAGACTATCCAGTAAGCATAATAGGTGTACCCTCCTAAACCAAGGAGTACTCGCAACTTGAGAGAAGGTGATGATAAAAGACAACTGAATAATATCTTATTCTATTTCTCCCGAACTGGGGAAAAAAGCAAAGGTGAAATAGGAGTGGCGATGAAGTATGCGGTTTGGTCGTGAATGATAGCAGTCGCAATTTACTTTGTCCTCTTTCTAATCCCTTTATTTTGTCTTTACATATTACCTTCTGCACACCCTACTTAGGCTAATTGGTTTTCTTCATTCCCTACCTTTCGGCACCTGCCTATGATTTGGAAGAAGACTATCCAATAAGCGTAATAGGTGTACTCTCCTAAACTAAGGAGCCCTCGCAACCTGAGAGAAGGTGATAATAAAAGACAACTGAATAAACCAATTCTATTTCTCCTGAACCTGGATCCATCCTCGAAGAAGTCCCTTCGAGTTCGTATATAACCATACGATGGATCTATCCAATGGAAGTGGATGTCCGTAGTAATACGGGGTGTTCTAAGAAATACAAAGGGTAAAAGAAGGAGCGGCAATGACTTATGCAACTATAGACAATCCAAAAGCCAGTATTTTAAGAAGGTTTGGTCAACTTGGTCACTGAGTCATAGTCTAGGGTCGGTCAAAGGTCGCTGCCAAAGAGAGAGAGAGAGAAAAGAAACACTCTGCGTGCACTCAAACCTAGATCAGAATGGTTATCACTTTATCTAATCAGGAAACCTCCCACTGTTATCTCAAATTCTCCTCCAAACCTTAAAGAAGAATTAGTCGGGATCACCCGAAGAGTAAACTAACTCATCAATGGGAATCGGGATCCAACTCTCATCGCATGACAACGTGACGGTATCCACTTACGTTATCACACTCCAGAAGGTATGCTCAAGTTTTGCAAGTTTCCTGTATGTTTGAAACTCCCAATATAATTTTTATCCCATGCTCTTATGACCTTGACGTAGGCCAACAAATCATAAGCCATATGTCAAGTTCTACCCGTCGTTGTCCTGATTAATTTAGGTCCATCGTACATGCCCTTGACGTAGGCCAACAAGGCTGTACGTCTGTCCTAAACTAATGCATCTATCTATGCAACAAATGAATACCCAGCAGCTACCAAACACTATGCCTTGATGTAGGCTAACAAACATAGCTTGAATACTACTGACCATCCATAAGAAATGACGGAGGATTACGGCTGGTTTTTGGCCAAAAACCTTTAACGTAATGAACTTGATCTCGTTGAAGGAACCTGATAGCTTTTTATAAAAAATATAGTGGCGAAAACCTTTTGCTAAAGAGGTCACTCCCGGTGAAGGGATTTCGGCTCTTTCCTCATGGAATGAGGTGCAGGATATTCTAACTGAATACCGCGATGCAAAGCAACTTGTGATCGACTATACTGAAGTTATTACCCTGACGCAAACTTCTGCCCGAGGGGTCACTCCCGGTGAAGGGATCTCGGCCCTTGCCTCGTCGAATGAGGTGCTGGATATTCATAACCGAATACCGCGATGCATAGCAAAAAGAAACGTCTTTGTAATAACTCCTTTTAAAATTTGTTCCAACAACATCAAATATAGGTTTGTTTTATCCTTGCATTGATAAGAATCAATGCAGTCCCATCAATTAAACACACCAGAAAAGAACGAAAATATAATGTACGTATATGCCATCCGCATTCGCCACTGGGTCCCGTCATCACCCGTTAGGTTACTTAACTAACGATAGAGCGGGGACTGGACTAGCACGGGTGTAAAACATATACAACATCTAATAGTATATATACCAATATACAATAATCGCTCCAGGCGTGATAATATGCAACGTTACAGAAAAGTAATAAGCATCACAGAACAATACAGATAATCTGGGATCCCCGGGTTTCACAGAGCCGCTACTGAAACCCGACGTTCCCCTGGTCGTGTGGATAGCCTGTACAATGAAATCTAGACCCCTACGGGTGCGGCAAGTTACCTGTCAAAATCTGAAGCGAGACAGCCCCCTACAGCAAAGTGAATGGACCACCCAGCACTTCACGGAATCCGGTAACTTGAGCACCCCTCCTTGGGTCAACCTGTACACCCTACGAGTGCGGCGAATAGCCCGCCAATTCTAGAGTGAGGCCCCTTTGCCTCTCAAAGCCATGAGATACGGACCCGTTGCCCTCCGGAACCTGGCTATCCGTGCACCCCACCGCAGGGTAATCCTAGCACAGAAAATAAAATATATACAACGGGTACATCGACCTCAGCCCGGTCGTGCCCCAAAAGAATATTATACAAACAGGCAGTGATGGCAGTCCACAAGTTGGACGCTCGCCCCGCAATATCAAATGTACAAATAAATCCAAACAGCACTACCATTGCACACTGCTATCCACCATGACAAATCCGCAACATCACAGCACAACACAAAACATCAACGCGAATGTCACGTTCGCAAATCCGTCTAAAAGGACTATAGCAATTAGACGCAATTTACCGCTTAAATGACATTCCCGGTCGGAGATATAATACAAGTACTATAAACTAACAATTTTAAAATTTCGATCGACTAAACTTCCCGAAGTGGGCCCCACGTATATCTGCTGTACAGTAACAAAAACTGGGCCCAAAAGAACATTTCCAGAAACCACAATTTCCCATGTAGAAGCTACAGAAGAAATATGACCCACTGATTCACCAAGACGGCCGCGGTTCCACGGCCAAAGCATGGCTTTGGCGGCGGATCCGCGGCCGTACGGTCAGATCAGTGGATCGAATTTCTTCTGTTTTCTAATAAAAGCGTGCTCGTTTTTCTGGTATGGTCAGAATAATTTTTAGAACAGATTTAAAATTAACAGAAACTTTAACACATGAAATTGCGATTTTGAAAATTCCGCTCGATCGATATTTTAAACGCGTTAGCACAAGTTAGTAAAGCTTAATGGCGAGGCTTTGATACCATTGTAAGTCTACGGCAGTGCCCCGGCCGTCTTTCAGACGCCATATGCGGAACAAAAAACTTTTATAACTGGCGCTAACGCATACTATAACCCGGATCTGCCATTAAAGCTAAACTAACAAACTACAAAGTGGGTAGAAATGTTATACCAAACGATCCGAGTCCTTTGGTTTTCAACCATCATCCCACGCTTTGTTGCGGCTGCTCCGATCTCCTGAATCTCCAGTCTTCTCGTCCAGGTGGCACCACGTCGACGGATCTTTAAACGGGCTCCCGCCTCTGAACCGAGGCAACTCGATCATCAAGTTTGCTAAAAGAGATGGCCAAGATTGATGTAGAGAATGAGTAGAACACTTTGTCTCGTTCCGTCCAAAACTATGGACGAACGGTTAATGAAGTTTCCAATTGGATTGAATGAAATGAAGAAAATGAGCAATCTAATTTCCATGAACCCAAAACCATAATCTTTTTAATCAAGCAACCATCCTTATCTCTCATGAAGGGGCCGGCCATATAAAGGGAAGGAGGAGGGTGAGTGTAGGAGGAAGAGAGTGACCATAAGCAATAATATCCTAAGCAAATACAAAAAGGAGTTAATGCAAAACCATGAGTCATATTAACACATCATCAAAACATTAATTGAACAATTAATGCACTAATGAGTCATAAGCCACCTCATCATCCTAGTCACCATCTAGAAGCTTCTAGAAGCATGACTCATCCTCAAGACGAAAAGATAAATCCGCATTTAACCGAATGTTAAATACGGGAGATAGAAAACTGGAAACTGGCAACTTCCAAAAGCGATCCCGAAACGAATTTCAGGATAACCCCGTAACAGTATAAACATACCCGCATTTGTATTACGACCGAATACAAATGCAACCGAGACAAAGATATTATATCTACACAGTATAATACTCGTATCCGGCTTAAACCAAAGCCCACGAGTATTATCTGCCCGAAATATGACACGTGCATTTTCCGAACCCTGCCATAAAACCATACGGCTTATACAACGTTTCGCCCGAACTTGGGAAACTGTCTGTGGGGAACTCTAATGACTCATCAACACACTGGCACTGGGTATAATCACTAGCACGTCAGAGGTACAAGCTGTACGTAACGGTTGCCTATGTATTGAAGGAAGGGGAGCTGACGAGCGAACTCATCCAGAAACCCTACTGAGCCTGACAGTGACAATATCCGTACAGTCCGGTCCATTCGTCTATGAGTATCGCATATAGGGCCTAGGGGGCCGATAAACGTCAGACCCCTAATAGCTGTATAAGTCGTGTCAGAGAGCAGCCCAGAACACCCTGAGATACTACTGGAATACCTTCCAGTAAATCTTGATTACCCTGGCCAGGGATTTTTTGTAATGGCTCTCCTAAGCACAGCGCGATCTCACCCCCTATACCAGGAGAGACGAATCCCCGATGATCTGCTCACTGCCTCCATGTGGCTCGAGACTGTACCCAAAAAATACCTGTTTGCACGACTCCTTTGACCCGTGGTAGGGTAGAAATCAAAGCACAGCGGGAACTCACACGAGACAAATGACGACCTCAGGTCGATGAACTAACCTGTACACATGTCACCTGGGAACTGCTATCTGACGATATGTATAATACCAACTTAGCATGTTCCCGGCGAGTCCAGTCCGGTGTACGCATAACTCAATGAGTACCTGTATACATCTTAGGTGAACCAACTGACACCAATGGCTTGTGAGACCGGCCACCGCCCCTCGTCGGGGTCTCGACTATATACACTAGTCTACACTGGAGTATCGATGCCCTGTTTCGAAACTCCCACGACTAGGGACACTTTAAGGATGTGCTTATAGACCCCAGCTCTCACGTATATGATCGCCATCATACTGCCGGCAGTCAAGCAAGAATCCTATGGGCTCTATTAACATGCAATAGTGAACTAAAGCATGTATACGATGATAAAGACAAACCTGATAGCATACTATCATCTCGAGTAAGACAGTCTTGTCGGTATAGGTCCTCCCTCAATCATTGCAATCACGTGCCTGCGATCGAATAACTGACTTAGAGAGCACTATATCCAACAAAATGACCCTACATATTCCCCTAAAAAGAAATCCATTTTGGACTCTATGACAAATCAAATAGAATCAAGGGAATTAAATTCCCAGGAAGAGACACTGCAAACTTCTTCTTCTCGGATGTGAAGGAGATAACTCAGGGCAAGAAAACCCCGAGAAGCTTTCTGGGAAGAACTAAGTTCTTCATAGGAATTAAATTCGTTTTTTGGAAAAGGGGAACTAAATTCCCAGAAACATTTTTGAGATGGAATTAAATTCCATGGAAAAGGGCAAAACATCATCATTGACCCCTGAAGGCCAGAGAAACCTTAGCAAGATCAGTTGTTTAAGGATTGAAGGATTTTCTTTTTAAAGAACTTAAAATAGAAAATGTGTGTTCTTGTCAAACGAAAAAACCCTTGATCTGGATTTAAAAACCCTTGATCTGGATTTAAAATCCCATGGCGATTTCTGTGAAAAGTTCTTCGTTCATTCAAGATCATTACCTGAAGAGAGGGTCTTTCTTAAACAGAGTTAAACTCTGAAGATTTTGGAACAGAGAACTAAGCTCTGAGGATGAGAATTAAATTCTCAAAAGAAAAGTTTGCAAGGAAGAAGATGAAAGAGTGGAGGCGCTTCTGAAGAGACCCCTGCATTTATAGGATATGATGGAAACGCTTCATCTTTTCGATTCCCTAGAAGAATCCAACGGTCACAAAAGTGACAGCGTTGCACTCACGTGCTGACACGTGAGAGCAACGCTGTGGGGGCATTTGTTTCCTGATTAAAAATCAGGAATTACCTTAATGAGATATCACGTGTTCACACATGACCAATGGTCACGTGATGACACGTGATGGTTAAAACTACATCGAACAGAAGCGAAAACAAACTGCTAAAAAATAACTCAATTGAGGGTCATGTGCTCACACGTGACCAATGGTCACGTGCCAGCACGTGACAGGCTTTGAAAGCCTTACAGCTTCAAAGAATTTAATTCTAAAAGTAAAAAAAATACCTCAACGAGGTGTCACGTGCTCACATATGACCAATGGTCACGTGTTGACACGTAATGGTTAAAAACAACATAAACAAACTGCTGAAAAATAACTCAATTAAGGGTCACGTGCTTACACGTGACCAAGGGTCACGTGCCAGCGCGTGACAGGCTTTGAAAGCCTTACAGCTTAAAAGAATTTAATTCTAAAGTCATAAAAATACCTCAACGAGGTATCACGTGCTCACACGTGACCAATGGTCACGTGTTGACACGTGATGGTTAAAACAACGACATAAACAAGCGGCTGTTAAAGGACTCAACTGGGGGTCACGTGCTTACACGTGACCAAGGGCCACGTGTCAGCACGTGACTGGCTTCGAAAGCCTTACAGTTAATAGAATTAAATTCTAAAAGCTTCTAAATCTTTCCAAATGGAAAAGGATTATGGGGACCGTTGGATTAAAGATCCAAGGGTGATTAAAAATCACCAATTTATGGAAAAATCTTAGATAAGGAAAGATTTCCCTAAATCTCACCAGAAATAACAAACAGAATATCTTTGGATTTAAAATCCAACGGTGAATAAAATTCACCATATAATCTAAAGGCTCACATTAATTATGAAAAACAATCAAAACTTTCAATGAAAAATTTACTAAACAAATTGATTCTTTTCCTTCTCCTATAAATAGGAACCAGAGAAGAGAGTTGAAGGAAAAAGATTTTTTTGGAATCTTGAAATTTCAGAGAGAAAAGAGAGGAGAATTTAATTCTCTACAAAGAAAAACCCTAGGTAAGAAAAGAAAGGGAATCAAAACTTCAATAAAGAGAATTTAATTCTCAATCTAAGAGTTTAACTCTTGTACAAAAAAAAAACTTAGTTCTTCTTCTGCTTGAAGATCTGCACAGAGCACATCTCCCCATAAGTTGAGAATTTAATTCTCATCGGGTCGAGATCCTGCCATGCAGATCTTAAACTTAGAAGGGGAATTGAGTTTATAGAATTTAATTCTCTCAAAACTCACAGGAATTTAATTCCTCCAAGATATGAAGTTAGGGTTGAACCCTATATGAGAATTTAATTCTCCCAAAGTTACAGGAATTTAATTCCTTCAAGATGGACAGAACTAGGGTTTAACCCTAATTGATAATTTAATTCTTCCAAACTCACAGGAATTTAATTCCTCCTAAAATGAAATTAGGGTTTAACCCTACATAAGAATTTAATTCTTTCACAATAGCAATTTAATTCCTCCAAAGTTATAATTAGGGTTTAACCCTACGGAGAATTTAATTCTCAGAATAAAATAAAGAGACTAAAGAGATCTCTGTGGATGAAAAAGACTGAGGTCACGTGTCCCCACGTGACCCCTGAAAAGATCCCCAAAAATGAAAAGGAAAAGGGTCTGAGGCAACGCCTCACGTGTTCCCACGCGATCCCTGAAGCACAGAAAGAAAAAGCAAAAGAAATAGGAGCTCTGGACGCTCTAACGTGTTACCATGTGACCCCTTGGCAAAAACTTTAACAATCAGCACACAAATCCTCGTCACGTGTCAGCATGTGATGCTCTAAAATAAAATATAAAAAGTATTCAATACTTTTTTCTGCAGAGCAAAATAAGGGGAATCTGGTCCCACCTTTAGGCGCTCTCACGTGTCCACACGTGTCCCCTTTTTTCTTTAGTGTTTGACACTAATTCGAGATCTTTGTTCCCAGTGTTTAACACTGAATTTTTTTTTTAGTGTTTAACACTAGTTTGAAAACCCTATTTGTAGTGTTTAACACTGTTATTTTCTAATGTTTGACACTAAATTGAGGACTATATTTCTAGTGTTTAACACTGATTGTCCTTGTAGTGTTTAACACTAGTTTGAGAGTTCTGTCTTTAGTGTTTAACACTACTCTTAGCCAAATTGGCTAATTTTTCAGAGGCAAAGCCTCCCCTTCAATTGAATCTCAAAATTGAGAAAATCAAAGATGAAAATGTTTAGCATTGCCAAATAATGTGGGTTCAAACCCAGACAAATGCCTGATGGTCCAACAGAGGGCCAACATTCCAAACTTAATTGGACTTAGCCCAAGTTGGCCATACGTCCTCAATTCAGACTTAACTGAGTCAATGTGCTCATAATATAAGTGATTGGTCTTGGTTCCAAATTGGGCTACAGATCATTTAATCCACCTTTGTTCAAGGGTACATCTCTTCACTCCTTTGATATTTGTCGTTGTAATTCCTCAGCGTCTTCAAAGAGGTGACGGGTCCCAACAACCATACATTTTACGGACAGTGGGGTCCTTAAACTCATGGACTATGACGTCCTTAACCTTGACCGTGATGTCTTAAAACTAACAACAGACTGTGGGGTCCTTAAACTCATGGACTATGACGTCCTTAACCTTGACCGTAATGTCTTAAAACTAACAGTGGACCGTGGAGTCCTTAAATCCACGGACTATGATGTCCTTAACCTTGACCGTGATGTCTTAAAACTAACAACGGACCATAATGTCCTTAAACTAATTATCGACCGCAATGTCACTAAACTAAACACTAGAGCCCACCCCCCCAATTGCTCTTTTGTCGGATCTAAACGATCCCGTTAAGTTGATCTTAGTCTAAAATTAGACTAACGTATCCTTAACTAACGTTTAAGTTGATCTTAGTCTCAAATGAGGCTAATGTATCTTTAAACCCAAATCCCCAAACCCAAATCTAAGAAAGATACGGATTTGAACTAGTCCACGCCCTACGGGCGACAACATAACTTAGTTTCCGTATACAATTCACGGGCAACCGAACACAAAACAAACACACACGACACGAAGTGACCATCTGGAGAAGGAGAAAGTTGTTATCGCGAAGCGGTAGTGTAATTAACTGCAGGGGCTTGCGCCTTTAGGGAAGAGCGTCCCCACAATCAAAAACCCCTCAGACGAGGGGGAATCTGACGAAGTCTGCTATATCATCCGCATCCGTTTAAACCTTCGATACACGGTGCCATAAATCAACTTGGTATCTTTGGAGAGGTGGATGGATAGCACCAATTAGCATCTGCCCCGAAATTCAGGCAAGACGTCCATCGCGTCTCCGCCGCGTCTTTCGGAGGGGAACACCTAGCTTCTGTTTGATTCTTCGCAGAGTCCAAGATGGATTTCTTTTCTGGGGAATACGTAGGGTTATTTGAAATCCACTGTTCATTTATTGAGAATCTTCTTTTTGTCTCATTGTAATTGCTTTGCCTTATCATTCGCAAGCCACCATCTTGATTTTGTGGGACCCATGTGTTTTGTAACTAATGGTCCCATAAAATGAGTCCCCTGTCGCTTTCTTCCACTGTCTTTTTATATATATACATTTATAAACATATATATATATATATACACTTATAAACATATATATATATATACACTGTTGGCTTCGCTTTAACAGTTTCTCCTTCTTTCATTTCAGGCATAATGACTTCTATTCCATACTTCCCTTTCACTCGCTCGGAAGCTGCTTTTCCTCAGTCGCCATCTGACGAGGAAGTGATGGCGATGATCAGGGCTCATGACCCAAATCGCACCAATTTGCTTTTATGGGGGACTTGGTATGGTCACATCATCCGCGGTCGCCGAAGTTTTCTTTGCGAGATACCGACGGAGCCTACCTATCCATTCCTATCGATGGTCCTCCAAGGACTGACTTTGCTGTGGAGATGCCGAATTAGACCCCTATGGGGAGGCTTGAGCCTTCAACGACTGATATTCCGAACCATCCGGTGCCGGCTATAGATATTTTGGGGCGCCGCATTTGTCAGGGCGAAGCCCAGCCATGGGGGCAGATTTACAAGATAGGCCTTACCCCTCGACACCCCACGGGCTACCTTCTCTGGGCTCGTTACATCTTGTCTTCCCATCGCGCGCGACTGCAGAGGGTTGGGCTTTATCAGGCGATATATGCATCCCTCTTCCACTACCAATCTCCTCATGTCTGGTGGGTCAAGGCCTTCTTGAACCAATGGAATCTTCCTACCAACACCTTCCTTCTAGAGGACCGCGGAGTTTCGATTTCCTTAGAAGAATTTCGCGAGATCTCGGGGCTGCCGATTAGGGGGACACTTTATGAAGAATTGCTGCCTCCCGATGAGTATTTCTTTGAAACCGAGCCTGCAATGCTTGACGGCCTGTCTACCGAGAACGCCGTCTGCCACAAGCGCCCGAATTTGATCAAGACCCTGGGCATTTTTGACAAACTATTCATAGAGTCAGAGGAGTAGGGCGTCACTTTTAAAAGTTTTATCGCTTACTTCCTTCGCGAGGGTGTCTTATCGAAGACGGCTCCGAAGTTCGCGAACATTAATGACCCCTTTGGGTTTGGTTTAGACAGGCGGCCGACTAAGGAAGAGGACTTGACGCAGTATTACATTCCTATCATGTCGGCGGTATCTTTCGAATCGATTGCAGCTCCTGGCATGGATGAGGAGACTTTCTTTGTGGGCTTCGTTAGCGTTTGGCTTAGCTGGTTCATCATTCCCATGTATCGCCGTTTCATGAGAGCCTCGGTTATCTACCCTGCTCATCGTATTGCTGAGGGAACACTGCTAGCTGTGGACATGCCAGCGCTAGCGCATCTTTATCATGGGTTAGGCGCAGCGGCTAATACCTCAACTACAGGTGTAGATGTGGTAAATTTCTCTCTTCATTACTTCACATCTTGGATTGAGATGCACGTGTTGGGTCCTTTGCTGCGCACCAGAGACCCAAATTTTATGATGCCTACACTTTTCCGCGACTCATGCGGCTGGTGGACGCTTCTGCTCCTGACCCTACTCAGTCTGGGTCTATTCGCGTGTTGATCGCTCTCTATGCTAAGACGGGCGGAATGGTATTCATTGATCGGGCCATATCTGCTCCTTCAGGACCGATTCAACAGCTCCACGACCTGTCGAAAGAGGAGGTGCCTTCTCTGAAGCCCAAGGAGGTCATGCACCTGTACGCGATCAGACCAGGTTATCTGGTATTTCGTCAGAACAGTGCAGCCCTTTTTATGCGGTATAACCCACACCGCTTTTCCCGGCAACTTGGATATGATCAGGGCGTCCCCTTCGAGGCATTTACAGTGGCGCCTAGCCCATCACCTGAAGTTGTTCGTGACGCCGCTCATCACTTTATGCGGCTGAACACTGGTTCTTACTTCATGATCCCTGAAACCGATCATATTTCTCAATGTGTGGGGTCCTTCACGGGCTGGTACCTTCATCGGGTCAGTCTAATTATTGCTGAGGAGAAGAGGGTGCTTCTTGGATACAGCGCTCCCATTCTGGCTCAAGCCACGGGAATTCCGCCGTGACCGCGTGCACCGGTTCGCTTTCCCCTGAGGGACACCAGTGTTGCGCTTATTCCAGGGGCGGCGGAAGTGGACTTCACTCCCACAGTTGGTATGCCACTGGGTACTCGGGCTCAATCGAGGGCTAATAAGGCGCCGGTAGCGGTATCATCATCCGCAGCGTCGACAATGTCCGTGTCGTCCTTGGTAGCACTACCCAGCGAAGGTGTTGAAGGTGAAGTGGGTCAGCGTCGTGCCAAAGTTCCACGGGGGAGGAAACGATCGTCTTCGGCGGTTGGTTCTGGGTCCAAGAGGCGGAGGAAGACGGCTACTAATCTTCTCAACTCTTTAATAGAGTCTGAGCCTATTCTTCAGGATGAGTCGTTGGCTATGCAAGAATCGGATGGTGGCCTACTTCTTCCGAGTTCATCTGCCGAAGAGGCCGCACAATTGGCTGAGGCTATAAGACGTTCACAAGATGAATCGGAGAATGTAAGGATTCCGAAGAAGCCCTACCCTGCCATCATCTTTTACGAAGACCCTCCGTGGATACGACGACGATTCATAGGCCCTTTGGAAGAATGGGGTGAAAGGGCCCTTAAACAGGCTGTCTCGGCCGACGCTAAGGACGCGCTTTCATTATGGACCGGTGGCCACGAGTCCACCCTCGGACCTCGGCGAGCACATCTCCTTAGGAAGGAGCATCGGCTTGGGCAAGCCATATTGGAAGCTCCCTTGCGTATTGGTATGTTCCTGTATTTCTTTGTAATATTTCATATTGCTTGCATACATATACATGTATCCTTATCTTTGTACAAACTTTGCAGGGACTTCGGCGGCGGCGGAGGCTCTGAGTCGCGCTTTGACCGTGGATTCTGCTGATATCCCCAGTGAAACACAAATCAGTGTGGAGGGGGTCGATGCAACTATTTCTCTTGCAATAGAGTCTCCCTCGGTGGTTCCCGCTCCCAAAGCACTTTCTCTCTCGGGGGAGGCACCTTTGTCGGTCGCTGCTCCAATGGATCTTCCTGAGGGCGACCCGGAGACTAGGGCACAGGTAGTCGAGGCTACCGTCCTTCCGCTGGAGCCTACGGTGGCAGCTGCTGCTCCTCGCTCAGAAGTAGCTACATTGGTCGATGTCCCCGATGATGTGCCCGAGGTCATGGAGGCGGTTGCTGAAGCTATCCCTCCAGCTCAGAATGGGAGGAGCGTCGAAGGTAGCCTTCTATATTTTACATTAATAACTTCTCTATTATCTGAACCCTTCCGTCTTTTCAGAATTGTGCGGATTGGCGGCATCTATTGCTGATCTGTCTCCCAGGCAGTCTTTTCAGCATCTGTTGGAGATGGCTGCTCCACAAGCGATATCTCCTCAGCTTATCGTCCTTTCGTCTGGGCAAGGTTAGTGTTGTTTACCTTCTTTTTACAGCATTATCACTACTTCATAGAATGACACCGGCGTCTTTTACAGTTCTGGAGGCCGACGACGAGGTTGAGATTCTTGAAGGGCCTGGGGAGCCTTCAGATCCCTCTTGCATGACTGTGGGTAAGTAAAGTCTCAACGTTGTTCCATTTGTTCTTTTGCTTACATATTTAGCTGACTGTTTATAAATCTGAACAGCTCTGCCAGTTCTCACCGTGTTGGAGTCTCGCATCGCCATGCCATCCGGCCCCTATGCTCTGCGTGCCTCGGAACGTATGGCAAAACTAAGCCTCGCCTTTCTGTCATCCCTAATCAAGGAACTTCACGCTGGCAGTCTAATCACGGCCGAAGCGTTTGTTGCTGAAGCTAACGGCTCTCTTCTCTTTCTTGCCACCTATCATAGTGAAGCAGTGGTGCAAGTCTGGGTTGAGTTTTGTCGGCAGGTGGAGGCTTGCTTGCATGTGCTTGAATGTACACGCCTTTCTTCGGAGGTTGTGGCTGCAAAAGCGAGCTTACGGGGCCTAATTGAGCTGTGTGCGGCAAATATGATATCATGTGAGAAGAGGCTCGGCCGCAAGTTTTCAGAGAGGGAGCTGGCTTCTAAAGCGCTGAGGGAGCTTCAAGCCAACCTTACGGCCAAGGACAATAAAGCGTATGAACTATGGCGAGTGCTTCAAGAGGCCATCAAGGAGGTGGTAGCATCGATAAAGCCGCCGTGTTCACTCGTGAAATGGTTGAGGCCCATAAGGCTACTGAGAAAGAGCTTGAAGGCCGGCTTACCTCATACCAGGCCCAGCAAGCTCAGGCGGAGGCCCGTCTTTTGACGATACTGAACCATGAAGGCGAGGCCCAGCGAAAGAAGGACGAACTGGCTAATCTGTTAAATCGCCTGTCGACTTGAAGAATTGTATATATATTTTTCCATTCTTCCTTTGTACATACTCCTGAATGAGAGTATATTTTTTGTTCTTTCACGGATTGTACTTTGTATTCATTTTGGTTCATAAATAAATGACATATTTTTCTTCACGATGGTGTGTCCCTTTTTAGCAAGTGTATTTTGCAGATAGTTTATTTTGATTTCTTTACAGGACAACGATTGCTTAGGATTCAGGGTTAAGATCTGTCTCCTAAGACTTTTCAACTTTATGAGCCGTGAGGGTCTCATAAAGAATTTTCTCCCTACCGGTCGAGAGGATCCCGTAGGTGTAATTTCTCCTTAAGAATCGTGAGGATTCCTAAGTGTGTTTTCTCTTGCAAGTCGTAAGGATCTCACATGAGAATTTGCTTCCTTACGAGTCGTGAGGAACCGCAAGTGATGGGTGAGGTTACCCTTATCCGTATTTCACAGAATCAGGAGTTGCTCTGGATGCTTTCCACGGGGTTATAGCCGTGTTCTGCAAGGACCAGGCTCCACTCTGGATGCTTCACACGTGGTCATTGCCGTGCTCTGCGAGGACCAGGATCCGCTCTGGACGTTTCCCACGGGGTCAGGATTGACATAAGCCGCTGTCCACGTGACCAGGAATTTTGCTCTGGATGCTTCCCACGGGGTCATTTCCGTGTTCTGCGAGGACCAGGCTCCGCTCTGGATGTTTCACACGGGGTCATTGCCATGCTCTGTGAGGACCAGGATCCACTCTGGACGTTTCCTATAGGGTCAGGATTGACATTATCCGCGTTCAACGTGACCAAGAATTTTGCTCTGGATGCTTCCCACGAGGTCATTGCCGTGTTTTGCGAGGACCAGGCTCCGCTCTGGATGCTTCACACGGGGTCATTGCCGTGCTCTGCGAGGACCAGGATCCGCTCTGGACATTTCCCACGGGGTTAGGATTGACATTATCCGCGTTCTACGTGACCAGGAATTTTGCTCTGGATGCTTCCCACGGGGTCATTGCCGTGTTCTGCGAGGACCAGGCTCCGCTCTGGATGCTTCACACGGGGTCATTGCCGTGCTCTGCGAGGACCAGGATCCGCTCTGGACGTTTCCCACGGGGTCAGGATTGACATAAGCCGCGTTCCACGTGACCAGGAATTTTGCTCTGGATACTTCCTACGAGGTCATTGCCGTGTTCTGCGGGAACCAGGCTCCACTCTAGATGCTTCACACGGGGTCATTGCCGTGCTCTGCGAGGACCAGGATCCGCTCTGGACGTTTCCCACGGGGTCAGGATTGACATAAGCCACGTTCTACGTGACCAGGAATTTTGCTCTGGATGCTTCCCACGGGGTCATTGCCGTGTTCCGCGAGGACCAGGCTCCGCTCTGGACGTTTCCCACGGGATCAGGATTGACATAGCCGCGTTCCACGTGACCAGGAATTTTGCTCTGGATGCTTCCCACGGGGTCATTGCCGTGTTCTGCGAGGACTAGGATTCACTCTGGATGCTTCACACAGGGTCATTGCCGTGCTCTGCGAGGACCAGGATCCACTCTGGACGTTTCCCATGGGGTCAGGATTGACATAAGCCGCGTTCCACGTGACCAGGAATTTTGCTCTGGATGCTTCCCACGGGGTCATTGCCGTGTTCTGCGAGGACCAGGCTCCGCTCTGGATGTTTAACACGGGGTCATTGCCGTGCTCTGCGAGGACCAGGATCTGCTCTAGACGTTTCCCACGGGGTAAGGATTGACATAAGCCGCGTTCCACATAACCAGGAATTTTGCTCTGGATGCTTCCCACGGGGTCATTGCCGTGTTCTGCGAGGACCAGGCTCCGCTCTGGACGTTTCCCACGGGGTCAGGATTGACATAGCCGCGTTCCATGTGACCAGGAATTTTGCTCTGGATGCTTCCCACGGGGTCATTGCCGTGTTCTGCGTGGACCAGGCTCCGCTCTGGACGTTTCCCACGGGGTCAGGAATGACATAAGCCGCATTCCACGTAACCAGGAATTTTGCTCTGGATGCTTCCCACGGGGTCATTGCCATGTTCTGCGAGGACCAGGCTCCGCTCTGGACGTTTCCCATGGGTCAGGATTGACATAGCCGTGTTCCACGTGACCAGGAATTTTGCTCTGGATGCTTCTCACGGGGTCATTGCCGTGTTCTGCGAGGACCAGGCTCCGCTCTGGACGTTTCCCACGGGGTCAGGATTGACATAAGCCGCGTTCCACGTAACCATGAATTTTGCTCTGGATGCTTCCCACGGGGTCATTGCTGTGTTCTGCGAGGACCAGGCTCCGCTCTGGATGCTTCACACGGGGTCATTGCCGTGCTCTGCGAGGACCAGGATCCACTCTGGACGTTTCCCACGGGGTCAGGATTGACATTATCTGCGTTCCATGTGACCAGGAATTTTGCTCTGGATGCTTCCTACGGGGTCATTGCCGTGTTCTGCGAGGACCAGGCTCCGCTCTGGATGCTTCACACGGGGTCATTGCTGTGCTCTGCGAGGACCAGGATCGCTTTGGACGTTTCCCACGGGGTCAGGATTGACATAAGCGGCGTTCCACGTAACCAGGAATTTTTGACTTTATCCGCATTTCACGGAGTCGGGGTTTGACTCTCAGTCATCTGTGCACCGCCGAGTCATAGAACTGGGGGTTGCCGTTGTTCCGCTTTGCTTGATATTGTGTCTGTTGTAATGAGACAAATGTTGAGATGATCTCCAGGCTATCTGTGAATCGTTGAGATTTGGCTTCTTCTTCTGATGAAACCTGGGGAGGAAAGGTGTGATTCATCTTTGTTTGCGCTCCTGGATTGTATACAGGGATTGATGTGATATCACCTGTAGGGAATAAATTTCATTCATATTATTTTTTTATTTTATTCCGCGATGCTCTATCATTTCAGTTTTTATATCGCGAAGGTCGCGATTGCCCAATCATTTCGGCTATTTTTCGCGGTGCCCAATCATTTCGGCTATATTTTTTTTATTTTTACTCGCTGCTTTTTATTGCGAGCTGCCCAATCATTTCGGCTATTTTGCATGCATATATTTTTACTTCCTGATTTTGTTTCCAAGTTTCCCCATCATTTCGGCTATTTCGTATGCATGTGTGGTTTGCTAGCTTTTTTCGCTGCAAGCTTGGAATTAGACACTGATTTCGGCATCAGCACCGCTACAACTGGGATATTGCCAGGAGAGAATTATCATTTGCCTCTGTTGATGACGAACAAAGGCGGCTTAGTAAACAGGGTTAGGATCCTGCTGACTAAGGCTTTTGACTTCACGAGCCTTAAGGGTCTCGTAAAGGTACTTCTCCCTACAAGTCGTGAGGATCCCGTAGGTGTAATTTCTCCTTGGGAATCGTGAGGACTCCAAAGTGTATAGTCTCTTATAAGTCGTAAGGATCTTATAAGAGTATTTTCTCCTTCTAAGTCGAGAGGACTTACAAGGGCTGTTCACCGTATAGACATATCCCTAGTCACAGATGGGACTTTGTTAGGGAAATGTTTATTCGCGCCCGTGGATTGTATACAAGGGTCAGCATTGAGCTGCTTGTAGGGCAGTATTGGAGATTGTGGGGGATGCTTAAGAACAAGTTTAGATCCCTGTAGCTTAAGACTTTTGAATCTTATGAGCCGTGAGGGTCCCATAAGAGGGTTCTCCTTACGAGTCGTGGGGATCTCGTAAGTGTGTTTTCTCATTAGGGATCGTGAGGATTCCTAAGTGTGTTACTCCCTTGTGAGTCGTAAGGATCTCACGCAGGTGGTTTCTCCTTACAAAGTCGAGAGGACCTTGCAAGTGTCTTTTAACGAGATTGCGCCCTTTCGGGTTTTCACAAAACTCTCCGGTAGCCCTGCTGTTTTTACTCATGGAGCCCTTTCGGGTTTTCATTCATGCCCATTTTACTTATGGACATACCATTTTCTTTTTTCTTCTTCTTTTTTTCTCTTTTTTTTTATTCTAACGAGGTTGCGTCCTTTCGGGTTTTCAAAAAACTCGCCGGTAGCCCTGCTGTTTTAACTCACGGAGCCCTTTCGGGTTTTCATCCGTGCCCATTTTGCTTATGGACATACCGTTTTCTTTTTTCTCTCTCTTTTTTTTATTCTTCTTTTTTTTTGTATCAGCTTTAGTATGCTGTGATCCACCGTAGTTTATCGACATCTCGGTCAGCGGCTAGTTTTAGGATATAATGGTTCGTTGTTAGTTTAAGGACGTTTCGGTCCGTTGTTAGTTTAAGAACATTTCGGTCCATCTTTAGTTTAAGGACGTTTCGGTCCACTGTCGGTTACTACTTATAGAGTTTGGGCTTAGGGAGATAGCGAGCGGACATAGGCGTCGTCATCTATCATTGACCTAGGCCGTGACTTGTCAAGCATAGTACTTTTTCAGGAAGCGACCGTTTATTGGCCTGAAGGGCCTTTCGCCATGCATGTCCATGAGTAGATAGGCTCCACCCTGGTAGACCTTGTCTATAATATACGGGCCTTCATAGTTCGGCTCGAATTTCCCCTGTTTGACATGACTGGGGATCATAGGTCTTGTGACCACTAGCCCGAGTTCGCCTTGGCGGAATGTTCTCGGCCTAGTCAATCTTTCGTATGAGTGTGCCATCTTTGCTTTATAAACCTCTAGATTTTGTTGTGCTATGAGCCAGGTTTCATCAAGGGCATCGAGCTCCTCAAGCCGAAGGTGAGCATTCTCTTCGTCCGTTAGCTCGTAATGGACTGCCACTCGTAAAGAGGGTAACTCTATCTCGAGGGGGAGTACCGCTTCTGTGCCGAATACCAATGCATATGGCGTTGTGTTTGTAGCCATTTTGAACGTAGTTCGATATGCCCAGAGAGCTTCATGCAGTCTCTCATGCCAGTCCTTCTTATTTCGAGACACTGTCTTTTTCACGATCTTCGTCAAGTTCTTGTTGAAAGCCTCAGCTAGATCGTTAGCTCGGGGGTTATAGACTGAGGAGTATCTCCAGTCTATGTTATGCTGTTGTGCGAAGCGGCTGATCTTTTGGCTTCTGTAGGCCTCCCGTTATCGGAGATAATCTGTCGCGGAGTGCCAAACCGATAAATGACGTGTGTCTTGAAAAAATGGAGGATATTCTCCGTCTTCACTTCCCTCAGCGGTACTGCTTCTGCCCATTTGGAGAAGCAATCAGTTGTCGCCAAAATGAATCGATGTCCTCTGGACGATGCTGGTTCGATGGGGTCAATTATGTCAGTTCCCCACATCTCGAACGGCCAGCTAGCTACTGTCGAATGTAACGGATTCTGATGCTGATGGATAAAATCCCCGTGAATCTGGCACGAGTGGCATTGCTTCGCATACTCGAGGCAGTCCTGGATCATCGTGGGCCAATAGTAGCCCATCCTTTTGATTTTCAGCTTCATCTTCGGGCTGGCTTGGCGAGAACCGCAGAGTCCGTCGTGAGTTTCTTGGATGACCCTTTTTGCTTCTTCAGGTCCCAGGCATCTTAACCATAGAGAATCAAATGACCTCTTGTACAAAGTATCATTGACGAAGGCGAAAGATAGAGCTTGCTTCATGAGCTGATGTTTTGAGGACGCATCTTCAGGTGTTCGACGGTATTTAAAGTAATCTATAAAGACTTCCCTCCAATTCATAGCTTTTTCCTGGTCTTTTACTTGTAGAGCCATTTGCTCGGTCGCTCCCTTTTCCTCGGACGACTCCGGAGATATTTCTGCCGATGCAAGAACCCGACGGTTTTATACCACGATTCTTACGTCATCGAGGTTCTCATCGGCCAATTATTTAGCAAGCTTGGCTAATGCATCCGCTTTGCTATTTTCCGCACGCGGTATGCTTTCCAAGGTGTAGGAAGGAATTTGAGTCAGCAGTCGCTGTTCTCTCTCGCCGTACTTTACCAACTCTGGCTTGCACGTTTGATAGTCGCCGTTTACTTGACTAACGACCAGTTGCGAGTCTCCGTATATGAGGAGGTTTCCAATTCCCATGTTGATGGAGATCTCAAGACCTGCTATCAAAGCTTCATATTCGGCTTCATTGTTTGTCCTCGGCTCTGTTAAGGAGAAGGCAAAGCGCATTATCCCTCTTTGTGGAGCACGAAGATGAGGCCTACCCCGGATTTGATTATGGGGGTGCTTTGCTTGCGCTTCTTCATGGAAGATGCTCCATCGAAATAAAGTTCCCACCGGGTATCACCCCCGTCGATCGTGTCAAACGCATGTTCGTCTGGCAATTCGCAGTTCAAAGGAGAATCGGCAGGTATCGGATGTTCAGCGAGGAAGTCGGCGATGGCCTGGCCTTTCATCGCCTTGAGAGGCTGATAAGTTATCGAGAACTCCATCAAGAGCAAGGCCCACTTAGCGAGTCGTCCTGTTAATATGGCCTTCGACATCAAGTATTTGAGAGGGTCCACCTTCGATATGAGATGGATTTCATGCGCCAACGCATAGTGCCTGAGCTTCGTTATCGCGAAGATCAATGCCAGGCAGTGTTTTTCGATGGGAGAATAATTACTTTCTGCCCCCAGTAGAATTCGACTCAAATAGTAAACGGTTCTCTCCTTCCCTTGGTCGTTCTCTTGTGCCCATAGCGCGCCTAAAGAACCTTCGAGGGCTGTTGTATAAAGAATGAGAGGCTTTCCCTTAACCGGAGCAGCCAGTACTGGCGGATTCTGCAGGTACTGCTTGATTTCGTCCAGCGCTCTTTGGCATTTTCAATCCCAGACGAAAGGGGTTCCCTTCTTCATCAGGTGACTGTAAGGATGGCACTTGCCTGAGAGATTGGCTATAAATCGCCGGATATACGCGAGCTTCCCTTGGAGAGACCGCAATTGCTTAAGAGTCCTTGGCGGGGGCATTTCCATAATCGCCTTGATCTTTGACGGATCTATCTCGATGCCTCGGTGTCGGATGATGAATCCTAGGAACTTGCCCGAGGAAACTCCAAACGCGCATTTGAGAGGGTTCATCTTCAAGTTGAATTGCCGAAGGCGTTGAAATACGATCCTCAGATGCTCTAAATGTTCCTCGTATGATTTGCTTTTCACCACGAGGTTGTTGATATAGCATTCGACGATTTCATGTATGAGGTCATCGAAGATCTTCGTCATGGCCCTCTGATAAATGGCACCAGCGTTCTTTAGACCGAAGGGCATCACCTTGTAGCAGAATATGCCCAAAGGGGTCCGGAAAGCGGTGTGCTTCTGGTCCTCGGGATGCATCTTTATCTGATTATATCCTGACGATCCGTCCATGAAGGAGAAGACTTCGTGAGTTGATGTATTATCTATCATCAGCTCAGTGACTGGTACTGGGAAGTCATCCTTCGGGCAGGCTTTATTGAGATCCCGAAAGTCCACACATATGTGCACCGTTCCATTTTTCTTCGTCACCGGGACGATGTTGGCGATCCAGTCAGGCTACTGAACCTCTTGGATGAAGCCAGAGTCGATTAGCTTTTTGACCTCGGCGTTGACGCTCATCTCAAGCTCGAGCCGTATTCTTCTCGGTGCTTGTTTGATTGGCTTGGCGTCCGGAGATATTGCCAATTTGTGCACAGCAATCTCTGGATCTAGTCCCGACATCTCGGAATAGTTCCATGCAAAGCAATCTTTATGCTGCATAAGCACGTCCTTCAGCATAGCCACCCTTTCTTCAGACAACAGCTCACTGACGTACGTCGGTCGTGGGTCACTTGCTGTCCCCAAATCAATTTTCCTGAGGTTATCTGCAGTAATGTGTATTCCATCTTCCAGCTCTTTCGGCACCGGTGGAAACTCTGAGATCACCTCGTCATCATTGTTTTCGAAGCACCAGGGGAGGTCATCCATATTCTCGGGCTCTCCTTTTGATTGCGTTATCATATGACAGGTACGAGCTCGCTTCCATGATCGATGTTGATCTGGTTCTACTCTCATTGTATGCGTGGCTTTCGGTTCATGCTTCTGTAGTGGAGTTACCCTCCAACTGCTGGATAGAGCAAACCTGTCGAGCTGATATTGGTCTTCGACCCAGTTCTTGAAGGTGAATCAGTCTTCGAGAGGATGTCCTATTGCTCGGTGATAAGAGCAATAATCTGGGTGATTGACTTTGCCTGCTTGATCGAGGTGTTTGGACTCCGGAAGTGTAATCATTTGATGTTTTATTGCAAGATCAAGTATCTTCCGTGTTTTGTTCTGGGGAAAAGAGTATGCTCGACCCATCTTCTTTATAAGAGACGAATCCGGATTGCTCGATTCCCGATCGCGTGGCTTGCTGGTCCCGCTTTGTCGCTGTCGAACGCCTTTCACGCTCCTTGATTTATTTTTGCCTCTGCGTCGGGCCTTTTGTATGACGGGTTGATAATCTCCGAGGCCTGTCGAAGGAGGCGCTGCGTCCTGGATTTTTCGTAAATGGCCATCTCGCGGCTATGGTCATCCCGGATCTTCTGACTTGCTTTCCTTACTAGCTTGTCCATCCGTTCTTCAAACGACGGACTCAGCATTTTGATGGCAGGATCTCGTTTTAGTTCAGAGTCGGCATCTTTTAATAGAACGTATTCTTCTTCATCGAAGTCATGTATGACATAGCTGCCATGGACTTGCTCCCGTTATCTGGATTGAACATATCCAAGCCCGATCGTTTCCATTCTCCCGTTGGGCAACTTACACTGAGTTCTGGGGACGTCCTAAATCCTATTGTAGAACCGAGCTTGTCGAGTAGTCTGCCTGAAGGGTACCCATTGGCACTTCAATAGCCTTTTCAAGCCTTCCGTGTAATATCTAGGTAGCCGAATGGGCTAGAGCCTGTCGAGCGTAGAATCAGCGCCGTGCCAGATTTCTTTCTCCACTTTGGTTTCCCCAAATCGGTAGAATAGGACCGCCTCTTCACCTTTCTGCTTGGGAGGGACGTAGAATGTTTGCAGTTCCTGCACACTATAAGTTTCAAGTGCGTCGAGATCTTTGTAATGTTCTTGTGGAACTATGGTAATTTGCAAACTCTGATTATTGCCAGCAAAGGCTTGTATTGACGGCCGAGCGGAAAATATAGCGTTGACCTCATCTTTCGAGTCGCTGCCGAAGATCAACATGGGGGTGGACGGTCCCGGGTTGTTGCGTCGGGGGCGGCCCTGAATAAACTATCTCTTCTTCCTCCTCGGTATCACTACCGAAGACCGGAATAGTGGTGATAGTTTTGTTCTTCGGTTTGTGACATCTTTCCGTGTCCTCAAAATCTGGTAAGAAGTATTTTGCATCTTCATACTTTCGGACTTCATTCACAGAGAATGGGTTCAACTCCCTTGTTATGGTATACTCGAGACCATCCTTGAAGTATTTCATATACTGATGTTGTGTAGAAGGGATGATGTTGTACTCGTGTAACCAAGACCGGTCGAGCAAAGCGTTATAGCAGGTCTTAGCATCGATGATGTGAAATTTAATATCCGTGAAAAGTATCCTGAAGCGCAACGTCAGTATCACAGACCCGAGAGTCCGTGATGAATGGGAGTCAAAATCGGAGATGGTGATTTTATCACGAGCGAGGTGCTGAACGCTCATGCAGATTTCCTTCAACACTCGCACGTTGAAGAGATTGACGGAAGACCCATTATCGACCAGGATTTTGCCTATCTTGATATCATGACAATATCCGGAGACATAAAGGGGGCGGTTATGCTCGCACGTCCCAAGGAGGAGATCTTCATCGCCGAAGGTGATATCGGCCGTGTGTACTTCTTCCAGCACGTCTTTCATCCTTTCTTCGGCGAGGAAAACTTGGAATTGCCCCGTGTCTTGTAGCGCCTTGATCAATGAATCTCTCGCCTATTTGGATAGCATAAGGGCGTCGATAATGCTGAGCTGCGAGGGTAGCTTCCTTAAGTGTGCCAGAACGTTGTAGTCCACCTTGCTCTTCTTCGGCGGGTCCTTGGCTGTCAGCTCTTCGACGGCTTGGTCATCTAAGGCGATATTCTCAGGGACTTTTTTCTTTTCCCTTATATTTTCTATTCATGGGTCTGAGATTCTTTTCGGGCAACGTGCGATTGCGCAGCTGAATATTTTCACAGGTCTTCGGTTCTTCCTTTTTTCCCGAGGTGGATTCTTTGAAGAGAGGGCCAAAAGTCATTTCTTTGTCAGAGTCGCTCCCGAAGGTGAGAACTTGCGATCCTCCGGCGTTAACCATGAGACAGTTGCCGGTAGTTCTTCTAAGCCCCTCGGTCGTACTTCTTCGCTCCCGACGAGTTTTACGTTTCATCCGCTTAAAATGTTGCCGGTGAGCAACATATCCCAGCCACCATCTTTTAAAAGTGTTGCACTCTTCGGTGGGATGCGCAATCTTTCGATGATATAAGCAGTAGCTAGGATGCATTTCTGCTTTGCCAAGAATATTTCCTTCGGAGGGTGGTAGCTTCATCCCCATTGATATGGCTTTAGCGAACCTTTTCCTCATCCTAAACCTGTTTTTATTTGTAACGGAGGCACTTTGATCTGGTGGGAGTGTTTCAACCCTTTCGTCCAGTCATCAGTGTTTGGCCTTTTCAAATATGGCCATCTCACGCTCCCGATCAGCTCTGCTTTTAAGAAGAGCTTCATTCAGGAATGCATCAATCATTTCGTCTGAGGGTCCTAGAAGTTCCGGCTCAGGACCTGCCCCCAGTTTCTCCGTGTAAGGAGCTTCTTCATCGTTTATCGACGAGTGAGAGATCACATGGCAACTTGCTACATAATCTTCAGATTCATCCGACGAGTCTTCTCCATCATCTTCGTCCTCAAGGACGTGACTGAGAAATTCTTGGAGTGTGACTGGAGTCCGCGTTTTCTGGTTATACTCTTCCAGCGTGTCAATCTGTTTTTGCAGGTCCGTGCGCTTGTCACCAGGCTTCATGGGCTTTTTGATCTTCTTCTTCTTATTCGAAGACTTCGATGGCTGGGTATGAACGCTTTGGCTATCACCATCCATCTTTGGAGTTGGACGCGGCTTCAGCATCCCTTCGATGATCTCAGGTTCCAACGGATTCTCCCACCTGATCGCCAGGCATGTCTGGAAATCGTTCAGTATTCTTTTAGTTTTGGCTGAAAGAGCAACCTCCCATGGGGCTTCTTCAACAAAAGAGCATGATGCCCCCGGTGTGTACGTCTTCTTAGGAGTGTGCGGTTGTGGTGGGCTTACTTTCCACTTCTCAGACAGCGCAAACTTGCCTTGTTGGTACTGATCTTCGATCCATCCCTTAAAGACGAAGTAATCTTCGATTGGATGGCTTACCGTTTGGTGGTAAGGGCAATAATTGGGATTATTAGCCTCGCCGGGTTGCAGTGGTCGCTTAGGATTTGGCAGATTGATGAGCCTGTTGCGCGTCGCCAGTTCGAACAGTCTCTTCGTTTTGTCCCGAGGGAATGAATATGGACGCTTCATTTTCTCATTGTAGTATCGCCGTCTCTCTTCCAGTTGATCCGTTAGTTTTGGGGCACTGGGCTGTTGTTGGGTATTCGCAACGAAGGCCGCTTTCCCTTTTCCCTTTTCGTTCCGCGGCTCCGGCTTCGGAGGAGATGGTCTATGACCCATCTGGGCTAGTTTGTCGATTAAAGCTTGGAATGTGGTCAGTTTGAAGAACATCATGAATTGTGAAATAGTTGCATGAGGGTCTAGGGTGCCCACGAACATGCCTACCGCTGGTGCTTCTTCCATGCGCTGTTCGCATTTCGACCACAGATTCCGCCATCGGATTGCGTATTGGACCCACGTCTCGCCTGGCTTCACTCTGGCATTGATCAGTGCCGTTATTAGGGTGCGTTCACTAGCACTCGCGAATCGCTGGGTGAACAATAACTCCATTTCTGCAAAAGTCTTGACGAAGTCGTTTGGAAGTTCGGAGTACCACTCAAATGCCATCTCCGACAAGCTGCCGACGAATTGGCGGAGCAAAAGCTTATCATCACCCCCGGCATTGCCGCAAAGAGCCCTAAACTGAGCGACATGTTGATGGGGATTGCCTGTCCCCTTGTACACATGGAATTTGGGGATTGTGTATCCCGGCGGGTACTTTATTTGGTCATACCAGCCTGATGCGGTCGTCCAGTTTTAACGATTTGGCCTGCTGCTTTATTTGCCTGGTGAGCTCGTATTTGCTGAGCAATATAGTCATCCGGAGCGGCCTTGGAAATAGTTTCCTCTTTGGCTGCTGAAAGAGCCGGAGGAGGATTCGACGTCTCCCCTCTGTCGTCTTCAATAACGATCGGGGGGTCTTCAGCTGGGGGATCCGGCTGCAACATCATCCCGACCATGTCTTGGAAGAGAAGCGCCATTCGTTTTATGTTGGCAGCTTGTTCTGCAGCTTCTCTGTCCTTCTTCTCGAGGACTCTGCATAGGAATTCAACATCCGTTTCTTGTTCGTGACGCTGCTCCGATGACACCTCCGGGCTTTCTTTTGGTCCGGTGAGTGCGGCCATTGCAGTCAGCATCTCCTGAAGCTTCTGCTGCTGTTGTTCCTGAGCCCTTGTTATGGATCGTGTGAGCGGTCGGTGGCCCGTCGAAGTGCGGCTTTCTTCTTTTCCAGAAGCCATGTAAACAGTATATACCATTATGCCCCCAGACTTGGGGCGTTTGGGCTTAGCGTCTTTGCGATCTGCCATAGTCATAGGGGCTTTCTCTGGCCTCCTTTTCTTTTGAGTAGTTGACGTTGAGGGGCCGTTGCAGCGGGCACCCATACAGCTGTTGCCTTTTGTGGCTTGACAGGACGGTTCTCTTCCTGTTGAACCTTCACCTTCTTCTGTCGACGGGGATAGTCTTGGTCAATCACCGACTCTTGGACCCATCGCCAGACTTTGTAAACTTTGGAAGACAGCCGTTGAGGGGACTGATCTGGCTTTATTTCTGTAACATTCTCCGCCGGTGGGGGAGATCTTCTCAGTACGGCGGTAGGAGAGTTCCTACGCACCCTGTTCAGCAGTTCAAAACTGTCCCCGGTTGAAACAGCAGCATTGACTTCCACCGTTAGGGCTGGTGGAGTTAACCCAGAGGGGGAGTTTCCCCAAGTTTTCCTTACTCGACGCCAGTGGCGACGTCGAGCGTGTCGAGCTGTTAGGATTGTTTCGGCTTGAGGGGTGACTTCGTCATGTCCCCTGTTCAGGTGAGGCGCTGCTGGTATCAGCCTCTTGAAGACCGACGTTCGTTGAGCAGCAGTGTCTAATCTATCAAAGACAAACTTTTGAGCAGGAACGGGGACCGGAGTTGGAGCCGGAACAGTCAGTCTTGTAAAGACCGACCCTTTGGCAGGAGAAGCCGCCTTGACGACTTCGGGAGCAGGGTTGGTTACTCTCTTCGGAATAACCTTTTCTTGAATTGCAGGCTTCATCATGGGCCCACAGGAACTTTGGCCCAATCTGGCGAAGACCGAGGCGCTGGAGCTGGACGACCCGTTGAGGGGGGCCACAGTAGTTGTGAGCCGATCAAAGACCGACTTCTTGGGAGCTTCTTGTGATGGCACAGGGGCACTGAAACTCATCGGTGGGAGCATGGTCCCGAAGAACAGTCCAGTGGTGACCTGAGTGACCTGTTCCACCGGCATCGTGAACAGGGAGGCCGCTTGGGGCCCGTAAGCTATGCCTCCAGATGAGGCGGAACGTGAATTGCAGTTGCAGCTGGAACACTTCGCGCAAGTGAAAGCCATTGATCCTTCGCTTTCTGCACCAAGCAAAATGCCAAATCTTAGTATCTCGAACCCAAGGGCAACCATTAGCAAACAGCGATTTGTTCGCGAATACGACACACGAAGTGTGGAGTGGAAAGAGAAAAAGGTCCCACCGGGCGTGCCAGAATCTGTTCCCCGCCGAAAACACGGGAGACGCGATAAACGTCTTGCCTGAATTTCGGGGTAGATGCTAATTGGTGCTATCCGTCCACCTCTCCGAAGATGCCAAGTTGATTTATTGCACCATGTATCAAAGGTTTAAACGGATGCGGCCGATGTGGCAGACTTCGTCATATTCCCCCTCGTTTGAGGGGTTTTTGATTATGGGGACGCTCTTCCCTGCAGGCGCAAGCCCCTGCAGTTAATTACGCTACCGCATCGCGGTAACAACTTTCTCCTTCTCCAGATGGTCACTTCGTGTCGTGTGTGTTTGTTTTGTTTTTGGTTGCCCATGGATTGTATACGGAGACTAATTTATGTTGTCGCCCGTAGGGCGTGGACTAGTCCAAATCCGTATCTTCTTAGATTTGGGTTTGGGGGGTTGGGTTTAAGGATACGTTAGCCTCATTTGAGACTAAGATCAACTTAAACGTTTGTTAAGGATACGTTAGTCTCATTTTAGACTATGATCAACTTAACGGGATCGTTTAGATCCAACAAAAGGGCAATTGGGCTCTATTGTTTAGTTTAGTGACATTGCAGTCGATTAGTTTAAGGACATTACGGTCCATTGTTAGTTTAAGGACATCTCGGTCCAATGTTAGTTTAAAGACATCGCGGTCGAGGTTAAGGACAAGGACATCTCGGTCCAATGTTAGTTTAAAGACATCGCGGTCGAGGTTAAGGACATCATAGTCCATGAGTTTAAGGACCCCATAGTCCAATGTTAGTTTAAAGACATCACGGTCGAGGTTAAGGACATCATAGTCCATGAGTTTAAGGACCCCACAGTCCAATGTTAGTTTAAAGACATCACGGTCGAGGTTAAGGACATCATAGTCCATGAGTTTAAGGACCCCACATCTAATGTTAGTTTAAAGACATCACGGTCGAGGTTAAGGAGACCATAGTCCATGGGTTTAAGGACCCCACAGTCCAATGTTAGTTTAAAGACATCACGGTCGAGGTTAAGGACATCATAGTCCATGGGTTTAAGGACCCCACAGTCCAATGTTAGTTTAAAGACATCACGGTCGAGGTTAAGGACATCATAGTCCATGAGTTTAAGGACCCCACAGTCTAGTTTAGAGACGTCATAGTCTGTGAAGTGTGTGGTTGTCAGGACCCGTCACCTCTTTGAAGACGTTGAGGGATTACAACGACAAATATCAGAGGAGTGAAGAGATGTACCCTTGAACCAAGGTTGATTGGGATCTGTAGTCCAATTTTGAACTAAGATCAATTAATTAGATTATGAGCTCATTGGCTCAGTTAAATTTGAATTGAGGACTTATGGCCAGTTTGGGCTAAGTCCAATTAGATTATAAATATTGGCTCTTTGTTGGACCATTAAACACTTGTCTAGGTTCAAGCCCATATTATTTAGCAATGCTAAACCAGAGTTTAAGGGCTCTGACATATTTTGTTTTTGACTGAGCATTAAACATTGTAGTTCTGGATTTTACTCAACTTTGAGATTTAGTCGAAGGGGAGGTTTTTGCCTCTGAAAACTTAGCCGATTTGGCCAGAAATAGTGTTAAACACTAAAGAACAACAGTGTTAAACACTGGAAATAAAATTCTCAAATTAGTGTTAAACACTAGAAGACAACAGTGTTAAACACTGAAAATAAAACTCTCAAATTAGTGTTAAACACTAGAGAGAAAGAGGTCACGTGGGAACACGTGAGGGCACCAAAAGGTGGGGCCAGGCCTCCTTTGTTTTATTCTCAAATCTGCGCATAAGTGTTAAACACTTTTAATTTCCTGGCCATCACGTGTGGGCACGTGATAGGCACTCATGCACTGATTTGTTAAGGCTTTTATTAGGGGTCACGTGAGGACACGTGAGGGCACCCAAATTAGAATCTGCCTTTGCTTTAATTCTCATTGTTTCGGAGGTCACGTGGGAGCACGTGAGGCACTGCCTCAGGGCTATTTCCTTCTTATTTTTGGAGGATCTTTTCAGGGGTCACGTGGGGACACGTGACCTAATTCTTTATATGCATGGAGATCTTTCAAGTCTCTTTTTTTATGTTATTTTTTTTAAGAATTAAATTCTCTGTAGGGTTAAACCCTAATTATATTTTTAGAGGAATTAAATTCCCATGTATGTGAAGGAATTAAATTCTTATATATAGGGTTAAACCCTAGTTCTGTCTTGGAGGAATTAAATTCCTATAACTTTAAGAGAATTAAATTCTCATATAGGGTTAAACCCTAATTTTGTCTTGAAGGAATTAAGTTCCTGTGGGTTTGAGAGAATTAAATTCTCATATAGGGTTAAACCCTAGTTTTATCTTGGAGGAATTAAATTCCTGTGAATTTGGGAGAATTAAATTCTATAAACTCAATTCTCCCTCTAAGTCTTGGATCTGCATGGCAGAATCTCAACCCGATGAGAATTAAATTCTCAACCTATGGGGAGATTTGCTTCTGCAGATCTTCAACCAGAGGAAGAACTAAGTTCTTTTTGCAGAAGAGTTAAACTCTTAGATTGAGAATTGAATTCTCTTTTTTGAAGTTTTGATCCTTTTCCCCTTTCTCACCTAGGGTTTTCTTTCTTGAGAATTAAATTATCCTTTCTTTTCTCTCTACTATTTTCCTTTAGAAAATTTCAAGATCCCAAAATTCTATCTCTTTCTTCTCTTCTTGGCTCTTATTTATAGGAGAAGGAAAAGAATCAATTTGTTTAGTAAATCTTTCATTGAAAGATTTTATTTGTTTTTCGTAACTAACGTGATCTTTTAGATCACTCAGTGAATTTTATTCACTATTGGATTTTAAATCCAAAAGATATTCTGTTTGTTATTTTTGGTAAAATTTAGGGAAATCTTTCCTTGTCTAAAATCTTTCCATAAATTGGTGATTTTTAATCACCCTTGGATTTTTAATCCAACGGTCCCCCATAATCCTTTTTTTTGTTTGGAAAGATTTGGAGAAATACTTTCCCGGTTAGGGTCTTTGATTTCCCTTAATTAGAATTTAATTCTATCAATTTATAAGACTTTCAAAGTCTATCACGTGTTGGCACGTGACTCCTCTTCATTCAGAATTTAATTCTGTATTTTAACTGGGCTAAAGACCATCACGTGTGAGCACGTGACCCTTGGTCACGTGTGAGCACGTGACGCACTATTGGAGTCTTTCCTTAGCCATTTGTTTTCACTTCTGCTTGCTTAGAATTTAATTCTGTAAAAAAGATCACGTGTCAACACGTGACCCTTGGTCACGTGTGAACACGTGATACCTCATTGAGCTAATTCCTGATTTTTAATCAGGGAACAAATGCCCCCACAGCGTTGCTCTCACGTGTCTGCACGTGAGTGCAACGCTGTCACCTTTATGACTGTTGGATCTGTCTAGGGAATAGGGGAGATGAAACGTTTCCCATCACATCCTATAAATGCAGGGGTCTCTTCAGAAGCGCCTCCACTCTTTCATCTTCTTCCTTGTTAACTTTTTCCTTTTGAGAATTTAATTCTCTTTTCCAGAGCTTAATTCTCTGCTTTGAAAATTTCCAGAGTTTAACTCTGTCAAAAGATTCCCTTTTCTCAGGTAATGATCTTGAACGGTTAAAGAACTTTGCAGAAATCTTTATTGGATTTTAAATCCACATCAAGGGTTTTTCCCTTTAACAAGAACCCATTTTTTTTTAAGTTCTTTATAAAAGAAAACCATCCAATCCTTAAACAATAGACCTCGCTAGGGTTTCTCTGGTCTTCAGGGGTCAATGGTGGTGTTTGTCTTTTCTATGGAATTTAATTCCATCTCAAAGAGCTTTGGCTCTGAAGAAATGTTTCTGGGAATTTAATTCCCCTTTTTCAAAAGGAATTTAATTCCTATGAAGAACTTAGTTCTTCCCAGGGGACTTCTTGGGGTTTTCTTGCCCTGAGTTGTCTCTTTGCAACCAAGAAGAAGAGGTTTGCAGTGGTGCTTTCTGGGAATTTAATTCCCTAGCTTCTGTTTGATTCTTCGCAGTGTCCAAGATGGATTTCTTTTCTGGGGAATACATAGGGTTATTTGAAATCCACTGTTCATTTATTGAGAATCTTCTTTTTGTCTCATTGTAATTGCTTTGCCTTATCATTAGCAAGCCTCCATCTTGATTTTGTGGGACCCATGTGTTTTGTAACTAATGGTCCCATAAAATGAGTCCCCTGTCGCTTTCTTCCACTGTCTTTTTATATATATACATTTATAAACATATATATATATATATACACTGTTGGCTTCGCTTTAACAGTTTCTCCTTCTTTCATTTCAGGCATAATGACTTCTGTTCCATACCAACCTGAACAGCTTCCTGAGCTATTGCCGCCACTTGGGCCTTCATGGTTCCTCGGGAAATCTTAGTCCCCGTTGCCTTTTCCATGTCCGCCAGTAAACTGTTGACCACAGGAAGCCCCGAGGGCACCTTGATACAGAAGTCGCCCTCCTGCACTTGAATCTCGTCCGGGGAGTGCCGAGAAACCACCATCTTCAGCTTCTTGAGTGGGGATTCGGTAGGGGCGGCGCTTCCGTCCTAGCCTGAGATGTTGGATCCCGCGTGTGCTTCTGCCCTCCCTCGTGATGTTCCTCCGGAACGGGAGGGGGGTGCTGCAGAAGCCTTGGCTAAAGGTGTTTGCCGGGGAGCCACGCCCGGAGCAGACCGGGATGAGCTTGCACCACCGCCCTTCGTCCCCTGGGCCTTGGCGGCTATGGCAGCCATAATCTTCGAGCGATCCATCGGCTCTGCGAGATACATATAAGAAAGAGATCAGCGATCAAAAAAAACAACAAAATTTTGTAAGTCTAAATAGATCGGCTAAAGCCCTAACTTACCCACAAAGCACACGGGACTGAGTCCTGCCCAGCTCAAAGCCTGCTCGGAAAGCAGGACATCAGCCCGCTGGATTGGTTCCCATTGAGATACCACTCTTGCCTCAGAGGCATTCGACTGCCTAACCCTAGGAAAGTTGGCACTATGCCACTTGATGGGCACGGGCCAATCCTTACCTTCCGGTGGCCCAACGAAGACAAACTTCTCCTTCCATTCGTGGATGGAAGAAGGGACAGTCACCACCCCAGACCCGGCCATCCTATCCTTATGTTTTTTGAATGAAAGGTACACCCAGCTCGGTTCGTCCTTGCTGGTACCGGGGTGATTTTTATAGCAAAGAAAATAAAGGATGAGGCTCAAATCAAAGGGGATTCGATCAATGTTCAACTTGACCAGAAACCCGAGAAGATTCTCCACGAATTCGGCGTTAGCTGGCCCGGGGCGAGATGGAAACAATGGAGCACGGCACAAACTTCAGGCGAGAAGAGCAGAAGAATCCCAGCCCGGAACGCTTCCAAGTACAGGACAATCTCTTTGCCCTGCACCTGGTCTGCCCGCTCACCCTCCCTGGACAAATGGAGTGACTAGCCAGAGGGGATATGAAAACAAGACCGGATGTCAGAAAGCTCATCCAGACGGTTCAAAACTGAGGGCGCATCGCGAGTATTCCCAATGCGCACCTTGGAGGCTCTCTTCGCCCCTCGACGACGAGGGATGAGGGCGTCATTTCCCCTGGAGGGGCGAGCCCGACACAGAAGACGAAGATGATGAAGAAGAAGAAGAACTCTCTCGGCTATCAGAAACCGAGGAGAAGAAGACCCGCTGGACTCAGCTTCAAAAGCTGAAGCCTCATCGCCCGACTCAACCCCTGCTACATCAATAGATGTTTCGGAGGAAGACATCTAACTTGATTCAAGGAAGGATTGGCCGAGGAAAAAAAATTTATCTGAAGTTCCGGCCTAAGCGGATGTGCATCGGGCAATCTTCAAACGACAAGAGACGACTAGGGTAAAGTTTCTGCCGTTGGATGCCCCCTCCCCTATTTATACACTAAGCAAAGAGGCATCCAACCGCCCTAATCCGTTCCGCCGAAACGAAGCGCCACACCTAGCGGATACCGGGACTCCATATGGAGAACGGCCATTGGACATGTCCCCTCACACCAGGATTCGGGGATAGCCCCTCATGTCCCGCCACCCGATGGGGGACATGTGGCGAGTAGTCCAACTGTCCGAGTGAGCGAAACGGCGCCCCCTTTTTAAAGCGCAATCATTTCACTGATCCGCTGACGTTGCCAAAGATACACGCAGGAATTAAAACGCTTCGTGAGCCACCACCTGGACCCAAGGATCCGAGAGGATTAGTTGCCAAACATCGCATCTTCTTCGGACAACCCATGGCGGAGAAATATGAGGCTGAATTTTTAAAAACCGGGCTTACCACTCTCGACCTGACCCATAAATAGATCAGGGCGAGAGTGGGGGGGCTAATGATGAGGCTCATGATGGGAACCCCCCATATTTACGACACGTAGCAGATGACGTGTCGTCCACGTACGCCCACTAGATTCCTGGGGGCTACAGAGCTGCAATAAATATGATGCATTGGGGACAATTCTCGGCGCCTCGCCTCCGAGGTTGTACCTGACCTTTTAGAGTACCTCTCTAGAGCACGTTCCCGCTTCGGCTGACCGCCAACCAATAGCTCGTCTACGAGCTATCCTATAGCTGAGACTCTTCAGCTCACTTGCTCGTCCCCGAGCTATCCTATATTTGAGATTCCTCAGCATCTCTGTTTGGCTGAGAACACGGAGCCCGAGCTCCCCCGTAACGGCTCCATGTATCTCGCCACGATGAGATCTCCGCCACTCCACGTCCCGCATCTCACGCTTGCGTATCTCGCCATTAATGAGCTTGTCTCGCCATTAATGGGTGTGTCCCGCCATCAACATGAACGTGACTCAGGGACATAACGGACAGTGAGAATCTCGCATCGGCTCTCTCCATGCGACCTCTATAAACCCTTCCTCCAGATGATTCAGGTAAGTCGAATTGATTCCAATACGCCGCTACCCTGCCTTTATTCCTCGGTACTTACTTGATCGTCAGAGGGTCCTACGGTGGTTACCCACCTCAGGACTTCCCTTGCAGGTAGCTCAGCGTCAATGATCAACCTATTGAGATCTACACATTCAACCTTTACACCCAATCTCAACCGTTCAGAACCGCTTGCAGCAAGATCGATGGAGGACAACTACCGAGGGAGATTATAACCACCATCACCATTCCAACAACTCACAATTACTAATTTGTTCAAATAAAAAAGTGAACTTTGGAATTCTAATTAGCAATTCATCCAATTCATTTCAAGAATTCAATAAAGAACCAACAACAATCCAAGAAATGAACAAGATTCCCAAAATTCCCCTCCAAAGATCGAGAAATTACCTGAAAGGGAGCAAGTCCTTGAGCGCATCCATGGTGTCCAAGGGGCCTTTGAGAGAGCTCTGGACCTCGGCCTCGTTGCCGCTGTCGGATCCGCCGTAGCTGACGCTGTTGCGGCTAATCGACAAGCTGCATGTCGCCACATCATCTCCCTCCGCCTCCGGGAACGCCGGAGGACATGTGGCGCGCTCGAGGGTGATCGACATCGGAAATTCTTTTGAGAGCGAATGTAACAACCCTAAACTTTCTGTACAAAATTTTTGTAAAGTATAGAAATGAGTACCTTAGCCTAAGCACAACTTAAAAGTATTTTTTATTTAAGAACAATAAAAAACAATTTGTAGCTCATTGGTAAAGCCTTGCACTGCCATGACATAACCCCTGTGTTCGAATCCCATCAGCCACATATTATTTTTAATGATTTTCCTTTTAAACTTTTTGGAAGCTCAAAAGTTTACACGTGCAATACACGTAAAATGAAAAGTCAGATTAAATCAAACATGTGGATATTGATATATGAACAGACCCCGACACGTGGCACAAATTCCACCACACCCCTCACTTGATTGGCCGGCGAGATGGCCATTAGGGCCGGCGCCGCCAGGCCAGACCATAGGAAATGCCCCCAAAATTTAAACCCTAACCCCTTGGCCTTCCCCTATTACTCCTCTTCTGTTTGTTTTTCCTGCAATTAACCAGAAGTTTAACAAACACCATTAAACCAATATTTTAATGTATTTTAATTCTCATTTTTAATTCGCTAAACCCTAATTCTATCCTATAAATACCACCCCATACCTAGCCCTCTCTATTCTGAAATCCATTGTCAAAACTCTCAATTTTTTCTAAGTCAAATAAGTTGTACAGGTGGAGTTATCCAAGGTCAAGTTCCAGCGACGATTCGGGAAGATTCTGGCGATCCCACGACTCCACGAAGCTCTCAAAACCTTCCTCCACCTCTTTTCTCTACACTAATCCAGTAAGTCCCCTCTCCTTCTCTCTCTTCCTATTCTAAAATGTTCTCTTTTCAAAACTCGTCGGAAGTGTAGTTAATCCAACATCCGATTCTAAATTTGTTAAAAAAACCCAACTTTTCTTAATAAAAAATCAACTATTTCTTTATATATTGTTTAGCAACCATAAACCAACATTGAGAATAAGTTTCAATTTAAAATACCATGCTATGCAACTTGTATTACACTTTTACAGTTAAATACCACAAAGTTTACCTACGGCATTCTTTTATCATAATTGCTCATATTACCTGTTTACCGCCGAAAGACGCGACCGGGACGTTAGGACGTCTGGCCTGAATTTTGGGGGCAGATGCTATTTAGGTTTATCCGTCCACCTCTCTGAAGATACCAAGTTGATTTATGGCACCGTGTATCGGAGGTCTGGACGGATGCGGCCGTTGTAACAGACTTCGTCAGATTCCCCCTCGTTTGCGAGGAATTTTTGATTGTGGGGACGCTCTTCCTTGCAGGCGCAAGCCCCTGCAGTTAATTAAGTTATCCGTAGCGATAACCACTTTCTCCTGCTTCAGAAGGTCACTTCGTGTCGTGTGTGTTTTTATTTGTTTAGGTTGCCCGTGGATAATATGCGATAGTCCATCTTGGACCTACTTGCAGGGCCCCAGTGCTTAGGAGACAGGTTGATATCCCAATAGCTTAAGTCTTTTCCGTACGAGTCGAGAAGTTCTCGCAGGAACATTATTTTCCCCACGAGTCGCGACGAATCGAGAAGTTACCGCAAGGATGTCCTAACGTCACAGTTAACTCCTGCTAATAGAAGTCTGTTAGGGTCTGTGGTACTAGGGATTTTTACCCGTCGTACTGTCGCGTTGGCCGATGTATTCCCGATATGCAATCTTGCTATTCGAGTAGCCCCGCGACTGTCGTGTCTTTGATCCCTTCGGGGGATGGACAAGACGTCTTCAAGTAATCTTCCAGGTAATATTACCGTCGGAAGAGCAAGCGTTAGGGATATTCCATGCAGCTTTTTACTTAAGGTCAGGCTCAGTTTGGGAGCCGCGTTGAGTCATGACCGCTCCGTGCTGGTGTGGTATGATCTCCGATAGTATTTCAGGTCTCATTTGAGTTGCCGTCAAGACCCTGAAGGTAGGGATTTTCCTTGGCTTCGTTTGTTGACATTGTGTCTGCAATATTGCGGCGAATGTCGAGATTGTCTCAGGTTGTTTTTGAACCGTTGTGTCTTGGAACTAGGGACTTTGCCATGGCTCTGTTTTGCTGACGTCGTGTCTGCCTCTGGTTGGAATGAGAAGGAACTCCGTTGTTGATCTCTAGGTTGGAGATATTGCCGTCGAGACTTAGAACTAGGGACTCTGCCATGGCTCTGAAGTAGTCTCTAGGTTGTCCTTGAACCGTCGAGATTTGGAACTAGGGGACTTTGTCGTGGCTCCATTTTGCTAACGTCGTATCTGCCTCTGGTTGGAACAAGAAGGAACGTCGTCGTTGATCTCTGGGCTGTAGATGCAGCCATCGAGATTTAGCTTCTGTTTGACGATGCCTGGTGGGGGCAATATGGTTCCCTTTTCGTTTGTGCCCATGGATTGTATATAGGGGTCGATGTGATCTCACCTGCAGGGTGAAAATTTCATTTCATTTTTTTTTATTTTTTTCTGCGATGCTCTATCATTTTAGCTTTTCATATCGCGAAAGTCGCGATTTCCCAATCATTTCGGCTATTTTTCGCGGTGCCCAATCATTTCAGCTATTTTCATTTTACTCGCTGCTTTTTATTGCGAGTTGCCCAAACATTTCTGCTATTTTTATATGAATATATTTTACTCGCTGATTTTTATTGCGAGTTGCCACATCATTTCGGCTATTTCATATGCATTTTTGGCTCGCTGATTTTTATTGCGAGTTTGGAACTTGAGATCTGATACCAATCTTAGCATCAGCATCGCTGCGACTGGAATATGGCGAGGAGCGAATCATCATTTGCCTTGAAAGGACTTGGAATTTGATACCAATTTAGGTATCAGTATCGCTGCCACTGGAATGTTTCTAGGAGCGAATCATCATTTGCCTTTGCTGATTCGAACAAAGGTGGGTTAGCAAACAGGGTTAGGATCCTGCCGACTAAGGCTTTTGACTTCATGAGCCGTAAGGGTCTCATAAAGGTGTTTTTCCCTATGAGTCGTGAGGATCTCGTAGGTGTATTTTCTCCTTAGGAGTCGTGAGGATTCCTAAGTGTGTGTTCTCTTATAAATCGTAAGGATCTTACAAGAGTGTTTTCTCCTTATAAGTCGAGAGGACATACAAGTGTCGTTCACCTTATGAGGGCATTCCTCGTCATTGGTGGGACTTGGCGAGGATACGTTTATTTATGCCCGTGGATTGTATACAAGGGTCGATATTGGACCGCCTGTAGGGCTACTTGGGGAATGTGATGGCTTAAGAACAGGTTCAAATCCCTGTAATTTAAGGCTTTCGAATCCTATGAGCCGTGAGGGTCTCATAGGGGGAATTTTCCTTACGAGTCGTGAGGATCTCGTAAGTGCAATTTCTCCTAAGGAATCGTAGGCATCCCTAAGCGTGTTGCTCCCTTTTGTGAGTCGTAAGGATCCACGCAGGTATTTTCTCCTTACAAGGCCGAGAGGACCTTGCAAGTGTGCATGATTTTTTTTACGAGTCTGCGCCCTTGCGGGTTTTCACAAACTCGCCGGCAGTCCTGCTGTTTTTACTCACGAAGCCCTTTCGGTTTTTCATCCGTGCCTTTTTTGCTTGTGAACGTACTTTTTTTTACGAGTCTGCGCCCTTGCGAGTTTTCACAAACTCGCCGGCAGTCCTGCTGTTTTTACTCACGGAGCCCTTTCGGGTTTTCATCCATGCCCTTTTCGCTTGTGGACGTACCGTTTTTCTTTTTGCATGAATGAAACTCTCAAAGATAGTTTCGTCGCATGTGACCCATCTGTTTGCCGGTGGGATTTGAGTTGCAGTCCTCACCGCTGGGACTCGTGGACTTTAATTCCACTGTCGCCGTGTTTGAGGCGACGTACTTAGTTTAAAGACATCACGGTCCGATGTTAGTTTAGGGACATCTCGGTCCATTGTTTGTTTAAGGACATCTCGGTCCAATGTAGTTGTTAGTTTTGGGACGTCTCGGTCCACAGCTAGTTTAAGGACGTTGTGGTCCGTTGTTAATTTAGGGATATCTCGGTCCATAGCTAGTTTAAGGACATTGCGGTCCGTTGTTAGTTTAGGGACATCTCGGTCCAAAGCTAGTTTAAGGACGTTGCGGTCTATAGCTTCGAGGCGAAATTTTGCCAGATACTACTTACAGAGTCTTGACTCAGGAAAATAGCGAGTGGAAACAAGTGTTGTCATCTATCGTTAACCTGAGTTGTGACTTTATCAGGGGTAGTATTTCTTAAGGAAGCGACCGTTTATTGTCCGGAAGGGTCTTTCGCCATGTATATTCATGAGAAAGTAGGCACCACCTTGATAAACCTTGTCTATGACGTATGGGCCCTCATAGTTCGGCTTGAATTTCCCCTATTTGGCACGGTTGTGGATCATAGGTCTTTTGACAACTAGCATGAGTTCGCCTTGGCGGAATTCTCTTGGCCTAGTTAGTTTTTCGTATGAGCGCGTCATCCTTGCTTTGTAAGCTTTTAGGTTTTGCTGCGTCATGAGACGAGTTTCATCGAGGGCATCGAGCTCCTCAAGCTGAAGGTGGGCATTTTCTTCATCCGTCAGCTCATGTCGGACCGCTACTCGTAAAGAGGGTAGTTCTATCTCTAAGGGGAGAACCGCTTCCGTTCCGAATACCAACGCGAATGGTGTTGTATTTGTGGCCGTCTTGAACGTGGTCCTATAAGCCCAGAGTGCTTCATGCAATCTCTCGTGCCAGTTGTTTTTATTTCTGGACACCGTTTTCTTTATGATCTTTGTCAAGGTCTTGTTGAAAGCCTCAGCTAAACCGTTAGCTCGGGGATTATAGACCGAAGAATATCTCCAATCTATATTATGCTGTTGTGCGAAGCGACTGATTTTATGGCTTCTGTAAGCTGTCCCGTTATCAGAGATAATCCGTCACGGAGTTCCGAACCAGTAGATGACATGTGTCCTGAAGAAATGGAGGATGTTCTCCGTCTTTACCTCTCTTAGCGGTATTGCTTCTGCCCACTTGGAGAAGTAATCAGTTGTTGCTAGTATGAACCGATGTCCCTTAGATGACGCTGGTTCAATGGGGCCAATTATGTCAGTTCCCCACATTTCAAACGGCCAGCTAGCCAGTGTTGGGTGTAGCGGATTCGGATGCTGGTGGATGAAGTCCCCGTGAATTTGGCACGAGTGACACTGCTTCGCATATTCGAGACAGTCCTGAATTATTGTGGGCCAGTAGTAGCCTATTCTCTTGATCTTCAGCTTCATCTTGGGCCCAGCCTGATGGGAACCGCAGAGTCCATCGTGAGTTTCTTGGACAACCCTCCTCGCTTCTTCTGGTCCCAGGCATCTCAGCCACAAAGAGTCAAATGATCTCTTATATAGAGTATCATTGACGAAGGCGAAAGACTGAGCTCGTTTCACGAGCTGATGTCTTGATGATGCATTTTCGGGTGTTCGGTGGGATTTGAAGTATTCCATGAGGACTTCCCTCCAATCCTTGCCCTTTTCTTCGTCTTCTATCCGGAGGACCGCTTGTTTGGTCGCTTCTTCTCCTCTAGACAACTCCGGAGATATTTCTGCCGGCACGAGAATCCGGCGGCTTTGCATAATGATCCTTACGTCATCGAGGTTTTCGTCGGCCAATTCTTTAGCGAGCTTGGCTAACGCATCCGCCTTGCTATTTTCCGCACGCGGTATGCTTTCCAGGATGTAGGAGGGAATTTGAGTCAGCAGTTGCTACACTCTTTCGCCATATTTTACCAATTCTGGTTTGCACGTCTGATAGTCTCCTTTTACTTGGCTAACGACCAGCTGGGAGTCTCCATATATGAGGAGGTTCTCGATCCCCATGTTGACAGCGATCTCAAGACCTGCTATTAAAGCTTCATATTCCGCTTCGTTGTTCATTCTTGGCTCTGTTAAGGAAAGGGCAAAACGCATTATCCCTCCTTATAGAGTCACAAAGATAAGGCATACTCCGGCTTTGATTATGGATGTGCTTTGCTTCCGCCTCTTCATAGACGACGCCCCATCGAAGTAAAGTTCCCATCGGGTATCACTCCCTTCTTTCTCCCCGTTGATTGCGTCAAACGCGTGTTCGTCCGGCAACTCGCAGTTCAAAGGAGAGTTGGCGGGTATCGAATGCTCTGCGAGAAAGTCGGCGATGGCATGGCCTTTTACTGCCTTGAGAGGTCGGTAGATTATCGAGAATTCCATCAAGAGGAGGGCCCATTTGGCAAGACTTCCTGTTAGTATGGCTCTTGATATCAAATATTTGAGAGGATCCACCTTTGATATGAGATGGACCTCATGTGCCAAGGCATAATGTCGGAGCTTCGTTACCGCGAAGATTAATGCCAAGCAATGCTTTTCGATAGGGGAGTAGTTGTTTTCTGCCCCTAGGAGAACTCGACTCAAATTGTAGAGAGCTCTCTCCTTTCCCTGATCGTTCTCCTGTGCCCATAGCGCGCCTAGAGAACCTTCAAGGGCTATTGTGTACAGGATGAGGGGCTTTCCCTTGACCGTAGCAGTTAGTACCGGGGTCCCCTTATTCATTAGATGGCTGTAGGGGCGGCATTTGCCGGAGAGATTAGCTATGAACCGTCGGATATACGCGAGCTTCCCTTGGAGAGACCGCAGTTGCTTGAGATTTCTTGGTGCGGGCATTTCCATAATTGCCTTAATCTTTAATGGGTCTATTTCGATTTCTCGATGTCGTACGATGAATCCTAGGAATTTGCCTGAGGAAACTCCAAACGCGCATTTCAGAGGGTTCATCTTCAGGTTGTACTTCCGAAGGCGCCGGAACACTGTCTTCAGATGCTCCCAGTGCTCCTCGTACGATTTGCTTTTCACCACGAGATCGTCGATATAACATTCGATAATCTCGTGTATGAGGTCATCGAAGATCTTTGTCATGGCCCTCTGGTAGGTGGCGCCAGTGTTCTTGAGACCGAAGGGTATCACTTTGTAGCAGAATATGCCCAGTGGAGTCCGGAAAGCAGTGTGCTTTTGGTCTTCAGGATGCATCTTTATTTGATTATACCCCGAAGATCCATCCATGAAGGAGAAGACTTCATGGGTGGATGTGTTATCGATCATCAGCTACCTAACAGGCACTGGGAAGTCATCCTTCGGACAAGCTTTTTTGAGATCCCGAAAATCTACGCAGATGCGTACTGTCCCATTTTTCATCATTACCGGAACGATATTGGCGATGCAGTCAGGGTATTGAACTTCTTGGATGAAGTCGGAGTCGATTAGGTTCTTGACTTCAGCATTGATGCTCATCTCGAGTTCGAGCCGCATTCTTCTTGGCGGCTGTTTGACCGGCTTGAGTCTGGTGATATCGCCAGTTTATGCACAGCTATCTTTGGATCTAATCCTGGCAGCTCGGCATAGTTCCATGCGAAACAGTCTTTATACTGCATAAGCACATCTTTTAATGTAGTCGTCTGCTCTTCAAACAATAGCCCACTGACGAACGTTGGCCTTGGCTCGTTTGCCGTCCCCAAGTCGATTTTTCTCAGGTTGTCCGCCGTGATATGTATCTCATCTTCCAGCTCTTTTGGTGCCAGTGGAAATTCTGAGATCACCTCGTCTTCATCTTCATTTGTGAAGCAATGGGAGAGGTCATCTATATTCTTATGCTCTCCCTCCTTTGAGAACGTTATCACGTGCCAGGTACGAGTCCGTTTCCAAGCTCGATGTTGATCTGGACTTTCCTTCACGGCGTAGGTTGCTCTTGGCTCATGCTTTCGTGGCGGGGTTACCTTCCAACTGTCGGATAGAGCGAACATACCTCATTGATACTAATCTTCGACCTAGTCTTTGAAGGTGAAGCAATCTTCAAGAGGATGTCCTGTTGCTTGGTGGTAGGAGCAATAAGCCGGATGGTGGATCTCGTTTACTTGCTCAGGGTGTCGAGACTCCGGGAGTGTCATCATTTGATGTTTTATGACAAGGTTGAATATTTTCCTTGTCTTGTCTTGAGAAAAAGAGTATTCTCGACCCATCTTTTTTATAAAATACGGATTCCAGCTGACTTTTCCTCGATCTCGTGGCTTCTTGAATCCGCTTCGCTGTTTTTGAACGTCAGTCCGTTCTTTACCTTATTGTTGCTTCTATGTTGGGCTTTCTGTTTGCCACGAGAGCGCACAGCGGGTTGGGGGTGAAGGGGATCGTCATCCTCCATAACCTGCTGAATGATACGTTGCATCCTGGCTTTTACGTAAATGGTCATTTCGCGGCTGTGGTCATCCCGGACCTTTTGACCTGCTTCTCTCATTAGCTTGTCAATCCGTTCTTCGAATGACGGGCTTGGTATTCCCACGGCGGGATTTCGCTCTGTTTCAATATTAGCGCTATGTGGAAGGGCATTCTCTTTTCTATCGGAATCATTTATAACTTAGCAGCCATGGAATCGCTCCCGTTTCTTGGACCGAACGTATCTAAAGCTAGTCGTCTCCATTCTCCCGTTGGGCATCTTTCGCTGAGTCCCGGAAAATTCCCAAATCTTGTTATAAAACTGGGCTTGTCGAGCGGTCTGCTTGAAGGGTACGCCTTGGCATCTCATAGCCTTTTCAGTCCCTCTGCATAGTATCTGGGTAGACGGATTGGTTGAAGCCTGTCGAGCGCAGGTTCGGCACCGTGCCAGACCTCTTTCTCCACTTTAGTCTTGGTGGATTGGTAGAAAAGGATCGCCTTTTCACTTCTTTACCTAGGAGGGACGTAGAAGCTCTGCAGCTCTTGTGCGCTGTACGTATCAAGTACATCAAGTTCTTTGTAATGCCGCTACGGAACCATGGTAATTTGTAAACTTTGGTCAGCTCCAGCAAAGGTCTGCATTGACGGACGGACGGAGAACACTGTGTTGGCCTCATCCTCAGAGTCACCGCCAAAGACCAGAATAGGAGTAGATGGTCCTGGCCTGTTGCCTTGGGGTTGTCCCGAGTAGACCATCTCTTCATCCTCCTCGGTATCGCTCCCAAAGATCGGGATAGTGGCGATGGCTTTTTGTTTATTCTCCGGTTTGCGACATCTTTCCGTGTCTTCGAAGTCTGGTAAGAAGTACTTGGCATCTTCATATTTGCGAACTTCATTTACGGAGAATGGGTTCAGCTCCCCTGTAACTGTGTACTCGAGGCCGTCTTTGAAATACTTCATACACTGATGTTGTGTAGAAGGGATGACGTTGTACTCGTGTAACCAAGGCCTGCCGAGCAAAGCGTTGTAGTAAGTTTTGGCATCAATGACATGAAATTTGATGTCAGTAACGAGTATCCCAAAGCATAATATCAGTATTATAGACCCGAGCGTTCGTGATGATTGAGAGTCAAACCCGGAGATGACAATTTTATCCCGATCCAGGTGCTGAACGTCCATGCAAATTTCTTTCAACACTCTCACATTGAGAAGGTTGATGGAGGACCCGTTATCGACTAGTATCTTTCTTATCTTAATGTCGTGGCAGTACCCGATGATATATAACGGACGATTGTGCTCGCATGTTCCGAGGAGAAGGTCTTCATCGCTGAAGGTGATGTCCGCTGTGTGAACTTCTTCCAGCTCGTCTTTCATCTTTTCTTCCGCTAGGAAGGCTTGAAACTGATCGGGCTCTTGTAACGCCCTAATTAGAGAATCTCGTGCCTCTTTAGACAGGAGAAGGGCATCCAAAATGCTTAATTATGAGGGTATCTTTCTCAGGTGTGCCAGGACATTGTAATCCACCTTGTTCTTCTTGGGCGGGTCCTTGGCTGTGAGCTCTTCGACGACTCTATCATCGAGGGCAATCTCCTCAGGGACTTTTTCCTTCCCTTTATCTCTTTTGTTCGGACCCTTGTTTGTAGGCCCGAGGTTCTTTTCAGGCAACGTACAGTTGCGCGGCTGAATGTTCTCACAGTTCTTCGCCTCTTCTTTTTTTCCAGAGTTGGATTCTTTGAAGAGAGGGCCGAGGGTTATTTCTTCTTCAGAATCGCTCCCGAATGTGAGAACTTGAATTTTCCCTTTTGTCGAACTGGTATCAACCATATAACAGTTGCTAGTCATTTTTCCGCGCTCATCTGTTGCATTTTTTTGCTGTCGACGAGCTTCACGCTTCATCCTCTTGAAGTGTTTTCGGTGGGCAACGTATCCCTGCCACCACTTCTTGAAGGCACTGCACTCTTCGGTGGGGTGTGTAACGTTTCGATGGTATAAGCAGTAGTTCAGGTGTACATTCGCTTCATCGAGGCACGTACTCCCGGGAGTATTTCCTTCGAAAGGTGGTAGCTTCATTCCCATTGATAGAGTTTTGGTGAACTGCTTCCCTCCTTTAATTCTGCTCTTGCTGGTGGCAGGTATGCTTCGATCCAGTTGGGGTACTTTATGACTTCTCATTACCGGGGCTTTCTTAGCTTGACGCCGATGCTTGGCCTTTTGGTATATGGTCGTTTCACATTCTCGGTCAGCTTTGCTCCTTTGAAGGGCTTCGTTCAGTAGCCTGTCGATCAGGTCGTCTGACGGTTCTAGAAATTTTGGCGTTGGTTCTGCCCCCAGCTTATCTACGCTATTTTCTAACGCTGAGAGAGTTTCTTTATCATTCACTAACGAATGAGAGATCATGTGGCAACTTGCCACATAATCCTCGGGTTCTTCTGACGAGTCGTCTCCTTCGTCATTGTCATTACCTCCGTTCTCAAGGATATGGTTGAGAAACTCTTGGAGTGTGACTGGGGTCCGCGCCTTCTGGTTGTATTCCTCCAGCGAGTCAATGTAATTCCGCAGGTCCGTGCGCTTGTCGTCAAGCTGCACGGGCTTCTTGGTCTTCTTCATTTTTTAGAAGACTTCGAAGGCTTGGCCTGGAGACCTTGCCCATCGCTACCAACTTTTGGTGTTGGGCACGGTCTCAGCATACCTTCAATGATCTCAGGCTCCAGCGGGCTTTTCCACCTGAGCGCCGGGCATGCTTGAAGATCCCTCAGCATTCTTTTAGTTTTAGTCGTAAGGACAACTTCCCACGGAGCTTCCTCTATAAATGATCATGATGCTCCCGACGTATCCACCTTTTTAGGAGCGTTCTGCTGTGGCGAGTTTACCTTCCAGTTTTCGGACAGCGCGAACTTTCCCTGTTTGTACTGGTCTTCAACCCAGTTTTTGAAGACGTAGCAATCTTCGATTGAGTGGCCCATTACTCTGTGGTAGGGACAGTAGTTGGGACTGTTGATGTCACCAGGCTGCAGTGGACGCCTCGGATCCGGCAGAGTGATGAGTCTGTTGCGCACCGCCAGTTCAAACAGTCTTCTCGTTTTATCCCGGAGGAATGAGTAAGGATGTCTCAACTTCTCTTCGAGGGATCGGCTTGTGTTGCTTTGGCGAGCAACCGGTTTCGGGTCACTCGGTTATTGTGGAGCGTTGGCGACGAAGGTCGCTTTCCCTTTGCCCTTTTCATTCCGGAGATCCGTTTTTGAAGAGGACGGCCTATGGCCCATCTAATCCATTTGGGCCAGCTTGTCAATCAATGCCTGGAAGGTGGTCGGCTTGAAGAATATTATAAATTGGGATATAGTTGCCTGAGGATCAAGGGTCCCCACGAACATGCCCACTGCAAGAGCTTCTTCGATACGTTGTTCGCATTTTGACCATAAGTTCCTCCACCGTATTGAATCCAGGTTTCTCTCGGGTTCACTCCGGCATTGATTAATGCCAGATCGGGGTGCGCTCGCTTGCGCTTGCGAACCGCTGCGTGAACAGTAGTTCCATCTCCGTGAATGTTTTGATTGAGTCATTTGGGAGCTCGGAGTACCATTCATATGTCGTCCCCGACAAACTGCCAACGAACTGGCGAAGCAGCAGTTTGTCATCGCATCCAGTATTACCGCACAAAGCTCTGAATTGAGCAACGTGCTGGTGTGGATTGCCCGTCCCCTTATACACATAGAATTTAGGGATCGTATATCCTGGCGGGTACTTGATTTGATCATACCAGCCTGGATAAGGTCGCCCAATTCTGACGACTTGGCCAGCCGCTTCACTCGCTTGATGAGCTCGTATTTGTTGAGCTATGTAGTCATCAAGGGTGGCTTTGGAGATTGTCTCTTCTCGGGCTGCTGAGACAGCCGGAGGAGGGTTTGACGTTTCCCCTCTGTCGTCTTCGATGATTATCGGAGGGTCTTCGGCTGGAGGTTCCGGCTGGATCATCATCCCAATCATATCTTGGAATAGAAGCGCCATATGCTTTATATTAGTAGCCTGTTCTGTAGCCTCTTTATCCTTTCTTTGTAGCACCCTCCGCAGGAACTCAATGTCGGTCTCTTGCTCCCGGCGCTGTTCAGACGATGCTTCTGGGCTTTCTTTCTGCCCAGTGAGTGCAGACATCTTCATTAGCATTTCTTGGAGCTTTTGCTGCTGCTCCTGAGCTTTCGTCATAGACCGTGTGAGTGGTCGATGACCCGTAGAAGTACGGTTTTCCTCTTTCCCGAAAGCCATGTACACCGTGTGTACCACCATGCCCCCAGACTTGGTGCGTTTGGGTCCACTGCCTTTGAAATTCGCCGCAGGCATGGGGATCTTCTCTGGCCTTCTCCTTTTATGGGAGGTCAAAGTTGAGGGGGCCGTTGCAGCAGGTACCCATGTGGACGATACCTTCCGTGATATGACGGCGGGGTGGTCCTCCTCCTGTCGAGCCTTCTTTTTCTCTAGTCGGCGAGAGTAATTTTTGTCAATTACAGAGTCTTGGATTTTCCGCCAGATCCTGTGGATTTTGGAGGACAGCCGATGAGGGGGCTGCTCCGGCTTCACCTGTGTCGTGTTTTCAGCCAGCGGAGATGACTTCTTTAGTACAGCGGTTGGAGAGTTCTTTCGCACCCTCCTGAGCGGATCGAAGCTGTTCCCAGTTGGAACAACAGCATCAATTTCTACCATTGGAGCTGGTGGGGTAAGTCCGGAGGGGGAACTGCCACCAGCTTTCCTCACTCGGCGGCAGTGGCGACGTCGAGCACGTCGTGCAGACGGGACCACCTCTGTTGTGGGAGCAATTTTATCACGCCCTCTACTCTGGTTAGGGGTTGGCGCCGGGGCCAGCCTATTGAAGATTGACGTCCGTTGAGAGGGGATAGTCAATCTATCGAAGGTCGATTTCTTGGTAGGGGAAGCAGTCTTGATAACTTCACCGGAAGCAGGAGTTGGAACGGTCAATCTAGCGAAGACCGAGCCTTTAGTAGGGGACACTCTTTTGCTGACTTCTCTCGCTGGAGTTGGAACGGCTATCCGTTTCGGGATGACCCCTTCAGGTATCGTGAGCCTCTTGGCGGGCCCACTCGAGCTGTGGCTCAGCCTGTCAAAGACTGAGGTGCTGGGATTGGATGACCCGTTGAGAGGGGACGTGGTAGTTGCAAGTCGATCGAAGCCTGACTTCTTCGGAGCTTCCTGTAACGACAATGAAGCACTGAAGCTCATTGGCGGGAGCATAGTCCCGAAGAACAGTCCAGTGGTGGCTTGAGTCACCTGCACCACTGGCATTGCAAAGATGGAGGCCACATAGGGCCCATAGGTCACTCCTCCAGCAGGGACGGAGTGGGAGCGGGTGTTGCAATTGGTGCAGTTGGAAGCCATCGATGTCATCTTATCTTATGCATAGGAGCAAGACACCAAATCTTAGGACCTCGAATCCAGGGGCAACCATATTAAATCTTGATTCATTTGCGAACACGACACACGAAGTGTGGAGTGGAAAGAGGAAAAGGTCCCACTGGGCGTGCCAGAATCTGTTTTCCGCCGAAAGAAGCGACCGGGACGTTAGGACATCTTTGCCTGAATTTTGGGGGCAGATACTATTTGGGTTTATCCGTCCTCCTCTCCGAAGATTCCAAGTTGATTTATGGCACTATGTATCGGAGGTCTGGACGGATGTGACCGTTGTAGCAGACATCGTCAGATTCCCTCTCGTATGCGAGAGATTTTTGATTGTGGGGACGCTCTTTCCTGCAGGCGCAAGCCCTTGCAGTTAATTACGTTATCGCGTAGCGATAACCACTTTCTCCTGCTCCAGAAGGACACTTCATGTCGTGTGTGTTTTTATTTGTTTAGGTTGCCCGTGGATTGTATACGGAGACTAATTTATGTTGTCATCCGTAGGGCGTGGATTAGTCCAAATCCGTATATTCTTAGATTTGGGTTTGGGTTGATTTAAGGATCGTTAATCTAGTTTGAAATTAAGATCAACTTAAATTTTTGTTAAGAATACGTTAGTCTAATTTTAGACAAAGATCTACTCAACAGGTTTTGGGATCATTCAGACCCAACAAGAGAGCGTTTGAGCTCCATTTTTTTAGTTTAAGGGCGTTACGGTCCATAGTTAGTTTAAGGACATTGCGGTCCATAGCTAGTTTAAGGACGTTGCGGTCCCTTGGGATGTGCTCATGGGTTTGGGAGTGCACCAAGAGCTGTTGGTTGTCGGGACCCTCCACCTCTCTGAAGACGTTGAAGAATTACAACGACATGTATCAGAGCTATGGAGAGATGTACCCTTGGAACGAATTCCAGATTGACGGGAAAGATCATGGTGGAACGAACATCATTTTAGATGCCATGTGTCAGGAGATCATTAGTCATCTTTGGAACTAAGATCGATTTGGAGAGACCTAAGCATAGGAGGGCTCGGCTGATTGATGGTCAAAAGGTTTTTGGCCTCGGGACTTGGCCCATTTAGCCTAAGGTTGGCCTCTCATAGTGTTAAACACTAATATCTTCTCAGCGCTTACGTGCTCCCACGTGAGTTTCTAAAGCAGTGTTAAACACTGAACTTTAGAGCGCTCACGTGTGGCACGTGAGACGCCTGAGAATTGGGCACTGCTTCTTTGGGTTTATTCCCTTTTCCTTTTATAAATACTAAGCACTATTGGAGCTTACATGGGCTCATGTTAGGCGTCCCAAAAATGGGAACTGTCTTTGTTTTATTCCCCTTTTCCTTTTATAAGTGCTAAGCACTATTAGGGGGGGTCATGTGAGATCACGTGACGCATCCTGAAAATGTGAACCGTCTTTGATTTATTCCCCCTTTTCTTTTATAAGTGCTAAGCACTATTGGGGGGTCACGTGGGATAACGCGACACGTCCCGAAAATGTGAACCGTCTTTGATTTATTGCCCTTTTTCTTTTATAAGTGTTGAGCACTATTGGGGGGTCACATGAGATCACATGACTCGATCTCAGTCGTTCCTTTTTGTTCCTCAGAGGTGCTCATGTGGGAACACGTTTTCTGTTGTTATAGCGTTGAACGCTAATCATTTCTTTTGCGTGCATAGATATCTTGATCTGAGTTTTGAGTATTTCAAGTCCCTTATTTTGATAAGAATTAAATTATTATATAGGGTTAGTTTTATCAGAGGAATTAAATTCCTATATCTTTTGGAAGAATTAAATTCTTCAAAACTAGTTCTTTCCCCTAAGTTTTGAGTCTGCATAACAGAATCTTCTCGATGAGAATTAAATTCTCAACTTGTGGGGAGATCTGCTTCTGCAGACCTCAACCAGAGAAAGAACTAAGTTCTTTTTTGAAAGAGTTAAACTCTTGAAAATGGCGAAGAAGAGATAAAATGGTCTCTATATCTTTCTTCTTACCTAAGGTTTCTTTTTCTAAAAGAGAACTCTTCTTCTTTTTTTTTCCTTCTTTTTTTCTTCTTATCTTATGGGGGGTCTCTCCTCTGCAAGAAGTCTTGGGTCCTTTATATAGTAGAAGCAATTTGTTGATTTAGTTAAAAAAATCTCTCATTGAGAGATCTTAATTGATTTGGGGATTTTATCCACCGTTGGATCTTTGATCGACTTCTGTTTTACAGAAGATATTTTTCTTGTTTTTAACAAGATTGGGAAAATATTCTCCCATACAGATCTTATTCTGTAGGTTGGTGATTTTTATCCACCATCGGATTTTTAATCCAACGGTACTCTGTTTTACAGAGAGCAATCTTTCTTGTTTAGAAAGACTCAAGGAAATATTTTCCAAATAGAGTTTTGATCCCTTTACTTAGAATTTAATTCTATTGGCTCAAGAGGCATTTGAGCCCGCTCACGTGTAGAACATGACCCCACAGAGTTAAACTCATTTGCGTATGTGTAACAGTCGAAAGAGGGCATCACGTGCTATCACGTGAGCCTTTCTGGCCTGTCATTTGTTTTAATATGGCGTCTTTATACTTTGTATATAGACGTCATGTGCTTACACGTGAGGCTCTACTTCAGCCTATCAATTGTTTAAACCCAGTGCCTATAATCTTTATATAGGCGCTCCCGTATGGGCACGTGATGTTTTATTAGTGGAAATTGTCCCATCACTTTTTCTCTCTTTCTTTTCCTTTTCTTTATTTTATATAAGGGAACATTAGCTTTAGAAAAACCTCAAGAGGTAATGACCTACCTCTCACAACACTCATCATGACATAGCATGATTGCTTGAAAACCTTATTTTTGTGGCTAATACAATTTTACATATAAATACCATAAACTATTAATAACCGTATTCTTTAAATTGTTTTAAATTAAATTCCTTACGATTATGTCTCTAAAACCCACTTTTGGGGAACCCGATTCGTATGGTACGGGTTATCGCACATCCTCGGGACTAGTAGAGCGAGATGCAAATCTCCTCACGGAGCATCCGATCTCGATGTAATTTTTAATACAATTTTTAAGAATAATGCGATTTTCTATTTAATAAATAAGTTCTATTTTTAATAATTATATATATATATATAAATATTATCAAAATATCTGTTTTATATTTATAATAAATTCCATGTTTTCTAAACACAAGAATCACAAATTTCATGAATATACCATCACAAATCCATACAATTCCAATTTACACAAAAATACCATATATTATTCAAGCTAGGTATTTATTCACTAGAATTCCTCATCATATAAAAATTACATCCATGAAAACCCTAAATACGATAAATAAATGCTTTAGGATTATTTTGAAAGTATACTAAAACTATTTTTCATAAAACACCCTCAAGTTTATTAATTTACAATAAAGACCCTAGTAAATATAGATTTAAGCGGGGCCAATTCTCTTGAGCCTCAGGGAGCCGGAGAAAGTGGGTGCTTGCCTATTTAAGATAAGAAACTAAAACGGGGTTATCAATGGTAATTGGCTTGGAAAAAGTCATAAATCCTGCCGTCCATGTGCAGCAGTTACCGATAACTCCAAAACCTTATTCAGAAATCAAATTCTGTTTAAATATCTGACTCAGATAGAGTCTCAGTCTAATCTCAATACAATTCCAATCTGCATACAATTCAAATATAACTCCAATACAACATGAATCCATATATACTGAAACTTGAACATGAATACCAGAATACTATCAAATATCAACATGACTCGACTGGACCGAACCATGGATATATATTGATTTGATTACATGACTATCCGTTTACAACCTTATCTGTTCACATGAACAATTGATATCATGGTTTCGGCAAGTCTTACATCTATAAAACAGCACAATATACATTACGGGATTAAAGGGGTAGACTGATACAGAATGTGTTAAAAGTGTCACGAGATGGTCATTAAAAGACGTAACTAAACATCCATTGCCGTTATTCTGTGGGGTTTGACGGAGCTTTGTACTACAGGTTACCTTAGTCCACGGGATAGTTAGACTCCTCTCGTAAACACTAATATCTTCTGTACCCAGTTACAAACAACTACGTTAGTATAGCGAACATAATCTTTTATACTTTACATATTCTATTCTCTGTCTATTCTTCTCTACCTCTTGGGACTTACCGAGCGATTGTTCGCCGACGACATTCCTTTTCTAATCTTTGTTTGGAATGTTGTCAAGAGCACCCGACTCTCTGGAGATCGAGCCCAGCTCAGAAGACTTGGAGCAGTTCATCGAGGACCCGGAGCTCTAGTCACTTTTATATACTTTTACTTTCAGTTCATGCTATTGTTTAGGCATTGCTTTCCACATATTTACTTTTTCGTTTTATTGTAAAGAATGTTTAATAAATAAAAAAGTTGATGTTCGTTTATATCTAATGTCTTTCTTGTGTACATTTATATTATATTGCTTATTTACGCTTAACGTATTTACTTCTGAGTAAATATGTCACGGGCCTAGTCACGTCTCCTTATCCGTACACCGGAAAGCGGGGCGTGACAGGTTTTGTTGGCGGCCCATGCATGTCATTTCTGCATGGAAATCTAAGCAATATATCACAAGAATCGGCAACTAAAACATTCTTTATATTTCCTATTCCTTGAATCTATCCTAACCCTATTTTTCTTTCAAGGTTATGGATTCTCCGAACAATATTATCACTAACGTGAACGGCAACACCACACCACCACCTCTTCCATTTACGCCTACCGTTGTAGCTCCGATCAACGAGCAGACGATACCGCTCGAGGCAATAAAAAGCCTTCTGAAGGGACAGCAGCAACAGACCGCTATCCTACTGAACCGTCCAAAAATGGAAGCACCTGGAGTGAAGCAATTCCGGGTACTGCATCCTAAGCAATTCTCGAGGAAAGAGAGCCCTTTGGAAGCTGGGGAATGGGCTCAATCAATCGAAAATGATCTGGGAGCAGTACAAGTACCATACATTGCTTGGGTAAGGGTTGCGAAGCTGCAACTTACCGATAACGCCCGAGTATGGTGAAAGACGGAAGAAAGCCGTCTTATCTAGCCAATCAAATGGAAGACTTTCCGCGACATGTTCGACGCGAAGTATTTTTCCGAGACTGTCCGATTTGACTTGGAGCAGCAATTCATCCATCTACAACAAGCCTCTATGTGGAGCAAATCCGTGGATGAGTATGATACTGAGTTCACTACATTAAGCAGGTAAAATATGTTTCAAATATTCGAATTTTCTGATATCACATACTATACAGCTAACACAAGACCGAAACAGGTTTACGGCTCATCTCATACCGACTGCTGAGATTAGAGCTAGACGATTTCAGCAAGGGCTAGACCCGAAGATCCAAACTGTATTAGCTACAAGGGATTTCCCAACGCATGATTTGGTTTTGAAGGCTGCCCGAAAATATGAGGCAGTGGTGAAGAAGAATGGCAGACCTCAATCTGCCGGTGTGAAGCGCCCTGCTACTCAGATAGCAGGAGGAGCCTCTTCCAGGCTACCGTTTGTACCCAGAGGACCGGAAGTAACATTTAACCGGTCAATTCCAGACTTTTGCTACTACCGCAAGAAGGATGGACACCTGTTGAAGGACTGCAGGAGCGCAAACGGCATGTGCTTAGTTTGTAGCGCATCCACTCATGGTATTGGAACATGTCCTCATAGACGCAACCCAGTTCCAACACACATCAACTATCCGCAACAGCCAACTATTCATGCACCTGCACCTCGTCTTGCTCTCCCAGCTCCACCTCCACGTGGACCTCTTGCACAGCCTACTCGCCAATTCCAGCAGGCACTGAGGAACATGTCTCGAGGGCAGAGAAACATGCCCCAAGGACAGAGGAATGTGCCTCCAGCTAGGAGGAACGTACCCCGGCGTCAGGCTTACACATTAGCGGTAGTAGAAGCCGAGACTATAGACCAAGGTAACATTGGTAATTCCCTTCAATCTTTTCAAACCCTTGCATCATCTCGTTATTTTTCATGCACTACCAGTATTTCTTTCCCCACCACTATCACCAAATTATTTCTTGAATCTGTTACAACCTTCTTCTATAAATTTCGAGGACGAAATTTTTATAAGAAGGGTACAATATAACAACCCTAAACTTTCTGTACAAATTTTTTTGTAAAGTACAGAAAGGAGTATCTTAGCCTGAGCACAACTTAAAAGTATTTCTTGTTTATGAACAGCTAGAAACAACTTGTAGCTCATTGGTAAAACCTTGCACTGCTGTGACATAGCCCCTGTGTTCGAATCCCATCAGCCACATATTATTTTTAATGATTTTCCTTTTAAACTTTTTGGAATCCCAAAATTTTACACGTGCAATACACGTAAAATGAAAAGTTAAATTAAATCAAACATATGGATATTGATATATGAACAGACCCCGACACGTGGCACAAATGCCACCACACCCCTCACTTGATTGGCCGGCGAGATGGCCATTAGGGCCAGCGCCGCCGGGCCAGACCGTAGGAAATGCCCCCAAAATTTAAACCCTGACCCCTTGGCCTCCCTCCACTACTCCTCTTCTGTTTGTTTTTCCTGCAATTAATCAGAGGATTAAAAATCACCATTAAACCAATATTCTAATGCATTCTAATTCTCATTTTTAATTCCCTAAACCCTAATTCTATCATATAAATACCACCCTATACCTAGCCCTCTCTATTCTGAAATCCATTGTCAAAACTCTCAAATTTTTCCAAGTCAAATAAGTTATACAGGTGGAGTTAGCCAAGGTCAAGTTCCGGCGACGATTCAGAAAGATTCCGGCGATCCCACAACTCCACGAAGCTCTCAAAACCTTCCTCCACATCTTCTCTCTACACTAATCCAGTAAGTCCCCTCTCCTTCTCTCTCTTCCTATTCTAAAAAGTTCTCTTTTCAAAACTCATCGGAAGTGGAGTTAATCCAACATCCGATTCTAAATTTATTAAAAAACCTAACTTTTCTTAATAACAAAGCAACCATTTCTTTATATATTGTTTATCAACCATAAACCAACATTGAGAACAAGTTTCAATTTAAAACACCATGCTATGCAACTTGTATTACACTTTTACAGTTAAATACCACAAAATTTACCTACGATATTCTTTTATCATAATTGCTCATATTACCTTTAGAAAAATCTCATGAGGTAATGACCTACCTCTCACAACACTCATCATGACATATCACGATTGCTTGAAAACCGTATTTTTATGACTAATACAATTTTACATTTAAATATCATAAACTATTAAAAATCGTATTCTTTAAATTGTTTTAAATTAAATTCCTTACGATTATGTCTCTACAACCCACTTTTGGGGAACCCGATTTGGATGGTTCGGGTTATCGCACATCCTCGAGACTTGTAGAGCGAGATGCAGACCTCCTCACGGAGCATCCGATCTCGATTAAATTTTTAATACAATTTTTAAGAATAATGCGATTTTCTATTTAATAAATAAGTTCTATTTTTAATAATTATATATATATATATATAAATATTATCAAAATATCTATTTTATATTTATAATAAATTCCATGTTTTCTAAACACAAGAATCACAAATTTCATGAATATACCATCACAAATCCATACAATTCCAATTTACACAAAAATACCATATATTATTCAAGCTAGGTATTTATTCACTAGAATTCCTCATCATATAAAAATTACATCCATGAAAACCCTAAATACGATAAATAAATGCTTTAGGATTATTTTGAAAGTATACTAAAACTATTTTTCATAAAACACCCTCAAGTTTATTAATTTACAATAAGGACCCAAGTAAATATAGATTTAAGCAGAACCAATTCTCTTGAGCCTCAAGGAACCGGAGAAAGTGGGTGCTTGCCTATTTAAGGTAGGAAACTAAAACGGGGTTATCAATGGTAATTGGCTTGGAAAAAGTCACAAATCCTGCCGTCCATGTGCAACAGTTACCGATAACTCTAAAATCTTATTCAGGAATCAAATTCTGTTTAAGTGTCTGACTCAGACAGAGTCTCAGTCTAATCTGAATACAATTCCAATCTGCATACAATTCAAATATAACTCCAATACAACATGAATCCATATATACTGAAACTTGAACATGAATACCAGAATACTATCAAATATCAACATGACTCGACTGAACCGAACCATGGATATATATTGACTTGATTATATGAATATCCATTTACATCCTTATCCGTTTACATGTACAATTGATATCATGATTTCGGCAAGTCTTATATCTATAAAACAACACAATATACATTACGGGGTTAAAGGGGTGGACTGGTACGGAATGTGTTAAAAGTGGCACAAGATGGTCATTAAAAGACGTAACTAAATATCCATTGTCGTTGTTCCGTGGGGTTTGACGGAGCCTTGTACTACGGGTTACCTTAGTTCACGGGATAGTTGGACTCCTATCTTCTATACCCATCTACAAACAACTACGTTAGTATAGCGAACATAATCTTTTATACTTTATATGTTTTATTCTCTGTCAATTCTTCTCTACCTCTTAGGACTTACAGAGCGATTGTTCGCCGACGACATTTCTTTTCTATTCTTTCTTTGGAATATTGTCAGGAGGACCCGACTCTCTGGAGATCGAGCCCAGCTCAGAAGACTTGGAGCAGTTCATCGAGGACCCAGAGCTCTAGTCACTTATATATACTTTTACTTTTAGTTCATGTCATTGTTTAGGCATTGTTTTCCACATTCTATTTACTTTTCCGTTGTATTGTAAAGAATGTTTAATAAATAAAAAAGTTGTTGTTCATTTACATCTCATATCTTTCTTGTGTACATTTATATTATATTGCTTATTTACGCTTAACGTATTTACTTCTGAGTAAATTTATCGCGGGCCTAGTCACGTCTCCTTATCCGTACACCGGGAAGCGGGGCGTGACAGCAAAGAAAAGTTTGTGAGAGTTTGTGGGGCCCCAATTTGGATTTAGCAAGTTTTACAAACCAATTATGGATTTAGATATGTTTTAAAACTATTTAAGGAAATAGCAAGTTTGGATCAAATCGATGACACATAGACGGCATGTAGGATGGCGGTTGGAACTCAGGACAAGTTATAATCCGTATTTTGAAAGTGCGGATTACAACTTCAAAGCTCTTGGAGTGGACTAGTTTAATTCCGTACTTTGCAAGTGTGGAATTAAACCTTTTTATTGGCCAAGTATATTCCTTACTTGCAAAGTGCGGAATATACTTTAGTGCGGCCCTACCTTTCCCCTTTAATACATTATATATATCTCCCACACACACCCTCTCTCTCTCTCTTCTCTCGATCCCTCAATCTCCCCCTCTGTTCTCTCGATCTCGCTCTCTCTCCTCTCGATCCTTCTCTTTCTCTCTGTCCTTCTCATTCGAACCCAACACCCATCTTTGAAACCGAGCCCCCTTCTCCAGCGTTGATCTTGAACCTCCCTCTTCCTCCTACTTCGAAGTTCTCAACTGTGGCCGATCTCTTTCTCATGGAGGCCAAACCCTCATTCTCCCTAGTGAGTTTTAATTTTAAATAAATTTGTTTGAAATTAATGTTAATTTTTGAATTTTAATTTGTGTGTTTTGGGTTAGGGTATTATATTTTTAGGGTTAAGGTAATTTATGGTATGTTAGTGTTAGGGTTAGGGTGATTTAGGATATGTTAGTGTTAGGGTTAGGGTAATTTAGTGTATTTTGGGGTTAGGATAATGTAGGTATTTAGAGGGTTAGGGTTAAAGTAATTTAGATTTTTTTTAGTTTTAACGTTAGGTTATTTTGGGGGATAGGGTTAGGGTAATTTAGTGTTTTTGTGAGGGTTAGGCTTAGTGTATTCTGGGGGTTAGGTAAAATTCATAAGCACCAGATTTAAATTAAAATAGGGTATTGGATGTTGTTGTTGTGAATGTTGTAGAGTGTATCAGTTTTTTCTTGAGATTTCGATAATTTCACAATTATTATTAATATTAGGTGCGATGGCAAATGAAAATGTTGTGTTGATTTGTCATTATAACGACACCTTAAATATTGAAGCGAGTGAAAGGCCGAACTACGTTGGTGGAAGAAGTAAAATGATAAGAGTTAATAAATTGTGCTCATACAATGAATTAAAGCGAAAGATTTATGCAACCACGCGGATAAATCCGAGAGATTATAAGATCGAATTGGTATGCGAGGTTCTGATCACAAGTCAGGATTACACAAGCGTTGAAATAGCCGATGACGAGAATACAAGCATGATTGTCACGCCCCGCTTCCCGATATACGGCGAAGGGGACGGGACTGGTCCGCTACGTATTTACTGTGAAGTAAATACGGTAAGCGTATCTAAGCAATATAAAAGTAAGCACAAGAGACAAGAGCTATAAACTGAACAACAACTTTATTTATTAACATTCTTTTGTACAATGCATGAAAGGTAAATACAACTGAATAAAAAAAACAATGCCTAAACAATGGCATAACATAAATGAAAGTACTGAATGGAAAGTGTACAATGACTAGAGCTCGGGGTCTTCACTGAACCGGTCCAAGTCTTCAGCAGTGGGCTCGATCTCTGATGGGTCTAAATCACCTGACGATATTCAAAGAAGAAAAAAATAGAATGTCGTCAGCGAACAGATCGTTCGGTAAGTCCCAAAGATAAGAGGAAAGTAGAATAGACAGAATAAGAAGGTATCTTTTAAAATTGTATTATATTGTTGTAATGGTGTATTAACGCTGTTGTTTGTAGCTTGGTACAGAAGAATACCAGTGTATACGAGAGGAGACTCTATATGCCAGAGACTAGAGGCAAGTATATTACAAGGAACCGTTTATGCCACGGTACAACAGCAACTGGATTCATGTTAGGTGTATTAAGTCTTACTGTCTCGTGCCACTTTTAACACCTTCCGTACCAATCTACCCCTTAAACCCCGAGATGTCTTGTTTGTATTGTTTGTTTTGTAAATTGTATTGATTGTATAATTGGATGACTGACCGAAACCATGATATCAGTAAACGGATGTAACCGTAGAATCATGTAAATGGAATAACTGGAGAACCATGTAAATGGAATGTATATTCATGGTTCGGTTCAGTCAAGTTGTATAGATTGATAATTGGATTCCTGAATTCATGTTGAATTGTAACATTGAATATTGTAGATTGTAGATTGTAAATTGTAGATTGTACTTGAATCATATTCAAATCAGATTATAATAAGACTCACTCTGAGTCAGACAATTAGAAAAGTAAATTGAAGTCCTGATTGTTTTGATGTTCTCGGTAACCGCTGCACATGGACGGCAGGATTTGTGTCTTTTTCAAAGACGATTACCGTATTGATAACACCATTATTAAGTTGTCTACCTTAAATAGGCAAGCACCCACTTCTCCGTCTCCCTGAGGCTCAAGAGATTGGTCCTGTTTAAATCTGTGTTTACTAGGGTCCTTAGGGTAATTTATAGAACTTGAAGGGGTTTTATGTAAAAATACTTTTAAATACTTTTTAAAATATACCCCAAATATTTATTATTCGTCTTTAGAGTTGTAATGAATGTAAATTTTATATTGTGATATTTCTAGTGAAAATATCTTAATTTCATAAATAAAGGTATTTATTTGTAATATTGATTTGTATGGAATTCATGGTATTTTAGTGTAAAATAATTCTTGTGACATTTTTAGAAAAAGAGGAATATTTGTAATAATTCAAAATAGATATTTTTATGTTACATATACATATATTTATATGAAAATAATTTTAGTATATATATAATATTTTAGAAATCTCGTTTTCTTAAGATATCGTATTTTAAATCTTTCGAGACCGAATGCTCCTTGCGGAGTTCTGCATCTCGCACTACTAAGCCCGAGGATGTGTGATAATCCGCACCATCCCGAACGGGTTCCTCAAATGGGTTGTAGCGGCGCTTTGCAAAGATTTGTATAAATACTAATCATTAAGGGAAAACAGTTTTATTAATTATGGTATTTATTTGTAAAGATGTCGATTTCCCGTATTCTATGTTCTAGCGTCTCCTAAGTTAACTAGACTGCTCCTAACTAGTCCAAAGCAATAAGTTGTGAGATATCTCTCAAATCGCCTCTTCACCGCCAATTGTGGTCAGGTGAGTACAAGTGAAGAAAGGAGGGATCCGTTCACGAACCACCGTAAGACGGGCCTTTTAAAGTTACTTTTCTTACTTGTCTAGCCTAGGCACCACAAAGTCAGGTTTAGATAAACGACCGAATGCCTACAACCTTCCTCTGTCCTAATGAGCGCGGCAGTCCTTAATTGGCCAAGTCTAGATATTTTTTATTAGCTCAAAGGTTATTTATTTGTAATATGTCGATTTCTCGTATTCTATGTTCCCGAGGGTGTCGTGCTATTTTGCATATGAGTGTGTGAGGAGGTAGGTCATTACCTCGTGATCTACTTAAAGGTATAGCAAGTTTAATGAAGTTAAATGTATAATTGAAACAATGTGGTATTTAAATGAAAAAATACGGTAAAAGAAACTAGCAATTATTTTGTGATATGAAACTTGATCAATTTGGTTGATTAGTGTTTAGTAGTCAACATGAGAGAGTTTAAGCATAAGTGTATTAACGAGAAGTGAAGTTTTATAAGAAAACCGAATCGGAAATCGGATTTGTTCCGATTTCGTCAGGTTTTGTAAATCCATATTTTTAGAATGGAAAAGAAAGTTAGAAATGGGACTTACGGGTTTTGGACAATAACGAGAGTGAGATGGAAAGAGAGGAATCGCCAGTGCGTCGCTTCGTCGCCGAGAGCTCCTAAAATGATCGTCGGAAGTTCGCCGGGAATTTCGCCGTAGCTTCGCTTCGTGCTCGTTTTCAAAGTACACAAGTTTCTTAAAAATTTTAGAGAGTTGGCTCAGAGTTTGGGATGAGAGGGTAGAGGGTAGGGGTACTATTTATAGGGTTAGGCTAGGTTTAGGGGTAGATGAAGGGTTTTAATTTTTAAAAAATGTAAAAATATAGGAAAAAACATTAAAAATGGAGTAAATGGGTGTTATTGGACTCTCTGGAAACGATCTAGGGAAATAAAGTGTGCAGGGGGTATGAGAAGGTGAAAAGGCACAAGTTTGCAGTTGGGGACTCGGTCGTCCGGCCGAGTCCAGCTGGCGGCGCCGGCCGACTCGGCCGAGTCGGGGCATGGGGAGGTGGGGGGTCACCTGAGTAAGGCTCTGGTATACTCACTTTTTCAGGTTCAGTGGAAAGTTTGGGAGTTATCACGTGTGGACTGTTGGGCTTCTATAAAATTTTAAAACAAAATAAATATTAAAAATAATGTGGGGCATGGGATTTGAACTCTGGTGGCTTGGTTCAGCAATGCAAGGTATTACCAATGAGCTACAAGCTCCTTCTTGTAATTAAATTGCTAATTAATTACTTAAGTCTTGTGGTCAGGTAATAAATACCCCTTTATGGATTTTTGAAATTTTTTTGTAAAAACTTGTATAGGAAATTTAGGGTTGTTACATTCTACCCTCCTTATAAAAATTTCGTCCTCGAAATTTATAAAAGGAAAGTGTAACAGACTCAAGGAAAGTTTGGTAAATCCATAATCTTGAAGAAAAATTTATGTTAGGACAGATTCAAGTACATGAAATGATAAGATTCAAGGAACATGAAATTGTAAGATTCAAGGAACATGAATTGTAAAGAATGTTTTAGTTGCTGGTTCTTGTGTTATATTGCTTAGGTTGTTCACGCAAAACAGAACTGCATAGTAGGGTTCTATACAGCTCAGACCTGCATGGGCCACCAACAAAACCTGTCACGTCCCGCTTCCCGGTATACGGCGAAGGGGACGGGACTGGTCCACTACGTATTTACTGTGAAGTAAATACGCTAAGCGTATCTAAGCAATATAAAAGTAAGCACAAGAGACAAGAGATATAAACTGAACAAAAACTTTATTTATTAACATTCTTTTGTAAAATGCATGAAAAGTAATACAACTAAATAAAAAAACAGTGCCTAAACAATGGCATAACAGAAATGAAAGTACTGAATGGAAAGTGTACAATGACTAGAGCTCGGGGTCTTCACTGAACTCGTCCAAGTCTTCAGCAGTGGGCTCGATCTCTGATGGGTCCAAATCACCTGACGACATTCAAAGAAGAAAGAAATAGAATGTCGTCAGCGAACAGGTCGCTCGGTAAGTCCCAAAGATAAGAGGAAAGTAGAATAGACAGAATAAGAAGATATCTTTTAAAGGTGTATTATATTGTTGTAATGTTGTATTAACGCTATTGTTTGTAGCTTGGTACAGAAGAATGCCAGTGTATACGAGAGGAGTCTCTATATGCTAGAGACTAGAGGCAAGTATAGTACAAGGAACCGTTTATGCCGCGGCACAACAACAACTGGATTCATGTTAGGTGTATTAAGTCTTACTGTCTTGTGCCACTTTTAACACCTTCCGTACCAATCTACCCCTTAAACCCCGAGATATTTTGTTTGTATTGTTTGTTTTGTAAATTGTATTGATTGTATAATTGGATGACTGACCGAAACCATGATATTAGTAAACGGATGTAACCGTAGAATCATGTAAATGGAATAACTGGAGAACCATATAAATGGAATGTATATCCATGGTTCGGTTCAGTCAAGTTGTATAGATTGATAATTGGATTCCTGAATTCATGTTGAATTGTAACATTGAAAATTGTAGATTGTAGATTGTACTTGAATCATATTCAAGTCGGATTATATTGAGACTCACTCTGAGTCAGACAATTAGAAAAGCAAATTGAATTCCTGATTGTTTTGATGTTATCGGTAACCGCTGCACATGAACGACAGGATTTGTGTCTTTTTCAAAGACGATTACCGTATTGATAACATCATTATTAAGTTGTCTACCTTAAATAGGCAAGCACCCACTTCTCCGGCACCCTGAGGCTCTAGAGATTGATCCCGCTTAAACCTATGTTTACTAGGGTCCTTAGGGTAATTTATAGAACTTGAATGGGTTTTATGTAAAAATACTTTTATATACTTTTCAAAATACACTCCAAGTATTTATTATTCGTATTTAGAATTGTAATGAATGTAGATTTTATATTGTGATATTTCTAGTGAAAATATCCTAATTTCATAAATAAAGGTGTTTATTTGTAATATTGATTTGTATGGAATTCATGGTATTTTAGTGTAAAATGATTCTTGTGACATTTTTAGAAAAAGTGGTATATTTGTAATAATTCAAAATAGATATTTTTATGTTACATATACATATATTTATATGAAAATAATTTTAGTATATATATAATATTCTAGAAATCTCGTTTTCTTAAGATATCGTATTTTAAATCTTTCGAGACGGAATGCTCCTTGCGGAGGTCTGTATCTCGCACTACTAAGCCCGAAGATGTGCGATAATCCGCACCATCCCGAACGGGTTCCCTAAATGGGTTGTAGCGGTGCTTTGCATAAATTTGTATAAATACTAATTATTAAGGGAAAACGGTTTTATTAATTATGGTATTTATTTGTAAAGATGTCGATTTCCCGTATTCTATGTTCTAGCGTCTCTTAAGTTAACTAGACTGCTCCTAACTAGTCCAAAGCGACAAGTTGTGAGATATCCCTCAAATCGCCTCTTCACCGCCAATTGTGGTCAAGTAAGTACAAGTGAAGAAAGGAGGGATCCGCTCACGAATCACCGTGAGACGGGCCTTTTAAAGTTAGCTTTCTCACTTGTCTACCCTAGGCACCACAAAATCAAGTTTAGATAAACGACGGAATGACCACAACCTTCCTCTGTCCTAATGAGCGCGACAGTCCTTAATTGGCTGAGTCTAGATATTTTTTATTAGCTCAAAAGTTATTTATTTGTAATATGTCGATTTCCCGTATTCTACGTTCCCGAGGTTGCGTGCTATGTTGCATATGAGTGTGTGAGGAGGTAGGTCGTTACCTCGTGATCTACTTAAAGGTATAGCAAGTTTAATGAAGTTAAATGTATAATTGAAACAATGTGGTATTTAAATGAAAAAATACGGTAAAAGAAACTAGCAATTATTTTGTGATATGAAACTTGATCAATTTGGTTGATTAGTGTTTAGTGGTCAACATGAGAGAGTTTAAGCATAAGTGTATTAACGAGAAGTGAAGTTTTATAAGAAAACCGAATCGGAAATCGGATTTGTTCCGATTCCGTTGGGTTTTGTAAATCCGTATTTTTAGAATGGAAAAGAAATTTAGAAATGGGACTTACGGGTTTTGGACAATAACGAGAGTGAGATGGAAGGAGAGGAATCTCCGGTGCATCGCTTCGTGGCCGAGAGCTCCTAGAACGATCGCCGGAAGTTCGCCGAGAATTTCGCCGTAGCTTCGCTTCGTGTTCGTTTTCAAAGTACACAAGTTTCTTGAAAATTTTAGAGAGTTGGCTCAGAGTTTGGGGTGAGAGGGTAGAGGGTAGGGGTGATATTTATAGAGTTAGGCTAGGATTAGGGTAGATGAAGGGTTTTAATTTAAAAAATATAAAAATGTAGGAAAAATCATTAAAAATGGAGTAAATGGGTGTTATTGGACTCTCTGGAAACGATCTAGGGAAATAAAGTGTGCAGGGGGTATGAGAAGGTGAAAAGGCACAAGTTTACAGTTGAGAACTCGGCCGTCCGGCCAAGTCCGGCAGGCAGAGCCGGCCTGAGTCGGCCGGTCCGTCGGCCGAGTCGGGCCAAGTCAGGGCATGGAGAGGTAGGGGGTCACCTGAGTAAGGCTCTGGTATACTCAGTTTTTCAGGTTCAGTGGAAAGTTTGGGAGTTATCTCGTGTGGACTGTTGGGCTTCTATAAAATTTTAAAACAAAATAAATATTAAAAATAATATGGGGCATGGGATTTGAACTCTGGTGGCTTGGTTCAGCAATGCAAGGTATTACCAATGAGCTACAAGCTCCTTCTTGTAATTAAATTGCTAATTAATTACTTAAGTCTTGTGCTCAGACATTGAATACCCCTTTATGGATTTTTGAAATTTTTTTGTAAAAACTTGTATAAGAAATTTAGGGTTGTTACATTCTACCCTCCTTATAAAAATTTCGTCCTCGAAATTTATAAAAGGAAAGTGTAACAGACTCAAGGAAAGTTTGGTGAATCCATAACCTTGAAGAAAAATTTAGATTATGACAGATTCAAGTACATGAAATGATAAGATTCAAGAAATATGAAATTGTAAGATTCAAAGAACATGAATTGTAAAGAATGTTTTAGTTGCTGGTTCTTGTGTTATATTGCTTAGGTTGTTCACGCAGAACAGAACTACATAGTAGGGTTCTATACAGTTAGGACTTGCATGGGCCATCAACAAAACCTGTCACGCCCCGCTTCCCGGTATACGGCGAAGGGGACGGGACTGGTCCGCTACGTATTTACTGTGAAGTAAATACGCTAAGCGTATCTAAGCAATATAAAAGTAAGCACAAGAGACAAGAGCTATAAACTGAACAACAACTTTCTTTATTAACATTCTTTGTACAATGCTTGAAAAGTAAATACAACTGAATAAAAAAAACAATGCCTAAACAATGGCATAACAGAAATGAAAGTACCGAATGGAAAGTGTACAATGACTAGAGCTCGGGGTCTTCACTGAACTCGTCCAAGTCTTCAGCAGTGGGCTCGATCTCTGATGGGTCCAAATCACCTGACGACATTCAAAGAAGAAAGAAATATAATGTCATCAGCGAACAGGTCGCTCGGTAAGTCCCAAAGATAAGAGGAAAGTAGAATAGACAGAATATGAAAGTATCTTTTAAAGTTGTATTATATTGTTGTAATGTTGTATTAACGCTGTTGTTTGTAGCTTGGTACATAAGAATGCCAGTGTATACAAGAGGAGTCTCTATATGCCAGAGACTAGAGGCAAGTATAGTACAAGGAACCGTTTATGCCACGGTACAACAGCAACTGGATTCATTTTAGGTGTATTAAGTCTTACTGTCTCGTGCCACTTTTAATACCTTCCGTACCAATCTACCCCTTAAACCCCGAGATGTCTTATTTGTATTGTTTGTTTTGTAAATTGTATTGATTGTATAATTGGATGACTGACCGAAACCATGATATCAGTAAACGGATGTAACCGTAGAATCATGTAAATGGAATAACTGGAGAACCATGTAAATGGAATGTATATCCATGGTTCGGTTCAGTCAAGTTGTATAGATTGATAATTGGATTCCTGGATTCATGTTGAATTGTAATATTGAAGATTGTAGATTGTAGATTGTACTTGAATCATATTCAAGTCAGATTATAATGAGACACACTCTGAGTCAGACAATTAGAAAAGTAAATTGAAGTCTTGATTGTTTTGATGTTCTCGGTAACCGCTGCACATGGACGGCAGGATTTGTGTCTTTTTTAAAGACGATTACCGTATTGATAACACCATTATTAAATTTTCTACCTTAAATAGGCAAGCACCTACTTCTCCGGCTCCCTGAGGCTCAAGAGATTGGTCCCGCTTAAACCTATGTTTACTATGGTCCTTAGGGTAATTTATAGAACTTGAAGGGGTTTTATGTAAAATTACTTTTATATACTTTTCAAAATACACCCTAAGTATTTATTATCCGTCTTTAGAGTTGTAATGAATGTAGATTTTATATTGTGATATTTCTAGTGAAAATATCCTAATTTCATAAATAAAGGTATTTATTTGTCATATTGATTTGTATGGAATTCATGGTATTTTAGTGTAAAATGATTCTTGTGACATTTTTAGAAAAAGTGGAATATTTGTAATAATTCAAAATAGATATTTTTATGTTACATATACATATATTTATATAAAAATAATTTTAGTATATATATAATATTGTAGAAATCTCGTTTTCTTAAGATATCGTATTTTAAATTTTTCGAGACCGAATGCTCCTTGCGGAGGTCTGCATCTCGCACTACTAAGCCCGAGGATATGCAATAATCCGCACCATCCCGAACGGGTTCTCCAAATGGGTTGTAGCGGCTCTTTGCAAAGATTTGTATAAATACGAATCATTAAGGGAAAACGGTTTTATTAATTATGGTATTTATTTGTCAAGATGTCGATTTCCCGTATTATATGTTTTAGGGTCTCCTAAGTTAACTAGACTGCTCCTAACTAGTCCAAAGCGACAAGTTATGAGATATCCCTCAAATCGCCTCTTCACCGCCAATTGTGGCCAGGTAAGTACAACTGAAGAAAGGAGAGATCCGCTCACGAATCACCGTGAGACGGGCCTTTTAAAGTTACCTTTCTCACTTGTCTAGCCTAGGCACCACAAAATCAGGTTTAGATAAACGACTGAATGCCCACAACCTTCTTCTGTCCTAATGAGCGCGACAGTACTTAATTGGCTGAGTCTAGATATTTTTTATTAGCTCAAAGGTTATTTATTTGTAATATGTCGATTTCCCGTATTCTATACTCCCGAGGGTGTCGTGCTATGTTGCATATGAGTGTGTGAGGAGGTAGGTCGTTACCTCGGATCTACTTAAAGGTATAGCAAGTTTAATGAAGTTAAATATATAATTGAAACAATGTGGTATTTAAATGAAAAAATACGGTAAAAGAAACTAGAAATTATTTTGTGATATGAATCTTGATCAATTTGGTTGATTAGTGTTTAGTAGTCAACATGAGAGAATTTAAGCATAAATGTATTAACGAGAAGTGAAGTTTTATAAGAAAACCGAATCGGAAATCGGATTTGTTTCGATTCTCTCGGGTTTTGTAAATCCATATTTTTAGAATGGAAAAGAAAGTTAGAAATGGGACTTACGGGTTTTGGACAATAACGAGAGTGAGATGGAAGGAGAGGAATTGTCGATGCGTCGCTTCGTCACCGAGAGCTCCTAAAACGATCGCCGGAAGTGCGCTGGGTATTTCGCCGTTGCTTCGCTTCCTGCTCGTTTTCAAAGTACACAAGTTTCTTGGAAATTTTAGAGAGTTGGCTCAGAGTTTGGGGTGAGAGGGTAGAGGGTAGGGGTGGTATTTATCGGGTTAGGATAGGGTTAGGATAGATGAAGGGTTTTAATTTTAAATAATGTAAAAATGCAGGAAAAATCATTAAAAATGGAGTAAATGGGTGTTATTGGACTCTCTGGAAACGATCTAGGGAAATAAAGTGTGCAGGGGGTATGAGAAGGTGAAAAGGCATAAGTTTGCAGTTGGGGACTCGGTCGTCCGGCCGAGTCCGGCCAACGGCGCCGGCCGACTCGGCCGAGTCGGGCCGAGTCAGGGCATGGGGAAGTGGGGGGTCACCTGAGTAAGGCTCTGGTATACTCAGTTTTTCAGGTTCAGTGGAAACTTTGGGAGTTATCTCATGTGGACTGTTGGGCTTCTATAAAATTTTAAAACAAAATAAATATTAAAAATAATGTGGGGCATGGGATTTGAACTCTGGTGGCTTGGTTCAGCAATGCAAGGTATTACCAATGAGCTACAAGATCTTTTTTTTTAATTAAATTGCTAATTAATTACTTAAGTCTTGTGCCCAGGCAATAAATACCCCTTTATGGATTTTTGAAATTTTTTTGTAAAAACTTATATAGGAAATTTAGGGTTGTTACAATGATGCTTACCTTGTATCCTAAAAATCAATCAATACAGGTGTTGGTAGTAAAAAACTCTGTACAATCGCATCAAGAAGATGTACAATCGCCTTAAGAAGCAGCATAACCACATCAAGCTTATGAACCACATGAGGATTTTACACAAATGCTCAATACGGCTATGTGCAGTCCCAGAGAGCCAAATTTGCATGATGACACATTAAATTCCATGCAAGTTCCATTCCATGGAATGCAGGTTGACACGGATATGTATAATCGTCATTGGAATTTGTATGGTCAATCAACTTCAAATCCGTACAATATGAATTTCACAATGGGGATGGCTGGAGCGAATATGTAACATACTATATTAAATAAAACTGACGATACTCATCATATATCGAATCATGGTTAATTGATAATTGATATTTGTATCCTTATATATCGCATAGGTGTGACTCCTGAATTATAATCAACCTTTAGGAAATTTTAGACTGTGAATCATAAGTGTGACTCCTGAATTACAATGCTTTATTGCTGCGTTACAGGTTTAACGTCGGTCGGACATGGGATAAGACACTTGCTAGGTCGCTCGAGTTTTACCGAAATGAGTTAGATATGCACCCGGACCGAGTTGTCCTCTGGATGCCATATACTCCGGGCTCTACCGGATTTGTGTTTACAGTTTCCGGATATCTGGCATGCCCGGATACCTATTATCTGTTTCGTTATAGTCGCATATCATGTCCCTGACCGTGTATTACGACAGTTCGAACTTATACAGCACATCCTGAATCCGGTAGAGCTTATTGATCGGGTCACACGGAGAGGTAGAGCTGTTGATTGGAGGGCTTTTCGACATATCTACATTGTTCGATGGGATGCACGAGCTCTGGTTGTCATACACCAGAGAGATTCACCTTTACCGCTAAAAGGTTACTAAGGCTGGTACTCGAGAAGTACTCGGCGGTACATTCAGACGGCTTTTCTTCCACGGGTGATGTATGAGCCGTAGGGACCCGTAGAGCGTGAGATGGTAAACACTTTGTTCTTGCTTTATATTTTCTACTATATAATTCCTTAATGTTATATATTTAAGATATTTACTTATCTATGTTACAGGCGGACGTCTTGTTTCATGTCCATGATGTCGCGGACGGTGTGATAGGCGGACATACGATATCAGCTAGTGGGATCGAGACCATTTGGAGAACAGTCAGTCGTTTTTTCCAGCGCCGTCCGATACGACGTCTGGATCCTCTTCCTCTTCCACCTCCTAGAGCACCGGTGACCGTGACTTATTAACATCAACGTCGCCGATACAGAGGGGAAGCTGGTCCTTCTAGAGCTACGGACCAAGCTAGACCCTCACAGCCAGCCAAACAATCGAAGAATATACCCGGTCCATCTCAGCGCCGTCCCGGATGATCTAGGATTCTACGGGCATTGTCTTGCTTGATGTGACACCCTCTTTTGTATTTGTTTTTATCGAATTTTATGAGATGCATGTATTTATTTATATATACTGTTTATTGCGTTCCGTTTGTTGTTCTTCGCCTTTAGGCGTCGTATATTTTGCATGGATTGTATCTCTGCCGTATTTGGCGTCGAGTTAGCACCCGTGTTGGGTAGCGTTTATTTTATTGATGTTGTACATGAATTTATTCAAAAATTTTGAAGGGGTGCTGCCCATTTTTGTTTGAACTTTTAGACCGTGGGTTTTTGATTTAATGTGCAAAAATTGAAGTCTGATTCAGCTTGCTAGTTGCAAAAATTAACAAATTAAGTGTTGTAACCAACGAGAAAGCAAAGAGTTTCAGAATTGGGTGCTGGAGGGGTTTCAGTCTATTCCGCACTTTGCAAGTGCTGAATAAGACCTGGCCCTCGAACCAGAGAACCAAGTCTGATGTCCTGGCTCTCTGGATAGGAGTTCCAGTCTCTGGATGGGAGTTCCAGTCTATCCTGCTGGAGCGCTTAAAGCAGGAGTCCTCCTCTGATTCCCAAAATAACAATAGGTCCTGGAGAAACCGAAAGGACAATGATCGCAAAGGCAGAAATTCTGACGATACTGAATCTTTTAACACTTCGGCTAACCGAACTAAGCAAGGGATGAGCGGGCCTAATGCTAACCGGCCGCAAAAACCAGTGTTCGGAGAGGGAGGAGAATATCTATTGAAAGAGAGGCTGGATAAGGTCTATTCCTTCAAAAGGGACAAAGTCCGTAAAATATTCAAAGACGCCCTAAGAAATAGTCTACAATTGCCAGAATCAAAAAGACCGTAAGAAGCGAATATGACCGACGACCCCAAATATTGCCCCCATCACAGAGTGATAAGTCATGCCATTAAGGATTGTTTCGTCTTCAATGATTGGGTCGAAAAACAATACAAGGCAAGAGAGATAGAACTGTCTAAAGGCGTGTTAACAAACAGTCAAGCAGCGACCGCCAATTTCATACAAACAGAGACCGAAATCCTTCGGGAAACTGATTCTCTCAGACATCTTCCTTTCCATGAAAGGAGCGGACCGAGGCAACAAGCTAAGAGCCGAACGAGCAATATTGCCAATGAAGAAGCGGTGGATGGGTACATAACCCATATAGTCTACATGATGGAGCCCAGAGGAACAAGTCCTCCAACGCCTTATAGTCATGACGATGACGTGGTTGTTGCCATCCAACACCGGTTCGGTCTAGATGGAGAAGAGCCCGCTTATGCAATTAGGCCAAAGGAGCTCGTGGTTCCTGCAGAATTGAGCCCAGGCTCCAACAGATGACCACCATGTCGTTAAACTGGGAGCAACTGACCACCACGTCATTAAACTGGGAGCATACGGCCCCTAAGTCGTTAAATTGGGAATGTAAGAAAAAATGTGTGTGTAAATAAAAGAAAAAAGAAAAGCCGAAATGATGGGGCAACTCGCAATAAAAATCAGTGAGTAAAATAAAGATGAAAAGGGCCGAAATGATGGGGCAACTCGCAATAAAAATCAGCGAGTAAAATAAAGATGAAAAATAAAGCCGAAATGATGGGGCAACCACGAATAAATAGCCGAAATGATAGGGCAATCACGACCTTCGCGATGAGAAAAGCTGAAATGATAGAGCAATCGTGGTAAAAAAATGGTGAATGATGAGTCGCTCCTGATACCATATTCCAGTGCAGCGATACAGACGCCAATCAAAATTCAAATCCCCAGATGGCGAATGATGAGTCGCTCCTGGTACCATATTCCAGTGCAGCGATGCAGACGCCAACCAAAATCCATATCCCAAAGGCAAATGATGAGTTGCTCCTGGTACGATATTCCAGTGTAGCGATGCAGACGCCAACCAAAATCCAATTTCCTAAAATTCTCCCAGTCCTACGGTTGGTTCCAAAGTTGACTACCGTATACGATCCACGGGCTCAAATAATCCTCATCATACTCATACCCTACCACAATCACCAATCCAGCGGCCGGTCTCCGCCCTTGGAATTATGCTCCATTTGGGAAGCCTCACTCATATGTCCTCACAATACATGAGAAGAACAAAACTTACGAGATCCTCTCGACTCGTAAGAAAACACCTTCGTGGGATCCTTACGACTCGCAAAGGAAAAACACACATGGGAGTCCCTACGACTCCTAAGGAGAAAACGCACCTACGAGATCCTTTCGCCTCGTAGGGAGAATATGCTTTTATGAGACCCTTACGGCTCATAAAATTGAAAAGCCTTAGGTGATAGGGACCTAAACCTGTCTCCTAAGCCATCGCTCCCCAACGGGTAAAGGCAAATGATGAATTGGTCCTGGCACTTGTGCTCCAGTGTTACCAACGCAGATGCCGACCCCTACCCCAAAATTCCAAACTTCCGATCCAATAGACCCCTAAGTCTTTAAACTGGGAATAGATGACCTCTAAGTCGTTAAACTGGAAACAGATGACCCTAAGTCGTTAAACTGGGAACAAGGGAAATCTCCTCATGGCAAATGATCATTCGCTCCTGGTACCATATTCCAATGTAGAGATGTTGATGCCAAACCAAAACCAAAATCCCCAAATCCTCTCATGGAAAATGATGATTCGCTCATGGTACCATACAAAATGGTCAAGCTTTCAACACTTCATGAAGTTTCATGAAAGAAACAAAATAAGCCACCATTCTATTTAACCATGGTTTATTCTCTAAACCTAACTATGGTTGCCATTATGATAAGTATCATATTATTTCCTATTTTATAATAACTTAATATATGATCTTCATCTTCTTCTCTTTCTTCAACAATGAAGAAAGCTTGCCTCCATCAATGGCAACTTGAGAAAAAGAGTGAGAAATCCAATTCTAAAGTGAACCCACTTCCTATTTCTTCATCCTCTACCACTTGCCAAGTAGTATAGGGTGTTTTCTTCACAAGTTTCATGACTTGGTGAAGTTGGAGCTTGATCTTGTGTTGCCTCGACGTAGATCATCTTCGGCATCGAAGCCGACGACCAAGCCCGCCCATTTCTCCGATGAAGCCGACGCTAGAGCCCGAGATTCGATTTGGACAGCAAGGAGACTTCATCATGGAGCTATGGAGGTGGAGGACCGGATCTACAAAGGTTGTATTTCCGTTCCCTTAGTTAAGTTGTTAACTAGTTGCATGTTTCGCCTAAACTCTAGTCAACGATCCGTATTAGGGTTTCTCGGCACTTGTAAAATTTGAATTTGGCATGGTTGATGCCATGTGAGACCTTTAGTGTGTGCCTAGGAACCCTACAGTGGTATCAGAGCGCATATTTGAATTTGGCATGGTTGATGCCATGTGAGACCTCTAGTGTGTGCCTAGGAACCCTACAGTGGCAAGTAGGATTATGATGAAACCTTTTCTAAGTAGCTATGCTTAAGTCCATCCAGATCCTACTTGCCACTGTAGGGTTCCTAGGCACACACTAGAGGTCTCATATGCCATCAACCATGCCAAATTCAAATTTTACAAGTGCCGAGAAACCCTAATACGGATCGTTGACTAGAGTTTAGGTGAAAACTAGAACTAGTAAACTGCTTTACTAATAAGTGAACGGAAATACAACCTTTGTAGATCCGGTCCTCCACCTCCATAGCTCCGTGATGAAGTCCCCTCACTGCGATCATCGGATCCCGGGCTCTAGCGTCGGCTTCATCGGAGAAATGGGCGGGCTAGGTCGTCGACTTCGATGCCGAAGATGATCTACGTCGAGGCAACACAAGATCAAGCTCCAACTTCACTAAGCTATGAAACTTATGAAGAAAACACCCTATACTACTTGGCAAGTGGTAGAGGATGAAGAAATAGGAAGTGGGTTCACTTTAGAATTGGATTTCTCACTCTTTTTTTCAAGTTGCCATTGATGGAGGCAAGCTTTCTTCATTGTTGAAGAAGGAGAAGAAGAAGAAGATCATATGATAAGTTCATTAGTTATTTTCAAAAAAGAAAATAATATGAATACTTATCATATACTAACCATGGTTAGGTGTAGAGAATAGACTATGGTTAATTTGAATTTGGCATGGTTGATGCCATGTGAGACCTCTAGTGTGTGCCTAGGAACCCTACAGTGGTATCAGAGCCAGTATAAAACACGAATTCCACGGTCGCGATGAATAGCCAAACCCACACCCCTAGACCCCTACGAGTCCGGGTCTCCTAACCCTATGGCTCGTGCGGCGGTTCCGCGGCCGTACAGCCTCATTGTACAAAGAATTTTGCACAGTAATTCTTAGTTTGCAGTATTGGTTTTCCTGGGAATTTTTAATATTTATTCAAGAGTTGAATTTTCTGGGTTGTATTGGGGACTCGGTGTTTCGATCGGATTGTCTAATTTTGTCTGTGTGTTTTTTCCGGGTAATTCTAGAATATGTTAAAATGTTCGGCCGGATATAAATACCCACTTTTTCCCCTGTCGGGAAATTTCCAATTGTTGGACTTTTCCGTAGTTTAACGACGTTCTAAGTAGTGCAAGTAACGCGATGGTCCCTCTAGAAGACAACAAACCTTAACTCGATTATGTGACCGTCTTGAACTGCCTTTTAAACCCTAGGGTTTGGGGCAGTACGGCGTGCCACATGTGAGGCGTTGGCTTAACCCTTCTACGGCTGGACCGTTGGTACTGAGGCATGAACTGAATGTTTTTAGACTTATTTCATGTGTTGAGCTGTATCGGGAAAACTTGGGTGTTCGATTGTTCGATCGGAAAGTTTAACATTTTCTATTTATCCGGAATGTGATACAATACTTGGAATTCATAAGTTGTTATGAGATAACTGAATGAAAGTTATAAACATAGCAGTTTAGTCTCACTTGATCGGTTGCCACGGAATTTTGATGTGATCAAAAGTCCGTCGCAATCACGTAGCGTACGCGGATACTCGCCGGGTAAACTTAATAGACAGCCTCACCCCATAGCCCCGACCAAGTGACTGTAGGAGAACCCCGTCGCCGAAAGCATCCGTTCGGGTGCTCGCGGTAGCGGTGTTCCACCTTGGTGCACTTCGTCGACGGTATCGGGTGTGCGGCCGTCTACTAAAGTTTGCGACGAGCATTCGATCAAAATGTTGGGAATCCTGTTGAATTGCCCGACTTGGTATTGAAAAGTGTTTTCGATTTTGAGACTAAAATGCGGGGTTTATAATTGTTAGGCATGTGATGTCTAAGTATTTCATTTGATTAGGCATGTGATGTCTAAAGAGGATGCGGATTCCAACTGTTGTAGTTTTACACTTTCTTTTCTGTGACCGTAAGTGTAATATGTGATATCGCCGGTTTCGTTGCTATATGTCAACGACAATTGGGATGCGCATATTTACTTACGTTGATGACATGTGATGTTATGTGTTGCTGGATATGTTATATTGGATCGTCGTGTTCGAATAGCCGGGGTTTTTTTATGTGAGATATATATGAGATGAGTGTTTTTCATTTTCATTCATGTAAAAACTTGTATGTAATATTCTTTTATTGGGGCACTTCCAGGTTGCGGATGATGTCACCATTTGTATATTATTTACTTTTCTGCACTAGGATAGACCCAAGGAGGAGGGCACAAGTAACCGGGTTCTAAGGTCCAGTGGGAGACCAACTCGAGGAGTCGAGTCCGGGTCTCCTAACCCTAGAATTGGTAGGGCTGCTTGCCGCTCTCGTAGGGGTCTAGGGGTGTGGGATTGGCTATTCATCACGACCGTGGAATCCGTGTTTTATACTGGCTCGTATTGAAAACACGGACGTCCTAGTATATCCAATATTTCATATGATATTTTCTGCTGCGTTATCTGTGATGTGATCATGTGATTTGTTCAGATAGATATTATATATAGTGTATATGATATATTATATAGACGTTGCTTATGTTTTACACCCGCGCTAGCCCTGCCTCGTTCTGGCGTTAGTTACCTAACCTAACGGTGCAGACGGGACATCGAGGCGAATGCGGATGGCATAAGCGTACGTTATATTTATCTGTGATGTTTAGGTGGACTTAAATGATGGGACATTCATTAATGAGATTAATGAAAGAAAATAAACCTAATTGATGTTGTGGAATCGAATTTCAAAATAAAACAGGTAGCTACAGTTCTTGCTTTGCATCGCGGTGTTCATTATAGAACATCCTGCACCTTATTCGATGAGGAAAGGACTGAGATCCCTTCACCGGGAGTGACTCCTTTAGCAATAACTGGCAGATGCTACAACCCTCGGTTTGTCTTTTGATCGCTTCTATAGTTTCTACGTTGCACAGTGATATATATGATATATCCCGCACCTCATTCGACGAGGAAAGGGCCGACGATCCCTTCACCGGGAGTGACCCCTTTAGCAAAACTAGAAAAGCCTCAAAAACATTCCATTTAAAAACCATTTGATTCCGCAACGAGATCAAGTTTAAAGCGTTAAAGGTTTTCATAAAAACCATTCGCAGCCCTCCATCATTTTAGGAAGTAGAGTACTTAGTATTCGTGCTGTGTTTGTTGACCTTAGTTAAGGCACAGTGTACGGTAGCTAAGTGATATCTTCCTACACCGCATATGATGCGATTAGTTAGGACAGTCGCGTGACTTTGTTAACCTTAGTTAAGGGTCATGTGGGTGGGTCTAATTAATCACGAAATGACGGGTAAAACTTGACTAGTACTTATGATTTGTTGACCATAGTTAAGGTCATAAGTGCTAGGGGTAAAAACCTTTATCGGGAGTTTCAAGTGTTGAAACTTGCAATGAGATTGCATACCTTCTATGTGATAGTTGGATCCCGATACCCACTGCGAGTAATTGTTACTCCTGGGAGAGTTTTGCACTTTGCAATTAGCCGATCAAGTAGGTGTCTAGAAAGGTGTCAACGGGGTTACGCCTCTGGGAAAACGAGGTTTACTGTAATTAGGTCCGTGCGAAAGCACGGGGAACCTCCCTCAAAGTACCGACACTGGCCTGGCTGAAAGATTGGCGAACTTGTAGAGTGTAATTAATCCCGGCTAGTCTTTCCTTTTAAGGTTTGAAGGAAGATTTGATAAAAACAGTGGGAGCCATCCTGATTAGATAAAAATATATAACCAATCTAATCTTGCAAGAGCGCACGCAGAGTGTTTTCTTCTTCTCTCTCTCCAGGTAGCGACCATATCACGCCTTAATCAAGATAATAATACGGATTTTTTGACCGAACTCGCTTGTTATACTGAGCTGGGGAACGTTGGTCCCGCTCCAACTTATAATTGTTATAAGACCGAGCAGGAAATAGGGGAATACCAGAATTCCTATGCCGCCCAAACGAAGAAAGTGTATATGATGCATCTCCTTCGGGTGTGTTCATTACAAAGAATTGTTTCTCAGTATCCTCTGCATCCTGGGTATTTGATACCGGATCAGGATCCCAGATATGTAATCTGTTACATAGGGCTACAAAAAGATAGAAAAACTGAAAACGGGTGATAAGTTTCATGAGACAGAAAACGGGGCAAGTGTTGCAGCCAAGTCTGTTGGTCACTGTCACCCTGTATTACCAATACATTGATTCAGAACAAATGCTATTAGATACCGAACCTGATATACAAAATCATATCAGTCTCTTTATTAGTAAAGAAATGATAAAATTTTGTATTGATGGATAATGTTTTGAACATTTCCTATATCAAAAGTTGATCGGTTCAGGCTCATTATCTAAAAGCATTGATGTTCTAAATCAAACTACAGTTCCTAGTATACAGAGCACACACAAGAGGAAGAGTTCAGAAATGAACGAATCCTTCTTGAGGCATTGTAGACTAGGTCATATCAATACGACCCGACTGGATGAAGTTACATTTTATATGCATATTTAAATCAGTTTGAATTTACATCTTGTGAAACTTGCCAATCATGTCACAAAGATAAGATGACCATAGCTCTGTTTATTAAAAACAGAAAAAGAGTTAGTAAACTCTTGGGACTGATACATGATGATGTATGTAAGGTCTCCTGTCTGCACATGCCAGGACAGGTTCTTTGTACTTCATTACGTTCTCTGATGATCTCTTAAGATTCAGACATATGTTCCTGTTGAAACATAGGCCCGAAGCTTTTGAGATATTCACATAATATAAGCTAGAAGTAGGGAACCAATACGGGTATAAGTATTATGTCCTTTGATGTGATCAGGAAGGAGAATACTTGTGCATAGAATTCCTGGATTGTTCTAAAGGAGAATGAGATTCTCTCTCCGTATCACTCCTTTGAATACACCACAGCACAACGGTGTATCAGGGCGGAGCAATCGCACAATATTAGATATGGTGTGCTCTAGGATGAGTATTACTGAGTTACCTATTTCCTTTTGGGGTTGTGCACTTGAGAAGCTGCATACCTATTGAATTGGGATCGAATCAAATCAGTGCCTACCACTCCATATGAGATATGGTATGGGAAGAGCCTATCTCTTAAGTATGTTAAGATTTGGGATTGTCCGGCCTATGTCAAAAGCAAAATCCGGACAATATCAAGGCAAGGTTAGTTCTGTAGAACTGGAAAGGTTCAAGCTATACAAAACTGCAGCTGATGATTTGACAGAACCAAAGGATTCAATAGTTCCCGATGAACCTCAGCCTCTCCGCCGATCTAGTAGGGTTCCTCATCCGCCTGAGAGATACCTCGGTTTCTCGATGACAGTGGGAGCGAGGATTGCATCATGAGATGATGACCCAACTAGTTTCGAGCAGACCATCGAGAGTAGGGACTCTGTAAGAATGGCTGGATGCTTAGCGATCTGAGATGGAATCCATGTACACCAGCAAAGTATGGACTTTAGCTGCTATATCTGAAGGGTTAAATCCCCATTAGGAGCAAGTATATCTTAAGAAGATTACTTGGTGTAGATGGAAAAGTTGAGACTTTCAAAGCTAGACTTGTTAAAGGTTTTCGTCATCGACCAGGCGTGGATAATGATGAAATCTTTTCCAGGGCCTATGCTTAAGTCCATCCAGATCCTACTTGCCATTGCTACATACCATGACTACGATATCTGGTGGTTGGGTGCCATGACTGCTTTTCTAAAATTATGATTTAGAAGAGAACGTCTATAAGAACACAGCCAGAGAGCTTCGTAAACAGTGAGAGCAGCGGAAACGTGTGCAAGTTGCTTTATAGAATAAAGCAGGCATCACGGAGTTGGAACGTCTGTTTTGATGTGGTAGTCAAAGTGTTTGACTTCATCAAAATGGTAGATGAACCTTGTATATACAAAACGGTAGTAGAGAGTAAGGTGGTCATCCTCGTATTGTACGTGGACAACATACTCTTGATAGGAAAAGAGTTTCCTATACTACGCTCGGTCAATCTCTGCTTATCACAAGGATTCTCCAATAGGATCAAAGTGATACCTCCTAAATCCTGAGTTTTCATCTATGAGATAGATGTAATTGGATGCTAGGATTCTCACTAGATGTAGTGAGATGGTATCAATCGATCCTAGGGAGAATCACTGGAAGGGTTCCAGGGTGATAAAGACGACTGAATGTCAGTCACAGGCATTGTCTTCACCCTCAGTAAAAGGATGGTATGTTGGAAGAGTTCCAAGCTACATACCGTGACAAACTAGACGATAAAGGCTGGTAACATCGCTATTAAAGATACTACCAAAGAGGAAGTTTGGGTGTATATTGGTTCATAAGATGAACTAGGTTCCCACCATTGTGTGACAATGGAAGTGTGGCTTTGGCCCGTGAACCCTGGTCCCATCAGTGACCCAGACATATTCTGAGGAAGCATCACCTAATCATGGAGATAGTTGATCTCCAGGTTGATCGAGGTTAGGAGAGTAGACTCAGAGGACAACACGGCGGATCCACTCACGAAGGCCTTTTCCCGAGAGAGACTTATATGGGATGGTTGAGAATGTGATACTGCAACCACTGCTACAGATGGCCCTAGTGCAAGTGGGAGATTGTTAGTTATATGTATGTCCTAGAGGCCATTACTGTACATTGGATGTATATTGTAGTGGATGCTGGGACATATATAGGTAAGACTTTCTTGCTCGACATGATAGTACGCTATTTGGTTGCTCTTTATCTTAACATGTATACTTTCTGTCTCTCTGTTACATGTTGATAAAGCCCTTAGGATGTGTACTCGACTTCCAGGACTATGATGCAGATCATACTAGTGAGGCCTGGGTAGTCCAAGAGTACATCCTTCAATGTTCCTAGTCGTGGGAATATCGAGACGGGGCATCGATATTCCAGAGTAGACTAGCGTATATCTTCTCGACCCATGTGATGGGCGATGGATGATTCCATATCCATTGGTGTTTGACATCAGAGATGGTATGCGGGTGCTCAGTGGAGACTGGGTACACTGAACGGACTCGCCGAGAACTCCCAGATGGTATTATACCTCACGTCAGATGGCAGTTCTCTGGTGACACTGGTACAGCTTAGTCTGTTGACCCGAGATCGTCATAGAGTCTTGTGTGTCTCCCACTGTGCTTTGATTTCCACCCTACCACGGCTCTACTGAGTCGTGCAAACAGGTGGTTTTTGGGTACAGTCCCGATTCACATGGAGGCAATGAGCGATAGGAGGGGATTCGTCTCTCCCGGTATTGGGGGTTGATGTTGCGCTATGCACGACTGGCCATAACAGGAAATCCCTGACCAGGGTTGCAATGATATACTGGTAAGAGTTATCAGTAGTTTCACGATAGTTATGGACCTCACGTCGGCATGACTTATCGAGCTATTGGGGTCTGACGTTTACCACCCCTAGGCGAGATATGCGACATATCAGACGAACAGACCGGACTGTACGGTAAGTGTTACTGGTTGGATTCACAGGAGTGTGAGCGGGCTTGCTCGTCGATCTTCTGATCGCTCAATACCCGGGTGGCCGTTACGTTTAGCAGACCGCTTGCGGCTTGTGGGTGTTTGATATGATCATCACCTGCTGCCGGCGTATTGACGAGTCTTTAGAGTCCTACACAGAGGTTTCCTGGCTCAAGCGAAACGAAATAGGAGCGCATATGAGATATGTGCGGGACCGAGAATAATGCGTGTATGTGATACCGTATTCTATTCTCGCGATGAATGTATCGATTGGTTGTATGCGATATAACCTAGTTATCGAATCAAGGATTGATTCGATAAGCCGATACATTGGATATTAGTCGGTTATATGCGATATGACCGCATCGTTAAATCAAGTATTGATTTAATGATTTAATGCATAATTATATATTTGATATATTACTTTGCATTAACTAGTATTGGTTCATTTTTAAATGGATTTTCTCACTTGAAGTTCACAAGTTGTATATGTGATATACTTTTGTACACTTGTTTGTATCATGTTTGATGATACATGCTCACTTGGGTTTGTGTAAAGAATTAAACCATGGTTATATGAATGGTTGGGGTTTTGTTTATTTACTTACTTATTTATTTATTTATTTTGGAAAAGATAAATTGAAAATGGTGGCTTTCTTTGTTTGTTATTGAAGCTTCATGAAGCTTTGAGTAAGTGACCATTTTGTCTTCATGCTTAACCCTAACCATTCAAACTAGCCATAGTTCATTCTCTACACTTGACCATAGTAGATATATGATAAGTATTCATTTTATTTTTCTTTTTGGAATAATACTTATCATATTATCTTCTTCTTCTTCTCCTTCTTCAACATGAAGAAAGCTTGCCTCCATCAATGGCAACTAGTGAAAAAGAGTGAGAAATCCAATTCTAAAGTGAACCCACTTCCTATTTCTTCATCCTCTACCTTTTGCCAAGTAGTATAGGGTGTTTTCTTCACAAGTTTCATGACTTGGTGAAGTGGGAGCTTGATCTTGTGATGCCTCGACGTAGATCATCTTCGGCATCGAAGTCGACGACCTAGCCTGCTCACACTCCTGTGAATCCAACCAGTAACACTTACCGTACAGTCCGGTCTGTTCGTCTGATATGTCGCATATCTCGCCTATGGGTGGTAAACGTCAGACCCCAATAGCTCGATAAGTCATGCCGACGTGAGGTCCATAACTATCGTGAAACTACTGATAACTCTTACCAGTATATCACTGCAACCCTGGCCAGGGATTTCCTGTTATGGCCAGTCGTGAATAGCGCAACATCAACCCCCAATACCGGAAGAGACGAATCCCCTCCTATCGCACATTGCCTCCATGTGAATCGGGACTGTACCCAAAAAACACCTGTTTGCACGACTCAGTAGAGCCGTGGTAGGGTGGAAATCAAAGCACAGTGGGAGACACACAAGACTCTATGACGATCTCGGGTCAACAGACTAAGCTGTACCAGTGTCACCAGAGAACTGCCATCTGACGTGAGGTATAATACCATCTGGGAGTTCTCGGCGAGTCCGTTCAGTGTACCCAGTCTCCACTGAGCACCCGCATACCATCTCTGATGTCAAACACCAATGGATATGGGATCATCCATCGCCCATCACATGGGTCGAGAAGATATACGCTAGTCTACTCTGGAATATCGATGCCCCGTCTCGATATTCCCACGACTAGGAACATTGAAGGATGTACTCTTGGACTACCCAGGCCCCACTAGTATGATCTGCATCATAGTCCTGGAAGTCGAGTACACATCCTAAGGGCTTTATCAACATGTAACAGAGAGACAGAAAGTATACATGTTAAGATAAAGAGCAACCAGATAGCGTACTATCATGTCGAGCAAGAAAGTCCTACCTATATATGTCCCAGCATCCACTACAATATACATCCAATGTACAGTAATGGCCTCTAGGGCATACATATAACTAACAATTCCAGTGTAGCGATGCTGATGTCAACCCAAATCACATCAAGTCAGCAAGTCAAATCCAATCCCTGACACCGCAAAAAGTGGAGCAAGTCAGATCCAGCACCGACCGTCCAAGTCGCTAAAAGGGTAGCACCGACCGTCCAAGTCACAAAAATGGCAGCATCGACGTCGCTAAAAGGGCAGCATCGACCGTCCACGTCGCTAAAAGGGCAGCATCGACCGTCCACGTCGCTAAAAAGGCAGCATCAACCGTCCACGCCACTAAAAAGACAGCATCGACCGTCCCCATCCATGTCGCTAAAAGGGCAGTATCGACCGTCCACGTCGCTAAAATGGCAGCGCTGACCATCCAAGTCGCAAAAAGGGCAGCAGCGACCTCCCTGTCGGAATTATGCTCCACCTCAGAATCAGGTCAACCAGCGACACTCCGTGCCGGGAAAAAGTCGACCTGTGACACTCCGTGCCGGGGGCACGTTGACCAGCGACACTTCGTCTTGGGGATACGTCATACACTAAAACTCCGTCTCGGAGACACGTCAAGCATCGACCGTCCATGTCGTAAAAAGGGTAGTGCCAACTTCCCAAAAAGCAGGAACCAAATCAAGTTGCCTCCACGTGAAAGAAGATCCATCAATTTCATGCACACGACCCACATGTGCGGTGTGCATTTATTGATGGAGGACACTTTGTTGGGGTCAAAAATTACACCTCGGTTGACCAAGTCAAAGTCAAAGTCAACCGCAAGCCAGGTGTGCCCAAGCCCAAGTCAAGTGGGCCCATGCTCAAGTCGAGCCCCGCGGCCATCCTCTCCCAGCCAAAATGAAAATTATGTAATAAATAATTTTGATATAATTTGCATATATGAATGTAAGAAAAATGGGCATAAAGCCAAATTTTTGTAAAACCCATGGCTCATGTGCAAAAGAAATGAGCACATGAGGCATGGGATGAGCACAATGCCATTTTGTAAAGTCCAAGGGGCTATATGTAAATTTGTAAGCCTATATAAGGTAACATGATAATGAAATAAAGCATACAATTCATTCTCTCTAAAAATTAGGGTTTATGTGCCTCCTTCTCCTTGCTCAAGGTCCTAAACCTTCTTCCTTTTTTGAATTAAATCAAGAGTTCCACTCTTCCTTTTCCAAAAAGAAATAGTTTTTCACCACAAAACCCTTGAAGGGAACGCGGATCATCCATCAAATCTCCAGATGGGGAGATTTTTAAAATCTCACCATCTTTTCTCCAAGATCCAGCCAATAGAGAGGAGGAAGAAGGAGACCCACCTCCAAAAATCCCACTTTGGGGAAGATCCAGGGCTCAAGAGAGAATAAAGGGGTCCCCTTTCATCAGCTCCAAAAATATCCTAGGAGTTTGACTCCTCAATATATATATATATATATATATATATATATATATATATATATAATAAATTTTTCTTTTTGGGAGTACAACTCCCAATGCAGGGGCTTAGCCCCTTTGTCCTCTTTGTCAGGAGTTCAACTCCAAAAGTCAATCGGGAGTACAACTCCCAGTGTAGGGGCTAAGCCCCTTTTTATGCTGACGCCTAGCGCCCGCGTGCTAGGTACGTGGGGAACCGTCGCCCAGCGCCCGCATGCCAGGCACGTGGGGAACCGTCGCCCAGCGCCCGCGTGCCAGGCATGTGGGGCGCCGGCGCTCACGTCCTTTGGACGCTATTCTCCCTTTGGACCCTCGTAAACTCTGCGAGGCCCCCGATATATCCAAAACCCCTCAGGACACATATACGTACACTGCACACTGAGTTCGCATGACCAGTTTGACCCGTCAATCGGAGGTTCCCTCGCTCCAAAGGCGAGGGGTAATTAACTGCAGCTTAGTCCGCTGATGTCGGAGATTCGGATCCCCACAATCAATAAACCCCATCCTACCCTACGCAGGGGGAATCTGTAATGCGTCTGACAAGCGACGCGTATTCCCATCTCAATAGGGTGACGAAAAATACCATACATTACTGATTGTTCGATATAGTGCCCTCAAAGTCAATTATTGGATCGCAGGCACGTGATTGCAATGATTGAGGGAGGACCTATGCCGGTAGGACAGTCTTACTCAAGATGATAGTATGCTATCTGGTTTATCTTTATCATCGTGTACATACTTTAGGTGATATTACAGATCACTATTACACGTTGATAGAGCCCTTAGGATTCTTGCTTGACTACCAGCAGTATGATGGCGATCATATACGTGAGAGTTGGGTAGTCTATAAGCAATCCTTAAAGTGGTCCCTAGTCGTGGGAGTTTCGAGACTGGGCATCGATACTTCATTAGTAGACTAGTGTATACAGTCGAGACCCCGACGAGGGGCGGTGGCCGGTCTCACAAGCCATTGGTGTAAGTTAGTTCACCTAAGATGTATACAGGTGCTCATTGGGTTATGAGTACACCGGACAGGACTCGTCGGGAACCTACTGGTTGGTATTATACCTAGCGTCAGATAGCAGTTCCCTGGTGACATGTGTACAGGTTAGTTCATCGACCTGAGATCGTCATTTGTCGCGTGTGAGTTCCCACTGTGCTTTGATTACTATTCTACCATGGCACAAAGGAGTCGTGCAAACAGGTTTTAGTTGGGTACAGCCCCGAGCTACATGGAGGCAGTGAGCGGATCGGCAGGGGTTTCGTCTCTCCCGGTATTGGGGGTGAGATCGCGCTGTGTCTAGGAGAGCCATTATACGAAGTCCTTGGCCAAGGAAAGTGAGATTTACTGGTAGGTATTCCAGTAGTATCTCAGGGTGTTCTAGGCTACACTCCAACACGACTTGTACCGCTTTTGGGGGTCTGACGTTTACCAGCCCCCTAGGGCCGACATGCGATACTCATAGACGAACGGACCGGACTGTACAGATATTGTCACTGACAGGCCCAGTAGGGTTTCTGGATGAGTTCGCTCATCAGCTTCCCTTTTGGTCAATACAAGGGTAGCCGTTACGTACAGCTAGTACCACTGGCGTGCTTGTGGTTAAACCCACTGCCAGTGTATTGACGAGTCTTTAGAGTCCCCCACAGATAGTTTCCCAAGTTCGGGCGAAACGTTGTAGAGGCCGTATGGTTTTTTTGGCAGGGTTCGATCATATATGTGCACTAATGCACATATCATGATCGGAAAGATCATACTAGTGGGCTTTGGTTTAAGCCGGATCCTAGTATTAGATTTGTTGGATTACTTTAGTCTCATTGCATTTGCATTCAGTTGGAATGCGGACGCAAGTATGTATATACAGGTGAGAGGTATCTTTGTGATCTGTCACAAGTTTACTGTAGATGTTACCGTATCTTTTTGTTGGACTAAACATTTGGGTTAATGTTTAGTTGGTGGAATTTGTGAGTGGAAATCATCATGAGGAGCAATTAATGTGGCATGTGCAATCTAGTGACACATGGTCTTTTTTTTTGTAGCCATGTCATGTTAATTGATTGATTATTGTGTTGAAATTAGAGGTGGAGAGAGAGATGACAGCCATATGAGTGGTGCTAGCTTTTAGGATTATGAGGAGTGCTCTCACTTTTATTCCAACACAATAGAAAAGAAAAGCCTCTTCTTCTTCTTCTTCTTCTTACTCTAGCTCACAAGTTCCACCATGGTTCATCTTCAATAGGTTTGTTTTCTTTGCATTGATCCGAATTAACGCAGTCCCATCAATTAATCACACCAATAGAACGATAATATGATGTACGTATATGCCATCCGCATTCTCCACTGGGTCCCGTCATCACCCGTTAGGTTACTTAACTAACGACAGAGCGGGGACTGGACTAGCGCGGGTGTAAAATATATACAACATCTACTAGTATATATATAGCAATATATAATAATCGCTCCAGGCGTGATAAATGCAACATCACAGAAAAGTAATAAGCATCATAGAACAATACAGATAATCCGGGATCCCCGGGTTTCATTGAGCCACAACTGAAACCCGACGTTCCCCTGGTCGTGTGGATAGCCTGTGCAATGAAAACTTAGACCCCTACGGGTGCGGCAAGTTACCTGCCAAAACCTGAAGCGAGGAAGCCCCCTTCAGCAAAGTGAATGGACCACCCAGCACTTCATGGAATCCGGTAACTTGAGCACCCCTTGCTTGGGTCAACCTATACCCCCTACGAGTGCGGCGAATAGCCTGCCAATTCTAGAGTGAAGCCCCCTCCGTCTTAAAGCCATGAGATGCGGGCCCATTGCCCTCTAGAACCCGGCTATCTGTGCACTCCACCGCGGGGTAATCCTAGTACAGAAAATAAAATATGTACAACGGGTACATCAACTTCAACCCGGTCGTGCCTTAAAAGAATAATATACAAACAGGAAGTGACGACAGTCCACATGTCGGACGCTCACCCCGCAATATCAAATGTAAAAATATAACCAAACTGTACTACGATTGTATCTAGGCTATCCACTATGACAAATCTGCAATGTCACAGCATAACACAGAATATCAACGTGAATGTCACGTTCGTAAATCCGTCTAAAAGGGCTATAGCGATTAGACAAGATTTACCGATCAAATGACATTCACGGTCGCAGATAGTAATGTAATGCAATGTAAACTTTAAACAATATTAGAAAATATCGAATTCGAAATAACCCCCGAATAGCCCAAACAAATTGATAAAACCATATCCAAATTGGGTCAAACAAACAATACTACTGCACTAACTTTCCAGAGACCTGACTGCACCCAAAAATATAACCCCAAACACTCTATTTTGGCAGGCCTCCTCGGTTTTGGGAGCCATATGCTCGGCCAAAAACCGAGGGGTGAGTGTCGTTTTTGGGGGTGTAGGCTTTTGGTCTCTCCAGTAGTCTTCTGCACATGTTTAAAAAAATTTTGAAGACCAATTGAAAATCAACAGAAACTGTCAAGTGCAGTGCAGTGTATTGCAGTCATTTCGATTTTGATACTTTAACATTGTCTAAACAAGCTAGCTATGGGTTAATGGCGTGGCTCTGATACCATGTAAGTCTATGGTAGCACCCCGGCCGTCAATCCAAGGCCAAACGCGGAAACAAAAACTTTTTACGAAACTGGCGCTAACGCAGACTTTTACCCGGATCATACCATTAACCTATACTATCTATCTATAAGAAGTTAGAATGGCTATACCGATCGATCCGTGTCCTTCGGTCTGTAGCCACCATCTTTAGCTCCTCGCGGAATCTCCGATCTCGCTTGATCTCCGGTCTCCTCGTCGGAAAGGGCACCACATCAAGAAGTCTTTTTATGGGCTCCCGCTTCAAACCGAAGCAACTCGGACATGAAGTTTGCTAGCCGACATGTCCAAGGTGATGTAGAGAATGTGTGTGATCACTTTGTCTCAAGCATCCATTGATTCTCAACACATGAAAGTGTATAGATGGAGGTCGATGTTGTTGGAACATTTTTCAAAAAGCTGTTATGACAAGTACGTTCTCTTTTGTTTTGCACAGTGGTATTCGGTTATGAATATCCAGCACCTCATTCGACGAGGCAAGGGCCGAGATCCCTTCATCGGGAGTGACCCCTTGGTCAGAGATTTGCGTCAGGGTAATAACTTCATTATAGTCGATTACTTTTTGCTTTGCATCGCGGTATTTAGTTGGAATATCCTGCACCTCATTCTACGGGGAAAGAGCCGAGATCCCTTCACCGGAAGTGACCTCTTTAGCAAAAGATTTCGCCACTATATTTATAAAAAGCTATACGGTTCCTTCAACGATATCAAGTTCATTACGTTAAGGGTTTTTCGCCAAAAACCATTCGTATCCCTCCGTCATTTCAGACGGGTAGCAATTAGTATTCATGCTATGTTTGTTGGCCTTAGTCAAGGAATGGTGTATGGTAGCTATTTGTTACTTTTCTGCTGCACAGATAGATGCGTTGGTTTGGGACAGTCGTACAGACTTGTTGGCCCTAGTCAAGGGCTTGTATGGGTGGGTTCAAATTAACCTGGACAATGACGGATAGAACTTGGCATGTGACTTATGATTTGTTGGCCTTAGTCAAGGTCATAAGAGCATGGGGTAAAAAATCACATCGGGGGTTTCAAACATACAGGAAACTTGCCAGATATGCGCATACCTTCTGGAGTGTGATAACGTGAGTGGATTCCATCACGTTATCAAGCGATGATAGTTGGATCCTAATTCCCACTGATGAGTTGGTTTACTCCTCGGGTGATCCTACTAATTCTTCTTTCAGGTTTGGAGGAGAATTTGAGGATACAGTAGGAGGTTTCCTGATTAGATAATGTGATAAACATTCTGATCTAGGTTAGAGTGTACACAGAGTGTTTCTTTTCTCTCTCTCTTTGGCAGCGACCATGGCCCGATCCTAGACCATGGCTCAGTGACCAAGTTAACCGAACCTTCTTAAAACACTGGCTTTTGGATTGTCTGAGTTGCATACTTCATTGCCACTCCTACTTTTACCCTTTTTTCTCTGGAACATTTCGTATCACTACGAACATCCACTTCCATTGGATAAAACCATCGTATGGTTATATACGAACTCGAAGGAATTTGTTCCAGATTCGAGGATGGTTTCCGGTTCTGGAGAAAATGAATAGGACTATTCAGTTGTCTGTTCCTTTTACCTTCTCTCAGGTTGCGAGGGCTCCTAGGATTAGGAGAGAGTACACCCATTACGCTAATTGGATAGTCTCCTTCCAAACCATAAAGGTAGGGAATGAAGAAAACCGATTAGCCTAAGTGTGGTGTACAGAAGGTAATAAGTAAAGACAAATAAAGGGATTAGTAAGAGGGCAAAGTAAATTGCGACTGCTATCATTCACGACCAAACCAAGTATTTCATCGCCACTCCTATTTCACCTTTGTATTTCTCCATAACACTTCGTATCACTACGAAGATCCAAAGTCATTAGATACTCCATCGTATGGTTATATACGAACTCGAAGAAACTTTTTCCAGTTCGGGGATGGATTCTGGTTCAGGAGAAATAGGAATAAGGTTTATTCAGTTGTCTTTTATCTTTACCTTCTCTCGAGTTGCGAGTGCTCCTAGGATTAGGAGAGTACACCCATTATGCTTATTGGATAGTCTTCTTCCAAACCATAGGCTGGTGCCGAACGGTAGGGAAGGAAGAAAACCATTTGGCCTAAAGGTGGTGTACAAAAGGTAATGACTAAAGACATATAAAGGGATTTGGAGAGATGGCAAAGAAATATACGGTTACAGTTGTGAATCTGATAATGGAAGAGGCATTATTAGGAATACCCGGATACCCCTTCGAAACATTTACATGTTTCAGTTTCACTGTGTATTGTTAAAAGAAAACTGATTTCCCAATTAGCCTTTACTCCAGGGTATGTATTTACCAGGTTTGATTCTCACATCTGTATGGTTTTACAGATGATGAGTGGGAGTAAGTTATTTGGAATTAGGTGATCATCCTCATTATATCGGGGTTCGTTGTAATTGGTGATATTTGAGGAAATCGCATGGGTTTTTGCTGGACGGCAAATATTTGGTTTTGAATATCCGTTGTTATGCACCAATTTCAAACTGATATATCTGTACGTTTATTTTTATAAAGTGAGATATAACCTTTTGAAATTATGTCCATGACATTTACCTATATCAGTTGATGGTTAGGTAAGAAGCATTCAACAGCGGTGTAATTCTTCATAACCATAGTACAATTTTCAACCTACGACACACAAGGTTTGAGTTATTCAACTCAGCGGGCTTATACAAAATATTGTATGTTGTCCAGTGTCCATTAGGATAGAGGTTGGTCCTCGTACTATATTCTGTTTACTTGTGACTTCTCTAGTTTTAGACAAGTATTTCGTAGAAATACAAGGTCTAAGTTTTGAGAAGTTATAGGTATAAGAGTAAAGTAGAGAACCACGTGTTGCAAGTATCAGGATTCTTCAAGGTGATTGAAGATGTAGATACTTGTGTATGGTATTCAGTTGATAGTAATGGCTTTGAGAAACTTGTTTCTCTTTCAGGTTACTTATAATTGGATGCACTCCTAAGTTGAATAATGCTAATCGGCCTCTCTCCATTTAGTTGACATGCACTGGAGACAGCTGCATGATTTGAATCTGGTTCCAATTAAATCAGTGCCTCTGTTTCTATATTAGATATAGAATGGCTCATATCTTAACGATGTTAAGGTATATGGAGTTGTCCGGCTTATGCTTAAAACCAGACTCTGGATAACTCAAGACACGTTTCTGTAATGGCTGTTTGTGGGTTGACCCGGGCTATGCCGAGGGTTGACTTTCTACCATCTGGAAGATCAATAGTGATATTGTTCTTGACTCGCCACAGTATTAGTAAAATGGATTTTTTCAGAAAACAGTAGTGGGAGTATGGTAGAACTGGAAGTGATTCCAGAACCACAAACGATTACGAAAAATTTAATAGGACCTAAAGATTCAATCTGGATTGACATTCTATTAGCCACTCCGCAGATATGGTGGATAACCTCAGGCACCCGGGAGGTACTCCGGTAGCCTCAAGGACGGTGACAGGGAGGTTCTTGTTTACCCAGACTTGTCATTGCTGCTGTTCTTGTAAGTCTACGGTAGCGCCCCGGCCATCAATCCGAGGCCAAACGCGGAAAAAAACTTTTTAGGAAACCGGCGCTATCGTAGTCTTTCACCCGGATCGAACCATTAACGCTAAACTAGCTAACTACTAAGAAGTGAGACTGGCTATACCGATCGATCCGTGTCCTTCGGTCTTTGGCCACCATCCCAAGCTCCTCGCAGCATCTTCGATCTCCGGTCTCCTCGTCGGAAGGTCACCATATCAATGAGTCTTTTTACGGGCTCCCGCTTCATCCGAAGCAACTCGAACATGAAATTTGCTAGCCGACATGTCCAAGGTGAAGTAGAGAATGTGTGTGATAACTTTGTCTCAAGCATCCATTGATTCTCAACACATGAGAGTGTATAGATGGAGGTTGGAGATGATGCCATTGGTGGAAGTTATGAGCTAGAGCTAGAGAAAGAGGAAGAAGAAGAAGAAGATAGGCTTTTGTTGTTGTGTTGCAAATGAAAAATGGGAGCTTTCATAATGATCTCAAGAGCAAAACAACCTCATATGGCTGCCCTCTCTCTCTCCACCTCTTATTTCAACACAACAATCAATCAATTAAATTAACATAGCACAAGAAAAGAGACCATGATTCACCAATGAAGCACATGTCTCATTTAATGCACTAAATCATCACTTCCACTCACAATTTCCACCATCCAAACATTAATCCAAATGTTTAGTCCAACAAAAAGATACGGCAACATCTAAAACAAACTCGTGACGGATCATAAGGATACCCCTCACCTGTATATACATACCTGCATCTGGTTTTAGATCTAAATTTGGGTAGTGTCCCAATCCGGGTACTTAGACAGCATTCTAAAGGTGCTTTAGAATGGATGACTCCTGGTATGGTGGTGTACATGCAGGTGATGGTGTCACCCTCTCTACAGTTGTCTTACAGACTAAAGGGGAGAGGCATGTGCATGGTTGACATATCACTTGTTTAGGCAAATGAGTCAATCATGAGATGTCAAGTACCACACCAGATATTGTTTTTTGCACTAGCTGCAATAAGTTGATATTAATCCAATCCTGGAGAAACATTCGGAAGCAGTTTTAGAACATAAGTGAATGTTCTAGGGATTTGATAACGGCAGCCTCCTTTAGGAGACGGTTATCATTCCAGGCTTCCAAGGTGACCTGGATGACAGAGTAACTGTCAGAGTTGTAGTTTTCCCTCTGACGAGAGGCAGTAGTTTGGACGGGTGGTCCAAGCGGATACTGTGGGAGGTATGGTGCAGGATACTGATTAAATTCAGTTGACGATACAGTCTAAGAAGTTTGGATTTGGAGTTCATTTATGAACTAGGTCCCATCAGATATCCAGAAATATTCTAAGACAGGTATTGCTCATTTCGGGAGATGGCTTTCTCCGCGAACTTGAGATAAAGAGAGACATAAAAAGAAACATCAGGGCGGATCCACTCACTGAGGCTATTCTTCGAACGCAATAGTTTCACAAACGGGCTTTGTGAGACTGATCAGTAAAGGAGTTGGGTGTTCGGTATCACACGGGTTGTGAGTATGCAACATCGCAATAATTAGCCTTAAGTGCAAGTGGGAGATTGTTCGATATAGTGCCCTCAAAGTCAATTATTGGATCGCAGGCACGTGATTGCAATGATTGAGGGAGGACCTATGCCGGTAGGACAGTCTTAATCAAGATGATAGTATGCTATCTGGTTTATCTGTATCATTGTGTACATGCTTTTGGTGATATTACAGATCACTATTATACGTTGATAGAGCCCTTAGAATTCTTGCTTGACTACCAGTAGTATGATGGCGATCATATACGTGAGAGTTGTATAGTCTATAAGCACATCTTTAAAGTGGTCCCCAGTCGTGGGAGTTTCGAGACTGGGCATCGATACTCCATTAGTAGACTAGTGTATACAGTCGAGACCCCGTCGAGGGGCGGTGGTCGGTCTCATAAGCTATTGGTGTCAGTTGGTTCACCTAAGATGTATACAGGTGCTCATTGGGTTATGAGTACACCGGACAGGACTCGCCGGGAACCTACTGGTTGGTATTATACCTAGCGTCAGATAGCAGTTCCCTGGTGACATGTGTACAGGTTAGTTCATCGACCTGAGATCATCATTTTTCTCGTGTGAGTTCCCACTGTGCTTTGATTACTACCCTACCACGGCTCAAAGGAGTCGTGCAAACAGATTTTAGTTGGGTACAGTCCCGAGCCACATGGAGGCAGTGAGCGGATCGGCAGGGGTTTCGTCTCTCCCGGTATTGGGGGTAAGATCGCGTTGTGTCTAGGAGAGCCATTACATGAAGTCCTTGGCCAAGACAAGTGAGATTTACTGGTAGGTATTCCAGTAGTATCTCAGGGTGTTCTAGACTACACTCCGACACGACTTGTACCGCTTTTGGGGGTCTGACGTTTACCAGCCCCCTAGGCCCGACATGCGATACTATAGACGAACGGACCGGACTATACGGATATTGTCACTGACAGGCTCAGTAGGGTTTCTGGATGAGTTCGCTCATCAACTTCCCTTTTGGTCAATACAAGGGTAGACGTTACGTACAGCTAGTACCACTGACGTGCTTGTGGTTAAACCCACTGCCAGCGTATTGATGAGTCTTTAGAGTCCCCCACAGATAGTTTTCCAAGTTCGGGCGAAACGTTGCAGAGGCCGTATGGTTTTATGGCAGGGTTCGATCATATACATGCACTAATGCACGTATCATGATCGGACGGATCATACTAGTGGGCTTTGGTTTAAGCCGGATCCTAGTATTAGATTTGTTGGATTACTTTAGTCTCATTGCATTTGCATTCAGTCGGAATGCGGATGCAGGTATGTATATACAGGTGAGGGGTATTCTTGTGATCCGTCACGAGTTTACTTTTGATGCTGCCGTATCTTTTTTTTGGACTAAACATTTGGGTTAATGTTTAGTTGGTGGAATTTGTGAGTGGAAATCATCATGAGGAGCAATTAATGTAGCATGTGCAATCTAGTGACTCGTGGTCTCTTTTTTTGTAGCCATGTCATGTTAATTGATTGATTATTGTGTTGAAATTAGAGGTGGAGAGAGAGGGCAGCCATATGAGTGGTGCTAGCTCTTGGGATTATGAGGAGTGCTCTCACTTTTATTCCAACACAATAGAAAAGAAAATCCTCTTCTTCTTCTTCTTCTTCCTCTAGCTCACAAGTTCCACCATGGCTTCATCTTCAGCCTCCATCCATACACTCTCATGTGTTGAGAATCAATGGATGCTTGAGACAAACTAATCACACACATTCTCTACATCACCTTGGACATTTCGGCTAGAAAACTTCATGTCCGAGTTGCTTCGGTTTGAAGCGGGAGCCCGTAAAAAGACTACTTGATGTGGTGCCCTTTTCGACGAGTTGACCGGAGATCGAGCAAGATCGGAGATTCCGCGAGGAGCTAGAGATAGTGGATAAAGACCGAAGGACACGGATCGATCGGTATAACCAATCTAACTTCTTGTAGATAGCTAGTATAGGTTAATGGTACGATCAGGGTAAAAGTCTGCGTTAGCGCCAGTTTCGTAAAAAGTTTTTGTTTCCGCGTTTAGCCTCGGATTGACAGCCGGGACGCTATCGTAGACTTACACTGATAACTCCAAAACTAATTCAGGACTTCAATTCGTTTTAAAGTATCTGACTCAGTCAGAGTCTCAGTCTAATCTGAAATCAATCCATCCTTGAATACAATTCAAGTATAACTCCAATTTAACATGAATCCATTTATACCAGAATACAATCTATATCAATATGAATTGATTTGACCGAACCATGGTTATACCTTTGACATTGTTTACATGACTATCCGTTTATGTCCTTTCCGTTTACATGAACTACTGATATCATGGTTTTGAGAAGTCTTACATCTATTAAACAAAACAATACACATTAGTACAAGATACATTACGGGGTTTTAAAGGGGTAGACTGGTACGGAATGTGTTAAAAGTGGTACGAGACGGTCACTTTAATACACCTAACCTGAACATCCGTTGTCGTTGTCCCGTAGGTTTTGACGGGGCCTTGTGATCCATATACCATAGTCCATAGGGTAAGCTAGACTCCTCTCATATACACTGGCATATTCTGTACCAAGCTACAAACAACTACGTTAACATAACTATCAACTTTATACCAGTTATAATCTCTTACCTGTCTATTCTCATTCTACATCTCTTGGGATTTACCGAGCGATTGTTCGCTGATGACATTCATTTTCTCTTCTTTCTTTGGAATGTTGTCAGGGGGATTCGATTCTCTGGAGATCGAGCCCAGCACAGACGACTTGGAGCAGTTCTCAGAAGACCCAGAGCTCTAGTCACTTGTATATACTTTACTTTTAGTTCATGCCATTGTTTAGGCATTGCTTTTCAGTTTTGTATTTACATTTCTAGTTGTATTGTAAAGGATGTTTAATAAATAAAAGTTGTTGTTCATTTACATCTCATGTCTTACTTGTGTATTTTACTATATTGCTTATTTACGCTTAGCATGTTTATTTCTGAGTAAATACGTCGTGTGACCCGTCATGTCTCCTTACTGTACTCTGGAAAGTGGGGCGTGACAGGCAGAGAAGATGGTTAGAACTTATGGCAGACTTCGACATCAACCTGCAATATCATCCAGGGAAGGTGAATATAGTACTGATGCACTTAGTCGCCAACCACTATCAATGAATCTTACTGCACAGTGGAAGATACAACAAAATTTGCATCAGATGGAGATAAAAGTGGTCATGCCAGGTAACGCTTCAAGTTTGATAAACTTACAAGTTCAGTCTACAATTGTCAATTAGATCAAAGCAGCTTAAGCAAGTAGCGCCAAGTTGCAAAAGATCAGAGAACAAGTAGAAAGTGGACTTAGAACAGACTTCATCATCCATGAAGACGGATCCTTGAGATTCGGCAGTAAATTGTGTGTACCATAAAGTCCTGTTTGGGAAGAGTTGGTGAAAGAAGCTCAAAACTCCCCATACTCAGTACACCCTGGTGGTACAAAGATGTACAAAGATCTACTCCAACATTACTGGTGGCATGGAATGAAGCGTGAAGTAGCCAGAAGCGTCGCTAAATGTTTGGTGTGTCAGCAAGTGAAAGCTGAACATCACAGGACTGGTGGTTTACTTCAACCGTTAGCTATCCCAGAATGGAAGTGGCAACACATTACCATGGATTTCGTGACTGCACTTTGTAACAACCCTAATTTTCTTATACAAATTTTTTTCAAATATTTTTTTCAAAATCCATAAAGGGGTATTTTAGCCTGAACACAAGATATAAGTAGTTATTTTGCTTTTTAATTACAAGTTAAAATAATGTAACAACTCTATTTTTAGTGTACAAAATTTGCTTAAAAATTAATGTATACTTGGGGTATTTACATTTACTGTTATTACTTTAAGTAATTAATTAGCTCCATAATAAAAAGAAGGAGCTTGTAGCTCATTGGTAATACCTTGCACTGCTGAACCAAGCCAACAGAGTTCAAATCCCATACCCCACATTATTTTTAATATTGATTTTTTTAAAATCCTTTAGAATACCAAGGGTTTACACGTGCATATCTCACAAAAACCCCACTACACCCAAAAAAGTAACATTTCCAGAGGATAGATGAACCGTCGGGGGGGATTCCGGCCGCCGGACTCTGTCGGAAATCGGCCAACTCGGCTTCGACTCGGCCGACTCAGTCCTCCGACCGAGTCACGGCCGAGTCACCCCCGAGTCGGCCGATTCCGGCGACGACCCCAATATGAAAATTGTGTCTTTTCACATTACCTATTCACTTGCAAAATTTTAGCCTCAGACCATTTCCAGAGCTCTTTTAAAACCCTAATTACTCCACTTTTAATATATTTTTAATACATTTTATCATATTTTTCATTTTAACCTTTCACCTACCCTAACCCTAGCCTAACCCTATAAATACCACCCCTACCCTCTACCCTCTCACCCCAAACTCTGAGCCAACTCTCTAAAATTCTCAAGAACTCTTGTGTGCAATCGAATTGAGCGAAAGGCGACGCTCCGGTGAATTCTTCGGCGGATTTTCCTGCGAACTTCCGACGATCATTCTAGGAGCTCCCGGCAACGAAGCGACGCACCGGCGACTCCTCCCGTTCCACCTCCCTCTCCTTGTTGTCCTAAACCTGTAAGTCCCCAAATTCCACCTCTCTTTTTTTTTCTAAAATACGGATTTACAAACCCGACGGAATCGGAACAAATCCGATTTCCGATTTGGTTTCTTTATAAAACTTCATTTCTCGTTAATACATTTATGCTTAAACTCTCTCATGTTGATTATTAAACACTAATCAACCAAATTGATCAAGTTTCATATCACAAAATAATTGCTAGTTCCTTTTACGTTATTTTTTCATTTAAATACCACATAGTTCCTTTTGCGACATTTAAACCATTAAACTTGTTATACCTTTAAGTAGATCACGAGGTAACGACTTACCTCCTCACACACTCATATGAAATATAGCACGATACCCTCGGGAACATAAAATACAGGAAATCGACATCTTTACAAATAAATAACCTTTGAACTAATAAAAAAAATATCTAGACTCAGCCAATTAAGGACTGTCGCGCTCATTAGGACAGAGGAAGGTTGTGGGCATTCAGTCGTTTATTTAAATCTGATTTTGTGGTGCTTAGGCTAGACAAGTGAGAAAGGTAATTTTAAAAGGCCTGTCTCATGATGATTCGTGAGCGGAACCCTCCTTTTTTCACTTGTACTTACCTGACCATAATTGGCGGTGAAGAGGCGATTTGAGGGATATCTCACAACTTATCGTTTTGGACCAGTTAGGAGCAGTCTAGTTGACTTAGGAGACCCTAGAACATAGAATACGGGAAATCGACATTTTTAAAAATAAATACCATAATTAATAAAACCGTTTTTCCTTAATGATTAGTATTTATACAAATCTTTGTAAAGCGCCGCTACAACCCATTTGGGGAACCCGTTCGGGATGGTGCGGGTTATCACACATCCTCGGGCTTAGTAGTGCGAGATGCATACCTCCGCAAGGAGTATTCGGTCTCGAAAGATTTAAAATACGACATCTTAAGAAAACGAGATTTCTAGAATATTATATATATACTAAAATTATTTTATATAAATATATGTATATGTAACATAAAAATATCTATTTTGAATTATTACAAATATTCCACTTTTTCTAAAAATGTCACAAGAATCATTTTACACTAAAATACCATGAATTCCATACAAATCAATATTACAAATAAATACCTTTATTTATGAAATTAGGATATTTTCACTAGAAATATCACAATATAAAATCTACATTCATTACAACTCTAAAAATGAATAATAAATACTTGGGGTGTATTTTGAAAAGTATATAAAAGTATTTTTACATAAAAACCCCTCAAGTTCTATAAATTACCCTAAGGACCCTAGTAAATATAGGTTTAAGCGGGACCAATCTCTTGAGCCTCAGGGAGCCAGAGAAGTGGGTGCTTGCCTATCTAAGGTAGACAATTAACAAACGGTGTTATCAACACGGTAATTGTCTTTGAAAAAGACACAAATCCTGCTGTCCATGTGCAGCGGTTACCGATAACATCAAAACAATCAGGACTTCAATTTACTTTCTAATTGTCTGACTCAGAGTGAGTCTCATTATAATCTGACTTGAATATGATTCAAGTATAATCTACAATCTACAATCTTCAATATTACAATTCAACATGAATCCATGAATCCAATTATCAATCTATACAACTTGACTGAACCAAACCATGGATATATATATTCCATTTACATGGTTCTCCAGTTACATCCATTTACATGATTCTACAGTTACATCCGTTTACTGATATCATGGTTTCGGTCAGTCGTCCAATTATACAATCAATACAATTTACAATACAACAATACAAACAAGACATCTCGGGGTTTAAGGGGTAGATTGGTACGGAAGGTGTTAAAAGTGGCACGAGACTGCAAGATTAAGACACCTAACATGAATCCAATTGTCGTTGTTCCGGGTTGTATAACGGAGCCTTTTACTTCCATTTGCCTCTAGTCTCTGGTATATAGAGACTCCTCTCGTATACACTGGCATCCTTCTGTACCAAACTATAAATAACAGTGTTAACACTAAATACAACATTATAACAATATAATACAACTTTAAAAGTTACACTCTCTCTCTCTGTCTATTCTATTTCTCTCTTATCTTTGGGACTTACCGAGCGATCTGTTCGCTGACGACATTCTCTTTCTTTCTTCTTTGAATGTCGTCAGGTGATCTGGACATTCCTGAGATCGAGCCCTCTGCTGAAGATTTGGACCAGTTCAGTGAAGGCCCCGAGCTCTAGTCATTGTACACTTTCTATTTCAGTACTTTTCATTTCTGCCATTGTTTAGGCATCGCTTTTTATTTCAGTTGTATTTACTTTCCATGCATTGTACAGAAAGAATGTGAATAAATAAAGTTGCTATTTATTATATCTTGTCTCTTGTGCATTTACTTTTATATTGCTTAGATACGCTTAGCGTATTTACTTCACAGTAAATACGTAGCGGACCAGTCCCGCCCCCTTCGCCGTACACCGGGAAGCGGGGCATGACACACTTTCTCGCAGCACGAAAGGTAACGATGTTGTATGGGTTATTGTGGATTGACTCACAAAGTCGGCTTACTTTATTCCCTTTCGACTTGGCCAATCTACCGAGACACTAGCAAAGAAATATATGAAGGTAAGAATCTAAGTAAGATTTAAACTCTTCATAGTGTACTATCTCTGATACACATAAACTCATGCAGGAGATTGTGAGATTACATGGAGTACCGGTTTTCATTGTCTCCGATCGTGACACTAAATTCTGATCGCAATTTTGGCAGAGTCTGCAAGCTAGTTTAGGAACAAGTTTGAACTTTAGCACAGCTTACCATCCATAAACAGATGGACAGTCTGAGCGAACGATTCAGATACTTGAAGATATGCTAAGAGCTTGTAAGCTAGACTTCGGAGAATCGTGGGAAGATCGCCTACATCTTGTGGAGTTTTCATACAACAACAGCTACCAAGCAAGTATTAGAATGGCACCATTTGCAGCTCTATATGGAAGGAAGTGTCGTTCACCATTAAGTTGGGACGACATCGAAGATAGAGAACTCCTTGGACCTGAGATGATAGTAGCAATAGTGGATGTAATTCGCACTATCAGAGAAAGAATGTGCATAGCCCAAGACCGACAGAAGCACTGGGTTGATGCAAAGCGCCGTCACTAGGAGTTCCAACCCGGAGATCATGTCTTTCTAAAGATTTCTCCAAACCGTGGAGTGATTCGCTTTGGAAGAAGGGGTAAGCTAAGTCTGAGATTCATTGGACCGTTCAACATAGTAGAACGAGTCGGAGAAGTGGCTTATCGCTTGGCACTTGCACCCTCATTGGAAGGAGTGCACAATGTGTTCCACATATCCCGACTCAGAAGGTATGTGAGTGACCCCAGTCACATTCTTGATCAGTGCGAGCTCGCTGTACAGACGGACTTATCTTGTGAGCAACAACCCGTTGAAATTCTGGACAGAAAAGTGAAGCACTTTGGAACAAGGAAGTAAACTTGGTTCAAGTGATGTGGAGGAAAGACGCACCAGGAGAATCAACGTGGGAAAGAGAAGACGACATGCGTACAAGATACCCTCACTTGTTTGTAAATTAGTTCTTAAATAACTGTAAATTTCAAGGACGAAATTTTTGTAAGGAGGGTTGTAACAACTCCAATTTTTGTATACTTAAATTTGAATTAAATTTGAAGTATACTTGGAGTATTAATGTTGCTGATAACACTTTAAGTATCTATCTCTCTACAATAATTACAAGAAGGAGCTTGTGGCTCATTGGTAATACCTTGCACTGCTGAACCAAGCCACCAGAGTTCAAATCCCATACCCCACATTATTTTTAATATTGATTTTTTTAAAACCTTTAGAATACCAAGAGTTTACACGTGCAAATCTCACAAAAACCCCACTACACCCAAACATGTAACACTTGCAGGAGTTAGATGAACCGTCGGGGGGATCCAGGCCACCGGACTCGGTCGGGAATCGGCCAACTCGGCCTTGACTCGGCCGACTCAGTGATCCGACCGAGTCACGGCCGAGTCACCCCCGATTCGGCCGATTCCGGCGATGGTCACAACATGAAAGTTGTGTCTTTTCATATTCCCTACGCACCTGCAAAGTTTCAGCCTCATACCACTTCCAGAGCTCTTTAAAAACCCCAATTACTTCACTTTTAATACATTTTTTATTACATTTTATCACATTTTTATTTGTAACTTTTCATCTACCCTAACCCTAGCCTAACCCTATAAATACCAACCCTGCACACTACCCTCTCACCCCCAAAATCTTGAGCCACTCTCTCAAAAGTTTTCCAAGAAGTGTGTGCTTTGAAAACAAGTTCGCGGCGAAGCTCCGACGAGATTCTGACGGAATTCCGGCGACGTGCTTTGAAGCAACCGGCGAGGAAACCACCCTTCGGTCTTTCTCCCTAGTTCTCTTTACTCTTTAGAAGGGCTTAAAACCCGTAAGTCCCATCCCTCTCTCTCTTTTCTATTTCTTAAAATACGGAAATATGAAACCCGACGGAAATCGGGACAAACCGATTTCCGATTCGGTTTTTCTACAAAATTTCACTTGTCACCTAATCCATGATACCTACCTATATACATGATGACTATTAATCATATAGAAACCAATTTAAACAAAGTTTCTCACATGAAATGATAGCTTTCTTGTAAAACCGTATTCTTTTCATAAAAATACCATAGAGTTTATTTTTCTTGTTCTAATTAATTCCCTCACTCCTAAATACGTTTATCTTGATCACTAAACTTTTAGAAGTCAATCTGAATGAATTTTCACACATGAAATGATAACGTTTTCAAATACCGTATTCTTACGCTTTAATACCTTCAAGTTTAATACATCATATTTAACCTCTAAACTTCGCAATACCTTAAAATAAGTCACGAGTTAATGACTTAACTCTACACACACACAAATATAACCTTAACTGATAAACGTCAAAACATAGAATACGAAAATACAAGACTTTTCACTAAAATACCCTTTTCTTTATAAACCTTTTCTAAAAAGTTCTAAGTTGTTTACAATTTTTAAAACAATATCTTTTAATAGGAAAATACGATATGTCATGGACATCGATCGTTTATCTAAACTGACTTTGTGGTGTCTACGCTAGGCAAGTGAGCTTGGGTAACTTTAAAAGGCCCGTCTCACGATTCGTGAGCGGATCCCTCCCTCCTCACTTGTACTTACCTGACCACAATTGGCGGTGAAGAGGCGATTTGAGGCTTCTAATGACTTGTCGTTTAGACCCTTAGAAATAGGCTAGTTGGCTTAGGAAACCCTAGAAACTAAAATACAGAAAACTACACTCTTTTACAAATAAATACTTTTTATTTATAAAACCGTTTTCCTAAATGAATAGTATTTGTTAAACCTAAGCAAAGTGCCACTACAACCCACTTTGGGGAACCCGTTAGGGATAGTACGGTTCATCGTGCACCCGCGGGCTAGTAGTGCGAGATTCAGACCTCCGCAAGGAGCATTCGGTCTCGAAAGGTTTAAAATACGGTATTTAAGAAAAATGAGATTTTGGGAAAATAAAATATTTATTTAAATTTCATGTGTTAATATATATATAATTATCATTTAAACACCTATTTTATCATAAGATAAAGTTTCCACTTTTTTCTAAAAATTACAAGATTAAAAGTTACATTAAAATACCATGAATTTCAAATAAATAAATTAATACTTTTATTAGGATATATTCACTAGAATAACACAAATAAAATTTACACTCATTATAACTATAAAGACGAATAATAATTACTTGAGGTGTATTTTGAAAACTATACAATATTACTTTTTACAATAAACCCCCTCAAGTTTTATAAATTACAATAAGGCCCCTAACAAATATAGAACTTCAAATTATCTTTCTTTTAGTCTGACTCGGGTTAGAGTCTGACTATTTCTAACTTGAATATGATTCAAGTCAATCTATATTCTGTATATTTCAACTCAAGATGAATACATGAATCCCAGAATCCAGTTAACAATCGATATAACCCGACTGAACCGAACCATGGATATATTCCTTTTACATGTTTCCCAGTATTCCATTTACATGACTCTATGGTTATAATCGTTTCCTGATATCATGGTTTCGGACAGTCGGTTAATCAATTTTACAATCAATACAATTTTACAAGATAACAATACTGTTAAAAACACTACGGGGTTTAAGGGGTAGATTGGTACGGAAGGTGTTAAAGGTGGCACGAGCTGGTTAGATTAATACACCTAACCTGAATCCTATTGCTGTTGTACCGTGGCATAACGGCTCCTTGTACTACACGTGCCCTAGTCTCTGGCAAGTGAGATTCCCCTCGTATACACTGGCATTCTTCTGTACCAAGCTACAAATAACAGCATTAACATAACATTACAACAATAGTTTACACTTTAAAAATGTTTCTTCTTATTCTGTCTTCTCTACTTCCCTCTTACCTTTGGGACTTACCGAGCGATGTGTTCGCTGACGACATTCTGTTCTCTCTTCTTTGAATGTCGTCAGGTGACTTGGACCCGGCAGAAGTAGAGCCAACAGAAGAAGACTTGGAGCAATTTGCCGAAGACCCAGCAGTATAATTTCATTGTACACTTTCTTTTCAGTACTTTCTTTTTCCTGTTATGCCACTGTTTAGGCATCTTTATTTCAGTTGTATTTTCCTTTCCATGTATTGTACAAAGAATGTTAATAAATAAAAGTTGATGTTCTTTTTATACTCTTGTCTCTTGTGTATTTATATTGCTTAGCTACGCTTAGCGTATGTACTTCTGAGTACATACGTAGCGGACCTCGTCGCGTCCACTTCGCCGTACACTGGGAAGCGGGGTGTGACAAGGGTAGAACGTAACGACTCTGTTTTAATGTACAGAAAATTTTTAAAGTTAATGTACAAATGGAGTATTTGTAAATCCTGAGTACAAATTATAAATTTGATTTGTTTTTAAATAGCAAGAAAGCACCTGTAGCTCATTGGTAAAGCATTGCACTGCTGTGACATAGCCCATGTGTTCAAATCCCCCCTGCCACATATTATTTTTGCTGATTTTTCTTTTAAACTTATTGGAAGCCCAAAAGTTGCACGTGCAATACACGTAAAATGAAAAGTTACTCAAAAATCAAATATGTGCAAAATACTCTTAACTACGACTAGGACACGTGGTAAAAATCCAGAGCCCAAACCCCCCAACTTGGCCGGCGAGATTGGGCTTGGGGCCGGCGATGCCGGTCCCCCCCCCCCCCGCAGATAATGATCCAAAAAAAATTTCCCCAGCACCTCTTGGACTCCCCCACTAACCCTAGTCTATTTGTTTTCCTTGCACATTTCCAGAGAATTAAAATGAGGCATTAATCCAAAATGTTAATGCATTTAAATTCTATTCTTCAATACCCTAAACCCTAATTTCTCCTATAAATACCACCCTACACCATAACCCTCCACATTCAGAAATCCTTTGCCAAAACTCTCTAAACTTTCCAAGTCCAAGAAGTTGTACAAGTGGAGTTAGCTCAAGGTCAAATTCCGGCGACAACACGGGACAAATCCGGCGACCCCGCGACTCCACGACGCTTGCAAACCCATCCTCTATCTCCCCACTCTCTTCTCAATCCGTAAGTCCCCTCTCCCCTTCTCTATTTCTATTAAAAATACTTCTCTTTTCAAAACTCATCGGAAGCGGAGTTAATCCGACTTCCGATTCTAATTTCTTTAAAAACTCAATTTTTCTTAACCAAAAATTAACCATCTCTTCATATCTTGTTCAGCAACCATAAGACAATATATAGAATAACTTTCAATCCAAAATTATAATGTTATACAACTTTTATTTCACCTTTACGGTTAAATCCCATCAAGTTTACCTACGACATTATTTCTTCATTTTGCTCATATTACCTTTAGAAAATTACACGAGGTAATGACCTACCTTATCACAACTCTCATCTTGACATAGCACGATGGCTTTAGAACGATATTTTTTTGGCTAAGATAAATTTTACATTTAAATACCATAAACTATCAATACAGTATTTTTCAAATTTTTTTAATCCAAACTTGGAGTTCCTGCCGAACCTGAGGTTTTTGATGCATACAAGTATTTTTGTTGGAACGTTGATACATAACTAATGGAATGCTTAAACCTCACCACAGAAAAGATGAGAGATTGGATAGTCTCCATGATCTGGTATTCGTAGTCTTGTTGGCTTAAGGGGGGTCTTCCGGATCGAAAGCAGTTTCCAAGAAATTGGCTTTGCTCGTTCCGTGCGACTCCACAGAAGAGTACGCGCGCTACAAAACGCAGCCAGCTTAAAAACGATCAGATCCACCGGACGAAAAATGAAATTCCGCACTACTGCTGAGTCGTCGGACTTATCCACCTCAGGGATTTGTGGAATTTCCGTTTTTACTTCATGGGCGAGGTCTCTGGTTCAAATCCAGGATGGCCCAGCTGCGCCAGGGAAAATAATAGAAGAAGTATCTGACTCTTTCATGCCTCTTTCTTCCTTCCCCTATTCCTGTCCTTCCCGCTGCAGTTGATGGAGAAGCATTGAGTAAGGCAAGGAGTTGAGACATTGTTAGCTACAATCACCGCCCTTAGTATCTTCCTCCGCTCTGCATAGCTGTGCGAATGATCGATTCACCATTAAGAGCATTAACCCCAAAAGGATGAATATTGTGGTGTTTTTTTTATAACAGCGGTAGTTTCTTAGAAAAAAAAAAGAAAGAGAAAATGTTTGAGGAAAAAGGAGTGTGGCTCGAAGTCTCAAATTCCGTTTGGTAATCCGCGGGTGGATTCTAAGAGGGTATGAATTTGGCATAGTCTAGCCGAATTATATAACTCTCAAGTCAACTCGCACTCGAAGCCTATGTTCACTAGAGCAATTGAAAAAGCAAATTTAGTCATCTACTGATTTTTGAAGGCGTATGGCTGCTCGCTGAGCTCTTTCTACTGATTGATAGGGAGAAGACCTAAACAGCCAATCAAGCCCTATACTAAGAGCGGATCCGAGTTTGAATTCTTCCTAAGACCCTATACTAAGAGCGGATAAGCATGAAATTACCTTGAAAAGAGCGGATTGGCAGGAAAGATGATATTACCCCAAGACCAAGACTGTCTTTCACTATGCATTCATTCGTGCACTATCTAAGATCCGATTCTCTAGCAACCTATTCTTTCTTTAATATTGATTCATCTTCATCCTCTTCTTTCATAACGATCAAAGTCGAATCGCGAGCCTATTAATGAAGCAAATTCAATGAAACAACAACTGGTACCATAAAGAAGAGGCCATAAACTGGAGAGTCTTGACCAATTCGAAAGATCATTCGATGTAGTTGAAAAGCGTGAACCTTCATTTCCGCATCTAGCCAGCAAAGGAGCAAGGTCTGGGCAACTTAAAGCTCTGCCAGCTTCTTGTAGACTGGCAGTCTCCGAGAGGAACCTTAACCCCCCGGGGGGGATGGTAGACTTAGATTAAGGCGCAGGATTCCCCACCCGTTGTCAAATAAGGGAAGTTTCCGTCCACACCTATCCCGCATCGAAGAGGATAGTCAAGAAAAGGTGGAACCAGCCAACTCGAGAGGATCTTCATTATACAAGATTGATGATTGGATGATTTCAATCTGCTTGTTCAGGAAAGGATGGTTTGCCAACGCCAACCGGGTACTTTCTTTGTCCAGCTCAGAAGGAAGAGGATTTTGAAACGAAATTGGCCTCATTTTCTCTAACTTCCCTCAATAAATATAGACGTTTCGCTCGTAAAACTCGCTTCACTCCCTATCGTTCACTCCGTTCACTTGCCTTGGTTAACTCAATCATTCACTCCGTTCACTTGCCCTCTTTAGGGAATAAACACTTATATCAACCTATAAGCTCCTTGCTTTATAGTAATCGTGTCCACCCTCACTGCACTTGCCTTGTTGGATTTCTTGTCCGAGCTGAGATCTCAAACCTGATCCTAGTGTTCTTAGGGGAACCTGGAAAGCTAAGCGCTGCCCTAGTTTAACACCTTTTTTCAAACGATCTTTCAACATAGATCTATTCGGTTCTTACTTTATCTTGCTGGATTTCTCTTTCGTTAAGTAAACTTTGCCTTAAAGATGGAATGAACTTTAAAAGCCGGGGCCGTTGAAAAGCCAAGCATTCCTAAGAACTAAGCAAGCCTAGTGCTTTTTTTTCAAACAAATTAGTAAAGAAAGAGAAATTCTTGCCGCTATAAAATATATAGCTGCAAAAGTCATAAATTGGAACTCCTCAATACAAGTATACTTATGCATTTGAGTCTGTTTAGTCGTGCCTATCCCCGATTCACATTGGCCAACAGATCGTCAATATTTCAATATCTTATTTTGCTTTTTTGCTTTTTTATACTCGCCCAGAACACGAACTCATAACTCCAACTCCACTACTCGCATTTAGGCTCAGGGGATTTCTCTTGCTTTTGTCTCATTTCCATACGATTATGTCCTTACAACCCATTTTGGGGAATCCGATTTGGTTGGTGCGGGTTATCGCATATCCATCGGACTAGTAGGGCGAGATGCAGACTTCCTCATGGAGCATACGATATCGATGGAATTTTTATTACAATTTCTAAGAAAATGTGATTTCTATTAATAAATAAATTCTATTTTTAATAATTATATATATATATATATATATTATCAAAATACCTATTTTAAATATATAATATATTCCATGTTTTCTAAATCAAAAGAAAAGAATCACAAAAGTTCATGAAAATACCATCAAGAATCAATACAAGTCAATTTACATGAAAATACCATATACTATTCAAATTAGGTTTATATCCACTAGAATATTTCATCTTTTAAATTTACATCCATGAAAATCCTAAATATGATAATTAAATACTTGAGGTGTATTTTGAAAATATATCAAAACTATTTTTCATAAAACCCTATCAAGTTATATTAAATTACAATAAGGACCTTAGTAAATATAGTTTAAGCAGGACCAGTTCTCTTGAGCCTCGGGGAGCCAGAGAATTTGGGTGCTTCCTTATTTAAGGTAGACAACTAAAACGGGGTTATCAATACGGTAATTGGTTTGGAAAATGTCACAAATCCTGCCGTCCATGTGCAGTAGTTACCGATAACTCCAAAACTAATTCAGGACTTTAATTCGTTTTAGAGTATCTGACTCAGTCAGAGTCTCAGTCTAATCTGAAATCAATCCATCCTTGAATACAATTCAAGTATAACTCCAATACAATATGAATCCATTTATACCAGAATACAATCTATATCAACATGAATTGATTTGACCGAACCATGGATATACATTTGACATTGTTTACATGACTATCCGTTTATATCCTTTCCGTTTACATGAACTACTGATATTATGGTTTCGGCAAGTCTTACATCTATTAAACAAAATAATACACATCAATACAAAATACATTACAGGGTTTTAAAGGGGTAGACTGGTACGTAATGAGTTAAAAGTGGCACGAGACGGCCACTTTAATACACCTGACCTGAACATCCATTGTCGTTGTCCCATGGGTTTTGACGAGGCCTTGTGATCCGTATACAATAGTCCACGGGGTAAGCTGGACTCCTCTCATATACACTGGCATATTCTGTACCAAGCTACAAACAACTGCGTTAACATAACTATCAACTTTATACCAGTTATAATCTCTTACCTGTCTATTCTCATTCTACATCTCTTTGGGACTTACCGAGCGATTGTTCGCTGACGACATTCTTTTTCTCTTCTTTCTTTGGAATGTTGTCAGGGGATCTGATTCTTTGGAGATCAAGCCCAGCACAGACGATTTGGAGCAGTTCTCAGAAGACCCAGAGCTCTATTCACTTGTATATACTTTACTTTCAGTTCATGCCATTGTTTAGGCATTGCTTTTCAATCTTGTATTTACATTTCCAGTTCTACTGTAAAGGATGTTTAATAAATAAAATTTGTTGTTCATTTACATCTCATGTATTACTTGTGTACTTTACTATATTGCTTATTTACACTTAGCGTGTTTATTTCTGAGTAAATACGTCGCGTGACTCGTCATATCTCCTTACCGTACTCTGGGAAGCGAGGCATGACAGTGTAACCGAGACGAACCTAAGTCAATATCGAATGAACCTGGCTGAGCTCAAGTTCGGCTCGTTTAATAAACGAGCCAGGTTTTCTGGCTCATTTTCGGCTCATTGATTAATGAACCGAGCTTGAACGAACTGATACCGAGCTAAACCCTAATCGAACCCGAGCTGGCTCGTTCAGTTACCACCCCTAGCAGACCTAAATATTTTATTGATTAAAAACATTTTTGAGGGGGGCATAAGTTGGCAAACCTTATCCCTCATACAAATGCCAAAAAATTAAAAATACAATTCAATAAAAAAAACTAATTGGTGAGCTCCTATCGGTCTTTACTCTTCATCGGTGTCGGAGTCTTCAATACTCTTAACGTGTTGTTGTCTAGTTTTTGCATCGATCCAATATTTTTGGCACACTGCGATCTGCAATGAGTCATCCGACAGTCTTACTCTCTTATTGCTCAGAACCCTGTTACCAGCGCTAAAAGCAAACTCCGAAGGTACTGTGGACACCGGAGTTGTTAGTAAATCACGAGCTATGATAGAAAGCACAGGATACATGTGTCCATGTGTTTTCCACAAATTCAAAATATCAAGATTATCTATTTGATTTGCGGTGAGAAAATTACTGAAATCAGTTTGCAAATATATTGTAAGCTCATTATAAGTTGAAGAAATAGAAACTGTTGTTTTTGTTTTCTTTGCTGCAAAAACCAAAATATTTCTTTTTTGGAAGTTTGCTGTGAAGAGAAAAATAAAAAAAGTTCTATTTTGACCGTATTGTGCTTCATATATGGCATACAAATCATGCAAATAAGAATCTATAATATTTTTATAATCTCCTATATCAGTACCTAAGTTTTCATGGTATCCATCTAATAAAAAAAATAAAATATCTTTTTTAAGTCTTGGATAAAAAGCAGAAGCTAAACAAAACAATGTAGGAACTTCTCGTCAATATTTATTTAATTTCATATGTATGCTATATAACATTCCAGCAAATGCACTTTCAGGGTCAATTACATGCTCATTAATAATCTTACAAATATAAAATAACTGTTCTACTGCTAAATATATAGTAGGATAATAAATACCAGATAAACATTTAGTTGCATTGTAAAATATTTCTAAAAATTTCAAAACATATTCACAAACAAACCAATCATAATCCTCTAAATTATTATTGGGCATTTGTTCCTCATAAAATAAAGTAATGGACTCCCGATATTTTAAAACACATTTCATCTCATAAGTGGAATTCCACCTAGTTGGAATATTGAATTTGAAATATCTAAATTTTAAATTTAACTTGGTACAAGTTTGCTTAAAAATTTATTTTCGGGGTCCAGAGATTTCAATAAACATCATTGAATCTTTAAGTTTCGCTAAATGAGAATTAATTATACTAAGACCGTCATGCACAATTAAATTTAAAATATGGCATGTACTTTTTTGATGAAATAATTCTCCATTCAAAACAGAATTCAAATTATTTTTTAAAATTGCTATAGCAGAATTATTAGTAGTATTATCAAAACTAACAGAAAATATGTAACACCCTAGCACTGTTATACTATTTTTATTTGGGGTATTTCAAATTTTGGGTTAAATTATTTACTATTGTTGCTATTGGGTTGCGAATAATACAATTAGAAGCTGTGTTATTATCCGACCCGACCCGCATGTTTGAAACCCAACATGGTTCGAGATTATATCAAATATTTGCTAGTACAGAGTATCCATGCAAATCTAGATTTTATATACGTATATAATATAATTAAGACTCTAAATGTCTTTTTAAAATACAATATAAGATCAAATAACATATTTTCTTATCTAGCCTTGCATGTCATAGTACCCCATGTCATGTGGTTGCGCCCATATATCATGTTCATATTCGAAGTGTTACACAGACTAGTATTTTGATCGCTACGTATATTTACGTAGATCCGTATTTGAGGTATATATTTTTTAATTGTAGAATATTGCATCATGGTTTAAATTCTTACGTATATTCCCCATATTTAAAAACTAGATTTTTGAAGGGACACGGGTAATATTCGGAGTAATCTGGTATTATCTGTACAATCCCATATATATATAATATTTTATATAACTAATAATATATATAAACTGTTATATATAATATATAATATATTGATTAACTTTAAAAATAATCTCTTCCTCTCTCTTTATACAAATATATATATATATATATATATATATATATATATATATATTATAATATAAAAATTCAGTATAAACAACAACTCTCTCTCTCTCCTCCCACGTTTCTCTTCTTCCCGCAACCCTAACCCTCGACCCCCGTCGTCGCAGCCTCTCGTCGTCGCCCCTCGTCGATGTCCCCCTCGTCCACGTCCTCGCCTCCTCTTCCTCACCCCCATCACCCCATCCCCTCTTCCCCAACGACCCCGCATCCTAACCCAAGAACTTATCTCGTTCAAACCTTCCCTCACCGGCAACCTCATCGTCGCCGGAAAACCAACCACCACCATAGCACCCCATCACCTCCTCTCGTCTCCCGGCAACCCCAGACCACCACCACACCTCATCTCCCGCCTTTGCACATCCCCGAGCATGCAAAACTCATGGCCACACCCATCTCGCCGCTGCCAACTTTGCCTCGTCGCCGTCACCTCGTCACCACCATCTCCTCTGTCATCGCCAAATCCCCGGAACCCGATAAACCAGCAACAGTCTTCTTCTTCTTCCTTTTTTCTCTTCTCTTTTCCGGCTGTCTCGCCGGAGTTGTGCGAGTCGCCGACGACCCAGTCACCGTCATCGTCTAACTCAATCACCACGTCACGCAGCTGCTCAGCCAGGTCCAGTCCTGCATGCGTAAGTTTTGTATCGTGACTTTATTTCTACGTCGGAACGTGACATCCGTATCTCGACGTAAGATCTGATCATGCAAGTTATAAACTTGCAACATGCTATTTTGATTATATTGATATTTATATGCTTGACTATAGTGCATACGTTTTAATATTCAGCGAGCAGTAGCGATTTACAGTTTTATAGTATCCGTCTGTATCCGTACTGATAATAGTTTATCTAGTTGCATGCCGGAACATCACGATATTATCATACTACTGTATCAGTTCAATATGATTTCTAGATTGCATCATATATGGTAATGGACATATAACGGTTATTACAGATAGATACATATACATCCTGGCATTAGTTGTGTTTCGATATTGATTACAGTTTTACATTGATATCTATTTTGGTCAATATACAGTACATGGCATGTTCACGACACATTACCAGACTTGTTACTGGGATCTTATTGCTAATACCAACAATCCTTATTATTGTCTTGATGGACGTAACTTGTTGTCTACATAGACAAGACCTGTACCTGCTTGATCCTGCGTTGGCATTAGATTTATATCGTCAATACCTGACTTGAACACAGAACCTTGGGGGGAAAGGGGAAATCAAGAATGTAACTGAAACGTAACTCAAGAGAATATAATTAAATTTTGCTGTGATTCTGGGCATGACAGAATAATCATTGTTTATTTCTTGTCGTGATTTCGGGCGTGACGAAATAATCATTGTTTATTGTTTGCCGTGATTCCGGGCATGACGGAATAATTATTGTTTGCCGTGATTCTGGACGTGACGGAATAATCGTTGTGTCGTGGTCCCATGGGGGTTTGAACGGGATATATACTGTTGAGTTACGATTAGGATTACATTAATTGATTTGAAAGACTTGTAGAATAGATAACCTAGAAACATAGACTTTAGGATACACATCACATACATACAGCTCACTGTTTTATAACTGTGTTATTTATTTACATTCATGTTTAATCATACCATCATATCCTGGTTATTGCTATTATTTTGATATTATGACGCACTGACGTCTGGGTTTTGCATGACCCAGTTCCTCTACCTTTATCGCAGGCAGATCTGAAGTACTTTAGCAATCAAGCTGAGCAATGAGGAGCTAGCTATTTAGTTTAGAGACTCTTAGTTTATTTATTTCGGCAGTTTTATTTCTATTGATGTGAGCCCATATTGGGATGCGATTCAGATATTATCGTTTATTGGATCTTGATTCATTTCCGCTATACGCATTTCTTGATTGTATTTACTATGGCAGATGGACATGTGTTAGCTAGATTAGATTTTTTTTTATTACTGTTCTTGATATCCGATTGACAGTCGTAATGTAACTGTGGAGGGATGATTCCTAACCACAGGTAGTATGGTTGGCTCTGTCACGTGCCGTGTTTACGTATTTTAGGAAGCGGGGCGTAACAGGGTTTGTTTGGTATCAGAGCCCTAGGATTTAGGGTTAGTCGGGTTTGGTTCTTTTATAGTTGGGTATTGAACCCAATACACTAACCAGGAAACCCGGAATTAGGAACATGTCCTGCCATAATACTATCTTACCAGTCTTGAATCTATAGCTATCATGTTTATTGAATTATGTTTACCGTTACTAATAACCTTTAGTGTCTTGGCTTCAGAATCATGGCGGATAGAGATTTACGGTCATACTAGAGGCGTGTTGATAACGCCGCACTGCTTGGAGTTGTACGTGATATGCTTGAAAACCATAAGCGACAAACTGAGTTGAATCAGCGGCAGGCCGAGGCTTTCCAGGAGAGTCTGCGGATGGTCCAACAGTCCGTAGTTGCAGCAGTATCCATGCCAACATAGCGTGAGGGTACTTTGGCGGACTTTAGAAAGCTCAGTCCGTCCACATTTACAGGATTGGAGGAGCCATTGCCAGCGGAGCAGTGGCTAGTTGATACAGAGAACCTGCTTGTTGCTGCGCAGATTCTAGATGAGAAAAGGGTGGATGCAGTAGGCATCCAATTTGTAGATTACGCTTGCGAGTGGTAGCTCATAGAGGAGACCCGTCTGACCAAGCCGATCAGTTGGGCAACTTTTTCGTGTAGCTTCTTGTAGAAGTTCTTTCCGCAATCTGCTTGGGAGGAAATGGAAGAGAAGTTTATTAGTTTTAAGCAGAATGGAGGATCCGTTGATGCACATGCGGCCGAGTGGACCCGGTTCAGTTGATTTGCAGGGCCTTTGGTTGCCAACGAGACAGATAGGGCAAGGTGGTTAATGCGTAGCTTGGATGTGGAGATTCAGAGACACATCATATCTCTATGATTAACCATCTTCTCCCAAGTTCTCAAGATAGCCAGGAAGCAACAGAGTTTATCAGTGAGAGTAATGGGTACTCAATAGCAAGCTGTTGTGGTGCAGAAGCCGGCGTTTACGCCAAACAGAGCTCCTGTATATAGAGGCATTCCAATAAATAAACAGGGGACAATAACTACGAAAAGGATCTCTGTTTCAACGCAGAAGAAGGATGTGATTTGTGATTACTGCCAACGACTGGATCATTTCCGTAGGGAATGCCGGATGAGGCTGGGGCAGTGTCTAGTTTGCGGAGTTGCTGATCATCGAATGAATGCTTGTCCATCGAGAGTCCAGTTGAAGGGTGATGCTCCGAGAGCACAGCAGAAGCAGATTACTCAAGGGCCTAACCAAGCATGGGCCTTCACCTTGACAGCCGAAGAGGCCAAGGCTTCGAATGATGTTGTTTCAGGTATCTTACTTGTTTATAATTTTCCCGCATTGGCATTATTCGATTCAGGTGCATCCTATTGCTTCATGTCGTCCAAATTTATTAGTGCACACTCTATTCCACACACGGTCCTGTCTAGTTGCTGGGACATACACACTGGGAATGAGAGAATTATATCTAGTAGTAAGTGCAAGGGTTGCTCGATTGTTATTTGCGGACGGGAGTTATTTGCGGATTTCTTGGTGATTGATACTGGCAGCTATGATATTGTCGTGGGAATGGATTTTCTTGGCATTTTCCATGCTCACATTGATTGTAGGGCAAAGAAGTGATTTTCCAGATTCCCGGACATCCGGAGTTCATATTTTTGGGAGGTAGCGGATCTGTCGAGCCAGTCGAATTTAGGGCTAGGCCGACTAATGTCGTTCTTTCATCAATGGAAATAAACAAGGAGAAAGCGCCAGCAGTAGTTTGGGAGTTTATGGATGTGTTCGAGGACATCTCGGGTTTACCGCCAAAACGAGATATGGAGTTCGCGATTGATCTTATTCCTGGAGCAGCGCCGATTTCAAAAGCTTATTATCTAATGGCGCCGGTGGAACTAGAAGAGGTAAAGAAAAAGGTTGCTGAATCACTAGAAAAGGGTTGGATTCGCAGCAGCAGTTCACATTGGGAAGCTCCAGTTCTTCTAGTCAAGAAGAAGGATGGCACACGACGGATGTGCATCGACTATCGAGAATTGAATCGGGTGACTATTAAGAACAGGTACCCAATCCCTCGCATCAGCGAATTATTCGAACAACTCAGTGGCGCGAGGGTATTCTCGAAGTTGGATTTGCGATCCGGATATCATCAAGTTCGGGTGAAATCTGAAGACATTTGCAAAACGACGTTCTGAACTCGATATGGGTATTACGAGTACTTGGTGATACCAATTGGAGTTACTAACGCACCTGCAATATTTATGGACTTGATGAACTGTCGCGCCACGCTTCCCGGTGTACGGGGAGGGGACGCGGCGATGCCCGCTATGTATTTACTCAGAAGTAAACACGCAAAGCGTATCTAAGCAATATAAAGTAAATGTACAATAGAAAAATGATAATAGATGTAATTGAACATCAACTTTTATTTATTAACAATTCTTTACAAGTACAACTGGAAATGTAAATACATGAATAGAAAGCAATGCCTAAACAATGGCATAACTGAAATGAAAAGTATGTACAGGTATTTAAAGCTCTGGGTCAAAGGCTAACTGCTCCAAGTCTTCGGTATTGGGCTCGATCTCCAGTGAGTCCGATCCACCTGACAACATTCTAAAGAAAGAAGAAAATGGATGTCGTCAGCGAACAATCGCTCGGTAAGTTCCAAAGATGAGTAGAGATAGAATAGACAGAAAGAGAATATAACTAGTAATGTTTGATTATAATGTTAACGAAGTTGTTTGTATCTTGGTACAGAATATGCCAATGTATACGAGAGGAGTCCCACTATTCCGGAGACTAAGGTATACGGAGCACAAGGAACCGTTCAGCCATGGTACAACGGCAATGGATATTCAGGTTAGGTGTATTATGGTTACAGTCTCGTGCCACTTCTAACACATTCCGTACCAATCTACCCCTTTATAACCCCGCAATGTCTTTTGTATTGCTTTTATTGTTTGGTTATATAGATGGATGACTTGCCGAAACCATGATATCAGTAAATGGAAAGAATATAAATGGATAGTCATGTACATTGAGTATATCCATGGTTCGGTTCGGTCAATATAGATTGATATAGATTGAATAGACGGATTCATGTTGAATTGTAGTTTATACTTGAATCATATTCAAGTCAGATTGATTAGATTGAGACTCAGTCTGAGTCAGACACTTTGAAAAGAAATTGAAGTCCTGAATTAGTTTTGATGTTATCGGTAACTGCTGCACATGGACAGCAGGATTTGTGTCTTTTTCCAAGATAATTACCGTGTTGATAACACCGTTGTTAGATTGTCTACCTTAAATAGGCAAGCACCCATATTCTCCGGCTCCCTGAGGCTCAAGAGAACTGGTCCCGCTTAAACCTATATTTACTAGGGTCCTTATTGTAAATTAATATAACTTGAGGGGTTTTATATAAAAATAGTTTTGATATAATTTCAAAATACACCTCAAGTATTCAATCATCGACTTTAGGGTTTTCATAAATGTATATTTTATAAAAGTGAAATTTCTAGTAAGTAGAACCTAGTTTTCATTATATATGGTATTTTAATGAAATATTGGAATTGTATTGTATTGAAATGGTACTTTCATGCAATTGTGATTCGTTTGATTTAGAAAACATAGAATATTTGTATAATATATTTAAAATAGATCTTTTGATAATATTCATATATATATATATATATATATATATATATATATAATAAAAATAAATTTTATTTATTTTGTAGAAATCTCATTTTTCTTAAAAATAGCATTAAAAATTCCATCGAGATCGAATGCTCTTTACGGAGGTCTGCATCTCACTCTTCTAGGCCCGAGGACGTGCGATAACCCGCGCCATCCCGATCGGGGTTCCCCAAAATGGGTTGTAGATGGGTATTTGCAAGGATTTAGATAACACTCTTTTTAAAGAAAACAGTTTTGTAATAGTTTAGGGTATTTTATTATAACTCGTAATATTCCCACAAATATTGTCCAAAAGTAAATTGTGCTATGTACAATATGTGTATTGTGATGAGATAGGTCCTTGCCTCATGAGTTTTCTAAAGGTAATACAAGTAAATATGTTGAGTTATGTCGAAATGTAAAGTATATGGTATTTTACCGTATAAATGCTATAATAGTTGCATAAAAGATTCTTTTGAGATAAAACTTATTCTAATATGTTTATTTATGTTTGTTAAACCTTATGAGAGAATATGGTGTTTTGTTATTTAAGAAAAATGGAATTTTTAAGGAAAAACGAATCGGAAGTCGGATTAACTCCGCTTCCGACGGGTTTTGAAAAATGAAAGTTTTACAATAGTAGAAGAGGAAGGATGAGGGGACTTACTGGCTAATAAGGTAGAGGGAAGAATGGGAAAGAGTAGGGAAGCGTCGGGGCGTCGTTTTGTCGCCGGAATCTCCTCGAAATATCGTCGGAATCTTGCCCTTTGCTAACTCCACTTGCATAACTATATGGACTTGAGAATTTTTTGAGAGTTTTGGCACTTGATTTCAGAATGAGGAGTGCCAAAAGTTAGGGTTTTATTTATAAGGTAGGATTAGGGTTTAGGGTATGAATTTGAGAATTAAAACGCATTTAATCATGAAGCAATGCTCAATTAATTCTCTGGGAAATGTGCAGAGAAAATAACCAACATGAGAGAAGTGGGGTAAGCCAAGGGGTGCAATTAGCAGAAAATGGAGACCATTCCCTACGGGGGCCCGGTGGTGCCGGTCTTGGAGGCCATCTCGCCGGTCGTAGTCCGGTGGTGGGTGCTTGGGATTTAGCCACGTGTCTCTGTCGCCTCATATACCCCAGTGCACATGTTTGATTATTCTGTAACTTATCATCTTACGTGTAGTGCACGTGTAAACCCTTGGGCTTCTAAAAGATTAAAAGAAAAATTAATAAAAAGATAATGTGGGTAGGGGGATTCGATGACAGGGGCTACGTCAGCAGTGCAAGGCTTTACCAATGAGCTACAAGTGTTTTCTTGCTGTTCAAAAGCAAATCAAACACTTATAGTGTACACAGGATTGCAAATACTCCATTTGTACATTAACTTTAAATGAATTTTCTGTACATTGAAATTTGAGTTGTTACATTCTACCCTCCTTACAAAAATTTCATCCTCGAAATTTATAATTATTTTAAGGACAAATTTACAAATAAATGAGGGTATCTTGCACACATGTCGTCCTCATGTTCCCATGTTAATTCTCCTGGTGAATCCTTTCTCCACATCACTCGAACCAAGTTAGCTTCCTTGTTCCGAAGTGATTTCATCTTTCTATCCAGGATCTCAACAGGTTGTTACTCACAGGATAAATCTGGCTGTACAGTGAGCTCGGAGTGATCAAGAATATAGTTGGAGTCACTCACATACCTTCTAAGTTGAGATATGTGGAACACGTTGTGCACTCCTTCCAATGAAGGTGGAAGTGCCAAGCGATAAGCCACTTCTCTGACTCGTTCGAGTATGTCGAACGGTCCAATATACCTCGAACTGAGCTTACCCCATCTTCCAAAACGAATCACTCCACGGTTCAGAGATATATTCAAAAATACATGTTCTCCCGGTTGGAACTATAAGTGATGGCGCTTTGCATCAGCCCAGTACTTCTGTCGATCTTGGGCTATGCGCATTCTTTCCCTGATAGTGCGAACCACATCTACAGTTGCTACTATCATTTTAGGTCCAAGGAGTTCTCTATCTCCGATGTCGTCCCAACTTAATGGAGATCGACACTTCCTTACAAAGAGCGCTGCAAATGGTGCCATTCCGATACTTGCTTGGTAGCTGTTGTTGTATGAAAACTCCATAAGATGTAGGTGATCTTCCCACGATCCTTCGAAGTCTAGCATACATGCTCTTAGCATATCTTCTAAGATCTAAATAGTTCGCTCAGACTGACCATCTGTTTGTGGATGATAAGCTGTGCTGAAGTTCACACTTGTTCCCAAGCTAGCTTGCAGATTTTGCCAAAATTGCGATTGAAATCTGGTATCATGATCGGAGACAATGCAAACCGGTACTCCATGTAATCTCATAATTTCCTGCATGATTTCATGGGTACCAGAGATAGTACATATTGAAGATTGAAATCTTACTTAGATTCTTACCTCCATGTACTTCTTTACTAGTGTCTCAGTAGATTGGCCAATTCGAAAGGGAATAAAGTGAGCCGACTTTGTGAGTCGATCCACAATAACCCATATCGCATCGTTACCCTTCGTGCTGCGAGGAAGTGCAGTCACGAAACCTATTGTGATATTTTGCCACTTCCATTCTAGGATAGGTAATGGTTGAAATAAACCAGCAGTCCTGTAATGTTCAGCCTTTACTTGCTGACACACCAAGCATTTAGCGACGCTTCTGGCTACCTCACACTTCATTCCATGCCACCAGTAATTTTGACGCGGATCTTTGTACATTTTTGTACCTCCAGGGTGTACTGAATAAGGAGAGTTGTGAGCTTCTTTCATCAACTCTTCTCGCACAGAACCTTTTGGTACACACAATCTACTGCCGTATCTCAAAGATCCGTCTTCATGGATGATGAAGTCTGTTCGAAGTCCATTTTCTACTTGTTCTCTGATCTTTTGCAACTTAGCATCACTTGCTTGAGCTTCTTTGATCTGATTGATAATGGTAGACTGAACTTGTAAGTTCATCAAACTTGAAGCGTTATCTGGCATGACCACTTCAATCTCCATTTGATGCAAGTCTTGTTGAAGCTTCCACTCTGCGGTGAGATTCAATGCTAATGGTTGGCGACTAAGGGCATCGGGTACTACATTCACGTTCTCTGGATGATATTGTAGGTTGATGTCGAAGTCCGCTATAACTTCTAACCATCTTCTTTGCCGCATATTCAACTCTTTCTGAGTAAACACATATTTCAGACTCTTGTGATCTGTGTATATGTCTACTCGTTCACTAAGAAGATAATGGCGCCAAATCTTGAGTGCAAAGATAACGGCCGTCAACTCCAAATCATGCGTCGGATAATTGCGCTCATGAATCTTCAGCTGTCTTGAAGTATAAGCTACAACTTTACCATGCTGATGTAGAAAACATCCTAAACCCTTACCGGATGCATCGCAATGCACTTCGAAACCTCCAGATTGGTCTGGTATGACAAGGATAGGTGCTGATGTCAATCTTGACTTGAGTTCTACGAAAACTTGTTCGCATGCTTCTGACCACATGAATTCTTCATCTTTACGCGTAAGCTTGGTCAGGGGTGTTAAAATCTTCGAAAATCCTTCAATGAACCTTCTGTAATATCCTGCTAATCTTAAGAAACTTCGAATGTCCTTCACTGACTTCGGTGTCGGCCATTCGCTTACTACTGATATTTTAGCTGGATTTACAGATATTCTATCACCTGATACAATATGTCCGAGAAAACCGACTTGATCTAGACAAAACTTGCACTTGCTGTATTTGGCATAGAGTTGATACTGTCGTAAAGTCTCTAGGACAATTTGTAGGTGTTCGGCATGTTCTTTCCGATTCTTAGAATACACCAGGATGTCTTCGATGAAGATGACAACAAACCTTTCTAGGTACTCTCGGAAAACTTGATTCATTAGGTTCATGAATATAGCTGGTGCGTTGGTCACTCCAAATGGCATCACAAGAAATTCGTAATGTCCATAGCGAGTTCTGAATGTCGTTTTATGGATATCAGATTCTTTGACCTTCACCTGATGATAACGTGAACGAAGATCTAATTTGGAGAAAACGCAAGACCCACTTAGCTGATCGAACAGGCCGTCGATGCGCAGGAGTGGATACCTGTTCTTTATAGTTACTTCGTTCAGAGCTCTGTAATCAATGCACATTCGACATGAACCTTCCTTCTTCTTCACAAGTAGAACTGGTGATCCCCAACTTGAAGTGCTGGGACGAATCCATCCTTTTGTCAATAATTCGTCCAACTGAGTACGAGCCTCCTTCAAACCTTCAGGGCTTAACCGATACGGTGCTTTGATCACCGGTTGTGCTCCAGGTACTAAATCAATGCTGAATTCAAGAGCTCGATCGGGAGGCAAACCTGATATGTCTTCAGGAAATATATCGTCGAACTCTCGAACTATTTCTGGCTTTGATCCTTCCTCCGCTTGAAGTGCTGTAATCACTGCCTTCTTCGGTTTTGCCTTGTATGTACTTGGCTCCAGAGTACGGTCTCCACTTTTGAAGTAAAAGACCGGATGGTCTGGAATCTCGAACACTACCCTCCTTTGACGATAGTCGATGGTAGTATAGAATGTTCCGAGCCAATCCATACCCAAAACAACATCAAAATTCGGTATGTCCAGCACCTTGAAGTCGGCATAGAATTCTCTACTGCAGACGACCACTACACACAGGTCGTATCCCATTATTGCCTTTAGAACGTCGTTCCCTGAACTAACATTCCAGCTGGATACGAGAGGTTTGACTGGAATCGCATGAGTTCGGACGAACCGTTGCAACATAATGCAATGAGACGCTCCAGTATCGAAGAGTGCTAGTGCAGGAAGTGAGGCTACTAAGATTGTACCTAAGTTATATGGGATAGGTTTTAGGTATAAGGAAAAGATATATGGGTATGTATATAGACTGAAAGAAAGTTTGAAAGGAAAATGTTACCAGTGATGACTTGGCCGGTGGTTTCAGTTTCTTCCACAGTCATTGTGAAAGCCTGTCTCCTCGGCGCATTCCTCCTTGTTGTAGGAGCATTCCTCTGTCCGTTCCGTTGTACTTGAGGTACGTTTCTTTGAGCATGATGGAACTGAAGAGGAAGAGGTGCAGTCGGTCCACGAGGAGGTGGAGCAGGGAGAGCGAGTCGTGGAGCAGGTGCCTGGATTGCTGGTCACTGCTGATAAGTAATTGCTGGTCTGGGTGCAGCATTTGGGTTATGTCTACGAGGACAAGACCCAATGTCATGAGTGGCTGAGCCGCGGACTCAGCAAAGGCGATTTGCACGCCGACAGTCTTTCGCCAAATGTTCATCTCTCCTGCAGTAAGTGCAAAAGGCTGGGTTGGGCCGGTTGTTCGGTACTCCCGGTCTCCTGAGCAAAAATTATGGCCTTGAAGAGGCTCCTCCTGCCATCTGAGTGGCAGGGCGCTTCATCCCGGCAGAGTGGGGTCTGCCCTTCATCTTCACCACTGTCTCATATCGGCGGGTAGCTTTCACGGCCAGCTCGTGGGTTGGGAAATCCCCTGTAGCTAGGGCAGCTTGGATTTCCTGATCTAACCCTTGCTGAAATCTTCTGTATTTGATCTCAGCAGTTGGTATTAAATGTGCCACGAACCTGTTAAGGTCTTGTGTTAGCTGTGTAATATGTGATATTTGAAAATCGATCATTGAGACATATCTTACCTACTGAGCATGGTAAACTCAGCATCATACTCATCCACGGACTTGGTCCACATCAAACCCTGTTGTAGATGAATAAATTGCTGCTCCATGTCAAATCGGGCAGTCTCTGGGAAATATTTCGCGTCGAACATGTCGCGAAAAGTCCTCCATTCGATAGGTTGGGCAAGACGGCTTTCTTCCACCTTCCACCAGTCGCGGGCGTTGTCAGTTTGTTGCAGCTTCACAACTCGAACCCAAACGATCTCTGGCACTTGTGCCATTGCCAGATCATCCTCAATACTTTGAGCCCATTCTTCAGCTTCCAGAGGGCTCTCTTTTCCTGAAAACTGTTTTGGGTGCAATGCCCAGAATTGCTTCACTCCGGACGCTTCCGCTTCTGGACGATTCATTAATGTAGCAGTCTGCTGCTGCTACCCTTCTAGAAGGTTGCGGATTGCCTCAAGTAGTACCGTCTGCTCATTGATCGGAGCAGCGACGGTAGGCGTAAGCGGCAGAGGTGGTGGTGTGTTGTTTAAGTTGGTACTTGTGTTGTTTGGAGAATTCATAACCTTGAAAGAAAAATTTGGGTTAGGATAGATTCAAGTATATGAAATTGTAAGTGTAATAACTCCAATTTTAATGTACAGAAAATTGTTTAAAAGTTAATGTATAATTGGGGTATTTGCAATTCTGTGTATACTATAAGTATTTGTTTTACTTTAGAACAGCAAGAAAGTACTTGTAGCACATTGGTAAAGCCTTGCACTGCTGTGACGTAGCCCCTGTGATCGAATCCCCCCAGCCACATTATCTTTTTATTAAATTTTATTTAATCTTTTAGAAGCCCAAGGGTTTGCACGTGCACTACACGTAGAATGATAAGTTACATATTAATTAAACATGTGCACGATGCTAGTTGAAGCGACAGGGACACGTGGAAAAATCCCGAGCCCTCATCACCGGTTTTCAACCGACGATTTTCCCCCTACGGCTGGTACCGCCGGGCCGCCCGTAGGGAATGGCCCTCATATTTTTTCCCGAGCATCTCTTCAGCTACCCCACTTCTCTCACATTGTTTATTTTCTCTGCATTCATCCAGAGCACAATAAAATATCATTTAATCACATTTTTAATGCAAATTTCAATACATTCTTTAACCCTCTAAACCCTAATTTTTCCTATAAATACCACACTCCATTTCACTCATCCTCACTCAGAAATTCCCTGCCAAAACTCTCAAGAATTCTCAAGTTCTCTTAGTGTGCAAGTGGAGTTAGCGAAGGGTGAAGTTCCGGCGACGTTTCAAGGAGATTCCGGCGATGAAACGACGCCCCGAAACCTTCTTTAGTTTCCTCTCTCCCTTCTCTTGTTCAAAATCCAGTAAGTCCCCTCTCCCCTCTCTTCTCCTATTATAAAAATTTTCATTTCTCAAATCCGATGGAAGCGGAGTTAATCCGACTTCCGATTCGGTTTTTCTTTAAAATTCTATTTTTCTTAATCAACAAAATACAATACTCTCACATAATTTTTAACAAACATTAACAAATACTTTAAACCAAGTTTCATCTCAAAATATTCTTTTATGCAATTTTTATTGTATTTTTACAGTAAAATACAACATACTTTATTTCCGGCATAAAACAACATAAAACTTGTATTACCTTTAGATAACTCATGAGGTAATGACCTACCTCATCAAAACACACATCTTTGATATAACACGATGAAGTTTTGGGAATATATCATGGGATAACACGATATTACAAATAAATACCATCAACTTACAAAACCATTTCTTTAAAAAAATGTATTAATCAACTCCTTGCAATTGTGCCTCTACAACCCATTTTGGGGATTCCAATCGGGATGGTGTGGGTTATCGCACATCCTCGGACCTAGAAGAGCGAGATGCAGACCTCCGAAAGAAGCATTCGATCTCGATGGAATTTTTAATGCATTTTTCTTTAGAAAATGAGATTTCTACAAGAATAAATAAAAATTTATTTTTATTAAATATATAATTATTATCAAAATATCTATTTTAATTATATTTGTAGGGAGTTTTTCGTCACCCCATTGAGATGGGAATACATGCGCGCTTGTCAGGCGTACTACAGATTCCCCCTGCCTAGGGTAGGCCGGGATTTAACGATTATGGGGATCCGAATCTCCGGCAGCCACGGACTAAGCTGCCGTTAATTACCTCTCGCCTTTAGGGCGAGGGAACCTCCGATTAACGGGTTAAACTGGTCATGCGAACTCAATGTGCAGTGTACGTGTGTTTTGTTTTGAAAGGGGATTTTGGATATATCGGGAGCCACGCAGAGTTTTTACGGGGGTCCCGCTACCCGGATAGCGGGCTGGGGGTCAAGGGGGCTAGCAGCCCCCTTGCGGGGTTCGGGGCAGCGCCCCGGCCCAAAATTTTTTTTGAGGGAGAGAGTGTCGCGGAGTATGTGTATGTGTACATATGTATACATATGTGTATATATACATGTATATATAAACAAAGGGGGGAAAAGACATCCAAAGGATGCATGGGGCAGCACCTCGGACGCTGTGCGCCTAGGTGCTGTGCGCTCAAGCGCAGAGCGCCTACGTGCCGACACGTGGCACTCTAGCGCCTGAGCGCACAGCACCTAGGCGCACGGCACCCGAGGTGCTGCCCCATGCATCCTTTGGATGTCTTTTCCCCCCTTTGTTTATATATACATGTATATATACACATATGTATACATATGTACACATACACATACTCCGCGACACTCTCTCCCTCAAAAAAAATTTTGGGCCGGGGCGCTGCCCCGAACCCCGCAAGGGGGCTGCGAGCCCCCTTGACCCCCAGCCCGCTATCCGGGTAGCGGGACCCCCGTAAAAACTCTGCGTGGCTCCCGATATATCCAAAATCCCCTTTCAAAACAAAACACATGTACACTGCACATTGAGTTCGCATGACCAGTTTAACCCGTTAATCGGAGGTTCTCTCGCCCCAAAGGCGAGAGGTAATTAACGGCAGCTTAGTCCGCGGCTGCCGGAGATTCGGATCCCCATAATCATTAAACCCCGGCTTACCCTAGGCAGGCGGAATCTGTAGTACGCCTGACAACCGCACATGTATTCCCATCTCAATGGGGTGACGAAAAACTCCCTACAGATTCTGGCACGCCCGGTGGGACCGATCTCTCCTCCCATATTTCGGGTTAAACGTTCATGCGAACTCAATCAATATACATATCGATTGCCTATACTGAAATAATGTTTTTTTCTCTCCGTGCAGCAATCAGCTTTCGACGACAATGTCTCCCCAGACGAATTCAGCCTCCAACGTGACCCTGATTCCGTACGTGGTCAAGAGCAATGCTCGTGTGGTTCTCCCCGCAAGCCTCAGTCGACAGTGGGAGGAACCGCCCCGCCAGTTTGGCTCCGTCATCATCTACCCTGCCGGAAGCGCTCTACTGGCGGAAATCCCGGCGGAACAGGTGGCCAAGCCGGTCCCAAGGGGCAAGAGGCCGAATGTTGTGATTGCTAAGGCACCACAACCGAAACTTAAGATGGTTTCTGAATGACTCCCTGGTGCTCCAGCTGGGGGCAAGAACTCCGGTACAAAGGGCAACATCAAATGTTGCGGACGAGCTCAGGCGATGACTTCAACAAATGCACAATTGAGCGTATCTCCAAAGCCCTCCATTGCCCGGTCTGCGGCGTCTTCCCAAAGAGCCGAAGTCTGCCAGGTGCTTAGAACAGAAAAGTTAAGGCAGAAGCAGCTCAGGTATCGAGCCAACAAGAGGGCCAGGGCTTCAGCCAAATGGAATCGTATGAAGTTCCAAGTGCAGGGTTGCCCTGCGACGACGGCTGAGTCGGACATGAGAATTAGCAATTCCTTCGAGCCTCTGAAGTGGGTTCAGAAAAATGCCATGACCGCCAGAATCAAGAAGACAGCGGTCCGAAAAGTGCTACAAAAAGACGTGTCCCGGCCCCAACAGAAAAAGTATGACACTGTCTCTTCAAGGGTCTATCAGGCGCTCTGTGCCGCACGAAAGCAGCGGAGCAAACTCAGAAAAGAAGCGCCAGCACCATTCAAGAACCTGGTTAGGCCAGCCGCCTTCAATCGACTACCAGCTACCGAAGCAAGGGGGTCAAGACAGCGATCCGTGAAATCAGCCGCTGATGATAGAAAGACGGCTGGATATATCATCCATACGGTCTATATGGCGGGCGGGCGCCCCAGCGACAACCTTCGCAGCAAAAGTAAGGATGGGGCCACCACATCCCAAGCCCAATCTAGCCTGAATATGGTTGTCGCCGCCCAAGAACAGCCGCCCCCCGCTGGATGAAGAAAACCCTCTCGATGAGGATGATGGGCAGAAAGAACCCTCGGTCCATGCAGAGTCAAGCTCGGACAGTGAGGAAGAGCCGACTTTCCGCCCCAGGACTGCGGAGCAAGAGCTGCTTCAAGAGCTTCGAAAACAGCTCAAGAGCAAAGATAAAGAGATGGCCAAGCTCTATTCAAAGATTGACGACTTAACGAACGTGGTGATGCAGCTTACGGCTCAAATTGCTCGAGCGCCTTCCAATCAGGCACAAGCCGCTACTAATCAGCCGGGTGATGACAATCCGAGGCAGCCAATGCCTGTTCCTTTGGGACCAAGACTGGTCGAGCCGCATGAAAGCCGTCCACATTCCGCTTCTGGGGACGCCTTGGCCCCAGATAGCACTATCCCGCTAACACAGGATCGGATAATGGATTTGATCACCAGCAAGGTTAAAACATTGGTGGCCGAAGCTGAAGCTCAGAAAGAAATTGGCAGTAGTAGGCGGCCGTATCCCGCACACTACGATCTGATCGAGTTCCCGAGCGGCTACGTCATTCCTAAATTCGGAAGATTCGACGGAACGGGGAATGCAAATCAGCACGTCGCCCACTTCAAAGCCTCGTGTGGAAATACAGGGGGCAATGACGCGCTCCTTCTTCGTCAATTTGTCAACAGCCTGACCGATGTCGCCTTCGACTGGTACGCGAGTATACCAGACGGGTCCGTCATTACCTTTGCCCAAATGGAGTCTCTGTTCCGGCAAAGGTTCATGAGTGTCAGTGATAAAATCTCCATTGCCGACTTTGTGAGGACCAAGCCGGGAAAGAATGAAAGCAACACCGACTTTATCGCTTGATGGCGTAATCTCACAGTCAAGTGCGAACCGCCGCTGGAGCAGGACCAGTCCGTCAACCTTCTCATTGGGAACCTCAGCAATTGGATGGTCCCATTCTTGTGTACAGCGGGCCTCAAGACATTTCAGGAGCTAACCAAGAAAGTCCAAATGTTGGAACGCTCGAAGCAAGAGTCCCCGCCGGATTCTCAGAGAGACAAAACTTGGAAAAGCAAGCGGGACGACAACCGTAGAAGCGGGAGTTCCAGCAGTACCAATGTCTTCAATGCGTCCGACAATGAAGAAAAGCGAAGGGCGGCCGAATCCAAAACTAACCGGTCTCGAAAGCCATTGCTGGGAGGAGATGGTCCTTCCCTAGAGGAGAAGAAGAACAAGGTTTACTCTTTCAGAAGGGACAAGGTCCGTAAGATATTTAAAGATACCTTGAACAACGGCTTACAATTGCCGGAGTCGAAAAGACCCCAAGAAGCAAGGATGACTGACAATCCTCTGTATTGCCCGTACCACCGAGTAGTGAGCCATGCGATCGAGGATTGCTATATCTTCAAAGACTGGGTCGAGAAGCAGTACAAGGCTGGAGAGATCGAGCTGTCCAAAAGTGTGTTGGTGAACAATCAAGTTGCAACCACCAACTTTATACAGACAGAAGTTGAAGCCTTCTGGGAGCAGACAGCCGAACCCGCTGCCCTGAGAAATGAAACGGACTCATCGCGGTCTCTGTGGAGTACGCACATATCTAACAAGACGAAGAAGATGATAAAGCTACTTCGGAAAGAGCCCAGGACAGAATGGGAAGGGCGGAGGAAGCCTACCAGTCCAGCTGCCAATGCGGCTCCATCACGCTCAAAATCCAAGAAGCTCAAGAAGAAGAAAAGTGCGGCTCGGCGCGAAAAGGAGACTGCAGGGAGATCGACCATCCAAAAATATATCGATTCCCTCGAAGAATATGAACAGAAGGAAAGAACTTTGGTTCAATTAAAAGAGTTCCTCCCTGTACAAGCGGCTGAAATTCTGGAGGAGTTAGAAGAAGACTCCAATGAAGAGATCCCAGTAGTGACCTGCTACGCCATTCATCTTGGTAGCGACTCTGAGGATGAGCTCTGTTTTCCTGAAGAGGACGAGGAGCTCGCCACAAAGGCCAACCAAATCCAGCTCAGAAGCGGCAGGGCTCTACCGCCAAATCAGGGCAATGCCCCAAAAGGAAAGGGAAAACAGGTGGCTAATGATGAAGATGGCGGAAAACCGGCTGATGAAAACTCGAGTCCTTCCTTAGTAGACTATAATGTCTTGGCTCACCTTCGAAGGCTTCCGTCTCTCCTGAGCATCTACGACGCCTTGGTCCTATCTAAGGAGCTTAGAGATGTTCTCATTCACGCTCTACAAAACCCTGAGCAGTATCAGGCTCACTTTGCGGAAATTAATATGAAAGAAGCCCAGCACGCTTCGCATGCCACCGCAGTCACATTTAAGGATGAAGACTTGCTACTGGGAACGGCTGAGCATAATCGGCCACTTTACGTGACCGGGTACAGCGACGGAGATCGGATTAATCGCATATTGATTGATACGGGGTCTTCAGTGAACATCATGAATTTGCGGACATTGAAGAGTTTGTCAATGGACGTCTGACACCTGTCAAGGGAAAGGATTGTCATTCAAGGCTTCAACCAAAATTGCCAGCAAGTTCTGGGGTCCATAGCTCTGCCAATCAAATTCGGGGATCTGCAAACTGAAGCTAAGATATACGTGATCGACGCCGACACGTCTTATAAGATTCTCTTGGGGCGGCCGTGGCTCCACGATTACGGCATCATTCCGTCAACTCTCCATCAATGCATGAAGTATACTAAAAATGGCGAAGAAAGACGCATTGACGGAGACATCCAGCCGTTCGGCGTGCATGAAGTCCGCTATGAAGATTCTCGGTACTTTATGAACCACCAAAATGCTAAGCCACAACTGACTGAGGATAGACCGGCCCCAAGACCCAAAAGCAAATCTACGCCGATTGTCACTTTCAAAAGTAAAAACGCCCAAGTGCGCCCACATTTTGGTAGCGACACTGATGAGTCCGACGCTGGAAGCCCGTCCTTCCGTAAAACTCGCCCTCGTTTCGGCAGCGATACGGACGAATCTGTTACTGAAGGCCCATCTAGCAGCAAAGTCCGCCCTCATCTTGGCAGTGACACTGAAGAGTCAGAAGAAGAGGACCTGCCGTGCAACAGCTGTGCAGATTGGACCCCCATGCAGCAAGCGAAACTATGAGAGACCTTCGAAGTCGCAGAAGGTTCCCTGGCCATCACAAGGGTGCCGGAACGGATGTGCAAAGAGCTCGACGCATTGTCAGTCTCTACCGTGGACCAGCTGAAAACTTTCTACGTGCCCGGGAGGAAAAATGGACAGAAGGGCATCCTGTTTTACAGGTCAAACCCCGTTGTGAACCCGGACGATCTTTCTGTCGCATGCCTTCCCTATGAGAGAGGCATAAGAGCCGTCCTCAATCCCAGATACTATGCGCCCGAGATGCGGGAATACTTTAAGAAGTGCGGATGCCGGTTATATCAAACGGAGTCCGAAGCAAAGTTTTACGAAGGGCTATGGTATCCGCCCTAGGTCCGAGCACTCATCGATGGACGAATTCCAGATAGACGGGGCATAGGCTACATTCAACCTGATTCCAAAACGTGCTACATGATACATGTTGGTGAGGCCAGCGAAAGATCAAATGATGATGACGAGATAGCCGAGCCAGAAGAAGCTCCTCAAGAGCTCGAAGATGGCGGACAAGCAACCTTTGACGAGCTAACCGAGATTGACTTAGGAACGCCCGATAATCCAAGGCCGACCTACATCAGCTCGCTCTTGTCAGAGGAAATGAAAGCACAGATAATTGCCCTGCTGCATAAGTTCGTCGACTGCTTCGCGTGGACATACAAAGAAATGCCTGGCCTTTCCCCTGAAGTGGCCGTACATAAGCTGGCTATATCTCCTGATGTTAAGCCAGTCAAACAAGCTCCTCGAAGAATGAGAAGGGAACTAGAAGAAAAGGTCACCGAGGAAACCAAGGAGCTCATCGATGCCGGCTTCATCAGGGAAGAGAAATATGCGGACTGGATCGCATGCATAGTCCCAGTGAAGAAGAAAAATGGGCAGATCCGAGTTTGTGTCGATTTCAGGGACCTCAACAAGGCATGTCCTAAAGACGACTTCCCGCTACCGGTCATGGAAATGATGGTCGATGACACCTCAAATTACGAGCTGTTCACCTTTATGGATGGCTCGTCTGGATACAATCAAATCAAGATGTCGCCTGAGGATGAGAAGCACATGGCATTTCGAACCCCGATCGGCATATATTGCTACAAGGTGATGCCGTTCGGATTGAAGAACGCAGGTGCTACATATCAAAGGGCAATGACCAATATCTTCGATGACCCAATTCATAAAGTCGTCGAATGTTATGTTGATGATCTAGTCGTTAAGACTAAAACCAAGGCCGATCATATCCAGGATCTTAGGACCGTTCTCACCAGACTGAGGGAATTTGACCTGAAGATGAATCCTCTGAAATGCGCTTTTGGCATGTCATCGGGAAAATTCCTGGGCTTCATAGTCCGACATCGAGGGATCGAAGTTGACCCATCAAAGATAAAGGCCATCATGGAGATGCCCCTTCCGAAGAGTCTGACACAGCTAAGATCTTTTCAAGGCAAGCTTGCTTATATACGGAGGTTTGTCTCAAATTTATCGGGGAGATGTAGGCCCTTCTCAAAGCTCATGAAGAAAGGAGCTCCTTTTATCTGGGATGCCGAATGTCAAGCAGCGTTCGAAAGCATCAAACAATACTTGTTGCACCCTCCAGTGCTGGCCGCTCCCATTCCAAATAAACCGCTGATTCTCTACACTGCCGCGCTAGATGAGTCACTCGGTGCGCTCCTTGCCCAGAATAACGAGGAGGGAAAGGAAAATGCTCTCTACTACCTCAGTCGAACTCTAGTCGGGGCGGAACACAACTATTCCCCAATTGAAAAGCAATGCCTGGCTCTGATATTTGCTGTGAAGAAGCTGAGGCACTATCTGCTGGCTCATCGGGTTATGCTGATCTCCAAGGTCGACCCGCTCAAACACTTGATGACCAAAGCAAGCCTAGCCGGCAGAATGGCAAGATGGGCTGTCATGCTACTTGAGTTTGACATAGTTTATACTCCTCGGAAAGTAGTAAAAGGGCAGGCTCTTGCAGATTTTCTCGCTGCTCATCCCATACCAGAAGGGTCACCGCTAAATTGTGAGTTACCCGACGAACAAGTGCTGCACCTCGAGGAAGATGAGCCATGTTGGGAGCTCTACTTCGATGGGGCCTCATCAATAAGGAGCTCCGGCAGATCAAGCGTCCCGGAGGTAAAAGCGGGGATATGATTGGTGTTCATCACGCCATCAATGGGAACCCTACGGCGTTCTTTCGCTCTCACCGAGCCTCGGACAAATAATGAAGCTGAGTATGAAGCTCTGATAGCTGGGTTGGAGCTCGCCATAGAAATGGAAATACTTCGGCTACGAGTTTACGGTGACTCCCAGCTTGTCGTCAGCCAAGTAAGCGGCAACTATAAGATATACAAACCCGAGTTAGCTCGGTACAGAAGCCGGGTGGTGGAACTCATGAAACGGTTCACCCATATTGAACTAACAAGAGTCCCTAGAGCATTGAACGGAAAAGCCGACATACTCGCTCGCCTAGCCAAGGAGCTGGCTGATCCTGACATGGACGAAATTCTGATCACAGTCAGGAGCCGACAAATTCTACCCCTAGTCTCTCTACGAGAAGAGGAAAGTGCGGAATAGGAGAGTAGTCCTACCGAAGAAGCTTCGATCATCCAAGACGAGCCCGATTGGAGAGAACCCTTCATAGAGTACCTCCGATACGACAAGCTGCCCGAAGAAAAATCTGCGAGGATTCAGCTGAAGAAAAGAGCTCTCTGATACGTGTTTGTAAATGACACGTTATACCGCAGGTCATATGACCAACTCTGGCTCAGGTGTCTGTCACTGGCCGAAGCCCAAAAGGTCATGAAAGATGTTCACTCGGGCGTTTGCGGTGCTCACCAATCTGGCCCCAAGATGCGACTTCAAATCAAACGGCTTGGGTATTACTGGCCCACCATGATACGGGATTGCGGAGAGCATGCAAAGAAATGTCAGATCTGCCAAATCCGTGGTGATTTCATTCACAAGCATCCCAATCCGTTGCATCCTACGGTGGCGTCGTGGCCTATCGAAGTCTGGGGCACCGACATTGTTGGCCCAATTGATCCTCCGTCATCCAAAGGCCACCGGTTCATACTGGCCGCGACAGACTACTTCTCCAGATGGGTTGAAGCTGTCCCGCTAAAAGAAGTTAAGACAAAAGATATTCTGACATTCTTCCAGCATAATATTCTATACCGCTTTGGTACACCAAGAAGAATCATTTCTGACAACGGGCCTTCTTTCAAGAGCTTCAATGTCTCAAGGTTCGCTACTCAGCACAAGATAGACTGGAGGTATTCCTCCATCTATAATCCAAGAGCCAATGGGCTAGCCGAAGCCTTCAATAAGACTCTATGCAAGCTCCTGAGGAAAAATGCTTCAGTCAATAAGAGAGACTGGAATCTCAAACTCTACGAGGCGTTGTGGGCATATCGTACCACGCACCGTACTCCAACTCAGTCCACTCCATACTCATTGCTCTTCGGAGTGGAGGCGGTCCTCCCCCTCGAAGTCGAAGTTCCAAGCTTAAGAATGGTCGTTCAGCACGAGTTGACGGAGGAGGAAAACGTGCTCCTTTGACTTGAAGAGCTCGATGCCCTCGAAGAAAAAAGACTCGCGGTGCAGCAAAATCTAGAACTAAACCGAGCCCAAATGTCATGGGCCTATGACAAAATAACCCGTCTCCGCGCTTTCAAGAAAGGTGAATTGGTGTTGGTCCTCAAAAGACCGATCATCCCCAATCGACATGCCAAGGGAAAATTCGAGCCGAACTGGGAAGGACCATACGTCATCGAGAAAGTGTTCGACGGAGGATCCTACCAACTAATAAGTGCCGAGGGAGAAAGGCCCATGCCACCCATCAATGGCCGATATCTCAAGAAATACTACACGTGAATGCTTTAAGTCGCAGGCGAATTGAGCACATCAGCCCTACGGTCTGGATCATACATCCTGCAAAACCGTATACAATCCACGGGCGTAAATGACCCCTATTTCTCCCAAAGCTTGCCGGTGAGACTACTTTTAAAGTCCCACCAGCGGCAAAAAAAAAAGAGAAAAAAAAGGTATGTCCACAAGCAAAACGGGCACGGATGAAAACCCGAAAGGGCTCCGTGAGTAAAAACAGCAGGACTACCGGCGAGTTTGTGAAAACCCGAAAGGGCGCAAACTCGTGAAAAAAGATGAAATACACTCGCAAAGTCCTCTCGACCTTGTGAGAAGAAAACCCCTGCGTGAGATCCTTACGACTCACAAAGGAGCAACACACTTAGGAAACCTCACGATTCCTAAGGAGAAAATACACCTGCGGGATCCTTACGACTCGTAGGGAGAAAATGCTTTTATGGGACCCTCACGGCCCATAAAATTGAAAAGCCTTAGGTGATAGGGACCCAAACCTGTCTCCTAAGCCATCGTTCCCCAACGGGCAACGACAAATGATGAGTCGCTCCTGGCATTTCGCTTCAGTGTTAGCGATGCTGATGCCGACCAAAAACCCAAATCCTAAGTCCTCCCAAGACAAATGATGAGTTACTCCTGGCATTATTCCAGTGCAGCAATGCTGATGCCAAACAAGATCCAAATTCCAAGTCCCCAAACGGCGAATGATGAGTCACTCCTGGTACCATATTCCAGTGTAGCGATGCAGACGCCAACCAAAATCCAATTTCTCAAAATTCTCCAGCCCTACGGCCAGTCCCCAAATTGACTGCCGTATACAATCCACGGGCTCAAATAATTCTCGTCATACCCATGCCCTACCATAATCACCAGTTACACGGCTGGTCTCCGCCTTTGGAATTATACTCCATTGAGAAGACCCACTCATGTGTCCTCACGATACATGAGGAGAACAAACCTTTGTGGGATCCTTACGACTCATAAAGGAAAAACACACTTAGGAGTCCTCACGACTCCTAAGAAGAAAATACACCTGCGGGATCCTTACGACTCGTAGGGAGAAAATGCTTTTATGGGACCCTCACGGCCCATAAAATTGAAAAGCCTTAGGTGATAGGGACCTAAACCTGTCTCCTAGGCCATTGCTCCCCCAACAGGAATAGGCAAATGATGAATTGCTCCTGGCACGTGTGCTTCAGTGTTAGCAACGCTGATGCCTACCCTAACCCCCAAAATCCCAAACTCCAATCCAATAGACCCCTAAGTCTTTAAACTAGGAACAGATGACCCCTAAGTCGTTAAACTGGGAACAGATGACCCCTAAGTCGTTAAAATGGGAAGGAGGGAAATCTCCTCATGGCAGATGATGATTCGCTCCTGGTACCGTATTCCAGTGCAGCGATGCTGATGCCAAACCAAAACCAAAATCCCCAAATCCTGTCAAGGCAGATGATGATTCGCTCCTGGTACCATATTCCAGCGTAGCGATGCTGATGTCAACCCAAATCACATCAAGTCAAACAACCAATGACCTCCCTGGAAGAATCAAATTCCACCTCGGAAACAAGTCAACTTCATCCCTGACGCCGCAAGAAGCGGGGGCAAGTCAAATCCAGCATCGACCGTCCATGTCGCTAAAAGGGCAGAACCGACCGTCCAAGTGGCTAAAAGAGCAGAGCCGACCGTCCACGTCGCTAAAATGGCAGAGCCGACTGTCCAAGTCGCAAAAAGGGCAGTATCGACCGTCCAAGTCGCAAAAAGGGCAGAACCGACCGTCCAAGTCGCAAAAAGGGCAGCATCGACCGTCCACGTCGCAAAAAGGGCAGCATCGACCGTCCACGTCGCTAAAATGGCAGCAACGACCGTCCAAGTCTCAAAAAGGGCAGAACCGACCGTTCAAGTCACAAAAAGGGCAGCATCGACCGTCCACGTCGCAAAAAGGGCAGCATCGACCGTCCACGTCGCAAAAAGGGCAGCATCGACCGTCCAAGTCGCTAAAATGGCAGCACCGACCGTCCAAGTCGCAAAAAGGGCAGCACCGACCGTCCACGTCGCTAAAATGGCAGCACCGACCGTCCAAGTCGCAAAAAGGGCAGAACTGACCGTCCAAGTTGTAAAAAGGGCAGAACCGACCTTCCACGTCGCTAAAATGGCAGAACCGACCGTCCACGTCGCTAAAATGGCAGCATCGACCGTCCAAGTCGCAAAAAGGGCAGCATCGACCGTCCAAGTCGTAAAAAGGGCAGAACCGACCGTCCACGTCGCTAAAATGGCAGAACCGACCATCCACGTCGCCAAAATGGCAGCATCGACCGTCCAAGTCGCAAAAAGGGTAGCATCGACCTTCCACGTCGTTAAAAGGGCAGTACCAACCGTCCACGTCGCAAAAAGGGCAGAACCGACCGTCCACGTCGCTAAAATGGCAGCATCGACCGTCCAAGTCGCAAAAAGGGCAGTATCGACCGTCCAAGTCGCAAAAAGGGCAGCGCAGGATTCCTACAAAGCGGGAACCAGATCACTCCGTCTCGGGGAAACGCCCTACCACAGGCACTCCGTCTCGGGGATACGTCCAACAACAGGCACTCCGTGCCGGGGAAACGTCAGGCAGACACTCCGTGCCGGGGACACATCTACCAAATCGCTCCGGATCAGAGCATCGACCGTCCATGTCGCAAAAAGGGCAGTGCAGGCTTCCTACAAGGCAGGAACCAGATCGCTCCGGGCCAGGGAAACGTCTACCCCGGACACTTCGTCTCGGAGACGCGTTAAGCGTCGACCGTACATGTCGTAAAAAGGGCAGAACATCCCAAAAGTGGGGACCAAAACAAGCCTCCACGTGAAAGAAGATCCATCAATTTCATGCACACGACCCACAAGTGTGGTGTGCATTTATTGATGGGGGCAATTTGTTGGGGTAAAAATTTATACCCTGGTTGACCAAGTCAAAATCCAAGTCAACCCCAAGCCAAGTGGGCCCAAGTCCAGATCCCCCATGCCCGGGTCGAGCCCGAACATGAAGCGGCCGACCTCCCCCCACGCCAAGATAAAAATTTTGTAATGAACAATTTTGTTATATTTCTTTTATTTTATTTTATGGATAAATGTAACAAAAATAGGCATAAAGCCAAATTTTTGTAAAGCCCATGGCTTATGTACAAAAAGAAATGGCACATGAGCCATGGGATAGGCAAAATGCCATTTTTGTGAAGCCCAACGGGCTATGTGTAAAGTGTATGGCCTATAAAGGTAAAGATAATGAAAAATCCCAACAACTTTTCTCTCTCTAAAAACTTTTCAGATCTGAGATCTTTTCTCCTTCTTCAAGGTTTCCAAACTTTCTTCTTTCTCTTGAATTAAATCAAGAGTTTTGCTCTTCTTTTTATAAAACAAATTAGTTTTTCACCACAAAACCCATAAAGGGGAACTCGGATCTTCCATTAGAACTCAAAAAGAAGAGATTTTTAAAAATCCCACGTCTCTTAATCTTCAAGATCCAGCTAACAGAGGAGGAAGAAGAAGAACCTCTTTCACTAAACCCAAAGAAAAAGGAAAAAAAACAAAAAAAAAAAACAACACACTTAGGAGTTCAACTCCTCCCTGATTTCTCTTTCGAGAAATGTTTTTAGGCTAAAAGCCTCTTTTCCTTGCCGGCGCTCAAGCACAGAGCGTCCCCGTGCCGACACGTGGCGTGCTTGCGCTCCAGCGCAAGCGCTCGAGCGCAAGACGCCCCCGTGCCGACACGTGGCGCACTTGCGCTCAAGCGCCTAGCACTCAAGCGCAAGTCGCCCCGTGCCGACACGTGGCGCGCTTGCGCTCCAGCGCAAGCGCTCGAGCGCAAGTCTCCCCCGTGCCGACACGTGGCGCGCTTGCGCTCAAGCGCAGGCGCTCAGGAGCAAGTCGCCCCCGTGCCGACACGTGGCGCACTTACGCTCAAGCGCCCAGCGCTCAAGCGCAAGTCGCCCCCGTGTCGACACGTGGCGCACTTGCGCTCGAGCGTTAAGCGCTGAAGCGCAAAACGCTTACGTGCCGACACGTGGCGCGCTTGCGCTCAAGCGCAGAGCGCCCACGTACCGACACGTGGCACTCTAGCGTCTGAGCGCACAGCACCTAGGCGCACAGCGCCCGAGGTGCTGCCCCATGCATCTTTTGGATGTCTTTTCCCCTTTTATTTATATATACATGTATATATATACATATGTATACATATGTATACATATGTACACATACACATACTCCGTGACACTCTCCCCCTCAAAAAAAAATTTGGGCCGGTGCGCTGTCCCGAACCCCGCTAGGGGGCTGCTAGCCCCCTTGACCCCCAGCCCGCTATCCGGGTAGCGGGACCCCCGTAAAAACTCTGCGTGGCTCCCAATATATCCAAAATCCCCTTTCAAAACAAAACACACGTACACTGCACATTGAGTTCGCATAACCAGTTTAACCCGTTAATCGGAGGTTCCCTCGCCCCAAAGGCGAGAGGTAATTAACGGCAGCTTAGTCCGCGGCTGCCGGAGATTCGGATCCCCATAATCATTAAACCCCGGCCTACCCTAGGCAGGGGGAATCTGTAGTACGCCTGACAAGCGCGCATGTATTCCCATCTCAATGGGGTTACGAAAAACTCCCTACAGATTCTAGTGCGTCACGTGTCGGCACGGGGGCGTCTTGCGCTCGAGCGCTTGCGCTGGAGCGCAAGCACGCCACGTGTCGGCACGGGGACGCTCTGCGCTTGAGCGCCGGCAAGGAAAAGAGGCTTTTAGCCTAAAAAAATTTCTCGGAAGAGAAATCAGGGAGGAGTTGAACTCCTAAGTGTGTTGTTTTTTTTTGTTTTTTTTTTCCTTTTTCTTTGGGTTTAGTGAAAGAGGTTCTTCTTCTTTCTCCTCTGTTAGCTGGATCTTGAAGATCAAGAGACGTGGGATTTTTAAAAATCTCTTCTTTTTGAGATCTAATGGAAGATCCGAGTTCTCCTTTATGGGTTTTGTGGTGAAAAACTAATTTGTTTTATAAAAAGAAGAGCAAAACTCTTGATTTAATTCAAGAGAAAGAAGAAAGTTTGGGAACCTTGAAGAAGAAGAAAAGATCTCAGATCTGAAAAGTTTTTAGAGAGAGAGAAAAGTTGTTGGGATTTTTCATTATCTTTGCCTTTATAGGCCATACACTTTACACATAGCCCGTTGGGCTTCACAAAAATGGCATTTTGCCTATCACATGGCTCATGTGCCATTTCTTTTTGCACATAAGCCATGGGCTTTACAAAAATTTGGCTTTATGCCTATTTTTGTTATATTTATCCATAAAATAAAATAAAAGAAATACAACAAAATTGTTCATTACAAAATTTTTATCTTGGCGTGGGGGGAGGCCGGCCGCTTCATGTTCGGGCTCGACCCGGGCATGGACCCACTGGATCTGGACTTGGGCCCACTTGGCTTGGGGTTGACTTGGATTTTGACTTGGTCAACCGGGGTGTAAATTTTTACCCCAACAATATTATTTAAATATTACAAGTTTTCCAGATCAAAGGAATCACCATTACATGAAAATACCATCCAAATACAAAACAATTCCAATATTTCAATAAAATACCATGTACTATGGATAATAGGTTCTACTCACTAGAAATTTCACTTTTATAAAATATACATCTATGAAAACTCTAAAGACGATAATTAAATTCTTTAGGTGTATTTTGAAATTATACAAAAACTATTTTTACATAAAACCCCCTCAAGTTATACTAAATTACAATAAGGACCCTAATAAACATTGGTTTAAGCGGGACCGGTTCTCTTGAGCCTCAGGGAGCCGGAGAATATAGGTGCTTGCCTATTTAAGGTAGACAATCTAACAAACGGTGTTATCAACACGGTAATTGTCTTGGAACAAGACACAAATCATGCCGTCCATGTGCAGCAGTTACCGATAACACCAAGACTAATTCAGGATTTCAAGTTCTTTTCAAAGTGTCTGACTCAGACTGAGTCTCAATCTAATCAATCTGACTTGAATGTGATTCAAGTATAAATTACAATTCAACATGAATCCATCTACTCAATCTATATCAAACTATATTGACTGAACCGAACCATGGATATACTCCGTCTACATGACTTTCCATTTATATCCATTCTGTTTACTGGTATCATGGTTTCGGCAAGTCATCCATCTATATAATAAACAATACAATCAATACAAAAGATATCGCAGGGTTTATAAGGGGTAGATTGGTACGGAAGGTATTAGAAATAGCACGAGACTGTAACCATAATACACCTAACCTGAATATCCATTACCGTTGTACCGTGGCTGAACGGTTCCTTGTGCTCCGTATACCTTAGTCTCTGGAATAGTGGGACTCCTCTCGTATACACTAGCATTTTCTGTACCAAACTACAAACAACAGCGTTAACAATATAATCAAACATTATAAGATATATTCTTTTTCTGTCTATTCTATCTTTACTCACCTTTGGGACTTACCGAGCGATTGTTCGCTGACGACATTCCTTTTCTTCTTTTTTTGGAATGTTGTCAGGTGTTCCGTACGCTTTAGAGACCGAGCCCGGCATTGAGGATTTGGAGCAGTTTGCTTTTGACCCGGAGCTTTAGACACTTGTACATATTTATTTCATTTCAGTTATGCCATTGTTTAGGCATCACTTTCTACTCATGTATTTACATTTCAGTTGTACCTGTAAAAAATGTTTAATAAATAAAGTTGTTGTTCATTTACATTCCTGTCTCTTGTGTACTTTACTTTATATTGCTTAGATATGCTTAGCGTGTTTACTTCTGAGTAAATACGTCGCGTGACCCGTCGCGTCTCCTTACCGTATACTGGGAAATGGGGCGTGACAGTAAGATTCAAGGAATATGAAATTTAAAGAATGTTTTTAGTTGCTGATTCTTGTATTATATTGCTTAGGACTTCATGCAGAATTGACCCACATGTCCATGCAGAACTGACCTGCATGTCCATACAGAGCTGACCTGCATGAGCCGCCAACAAAACCTGTCACGCCCCGCCCGGTGTACGGGGAGGGGACGCGATGAGGCCCGCTACGTATTTACTCAGAAGTAAACACGCTAAGCGTATCTAAGCAATATAAAGTAAATGCACACAAGAAAAATGACAATAGATGTAATTGAACATCAACTTTTATTTATTAACAATTCTTTACAAGTATAACTAGAAATGTAAATACATGAATAGAAAGCAATGTCTAAACAATGGCATAACTGAAATGAAAAGTATATACAAATATCTAAAGCTCTGGGTCAAAGGCTAACTGCTCTAAGTCTTCGGTACTGGGATCGATCTCCAGTGAGTCCGATCCACCTGACAACATTCCAAAGAAAGAAGAAAATGAATGTCGTCAGCGAACAATCGCTCGGTAAGTCCCAAATATGAGTAGAGATAGAATAGACAGAAAGAGAATATAACTAATAATGTTTGATTATAATGTTAAAGCAGTTGTTTGTAGTTTGGTACAGAATATGCCAGTGTATACGAGAGGAGTCCCACTATTCCAGATACTAAGGTATACGGAGCACAAAGAACCGTTCAACCACGGTACAATGGCAATGGATTTCAGGTTAGCTGTATTATGGTTACAGTCTCGTGCCACTTCTAACACATTCCGTACCAATCTACCCCTTTATAATCCCACAATGTCTTTTGTATTGATTGTATTGTTTGGTTATATAGGTGGATGACTTGCTGAAACCATGATATCAGTAAATGGAATGGATATAAATGGATAGTCATGTAAATGGAGTATATCCATGGTTCGGTTCGGTCAATATTGATTGATATAGATTGAATAGACGGATTCATATTGAATTGTAGTTTATACTTGAATCATATTCAAGTCAGATTGATTAGATTGAGACTCGGTCTGAGTCAGACACTTTGAAAAGAAATTGAAGTTCTGAATTAGTTTTGATGTTATCGGTAACTGTTGCACATGGACGGCAGGATTTGTGTCTTTTTCCAAGATAATTACCATGTTGATAACACCGTTGTTAGATTGTCTAGCTTAGATAGGAAAGCACCCATATTCTCCGGTTCCTTGAGGCTCAAGAGAACTGGTCCCGCTTAAACCTATATTTACTAGGGTCCTTATTGTAAATTAGTATAACTTGAGGGGGGTTTATGTAAAAATAGTTTTAATATAATTTCAAAATACACCTCAAGTATTCAATTATCGTCTTTAGGGTTTTCATAGATGTATATTTTATAAAAGTGAAATTTCTAATGAGTAGAACCTAGTTTTCATTATATATGGTATTTTAATGAAATATTGGAATTGTATTGTATTGAAATGGTACTTTCATGTAATTGTGATTCCTTTGATTTAGAAAACATGGAATATTTGTATAATATATTTAAAATAGATCTTTTGATAATATTCATGTATCTATCTATATATTTAATAAAAATAAATTTTATTTATTTTGTAGAAATCTCATTTTTCTTAAAAATAGCATTAAAAATTCCATCGAGATCGAATGCTCCTTGCGGAGGTCTGCATCTCGCTCTACTAGGCCCGAGGACGTGCGATAACCTGCACCATCCCGATCGGGGTTCCCCAAAATGGGTTATAGAGGCGTATTTGCAATAAATTAGATAACACTCTTTTTAAAGAAAACGGTTTTGTAATAGTTTAGGGTATTTTATTGTAACTCGTAATATTCCCATAAATATTGTCCAAAAGTAAATCGTGCTATGTCCAATATATGTGTTGTGATGAGGTAGGTCCTTACCTCGTGAATTTTCTAAAGGTAATACAAGTAAATATGTTGAGTTATGTCGAAATGTAAAGTATGTGGTATTTTACCGTATAAATACTATAAAAGTTGCATAAAACATTATTTTGAGATGAAACTTGTTCTAATGTGTTTATTTATATTTGTTAAACCTTATGAGAGAATATGGTGTTTTTATTTAAGAAAAATGAAAATTTTAAGGAAAAACGAATCGGAAGTCGGATTAACTCCGCTTCCGGCGGGTTTTGAAAAATGAAAGTTTTAGAATAGTAGAAGAGAAGGGGAGAGGGGACTTACTGGCTAATAAGGTAGGGGGTAGAATGGGGAAGAGTAGGGAAGCGTCGGGGTGTCATTTCGTTGCCGGAATTTTCTCGAAACGTCGTCGGAATGTTGCCCTTTGCTAACTCCACTTGCACAACTATATGGACTTGAGAATTTTTTGAGAGTTTTGGCACTTGATTTTAGAATGAGGAGTGCCAAAGGATAGGGTTGTATTTATAGGGTATGAATTTGAGAATTAAAATGCATTTAATCATAGAGTAATGCTCAATTTTAATTCTCTGGGAAATGTGCAGAGAAAATAAACAACATGAGAGAAGTGGGGTAGGCCAAGGGGTGCAAGGGGAAGAAAATGGAGACCATCCCCAACAGGGGGCCCGGCGGTGCCGGTCTTAGAAGCCATCTCGCCGGTCGTAGTCCGGTGGTGGGTGCTTGGGATTTAGCCACGTATCTCTATCGCCTCATATACCCCGGCGCACATATTTGATTATTCTATAACTCATCATCTTACGTGTAGTGCACGTGTAAACCCTTGGGCTTCTAAAAGATTAAAAGAAAATTTAATAAAAAGATAATGTGGCTGGGGGGTTCGATCACAGCGGCTACGTCACAGCAGTGCAAGGCTTTACCAATGAGCTACAAGTGTTTTCTTGCTGTTCAAAAGCAAATCAAATACTTATAGTGTACAGAGGATTGCAAATACTCCATTTGTACATTAACTTTAAATGAATTTTCTATACATTGAAATTAGAGTTGTTACTTGAACCGAATCTTTTCACCGTACCTGGACCAGTTCGTAGTGGTGTTCATTGATGATATTCTGATCTATTCAAGGAGCAAAGAAGAGTATGAAGAACACTTGAGGATCGCACTGCAAACGTTGAGACAGGAAAAGTTATATGCTAAGATGAGCAGGTGCGAGTTTTGGCTTGAAGAAGTGAAGTTCTTGGGTCATGTTATATCCGGAGATGGGATTGCCGTTAACCCTGAAAAGTTCATGATTGACAAATTCCAAAGAACGTAGGGAAGATCAGAAGTTTTATTGGGCTTGCCGGATACTATAGAAGGCTCGTGGAGAACTTCACTCGAATAGCAGAGCCATTTACCAAGCTAACACGAAAGGAGGTACCGTTCGTATGGACCAAGAAATGTGCATCAGCTTTTGAAGCGTTGAAACAAAGATTGATCACCGCTCCTATCTTGATAGTGCCAGATGGTTCCGGAGGACTAGTTATTCACAGCAACGAATCTGGGAAAGACTTGGGGTGTGTTCTAATGCAGCATGGGAACTCATAGCTTATGCATCAAGACAATTGAAAACCTATGAGAAGAACTACCTAACTCATGATCTGGAGATAGCAGCAGTGATTTTCGTTCTGAAGATTTGGAGACACTACTTATTGGGCGAAAGGGTAGAAGTATTTGCCGATCACAAAAGCCTAAATTATGTGTTCACACAGAAAGAGTTCAACATAAGGCAGCGTAGATGGTTAGAGCTGATGACTGACTATGATTTTAATCTAAAATACCATCCGGGGGAAGTTAATGTAGTGCCGGATGCTCTAAGTCGGTTGCCAGCAATACAGATGTTGACTGCACGAAAGAAGATTATAGTTAATTTTCAGAGGTTCGAATTGGAGATTGTACTACCAAATTCTTCAGGACGGTTGATGCAGTTGCAAGTATAGTCATCCTTGATCGATAACATTAAAGAAGCACAGTCGTACGATCCGAGATTGCAAAAGTTTCGAAAACAAGTAGAAGCGGGACTTCGAACGGATCTGTTAATTCATGAAGATAGTTCGTTACGATATGGGAACCATTTATGTGTGCCTGAAGGAGATGTTCATGAAGAAGTCCTGAAGGAGGCTCATAGTTCCGCATATTCCGTACATCCGGGAGGCACAAAGATGTACAGAGATCTGCAACAACATTTCTGGTGGGAAGACATGAAAAGGGAGATTGCTCGCTACGTATCGAAGTGCTTGGTGTGTCAACAAGTCAAGGCTGAATATCAAAGGGTAGCTAGTTTGTTGCAACCAGTTCCGATTCCTCAATAGAAGTGGGAACATATAACCATGGATTTCGTGACAGCTTTACCACGGAGTCCAAAGGGCAATAATGCAGTTTGAGTGATTGTCGATCAATTGACCAAGGTAGCTCATTTTATACCATTTCGAGTTGGTCAGTCGACGGAGGCTTTGGCAGAGCGGTACATACAGGAGATTGTGAGATTGCATGGAGTACCCGTGAGTATCGTTTCGGATAATGATACTCAATTTCTATCACACTTTTAAAGGAGTCTACATGAAAGTTTGGGAACTCGCTTGAAATTTAGCACGGCCTATCATCTCCAGACAGATGGCCAGTCTGAAAGAACGATTCAAACTCTTGAGAATATGTTGAGAGCATGCATGTTAGGCTTCAAGGGTTCATGGGAGAATCATTTGCACTTGGTGGAGTTTTCATACAATAATAGTTTTCAGGCAACTATATAGATGGCTCCATTCAAAGTATTATATGGTCGAGTGTCACTCGCCTATCTATTGGGAAGATATTGGAGAAAGAAAATTATTTGGACCGGATCTTATTGTGCAAACGGTGAACAAAGCTAACGTGATCTGAAATCATATAAAGGTGGCACAGAATTGACATAAAAATTGGGCTAATACTGGACGAAGACCTCTGGAGTTCGCAGTTGGTGATCTTGTATTCTTAAAGATATCACCGACCAGAGAAGTGATTCAATTTGGTAGTCGAGACAAGCTTAGTTCTCGATTCGTAGGGCATTTCGGTATTATCGAGTGTGTTGGAGAGGTGGCTTATCACTTGGCTTTACCACAATCCTTGGCGGGTGTTCATGACGTGTTTCATGTATTTCAACTCCGCAAGTATGTTCGAGATGAGACGCACGTCCTATATCACTCGGAACCATAGTCACAAATTCATCGTTCAGGAATTATTCAGCGAGTTTGAAAATTCGGATTCGGGGAACTATTCGGAAAAAATCAGCAGGTATTCGGGAAAAATTCGGCAAGTATTCGGGAAATATTCGGGAAGTATGCGGGAAATGTTCGGGAAGGATTTCGAGAAAGAAATTAATATATGAGGCGTTGGGTTTTGATATTGCGAATTATTCACTGTTTTTGTGAATTATTCGTTGTTTATTTGAATTATTCGAATTGTTCGCCAGTAGCGATTAAATTGGAAAATTGATCGGCCGATCAAAAATTCACGAATTCGCCGAATTATTCACGAATTATATGACTATGCTCGGAACTGACAGTAAGAGAAGATTTAATATATGAAGAGCGACCAATGGCGATTGTGGATCGACGAGAAAAGGTCATCAAGAATAAAATTATCTCTCTAGTACTTGTCTCATAGGGGAATCGTTCACGCGGAGAATCTATTTGGGACGTGAAGACGGGATTCGACAGAAGTTTCCGCACCTCTTTTCTTAAATTCGTGTTTTCTTATCTTTTCTTATTCCGGAAATTTCGAGGACGAAATTGTTTTGTAGTTGGGTATAATGTAACACCCTAGCACTGTTATACTATTTTTATTTGGGCTATTTCAAATTTTGCGGTAAAATTCTTTACTATTGTTGCTATTGGGTTGCGAATAATACAATTAGTAGCTATGGTTATTATCTAACCCGACCCGCATATTTGAAACCCAATATGGTTCGAGATTACATTAAATATTTGCTAGTACTGAGTATTCATGCAAATCTAGATTTTATATACGTATATAATATAATTTAGACTCTAAATATCTTTTTAAAATACAATATAAGATCAAATAACATATTTTCTTATCTAGCCTTACATGTCATAGTACCTCATGTCATATGGTTATGTACATATATCATGTTTATATCCAAAGTGTTACACAGGCTAGTATTTTGATCGCTACGTATATTTACGTAGATCCGTATTTGGAGGCATATATTTTTTAATTGTAGAATATTGCATCATGGTTTAAACTTTTATGTATATTCTCCATATTAAAAAACTAGATTTTTTATGGGACACAGGTAATATTCGGAGTAATCTGGTATTATCTGTAAAATCCTATATATATATATATATATATATATATATATATATATATCTATATATATATATATATATAACTAATAATGTATAATATATTAATTAACTTTAATAATAATCTCTCTATCTTTCTCTCTCCTTCTCTCCGTCTATCTCTCTATACAATATATATTATAATATAAAAATTCACTATAAATAACACCTCTCTTTCTCCTCCCCCGTTTCTCTTCTTCCCGCAACCCTAACCCTCGACCCCCGTCGTCGCAGCCTTTCATCGTCGCCCCTCGTCGCTGTCCCCCTCGTCCACGTCCTCGCCTCCTCTTCCTCACCTCTATCACCCCATCTCCTCCTCATCTCCTCATCTCCTCCCCGACGACCCCGCATCTTAACCCAAGAACCCATCTCGTCCAAACCCTCCCTCGCCGGCAACCTCATCGTCGCTGGAAAACCGACCACCACCCTAGCACCCCGTCACCTCCTCTCGTCTCCCGGCAATTCTAGGATCACCACCACACCTCGTCTCCCGCCTCTGCACATCCCCAAGCACGCCAAACTCACGGCCACACCCACCTCGCCACTGATGACTTCGCCTCGTCGCCGTCACCTCGTCACCACCATCTCCTCTGTCCTCGCCAAATCCCCGGAACCTAGTAAACCAGCAACAGTCTTATTCTTATTCTTCTTATCTCTTCTCTTTTCCGGCCGTCTCGCCGGAGTTGCGCACGTCGCCGACTATCCAGACGACACAGTCACCGTCATCATCTACCTAGTCACCACGTCACGCAGCTGCTCAGCCAGGTCCAGTCCTGCGTGCGTAAGTTTTGCATCATGACTTTATTTCGATGTCGGAACGTGACATCCGTATCTCGACGTGAGATCCGATCAGGCAAGTTATAAACTTGCAACATGTTATTTTGATTATATTGATATTTATATGCTTGACTATAGTGCATACGTTTTAATATTCAACGAGTAGTAGCGATTTACAGTTAGTATCCGTATGTATCCATAGTAATAATAGTTTATCTAGTTGCATGCCGGAACATCACGATATTATCATACCACTATATCAGTTCAATATGATTTCTAGATTGCATCATATATGGTAATGGACGTATAACGGTTATTACAAATAGATACATACGTATCCTGGTATTAGTCGTGTTTCGATATTGATTACAGTTTTACATTGGTATTTATTTTGGTTAATATACAGTACATGACATGTTCACGATACATTACCAGACTTATTACTTGGATCTTATAGCTAATGCCAACAATTCTGATTGTTGTCCTGATGGACGTAACTTGTTGTCTGCATAGACAAGACATGTACCTGCTTGATCCTGCGTTGGCATTAGATTTATATCGTCAATATCTGACTTGAACATAGAAGCTTGGGGGAAAAGGGAAAATCAAGAATATAACCGAAACGTAACCCAAGAGAATATTATTAATGTTTGTCGTGATTTCGGGCGTGACGGAATAATCATTGTTTATTGTTCGCCATGATTCCGGGCGTGACGGAATAATCATTGTTTATTGTTTGCCGTAGTTCCGGACGTGACGGAATAATCATCGTGTCGTGGTCCCGTGGGGGTTTAAACGGGATATATACTGTTGAGTTACGGTGAGAATTAGATTAATTGATTTGAAAGACTTATAGAATAGATAATCTAGAAGCACGGACTTTAGAATACACATCACATACATACAGCTCACTGTTTTATAACTGTGTTATTTATTTATATTCATATTTAATCATAGCATCATATCCTGGTTATCGCTATTATTTTGATATTATGACGCACTGACGTCTGGGTTTCGTATGGCTCAGTTCCTCTACCTTTATCGCAGACAGATCAGGAGTATTTTAGCAATCAAGCCGAATAATAAGAAGCTAGCTATTTAGTTTAGAGACTTTTAGTTTATTTATTTCAACAATTTTATTTCTATTGATGTGAGCCCAAATTGGGACGTGATTTAGATACTATTGTTTATTGGATCTTGATTCGTTTCCGCTATACGCAATTCTTGATTTTATTTATTGTGGCAGATGGACATGTGTTAGCTAGATTAGATTTTTTTATTTATTACTGTTCTTGATATCCGATTGACAGCCGTAATGTGACTGTGGAGGGATAATTCTTAGCCACAGGTAGTATGGTTGGCTCTGTCGCGTACCGTGTTTACGTATTTTGGGAAGCGGGGCGTGACAAAATATTTTATTTTGAATATTATATTCACGTGCAGTAGACAAAATACAATAATTTATATTATTTCTGCTATGTGGATGCTCCATTTTTGAAAAACCAATAATTTTTTTTATGTAAAAACCAATCATTATCAATTAAATGTGCAGTAACACAAATATAACTCATGCCCCATTTTGTAGTCTAAAAATCATAAGTTAATACAATTTTACTTTTAAAATTTGTAAAAATATCAATCGAATTGGCTTTACCATCATGAAATTTTTTTAAAACATCACTTCTAAGTGTTGTTCTGGGTAGTGTTTGAAATACTAGATTATATGCATTTTTTTTACCAATCTATCAAGTTTTTCGTTTTCTGCAAAACCAATGGTGGTTCAACATGTATGACATATCTTGCAAGTTTTCTTCTATTAATATCTTGCGAAAAAGAAAAACTAGTTAAAGAGTAAAACGACATACTTAGAGTCGTCTGCCGAGAATCTGCTTTTTTGTGTTTGATTAAATGTCTTTTTAAGTGGGTAGTTCCACCTGAAATGTTACAAGTAAAATCCGCTATGCAATAAGTACAAACTGTCCGCTCGCCTTTACATGCAACTGTTTGTATTACAAAATGTTTCCAAACAACAAAAGTTTTAGCTCTTTTATGTTTAGGGGCGGAAGCTCTTGCTTCAGGAACGGTAGGAACAGAAACTTCTTCAGGGACATGACTTTGTGACGTAGCAGCGATCTCATAATTAAAAGATTCATAGTTATGAGAATAAGAATTAAAATTAGTTTACAGCTTATTAGTTAATCTCTGTCTCTCTTGTGAATCCATATTGATTTGAAATGAACGTTTCCGTGAAGATGAATCACTCATGTTACCTTGTGAAGATGAACCAGACATTTTTAATTAAAAATATTAGTAATAGAGAAAGAGAGACGAGAAAAATATATAATCAATACAAAAAAATAAAACCTGATTCTAAATAGTAGAATCAAATTAGTGAAACTGAAGTGAAAATTGAGACTGCGGAAATGAAGACTGTGTGATTCCAATTTTAACAGTAAACTTCTTGGAAATTAAAAAGAGTGATTGGGAGATTGAAAATTTTGTTGTTGTGAATTATGAGAAGAATGAGAAGTGTAGAAGGGTAATTATAGAGTTTTGGACTAGTAAAATAGGAATGTGTAATTTTCAGTGAAGGGTTTTAGATAATTTTACAATCCCCATTTTAATTCAAATTTCCCCTTTTTATTAAAATCCCACCCTCATTAAAAAAAAACCACATCCCAAGGAATTGACCGGCCCCCATCCCAACCCCAGGCGAAACGGCCAAATTCAAATTCAAATTTGGCCGGTTTGGCCGGGCCGGACCAGACCCGCCATGTGGCGCTCACCTTGAATAAGTTGGATCTATTAATGGGTCAGATCGGGGCGGTTTAGGATTAAGAGACTGATATTGAGTCGAGTTATCCCTTTGAAAAAATCCCAAGTTTAGATGTAGGAGGGATTTGTTTTGTATGGCTCAAAAACCTGGGTTTTTCTGCAACAGTGTCTTTAATTTAAACTGATATGTATATAATACAAATTCGGTGAGAATCTAATGGGTCAATTATGTGTTGGTCTGATACCATCTTGATGTCTCTTCCACGTCATGAAAGCCTTGAAATTTTGATGATGGTAACAGAAAACTAGGTATCAACTTTTTATACAAACGAATAATCAATATCATGATCTCATACCTAGAAACGACAAACTGAGGGTAAACCATTTTTGCTATATTGAATAATTAGTTTTGTAGGCTATTTTCAGATATTGGTAATACAAGTTAAAGCTCTTTGAATAATGTATTGTTTTGTCAAAATTACATTCAATCAAGCGATTTCTTTAATTAGAATTACAGGGAGAGGCGTCTAATATTTATCCGGACCACTTGAAAACTTATCTAAGAAACGAACACCATGGGCCATACTTGTTTGGCACTGATATCTTGGGGCTGGATGCCCACCATTTTATTCCTCGGACATATATGGGTAGGTTTTTTATTGGGTTTCCTCAATCTCGAAACAGCACAATGCTTGACATGTTCGAGTTCCCAACAATACACAATAGCCAAGAATATAACTCAATTGGTACTTTGAATAGCCAAGAACTTGAATCATTGAGCATTTGCATCATTGGAAAAATGGAAACAAAATGAATATACCTATGATAACAAGTAAGATTTTTGTTAAATGTCGAGTATATTCTTCGCAACGGACAAATTGTTTTCTCAAATGCACTTGACCATCTCAAGAAAAAAAAATTTCTAGCTCCGTCTCCGCATACGGCGCAGAATATCTATACATGCCTATATGTGCTCTCCGTTCTCATATCGCGTTCACTGCAAGCTTGGCGAGGGGACCAACGGCAAGGGAGTTGATATAGGTGCAGGGCTCGGTGTAGGACGAGCTCGTCCTCTTGTCCTCGAAACCGTCATTGGAGTCGGGCCCACCGACTATAGCTCCGGTGAGCTCATGCACGTTTGGAGCATCGACGTTGCACCAATGCACGAAGCTCATCCCGCAATTGACTTGTGTGGTGGGCGTCAAAACGGGGACGGATGCGCCCCGATGGTGTGGTTGTGTCGGGGGGTCTTTCCCGAATCCGACCATGTAGGACCTGCCTTTAGGGTTGCTTCCCAGAAGATAGTCCATCTTCATCCATAAATAGATTATTATAAATTAATTTAAAAGCCAATTGCAGAACATAATTTGTTAGTGTAATTAGATGTTTGGTTTTTTTTTATTGGGTTAATTGCAATAAAATACTCTTAAAGCTGCTTTTGAGGTTAGTGGGAAAAGGTCCATAAAAAATCATAGTTTACGGGATTTTCTTGTAACAATAATACGTTAAGGTATTTTGCTGCAAATCATGACAGTTAAGGGTATTTTAGTGTAATATACCCTTTTCTAATGAACCTAAGGACAATTATTTCGTCTAAACTATAAGTAAAATCATTTATCTATGTGTGTGTGTGTATAACCTGTTGTTTGGCAAATTTCATGACCCGGGCCGGTTTGATCTGTTGCGTTCCGCAATGGACGTTTTGATTCATCTTGGTCAAGTAATCGCTATAAATCATGAACAAGAACGCGGTGCCGGTCACGTACTGTGTGTTGGCTCCATCCCGGAGATGAATCATGCCCCCTTACACACCAAAAAAAAATTCGATATCTCACGACTCTCTATATATTCTTTTTATATTCAGAAATTTTTCTATATTTATATCTATATTCATACACCTGGAGTTATCGAAATGGTTTTAAAAGGAGTGTCTGGTAATATCTGGCATACAAAATTATCTGCTTGTGACTTGAAATTCTGAAGGCCACCTTGAGCTGAGAGATTTGTCTGTACAATGAAAAATACTTAAATTTAAGTTCAAATCAGAGAAAAATAATGGTGAATATATATATATATATATATATATATATATATATATATATATGAAGGTTTGAAAAAGATAATTACAGTAGAGAGAAGAATTTGGGCACCAGCATATTTGAGATCCCAGCTGAACTCTGCCACACTAGAACTGATGGCTTCAAATTGGATATATTTCTGATATGAGACCTTTTTTGTTGCAAGGAACAACCATGAAGCAGCCCACAGTAGCTCATCCTACATATTTTATGAACACAATTTAATTCATGCATTGCATTTTTTAATGAGAGAGAAAATTGATGAGAGACAGAGAGAATTTACATTGTAGCCAGAAAAAGAGCAGTAGAAAGGGCACTCTCCATCATATGTTCCTTTGTGTTGCCTAGCAAACTCAAATAGCTTTAACATTGAGGAAAAAGAAAACATATCAGTACCAAAGAGCATATAAAATGATTTAATTTCTCTAAGTTGATATCATAAACTATCGATACTTCTCAGATAAATACCATAAACTTTCTAAATTGCAACTGACCAATGTTCATGTATGAAAAAATAATTGATGGTTTACATTAGTTTGCATTATTTCAGTAAAATTAAGACGAGAATATATTATAAGAAAATGATTTATTCTAACCAGTTTAGCTTTGTTGAGGAGGCGACGGGAATATTCGTAGTCGGTTTTTCTGAAAACAATGGAAGAGGCGGCCAGGGCGGCTGCGGTCTCGGCTGCTATCTCGGTTCCAGGCATGTTCTGGGTGATCTTGTAAAGTGTTCTCGGTGTCTGCATGTTTTCCGGTCGCACCCAGCATGCGTGATCGGCTACAGGGTCCCCAACCTTAATTTGCAGATTCATATAGAGATGTGTCACAAGAAAATACGGCATACATACACACCTTCCTCTGTTTTGAAATTATGCACGCTTTGTCCTTTTATTTTAACTATAGTTACACTTTTACATTTTATTAAATATTTCCATTATTTTATATCATTTTTCTTCAACCGTTTTATTAGTAACTAATATTTTTACTCGGAGTATTTGGTGAGTAAAAGATCAATAAAAGCAGAAAAAATGCAGAGTAATATAAAATTTTGCCTAGAAAGGGAAAAAAAGATTGATCAAATTATAATAGAACCAAATTTATGAATGAAAAATTCATGAATTTCATTTCATGTTAACCAAATAGGCCTAGAAATTATTCATGTAACAAAATAGTGACTCCAATTTTGCCCCCCAAAAAAGGTTAAAATAAGTTACCTGAACATATAATTGGTTCTTCTTGACGGCGCATTTGAGGAAATAATCGGTTCCCCAACGAATCGCGGAATGCACATTCTGCAGTTCGTCGGTGGCTTGAAGCTCTTTTGTGAAATGGAGAGCAGCCCACGCTAGAGTCGTGACTGTGAAAGCCATAGGCAACCCATACTTCACATTATCTCCTGCATCATAGTACCCTCCCACAAGATCCACCTACATTATTCATCAAATTTATTCATAATACTAAAGTTTGATATTCATGGGATTTTTCACGTTGCATGCAGTATCAGTTGCGAAAATTATGAAATCGAAATAAATGTAATTGTAATTTTAAGCCCTAAAGGAGAGGGTTTTTTTTTATAAAAAAAACCTATAATTTACTTTGAAATGGAAACAGAAGAAATAAAATGATAAAAGCATAAGGATTATTGAACTATATTAATTATCTCTCTCTCCATAAATCTTCACCATTATATCATACAAACCTCTCCTAATTTATTTCCATGCGTAAAAAAATTTGTAGAAGAATAATAAATAGCTATAATAAACAAAATGCAATAAAATAAAATAAAAATTTGAAAAAACAAACATGCACAGGTTTTCCATCCCCGAGGGCGGAGTCCCCCCTCCATTGAATTCTATTATTCGGCGGAAGCTTCCCTGATCGCTGCGCCTCAAGAAACATCAACGACTTTGCGAGGGCATCTTTGTAATTGTAACCCCCGGCATTTGCCATGAGAAAAGATTCATTAGAGAAAACCGATAAGACCACCAAAATGGCGGCTATCGTATTTCTAGACGATGCATTCATAAAGGAGGAGGAGGAAGAAGAGGAGATTAAGAGAGAGAAAGAAATTGTTTGGAATGAGAAAAATGGAGGGAATTGTTATAATAATATACTTTTTAATTTGGTAGTTAATTAGTTTTTGCAAATTTCCATATTGGGGGCATGTTGCAAATTTTGTTTCTTAGGTGCAACATGTAACCCTCCAATGTTTGAGAGATTTTAGCGGGTTCGGGTGAAAAAAAATGGAGGATTGAGAGGTCTCTTGTCTTTGTTAAGGGAAACTATAATTAAGAGGGGTTAATTAATAAACTATTTTTGGTAGATTTGCTAGTATGATTATTAGTTTAGGACCATAATTTAGGGAAATGATTTTGATAAAATTAGAATGTAAAGGCTAATTGTATTTCCTAAGGATATGTTGATATGTAAATGTATAGTTTATGAATTTGTAAATAAGGTACAGAATTACCTAATAAAAGAAAATAATTCAGCACACATCATGTAAATAAGCTATAAATTAAGTGAATATGATATGATAAGATAGTGAGATGAAATCCTTTAAATGAGATGGCTAATCCCGAAACAGTTGGAACCGTACATCTTGTTCAGCAAGTCGAAAGATGCATATATATTGAAAAAATTGAATGATAATGATGCTTTGACAACGATCCATTTTGTAGTCTTTATATTATATAAAATTTTCATACGCATGGACATGATGAACACGTAGAGATAGATGAATGAAGCCTACAGTAGATTTGTATCATTACCCATAAGTTAAGAGACTAATTATATAAAGGCAGATCTAATTTAGGGTAATTGTACAAAGCCCCTTATTTAATTTACCTTTTATAACACTTATACTCTCACAAATGAGAACCTACAATAAAATTCTACTCAATCAACACAGGGAAGTTTTAGAGTTGAATCAGACATCTGAGTGTTCAGAATAGAATGAGTGAGAGTCAATTGGAACTAAATCAAATGCAACAGCGATGTGTACGTGCATGAAACCCACGATTCCAACCTACTCTCCCACTAACCCATGTTCTCTATTTAGACCATGTTTATTTGCATTTTCCCTTAAAAAAATAAAGGAGAATCTCTCTCCACTACTTGTGTTTGTTTTCTATATAATGCAATTGAATAAATGTAAAAAAGAATAAAGGAAAACCCTAAAAATGCTATTTCAGCATGTTCTAAAGGAGATCAGCCAGCCATCTCGAATAGGCAGATTTGCCATCTCGAATAGGCAGATTTGCTCGTATATGTATCAAACGGTTGGCAAATTGCCGATAAACAGAGATGATGTTGGTGCTAATAAGACAGTTTAATTGGGTATAAATGCTATATAAGATAAAGTATAGGTTTCTTTTCAGCATTCAACTCCGAAACTTATACGATGCTCAGCAAAAAAAATGAATAAGCTATATGCTTTTATATCATCAATTCACGAGAGGTTATGCATTGATAATTTGTTAGTTATACTATTTGATATGCCGCTTAAAAATGAGTGTTGGTAGAGGAAATTTTCAGGTTGCAAATCTATCAGCCACAGAAAAACTTTCTAGGTTTTGATATGATGATGACACACGAAATGACACTCAGATATCACCAAAAAATAGCGTATTTAGCTATGTTGATTGCACTTTCTTCTCAAGAAGCAAAAATAGAAGGATGGGTCTTAAGATATATCATCTTCAATAGGCTAAAGGAGATAAATCTTTGCTCTTTGGAGAAGAAGAGCAACAGTGGTGAAAAATAGAGCATCCTAGGCAATGAGGAGAAAATGTGAACAAATTTGCATAATCTAAAAATATTAAGCAGCTTGATTATTATTTTGATATTACACGTCTAATGCAAATTTTACAAATACTTATTTGTAAATGTTTCGTATTATAAATTTTATTAGTCGGATACAACATATTTAAAACAAATCCAAATTGCATTTTTTAAATAAAAAAAATATCCTTTCATCATGTCCCCATTCCTCCCAGAAACTTCACTGTTGAAAGTATCCAGTCAAAAAATAACTTTATAGGGTGTTGAGTTTAAAGATAACAGCAATGACTAAGATTCTTATCATATCATATGAGACAGAATAAACAGCCTTTTCAAACTAAAGAAAGCATTAAACCATTCATAATTTTCCTCATAAGAAGGGCGAGAATTTGAGAAATTTGTTGTTATTCTTCAGCATAAAGAATAATACATTCCATGTATTTATATGTAAAAGTAGAGAGCTTAATATAACAAGTCTATATATGGCAAAGAAATATGGAAAAACATCCCGAATAGATTATACTAAATATAGCAGGTATACTGCTTAATTTAATATTCCTAACGCGCTTATAAACATCAGAAGAGAAACATTTTTTATATCAATAAACAATTACAACATAACCCTAAATCAATTTCCTGCTCTCTTTAATACACGCTATATATCTTCTTCTGTCCCCCATCCTGTATATGAGCAATATGTGCCTGCGAAAGTGCACATGCGCCTCAGTTGCGCATGCAGTTAAACCAAAGGGGGAGGGCAGAATGGAAGGGGATCCCACTCATGCACGAGTGGGACCCAGCCTTGTTTCGTCCTTGTTTTGCGCTGCATACACAGATAAGGTGCCCGGGCACATGCACAAGCACATTTTAGTCTTTAAATGTTTGATCATACAAAAGAAATTTGACGGTGTCCACAATCCAGATATCTGTTCGAGCTCATCTTAGCATCTCTTTATGATGACTGCAACATTTTGTGCTAACTCCTGCTTGGTTTGCACCGACACAGGACTATCACCAATGTACATGTCAAAGAAAGCCCCTGCAAATTCAGCTCATTATAAACTAATTTTGAAATCTTTAACGTATATTAAGCATAATGTCATGCAATCAATTAATAAAAACTAGCAGCCCTCCCATGCTATCAATAAGTAAGAACTATTAGTTGGTAACTATTTATGTGAAGGTGAATTTGTGGAAGTTTGGGGAAAGCAACTACTTTTGCCTTATTTTCAGAAAAAAATCCTTCAAAGAAAATCCCCTGGTATACTACCCCCTAATAGCACTTTATCCCTTTGAGAGACTTATTAGCGCAAACAGCCCATCAGAGGTTTCAAAACAGTAACACCCTTGGATCGGTTTTCTCCAAGCAATCCATGTCATGAGAATATGATTCTCCAATTTAACACTAAAACTTGTTTTTGTGTTGTTTAGAGTAGAACTTATTAGTGTTTCAGGATTTTGGTTTATGAGCAGAGGCGCGTACACTTGTTAAGTCATTTGAGGGGGTATGAGGCTATACGTTGTAAACTACAAGGGAGTTTTGTGAAAATATAAATCTACCGAAAACTGAAAGGATTTGAGAAAATGATAGGTAGTGAATTCAGAAGCTTTGCCAACTTACTGCATAAATCTTTGCTGTGAACAGCACCAATAACTTTGCCACCAACTGCATATGAAACATACGTCAGGATAGATCCAGCAATAATCAAGGAAAAAAGAGAAGAGATGGCTACTCACTTTCTGTTATTAGCCGACCTTCTACTGTTTGTCTAAAATCAATAGTTGTACCCTGCAATTTATAATTTGCGTAAGCATCCTCAGCTTGAGGGGCTATAAAGCAAGGGGAAAGAGAGTTTCTTACAATAGGCAATGGAATTTCTTGCTGAAAATAAGAACCAAATGCTGTCACACAGTGGTAATCTGTGTTCGGATTCATCTTCATCATGAAAACAAATTGTAAGAAGTCAGTAAAGTTTCATCACTTGATATTATTTAACAAAAAATTATAAAGCAAATCAAACATAAGGTAGATTAATAGATACCTTCTGCAACCGAGTACGGAGAGATTTCTCAAAACCACTGTCATAAATCACCACCACATTTAGTAATATAAAATGTTATAAATCATCGTAAATAATGAAAACCATATGAGATTACCCTAGGAAAAGTAAGCTTCTTGTAAAAATTAATGGGTGGGTTGCTTGCAGGATTCGTTCAAAAGAAGCAAAATGCGCCGACAATGATATTTATATAGCAAGGAAAGAATCTATCTACCACCAATATAAATCACAAACTACTGAATACCATACAAAGAATCACAAACCGATGGGCATAGATGCATCAAACAAACTCGGTCACGTACAAAATTATATACACCTAATTAATTAGTCGCACTTAAACGGTTATATAAAACACTAAAGTCAGATATTATCAGATAAACTTCTAAATAATGTGTTAATATAAATCAAACAAGCAGAACAAATTACCAAAAGATCTTTTATTAAAAAGATGTAGATCGTTAATATCTCAGTCCTTGTTCAATGTGTCTAAAAGATAATTACAAATTTTAGGCCAACTCTACAAGACTAGGGCCCGCTATTTGTCCAAGTATACAAGCACATTTTCTCTATGATAGCATCCTTACAGTCTAGACAAAGGGAGGAAACATGCTCTATAACGCTCCATTATCAGTTGAACCGTAATCTATTGAACATTGATATGTTCCTGAACATATTGGATACAAATTTATACCTTTGATACAAAAATGTCAGCATCGCAATAGAAGTTGTTAAAATTACTGTGATTTTAATACTCACCTTGACCGCATTAATAACTAGGAGGGGCTAAGGAGATAACATACTTATGATGAATGAATTTTAATCTATTTCTGATTATTCAATTAACTCACAGTATTCACGAATCAAAGTAAACATGGATAATCAAAAGGGGTGAAAGCCATATTTCCAGATGACCCAAAAAAAAAAGACTAAAAATGAAACTCATTTTCTTCCTAATATTTAAAATTAAATGTACTACAACAAGGAAATGCAGTTGTGATTATTTGACAAAGCTTTAGTTATTAAAAACAAACTTCTAAGTTCAGCATGTGGACATGTATAATTTTTCTAGGATATGCCAAGAAAACTCAAAAATATGGGAACGGGTCTTTGCAAAGTGCCAAACATGCAAATTAATGATAAAACACATGGGCGGTGTGTGTGTGTGGGGGGGGGGGGGTAATTATAGCTTTTTCGTAGAGAGAATATGTCCATAATGCGACTGTGGAACCAAAACAAGCAAAAACTCCTTTTACAATGAAGCAAATTAGAGATATCAGTAACTGATGACAAGCTGTTAAAATTGAAATTTAAAATACTGATAAAACCATCCAAAAATCTCTTGACACAGATATAGTTACTTACTCCCTCACAGTTTTTATTCTGAGGCCATTGCAATTAACCACCAACCTAACAGTCATATGAATATCCTCCCTGCATGGTTGTCAATAGAGACTTATTACAATTCATATTGAACTCCAAACATGCGGACAAGTTCTGAAAAAACAAGGTACATTATTTACATTAAACATAAACTATTCTCTTCATCTAGTTCCCAAGAATGTTGCCAAAAAAAAAATCTAATGTCTGTTAAGAAAATCCTCTATAAATTTCTTTACACTCAATGTGATCAACATGCATATACATGGAGACGGTAATTACACCTACAAACATACAGAATGCATACATATGCATACATAAAAACAATATAAATACATATATGGTATACTTTATCATACTTAGCACGCGCGTCTGCATGCATACATAAGTATCTACAAGCAGAGAAAGGGACTTCTTTCATGATTAACCGGCCAACTCTAAAATTAACAGAATTTTAACAGCATAAGCTAGCAAGTAAGAACATTAATCAAAGAGCACTTCGCCTCTAATTGTTATATGGAGCAATGGAGGAGAAAGGCTGGTAATGAATCCAAGTTACCAGAACATAATACGGCAAAAAATTGTGGATGTAGGAAAAGGTCAAGAAGTGTGACTGTGAATGTGTGTACACGCATGCACGCACACGCATGCCCATATGTGTTTGCGACTGTTTAAATTCCGTCAACTCAAGAGTAACATAAGATTCAAGCAAACAGAGTCATTGATTCACGATATAGTTATGGCACACACCACTGAATTTAGTGTTCACTATTACACTTGTTTCTTTTCTTCTTCCATCTACGAACCCTAGAGTTGTACATACACAACTCAATATGAAATTAATTCGCTATGAATTTTTTTTAGATAAAAACGGGCAGAATTTCAAATTTATGACATAAAATGAAAATTACCAGCATGAAATATATTTTAGAAATACCTAAGAAGAAAAAAGAGGTGGATACATAATCAGACAGTCTGAAGATCACTAGGGAAAGCAAAGGAAATTATAGCAGCAGAACATACTTGAGAAGATCTTCAAAAAAATCGGATCGGTTTTCCAACTCGTTTGCTGGCACAGTGGCATATTTGCGGCCCAATTTCTCACAAACTGAATCAGGTTGCACATCTATAACAAAGAGAAATAAATTAACTAGCATTAACAAGATTGTCATAATTGGTTCCGACCATAACTAAACTTCATGTGAGATTATTTGCAAACTCAGATCTTAATACAATCATCAACATATCAATAAACTAAAAAAAAGCTTATATGATAAGCAGGGAGATATACTCACACAAACCAAATGCATAAACCTTCAAGGTTTTGATTCTTATTACTCTCATACTTCTAGAACCGGTCCCAACAAGAACCTGAAAAATGCCAATATATTGACGGCAACCAAAGTTCTAATAAAAATGCTAAAGCCAACAAATGGTTTTCATCCAACCAATAAAAAACTCAAACAGATGTAGCAACAACTATATAGTAACTTTCAGCAACATGATAACAGAAAAGTGTAACATGGAAATTACAAGAACTCAGTATAGTTCTTGAAAAGTGACTGTTATGCATCATATATTTGAAAAGCAATCAGATATTAAATCCCAAGAATGATTTGTTCCATGCAACCAGTCTCAATATTAGTACTAGAGAAAGCAAACAACAAATCGGAGAAACAAATGCTTATCAACAACCATCTGACAAACTAAAGAAGGGAAACGTGCTCCTTTAAGTGATGTGAGGCAACAAACTTAGTTTACATATGTCATCATCCTATAAAAAACTTCTCTGCTAAAATATTCCTGTTAAGACTTCCTAATTCAGCTTACTTTTACAATTGGTCAGGAAATATGGAACTGAATATCATGAAAAGGCTCTTAAATTCGGAACCGAATACCATGAAAAAAGGCAAACTGAATAAATATCTGGTCTTAAAAATACAAAAATGAATACATCACGGCCTTTCAAATACTGCATAATTGAATGACAAGAAATATGAATTTAAACTGCTGTTATACGCTGAGCAATGTAAATCGAAAATAAAAATACCTCTGTTGTTAGATAATTACTATCATCCCCATTAGGAGAACTGTCCAAAACTGTGGGGAACTTGATGCCGGTTTTTGGTTCAATTGCATCTCTTGCCCACAACATGTTAGATATAGAAAGAGTGCTACAACCCCGATAATCATCCTCAATAGGTCCACTTATCCGTTCAATACGCCCCTCCATTGGAATAGAATCAACCAGTACCTTTGAAGACCTTCCCCCATCCATAATAAAAAGCAATTAGAGTAAGCACAAAAAGACTGAAAACTTTAAGATCAATTTTCTTCTACAACCTCTTTCACAGTGTATGTGGCCAAATAAATATGTGGCAACTTCACAAATAATCACTTAACATTCAGCATTTTTCAGCTAAACACCCTAAACTATTTTAGCCATATATTGATACCATGAACTAAATTAATTACAAATAAATATGTTAAAAATTCAATTGTATACCTTAAGTCGTTTTCAATGTAAGTTGTTTACCTTCATGCACACCTTTGTTATTTCACCAGAAACGGTGTAAGATATTAAATTGAAAGTCAGATGTATATATTTCAATTTTCTAATTTTTGGGTGTCTATTTGTTGTCAATAGCAATAACCATCAAGAAAACATTAATTAGCATACTCACAAATTGTCAAATGGCGGTATAAGAGCCGCAGCTAATGATAGAATAGGGAGAGCCTGATTTTTTTGAACTTGATCCCAAAGGAATTGTAAAGTGGATGAGGCAAACTTGGCGAAAAACACTGGCATGCCAGATCCAGCATCTGAACCAGAACCAAAATGAAAAGGATGTTGTCCTGAAGAAGCAACATGGTTAATTTGAGTAGAAGATCGGTTATTTCTAGGATTTGAACCCCATGAGTTCCTTGACAATTTACGGAATATATTATAATTCGAACTAGTAGAAGACCAGATAAATAATGTGCCTGCAAACTTAGAAATGCAACTTAAAGTTTCTTGAAGAGCTAGACTTCTAGATGTAATAAAATGGTTGGAATGGTAGAAAGAAATATCCACTAGCGAGCCAAACTGCGACAAAAACTGTGCCCCGAAGCCTTGTGATAAGTTCGGGTCTGTAGGGAGTATGTATTGGTATCCACCATCTAACTCTGACTTTGGGAAAATAAACCAGTTATTCCGCATGTTCAGGTGTTTGTGAAGAAATCCCCTGAACAAGCTCTACCCACAAATTATAAATGCCTGCTGAGAGAAAAAAAATGCATTCAGAAAGAATTTAGCTTAATTTCAAATGGAACGGTCCTAAAAAGATGCATCACAATGAGCCAAGTTGTCTTGGCTGAAGAAACAAGCAAGTTTTGCATGAATAAAGAGCCATGGTCTGTGCCTAAGATGAGAAAACTAATATGGCCCACAGAACAATATAATAGTCAAAGATAGGAAGAGGGAGAAAAAACTATGAGTACCTTTAAACACCGAGTATATAAAACAGATGTTATAATGCTACGTAACTATAATGGGAATTAAATTGGATATAAAACAGATGTTATAATGCTACGTAACTATAATGGGAATTAAATTGGATATAGCAGAATGAACGGTGGTGACTGGTCAGCATGAAATTTCATGCACAAGAAAGATGATGTTAATGCAAACAAGATAGGATGTGTTGGACTCAACATTGAGCATGAAATGAGACAATCACTTGATAGACATTTCAAACTTGAGATTGTAGGTTGAGGTCGATATAATGAAAACGGATTGGTTATTGTCTTTAGCTCAAACAAAATGGTAATGTCATGTTAAGCTCTGCATTCTTCAGCATTTATGAGACCCAGGTTGGTTCATCATTCAATTAGAATGATAATAGATATAGGTTAGTTTATGATTTCATAAATATTAAATTTTCCTGTTAAGGGCACTAACTTGATGAATAATGTATTAAAATATTAATGGATAGTATCTTGTAATTTATGTGATTGTCTAGACTCTTATGTAAAAAAAACATTATGTGGAGTTGCGTTGAGTACTTTAATAATTCTAACGATATCCACATTTTTAAAAGCGCTTACAAATTTTAAAAATAAAAATTATGGAAAAACCAATTTGTACCTCTAGCCTTAAGTCTTATGCCTCACCTTGAAATAGATTACATCTAGAAGACTAGAACACTGAATTTATAGGAAAACTGAGTGTCATAATGGTGCAGAGAAGTCTAAAAACTATCATGATATCACGGACACGACAACCTTTGCTTATAAGAGCATAACATTAGGAACTACTAACCCCAAAAGAAACATCTAAAGCAGTTGATTCTTGGAACTAAATTTATAAATTAACCAAACTTATCTCAGAAATTTATCACTGAGATGCTTGAAGCGTATTAGATAATATATTTAACGCTTAGGCTAGATAGGGAGAGAGCTGCACAAGAATTGCAGAAAATCATCTTCCGAACACCGCTCTAAAAGGGCCAAAATGAAGGTTAAAATGACTAGAACAATTGGAACATAGTTTATTCTTGATCAGAGTTAGGTGGCAAAAGGTGCATATGAAAATCAGCATCCGCTTCTTGTGCTCTCGCCGCATTGGCATCATTACAACTAAGTTGTTGATCACCAGATATTTATCTTCTAGCTTTGATTCTTAACATCCTATCATCAAAATACAATGCTTCCATTATGGCTCTCACCTCCATAAACAATAAGCTTCTTCACTTATATTTGGCAACCTAAAAAAAGTGCAATCCTCCCCCCTCCCCCCTCCCCCGCTTTTTATGTAATTTTTTTCCAAGATTAAAACAACGATGTGATCAAGAGATTTTTTGTACACAGATCATCAACCATCAAACTTCTCCTTGATCTCTGGATCTTCCAATCTTTTCTACTTCCATTTCTCAATGCAAAAACCTTCAATCGAGCGATAATATTGAATTAGTTGGTCAAAAATCTAAGGAACGCATCACAAAATCCAATTCCAAGATCCATTTGCATCACACAAACATACACATTATTTACATAACCACAAGATCTAACAAATTGGTTAAAAAAATAGAGAAATTTCGGAAACGAAACGCGCTACGTATCGAACCTGCAACGAATCGAGAAGCTGAAGAGATCAAATTGGCCAAGGAACTGAAATGAAATGAGATCGAGGATCTCAAAGGATGAAGCTAGGGTTTCTGTCTTCGCCTCTCTCTCTCTCTCCCCCTTTGTTTGATTGGAGAGATCTCTTGTTTGATTCGAGAGGGGAGGCGTGAGGGAGAAAGGAAGCGTGAGGGAGAAAGGAATGAACTGGAATATTCGCCTGTTTGAGGAAAAAGAGGGAAAGGCTCTTTTATTCGCAACTTTTCATCTCTCTCCCTGTACACTTTTACTATTTGCAAACTAGTACTTCATCACGGCGCAAAATATAAAAGGCATTGACGTTGACGTTGATTTCTGCCGGTTTCAGGTGCGAGCTCCTCTGATGGCGACGTGGAGCTATCTAGGCCGTTGATTTTGTGGGCCCACGCGGTATACATGGAGCACGTGATTGTTTCGTGACGGTCGGTGACAGCCCCCAATTCAATTCTTTTTCTTCTTCTTCTTCTTTTTTTTTTCCCTTCTATTAGTTGGTTGTTTGTTATTTGTAGCTTTCTATTGGAATTAGTTCCACATTCATTGGACATAGAGGTTAGGAGCAGGCAATTTTGTACCCATCCCAATGACACAAATCCAGTTCCAAACCATGAATCACGTAAAGTTTTGTCATTCCGACAAAGACGGTTGATAAGAAATCATTTTAGAATCAAGAAGAAAGATCTATCTAAACTACGTAAAGAAACTATTTAAATAACAGGTTGTTTAGGTTGACTTCTTCAATTTAGAGTTCATATTACCCACATTTTATAACCGTATGCGGGCACAAATCCAATTCAAAGTTAACGGTTTTGGACAATGGATATCGTTATCTTTGACCATCAATAAGATTTATTGAGTATGGTTAAAATGAGAAAATAACTAAATGGCAACAAAGATGAAATCCCTTCATGATAAAAAAAAAAGAGAGTAAAAGGAATCATTTGAGGGATATGGAATACATTTTCTGTTGGTTAAGCCGGTGGGGTTGCAGCGAGTACTATAATTTTTACTATGAGAGAATGTATATCAGATTAGAGCTTACATGGTCATTCTATTTTAACATGGAGAAAGAGGTGCCCTCCGCTCCGTCTCATATTTCTTCCGTAAAGGAAAATTGCTGGGGCATATGCATATCCTTTAAAATAGAATAATGTTGTATAAAACCCCTCAAATTACTATCTATATATAAACATTTCTCAATCCTTTGTATTTTAATTTTTTTTAATCATGCATGGTTATTTTATGCTGATGATTTAAATTTGCATTTGCATATTTTCTACATTCAAATTAGAGAAAACATAATTTGTAATGCGATACCGATTATTTATTCGTGAAAAATAATCCCTTCTTTTAATGCTCAATGAATGTCAAATTGTTCGAAAACAGTTTGTAGAATTTGATATTCACAAAATCATCCAAATGTTTTCTTTGCTATTTTACTAGGTTTAAATTGATAGTTCTCGGTCCTTTGATTTATTGACTTAATAAGGATGTGTTGTTTGTCTCGTTGGATCAAACCGGTACTATATGAGTTAGGGATACTTGAACCGGCGCTGGATGATCTGTGATGGGAAAATTCTACAACGTGCCGTCATACATGTGCAGTCATGAGTAAGAGAGAAATAAGAACACTGAACTCATCAAGTTACCGGAAAGGATGCCCAAACAGACTCTCTCTCTCTCTCTCTCTCTCTACTTGGATGCATTACAGTCGGCACACCAAATAATGTCTCCTATATAGTTGCTACACATCTTTTTAACTGAAGTATATGGCTAGCACTACTACAAATAAGGGTTGCCCCTACGGATTTATCCGTAGGGGCAACCCACTGCCCCTACGGAGATGTGCGTAGGGGCGAAAAAAGACCCCGTAGGTGCAAAGGCCGCAGGTGCAAGTTGAAGCCCTGAACTTGTCCCTACGGGCAAAATCTTGCCCCTACGGATTTCTGTGTAGGTCCTGTTTCACCTACGGAGTAGGCCGTAGGGTAAAAAAAGTTATATTATTTACGGTTTTTTAAAATATATTAACTGTACCTACGGACATAGCCGTAGGGCCACGTACTACCCCCTACGGATACCTGCGTAGGTACTTATCCGTAGGGACAAAATATCAGAAATCATAATATTTTACCCCTACGGACAACTCCGTAGGGGCGAAGCAATGGCCCCTACGGATATGTCTGTAGGGACACTCCCAACCCCCTGGTACTGAGATCATGGAGGAAATATCAGTTACTGCTGATATTTTGCCCCTACGGATATAGCCGTAGGGGCAACATGTGTACCTACGGATTAATCCGTAGGTACAAATTATCTGTATTTTTTTTTTAAAAAGGCTGCCTGATTTTTTCCCGCCCTGTGCACAGTAATATATATAACAATAACATATAAAATTAATCATCACACAACATATATCACAGTATTCATAATCACATCTCACGCATATAATATACAAAAGAAACCCAAAAACTGAATATGATATAAATATAAACCAATATCAATATCGTTTCAAAATGTAGTACAATATGTATGATATAAATAAATACATGTTTCAAAAAATAAGAACCAAAAAGCTACCCTAGCTCGGTCCAGCTCCACCTCTGAATAATGATAGAATAACGCGCGCCTGCTCCTCGGTCAATAAACTCTGCAATTCGGCTCGAGCGGGAGTCTGAGCGGCCTGTGGAGCTGGCGATGTGGTCTGCGCAGCCGCCGTCGAGGTAGTCGCTTGCGGAGCCGCGGCTGCGGGAGTCTGAGCGGGCGGTGGAGCTATAGGAGCTGTCTGCGGAACCGCAGCCGATGTAGTAGCTTGCGGAGCCGCAGCCGAAGGAGATGCATGTGGAGGCTCGGTCGATGTACCCTGTCGCGTCTGGACCTAACGTGTGTAAGAAGCGTGTAAGAATTGTGTATTATTCGAATTCGTATCATTATTAAGTTATTTCGAAACCCCGTTTGGATATCTAGTTTGGAAAACCGTTGTTTATTTTAATTACATATGTATATATGATTAATCAAACTTAAGTCTAAAACCAAATAAGCTCAAGCTACGTACTAATTATGGATATGTTGATATCTATATAATATGACATGATATTTTACTATAAAGTAGTATACATACCAGCATCTCCTTCAACTCCCGAACGGTGGTCCTCAAGCTCTCCAGTTCCTGATGGACACGTCGGTCACTGGAGACGGAGGAAGTAACCGCCGGGGTGGAGTCCAATCTCATATGGGCCCTGCTAGGGCCCAGTCCCCGGCCTCTCTCCCAACCTCCGTGGTGCCCTCCGTGTGCGGCGTCCAGAACTGGGGTCAGCAGCCTCGGATCGCTCTGTCCGGTAAAATCGATCCCCGAGGCCTCGGCCTGCTCAACCACCCGCTCCTACACCCACATTAAGCAGTAAAGTATAAGTATAAAATTTAAACTTGAACCTTCCAAAACTAAAATTTCAAATTTGGGTAGAAAAAATATTAACACTTACGCAATACTCCTGGATAGCGACGTCGGGATATCGAAGCTCGCCCATGGCGGGATCTGTCGAGGTGCCGTGGATGGCAAGATATGCGGACAGCACGCTCGGTGTACCACCTGACGCCACGGTCCGAGATGTCTGCAATATTAGAAAGTAACTCTTAATATTAGAAATATTATAAAATGACTCTTAATATTGCAGAATATCACAAAGGTCGGTCTATTGTGATTTACCGATAACTCCATGGCTCGAGTAATGTTCCTCGAGCCACCTGTGTAAGTAGGGCGACCCCTCTTCGCCGACTTCCTGTTCTCTGTATTCTGAGCGGACTGTTTCTGCACAACGCATTAACATTTAGTTTTCTAATTAAGGAACACAAAAAATAAATTATATCCTTAACAATGAATTACATTTAAAATACATACCTGTTTGCGCTGGGAGTCGAAATATTCGCACAATAGAGGCCATGTCTCTACGTCGACTCTCGCAAACGCCGGAGTAGATAGAAGGGCCGCTCTCTCTGCCTCGGGGGTCGCCATCCACAGGGAGTAGCAGTCGGCCTTCAGCTCATTCCTGTTGTATCGGACCTTGGCCTGCATGTTCTTCATCAGGCCATTGTACAGAGCATGAAGGTCGAGCACCCTCCCCGGATGATCAGGGTCGGCTACAGGCTGAAAATCGCAATCCAACTGAAAATACAAAAAAAAAACATTGTTATTAGATTGCAAGTGTTAATAATAAATATGATAAGCGGATATATCAACTGAAAATATATATTAATACGTACCCGAGCCTGATCAAAGAAGAGGGCGAATGAGCGCTGGTGCGGCTCGCCCCACTCAACGTGAAGTGGATAGTTCTTCACGAGCCGGCTCTCGTCCCCCATATACCGGCCGAACCTCTCAGCATGAGGACCGGTATAGCGATAGTCAAGGGTAAAAAAAGGGGGAATGCTGCCTCCCCCCTAGCTCTGTCAGGCCTCAGCCTATGGAACTGATTCGGGCCTCGAGTCCCCCTCTGGGGATGGGGAGGCCCTGCGTCTGCACGAAATATCAAGACAATCAATATTAAGACAAAGTTGTATTAAGAAATCAAGGTTAAACGAAAATTCAAGTGTGGTATATACCTCCGGTGACTATCGCACGAGCCTGGGCCCGGGCAGCAGCACGAGCGGGACGATAGTTCCTCCGGTGAGGAACAACCGGGGTCCCGGATGCGGACGCATCCCCTCCAACTAGAAAATAAACATCGACGCTAAATTTCCATGAAGTTCATATTTATTCTATAGAGCATATGTAAAATGAATAAATATTTTAAATTTATTCATACTAATTTGCAGATGATGCGGAGGGTATGGAAGCGGCAGGAGTGGCCCCTGCGGAAGATGTGGACGCACCACCTATAATTAGACAATTAAAAATAGATTATATAAGTAATTGCAAAAAGAATGTGTAGATCAATAATATAACGTTCTAAATCAATATGCATGCACTATAGGATATATAAACATACCCACAGGTGCGGTGGTGTCACCACCTACAGCTAGACAATAATAAAAATTGCTAAGTAAGAGCAAAAGGAATGTGTGCATTTATGATATAGCATTCTAAATCAATATACATGCACTATATGATATATAAACATACCTGGAGGAGCGAGAGTGGCCTCTGTCCCAGATGTGGACGCATCACCAACAACTAGACAATCAAACATTGACAATATAAGTAATTTTGACATAAACAGGCATGCATATCTGTAATATTACATTCAAAATGGATATGGCTTCTATCCCATTAAGAATGTATAGAGCGAACACCCATCACTTGTGCTTTCAACCGTTTCGAGTAAATTTCGGCAGCACCTCCCCGCTGTTCTCCGAGTACACTGTAATAGAATAGATAATCATTTCAAAGCTGTGAAACAACGTTGAAATGAACATCTAATCTATCTTTGTACACGGGGAACCAGCGGAAAGGTACCGACGAAATATCTCGAAACGGATGAAAACACAAGTGAATGAAGGCGTTTGCTTTATACATTCTTAACTTGTCCATACGGGACAAATCTATGGGTTACCATACGATTGAATTTTCTCGTCGCGTAGACTATACGACGGTTGTTAGTATCGAGCTATACTGTCCGATATTTAACAACCTTCGTATAGTTCTAGATCACGACGAGTATCGCACGTATGTTAACCGATAGACGGGGACTAAGTGGCGCTTTTAGTTTCATATATGAGTATCGATGGGAATATGAAGGTTTCGTATTATCATATAGTGGTTTTAACCCGAACATCTCGAATCGCTCTCTAATTATGCGTTTGTTATGTATTCTTGTTGTATGTGTGTGTTCCGGCTGTCGGGGGTAGGCTTCTATCCCATTAAGAATGTATAGAGCGAACACCCATCACTTATGCTTTCAACCGTTTCGAGTAAATTTCGGCAGCACCTCCCCGCTGTTCTCCGAGTACACTGTAATAGAATAGATAATCATTTCAAAGCTGTGAAACAACGTTGAAATGAACATCTAATCTATCTTTGTACACGGAGAACCAGCGGAAAGGTACCGACGAAATATCTCGAAACGGATGAAAACACAAGTGAATGAAGGCGTTTGCTTTATACATTCTTAACTTGTCCACACGGGACAAATCTATGGGTTACCATACGATTGAATTTTCTCGTCGCGTAGACTATACGACGGTTGTTAGTATCGAGCTATACTGTCCGATATTTAACAACCTTCTTATAGTTCTAGGTCACGACGAGTATCGCACGTATGTTAACCGATAGACGGGGACTAAGTGGCACTTTTAGTTTCATATATGAGTATCGATGGGAATATGAAGGTTTCATATTATCATCGAGTATCATATATTGGTTTTAACCTGAACATCTCGAATCGCTCTCTAATTATGCGTTTGTTGTGCATTCGTGTTGTATGTGTAACATGATTTTAAACCATTGAGATCAAGATTGATAGAACTGATCATCCTACATTGCAATAGCATTCATCAACCAAAAACTATTATTGCAATGGCATTCATCTATAACAATCAACAATTAAAACTACAAATGTAGGATACTGATATTATAAAGCGTTATACGCAACATATGAATTCACATGACTGAAACATGCATCAAAAAAACATGTTCATCCAAAAGAAAGGCCACTGTCAACAAATATAGACAAATACGTTATAAAAACAGTAACTAATTAACAAGTTGATTAGCATCTGGATCAAGAAAATGATAGGAAAAACAATTGACTATGATCTATAATGACAAGTCTATTACCATGACTCTTGACTAACAAATGTGGCTTTTCGTCCTCGGTAGCTTGATAATTGGGATTTCATGGCGAATAAAAATATGCATATGCCGTTTGACCGGGAACTTCAATAGGAAACTCAATAAGGTCGGGTGTACTGAAGTACGCTTTGTATTTCGCTATATCAGGTGATGAAGCCCAAGCCCTAGCTAGCCCAGCCCCACCCCAACCGAACCCTATCGAAGGTAAAGAACGTCCTTACACTTTCATATTTCTATTAATGATGCAAGTCTCCATCAAGTCAAATTCTTGCAACACGGTGGCGGTGGCCGGGATAGCGGAGGAGGAATAATTTTTAAAAGTGAAGTAGGAGAGTTGCAAGAGTAAGTTATAAGTATAGGGGGTTACAGGTAAATACTAATTATGAGAGAGGAGAGAAAAATATTGAAGTAGGGGGGCAGAAAAAAACCCTATTTGATTATCAAATGTATGGGTTTGTATGATTTATATGTATGTATTTGAGTGCTGCAATTCCGAAATTTGCTTTAACTTGTACGTTGCTTTATGTTGTTAATTTGATCATTTTTAAAATTGTAATTGGTTCTACACATAATTATTTCATTATTGTAACAGAAAATTTTGTTTCTTTCGATATGAAACAGATACGATACACGATATGATAAATAAAAAAACGAAACACAAGCCATATCAAGATTTAACAACTTTGATTATGTCATATACGCGGGCCGATATTTTCATATTAGCCAATAGGCAAAAATAGATTGCGGTCTGGATATGGCATATTGGCAGATGTTACCTATATGTATACATGCATGTTGTCTCCCCATTTTTTCATAAATTAAACCAACTTTTCTATACATGCTAGTAATTACTGGATACATTCAGGTTAAATGCATAGAGCTAGCCGTAATTTCCTCTACGGTAAACTTTTATCAATGCAACACTTTGGTTCGCCTAACTAGATCGCCATTCACGAACACAATCTATTTATATGGCATGATTTTATACACTTAATTTTACCACATTTAATGAAAATGAATCATTCATGATATGATACATGTATATACATCGATACCCAACCCCAACCCAGTCCAGCCCCAGCTCCAGCCCAGCCCCAACCTAACCCTAACCCCAGCCCCAGCTAAACCCCAACCCTAAGCCAAACCCTAACCCCAGCCCCAGTCGCAGCCGCAGCCGAACCCCAACCCTAACCCTAACCCCAACCCCAATCCCAACCCCGACCGCAACCCCTGCCGAACTCCAACTCCAACCGCAACCCCAGACCCAGCCATGAACCCTAGCCCTAAATAATCAAAAATTTCTTTAATTTAGTTGAAGATTTACTAACCTGAACGGCGGTGGCGACAACGAGAACGGCGGCGACAACGAGAACGGCGGTGGCGATTTGGGGATTTTGCTTCGCGCACGATCGAGAGAGGAAGAAAGAGATAACGGGCGTAGGCGGTCGATCTGTGCCTTTATTAAATCGCTATTTAGTTGTCCCTACGGATTTGTCCGTAAGTCCTTGGTTTGCGGCTCCGTAGGGGCAAACACCAAATTAAGAATTAATATTTTTATTCTTGAACGTCTTGGTCCGTAGGGACAACCTTATAGCCCTACGGATTAATCCGTAGGGCCAACATAAATCTGTCCCTACGGATTTCAATATCCGTAGGGACAACCTCTTATTTTAGTAGTGTAGGGATTAGGACCTCGATGCAACAAGGTCTCTCTCTCTCAAGTTGCTTGATCTTCCCTTGTCTCTTTATGCTCATTTTTATTTTATAGTGCTACTCAATCATAGCTGTTGGCGTTTCTTCCCTGATCATGAGGCAAAGGGTCTCAGGTCTTGCTTATTTACTTGAATAAAATGAGAGAGCATAAAATAAAAACAAAGACAGCGACTTCTCTTTATTCTGAACAAGTACTCTTGAATATATTCTTTCTGCATGAATCTTAAGCTAAATTGCATGATATATATATATATATATATATATATATATATATATATATATATATATATATATCACTTTCAACGTATAGATAGTAGTAGGAAATACATACCCCTCATTTTAAAGCCTACGCTTTGCCCCCAATGGTGTTATTATTTTCCTTCAAATTTTCATTTCCAATAATGCCCATAAACTTCTATGATTTTTCAATCGACAGTAGTTTCGTTAGGGGTTCTTACTTATTATTGTTATTGTGGGATATTTTGTGGGAATAAAAAATTGATCACGACATGAAATTTAACCCATGTTGAGAAAGGGTCAAAGTGCAAATTTAAAAAAAAGGTGCATATTTCTTGGTATAGAACAAAAACTGAGGGGGATTTCATGCAAATCAGTCTACATATATATCACAAATATACAATGATACACTTTCATTGCATATGCAATAAACTAGTTCAATATAGCTCAAACAAATTATTGTATTTCAAAATTGCATAAATCGTGAAATATTTTTATTTTCTATTTTCCTCTTCTACAATAGTTTTTGTGTTGTCATTTTATTATAAATCTTTTTTTTAGAGAAAATTTTATTATAAATCTGTTAGACTAGCAGTCTAATTTTTTATAATTTCCATATATAATGGAACCATACATTCAGCCAATGTCACATGCATAATTATCATGATAGCTGTATATGATAGCAAAAATCAACTCATAGAATTGAGATGGATCTCACCAACATGTAATGTACTAAATCACTATAAACTATAAAGATATGGTAGGCTCAAAAAAGGAAGCTAAGAAATTAGCATTATACATTTTTATTGAGAAAGGATATATTTAAATTGTTTAAAATTTTCTTTAACAGATAATTACTTAAATTATTATATAAGTTTATGGTATTACAAAAATCTTGATGCTCCCTAAAGCATTTGTCACGTCCCGCTTCCCAAAAATATGGAATACGGGAAGCGACGAAGGCCAGCCGTGCTACCTACGGTAAGGAAAAGTCCTTCCATAGTCACATAAGGCTGTCTAGATTAAGCTGTCAAAAATAAAATCCACTACCAAAAGAAATAATACTGATAATCATGCTGCAATGAAACCACAAGAAATCCTAAAATGGGTCCACTAGATAATTAATGTAATTAAAGATCCAAAACAAAAGATTCGGAATAAAATGAGATCCGAAAGAGATACAAAAGTCCTAATGTCCCATAAGGGCGCACATACTAAAAGCTAAGAGTAAAGAAAAATAAACCTACGATTACTGATCTTCAGTAAAGTCCTGGTAGCCGCTCTGATCCTGCTCAGCCTGCAGATCTGTCTCTAAAGCTGAGATGGCAAATCTCAGGGATGTCAGAACATCCCAGCAAGTACTCAACGTATAAAGTGTGTGTTTATTATAACAAGAATATATAAAAGTGAAGCCCGGTGCGTAAGAAAGCATATATATATAAGTAATTAAATGCACTAACACTATGAAACATGTATGTAAGTGATCAGGTCATAACCTAACTGGCCACTAAAAGGTAAACTATCCTATCGTAAGCTTGAGTGTGTGCGTCAACCTCTGCAGGAGTATTCCTAACCCAAGAGTGGTGCCCCAGGGGCTAAGAAACACGGGCCCAACTGTGGAATGAACAAGAGACCGCTATAGCCCGGTACGAGCTGTAAACATGTGACCGCTATAGCCCGGTACGAGCTGTAATCATGTGACCGCTATAGCCCGGTACGAGCTGCCGGCATGGGACTCCTGAGATCCTGTTGTACAACGCACACTCAAACTACCCCAACACCCACGTATTTATAACTACTATGGTAAAGATTAATATCACTAATTAAGAATGCTGAAAAGATAGGAACTTGTAGTATGGTAATTGTATGGAAATAAAACTGGTGAATAGTGGTGTCATGGAATGTAGTCCAGCACTCTAATTAATGATTTCATTTTAAAAAAATTAAATAATAAGGATCATGAATAAGCATGTCAAGTTAAGGTGTTCTATACATGTAATCAACATGAGTCTCAAATGTGTGTAAAGCATGTAAAATGGATTCTTGTGCATAATATTCATGTCATAGCATTACATAAAGAAAAAGCAAGCAGCAGTCAGCAATATATATTAGCAAGTGTTCCGATAAGGACAGATGATAAGACTGTGAAAGAAACCTCTTTCCTCTAATATCCAAACTTGTACAGGCTAAGAACTAATTTAGATAATCGCCGATGTTGCATCGACAAAATGAAAAGAACAAGAGTACTTGCCTGAGGATAGCGATCACGGAAAAAGATGTACAAAATGCAGGCATGAACTCAGCTAAGGTGCGACTTGGGATCTGAGTTATACGATCCGCCTAGATAAATTTCATCGATTAACTCATAAATATCTACAAAACTATTATCACACAACCAAACATAATTATAACAACTTAGGGTTTTAATACAAATCTTCCCCTTTTCAAAGTTCACTGTTATCATTTCATTTTTTTTTATTCATATATATTTATATATATATATATTTTTTTGTTTTCTGAAAAAAACAGGGATTACAGAATTTACAGAGAATGGATATCGAGCTAGGGTTCACTTTCTTCGATGAACTCCAGCGAGGCCGATCTGGTGTCAGGGAGTCTCCGGCGAGGTGCACGAGGTGGACGAGGGTGGCTGTTGTGGGTTAGGGTTCGGTCAGCTGGTGGTTGCAGGGGTTTTGTTAGAGGGGGTTGCTGGAGCGATCGATAGGAACGAGTGATCGGTGGTTCGTGGAGGCGCCGGTGGGAATGAAGACGAGGGCGAGGGTGAAGGCGACGGAGAAGGGGTAATGGGTTGTTAAGTTGGACTCGGGGTTGTAGTCGGGGTGAAAGAGAGAGAGAGAAAGAGGAGGTGGATGAGGGTGAAGATCGAGGTCGGGGAGAAGGCGGCAACGGCGCGGCGACGGCTAGGGTTAGGGCTTTCGGGAGCGCGGCGGTGGTGAGATGAGGAGAAGAACGAGGAGAGAGAGAGATGTGAGAATGAGAGATAGAGAGATATTTTTGTTGTATATATAAAATATTTTTATAAATATATTTATAAAGGTACATTCTTTAATTGGTTGCATTTAGAGATTCGGTGCAGATTTTCTCGTTCTCATTTTAACAGTAAACAGATACGCAAAATATTATTTTGCTGTCACTAAGAAATTATTATTTATATAATATAAAAACTGAATATTTTCCATATCAAAATTGTTTACTGAGAAAAAAATCCAAATTAAAATATTTTAGCGACCAACTAAAAATTCAAAAATTATGGGAAAAGAATCTTGGTAAACTCTTGAATTATTGCATTCAAATAGGGCTGTTACATCCTACCCACCTTACAGAAAATTCCGTCCTCGAAATTGGAAGGACGACTACAAGATCAAGAAAACAGGTGTGGGTACTTTTGACGAATCGTGTCCTCACGCTCCCAAGTAGATTCTCCGCGAGAACGTCCGCCCCAAGATACAAGAACTAAAGGGATGATCTTGTTTCTCAATACCTTCTCTTTACGGTCGACAATGGCTGTAGGTTGCTCTTCATACGAGAGATCAACGCTCAAGATTAATTCAGAGTGATCGAGAACATGACTGTCATCGCGAACGTACCGACGCGACTGTGATACATAGAATACATCGTGCACACCAGCCAAAGAAGGTGGTAAGGCCAATCTGTAAGCCACTGCTCCAACGCGTTCCACAATCTCGAATGGTCCAATAAATCGGGGACTGAGTTTCCCACGACCACCGAATCTAATCACTCATCGAGTCGGCGAAATCTTAAGGAAAGCATGAACTCCTACTCCAAACTCAAGAGGTCTTCGACTAGTATCCGCCCAGCTCTTCTGACGATCTTGTGCTGCCTTGATACGGTCCCTGATCAACTGGACCTTCTCAACTGTTTGGGTTACGAGCTCCGGTCCTAATAATCTTCGCTCACCCACATCATCCCAGCAAAGTGGGGAACGACATTTACGTCCGTAAAGTGCCTCGAATGGTGCCATCTGGATACTCGCCTGATAGCTGTTATTATATGAGAATTCCACCAAGTGAAGATGATCCTCCCATGATCCCTTGAAATCTAGCATACAGGCTCTCAACATATCTTCTAGTATCTGTATCGTACGTTCAGACTGTTCGTCAGTCTGGGGATGGTAAGCTGTGCTGTAACGGAGACGAGTGCCTAAACTCTCTTGTAAGCTTCTCCAGAAATGTGAAAGGAATCTCGTGTCTCGGTCCGATACTATAGTGATAGGCACCCCATGCAACCGTACGATCTCTTGCATATACTTCTCTGCCAATGTCTCCGTCGATTGTCCCACTCGAAAGGGTAGAAAATGGGCCGCCTTTGTGAGACGGTCGATGATGACCCAAATAGCATTATTGCCCTTAGGACTCCGTGGTAAAGCCGTCACGAAATCCATAGTGATGTGTTCCCACTTCCACTGGGGAATGGGAAGTGGTTGCAATAGGCCGGCCACTCGCTGATGTTTGGCCTTCACCTGCTGGCACACTAAGCACTTTGACACATAGTGGGCAATCTCTCTCTTCATGCCATTCCACCAAAAGTGTTGTTTAACATCCCTATACATCTTAGTGCCACCCGGGTGCACCGAATAAGCTGAACTGTGTGCTTCCTTCAACACTTCCTCTCGAACGTCGCCCTTTGGCACGCATAATCGACTGCCGAATCTTAATGAGCCATCTTCGTGTATCAATAGGTCTGTCCTCATTCCTGCCTCTACTAACCCGCGGAGTTTCTGCAATTGCGGGTCCCCAGCCTGTGCAGCTTTAATACGATCAACTAACGAAGACTGCACCTGTAGTTGCCAATATTGTCCGGGCGTCCCCTGCTCTACCACTTCTAAATCGAGTCTTCGAAATTCATCAATGAGTTCCTTCTGGCCAGTCAACCACATCGCTGTTGGTCTCCGACTGAGAGCATCCGGTACCACATTTACTTTCCCGGGATGATATTGCAAATCAATATCATAATCAGCCATGAACTCCAATCACCTACGCTGTCTCATATTTAGCTTCTTCTGCGTGAATACATATTTCAAGCTCTTATGGTCCGTAAAAATTTTCACTCGTTCTCCCAAAAGATAATGCCTCCAAATTTTCAAAGCAAAGATTACAGCGGCCAACTCTAAATCGTGAGTTGGGTAATTCTTCTCATGCGTCCTCAGTCGACGCGAGGCATAAGCGACAACACTCCCACGTTGCATCAAGACACAGCCTAGCCCTTTAACGGAAGCGTCGCTATGAATCACCAGTCCTCCTGTCCCATCTGGTACGGTCAATATAGGTGCAGTTGTGAGTTTCTCCTTCAATAATTCGAACGCTCGGTTGCACTCTTTTGACCATACGAATGGTATCCCCTTTCGAGTAAGTCTTGTCAATGGCTCAGCCACTCGTGCAAAATCTTTAACAAATCTGCGGTAGTAGCCTGCGAGTCCCAAGAAACTTCTAATCTCTGCCACTGACTTCGGTGCTGGCCAATCCTTCACTGCTTCAATCTTCTCCGGATCTACTGATATACCGTCTCCAGAAATGATGTGCCCCAAAAATTGAACTTGTTCAAGCCAAAACTCGCATTTACTAAGCTTGGCGTAAAACTTTTCTTGCCTCAGTATCTGCAACACGATCCTCAAATGCTCGGCATGCTCCTCCTTGCTTTTAGAGTACACAAGAATGTCGTCGATGAAAACTACGACAAACTGATCAAGGTACTGGGAGAAAACTCGGTTCATTAAATCCATGAACACGGCTGGGGCATTAGTAACACCGAATGGCATTACCAAGAATTCATAATGACCGTATCGAGTTCTGAAGGCTGTCTTGCATATATCCTCCGTTTTAACACGAACTTGATGGTACCACCGACCGAAGGTCCAACTTAGAGAACACTCGAGCACCACATAATTGATCGAACAAATCATCGATCCGAGGTATATGGTACTTGTTTTTAATCGTAACCCGGTTCAACTCTCGGTAGTCGATGCACATGCGTAACGAGCCGTCCTTCTTCTTTACTAGTAAAACTAGAGCGTCCCACGGAGAAGTACTCGGGCGAATGAATCCTTTACTGAGGAGGTCTTCTATCTGCTTCTTCAATTCCGCTAATTCAACTAGTGCCATCCTGTAGGGTGACTTAGAAATTGGTGACGTTCCTGGCAATAATTCTATCGAAAACCCCAAAGCACGAGGCGGGGGTAAGCCGGGTAAGTCCTCAGGAAAGACATCCAAAAATTCCCGAACTACGACCGGTGTCGAACTCATATCAACCTCCATTGAAGTTAGTATGTCGCACGTCGGCTTTGCTCTAAACTTTATGGGTCCCAGAGATTTGCTCCTTCCAATGAACACGAACTCTGGGTGGTTTGGAATGCGAAAGTTTACAGTTTTGGCCCGACAATTAATATGTGCATGAAAGGTGCCCAACCAATCCATTCCTAAGACGACATCATAACTACCGGTCTCAATCAACAGGAAATCTGCGAAAAGCTCCCTGCCGCAAATCACAACCGGACAAAGCTTGCACTCTAGGTTGGTGGTAACTACTCCATTTCCAGTGTGAATGTCCCAACCTTTAGTCAGTGTTTTGTGTGTAATAGAATGTGTTGTGGCAAAATCCAAAGACATAAAACAATGCGAAACTCCGGAATCGAAAAGTGTTCTAGCAGGAATAGAACAAATTTGAACGGTACCTGAAACGACATCCTCCGATGCTTCCGCCTGTTCAGCTGTCAGTGTAAAGGCCCGTCCCTGTCCACGACCTGTGTTTCCTCGCCTCTGATCAAAAAGTTGCTCCTGAGGGATAAGTCCTTTCTGAGGTTGGTTTTGCTCTGCTCTCCTTGGATAACTCCCAATCTGATGGTCACTAGCACTACAAATCAAACATAGACCCTTAGCGCGGCGGTAATTTCTCTCGACGTGTCCCGATATCCGACAGTATCCACAAACCGGAGATTCCCGTTGTGGTGGGGTTGCGGTACGCTTCATCTGAACTCCTCCATGCTGTCTAACTGGAATCCTCCCTGAAGTTTGATTCACGGGACGTTTGAACCTTCCACTCTGAAGTTTCTTCCTCTTATCCATAACCGTCTCAATTCTGCGGGCCGCATTTAATACCTCTGAATAAGTTCTCAGATCATGTGAAGCTAACTTCTCCTGTATTTCCAGAGTGAGACACTGTAAGAATCTTCTAGCCCTATCCTCTTCCTGCGCTACCATTGAAGGAGCAAAACGACTGAGTCGGATAAACTCGGCCGCTACCTCGTCCACTGTGCGATCTCTCTGACGAAGATTGATAAATTGTTGTTCCATCTCGATCCTGGCCGATTTGGGAAAGAATTTCTCAAGAAAAGCCGCAGAGAAATCAGTCCATGCAATCGGTTTCTTTAACCTGCTCTCTTCTGCGAGCCACCAAATTCTAGCAATATCCTGCAGTTGAATCTTGACTATATCCACTCTGTCCTCTTCAGGAACCCGGGCGGCTGACAGCAAATTCCCCATGTCGACAATCCACTGATCAGCATCCAGTGGTCCGCCTGCGCCAGTGAAAACTGCTGGCTGTAGTCTCCTGAAATCGGCGACGCTGCCTGGACGTCTACCTTCACGAACCTCAGCCACCTTGTTCAGGGCCGCAGTAGCGGTCTGCTGAGAAGCAAGTAGGCCCCCTTGTAGCAATTCGGTCTGCTGCTGTTGACTCTCCAGCATGCCACGTATAACTCCAAGTAGTGCAGTATTGTTGTCATGTCTCTCATATACTCGCAAATTTTCTTTGGCCATGATTCTGAAGTCAAAACGAACGACGAGATTTAGCAACGAAAACGAGATTTAAATTCAAAATATTAAAACTGAGTGAAGCAAAGAGATAAGGAAATAATCAATTCAAAGAATACAGATCAAGTGTAGGACTCTAAGTTACTCATACAGAATACTGTATTGTATCCATGCCGCGGTACATGGGCACAATATCGTAACTCTATGTAAGTCGCCCGAATCCTACGGTCATAGTCAACGGAATCTACAGCATGACATACTGGGGAAAACATAGACATGTGTTTCTAACCTAAAAGGTCGGTAGAACCAAGACTAACTTTGAAGTCAGCCTGGGCTCTGATACCAACAAAACCTTGTCACGCCCCGCTTCCCAAAAATGTGGAATACGGGAAGCGACGAAGGCCAGCCGTGCTACCTACGGTAAGGAAAAGTCCTTCCATAGTCATATAAGGCTGTCTAGATTAACCTGTCAAAAATAAAATCCACTACCAAAAGAAATAATACCGATAATCATGCTGCAATGAAACCACAAGAAATCCTAAAATGGGTTCACTAGATAATTAATGCAATTAAAGATCCAAAACAAAAGATTCGGAATAAAATGAGATCCGAAAGAGATACAAAAGTCCTAATGTCCCATAAGGGCGCACATACTAAAAGCTAAGAGTAAAGAAAAATAAACCTACGATTACTGATCTTCAGCAAAGTCCTGGTAGCCGCTCTGATCCTGCTCAGCCTGCAGATCTGTCTCTAAAACTGAGATGGCAAATCTCAGGGATGTCAGAACTTCTCAGCAAGTACTCAACATATAAAGTGTGTGTAGCATAATAACAAGAATATATAAAAGTGAAGCCCGGTGCGCAAGAAAGCATATATATAAGTAATTAAATGCACTAACACTATGAAACATGTATGTAAGGGATCAGGTCATAACCTAACTGGCCACTAAAAGGTAAACTATCCTATCGTAAGCTTGAGTGTGTGCGTCAACCTCTGCAGGAGTATTCCTAACCTAAGAGTGGTGCCCCAGGGGCTAGGAAACACGGGCCCAACTGTGGAATGAACAAGAGACCGCTATAGCCCGGTACGAGCTGTAAACATGTGACCGCTATAGCCCGATATGAGCTGTAAACATGTGACCGCTATAGCCCGGTACGAGCTGTAATCATGTGACCGCTATAGCCCGGTACGAGCTGTCGGCATAGGACTCCTGAGATCCTGTTGTACAACGCACACTCAAACTACCCCAACACCCACGTATTTATAATTACTATGGTAAAGATTAATATCACTAATTAAGAATGCTGAAAAGACAGAAACTTGTAGTATGGTAATTGTATGGAAATAAAACTGGTGAATAGTGGTGTCATGGCATGTAGTCCAGCACTCTAATTAATGATTTCATTTTAAAAAAAATAAATAATAAGGATCATGAATAAGCATGTCAAGTCAAGGTGTTCTATACATGTAATTAACATGAGTCTCGAATGTGTATAAAGCATGTAAAAGGGATTCTTGTGCATAATATTCATGTCATAGCATTACATAAAGAAAAAGCAAGCAGCAGTCAGCAATATATATTAGCAAGTGTTCCGATAAGGACAGATGATAAGACTGTGAAAGAAACCTCTTTCCTCTAATATCCAAACTTGTACAGGCTAAGAACTAATTTAGATAATCGCCGATGTTGCATCGACAAAATGAAAAGAGCAAGAGTACTTGCCTGAGGATAGCGATCACGGAAAAAAATGTACAAAATGCGGGCACGAACTCAGCTAAGGTGCGACTTGGGATCTGAGTTATACGATCCGCCTAGATAAATTTCATCGATTAACTCATAAATATCTACAAAACTATTGTCACACAACCAAACATAATTATAACAACTTAGGGTTTTAATACTAATCTTCCCCTTTTCAAAGTTCACTGTTATCATTTCATTTTTTTTATTCATATATATTTATATATATATATTTTTGTTTTCTGAAAAAAAACAGGGATTACAGAACTTACAGAGAATGGATATCGAGCTAGGGTTCACTTTCTTTAATGAACTCCAGCGAGGCCGATCTGGTGTCAGGGAGTCTCCGGCGAGGTGTACGAGGTGGACGAAGGTGGCTGTTGTGGATTAGGGTTCGGTCAGCTGGTGGTTGCAGGGGTTTTGTTGGAGGGGATCGAGGGGGTTGCTGGAGCGATCGATAGGAACGAGTGATCGGTGGTTCGTGGAGGCGCCGGTGGGAATGAAGACGAGGGCGAGGGTGAAGACGATGGAGAAGGGGTGATGGGTTGTTAAGTTGGGCTCGGGGTTGTAGTCGGGGTGAAAGAGAGAGAGAGAAGGAGGAGGTGGATGAGGGTGAAGATCGAGGTCGGGGAGAAGGCGGCGACGGCGCGGCGACGGCTAGGGTTAGGGCTTTCGGGAGCGCGGCGGCGATGAGATGAGGAGAAGAACGAGGAGAGAGAGAGATGTGAGAATGAGAGATAGAGAGATATTTTTGTTGTATATATAAAATATTTTTATAAATATATTTATAAAGGTACATTCTTTAATTGGTTGCATTTAGAGATTCGGTGCAGATTTTCTCGTTCTCATTTTAACAGTAAACAGATACGTAAAATATTATTTTGCTGTCACTAAGAAATTATTATTTATATAATATAAAAACTGAATATTTTCCATATCAAAATTGTTTACAGAGAAAAATTCCAAATTAAAATATTTTAGCGACCAACTAAAAATTCAAAAATTATGGGGAAAGAATCTTGGTAAACTCTTGAATTATTACATTCAAATAGGGCTGTTACAGCATTGGAGGAAACCAAAAATTAGCAGAATAGTTTATCTATTCTCTTAGGCTAACAATATATCTATACGACCGCAAGACCAAAATCCAATGGATCTAGACCCCCGGTTTCAAAACTTGACAAAAAAATCATAATATATAGAGATGTCAAACAGGCTAGCTGGGCCATCCCCGAACGGGTTATTACGGGTAGCAGGTAAAACGGGCATGGGCAAAAATACTCGGAATTAAACATGTGCTAATTTTCTTTCCCATAACCCTACCCGTTATGATGGGTAGATGTGCTAGCAACCCATGGATGGATAAACGGGTACAGAATAACGGGTAACTTAATACTATTTCTTTCAATTTTTGCTATTTTTTCACAAAGAAAAAAATAAAAAATACAGAGAATATAGGATGACCCAATTAAGCTGATTTCTTAGAAATAGGTTTTGGCTGGTGGATGAATGGGATTGAGAAGAGAGATGTATATAACTTATTGTTTTTATTATAATGAACATGTAATTATAATTTAAAATGAGAAGATTTTTTTGAAGTTTGAATTTATTAATTATTTTAATTAAATACAATAAATCAATCCCTGTTCTTTTATATATATATATAGATAGATAGATAGATATAGATATGATATATAATATAAAGTCCTAAATTTCAAGCTTTTTTTATTTCCAATTGTAATACCCAGCCCTATAAACAATTAGAGTATTTTAATAAATAACGTCTTCAGATACTTTATCACATTTCTCATATATTTTTCCAGAACTTAATCAGATTTATTCCGATATAAATATATACATATGTATAACTTTTATTTCGTCTAATTTACTGAACTCCTAATCCTTTTAATTTTTCCCTCCATATTTTCTTTTCTAAGCCCAAACCCTAACTCCTTTTCCCTTCATTATTTCCCGGCCCTTCTCCCAGTATTTTTCTTTCCCCCTTTTTTTAGCCGGCCCACTCCTCCAGATCTCTCTTTCTATTTTACTTAAATTCCTAACTCAAACCCCACCGAGTTCAATCCCCTCGCCTAACTCCCCACTGCTCCATTCTCTACACCAATCCACCGTCGAGCTCCTCTGCATCACCTCGGCCACCACCTGCGCGCACCTCGTTGACGCCACACTGAGCACCACGACGAGCTCCCCTCGCTGCCGCCTTGACTACCCCCCCAACGCCGGCACTCGGTGAATCTCCTTCTCTCTCTCTCTCTCTCTCTCTAAAGATCTCTCTCTCTCTCGGCATCTCTACCTCGCTCACACCAAAACAAGAAACAACCTGGAGCAGTGCGGAGAATGAATGTACGGAGATTAACTGGATTGAGTACAATTATCTGATTCCGAAGGCCGAACCTGTGCTGCGCCCGTGACACGATCGTGCTATTGCTGCTGCCGGACTATCGCCGACACGTCTTCAGGCAAGTTTAAATACTTGCTTCATGCTACTTGTATATGTTACAATTCTAGCTACTGATAATTGTCGCATACCTTTTGTGAACCGTATAATTCAAGTATTCGTTGTACGGCCCGAATGGGAAACTCCCGTTAATTTGACGGAAAAATATATAGTGAGATGGCCCGAGAAGTTAGAAATGTTCCTTGAGACTTTGGCTCCAAAACTATGCCGTTTACTCACATAAAATGTGGTCTCGGTTTCTGTTGTAAAACCTGAAAACCTTCGGACACCCCAAAATATAAAATTTATATTAAATTGTGTATAAACCGGATTTTAGCGTTTGATGGCTCGTAACGAAGCTAACTGGTTAATGTACTGTAAAATATTATTGATCACTGAATTGTAGTACTTTATGATAGAGATTACTGCGGTGGATTATGATTCTGGACTGCAGCCCAGAATGGAAATCCAGGTTAACCCCTGTTGTTAAACCCCTTTTTATCACTGCTCATGTAAGATAATGCGCGGAATCCTATATCATTACGTAGGAAATTGGATTATCTTTCTTACTCGACTGGCTTCACTGGTTTCCTCAACCGTTTGATATTTTTAATTCATTTTACCTTGTCGATATGTCTTGCTGAATTCTGCAGAAGCAGATTTTACACCCCAACTTAATCTGGCCATAACTCTCTATTGGCGTAATATAATACTGATCCGCCAATTGCATTGGAAAGCTTATTGAAAACCCTAAATTTCATTTAACTGTAACGTCACTAAATTCTGATCCCAACAGGGATTAAAATGCGTTACGAAACGGACTTCCGATTCTGAAACCGGATTTCTAGCAATGAACGCTTAAAATGAAATGGCCATATCTAGTGATCCTGAAATCCGATTGACGTGAAACCAAATTTGCTGGATAGATGATCAAACATACTACTTATCCCCTATTCATTGTTTCGCTAATTGTGCATGTATGATCTATGAAAAATTATGCAAGTAGTAGGACATCGTTTGATGATATCTCAATCATGCCTTAAATACTGTTTTCTCATCACACACACACACACACACACACACACACACACATATATATATATATATATGTCGTTGCATTGGTAACCTAGTGATCATGTGCATTACCCAGTGTTAGGTTTTAGTGTTTTATTGTGGCAAGTACGCTAGTGTTTAAGCATGAATGGATAAGTGAAAGTGACACGTACTTGTACACAATCGGTGGACCCTATTGATTTATTACATTGTCAACGTCTATGGGACGCGTATAAGTGTGACTATAAGTGGTATGGGACACTTATGGAAGCATTTGTATGGGTGTTACAGGTAAGGCACCAGACACTGTCCATTTATCTTGGGTATCAGTCGGGACATACTTGATGGAGATCCTGTCTCCAGTTCTCGCGTAGACTCGTCATGGACCAGCTGATATTTGAGTTTATGGTTGGCGTTTGATGTAGACCACGGGGTATGGGATAGTTTGAGTGTGAGTTCAACAGATTCTTGGGAGTCCCATGCCGGTACTTATGGAGATATATAGAGATATACAGGGTTATCACCGATTATTAGTGTGCGTTTTATATTTTGAGCCCGTGGTCCCTTGCCTTTGGGTCCTACCCTTGGGTGGGGGATACTCACGAGTGGTTGACTCTCACACTTGGACTGACGATAGGTTCAGTGACCTGTACGGTGAGACTTAGAGACTGATAGGAATAGTGACATTGACATGCATTGCTTACTGAATCAACACACCTGACATACTACTTTACTGCTTTCATATTCACCTGCTCTTTTAGACACTCGCATCAGCTACTTCATGTTCATGTCTATACACTCTTGATTTACTGTTGCATATTCAGTATTAACGTACGAGTTACCATTTGTACCTATATATATATTGCTATCGTGTCGCTCTGACGACCTGAGTATGCATGCTCAGAGTGAGAAGTGGACCTAGCTTGGACCAGGACTAGACGTACCTCGAGGACATCGCGGACATCTTGATCAACTACCCAGAACCATATTCTCTTGATCCCCATCTGGTTAGTTCTTTTGTTTTTTTTTTGATTTATTTACTGCATTTCTCATTACCTGTGCATTGTTTACTGATGATTACCACGTAAAGCTAGAAGCCGAAGTGTGACTACGGCAGGATATTTCCTTGACCATAGGAGCATGGCTGGCCTTGTCAACCCCTCGTATTCCGTATTTTGGGAAGCGGGGCGTGACACCAATTCTACCCGTTCCGATTTTTCATATTTTGTCCTCAATCACGTGGATAAATCAAGCCATTTTTTGTCCTTTTCTACGAAAAATTATCCTCCACCGCTTAGATTTTAGGATATTTGCGTTTGGCCCCTTCCTTTTAATGAATGGTGATTTGAAATTTTTTGATTTTCGCCTCTGTGTTTTAAGAAAATTTGCATTTAGTTCCTTTTAAAGCAATTTGTATGTGGATCCTTTTATGTTTATCAATATATACCAAAAAAGATTAAAAAATTAGATTTTGCCCCTTCTTTTTGTTTGATATTTTCATTTGGTTCGGTTTCTCATATTTCTTCTTTCCGTTTGAAATTGATTAAGTTTAGATACATTATTTAAATTGATATTTTTGGAGTTATATGAAATTGCGGTTAGCGGTAGTAAACTCGATACGATCCGCCACGTCTAAAAAAGAAAAGACAGGTAAACAATGTATCTTTATGGTTATTAAAGTGTTGCTGATAGGGTTACATCATGTGATTGCAATAATAAGGTTGCGGTCGATCTTAGAACCAATCCTGCTTTCATTTTGTGTTTTTTTTCGATTTAAAACGAACGTAATAGAATCGACATGCTTTACGATTTCGTTTATTAAAAATCAACCTCTCAAATGAGTAAATTGCTACAATAAATATATAGAGCACAATATCAATATCTTTATTAAATTGTCATAAATTATACTTTCCATAAATTTTTAATATCCTACAACATTTTTTTAATACGATTTATCTCTGTTTATCATAGATCATGAAAAAAATTATTAAGATGGAATTTTCGTAACATTTTCACGGACCCCTTGCTAGTTCAAATGTAAATTTGTGCTATAATATAATTTTAATATCAAATATATTTAATGTAATGACCAGAAAAGTAAATTGACGTTTTTAAACACGGGCCTGCTAGATCCCATGAACCCTGCAGGCTTGGTCGAGCCGATAAACGGACGGGCCAGATATGTAACACCCTAGAACGGTCGTATAGTATTTTTTTTAACTGAATAAGTGATGATATTAATCAATATTCTGATTATATAAATAATTATTTGAATATTGGTTTGAGTTATTATGTGAGGTTATGTCACGCCCCGCTTCCAAAAATACGGAATAAGAGGGGTTGACAAGGCCAGTCATGCTCCTACGGTCGAGAAAATATCTCTCCGTAGTCACACTTCGGTTTCTAGCTTTACGTGGTAATCAGTAATCAATGTACAGGTAATGAGAAATGCAGTCACTAAATCAAATCAAATACGAAGAACTAACCAGATAGAGATCAAGGAAATATAGCTCTAGGTCGCTGATCAAGATGTCCACAGTTTCCTCGAGGTATGTCAGGTCCTGGTCCAAGCTAGATCCACTTCTCACTCTGAGTATGCATACTCAGGTCGTCAGAGCGACACGATAGCAATATGTATATATAGATACAAATGTGAACACGTGCAATAATGATGAATATGAAACAGTAATCATGGAATAATGACGTGAACATGAAGTAGCCACTGCAGGTAGCTAATAGAGCAGGTAAACAATAAACAGTAAACAGTATGGCAGGTGTGTTGAACCAGTTGGCAATGCATATCAATGTCACTAACCCTATCAGTCTCTAAGTCTCACTGTACAGGTCGCTAAGCCTATCGTCAGTCCAAGTGTGAGAGTCAACCACTCGTGAGTATCCCCCACCCAAGGGTAGGACCCAAGGGCAAGGGAACACGGGACTGAGTCGCTCGCTAATAATCAGTAATATCCCCATATATCTCTAGAATCGCTGTATATGCCGGCAATGGGACTCCCGAGACTCTGTTGAACTCACACTCAAACTACCCCACACCCCGTAGTTTACATCAAACGCCAACCATAAACTCAAATACTAATCGGTCCATGACAAGTCTACGCGAGAACTGGAGACAGGATCTCCATCAAGAATGTCTCGACTGATACCCAAGATAAATGGACCGTGTTTGGTGTCTTACCTATGACACTAATATAAGTGCTTCCATAATCGTCCCATACCAATTATAGTTACACTTATACATGTCTCATAGACGTCGACAATGCAATATATCAATAGGGTCCGCTGATTGTGTACAAGTACGTGTCACTTCCACTTATTCATTCAGGCTTAAATACAAACGTACTTGCCACAATCAGACCACTAAAACCTAACACTGGTTAATGCACATGATCGCTAGGTTACCAATGCAATGACATCTATATGATGTGATGAGAATACAACAGTTGTGATATGAACAAAATATCCCCAGTCAGTGTCCTACCACTTGCATAATTTATCATAGATCGTACATACAGAATTAAGCGAAACAATGATGGGGGTACGCAGTATGTTTAAATATCTATCCATCAAAATTGGTTTCACGCTAATCGGGTTTCAGGATCGCTAGATATGGCCATTTCATTTTAAGTGTTCACTGCTGGAAATCCGGTTTCAGAATCGGAAGTCCGTTTCGTAACACATTTTAATCCCAGTTGGGCTCGTAATTAGGCAACGCTATAGTTGAACAATGTGTAGGGTTATTAGTTAGGTTTCCACCTCAATTGGAGGATTGGTAATATACTATCTCAACAGGGAGTTATGATCAGGTTACGGTTGATGTGTAAAATCTGTCACTGCAGAATTCAGCAAAACGTATCGACATTATAAAATGAGTTAAAAATACCAAACGGAACAGGAATCCAGTGAAACAAGTGGGGTAAGAAATCTAACTCAATTTTCCACGTAACTATATAAGGTTCCACACATCCTCATATTGTAACAGGAATACACAGCGATCTAAGAACAGGGGTTAACCGGGATTTCCGTTCTGGACTGCAGTCCAGAATTGTAATACTCCACAATTATCTCTATCATACTTAGTTAGAATTCAGTGATCAACTATAGAATACTGTATGTTAAACAGTTATCTTCGATACGAGCCATGGAACGCTAAAATCCGATTTATACATAATTTATTATAAATTTTACGGTTTAGCATGTACGAAAGTTTTCAGGTTTTACGACAGAAATCGGGACACCAATTTACGTGAGCAAACGACATCGTTTTGTAACCAAAGTCTTAAGGGACATTCATTATAACTCGGGCCATCACATGTTATTTGTTGTCATCAATTTAACGGGGTCTTCCATTCGGGTTTTGCATCGAACACTTGAATTATAACGATTCACATGAAAAGTATATGCGGAAATTATTGGTAACTTGAATTGTAATATATAAAATTAGCACGAAGCAAGTATTAAACTTGCCTGAAGACGTGTCGATGACGGTACGGCAGCGGCAACGGTACGATCACATCACGAACACGGCATAGGTTTAGCCTTGTCGGATCTTCATTCTTGGCCTCGATGGCTCGGTGGGTGCGACAGGCGTGCACTGGCGTTGCGATGGATAGCGTGTTGATGACGATGACTGATTAAGGGATCGAGGCCACGGATTTGATGGCGACATCGGTGACCAGAATAGCGGCAATAGCAATCGATGTAAGTGTTCGACAAAATGCCGGGGGCTCGACTGTGAGATTGGGTTAGATTTGGTCTAGGGTTCTTTTTGAAGAAGAGATGAGAGAGAGATGTTGCTGTGAGAGAGAGAGAGAGAGAGAGATGTTGCTGAGGGAGAGAGAGGGAAAGAGATGTTGCTTGTGAGAGAGAGGGAGCTTGGTGGTGACAACGTGAGGTCGACGGAGGCGCCGGCGAGGTGGCCTGCAGGCGGGGTTTCCTGCGCGCAGGTGAGGGGGTGTGCTCGGGGTCTGCAGCTTGGAGGGGCACGGACGAGGGCTCGGCGTCGGGGGTGGTCGGCGGTGAGGATCTCGCGGTGAGCAGGGCTACAAAGTGATGGTGACGAGGGGGAAAGAGAGAAACAGTGGGTGAGATTGAGAGGTGGGAGAAAGGAGGCAGTGGGTGAGATTGAGAGGTGTGAGAAACGAGAGAAAGAGAGAGGGACGTGAGGAGAGAGGGGCAAGGGAGGCGGCGCGGCGATCTCGGGGAGTGGGCATAGGTCTCGCGGGGGACCGTTGGCAAAGTGGGGAGAGATCGTGGGGGTGCGCGAGAGGCGGGGACGCAAATGAGCGGGAAAGGAGAACGAAGGAAGAAGAAAGGGAAGGAAGCGGGTCGGGTCGGGTCGGGTGTTGAAAATAGAAGGGGGTTTTGGGTTCAATGGGCCGGGAAATAAAAGAAATTGGGAAAAGGAGATGGGCCGGGAAAATAAAAGAAATTTGGGAAAGGGAGATGGGCCAGGTCTGGGGGGAAAAGAAAAGAAGGAGGGGGAAAGGTTTTAGGGTTTGAGTTATAAATGGTTTAGGGAAATTAAAATGGTATTAGGTTAAATTAGGGTTAGGGTTTTTTTAAAATAATAAAAATAATAATTATAAAAATAAATAAATTTTGTAAGTAACGAAAATACGGTTATTGGTGTATAAAAAGACTTGGGTATTACAGGTTATTGGCAAAATGTTATTGGGATATGGTGACTTAGGTTTGATAGTGTTTTATTGGGTTATAAGTATTTGGTTGTTATAAAGGATATACGTTATTTACTATTTGAATGGTAATTATATTTGCTACATCTTAAATCCCTAATCCTAATTGATATAGACTTATGAGATGTATGGTCATTTAATATATTTAATTGAGAAAAGATTTATGGTCATAAGATTGGAAGATGTGTGTGATATAATTATATTTTATTTTATCTCTAATCTCTAGTCCTAATTGGTATAAGACTAATAGAATACTTGGCGCATATTGACAATTGGTCTATTTAAGTATTCATAACTCTCATGAAAACTCATAATTCCATATTCCCTCATCCAGAACATAAAATCCTAGCCTCCATCAAGCAATCAAACCCTAAGCTTAGTTCTAGCCGGCCCTATCACCATCATTGTCGTCATGATCGTCGTCGTGTTCGCCATATTTTCGTCATCATCATTACTTTCTTCTCCTCTACAACATCGTCTTCCTGGAGGCTCCATCTAGAAATGGTGAACTCATCCAAACGTAGATTAGCGTGGGTTCAAGCTTCGTCTTTCATCATCATTGTCATCGAGATCGTCGTGAGAGGTAAGTATTTTTAAATACTTGCAACATGCTAGTTACGGCTGGATCAGGTCTGGCGTAACAATATTATTACCATTAACATCTTATAATTAAATTGATCGTAAACTCTGTTTAATGATATATCAAGATCTGAATCATGATACGTCGACAACCTTGATCTAATCATAATACTTGATGTGGAACTCTAAAAGATACTATCTTTATGTTGTTTAATTGATATAATGGAACGTAGAGTAATCGACATAGTTATAGTCGTGATTGCATGCATTAAATTTAATGGAAACCCTAAATTATAAATATCAGATCGTCTCAGAAAATCCCGTGGAGACGTCTGCAGTCTGAACTACAGACATCTCTGAAATAGATTTAAAGCAACCCGAATTAAACTGCGGACGTATGTCCCAAACGTCTGCCGTTCACATAATTAGAAACCAGATGTAACACCCGAGCCCAATGCTACTATTTTCAGTTACTGTTTGAGCATAATGTGGTACTCATTTCATTTAATTTGCTTGTTTGTTGCTTACTGTAAAATTTACCCGGCAAAGTCATTTCTACATATAACAAATTTTAGCATCTAAAATAAAATTGAAAATATTCATCTTGGCCTACTTGACACCCCTAGCCTCGTGGTAGCGTCCGTGCATTGTGTTCTCGTCCCGTTCAGTAAAACGGGCAAGTTTGGATGGCTACGTGCACGCACGTGTGTCCGTTTTGAGAGTATACTTTTTAATCATAAAACATTTCATTTTAAAATTTGGAACCCGCTTAAAATCCTATTATTTGAATTTCCAATTTTTGGACCCAACCCGGGCGCAATTTGGAAATGTTTCATTTGGCGCCAAAATCCCAAATTTTTAATATTATTAAAACCTTCGCATATATTTTTCTAACTAATCTGATATCTTACTGTTCATTACCTATCTTTTAAATCTTTAAGTTAACCATATAATATTTTTACAATCTTTTATATCCTTCTCAATTTATTCTCTCAGCCAATCGCAACCTTCCCTTTAACCCCGTGGTCCCCACTTTCTCTCTCTCCTTCTTCTCTCTCTCTCCACTTTCTCTCTCTCTCTACCCCTTATATATTCTCTCGTACTTCTCTTTATCATTTTTCTCTTCTTGCTTCATGTCTCGTTTCTCATTTCTTTTAACTGTTCTTTTGTTACCGGAATTCCGTCGTGCCGGTGACGTTTCTCGACGTTCCAGCGAGATACCCCGATCCGTGTGGTTCCTTTGTTCGTCGTTTGGGTTCATTCCGTGAACCGTGCGCCGTCGCGAGTTTTCCCCGCCGACGGTTAACGTTCCGTTTTCCCGATTCGCGACCCATCGAGGCAAGTTAATCTTGCTACATGCTATATACTTTTATAATCTTCATTTTATAATATTATACATTTGAAAATCTTATAGTTTACATATGAAATGTCGTTGAAAAATCGGATATGACAAATCTGAAATTTACTGTACACCTTATCTTATAAAATTCATTATAAATCATAGAAAAATCATTAGGATACGTTCTTTAGTTCGTTACGAAACTAATTCAGAATACTATAACTCTATGAAATATTTACTTGCAAAATAAATTGTTTAATTAACGTAAAATGCAAATGAACACGTCACTAAACTGCTGTCCAGGGAAATTCCAGCAGCAAACTTTCAACTTTGAATATTCATAACTTTTTGTAGGGATAACCTGAGATGCTTATACTTATAAAACTGAAAACCTTATTGAATTATCTTTGTTTTGGTATAAGATACGTCTCTTTTGGAGAACATTTGTTATTTTTAAGCTATTTTACAAATTAGGGTGACGCTAAATTTCTGAGCGGAACCTTCTTGTGCATGGTTAATCAATACATCTTTTATAGTTCCTAATCGCTTTGAATATGCTATCCATATTAATATTATTATATCACATATTGTTTAGTTGTACATCCCACATTACCATTTTATAGTTTTATAACTTTTCGGATACCCGTTTGCATCCATCGCATTTAAGATACATATAATTGCATCCATAGATCACATCACTACATAATAATGTGATATTAACACTCCATGTTTAATAAATTGTATCCTAATTAATATTGAAACTATAAATGTAACCCTAATCGATAACTGTGCATCCATATCCTTGAAATTATATCTATTGGCATATCATATTACATGTTCCAGTTATTGTTCTGATAGTACTCATGCTTGTTTATTTATACACATGTTTATGTTAGTTTGATTATGAGCACCCACATGACATCTTGTGCTTCCTGACATGACCTGTTACACTTCCTACTTGACATGACATGGTACCGTACACTCTTGACATGACATGACACCTTTATACATTACCTGGTTGACCTGATGTACCATGGCTTTACCTGTTACCTGATCTCATGCCTAATGCCAACAAACCTGACCATTCCTGCTGTCTATCCAGACAGACCTACTTTTACCTGATTTTGTGTTGGCATTAGTCCTTGACTACTGAATACCTGACCTGACATACGTAGCTTGGGGGTATGGGGAAATCAAAGGTGAAACCGACTTGTAACTCAACAGTTCGATACTTGTTCTGACCAGTCTTACGGGCTTGGCCAGTCCGGGAGTGATGATGCTGACATCACTCGTCCATCCTACTACCTGCTTTACTGCCTAGCGGCACGTCTCGGATTCAGCCCTGAGAACCTTGACCGTGGTCCCGGGCACGCACGGGATACTATTGAGTTACATCGATGATTCATCAATTGATTTCAAAGACTATAGAGTAGAAACCTGATAGGACAGTTTAGTTACCACTGCACATTACCCTGCACTGTTATTTCTTAGTACTGCTTTATTCATGTTCATACATGCATTGCTTATTACTATGTTCATATTATATTGTTGGTTGACATGACGCGCTGACGTCTGGGTTTTGCATGGCCCAGATTCTTTACCACTGTCGATGACTGAGCAGGAGTACTTCAGCCAACAGGCTGATTTGTGAGTTCTGTAGTGGTTAGTTCATTTATTGCATTTTATTTCCAGGTGTGATCCCGCATTACGGGACGTACCTTTCTATTATTGCATTGGATCATTTGCTTCCGCACTTATTTATCATTGACTCTGGTTATTATGGATTTGGACATGTGTTAGATAGTTTTTTTTATCTTGTTCTTGATATCTCTACAGCCGTAATGTGACTGTGGATGGATACTTCCTACCCACAGGTAGCATGGTTGGCTATGTCACGTGCTCAATCTTGCGTACTCTGGGAAGCGGGGCGTGACATGGTTCTTTTGGTATCAAAGCCATAGGTTAATTGGGTTGATTCTTTGTAGTTGGGTATTGCACCCGATACACGAATCATAATACCCGTGATTAGGAAACATGTCCTGCCACCTTGACCGTTTTACCATCCTTGAATCATTCTTCCGGATCATGTCGACATGCAAACTTACTTTGCATTGTCAACTCGAAAACCTAATTTCTTGTTATCCCTAGGACTTAGGCGACTTGGGTGGAGTTAAGTAATTGCGGCTATGATACCGCGGCATAGCTACAATGCGGTACTCTATTTAAGTATCTTGGAGTTCTAGCCTTGATCCATATTCAGAATCTATCATCATGCTAATATTGGGTGTTTTGAGTTCAGGATTATGACAGGTAAGAAGTTGAAGACGTACCAGAGGCGTGTGAACGGAGCCGCCATGCTTGGAGTGATAAGAGGAATGCTGGAATTCAAAGAAACAGCCCGAGCTGATCCAGCAGCAAGCGGACTCGTTTCAGGAAGGTTTGCAGATCGTTCAGTAGTCTGTGAACAAGATTGGAACTAGACCAGTTGACCGAGTAGGGACCGTGGCAGAGTTCAGACGTGTGGGTCCTACTACTTTCACTGGTTTGGAGGAGCCATGCCAGCCGAGCAGTGGCTAGTCAGCACGGAGAATTCGCTGATTGCGGCACAGATTCCAGAGGACAAAGGAGTTGATGTGGTGCGCATTCAACTAGTGGATTACGCCGAGAGTGGTGGCTTGTGGAGGAGAACCGTTTGCCCAAGCCAAGCAGTTAGGCGGATTTCTCTAAGAGTTTCCTGGAGAAGTTCTTTCCGCGGACTGCACGGGAGGAAATGGAAGAGAAATTTATTGGGCTGAGGAAGAATGGAGCACCCGTGGACGTGCATGCAGCAGAGTGGACGAGACTCAGCAGTTTCGCTGGACCTTTAGTCGCCAACGATGCAGACAGGGCACGAAGGTCCATGCGCAGCTTGGATGTGGACATCCAAAGGCAAACCGTCTCCCTGGGTTTGACCACTTTCTCACAGGTTCTTACGGCAGCTCGAGAACAGCAGAGCATATCAGGAAAATTGGAGTTCACAGCAGACAGCAGTTGCGGTAAGGAAGCAGTTCTGTCGGGCCGGTCGAGTTTAGGGCTAGGCCGACAAACAATGTTCTTGCATCAATGGAAGTGATGAAAGTAAAGAGCCGGCTGTTGTTCGTGATTCTATGGACGTGTTTGAAGATATATCGGGCTTACCGCCGAAGCGAGACGTGGAGTTCACGATTGACCTTAGTCCTGGTGCAGCGCCAGTGTCTAAAGCTTACTATCCAATGGCACCAGTGGAATTGGAAGGAGTTAAGAAGCAAGTTGGTGAATTACTTGAGAAGGATTGGATTCGAAGCAGCAACTCGCCTTGGGAGCTCCAGTTCTTTTAGTAAAGAAGAAGGATGGCACGAGGAGGATGTGCATTGATTATCGAGAATTGAACCGGGCGACTATTAAGAACAAGTACCCGATCCCTCGCATTGGAGGACTTTTGAGCAGCTTAGTGGCGCGAGAGTATTCTCGAAACTGGATTTGCGATCCGGATATCATTAGGTCCTGCAGATGTTGAGACAGGAGAAGCTTTATGCGAAGATGAGTAGTGCGAATTCTGGCTGGAAGAAGTGAAATTTCTGGGACATGTCGTGTCGGGTGATGGAATCGCCGTCCATCCCGAAAAGATTGCAGCAGTTCGAGATTGGCCTATTCCAAGGAATGTAGCTGAGATAAGAAGTTTCCTTGGATTAGCCAGATACTACAGGAGATTTGTGGAGAACTTTGCTCGTTTGGCAGAACCGCTGACCAAGCTTATGCGTAAGGAGGTACCTTTTGTATGGACGGATAAGTGTGCGTTGGCTTTGAGACGTTGAAGCAGAAGTTGATAACCGCCCCTATCCTGACCGTACCAGACAATTCCGGAGGACTGATGATTCATAGCGACGCATCTGGGAAAGAATTGGGATGTGTTTTGATGCAGCATGGGAAGGTCGTAGCATACGCATCAAGACAACTGAAGACCCATGAGAAGAATTATCCAACTCATGACTTGGAGCTTGCGGCTGTGATTTTCGCTTTGAAGATTTGGAGACACTACCTTTTGGGCGTAAGAGTCGAAGTTTTTACAGATCATAAGAGCTTGAAGTACGTGTTCACGCAGAAGGAGTTGAACATGAGGCAACGCAGATGGTTGGAGCTGACGGCCGACTACGACCTTGATCTTAAGTACCATCCGGGAAAAGTTAACGTCGTGCCAGATGCGCTAAGTCGGTTACCAGCAATTCAGGTATTGACCGCACAAAGGGAGATCATTGCGGATTTTCGGAGATTTGACTTGGAGGTTGTGCTACCACATGCTACGGGACAGTCGATGCAGTTGCAAGTACAGTCGTCCTTAGTTGAGAAGATTAAAACAGCACAATCGCAGGATCCTAGACTACAAAAGTTTCGAGAGCAGGTTGAAGCCGGACTACGAACAGATTTATTGATCCACGAAGATGGTTCGCTGAGGTATGGTTGCCGTGTGTGTGTGCCAAAAGGGGATGTGCGTGAAGAGCTTATGAAGGAGGCACACAATTCAGTTTACTCTGTACATCCAGGAGGGACAAAGATGTACCAAGATATTCGACAGCATTTCTGGTGGGAAGGCATGAAACGGGAGATTGCTCGCTTCGTGGCTAAGTGCTTGGTATGTCAGCAAGTCAAGGCTGAACACCAAATGGTTGCTGGTTTATTGCAACCATTTCCGATTCCTCAGTGGAAGTGGGAACATATAACCATGGATTTCGTGACGGCTTTACCGCGGAGTCCAAAAGGCAACAATGCAGTAAGGGTGATTGTTGATCGGTTGACCAAGGCAGCTCACTTTATTCCTTTTCGGGTTGGTCAATCAATAGAGACTTTGGCAGAGCGGTACATGCAGGAGACATAAGATTGCATGGAGTACCGGTGAGCATCGTGTCCGATCGGGACACTCGGTTCTTATCACACTTCTGGAGGAGTTTACAGGAAAGTTTGGGGACTCGATTGAAGTTTAGCACAGCTTATCATCCTCAAACTGATGGTCAGTCGGAGAGAACGATCCAAACTCTTGAGGATACGTTGAGAACATGCAGGTTGGACTTCAAGGGGTCTTGGGAGGATCATCTACTTTTGGTGGAGTTGTCTTACAACAACAGTTTTCAGGCAACTATTCAGATGGCTCCATTTGAAGCTTTGTATGGTCGTAAATGCCGTTCACCTGTTTGTTGGGACGATATCGGTGAACGAAGATTATTGGGACCAGATTTGGTTGTGCAGACAGTTGAGAAGGTTAACCCTATCAAAAATCATATGAAGGCAGCACAGGACCGACAGAAGAGTTGGGCAGATACGTCAAGAAGACCTCTGGAGTTCACCGTGGGTGATTTGGTATTCTTGAAGATATCACCGACTAGAGGGGTGATTCGCTTTGGGAGTCGGGGAAAGCTTGGTTCTCGATTCGTTGGACCCTTCGAGATATTGGAGCGTGTTGGAGAGGTAACGTACCGTTTGGCGTTACCACAGTCCTTGGCAGATGTGCACGATGTGGTTCGTGTATCTCAACTACGGAGGTATGTTCGAGATGAAACCCACGTATTGGATCATTCGGAGTTGACCGTACGGGAGGACCTAACTTTTGAAGAGCGACCAGTTGAAATCAAGGATCGAAGAGAAAAGGTTCTTAAGAACAAGGTTACCCCTCTTGTGCTAGTTTCTTGGGGTAATCGATCGCATGGAGAATCCACTTGGGAACGAGAAGATGAAATCCGGCAGAAGTTTCCTCACCTTTTCTTGTAGTTATCTATCTTTGTATTCTTGGAATTTCGAGGACGAAATTCTTTTTGTAGTTGGGTATAATGTAACACCCGAGCCCAATGCTACTATTTTCAGTTACTGTTTGAGCATAATGTGGTACTCATTTCATTTAATTTGCTTGTTTGTTGCTTACTGTAAAATTTACCCGGCAAAGTCATTTCTACATATAACAAATTTTAGCATCTAAAATAAAATTGAAAATATTCATCTTGGCCTACTTGACACCCCTAGCCTCGTGGTAGCGTCCGTGCATTGTGTTCTCGTCTCGTTCAGTAAAACGGGCAAGTTTGGATGGCTACGTGCACGCACGTGTGTCCGTTTTGAGAGTATGCTTTTTAATCATAAAACATTTCATTTTAAAATTTGGAACCCGCTTAAAATCCTATTATTTGAATTTCGAATTTTTGGACCCAACCCGGGCGCAATTTGGAAATGTTTCATTTGGCGCCAAAATCCCAAAATTTTAATATTATTAAAACCTTCGCATATATTTTTCTAACTAATCTGATATCTTACTGTTCATTACCTATCTTTTAAATCTTTAAGTTAACCATATAATATTTTTACAATCTTTTATATCCTTCTCAATTTATTCTCTCAGCCAATCGCAACCTTCCCTTTAACCCCGTGGTCCCTACTTTCTCTCTCTCCTTCTTCTCTCTCTCTCCACTTTCTCTCTCTCTCTACCCCTTATATATTCTCTCGTACTTCTCTTTATCATTTTTCTCTTCTTGCTTCATGTCTCGTTTCTCATTTCTTTTAACTGTTCTTTTGTTACCGGAATTCCGTCGTGCCGGTGACGTTTCTCGACGTTCCAGCGAGATACCCCGATCCGTGTGGTTCCTTTGTTCGTCGTTTGGGTTCATTCCGTGAACCGTGCGCCGTCGCGAGTTTTCCCCGCCGACGGTTAACGTTCCGTTTTCCCGATTCGCGACCCATCGAGGCAAGTTAATCTTGCTACATGCTATATACTTTTATAATCTTCATTTTATAATATTATACATTTGAAAATCTTATAGTTTACATATGAAATGTCGTTGAAAAATCGGATATGACAAATCTGAAATTTACTGTACACCTTATCTTATAAAATTCATTATAAATCATAGAAAAATCATTAGGATACGTTCTTTAGTTCGTTATGAAGCTAATTCAGAATACTATAACTCTATGAAATATTTACTTGCAAAATAAATTGTTTAATTAACGTAAAATGCAAATGAACACGTCTCTAAACTGCTGTCCAGGGAAATTCCAGCAGCAAACTTTCAACTTTGAATATTCATAACTTTTTGTAGGGATAACCTGAGATGCTTATACTTATAAAACTGAAAACCTTATTGAATTATCTTTGTTTTGGTATAAGATACGTCTCTTTTGGAGAACATTTGTTATTTTTAAGCTATTTTACAAATTAGGGTGACGCTAAATTTCTGAGCGGAACCTTCTTGTGCATGGTTAATCAATACATCTTTTATAGTTCCTAATCGCTTTGAATATGCTATCCATATTAATATTATTATATCACATATTGTTTAGTTGTACATCCCACATTACCATTTTATAGTTTTATAACTTTTCGGATACCCGTTTGCATCCATCGCATTTAAGATACATATAATTGCATCCATAGATCACATCACTACATAATAATGTGATATTAACACTCCATGTTTAATAAATTGTATCCTAATTAATATTGAAACTATAAATGTAACCCTAATCGATAACTGTGCATCCATATCCTTGAAATTATATCTATTGGCATATCATATTACATGTTCCAGTTATTGTTCTGATAGTACTCATGCTTGTTTATTTATACACATGTTTATGTTAGTTTGATTATGAGCACCCACATGACATCTTGTGCTTCCTGACATGACCTGTTACACTTCCTACTTGACATGACATGGTACCGTACACTCTTGACATGACATGACACCTTTATACATTACCTGGTTGACCTGATGTACCATGGCTTTACCTGTTACCTGATCTCATGCCTAATGCCAACAAACCTGACCATTCCTGCTGTCTATCCAGACAGACCTACTTTTACCTGATTTTGTGTTGGCATTAGTCCTTGACTACTGAATACCTGACCTGACATACGTAGCTTGGGGGTATGGGGAAATCAAAGGTGAAACCGACTTGTAACTCAACAGTTCGATACTTGTTCTGACCAGTCTTACGGGCTTGGCCAGTCCGGGAGTGATGATGCTGACATCACTCGTCCATCCTACTACCTGCTTTACTGCCTAGCGGCACGTCTCGGATTCAGCCCTGAGAACCTTGACCGTGGTCCCGGGCACGCACGGGATACTATTGAGTTACATCGACGATTCATCAATTGATTTCAAAGACTATAGAGTAGAAACCTGATAGGACAGTTTAGTTACCACTGCACATTACCCTGCACTGTTATTTCTTAGTACTGCTTTATTCATGTTCATACCTGCATTGCTTATTACTATGTTCATATTATATTGTTGGTTGACATGACGCGCTGACGTCTGGGTTTTGCATGGCCCAGATTCTTTACCACTGTCGATGACTGAGCAGGAGTACTTCAGCCAACAGGCTGATTTGTGAGTTCTGTAGTGGTTAGTTCATTTATTGCATTTTATTTCCAGGTGCGATCCCGCATTACGGGACGTACCTTTCTATTATTGCATTGGATCATTTGCTTCCACACTTATTTATCATTGACTCTGGTTATTATGGATTTGGACATGTGTTAGATAGTTTTTTTTATCTTGTTCTTGATATCTCTACAGCCGTAATGTGACTGTGGATGGATACTTCCTACCCACAGGTAGCATGGTTGGCTATGTCACGTGCTCAATCTTGCGTACTCTGGGAAGCGGGGCGTGACACCAGATGTCCGGCATATAAAACATTCTGAACCAAACGACTCCCAAAGACGTCTAGAATATAAAACATTGTGAACCAGACGTCTTCAACGGACGTCTGGAATAGAATACATTGTGCACCAAACGTCTCCTACAGACGTTTGTTGTATATAAATGTCACGCCCTGCTTCCCAGAGTGCGCTAAGATAGGCACGTGACAGAGCCAACCATGCTACCTGTGGATAGGAAATATCCCTCCACAGTTACATTACGGCTGTAGAGATATCAAAATCAATAATAAACAACTATCTAATACATGTCCATGAGCCAGAATAAACGAGTCAAGAAATAATATGCGGAAGCAATAGATCCAAGTAATAATAACAATCTGGAAAGTATTGAACTAACTGGATACTAACTGGATCCTCACTGCTCGGCCTGGCGGCGGAAGTACTCCTGATCAGCCTGCGACAAGGATAAGGGATCTGGGCCATGCAAAACCCAGACGTCAGTGCGTCATAATATCAATAATTCAAGGCAAGCAGGATATAATGAAATATACATGCATGAAATATGAATAGTAACAATTCCTCAGTAACAAGTAAAACGTAACATGAATATAGATCAGTGAACAGGATATAAACAGGTGAAGTGCAGTGGGTAGTCTAAACTGTGCTATAGGGTTATCTACTCTAAAGTTATTCGAAATCAATTAATGTAATCCTCATCGTAACCCATCGGTCTATGTCCCGTTCAACCCCACGGGACCACGGTAACACGATTTAATAAACGGTGAGTCTATGTCCCGTTCAACCCCACGGGACCACGGTAACAAGATGTAATAGACTGTGAGTCTATGTCCCGTTCAACCCCACGGGACCACGGTAACAAGATGTAATAGCCCTTTGAATTACGTTCGGATACATTCTTGATTTCCCCATACCCCCAAGGTTATGTATGTAAGTCAGGTATTGGTAAATCTGAGACTAGTGCCAACACAGGATCAACCAGGTACAGGTTTGTCTGTATAGACAACAGGAATTGTCCGTAGGGACAACAGGTCAAGATTGTCGGCGTTAGTAACAAGATCAGGTAATATGTCACGCTGTGGTACATCAGGTCATGTCAGGTGGTGTACATGTATCAAGTCATGTCAAGTAGTGCACATGTATCAAGTCATGTCAGTAGTAGTGTATCAGGTCATGTCAGGTAGTGCACAAGTGTCGAGTGGGTGCTCATAAACAAACTATAGTAAGTATGGGTACACAAAATCAAGTATGGAGTACTAATATAACAATAAAATTGAATAATGTGATATGGTATGCAAATAGATATAAATTCAAAGATATGGATGCACAATTATCGATTAGGATTACATTTATAGTTCCAATACTAATTAGGATGCACTTTATTAAACATGGGGTGTTAATATCACAGTATTATGCATTAATGTGATCTATAGATGCAGTTATATATATTTTAAATGAGATGGATGCAAACAGGTATCCGAAAACAGTAACACTGTAAAATGGTATTGTGGGATGTACAACTAAGCAATATATGATGTAAATATTGATATGGATGCAGTATATTGTAATCTAGTATGTAACAAGATAGGTTTTCATGACCTAGGTCCGAAATGATATGAATGGATGCAAACAGAACATCTAAAAGTTATAAACTAAACATGTGGTGCATGATTTTAAATACAGGTATGATATTTATTTAAATAGGTATATAATGAGTTATATAGCATGTAGTAAGATTAACTTGCCTCGACGGATCACGGAACGGATATGTACGGCACGTCTGACGTCGGTAAAACGTTGCAACGCGTGCACGGCACACGGGACGGGTCTAAGTAACGCAAGAGGGTGATCACGCAGGTAGGGTACGTCCTCTGGGTTGTCTGGAACGGCAGCGACGGTCACGGCTCCGGCGATCTTTGAAATCTAGGTTTCAAGAAAGAATAAAGAAAAAGGAAAAGAAAAGAAGAAGAGGAAGAAGAAGGGAGAAGGAGAGGCTCACTGTGGTTTGCATTGGGGTCAGGAGAGACGAGAGGGCGACGACAAGATCAACGGCGGTGATGGGGTCGCCGGCGATGACCGGAACAACAAGAAACAAGAAAGAGAAAGAGAAAGAAAAGAAGAAGAAGAAGAAGAAGAAGAAGAGGGTGAGGCTGGTGTTCTGGGGTGTGGGTGCTGTGGAGTTGGCTCGGGGTTCACGGACTGAGGCGATGCTAGGGGAAAGCCGACATGGGTTGGCGACGACGAGGGTCGGTAGCGAGGCATAGGGCTGCGGGTTTCTTGATGTCGGGGTTCTTGTAGGGTCGTTTTGCAGTGGTGTTAGGTTTGTGGGTGTCCCAGGTGATGAGGGAGAGGAAGTGGTGACAAGGTCATGGAGACGACGGCGACGAGGGCAGTGAGGGTCACAGTGCTCGGGGAGTTCTTGGTATCTGGGGTTTAAAGTTGATGATGCGGTTGAGGAGAAGAGGGGGGGAGAGGAGGGAGGTGAGGACGATGATGAGGGTCGCCAGCGGTGAAGGTGACGGCGACGGCGACAGAGGAAATGGGTCAGGCGGTGGGTCGGTTTCTTGGGTTCGCCGCGGTGGGGTTTACAGGCAGGAGAAGAAAGAGGTGGGGAGGTTGGCGATGAGATGATGGAGGCGAGATCGTGGGTTAGACGGCGACGGCGAGCGCGAGGCGTGGGCAGTGGGTTGCGAGGAGGCGGGAAAACGAAGAAGACGTAGAAGAAAGAGAAGGAAGCTGTGGGTTTTTGTATTGGGTTTAAAAAAAAATTAAAATATATATAATATGGTGAAAGAAGGAGAGAGAAACGGTGAGAGAGCGAGATAGGGAGAGAGAAAGAGAAAGAGAAAGGGAGAGGGAGAGAATGAGATCGAGAGGAGAGAGTTAGAGAGGATGAGAGAGATCGAAAGGAGAGAGAGAGAGAATGAACAGGGATGAGATATAAACTTGGATTTAGTGGGGAGAGAGAGAGAGAACAGCGAGGGAAGAGAGAGAAAGAAAAGAAGAAAGAGAGAGGGAGTGGGGCCCAGCGCAGAGAGTGAGTGAGAGTTAAGGCTGGTAAAAATTGTTTTGATTTTAAATTTAAAAAGATTTGTTCGGTTAATTAAATTCAAAACTGTTCGATTTTTAATTTAAAAATATTATATTAAATTTGAATTTTGGCGGGGTACAAAAATATTCCAAAACACGTCCGGGTCGGGTCTAAAAATTCTGTTTTAAAATTTGAAAAATATATGCGACTTTCAAAATTCAAAATGAATGCTCAGGTAACGAAAATGCATACCCCCAAGAACGGATGCACGTACGTGCGCGTAGCCATCCAAACATGTCCGTTTCACCGAACGGGACGAGAACAAGATGCGCGGATGCTACCATGAGGTTAGGGGTATCATTCAGGCCAAGTTATGAAATTTTAAACTATTTTACGTGGCTTAAAATGTTATATGGTAAAAGATGCAATGTCAGACAAAATGCCAGTATGCCGTATTCATGAAAATGCACATGTCTATGTAACAAGTCGAGATAATTCATAAATATGAATCAAACAAGATCAAGCAAGCGGGTCGGGTCGAATGCAAAGTAAAATGTAAAATACCATTCATACCTAAAACACGATAAATCAAGAAAATACCACAATTAAGGAAATACGAGAACTGGAATTAGTATAAATGAACTAGGTTGTTACATTATACCCAACTACAAAAAGAATTTCGTTCTCGAAATTCCAAGAACAAGAAAGGATAAACAATCAAGAAACTACAAGAATATATGTGGAAACTTCTGCCGGATTTCATCTTCTCGTTCCCAAATTGATTCTCCATGCGAGCGATTTCTCCAAGAAACAAGTACGAGAGGGATAACCTTGTTCTTAAGAACCTTTTCCCTTCGATCCACAATCGACATCAGTCGTTCCTCAAAGGTTAAATCTTCTCGTACAGTCAGCTCCGAATGATCCAGCACATGTGTTTCATCTTGAACATATTTACGGAGTTGAGATACATGAAACACGTTATGAACATTCGCCAAAGATTGCAGTAAAGCCAATCGATACGCCACTTCTCCAACACGTTCCAAAATTTCGAAAGGCCCTACGAATCGAGGACTAAGCTTGCCTCGACTCCCAAAACGAATCACTCCTCTAGTCGATGATATCTTCAAGAATACCAGATCACCAACAACGAACTCTAGAGGTCTTCTCGATGTGTCGGCCCAACTCTTCTGCCGATCTTGTGCTGCCTTCATATGATTCCGGATAGTCTTAACTTTCTCCACTGTTTGCACGATCAAATCCGGTCCCAACAATTTTCGTTCTCCAACATCGTCCCAACAAAAAGGTGAACGACACTTGCGACCATACAACGCTTCGAATGGAGCCATCTGAATAGTCGCCTGAAAGCTGTTATTGTAAGAAAACTCCACCAAGTGTAGATGATCCTCCCATGAACCCTTGAAGTCTAATATGCAAGCTCTCAACATGTCTTCAAGAGTTTGGATCGTTCTCTCTGACTGGCCATCTGTCTGAGGATGATAAGCTGTGCTAAACTTCAATCGAGTCCCCAAACTTTCCTGTAAGCTCCTCCAGAAGTGTGATAAGAAACGGGTGTCTCGGTCGGACACAATGCTCACCGATACTCCATGCAATCTTACAATCTCCTGCATGTACCGTTCTGCTAAAGCTTCCGTTGATTGACCAACTCAAAATGGGATGAAATGAGCTGCCTTGGTCAATCGATCAACAATCACCCAAACTGCATTGTTGCTCTTTGGACTCCGCGGTAAAGCCGTCACGAAATCTATGGTTATATGTTCCCACTTCCATTGAGGAATCGGAAGTGGTTGCAATAAACCAACAACCCTTTGATGTTCAGCCTTAACTTGCTGACACACCAAGCACTTCGCTACAAAGCAGGCAATCTCCCTTTTCACGCCTTCCCACCAGAAATGCTGTCGTATATCTCGGTACATCTTCGTACCTCCTGGATGTACGAAATATGCGAAAATGTGCGCCTCCTTCATAACTTCTTCGCGAATATCTCCTTTTGGCACACACAACGGCTACCATATCGCAACGAACCATCTTCATGAATCAACAAGTCCGTTCGAAGTCCAGTTTCAACTTGTTCTCGAAACTTTTGCAATCTAGGGTCCTGTAACAGCGCTGCTTTAATATTCTCGATCAACGACGACTGTACTTGCAGCTGCATCAACTGTCCCGAAGAATGCGGTAGTACGATCTCCAACTTGAATCTCCGAAAGTCTTCGATAAGCTCCTTCTGTGCAGTCAACATTCGAATTGCTGGCAACCGACTAGGCGCATCCGGCACAACATTAACTTTCCCCGGATGATACTTAAGATCAAGATCATAGTCAGCCATCAGCTCCAACCATCTACGCCGCCTCATGTTAAGCTCTTTCTGTGTGAACACGTACTTCAGGCTTTTGTGATCGGTGAATACTTCAACCCTTTCGCCCAATAAGTAGTGTCTCCAAATCTTCAAAGCGAAAATCACAGCTGCTAGCTCCAAATCATGAGTTAGGTAATTCTTCTCATGGATCTTCAACTATCTCGATGCGTAAGCTATAACCTTCCCATGCTGCATCAAAACACATCCCAAAGCTTTCCCAGATGCGTCGCTATGAATCACCAATCCTCCGGAACTGTCTGGTACGGTCAAAATAGGAGCGGTTATCAACCTTTGCATCAACGCCTCAAAAGCTGACACACATTTATCCGTCCATACAAACGGTACTTCCTTGCGCGTAAGCTTGGTTAAAGGCTCAGCCAAACGAGCAAAATTCTCCACGAACCTTCTGTAATAGCCGGCAAGTCCAAGAAAACTCCTGATCTCTGCTACGTTCTTCGAAATCGGCCTATCTCGAACTGCTGCAATCTTCTCAGGGTCAACAACGATTCCATCTCCGGATACAACGTGTCCCCCAAAACTTCACTTCTTCAAGCCAAAACCCGCACTTGCTCATCTTTGCATACAATCTTTCTTGCATCAATATCTGCAGTGCGATCTTCAAGTGTTCCGCATGATCTTCATTGCTCCTCGAATACACCAGAATATCATCCATAAACACCACAATAAACTGGTCCAAGAACGGTGAAAAGATTCGGTTCATCAAGTCCATAAATATCGCCGGTGCATTCATGACTCCGAATGGCATCACTAAATACTCGTAATGTCGATACCGAGTTGGGAACGCAATCTTGCAAATATCCTCTGATTTAACTCGGACCTGATGATATCCGAATCGCAAATCCAGCTTCAAGAATACCCTCGCGCCACTAAGCTGCTCGAACAATTCGCCAATTCGAGGGATCGGGTACTTGTTCTTAATAGTCACCCGGTTTAATTCTCGACAATCGATGCACATCCTCCTTGTGCCATCTTTCTTCTTTACTAAAGGAACTGGAGCTCCCCAAGGTGAATTGCTGCTGTGAATCCAACCCTTCTCAAGTAATTCGGTTACCTACTTCTTGACTTCTTCCAACTCCACTGGTGCCATCGGATAGTACGCCTTTGAGATTGGAGCTGCACCAGGAACAAGATCGATCGTGAACTCCACATCTCGTTTTTGCGGTAAACCCAAGATGTCCTCGAACACATCCATGAACTCTCGAACCACAGCCGGCGCTTCCTCCTTATCAACTTCCATTGTCGAAAGAACATGTTTGTCAGCTTAGCTCTAAACTCGACTGGCCCGACAGAACTGCTACCTCCAGCAAAACAAACTCCGGATGTCCGGAAATCTGGAAAATCACTTTCTTTGCCCTACAATCAATGTGAGCGTGGAAAGTGCTGAGGAAGTCCATTCCCAAGACAACATCATAGCTGCCGGTATCAATCACCAAGAAATCTGCAAAATATGAACTGGTAAGCAATGAAACTGAGAGAACCAAGGTAATAAAACGACCATGGAATAAGGAAATGAATCAAGACCAGGACTCCAAGTTATTTAAATAGAGTACCGCATTGTAACCATGCTGCAGTTCATGGGTACAATCACATAACTCCGTTCAAGTCGCCCAAATCCTAGTATCAGAATAGAAAGAAACAATAGGGAACCAGAAGGTTTCAAGTCGAGATGCAAAGTTGTTTTCATATCGTCAAGACAAAGGATCAAGAGAAAGATAAGATTCAAGAATCACGAGAACAAGGTGGCCGGACATATTCCTAATTACGAGTTTTCCGATTCGTGTATTGGGTCCAATACACAACTACAAAAGAATCAAGCCCGATTAACCTATATCCTATGGCTCTGATGTTAGTTATATGTATGCCCTAGAGGCCATTACTGTACATTGGATGTATATTGTAGTGGATGCTGGGACATATATAGGGAGGACTTTCTTGCTCGACATGATAGTATGCTATCTGGTTGAACTTTACCTTAACGTGTATACTGATTGTCTCTCTGTTACATGTTGGTAAAGCCCTTAGGATCTGTACTTGACTACCTGGACTATGATGCGGATCATACTAGTGGGGACATGGTAGTCCATAAGTACATCCTTCAAAGTCCCTAGTCGTGGGTGTATCGAGACGGGGCATCGATATACCAGAGTAGACTAGCGTGTACCTTCTCGACCCATACAGATGGGCGATGGATGATCCCATATCCATTGGTGTTTGACATTAGAGATGATATACGGGTGCTCAGTGGAGACTGGGTACACTGGACGGACTCGCCGAGAACTCCCAGATGGTATTATACCTCACGTCAGATGGCAGTTCTCTGGTGACACTGGTACAGAGTAGTCTGTTGACCCGAGATCGTCATAGAGTCTTGTGTGGTTCCCACTGTGCTTTGATTTCCATCTTACCACGTCCAAGAGGGCGTGCAAAACGGTGGTTTTTGGGTACAGTCCCGAGTCACATGGAGGCAATGAGCGATAGGAGGGGATTCGTCTCTCCCGGTATAGGGGGTTGATGTTGCGCTGTGTTCGATTGGCTATAACAGGAAATCCCAGGCCAGGGTTGCTGAGATTTACTGGTAAGTGTTACCAGTAGTTTCTCGAACAGTCATAGACCTCATATCGACACGACTTATTGAGCTATTGGGGTCTGACGTTTACCACCCCTAGGCGAGATATGCGACATATCAGACGATCAGACCGGACTGTACGGTAGTGTTACTGGTTGGATTCACTGGAGTGTGAGCGGGCTTGCTCGTCGATCTTCAGATCGCTCAATACCCGGGTGGCCGTTACGTTTAGCAGACCGCTTGCGGCTTGTGGGTGTTTGATATGATCATCACCTGCTGCCGGCGTATTGACGAGTCTTTAGAGTCCTACACAGAGGTTTCCTGGCTCAAGCGAAACGAAATAGGAGTGCATATGAGATATGTGCGGGACCGAGAATGATACCAATATATGATACTGTATTCGATTCTCGCGATATGTGACATTGATCGGTTATATGCGATATAGCCGGGTTATCGGATCAAGTGTTGATTCGATAAGTTGTTACTGTTGATATTAGTCGGTTATATGCGATATGACCGGATCATTAAATCAAGTGTTGATTTAATGATTTAATGCATAATTATATATTTGATATATTACTTTGCATTAACTAGTATCGGTTCACTTTGAATGGATTTTCTCACTCGGGTGTGCGCATTGCATATGCGATATGATTTTTGTGCACTTGATTGTATCATGTTTGATGATACATATCTTTTTTGGTTAAGTGTAATGAATTAAACCTAGGTTAAGTAAATGATTGGGGTTTTCTTTTATTCATTCATTTATCTTTTCTTTTGCATTTAAAAGATAAATGAGAAAAGGAAAAGAAGTGAAAATGGTGGCTAGTTTTGTTTTCATCATGAAGCTTCATGAAGCTTTCATTAAGTCACCATTTTTGTCTCATCTCCTTAACCCTAACCATTCTTTAACCTTGGTCAATTCTCTACACTTAATTTGGGTTATGTTATGATAAGAATGGATTATTCTTTTCTTTTTCAATAATCTTATCATATCATTTTTCTTCTTCTTCTTCCTTCAACTCAAGAAGAAAAACCTAAGGTCCATCAATGGTGATTGATGATTAAGAGTGAGAAATCCAATTCTAAAGTCTACCCACTTCCTATTTCTTCATCCTCTACCTCTTGCCAAGTAGTAGAGTGTGTTTTCTTCACAAGTTTTCATGACTTGGTGAAGTTTGGAGCTTGATCTAGTGATGCTTCGACGTAGATCATCTTCGGCACGTCGTCGACGACCTAGCCCGTTCATTCTCCGATGAAGCCGACGCTAGAGCCCGGATTTGATTTGGACAGCGGAGAGGACCTCATCTCGGAGCCGTGGAGGTGGAGGACCGGATCTACAAAGGTTGTATTTCCGTATCTCTTAGTTAAGTGTTAATTAGTTAGCTTTTTCGCCTAGTTTTCTAGCAAACGATCCGTAGTCGGGTCTCTCGGCACCTAGATTTTTTGAAATTGGCATGTTCGATACTTCGTGAGACCTCATTAGGGTTCCTAGGAACCCTACAGTGGTATCAGAGCCTAGCTAGAGCCTTAGGCGAAGTCCCGACGGAGTTTGAAATCCGAACGAACCCGAAACCCATATTCAAAAATGCTCTCTGTCCAGATTTTAAAATTGTGGATTTTTCAAGATTAAAAATATCCATAAAATCAAGCAGGGTTTTTTATGAAATACTGTGAAAAACGGAGACTTAACTCCGTCATAACGCCGCGGAACCGCGGCCTAAGCCCACGTGGCGCGGCGGTTCCGCGGCCGTTTTGTTGACTCGTTGACTCCTGTTTGCACAGTAATTCCTATTTTAATATGCTGAGTTTTATGGGAATTTTTAATATGCAGTAAACAGTTGAGCATTTTTGGGTTGTATTGGGAAACAAAGATTCGATCGGGGTTTCAAATTTTGTCTGTGTGGCTTTCCGGATAAATTTTAGAATATGTTAAAAAGTTCGACCGGATATAAATACCCAATTTTTCCCCTGTCGGGAAATTTCCAAGTGTTGGATTTTTCCGTAGTTTAACGACGTTCTAAGTAGTGCAAGTAACGCGATGGTCTCTCTAGAAGACAACAAACCTTAACTCGATTATGTGACCGTCTTGAACTGCCCTTTGAACCTTAGGGTTTGGGGCAGTACGACGTGCCACATGTGAGGCGTTGGCTTGACCCTTCTACGGCTGGACCGTTGGTACTGAGGCACGAACTGAATGTTGTTAGACTTATTTCATGTGTTGATCTGTATCGGGAAAACTTGGGTGTTCGATTGTTCGATCGGAAAGTTTAACATTTTCCATTTATCCGGAATGTGATACAACAATTGGAATTCACAAGAAATTATGAGATAACTGAATGAATGTTATAAACGTAGCACTTTAGTCTCACTTGATCGGTTGCCACGGAATTTTGATGCGATCAAAAGTCCGTCGCAATCACGTAGCGTACGCGGATACTCGCCGGGTAAACTTAATAGACAGCCTCACTCCATAGCCCCGACCAAGTGACTGTAGGAGAACCCCGTCGCCGAAAGCATCCGTTCGGGTGCTCGCGGCAGCGGTGTTCCGCCTTGGTGCACTTCGTCGACGGTATCGGGGGTGCGGCCGCCTACTAAAGTTTGCGACGGGCATTCGATCAGGATGTCGGGAATCTTGTTGAATTGCCCGACTTGATATTGAAAAGTGTTTTCGATTTTGAGACTAAAATGCGGGGTTTATAATTGTTAGGCATGTGATGTCTAAGTAATTCATTTGGTCAGGCATGCGATGTCTGAGGTGGTTGCGGATTCCAACTGTTGTAGTTTTTCACTTTCTTTTCTGTGGCCGTAAGTGTAATATGTGATATCGCCGGTTTCGTTGCTATATGTCAACGACAATTGGGATGCGCATATTTACTTATGTTGATGACATGTGATGTTATGTGTTGCTGGATATGTTATATTGGATCGTCGTGTTTGAATAGCCGGGGGTTTTTATGTGAGATGAGTGTTTTTCATTTTCATTCATGTAAAAACTTGTATGTAATATTCTTTTATTGGGGCACTTCCAAGTTGCGGAAGTTGTCACCGTTTGTATATTATTTACTTTTCCGCACTAGGATAGACCCAAGGAGGGGAGCACAAGTAACCGGGTTCTGGAGTCCAGTGAGAGACCAACTCGAGGAGTCGAGTCCGGGTCTCCTAACTCTAGAATTGGTAGGGTTGCTTGCCGCTCTCGTAGAGGTCTAGGGGTGTGGGTTTGGCTATTCATCGCGACCGTGGAATCCGTGTTTTATACTGGCTCGTATTGAAAACACGGACGTCCTAGTATATCCAATATTTCATATGTTTCTTCTGCTGCGATATCTCTGATGTGATCATGTGATGTTCTGTGATAGATACAGTATTTAGTATATATGATATATTATATAGACGTTACTTATATTTTACACCCGCGCTAGCCCTGCCCCGCTCTGCCTTTAGTTACCTAACCTAACGGTGCACGAGGGGACATCGAGGCGAATGCGGATGGCATAAGTGTACGTCGTATTTATCTGTGCTGTTTAGGTACTTAAATGATGGGACTTCATTAATGTGATTAATGAAATAAAAGAAACCTAAGATGTTGTAGAATCGAATTTCAAAATAAAACAGGTAGCTACAGTTCTTGCTTTGCACAGAGGTATATGTGATATATCCTGCACCTTATTCGATGAGGAAAGGACCGAGATCCTTTCACCGGGAGTGACTCCTTTAGCAATAACTGGCAGATGCTACACACTCAGTTTGTCTTTTGATTGCTTTTAAGAGTTTTTGCTTTGCACAGTGATATATATGATATATCCCGCACCTCATTCGACGAGGAAAGGACCGACGATCCCTTCACCGGGAGTGACTCCTTTAGCAAAACTAGAAAAGCCTCAAAAACACTCCATTTCAAAATTCATTCGATCCTACAACGATATCAAGTTCATTACGCAATAGGTTTTCAGAAAAACCTGTCGTAGCCCTCCGTCATTTCAGATAAGTACTAGTTAGTATTCGTGCTGCGGTTGTTTGGCATGCGTCAAGGCGTAGTATACGGTAGCTAACTAGTGCTTATCTGCTAGCATACGATGCGATTGGATTAGGGTATTCGCACGGCGTTGTTTGGCATGCGTCAAGGGTCGTGCGGGTGGGTTTAATTCAATCAAGAAATGTACGGGTTGAACTTGACTAGCAGACTATGGGTTGTTTGGCATGCGTCAAGGTCATAGCGAGCTAGGGGCAAAATATTATCGGGAATTTCAAGTGTTGAAATTTGCAATGAGATTGCATACCTTCTATGAGATAGTTGGATCCCGATACCCGCTGCGAGTAAGAGTTACTCCTGGGAGAGTTTTATTCATTACAATTAGCCGATCAAGTAGGTGTCTAGAAAGGTGTTAACGAGGTTACGCCTCTGGGAAAACGAGGTTTACAGTAATTAGGTTCGTGCGAAAGCACGGGAGACCTCCCTCAAAGTACCGACACTGGCCTGGCTGAAAGATTGGCGAACTTGTAGTGTGTAATTAATCCCGGCTAGTCTTTCCTTTTAGGGTTTGAAGGAAGATTTGATAAAAAGCAGTGGGAGCCATCCTGATTAGATGAAATAATAACCAATCTATTCTTGCAAGAGCGCACGCTGAGTGTTTTCTTCTCTCTCTCTCCTGGTAGCGACCATATCACGCCTTAATCAAGATAATAATACGGATAATTGACCGAACCCGCTTGTTATACTGAGCTGGGGAACGTTGGTCCCGCTCCAACTTATAATTGTTATAAGACAGAGCAGGAAATTGGGGAATACCAGATTTCCCGTGCCGCCCAAACGAAGAGAGTGCATGCTGATGCATCATCTTCGGGTGTGTTTATTATACAGAGAACTGTTTCTCAGTATCCTTTACGTCCTGGGTATATGATACCAGATCAGGATCCCAGATATGTAATCTGTTACATAGGGCTACAGATAGGTAGAGAACTGAGAACGGGTGATAAGTTTCATGAGGCAGAAAACGGGGCAAATGTTGCAGCCAAGTCTGTTGGTCACTGTCACCCTGTATTACAAATACATTGATTCTGAACGAATGTTATTAGATACCGAACCTGATATACAAAATCGTATCTATCTCTTTACTAGTAAAGAAAGGATAAAATTTTGTATTGTTGGATAATGTTTTTGAACATTTCCTATATCAAAAGTTGATCGGTTCAGGCACGTTATCTAAAAGCATTGACGTTCTAAATCAAACTACAGTTCTTAGTATATGGAACACACATAAGAGGAAGAGTTCAGAAATGAACGGATCCTTCTTAAGGTATTGTAGACTAGGTCATATCAATGTGACCAGACTAGCTAGAGTTACATAAAGATGCATATTTAAATTAGTTTGAATTTACATCTTGTGAAACTCGCCAGTCATGTCACAAAGATAAGATGACCACAGCTCTGTTTATTGGAAACAGAGAAAAAGTTAATGAACTCTTGGGATTGATACATGTTGATGTATGTAGGTCCCCTGTCTACACATGCCAGGACTGGTTCTTTATACTTCATTACGTTGTCTGATGATCTCTTTAGATTCAGACATATGTTCCTGTTGAAACACAAGTCCGAACCTTTTGAGATATTCACAGAATATAAGTTAGAAGTAGAGAACCAGAATACGGGTATAAGTATTATGTCCTTTGATGTGATCGAGGAGGAGAATACTTGAGCACGGAAATCCTGGACTTTTCTAAAGGAGAATGAGATTCTCTCTCAGCATTACTCCTCCGATACACCATAGCACGATGGTATATCGGGGCGGAGCAGATACACCCTATTTGATATGGTGTGCTCTATGATGAGTACTACTGAGTTACCTATTTCTTTTTGGGGTTTATGCACTTGAGAAGCTGCATACCTATTGAATTGGGTTCCAATCAAATCAAATGCCTACCACTCCATATGAGATATGGTATAAGAAGAGCCCATGTCTTAAGTCAGTTAAGATTTGGGGTTGTCCGGCCTATGTCTAAAAGCAAAATCTGGACAAGCTCGAGGCAAAGTCTGTTATGTAGAACTGGAAAGGTTCCAGCTATACAAACTACAGCTGATGATTTGGTACAACCAAAGGATTCAGTAGATACCAACGAACCTCAGCCTCTCCGCCGATCTAGTAGGGTTCCTCACCCACCTGAGAGATACTTCGGTTTCTCTATGACAGTGGGAGCGAGGATTGCATCATGAGATGATGACCCAACTAGTTTCGAGCTGGCCATCAGGAGTAGGACTCTGTAAGAATGGCTGGATGTTTATCGATCTGAGATGGAATCCTTATACACCAACAAAGTATGGACTTTAGTTGCTATATCTGAAGGGTTAAATCCCCATCAGGAGCAAGTATATCTTGAGAAGATTACTTGGTGTACATGGAAAAGTTGAGACTTTCAAAGCTAGAATTGTTAAAGGTTTTCGTCATCGACCAGGCGTGGATAATGATGAAACCTTTTCCAGTAACTATGCTTAAGTCCATCCAGATCCTACTTGTCACGGCTACATACCATGACTGCGATATCTGGTGGTTGGGTGTCTTGACTGCTTTTCTAAATGATGATTTAGAAGAGAGCGTCTATAAGTACACAGCCAGAGGGCTTCGTAGACAGTGGGAGCAGCCGAAACGTGTGCAAGATGCTTTATTTGATAAAGCAGGCATCGCGGAGTTGGAACATCTGTTTTGATGAAGTAGTCAAAGAGTTTGACATCATCAAAATGGTAGATGAACCTTGTATAAACAAAAAGGTAGTAGGGAGTATGGTGGTGATCCTCGTAGAGTACGTGGATGACATACTCTTGATAAGAAAGGAGTTTCTTATGCTACGCTCGATCAATCTCCGCTTATCACAATGATTCTCCATATAGGATCATGATGATACCTGCTAAATCCTGAGTTTTGGATCTATGAGATAGATCTAAATGGATGTTAGGATACTCACTAGCTGTAGTGAGATGGTATCAGTTGATCCTGGGGAGAATCACTGGAAGGGTTCCAGGGTGATAAAGACGACTGAATGTCAGTCGCAGGCATTGTCTTTACCCTCAGTAAAGGGACGGTATGTTGGAAGAGTTCCAAGCTAAATACCGTGGCATACTAGACGATAAAGGCTGGATACATCGCTACTTAAGACGCTACCAAAGAGGCTGTTTGGGTGTATATTGGTTCATGAGATGAACTACGTTCCAACCATTGTGAGACAATGGAGTTGTGGCTTATGCCAAGGAACGCCGGTCCCATCAGTGATCCAGACATATTCTAAGGCAGCATCACCTCATCATGGAGATGGTTGATCTCCAGGGAGATCGAGGTTAGGAGAGTAGACTCAGAGGACAACACAGCGGATCCACTCACGAAGGCCTGTTCCCAGAGAGAGACTTTTAAGGGATGGTTGAGTATGAGATACTACAACCACTGCTACAGATGGCCCTAGTGCAATTGGGAGATTGTTAGTTATATGTATGCCCTAGAGGCCATTACTGTATATTGGATGTATATTGTAGTGGATGCTGGGACATATATAGGGAGGACTTTCTTGCTCGACATGATAGTATGCTATCTGGTTGAACTTTACCTTAACGTGTATACTGATTGTCTCTCTGTTACATGTTGGTAAAGCCCTTAGGATCTGTACTTGACTACCTGGACTATGATGCGGATCATACTAGTGGGGACATGGTAGTCCATAAGTACATCCTTCAAAGTCCCTAGTCGTGGGTGTATCGAGACGGAGCATCGATATACCAGAGTAGACTAGCGTGTACCTTCTCGACCCATACAGATGGGCGATGGATGATCCCATATCCATTGGTGTTTGACATTAGAGATGATATACGGGTTCTCAGTGGAGACTGGGTACACTGGACGGACTCGCCGAGAACTCCCAGATGGTATTATACCTCACGTCAGATGGCAGTTCTCTGGTGACACTGGTACAGAGTAGTCTGTTGACCCGAGATCGTCATAGAGTCTTGTGTGGTTCCCACTGTGCTTTGATTTCCATCTTACCACGTCCAAGAGGGCGTGCAAAACGGTGGTTTTTGGGTACAGTCCCGAGTCACATGGAGGCAATGAGCGATAGGAGGGGATTCGTCTCTCCCGGTATAGGGGGTTGATGTTGCGCTGTGTTCGATTGGCTATAACAGGAAATCCCTGGCCAGGGTTGCTGAGATTTACTGGTAAGTGTTACCAGTAGTTTCTCGAACAGTCATAGACCTCATATCGACACGACTTATTGAGCTATTGGGGTCTGACGTTTACCACCCCTAGGCGAGATATGCGACATATCAGACGATCAGACCGGACTGTACGGTAGTGTTACTGGTTGGATTCACTGGAGTGTGAGCGGGCTTGCTCGTCGATCTTCAGATCGCTCAATACCCGGGTGGCCGTTACGTTTAGCAGACCGCTTGCGGCTTGTGGGTGTTTGATATGATCATCACCTGCTGCCGGCGTATTGACGAGTCTTTAGAGTCCTACACAGAGGTTTCCTGGCTCAAGCGAAACGAAATAGGAGTGCATATGAGATATGTGCGGGACCGAGAATGATACCAGTATGTGATACTGTATTCGATTCTCGCGATATGTGACATTGATCGGTTATATGCGATATAGCCGGGTTATCGGATCAAGTGTTGATTCGATAAGTTGTTACTGTTGATATTAGTCGGTTATATGCGATATGACCGGATCATTAAATCAAGTGTTGATTTAATGATTTAATGCATAATTATATATTTGATATATTACTTTGCATTAACTAGTATCGGTTCACTTTGAATGGATTTTCTCACTCGGGTGTGCGTATTGCATATGCGATATGATTTTTGTGCACTTGATTGTATCATGTTTGATGATACATATCTTTTTTGGTTAAGTGTAATGAATTAAACATAGGTTAAGTAAATGATTGGGGTTTTCTTTTATTCATTCATTTATCTTTTCTTTTGCATTTAAAAGATAAATGAGAAAAGGAAAAGAAGTGAAAATGGTGGCTAGTTTTGTTTTCATCATGAAGCTTCATGAAGCTTTCATTAAGTCACCATTTTTGTCTCATCTCCTTAACCCTAACCATTCTTTAACCTTGGTCAATTCTCTACACTTAACTTGGGTTATGTTATGATAAGAATGGATTATTCTTTTCTTTTTCAATAATCTTATCATATCATTTTTCTTCTTCTTCTTCCTTCAACTCAAGAAGAAAAACCTAAGGTCCATCAATGGTGATTGATGATTAAGAGTGAGAAATCCAATTCTAAAGTCTACCCACTTCCTATTTCTTCATCCTCTACCTCTTGCCAAGTAGTAGAGTGTGTTTCCTTCACAAGTTTTCATGACTTGGTGAAGTTTGGAGCTTGATCTAGTGATGCTTCGACGTAGATCATCTTCGGCACGTCGTCGACGACCTAGCCCGTTCATTCTCCGATGAAGCTGACGCTAGAGCCCGGATTTGATTTGGACAGCGGAGAGGACCTCATCTCGGAGCCGTGGAGGTGGAGGACCGGATCTACAAAGGTTGTATTTCCGTATCTCTTAGTTAAGTGTTAATTAGTTAGCTTTTTCGCCTAGTTTTCTAGCAAACGATCCGTAGTCGGGTCTCTCGGCACCTAGATTTTTTGAAATTGGCATGTTCGATGCCTTGTGAGACCTCATTAGGGTGCCTAGGAACCCTACATCTGATACCAAACAAATCCTGTGTAACACCCGGCCCTTTTTATACCAAAGTCCGTATTTTGTTAATTTAGAATCCTCTTTATTCTTAATTGTGAATTATTTATTTTTTTCAAATTCATTATTATATTTTATCTTTCAAACCCCATTTCTTTTTCTAACAAATTCCTTAGGACCGGCCCTCATTTCTTTTCTACCATTTTCTTCATTCCCCAGCTCTCAGTCCATTCTTTCTCTATTTTGTTAAATTAACTAATTAAACTCCCTTGGCCCACAGCTTAAGCCCCGAGCCCTCTCCATTATCATTTCTTATATTCATTAAGATTTAAACCCAGCCCAACTCCCCTACTTCTTTTATTGAAAGTCAAACCCTAAAACCTAACACCATTTTCTATTTACTGTTAAATCCCCTAGCCCACTGTTCTTTAATTTAAATTCCATTTCTCTTATTTAGGCCCGAGCCCAGCCCCTATTCTCTATGATTTTTCCCCTCAAATTTTCCCTGGCCCGTTCCTTTTCCTCTATTTCTTTTATTAATTATTTCTAGCCCAGCTCTCGCCCCGGCCTGTTCTAATTTCCTCGGCCCGAACCCACAAATATTTCCCTTAATAAAATTTGTAATTTCTCCTTGAGCCCGGCCCATTCCTTCCTTTGTTTTTCTTTTTATTTGATTTTTGTTATCCTTTTAAAAATACTTGGCCCGGCCCACTCTCCTCCAGCAACCCATTCCCACGCACACAACCCGACCCGGCCCGCTACTTCTTCTCCTTCTTCCCGTTGCGATTCTCCCGCGCACGTTTTCCTTCGCGAGCACGCTTCTCGCGCCGTCTCCTCCGCCGTCGCCCTCGCCCTGCCGTTACCCCACGTTGTCAACATCGTCGCCCTCTCTCTTCTCTCATTCTCTCTCAATCACTCATTTCTCTGTCCCTCAAACTCAAAACCGACCACCTCCCACTACCTCCCTCTGCTCTTCGCTAGCCACTCACATCACCGGCATCACCTCAGCACCACCCTCATCATATCCCTCCACCCAAAGATCCTCCACTACTTCCTTCACCAGAGCACCAAGCTCCACCCCGAGATCCCTACAGCCCACACCCGAGCTCCCCTCACCACCGTGACCACGAGCACCTCGCCTCCGTCACCTCCAGCTCCTCCAACCTCTCCGCCGTCGACTAGATCCGTTTCCGGCCCCCATTACATCAACCACCAACTGCCTCCAGCTGTGCCCGAGCAACCCTCTCCTGTGACCCTCATCAGCGCCAACTCCTTCAACCTCCATCAAACCCCATCTCAACCGCAACCACCGAGAACCCCTCGACTTCACCCAAGGCACCCAACTGAGACGAGAACCTATCTCGTCGCCACAGAACCCATTGCTGCACCCTCACCAAGACTTCACCTTCTAAACCCACCACGGTCCCCGAGCAGCCCTAGCCTCCAATCCCGAGCACATCTTCAGCCGACTCCTCACCTTGCCGCAGCCATCTCCTTGGACTTGAGAACTTGTCGCAGCAGCACCTTCGTCGAGATCCCCTATCCGAGCTTTACGGCATTTCATCGAACCCCAAAACCATTTTCAAACTTTTTACACCACTGTGAAACCGCTCTATACAAGTTGCCGGAGCGACGCCGTCGACCTTCGAAAACCCCAACACTTCTCAGACGGACCAGAGAGCACCCCTAAGCTTCCAGCGCACGCAAGACGACTCCGGGAAAACTCAGACGCGAAATTCGTGTTTCGAACTAGGCTCGCGGGAATCCGGAACGTGGCGCACAACGCGCGTTCGCGACATCGTTGCCATCGTGCGACCCCAAGGCGTTCTCCAGGCAAGTATTTACTTGCTTCATGCTATAATAATAGTGTAACCCACCTAGATCATGTAGTTTACAAGCTTTCCGATTTCCTATACGTGTTAAAACCTAAGTGCTCGATGTTAATTACTAATAGAAATAATTGTTTAATTTGACGGCAACCGATACGTTCTGTTGGCCCTTTGAATGATATATAACGTGTGTGAAATTTGCTGGAAAACACGATTGTTTGTAACAAAAATCGATACCCCCAAACATGTCGTTAAAACTAGAATTCCCTCGTAACTGAAAACGAATAAATACACCATAAATCATACACGTATTGGAAAGATGCGTTCGATGGCTTAAATCGAAGCCGACTCGACGAACTTTAATCCTACATAAAATTCTGATCATTTCTGTTTTCCGACCATGAAGATAATTGGATCGAAATACGACTCTGGACTGCAGTCCAGAGCGTTTCTGATTAGTGTGTTCTGTCTAAAGTCCTGCGTCCCCGTGTTTCCTGAAATCGTGTGATACGGAACCTTACAGTAGTTATAAGATATTCCTGTTAGTGAAAGAAAACAAGTGGTTTCATTCCGATTCATCGCAGTTTGTTATTTTAAACTTATTTTAAAAGGGCAGAACGTAAAGCTGTTCAGAACACTTTCTGAAATGACATTTGAGATTGAACTGTGTATAACTTTCAACGTACAGATGCGATTGAAGATCCGTCTATTGCGTTGAATAATTTATCGAGAACCCTAAATTTTATTTAACTATGACATCGCTAAATTATGATCCCAACTGGGGTTAAAATGCGTTGCGAAACGGACATCTGATTCTGAAACCGGATTTTTAGCCGCGTGCGCTTAAAATGAAATAGTTATAACTAATGATCCTGGAACCAGATTGGCTTGAAACTAAATTCTATGGATAGCTAACTGAACATACTAATTACTACCTACTTATCATTTCGCCAAATTATATGCGTACGTTTCATGATAAATCGTGCAAGTGAAGGAATGCTGTTTCATAACATCCTCGTCATGTTTATATACTTGTTCATGCATCATATCTTACCCATATCATTGTACCGATAACCTAGTGACATCGTGCATTTACCCAGTGTTAGATTTTAGTGTTGATTGTGGCAAGTACGTCAGTGTTCGTGTATTCGTGATTAAGTGAAAGTGATACGTACTTGTACACAATCAGTGACCCTATTATTCTGTTGCATTGTCGACGTCTGTGGGATGCGTGTACGTGTGACCATAAGTGGTATGGGACACTTATGGAAGCGCTTGCATGGGTGTCACAGATAAGGCATCCGACACTGCCATTTATCTTAGGTATTAGTCGGGACGTGCTTGATGGAGGTCCTGCCTCCAGTTCTCGCGCAGACTTGTCACGGATCGATTAGTATTTAGGGTTATGGTTAGCGTTTGATGTAGACCACGGGGTGTGGGGTAGTTTAAGTGTGAGCTCAACAGAATCTCGGGAGTCCTATGCCGGCTTATATATTTAAGGAGTTATATGGAGATTTACAGGGTACGTGATATATACACCGTGATATTCTTGTTACATGTTGGGCCCGTGGTCCCTTGCCCTTGGGTTCTACCCTTGGGTGGAGGACACTCACGAGTGGTTGACTCTCACACTTGGACTGACGATAGGCTTAGTGACCTGTACAGTGAGACTTAGAGACTGATAGGGGCACTGGCATTTATATTCTTTATATGCTGTGTTGGCATACGTGACATATCGTTATATTGCTTTACTGTTCCGCTGCGTTGATTACTGCACAGGTATATTCATGATGTCATTTATTTACTGCTTCATATACCTATTATCACTGCTAGAACTGTCACTTGATTTTATACATATTATATTGCTATTGTGTCGCTCTGACGACCTGAGTATGCATGCTCAGTGTGAGGAGAAGAGTTAGCCCGGACCAGTGCATCACAGACTTCTTGACTTGCCTTCCCGAGTTACATTCATTTATTCCACTTCAGGTCAGTCTTTATATTGTTTCCTTCAGTTACTGCATTTTCCCATTACCTGCGCATCATTTACTGTTTACCATGAAAAGCTAGAAGCCGAAGTGTGACTACGGCAGGACTTTTCCTTGACCGTAGGAGCATGGCTGGCCTTGTCTACCCCTCGTATTCCGTATTTTGGGAAGCGGGGCGTGACATGGTTTAGTTGGTATCAGAGCCAGGTTTTGCATCGATTGGGATTGCAGTTTTCCGTGTATAGTTGGCAATCTAAGACATCACCCGGTCTAGATTGGAAACTTGTCATTCTTGATCCATATTCACATCGTGTGTTCAGCTATCCATTCACTATGGTTTTGGGTGACTTGATAAGGGTACGTGGTGGCAATTGCTCTACCGTACTCTATTCAAGTGACTTAAAGTGATACAGTTGATTCCCCGCTTGTAATGATATTCACCCTCTCTGATATTCTTGAATCCTTGTCCTATCCGTATCATATTTTGATTCATTTAGCGTGTGACTCATATCATTCTCGAAATTATTATTTCAGGATCATGTCTTCCAACGACTCTTCATCTTTATCCGCTCCCCAGAATCAGACTGTTGAGATTCTGAGTGTACTGCAAGGTTTAAAGGAAGCCCAGGAGCGAACATACGACTTATTAGCTGAAGGACTGAGAAGACAGGTGAGTCAGACCCCAGCGGGAGTCTCCTATCATAAAGGGATCCCCGTTAGACGAGGAAAGGAGAAGAAAATGAAGCGTCAACAGAAGCATCAGAAGAGCCCTTGCTGTGGATATTGTAAGAGGCCAGGACATTTTCAGAAGGATTGTCGCCGCGCCCAAGGGAAATGTCTGATTTGTGGATCCAGAGAACATCTCATCAACGGTTGCCCAGAAAGGAAGGAACTACAAGGAGGAGATTCGTCCACTCTCCCCACTTCTGCCAAGTGAGGGTTAGCGCGTAGTTCGAACTTCGACGATAAGGCGGACCTAATGCGGGATTCAACTCACGCGACGGAAATGCAACGTTATAGTAGTCAAAGAACGATTTTTCATGTTATCTACTTTCAGTAATAATATTGTAGTTTTTTTGAATGTTTCCTTCCGTTTGAATCTTTGTATCCGTCGAACTTTTAGTTGGATGAAATAAAAGTTGAATCATAATATGTGTATCATTCTCATGCTTTCTCTATATTAAATTCTATTCAGTATTTTAAATTCTGAGCTTTCAATTCCTTTCACCGCATATCTTTCCATACTTTGTACACTTGGCCATTTTCCTTATCCATTCCATTGTTTAATCATGACTTTTCAGACCATGGCCCATCCTGGAGCAGCGCCGCATCTAGATGAGGATACACAGTCATGCGTTTCCTTAGATCACACACTGACGAGTTCTGATGATGAGGTCAATGGTCCCCAGGCCGATTTCGAAAACAACGATTCAGAGGACGAAGGAGTAGCAGCCCCAGAGTTTAACGTGATAGCTGATTCCGACAAAGAAGAAGGAGATCCTGAAGAGAATCCTATAGAGGAAGATCCGATAGAGGAAGATCCCGAGGGAGATCCAATAGAAGAAAATCCAGTGGAAGAAGACCCCATGGAAGAAAACCCAGAAGGGGAGGGACACTTGGAATCGGACCTCGATGAAGAAGCTCCACCCAAGGAGGAAGGACCAGAAAATCAAGATCCTGTGGTGGAAGGACTTCCAATAGAGATACCTGCGAGGCAATATGGTAACGGACGCCCCTACCTGAGTGCGCGAGTCTAGCACAACCTACTGAATCTCCACAACCACAACTGACGGAAATTTCTGATGTTGTCCTTCTGGCCAAATAAACTGTGTATAGTTTAAGGCCACTTTTCGCCTTTGGGGTTGCCTTGTTTCAAATCTTCCTGAATGAAATAAATCCTCTGAGTTTGTAAATTTTTTTTTGATTACTGGTTCGCTTAATACTTGTTTATTGCCCATATCCATTTATTTTTCTGCTGAGTTCCCTGACTGTCCACCCCTATTCAGTGTATAGTTTTCACCCCGTTTCGACGAGGAAGTGCCGCACCCTAATCCTTGGAATGAGCCACCCTTCATCTCTCTTCTGTGCCCCGTTTGAGATCCTTCTGGGAGGAGAACAGTTCCTGTGAAACTCCCAAATTCACTGACTCTTCAAATTTTGATTCGTGTGTTGTACCGACTGTTGCTTCCCTATACACTTTTTCCTTTTGTATCCCTTTGTGCTCATCCGTATTTCCTGTGCTGACCCGATCCCAATTCCCTTGATCCTCAGCCTAAGGCCGCCATACTCCGACCTTCTGAATGAGCTACCTTCCCTTGTAATCGTTACCCTAGCTAGCCCCATACATATTTGTGTTCTTCCTATTACCCTAACTATATATAGGGACAGTGTTATTCAAAATTTAGTTTTCATTATTTCGTGTATTTGATTACACCGTTTTTGTATTTTAAGTACAACTATTATTATTTTCATTGTCAGTAGCGTAACCTTACACCGCGCATACTGTTGGTCCATATTTCTTAATTTCACTACATAAGTTTTCTAAATTATTTTTTAGCCTATTCTATCGATACCTTTCCTAAAATGTTTTAGCCTACCGACTAGTTTTCACTGCTTTTTTTGTCGTCAATTTACTTTGAGGATTTGTGCCTATGATTACTATTATAAGTGGTTGAGCCTTATATTTACTATTTCTGTTTGCTACTATGATATATTTAGATGCGCACACATTTGGTTTCGACGTTTACCGAGCAAAATTTGATTAATATTATTCGGTAATTGTTATCTATATTCTTGTATATTTGTACTTGCCCTTATAGTTTTCAGGCATTATACCTTGTAAGCCTATTTTTGTATATGGTTTTTATATATATGTATGTACCTTCAAAACTTTATCTACCCGTTTTAAATAAATCAGCACATATTAGTTTTCGATATGATAATCCTTCGTTTATTATTTATAGCTAGTTGTTTCTTTTAAATTTCGAGGACGAAATTTTTATAAGGGTGGTATGATGTAACACCCGGCCCTTTTTATACCAAAGTCCGTATTTTGTTAATTTAGAATCCTCTTTATTCTTAATTGTGAATTATTTATTTTTTTCAAATTTATTATTATATTTTATCTTTCAAACCCCATTTCTTTTTCTAACAAATTCCTTAGGACCAGCCCTCATTTCTTTTCTACCATTTTCTTCATTCCCCAGCTCTCAGTCCATTCTTTCTCTATTTTGTTAAATTAACTAATTAAACTCCCTTGGCCCACAGCTTAAGCCCCGAGCCCTCTCCATTATCATTTCTTATATTCATTAAGATTTAAACCCAGCCCAACTCCCCTACTTCTTTTATTGAAAGTCAAACCCTAAAACCTAACACCATTTTCTATTTACTGTTAAATCCCCTAGCCCACTGTTCTTTAATTTAAATTCCATTTCTCTTATTTAGGCCCGAGCCCAGCCCCTATTCTCTATGATTTTTCCCCTCAAATTTTCCCTGGCCCGTTCCTTTTCCTCTATTTCTTTTATTAATTATTTCTAGCCCAGCTCTCGCCCCGGCCTGTTCTAATTTCCTCGGCCCGAACCCACAAATATTTCCCTTAATAAAATTTGTAATTTCTCCTTGAGCCCGGCCCATTCCTTCCTTTGTTTTTCTTTTTATTTGATTTTTGTTATCCTTTTAAAAATACTTGGCCCGGCCCACTCTCCTCCAGCAACCCATTCCCACGCACACAACCCGACCCGGCCCGCTACTTCTTCTCCTTCTTCCCGTTGCGATTCTCCCGCGCGCGTTTTCCTTCGCGAGCGCGCTTCTCGCGCCGTCTCCTCCGCCGTCGCCCTCGCCCTGCCGTTACCCCACGTTGTCAACATCGTCGCCCTCTCTCTTCTCTCATTCTCTCTCAATCACTCATTTCTCTGTCCCTCAAACTCAAAACCGACCACCTCCCACTACCTCCCTCTGCTCTTCGCTAGCCACTCACATCACCGGCATCACCTCAGCACCACCCTCATCATATCCCTCCACCCAAAGATCCTCCACTACTTCCTTCACCAGAGCACCAAGCTCCACCCCGAGATCCCTACAGCCCACACCCGAGCTCCCCTCACCACCGTGACCACGAGCACCTCGCCTCCGTCACCTCCAGCTCCTCCAACCTCTCCGCCGTCGACTAGATCCGTTTCCGGCCCCCATTCCATCAACCACCAACTGCCTCCAGCTGTGCCCGAGCAACCCTCTCCTGTGACCCTCATCAGCGCCAACTCCTTCAACCTCCATCAAACCCCATCTCAACCGCAACCACCGAGAACCCCTCGACTTCACCCAAGGCACCCAACTGAGACGAGAACCTATCTCGTCGCCACAGAACCCATTGCTGCACCCTCACCAAGACTTCACCTTCTAAACCCACCACGGTCCCCGAGCACCCTTAGCCTCCAATCCCGAGCACATCTTCAGCCGACTCCTCACCTTGCCGCAGCCATCTCCTTGGACTTGAGAACTTGTCGCAGCAGCACCTTCGTCGAGATCCCCTATCCGAGCTTTACGGCATTTCATCGAACCCCAAAACCATTTTCAAACTTTTTACACCACTGTGAAACCGCTCTATACAAGTTGCCGGAGCGACGCCGTCGACCTTCGGAAACCCCAACACTTCTCAGACGGACCAGAGAGCACCCCTAAGCTTCCAGCGCACGCAAGACGACTCCGGGAAAACTCCGACGCGAAATTCGTGTTTCGAACTAGGCTCGCGGGAATCCGGAACGTGGCGCACAACGCGCGTTCGCGACATCGTTGCCGTCATGCGACCCCAAGGCGTTCTCCAGGCAAGTATTTACTTGCTTCATGCTATAATAATAGTGTAACCCACCTAGATCATGTAGTTTACAAGCTTTCCGATTTCCTATACGTGTTAAAACCTAAGTGCTCGATGTTAATTACTAATAGAAATAATTGTTTAATTTGACGGCAACCGATACGTTCTGTTGGCCCTTTGAATGATATATAACGTGTGTGAAATTTGCTGGAAAACACGATTGTTTGTAACAAAAATCGATACCCCCAAACATGTCGTTAAAACTAGAATTCCCTCGTAACTGAAAACGAATAAATACACCATAAATCATACACGTATTGGAAAGATGCGTTCGATGGCTTAAATCGAAGCCGACTCGACGAACTTTAATCCTACATAAAATTCTGATCATTTCTGTTTTGCGACCATGAAGATAATTGGATCGAAATACGACTCTGGACTGCAGTCCAGAGCGTTTCTGATTAGTGTGTTCTGTCTAAAGTCCTGCGTCCCCGTGTTTCCTGAAATCGTGTGATACGGAAACTTACAGTAGTTATAAGATATTCCTGTTAGTGAAAGAAAACAAGTGGTTTCATTCCGATTCATCGCAGTTTGTTATTTTAAACTTATTTTAAAAGGGCAGAACGTAAAGCTGTTCAGAACACTTTCTGAAATGACATTTGAGATTGAACTGTGTATAACTTTCAACGTACAGATGAGATTGAAGATCCGTCTGTTGCGTTGAATAATTTATCGAGAACCCTAAATTTTATTTAGCTATGACATCGCTAAATTATGATCCCAACTGGGGTTAAAATGCGTTGCGAAACGGACATCTGATTCTGAAACCGGATTTTTAGCCGCGTGCGCTTAAAATGAAATAGTTATAACTAATGATCCTGGAACCCGATTGGCTTGAAACTAAATTCTATGGATAGCTAACTGAACATACTAATTACTACCTACTTATCATTTCGCCAAATTATATGCGTACGTTTCATGATAAATCGTGCAAGTGAAGGAATGCTGTTTCATAACATCCTCATCATGTTTATATACTTGTTCATGCATCATATCTTACCCATATCATTGTACCGATAACCTAGTGACATCGTGCATTTACCCAGTGTTAGATTTTAGTGTTGATTGTGGCAAGTACGTCAGTGTTCGTGTATTCGTGATTAAGTGAAAGTGATACGTACTTGTACACAATCAGTGACCCTATTATTCTGTTGCATTGTCGACGTCTGTGGGATGCGTGTACGTGTGACCATAAGTGGTATGGGACACTTATGGAAGCGCTTGCACGGGTGTCACAGATAAGGCATCCGACACTGCCATTTATCTTAGGTATTAGTCGGGACGTGCTTGATGGAGGTCCTGCCTCCAGTTCTCGCGCAGACTTGTCACGGATCGATTAGTATTTAGGGTTATGGTTAGCGTTTGATGTAGACCACGGGGTGTGGGGTAGTTTAAGTGTGAGCTCAACAGAATCTCGGGAGTCCCATGCCGGCTTATATATTTAGGGAGTTATATGGAGATTTACAGGGTACGTGATATATACACCGTGATATTCTTGTTACATGTTGGGCCCGTGGTCCCTTGCCCTTGGGTTCTACCCTTGGGTGGAGGACACTCACGAGTGGTTGACTCTCACACTTGGACTGACGATAGGCTTAGTGACCTGTACAGTGAGACTTAGAGACTGATAGGGGCACTGGCATTTATATTCTTTATATGCTGTGTTGGCATACGTGACATATCGTTATACTGCTTTACTGTTCCGCTGCGTTGATTACTGCACAGGTATATTCATGATGTCATTTATTTACTGCTTCATATACCTATTATCACTGCTAGAACTGTCACTTGATTTTATACATATTATATTGCTATTGTGTCGCTCTGACGACCTGAGTATGCATGCTCAGTGTGAGGAGAAGAGTTAGCCCGGACCAGTGCATCACAGACTTCTTGACTTGCCTTCCCGAGTTACATTCATTTGTTCCACTTCAGGTCAGTCTTTATATTGTTTCCTTCAGTTACTGCATTTTCCCATTACCTGCGCATCATTTACTGTTTACCATGAAAAGCTAGAAACCGAAGTGTGACTACGGCAGGACTTTTTCTTGACCGTAGGAGCATGGCTGGCCTTATCTACCCCTCGTATTCCGTATTTTGGGAAGCGGGGCGTGACATCCTGTCACGCCCTGCTTCCCAGAGTGCGCTAAGATAGACACGTGACAGAGCCAACCATGCTACCTGTGGATAGGAAATATCCCTCCACAGTCACATTACGGCTGTAGAGATATCAAGATCAATAATAAACAACTATCTAATACATGTCCATGAGCCAGAATAAACGAGTCAAGAAATAATATGCGGAAGCAATAGATCCAAGTAATAATAACAATCTGGAAAGTATTGAACTAACTGGATACTAACTGGATCCTCACTGCTCGGCCTGGTGGCGGAAGTACTCCTTATCAGCCTGCGACAAGGATAAGGGATCTGGGCCATGCAAAACCCAGACGTCAGTGCGTCATAATATCAATAATTCAAGGCAAGCAGGATATAATGAAATATACAGGCATGAAGTATGAATAGTAACAAGTCCTCAGTAACAAGTAAAACGTAACATGAATATAGATCAGTGAACAGGATATAAACAGGTGAAGTGCAGTGAGTAGTCTAAACTGTGCTATAGGGTTATCTACTCTAAAGTTATTCAAAATCAATTAATGTAATTCTCATCGTAACCCATCGGTCTATGCCCCGTTCAACCCCATGGGACCACGGTAACACGATATAATAGACGGTGAGTCTATGTCCCGTTCAACCCCACGGGACCACGGTAACAAGATGTAATAGACTGTGAGTCTATGTCCCGTTCAACCCCACGGGACCACGGTAACAAGATGTAATAGCCCTTTGAGTTACGTTCGGATACATTCTTGATTTCCCCATACCCCCAAGGTTATGTGTGTAAGTCAGGTATTGATAAATCTGAGACTAATGCCAACACAGGATCAAGCAGGTACAGGTTTGTCTGTATAGACAACAGGAATTGTCCGTAGGGACAACAGGTCAAGATTGTCGGCGTTAGTAACAAAATCAGGTAATATGTCACGCTGTGGTACATTAGGTCATGTCAGGTGGTGTACATGTATCAAGTCATGTAAGGTGGTGCACAGGTATCAAGTTATGTCAGTAGTAGTGTATCAGGTCATGTCAGGTCGTGCACAAGTGTCGAGTGGGTGCTCATAAACAAACTGTAGTAAGTATGGGTACACAAAATCAAGTATGGAGTACTAATATAACAATAAAATGGAATAATGTGATATGGTATGCAAATAGATATAAATTCAAAGATATGGATGCACAATTATCGATTAGGATTACATTTATAGTTCCAATACTAATTAGGATGCACTTTATTAAATATGGGGTGTTAATATCACAGTATTATGCATTAATATGATCTATAGATGCAGTTATATATATTTTAAATGAGATAGATGCAAACGGGTATCCGAAAATAGTAAAACTGTAAAATGGTATTGTGGGATGTACAACTAAGCAATATGTGATGTAAATATTGATATGGATGCAGTATATTATAATCTAGTATGTAATAAGATAGGTTTTCATGACATAGGTCTGAAATGATATGAATGGATGCAAACGAAATATCGAAAAGTTATAAAACTAAACATGGGGTGCATGATTTTAAATACAGGTATGATATTTATTTAAATAGGTATATAATGAGTTATATAGCATGTAGCAAGATTAACTTGCCTCGACGGATCACGGAACGGATATATACGGCACGTCTGACGTCGGTAAAACGTTGCAACGCGCGCACGGCACACGGGACGGGTCCAAGTAACGCAAGAGGGTGATCACGCAGGTAGGGTACGTCCTCTGGGTTGTCTGGAACGACAGCGACGGTTACGGCTCCGGCGATCGCTGAAATCTAGGTTTCAAGAAAGAATAAAGAAAAAGGAAAAGAAAAGAAGAAGAGGAAGAAGAAGGGAGAAGGAGAGGCTCACTGTGGTTTGCACTGGGGTCAGGAGAGACGAGAGGGCGACGACAAGATCAACGGCGGCGATGGGGTCGCCGGCGATGACCGGAACAACAAGAAACAAGAAAGAGAAAGAGAAAGAAAAGAAGAAGAAGAAGAAGAAGAAGAAGAGGGTGAGGCTGGTGTTCTGGGGTATGGGTGCTGTGGAGTTGGCTCGGGGTTCAGGGACAGAGGCGATGCTAGGGGAAAGTCGACATGGGTCGGCGACGACGAGGGTCGGTGGCGAGGCATAGGGCTGCGGGTTTCTTGATGTTGGGGTTCTTGTAGGGTCGTTTTGCAGTGGTGTTAGGTTTGTGGGTGTCCCAGGTGATGAGGGAGAGGAAGTGGTGACGAGGTCATGGAGACGACAGCGAGGTCGGAGCTCCGGCGATGAGGGCAGTGAGGGCCGCAGTGCTCAGGGAGTTCTTGGTATCGGGGGTTTGGAGTTGATGATGCAATTGAGGAGAAGAGGAGGAGAGAGGAGGGAGGTGAGGACGATGATGAGGGTCGCCAGCGGTGACGGCGACGGCGACAGAGGAAATGGGTAAGGCGGTGGGTCGGTTTCTTGGGTTCACCGCGGTGGGGTTTACAGGTGGGAGAAGAAAGAGGTGGGGAGGTTGGCGATGAGATGATGGAGGCGAGATCGTGGGTTAGACGGCTACGGCGAGCGCGAGGCGTGGGCAGTGGGTTGAGAGGAGGCGGGAAAACGAAGAAGACGTAGAAGAGAGAGAAGGAGGCTGTGGGTTTTTGTATTGGGTTTAAAATAAAAAAAATAAAAATATATATAATATGGTGAAAGAAGGAGAAAGAAACGGTGAGAGAGAGATAGGGAGAGAGAAAGAGAAAGAGAAGGGGAGAGAGAGAGAATGAGATCGAGAGGAGAGAGATAGAGAGAATGAGAGAGATCGAGAGGGGGGGAGAGAGAGAGAATGAACAGGGAGGAGATATAAACTTGGATTTAGTGGGGAGAGAGAGAGGGACAGCAGCGAGGGAAGAGAGAGAAAGAGAAGAAGAAAGAGAGAGGGAGTGGGGCCCAGCGCACAGAGAGAGAGAGAGAGAGAGTTAAGGCTGGTAAAAATTGTTTTGATTTTAAATTTAAAAAAATTGGTTCGGTTAATTAAATTTAAAACTGTTCGATTTTTAATTTAAAGATATTATATTAAATTTGAATTTTGGCGGAGTACAAAAATATTTCAAAACACGCCCGGGTCGGGTCTAAAAATTCAGTTTTAAAATATGAAAAATATATGCGACTTTCAAAATTCAAAATGAATGCTCAGGTAACGAAAATGCATACCCCCAAGAACGGATGCACGTACGTACGCGTAGCCATCCAAACATGTCCGTTTCACTGAACGGGACAAGAACAAGATACGCGGATGCTACCACGGGGTTAGGGGTATCATGCAGGTCTAATTATGAAATTTTAAACTATTTTGCGTGGCTTAAAATGTTATATGGTAAAAGATGCAATGTCAGATAAAATGCCAGTATACAGTATTCATGAAAATGCACATGTCTATGTAACAAGTCGAGATAATTCATAAATATGAATCAAACAAGTTCAAGCAAGCGGGTCGGGTCGAATGCAAAGTAAAATATAAAATACCATTCGTACCCAAAATACGATAAATCAGGAAAATACCACAATTAAGGAAATACGAGAACTGGAATTGGTATAAATGAACTAGGTTGTTACAATAAACTTAGACCAGACGTCTCCCCACAGACGTATGGTGTAGAAATCTGCTGATATTGATGAATTTGCCTTTGATATTGTTCTTAATTCGATTGTTTATTATGGTTCATTGGGAATGTTGTTTTTGTGAATGCTGGTATACTGATTGACTGCATGTATCCATATTGTCTTCGTTATCATGTTAAACCATACTTGCAATGTAATGTTTATTCAATACCAACTATTTCCTGATATTGTCTGACCCAATTGATTGTCTTGTGTGACACGACTTATTCATGTCAATTCTGGTATTGACATTAGGTAAAGACTATATTGTTACTTGACGTGAAATATGAAATCTGGACATCTATATTCTGATCATTGGAGACATCTGTATTATGGTCCAAAGAGGTGACATCTGTATAATGGCCCATGAGAGACATCTGAATTATGGTCAAGTGAGACATCTGTCTTATGGTCAAAGAAACATTTGTATAATGGTCACAAGGGTATCTGTAGATTGACATACCTTATCCGTCTTAGGTATGATACGAGAAAGGATTACATTGGTTGGATTCAATAAGGTAGGATAGATAACCTAGAGATATGGGCCTATAGGATACATATTGACATGATTGCTTTGTTATACCTTGCGTATTACACCATACGTTATTGTTATTGCTTATTATTTATGCACATGACATAGAATTATTGTAACGGTATATTGTATCCTATTCCCGTTATATTCATGATTATATTATCATGACGCACTGACGTCTAGTTTTTGCATGGCTCGGATCATTGGCTTTAGCACCGCAGGAGAAGAGACATTTCGAAAAGGTTACCGAGCATGAGGAGTTCTTATTTAGCTAGTGTAACGTTTTAAAAAAATCGTTTAGGTTAATTGTCCGATAATCGGTAATATAACTCGTGTTTTCCGTACAACTTAATTATAATTATTTTTCAACATAGACTTGATTATATCTATTTTAGCTATATAATTGCTAGTATTTGGTATTTAATTAGTCACTTATAAATTGCTAGTTTACTTAAATATTTTTCCTTAATTAATTATTTTAAATATTATAAGTTTTCACTTATACAATTAATTAGTGTAGATTACATGTTAGAATGGGTTAAGTATACATTAATCAACCATGACAACTTAAAATCAAGTTTGCAACATATCTTTTCTTTTTAAAATTTTCTATATGTTTCTAGACAATTCTAGGAAAAAGTTAAATTGAAAATAAAATTTAAAAGAAATAATTAAAGAGAATAGAATGATAAGATGTTGATATGTGTATGGGGGGTGGGGGTTATGGTTACCTCTCTTTCTCTCACTCACCCACACACAAACTTCCCTCTTGACTTGGCCGAAACTTGAGGCAGCCCCCTCCCCCATTTCTCCATCTCTTTTCCACATCAAAAGTCTTCATTTTTGCATCAAAAATCCATACAAATTCTCACAAATTCCTAGTTAAACCTTCACCCATTATTTCTTGGCCTAATCTAGCTTGGATCTTGAAGCAAAGTGGCATTTTGGGAGGCCAAGTTTGCAAGTTAGATCTATAAATCTTTGAGGTATAAATCTTAACCCAATGGTTAATTTGTTAGTTAATTACTTTAATCTAACTTAATTAGGTATTAATATGGTTCTAATTGCAAGTTTGAAAAGTACAAGAGAAGTGTTTGGGTTCAAGTTAGGATTTTTATCGCTTGATTATGGTTGCAATGTGTAGTTTAACATCTTAAGACTTGCAAAATCTAATTTAGTTGTCAATTTGATAATTGTTACTTTTAAATTATCTTAATTAACTATTCTTGCAAACTAATTTCATGATTAATGTAAATAGGTGAGATTAAAATTTAGTTAATAATTGTGTAGCCTAATTAAGATATTAAGTGAACATTGTGGCCATTAGATTTGCTAAAACATCTAGATTTGCACTAAAATGGTTAGTTATTGCTTACTAGGTTTTTGGAATAAATAGGTTTTAATTAAGTTGAGGTTGGAATGATTTACTACCTAGTTCCTAATATATTTAGTGTGTTGTGAATGCACGATTAGTGCGGTCGGGTTTTAAGCTTGGTGGTTGTCACGTATAGCAACCCCTAATTATGCTCTGTGGCGTTGTCGCGAGCGCGTTTTGTGCACGGTTCCCGCCAAAATCTTCGGCCAAGAGCTATTGTTTCCTGTTTATTCCGGCTTAAGTTTCGTTTACAGATATGTGTGAAACCAAGCTCATTCATATACGCACATGCACACATCAGAGGAAGAACGGGTGTTCGACGACAAAAACAAAGCATTTAATTGAACATTTTATTCTTTAGGAAATAGATCATCAAACATGGGATCGAAAGTACCTGGATTCACAAAACTATGGATAAAATTATCTAACTCCCTCTCTGCCTTCTCCACCATGACAAAACGGCGATCTTCACGAAGAGTAGCTACCCATCGGTCAGCACCGCACCCATCAGCTAAGGCAGACATGACGATCCGCTGAGCCCGTATCTGGCTTAGCTGCCGGATAGAGCGATCCCTCGGAGCTGTGGTGATCAAAAGTGCCTCGTGGAAGCACTCGATCTTGTCTTTCGCAACGTCGAGCATTGCCGGAGTCATCTCCGCCGGAGGAGGAGGAATATCATTGATCACAGACAAGAAAACCATCCGGAGCCAAATGGAGCCGATGGGGAGACGAGATCCTATACGAGTCAAGAGCTCATGCAGCACCGTGTCGCATTGATCATCCGTAAGAGTAGGGTTCACCAAGAGCTCAGCAAAATGAAGAACAATTTCCTCAATAGGCACCTCCCATGGCTGACGGCGAGCATGTGGGCGATTACAAGCCATAGCTCTTCTCTGTTAAAATGATTCTCTGAAAATGGGAGAGAAAAGAAGCATTGCTTCAGATTATGAAGGGAAACATTTAAGTCTAGGCACAGAAAATGTTGTGCATGATGGAACTATCCAAGCTCTGGGAAAGAGAATTTCTAAAGCTCTAGTTATGATCGTTTTAATATCAGCGTTTAAAACCGAAATTCAAATTTCTGGACAGCAACTATATGTTATATTGCAAAGCCTATATCAGGTTGTTTCATGCATTTCTAAGTAATCTAATATACCGAAAATTATAGTTCTATCAATTGTGCATCTACACATCTAAATTTTATCACAAACGGATATCGGGAGTTAGAGTTATGTCCTATTTAAAAATAGTGTACGAATCAGTACAGATTCTGTCCACATTCGTCGCTTAATATTATAACACAGTTTTCTATATTTTACGTCGGTTTTCAGTACAATATTAAAACTAAGAAAATCTAGATTATTCGATTTAGATATTCAAACCATCTGAAAACACTTAATTTGGATCAACTATTACAGAGTTATGGTCTCTCGAAGAAGACCCTTATTGGCAGTTTTCTGGTTTAAAAAAACAATGAATAAAAAACTATATAACACCTAAACCGTTATGCGGTTAGATCTAAAAAAATTTACAGCGTATACAAAAAGATATATTCTATCCAAGGTAATTTTCTTGAAAATTCCAGAATTAAAAATTAATTTCTAAAAATTATTTTAAATATAAAAGTATTGATATGTCATATGTGAGAATGAGGAAATCATGGTATTTATTCGTAACTTCATTTTTTTTTTCAAATTTAAATAAAGTAATTTAAAATAAAATAACAAACGATGCAATCCTAATTGGTTACTATGAAATCTTAACATATGGATTGAGAGTAATGAAAAAAAATTTACAAACTATATATTTGTGTGTGTTCATTATTTATATATGTATCCATTTAATTAATTATTTAGGAACTATGATACGACAAGGGAAGTTTTTCATGACAATATAAAAATGAGAAAGATAAAGAGAAAGAGATGGAGGAAAGGAAAAAGAGAAGGGACTTACATATACAAGCCGGTATTGTCACCAGGCTTGTCTATTCGCCGATATCCTCGCGTTTCTAGCGAGACTTTCTTGAAAACTTCTTTGTGTTCTTCTTCTAAGACTCTAAGTGAAGAGGGAGAAGGGAGAGATAAAAAAATGTGAGGAAGAAAAAAAAAGAGGAGGACATGGGAATTAAAAGAGAAATGAAAGGTCAACATTCATTTTGGAAATAAAAGGTCTCATTTGTAAGTTATGATAAGAATAAAAAATTGATAAAGAAAATAATTGCAATAATGTGGATTTGAACATGTGATCTATGGAATAAAAATGCAAAGACTTAACCAATGAGCTATAAGATTGTTCATACACATATTTAATAAGAATTAAATATATGATGTTGCTTAAAAAGAAAGTGGGCTTTTAGGCTCATAGTTTTATTAAAGAAAATGAAAATGAAATTGGATTTGAGTTATGGGCTGGGTTAGGTCTTATGTTTAATTTGAAAAAAAGTTAAAATTTAGTTTTAAAGAAATGTGTTTGGGAAAAATAGATGGAATAATAAAATAATATATTTATAAAAACAAAATATATAGAAAATACTAAGAATAAATAAATACAATATTTTACTAAAGAAAGAAAATACGGAGATATATTAATATTGGGGTCGTCACAGAAGAGAAACTTAGTTTCTTTTTCTAGATCATAGATCTACGAGACAAACGTCTTTCACAAAAGAGATCATAACATCTCATCATAAAAAGGGGAAGAAGAATTCAATTCTCTTAACATCACAGATCCATAAAGGTAAAACCTTTCACAAAAAATAAGAGATTGTAACATCTCCTATAAAAATAAGAACTTTGTTCTTAGACCCACGAGACAAGGTCTCTTATAAATGAGAATTTAATTCTCAGAGCGCAGAACTGATCAAAATTGCCTGAAAGAGCCTTAGCGCTCTAAATTAAAAAGAAGTGCCTTAGCGCTCCAAAACTGGCACACAGCGTCGCAACGCTCCAATTTAAAGAAGCGCCTCAGCGTTCCAAGTCTGGCAGCGTTCCAAGTCTGGCGCACAGCGCCGCAGCGCTCCTAGCACTCTAATTCAAAGAAACGCCTCAGCGCTCTAAAACTGGCGCACAGCGCTCCTAGCATTCCAATTCAAAGAAGCGCCTTAGCGCTCTAAAACTGGCGCACAGCGCCACAGCGCTCCTAGTGCTCCAATTCAAAGAAGCATCCAGCACTTCAAGGCTGGCGCTCAGCGCCAAGCGCACCACGTGCTCTTCACGTGTGAGTTATTTCATAAGGAGCGCTCTGCACTCATTAACTGGCGCTCGACGCCAAACGCGCCACGTGCTCCTCACGTGTGCGCTATTTCACAAGGAGTGTTCTGCACTCATTAACTGGCGTTGAGCGCCAAGCCCACCACGTGCTCCTCACGAGTGCGCTGAGAGAACATAAATTGTTCTTTAAATAAAACCCAAGAGCTATAATGAGTGCTCAACACTCAATAAAAGACAAAAAGTTTGTCAGAACCCAAACCAATGCTCAGCATTGTTAAATGAAAAAGGACTAAGACTAATTAAATGTCCAACATTTTAACTGAATAGGCCAAACCCAAGTAGACCACAGATCCCTAATTGAGCTCATATGCTCATAAATATTTGATCTTAGTCCGAAACTTGACTACAGATCTCCCAACCGAAATTGGTTCAAGGGTACATCTCTTCATACCTCTGATATATGTCGTTGTAATTCTTCAACGTCTTCAGAGAGATGGAGGGTCCCAATAACCAATAAATTTTGGTGCTTCCCCAAACGGTTGAACCAAAACCACACAGACAATGACGTCTTTAAACTGGACTATGATGTCCTTAAACTTTACGGACTGTGGGGTCCTTAAACTCATGGACTATGATGTCTTTAAACTTTATGGACTGTGGGGTCCTTACCCTAATAGACTATGATGTCTTTAAACTTTACAGACTATGACGTCTTTAAACTGTCACGGACTATGATGTCCTTAAACTTATGGACCGCAATATCCCTAAACTAAAACAATATAGTCCAAATGCTCTTTTGTTGGATTTAAATGATACTGTTGAGTAGATCTTAGTCTAAAATTAGACTAACGTATCCTTAACAAACGTTTAAGTTGATCTTAGTCTCAAATGAGATTAACGATCCTTAAACCCAACCCAAATCCAAATCTAAGAAAATACGGATTTGGACTAATCCACGCCCTACGGGCGACAACATAAATTAGTCTCCGTATACAATCCATGGGCAACCAAAAACAAAACAAACATACACGACACGAAGTGACCATCTGGAGAAGGAGAAAGTGGTTACCGCGATGCGATAGCGTAATTAACTGCAGGGGCTTGCGCCTGCAGGGAAGAGCGTCCCCACAATCAAAAACCCCTCACAATGAGAGGGAATCTGACGAAGTATGCTACATTGGCCGTATCCGTCTAAACCTTCGATACATGGTGCTATAAATCAACTTGGCATCTTCGGAGAGGTAGACGGATAAAACCAAATAGCATCTGCCCCCAAATTCAGGGAAGACGACCTATGCGGTTCCGCCTATGTTTTCGGCGGCAAACAGATTCCGGCATGCCCGGTGGGATCTTTTTCTCTTTCCAATCCACACTTCGTGTGTCGTGTTTGCAAACGAATCGCGGTTTGATATGGTTGCCCCTGGATTCGAGATACTCAGATTTGGTGTCTTGCTCCCGTGCAGAGAAAATGGCTTTCAACTGCAACAACGGCAATAACTCTCACTCCGTCCTTGCTGGAGGAGTGATCTTTAGGCCTCAAGCGGCCTCCGTTTTTACGATACCGGTGGAACAGGTGACTCAGGCCACCACTGTACTGTTCTTTGAGACCATGCTCCCACCAATGAGCTTCAACCCCTACTGCCGCCGGAAGAAGCTCCGAAGAAGTCGGTCTTTGATCGGCTCACCAATACCGCGACCCCTCTAAATGGGTCGTCCAAGTCTAATACTTCAATCTTCGACAAGCTGAGCCTAAGCTCAAAGGGGCCCACGAAGAGGCTCGTAATACCAGAGAATGCTATCCCAGCTCCTGTTGCAGCTGAAGCCGTCCAAACTGCTTCCCCTACTTGAAAGTCGGCCTTCGCTAGGTTGACTATTCCTTCCCAGCGGATGTCAGTCTTTGACAGGCTGGCACCAACAGCAACCTTTCACCAGATTAGGGGGCATGAGGGAGCCACCCCATAGCTTAATCCATACCGTCTGCAAGGCATACTCGACGTCGTCATTGGCACCGAGTGAGGAAAGCTGGGGGCAGTTCCCCTTCTGGATTGACTCCGCCAGCTCCAACGGTAGAAGTCGATACTGCTGTTCCAACTGGGAACAGCTTCGAACCACTCAGGAGGGTGCACAAGAACTCTCCGACGGCCGTGCTAAAAAGATCTCCTCCACCTGTGGAGAGCGCCACAAAGGGAACGCCAGAACAACCCTGTTCGCCGCCGAAAACAGAGACGGAACCGCGTAGGTCGTCTTGCCTGAATTTGGGGGCAGATACTATTTGGTTTTATCCGTCCACCTCTCCGAAGATACCAAGTTAATTTCTGGCACCATGTATCGAAGGTTTAGAAAGATGCGGCCGATGTAGCAGACTTCGTCAGATTACCCCTCATTGTGAGGGGTTTTTGATTATGGGGACGCTCTTCCTTGCAGGCGCAAGCCCCTGCAGTTAATTACGCTACCGCATCGCGGTAACCACTTTCTCCTTCTCCAGATGGTCACTTCATGTCGTGTATGTTTATTTTGTTTTTGGTTGCCCGTGGATTGTATACGGAGACTAATTTATGTTGTCGCCCGTAGGGCGTAGATTAGTCCAAATCCGTATTTTCTTAGATTTGGGTTTGGGTTGGGTTTAAGGATTGTTAATCTCATTTAAGATTAAGATTAACTTAAACGTTTGTTAAGAATACGTTAGTCTAATTTTAGACCAAGATCTACTTAACAGGATTATTTAGATCCAACAAAAAAGCATTTGGACTCTATTGTTTTAGTTTAGGGACAATGTGGTCCATAAGTTTAAGGACATCACAGTCCGTGACAGTTTAAAGACGTCATAGTCTATAAGTTTAAAGACATCATAGTCTATGAGTTTAAGGACCCCATAGTCCATAAAGTTTAAGAACATCATTGTCCATGAGTTTAAGGACCCCACAGTCCGTAAAGTTTAAGGACATCATAGTCCATGAGTTTAAGGACCCCACGGTCCGTAAAGTTTAAGGACATCATAGTCCAGTTTAAAGATGTCATAGTCTGTGTGATTTTGGTTCAACCGTTTAGGGAAGCACCAAAAGTTATTGGTTATTGGGACCCTCCATCTCTCTGAAGATGTTGAAAAATTATAACGACATATATTAGAGGTATGAAGAGATGTACCCTTGAACCAATGTCGGTTGGGAGATCTGTAGTCAAGTTTCGGACTAAGATCAAAGATTTATGAGCATATGAGCCCAATTAGGGATCTGTGGTCAACTTGGGCTCGGCTCATTCAGTTAAAATGTTGGACATTTAATTAGGCTCGGTCCTTTTTCATTTAACAATGCTGAGCATTGGTTTGGGTTCTGACAAACTTTTTGTTTTTTATTAAGTGTTGAGCACTCATTATAGCTCTGGGGTTTATTTAAAGAACAATTTATGTTCTCTCGGCGCACTCGTGAGGAGCACGTGGTGCGCTTGGCGCTCAGTGCCAGTTAATGAGTGCAAAGCACTCCTTGTGAAATAGCGCACACGTGAGGAGCACGTGGCGCGCTTGGCGCTGAGCGCAAGTTAATGAGTGCAGAGCGCTCCTTGTGAAATAGCGTACACGTGAAGAGCACGTAGTGCGCTTGGTACGGAGCGCCAACCTTGAAGCGCTGGGCGCTTCTTTGAATTTGTGCGCTAGGAGCGTTGTGGCGCTGTGCGCTTCTTTGAATTTGTGCGCTAGGAGCGTTGTGGCGCTGTGCGCTAGTTTTAGAGCGCTGAGGCGCTTCTTTGAATTGGAGCGCTAGGAGCGCTGTGGCGCCAGTTTTAGAGCGCTGAGGAGCTTCTTTGAATTGGAGCGCTAGGAGCGCTGCGGCGCTGTGCGCCAGACTTGGAGCGCTGAGGCACTTCTTTAAATTGGAGCGCTAGAAGCGCTGCGGCGCTGTGCGCCAATTTTAGAGCGCTAAGGCGCTTATTTTTAATTTAGAGCGCTAAGGCTCTTTTTAGGCAACTTTGATCGGTTCTGCGCTCTGAGAATTAAATTCTTGTTTATAAGAGACCTTGTCTCGTGGGTCTAAGAACAAAGTTCTTATTTTTATAGCAGATGTTACAATCTCTTATTTTTTGTGAAAGGCATTGCCTTTATGGATCTGTGATTTTAAGATAATTGAATTCTTCCCCCCCCCTTTTTATGATGAGATGTTATGATCTCTTTTGTGAAAGACATCTGTCTCATAGATCTATGATCTAGAAAAAGAAACTAAGTTCCTCTTCATTTGATGAGATACTTTGATCTCTCTATTTTATTTACCTTGAAGAAATTCTTCTTCTTCCGAGAGCTTACTCTTCTCTCTGAAATTTCTCAAAGTTTGTGGGGGGGGGGGGGGGGTTCCTCTATGCAAGACTTGAAGTCTTCAGTCCTTTATATAGGGGAGGCTGATTTGTTGAATCAGTTAAGGAAATCTTTCCTCTGATTGATTTGGGGATGTTTCCCACCATTGGATCTTTGATCCAAGAGCGTCTGTTTTACAGAAGGCAATCTTCTTGGTTTTTTTTAACAAGATTGGGAAATATTTTCCCATACAGAGCTTATTCTGTATCTTGGTGATTTTTAATCACCATTAGATCATTGATCCAATGGTGCTATGATTTACAGAGCACAATCTTTCCTTTTTCGAAAGATTCTGAGGAGTATTTTCTTAACAGAATTTTATTATGAATTTTGATGATATATCATCTTCGTTGGATCTTTGATCCAACGGTGGAGAACATTTTGTTCTGGCGCTTTGCTTGTGAGCGTTGCCTCAGAGTTTTTGACTTTTTAGCGCTGGCGCTCCGCGCTCTCGTGCTTTGCACGTGAGGCGCTGCCTCAGAGTCTTTGACTCATTGCGCTGGCGCTCAGCGCTCTCATGCTTTGCACGTGAGGCGCTGCCTCAGAGTCTTTGACTCATGGCGCTGGCGCTCAGCGCTCTCGTGCTTTGCATGTGAGGCGCTGCCTCAGAGTCTTTGTCTCTTTAGCGCTGGCGCTCAGCGCTCTCGTGCTTTGCACTTGAGGCGTTGCCTCATTACTGAAGGTGTGTCTTTTCACCTTCCTTCTCCACTTTTCCTGAGTCAAGCTTCTCTTTTCCAGAGCTTAGAAATAGTTCCATCATGCACAGCATTTTCTGTTCCTAGACTTAAATGTCTCCCTTCATAATCTGAAGCAATGCTACTTTTCTCTCTCATTTTCAGAGAATCATTTTAACAGAGAAGAGCTATGGCTTGTAATCGCCCACATGCTCGCTGTCAGCCATGGGAGGTGCCCATTGAGGAAATTGTTCCTCGTTTTGCTGCGCGCTTGGTGAACCCTACTCTTATAGATGATTAATGCGATATGGTTCTGCACGAGCTCTTGACTCGTATAGGATCTCCTCTCCCCATCGGCTCCTTTTGGCTCTGGATGGTTTTCTTGTCTGTGATCATTGATATTCCCTCTCCTCCGGTGGAGATGACTCCGGCAATGCTCGACGCCGCGGAAGACAAGATCGAGTGCTTCCATGAGGCACTTTTGATCACTACAGCTCTGAGGGATCGCTCTGTCCGGCTGCTAAGCCAGATATGGGCTCAGCGGGTTGTCATGTCTGCCTTTGCTGATGGGTGCGGTGCTGATCGATGGGTAGCTACTCTTCGTGAAGATCGCCGCTTTGTCATGGTGGAGAAGGCAAAGAGGGAGTTAGATAATTTTATCCATAGTTTTGTGAATCCCTATACTTTCGATCCCATGTTTGGTGATCTATTTCCTGTAGAATAAAATGTTCAATTAAATGCTTTGTTTTTGTCGTTGAACACCCGTTCTTCCTCTAATGTGTGCATGTGCGTATATGAATGAGCCTGGTTTCACACATATCTGTAAACGAAACTTAAGCCGATATAAACATGAACTAATAGCTCTTGGCCGAAGATTTTGGCGGGAACAAATGCCCCCACTACTTTGCCCACGTAAGTATATACATGGGTGAAGTAGTGCAGAGTAATTCATAGCGTATGACCAGTTTCAGGTTGGTATATAACTTTCAGAATCTTGATTTGAGAAGATAACGAGCGGACACAAGCGTCGCCATTTATCATTGACTCAAATCTCGACTCTTAAGGGATATAGTTCCAAACCCTCAGCCCCATGAGCCGCACCCTTCTATTTCTTTATGTCTTACTCTGGCGTGAAGTAGTTTATATGCTCATGAGTAACTTCTCCATTTCAGTGGCATGTAGCTTTGGTAAGTGTGGCTCATAGATGGTAGATAACAGTTCATCTTGAACTCTTTATAGGGTAGCGATGGCTTAGGAAACAGGGTTAGGATCTGTTGCCTAAGACTTTCTAACTTTATGAGCCGTGAGGGTCTCATAAAGACTTTTCTCCCTACAAGTCGTGAGGATCTCATAGGTGTATTTTCTCCTTATGAATCGTAAGGATTCCTAAGTGCGTTTTCTCTTGAGAGTCGTAAGGATCTCACAAGAGAATTTTCTCCCTTACAAGTCAAGAGGACTCGTAAGTGGTTGTTTCCCCCTTGTCGATATTCGACTTAGGAGAGTGTGACCCGTGAATAATGTACAAGAGTCAGTTTGGACCTGCTTGTAAGGCAGTGATGGCTTAGAAAACAGGGTTAGAATTTGCCGCCTAAGACTTTTCAACTTTATGAGCCATGGGGGTCTCATGAAGACTTTTCTCCCTACGAGTCGAGAGGATCTCGTAGGCGTATTTTCTCCTTAGGGGTCGTGAGGACTCCTAAGTGCGTTGTCTCTTAAGAATCGTATAGATCTCACAAGAGAATTTTCTTTTCATGTGCGAGGACACTAATTTCCCTGCCGGTCGAGACGAATCGAGAGATTCTCGCAAAGACACCGATTTCTTTGCAGATCGAAACGGATCGAGAGATTCTCGCCAAGGACACCAATTTCCCTGAATCGGGAGGTTTTTCCAAGGACACCGATTTCCTTAGATGTCGAGATGAGTCGAGGTATTTGTTTCCCCCAATCAGAGCAAAGCTCTGTTTGAATTTCAAATTCAAAAGGTGAAGCAACGGTTCAGATCTCTTGCGCTGCGCGCAGTGCGCCACGTGTTAAAAGAAGACACGACAGCGCAAGAGGCACTGCGCCCAAGGCAGCGCACCCCCAATCAGAGCAAGGTTCTGTTTTAAAATTCAAATTTTAAATAAAAGAAGCAACGCTTCAGATAACTTGCGTTCTGCGCTGCAAGCCACGTGTCAAACAGTGGTGCGCTAGCGCAGTTGCGCTGCGCGACATGTGTCAGCGCAGATGCGCTGCGCTCGGCGCTGCACGACACGTGTCAGTGCAGTTGTGCTGCGCTCTGCGCTGCGCGACACGTGTCAAGCGCAGGTGCGCTAGCGCGGTTGCGCCACGCCGCGCGACACATGTCAAGCGCAGGTGCGCTTGCGCCAACTACGCCAGCACTAAAATTTAAATAATAAATCATTTAATTAATCAGAATTAAAATTCTAGAAAGATCTTTCCAATCTTATTAAAATAAGAAAATTATCTTTTGTAAAATAGAGGCCTTAGGATCAAAGATCCAACGGTGGGGAAATATCCCCAGATCAATCAGAGAAAGATCTCTGTAACTAACTCAACAAATCATTTGGCCCTATATAAAGGCCCCTAGACTCCAAATCTCAAATAGAGAGATAGAAAAAAGAGAGAACTCTCTGAAAAAATTAAGGCAAGCCTTTAAAGAAAGAAGATCATCTTCTTCAAGGTAAAGAATTTATTTCTCGAAGAACAGAGATGAAAACATCTCATTAAAAAAGAGAATTTCTTCTAAAAAGATCAAAGATCTAAGAACAAGATCAAGATCCTCAATATAAAAGAAAAGGATCAAAAAAGATCTAATCACAAAAAAATTAAAGAAGTAATTTACTTCATCCCTAGATCTTTTGATCTATATAAAGGCACAGCCTTTTGATGAGAATCAGAACCATTGGTTCTTGAAATCTCAAGGAAGAACCTCTTCAGAACAAGAAAACTTGTTTCTTTGATCTGAATTTGATCAAGATGCGCTCTGCGCTATTAGACAGTGCTTTACACTTTTGAAATGCGCCTTTGCGCTCCTTGGACTGGCGTAACTCACCAGAGCGCGCCACGTGTCAACCACAGAATGATCTGCGCCTTGCGCTTCTAAATATAGCGCACTGCGCTCTTGGATTGGCGCCCTGCACCAGAGCGCACCACGTGCCAGCAGCGCACTGGCGCAGCGCACTGCGCTAACAGACTTGCGCTCATGCAAAGCGTGACACGTGTCACCTTCGCATGCGCTGGTGCCTTGCGCTCTTTAATTGGCGCAAAGCGCCTGACAGGCCACGTGGCACATTGTCAGACCACTAAATGCTGTGCATTATTTAAAAAAAGGGGGCAGAGCCCAATTAAAAAGCCTAATAGGCCTAATATAAATGCTATGCATTTAATTAAAAAGCCCAATGCTATGCATTGTTTAAAAGGGCAGAGCCTAAGCAAAGGCCCAACATGCCAAATATAAATAAAATGTTACACATTTTCAAAGGGACTTAGCCCAATTCTGGCCATAAGTCCTCAATATAAATTGAACTGAGCACAACTGCTCTCTCAATCAATTTACACCCGGTTCGAGGGTACATCTCTTTACTCCTCTGGCATCCGTCGTTGTAATCCCTCAACGTCGTCAGAGAGGTGACGGGTCCCGACAACTACAGACTGCTACGGGCTGTGGGGTCCTTAAACTCATGGACTATGATGTCCTTAACCTCGACCGTGATATCTTAAAACTAATACCGGACTATGATGTCCTTAACCTCGACCGTGATGTCTTAAAACTAATACTGGACTATGATGTCCTTAACCTCGACCGTGATGTCTTAAAACTAATACCGGACTATGATGTCCTTAACCTCGACCGTGATGTCTTAAAACTAACATTGGACTGTGAGGTCCTTAAGCTCACGGACTATGATGTCTTTAACCTTGACCGCAACGTCTTAAAACTAACATTGGACCGCAATGTCCTTAAACTACTTATCGACCGCAACGTCACTAAACTAAACAATAGAGCCCCTCAATTGCTCTCTTGTCGGATCTAAACGATCCCGTTAAGTCGATCTTAGTCTAAAATTAGACTAACGTATCCTTAACGAACGTTTAAGTTGATCTTAACCTCAAAAAAGGCTGACGTATCCTTAAACACACACACCCAAACCTAAATCTATGAAAGATACGGATTTGGACTAATCCATGTCCTACGGGCGACGACACAAATTAGTCTCGTATACAATCCACGGGCAACCGAACACAAAACAAACACCCACGACACGAAGTGACCACATGGAGAACGAGAAAGTTGTTACCGCGATGCGGTAGCGTAATTAACTGCAGGGGCTTGCGCCTGCAGGGAAGAGTGTCCCCACAATCAAAAACCCCTCAAGCTAGGGGGAATCTGACGAAATCTGCTACATCGGCCGCATCCGTTTAAACCTTCGATACACGGTGCCATAAATCAACTTGGCATCCTCGGAGAGGTGGACGGATAGCACCAATTAGCATCTGCCCCGAATTTCAGGCAAAGACGTCCGCCACGTCTCTGCCGCGTCCTTCGGAGGGGAACAGATTCTGGCACGCCCGCTGGGACCTTTTCCTCTTTCCACTCCACACTTCGTGCGTCGTATTCCTGAACGAATCGCGGTTTGTTAATGGTTGCCTTCGGGTTTCAAGTTACTAAGATTTGGTCTCTTGCTTGCCACAGAAAGCAAACAGCAATGGCATTCACCTGCTCAAAGTGCTCCAACTGCAGCTGCAACCCGCGCTCCCCCTCACCTGTTGGTGTAGCTTATGGACCTCAAGCGGCGTCCCTGTTCACGATGCCGATAGAAAAAGTCATCCAGGCTACGACTGGATTATTTTTCGGGACCATGCTCCCGCCAATGAGCTTCACTGCCCCAGTGCCCATACCAGAAGCTCCTAAGAAGTCGGTCTTCAATCGACTTACAGCTGCTGCGACCCCTCTCAACGGGTCGCCCAACACCAATGCCTCGGTCTTCTCCAGACTAGGCCAAAACTCCTGCGGGCCCACGATGAAGCTTGGGGTCCTAGAGAAGGTTATTCAAAAGAAAGTAGCCAAACCTGCTCCTGAAGTCGTCAAGACGGCTTCTCCTGCTAAGAGATCGGTCTTCACAAGACTAACCGTCCCAACTCCCACTCCCGCTCCTGCTGCTCAAAAGACATCAGTTTTTAATAGGCTGACACCAGCAACGGCCCCTCACCTGAACAGGGGGCAAGACAAGGCCATCCACATCTCCGAGCCAATTCCCTCAGCTCAACAAGCTCGACGCCGCCACTGGCGCCGAGTGAGGAAGTCAGGAGGCAACTCCCCTTCTGGGCTAACTCCACCAGCCCCGACGGCGGAAATTAATGCTGCTGTTCCGACTGGGAACAGCTTTGAGCCGCTGTAGGAATTCTCCTACCGCTGTACTGAAGAGGTCTCCTCCTCCACTGGAAAAGGGTGTGGAAGCAAAGCCAGAACAGCCCTAATCCCCTCAACAGTTGTCCTCCAAGATCTATAAAGTTTGGCGGCAGGCCCGAGACTCGGTGATCGATCCAAATTTCTCCCGCCAGCACAAGAAGCTGAAGGTTCAACAGGAAGTGAGCCATCCTGCCAAGCCACGAAAAGCTATATGGGTGCCCACCGCGACAGCTCCCTCAACTTCGACCGCTCAGAAGAAGAGAAGGCCGGAGAAGACCCCCATGCCTGCAACAAATGTTAAAGGCGCTGAGCCCAAACGCCCTAAGTTTGGGGGCATGGTGGTCCATACCGTTTACATGGCATCTGGGAAGGAAGATAGTCGTGCTTCTACGGGCCACCAACCACTCACTCGATCCATTACAAGTGCCCAGGAACAACAGCAGCAGAAGCTCCAGGATATGCTAACTGCGATGGCCGCACTCACCGGACCAAAATAAAGCCCGGAGGCGTCATCAGAACAACGTTGCGAACACGAGACTGATGCTGAATTCCTTCGTAGAATGCTTGAAAAGAAGGACAAGGAGGCTGCGGAACAAGTGGCTAATATAAAGCAGATGGCTCTTCTGTTCCAAGACATAGTGGGCATGATGATCCAGCCGGATCCCCCAGCTGAAGATCCTCCGATTATCCTCGAAGACGACAGAGGAGAAACGTCGAATCCACCTCCGGCTCTTTCAACAGCCAAAGAGGAAACAATCTCTAAGGCCATCCTGGATGATTATATTGCTCAACAAATACGAGTTCACCAGGCAAATGAAGCAGCCGGCCAAGTTATTAAAACAGGGCAACCATATCCGGGCTGGTATGATCAGATAAAATACCCGCCGGGCTACACAATCCCGAAATTCCATGTCTACAAGGGGACAGGCAATCCCCATCAACATGTAGCCCAGTTCAGAGCTCTTTGTGGCAACATCGGCGGTGATGATAAGCTCTTGCTTTGCTAATTCGTCGGCAGCTTATCAGAGATGGCGTTTAAGTGGTACTCCGAGCTTCCAAACGACTCTGTCAAAACTTTCGCAGAGATGGAGTTGCTATTCACTCAGCGATTCACGAGCGCCAGCGAACGTACCCCGATAACAGCTTTGATCAATGCAAGAGTGAAGACGGGCGAAACTTGGGTTCAATATGCAATCCGATGGCGGAACTTGTGGTCGAAGTGTGAACAGCGCATCGAAGAAGCACCAGCAATGGGCGTGTTCGTGGGTACTCTAGACCCTCATGCAACTATTTCACAGTTCATGATGTTCTTTAAACCGACCACGTTCCAGGCTTTAATTGATAAGCTAGCCCAGATGGATCAAATGGGTCACAGACCATCTCCCCCGAAGCCGGAACCTCGAAACAACAAGGGTAAAGGGAAGGCAACCTTCGTTGCGAACACCCAACAGCAGCCCAGTGCTCCAAAGCTAGCGGATCAACTCGAAGAGAGACGGCGCTATTACAATGAGAAAATGAAGCGTCCTTACTCATTCCCACGGGACAAAACGAAGAGGTTGTTCGAGCTGGCGATGCGCAACAGGCTTATCAGTTTGCCGAATCCCAGGCGACCGCCGCAACCCAGCGAAGTGAATAATCCCAATTACTGCCCTTACCACCAAACGGTAAGTCACCCAATCGAGGATTGCTTCGTCTTCAAGGGATGGATCGAGGATCAATACCTATAAGGCAAGTTTGCGCTGTCCGAGAAGTGGAAAGTAAATCCACCACAACTTCACACTCCTAAGAAGACGGACACACCGGGGGAAACTTGTTCTTTTGTTGAAGAAGCTCCATGGGAGGTCGTGCTTTCAGCCAAAACCAAAAGGATGCTGAATGATCTCCAGACATGCCCGGCGATCAGGTGGAAGAACCCGCTGGAACCCCAGATCATCGAAGGAATGCTGAAGCCGCGCCCAACTCTAAAGATTGGTGGTGATGGCCAAAGCAATCACGCCCAGCCGTCAAAATCTTCAAAGAAAAAGAAGAAGAAATCCAAGAAGCCCGTGAAGCCTGGCGACAAGCGCACGGACTTACAGAAACAGATTGACGCGCTGGAAGAGTATAATCAGAAAGCGCAGACTCCAATCATGCTCCAAGAGTTCCTCAGCCGCGTCCTTGAGGACGAAGATGATGGAGAAGACTCGTCGGACGAATCTGAGGAGTATGTGGCAAGTTGCCATGTGATCTCTCACTTGTCGATAGATAATAAAGAAACACCTTGCACTGAGAAGATGGGGGCATATCCTAAGCCAGAACTCCTGGAGCCGTCAGATGAAATAATTGATGCATTCCTGAACACGGCTCTTTTGAAAAGTAAAGCTGATCGGGAGTGCGAGATGGCCATATTTGAAAGAGCCAAACGCCGGAGACTAGATGAAAGAGTCGAGACACTCCCACCCAATCAAAAGACATCCGTTTCGGATAAAAACAAATTCAAGACGAAGAAAAGGTTTGCTAAAGCCATATCAATGGGAATGAAGCTACCACCCTCCGAAGGAAACACTCCCGGTGAAGCAGAGATACATCCTAGCTACTGCTCATATCATCGAAAGATTTCGCACCCCACCGAGGAATGCGACGCTTTTAGAAGGTGGTGGCAAGGGTACGTTGCTCACCGGCAACATTTTAGGCTGATGAAACGCAAAGCTCGTCGGGAGCAAAGGAGTGCGACTGAGGAGCATAAAAGAGATACTGGTAACTGTTGCATGGTCAACACCGGGGGATCGCAAATTCTCACTTTCGGAAGTGACTCTGACGAAGAAATAGCTCTTGGCCCTCTCTTTAAAGAACCCACCTTGGGGAAAGAGGAAGAACCGAAGGCCTGTGAAAACATCCAGCTACTCAATCGCACGCTTCCGGAAAAGAATCTCGGATCCACGAGCAAAAAAGATAAGGGAAAAGAAAAGGTCTCTGAGGATATCGCCCTAGATAACCAAGTCATGAAAGAGCTGACCGCCAAGGACCCGCCAAAGAAGAGTAAGGTAGACTATAACATTCTGGCGCACTTGAGGAAGTTACCCTCGCAGCTCAGTATTCTCGACGCCCTTTTACTATCTAAAGAAACGAGAGATTCCTTGATCAAGGAGCTACAGGAGCCAGAGCAATTCCAAGCCTTTCTCGCCGAAGAAAAGATGAAGGATGAACTGGAGGAAGTACATACAGCCGATATCACCTTCGGAGACGAAGACCTCCTCCTCGGGACGTGCGAGCACAATCGTCCCTTTTATGTCTTAGGGTACTGCCACGATATAAAGATAGGCAAAATCCTGGTTGACAACGGGTCTTCCGTCAATCTCCTCAACGTGCGAGTGTTGAAGGAAATCTGCATGAGCGTCCAGCATCTCACTCGTGATAAGATCACCATCTCTGGTTTTGACTCCCAGTCATCGTGGACTCTTGGATCTATGATACTAACGCTGCGCTTCGGGCTACTTGTCACGGATATTAAATTTCATGTCATTGACACCAAAACATGCTATAACGCTTTGCTCTGCCGGCCTTGGTTACACGAGTACAATATCATCCCTTCTACACAATATCAGTGTATGAAATATTTTAAGGATGGTCTCGAGTATACCGTAACAGGAGAGCTGAACCCATTCTCCGTGAACGAAGTCCGTAAGTACGAAGACGCAAAATATTTTTTGCCAGATTTCGAGGACACGGAGAGATGTCACAAACCAGAGAACAAAGCTATCACCACCATTCCAGTCTTCGGAGGACACGGAGTGATACTGAATAAATGGAAGAGATACTGAAGTAATGGAAGCGATAGTTTATTCAGGTCCACCCCAGCACAGCAAGCCAGGACCATCCGCCCCTATGCTGATCTTTAGCAGCGACTCAGAAGACGAGGTTAATGCTATATTCTCTGCTCGGCCTCCAATACGAATATTCGCTGAGGAAGAGCAAAGTTTGCAAGTTTCCATGGTTCCGCCCAAACATCATAAAGAACTGGACGCGCTTGATACCTACAGTGTGGAAGAGCTGCAGACTTTCTATGTCCCTCCCAGGCGAGAAGGCGAAAAGGCGATCCTATTCTACCGCTCCGGGGAAACTAAAGTGGAGAAAGAAATCTGGCACGGCGCGGATTCTACACTTGACAGGTTCCAACCCATCCGTCTGCCTAGATATTATACAGAAGGCTTGAAAAGGCTGTTGAAGCGCCAAGGGATACCCCTTAAACAAACTGCTCAGCAAGCACGGTTCTATAACAGGATCTGGAATGTCCCTGGAACTCAGCGCAAGTTACCCAACGGGAGAATGGAAGCGATCGGGCTTGGATATGTTCGGTCAAAGAAACAGGAGCTACTCCGCGACTGCTATGTCGTACATGACTTTGATGAAGAAGGAGATGCTCAATGGGAGAGTGCTAATCCTGAACCAGAAAAGGTCCCCGACGTAAAAATACCCAGTCCTTCGTTTGAAGAACAAATGGACAAGCTTATAAGGGAAGCTGGTCAAAAAGTTCGAGACGACCATAACCGCGAAATGGCCATCTACGAGAAATCCAGGATGCAAGGCCTTCTCTAACAGGCTGCGAAAGATGAAAATGCCGTTCCCTGTCAACCTGTTGTAAAAAAGGCCCGATGCCGAGGCAAAAACAAGTCAAAAGGCAGGAAAGGCATCCAGCAACGACAAAGCAAGACCAAGAAGTCACGCGAGCGGGAATCAAGCTGTCCGGATTTGTCCCTTATGAAGAAGATGAGTCGAGCATACTCTTTTCCTCAAGACAAGACAAAGAAGATACTTGACCTCGCTATAAGACATCAAATGATTACACTGCCGGAGTCTAAACACCCTGAGCTAGCAGGCGAAGTCTCTCACCCAAACTATTGCTCTTATCACCAAGTAATAGGGCACCCTCTCGAAGACTTCTTCACCTTCAAGAACTGGGTCGAAGATCAATATCAGCTCGGCAGGTTCGCTCTATCCGACAGTTGGAGGGTAACACCGCCGCAGAAGCATGAACCCAAAGTTACGAGAGTAGAACCAGATACACATCGGTCTTCAAAGCGAACTCGTACTTGTCATATGATAACATCATCAAAAGAAGAACCTGAGAATATGCATGACCTTACCTGGTGCTTCGAAAACAATGATGACGAGGTGATCTCAGAGTTTCCACTGGCGCCAAAAGAACTAGAAGATGGAATACACACTACTGCAGATAACCTCAAGAAGATTGATTTAGGAACGGCAAGCGACCCGCGACCTACATTCGTCAGTGAGCTGCTATCTGAAGAAAGGGTGGCTGCGTTAAAAGACGTGCTTATGCGGCATAGAGATTGCTTCGCATGGAACTATTCCGAAATGCCAGGATTAGATCTAAAGATCGTGGTCCACAGATTAGCGATATCCTTGGACGTCAAGCCAATCAAACAAGCACCGAGAAGAATGCGGCTCGAGCTTGAGATGAGTATCAACGCCGAGGTCAAGAAGCTGATTGACTCTGGCTTCATCCAAGAGGTTCAGTACCCTGATTGGATCGCCAACACCGTCCCGCTGATGAAGAAAAATGGGACAGTGCGCATATGTGTGGACTTTCGGGATCTCAATAAAGCCTGTCCGAAGGATGACTTCCCAGTACCGGCCACTGAGTTGATGATAGATAACACGTCCACTCACGAAGTTTTCTCCTTCATGGACGGCTCATCAGGATACAATCAGATAAAGATGCATCCCGAGGACCAGAAGCACACCGCTTTCTGGACCCCTCTGGGTATATTCTGCTACAAGGTGATGCCTTTCGGTCTAAAGAACGCCGGAGCCACCTATCAGAGGGCCATGACGAAGATCTTCGATGACCTGATACATGAAATCGTCGAATGTTATATCGACGACCTTGTGGTTAAAAGCAAATCATACGAGGAACATCTCGAACATCTGAAGATCGTATTTCAACGCCTTCAGCAATATAACTTGAAGATGAACCCACTCAAATGCGCGTTCGGGGTGTCCTCAGGCAAATTCCTAGGATTCATTGTCCGACACCGAGATATCGAGATAGATCCGTCAAAGATCAAGGCGATCATGGAGATGCCCCCGCCAAGGACTCTCAAACAATTGCGGTCTCTCCAAGGGAAGCTTGCGTACATCCAACGATTTATAGCCAATCTCTCCGGCAAGTGCCGTCCTTACAGTCACCTAATGAGAAAAGGGACCCCATTCGTCTGGAACCACAAATGCCAAGGCACACTGGACGAAATCAAGCAGTATCTGCAGAATCCGCCGGTGCTGGCTGCTCCGGTCAAGGGAAAGCCTCTTATTCTTTATACAACAGCCCTCGAAGGTTCTTTAGGCGCGTTATGGGCAAAAGAGAACGACCAAGGGAAAGAAAGAGCTCTCTATTACTTGAGTCGAGTTCTCCTGGGGGCAGAAAGCAATTATTCTCCCATTGAAAAACACTGCCTGACGTTGATCTTCGCGATAACGAAACTCCGGCACTATGCATTGGCGCATGAAGTCCGTCTCATATCGAAGGTGGATCCTCTCAAATATTTAATGTCAAAGGCCATATTGACAGGGCGGCTTGCTAAATGGGCCTTGCTCTTGATGGAGTTCTCAATAACTTACCGGCCTCTTAAAGCAGTGAAAGGCCAGGCCATCGCCGACTTCCTCGCTGAACATCCGATACCGGCCGATTCCCCTTTGAACTGTGAACTGCCAGACGAACATGCGTTTGATGCGATCGACGGTGGTGGTATCCGGTGGGAACTTTATTTTGATGGAGCGTCTTCCATGAAGAAGCACAAACAGAACACGCCAATAATCAAATCAGGGATAGGCCTTATCTTCATGACCCCACGAGGAGAGATAATGCGCTTTTCCTTCTCCTTGACAGAGCCGAGGACAAACAATGAAGCCGAATACGAAGCTTTGATAGCAGGCCTCAAGATCTCCATCAACATGGGAATTGAAAACCTCTTCATATACGGAGACTCCCAACTGGTCGTTAGCCAAGTAAACGGCGACTATCAAACGTGCAAGCCAGAACTGGTAAAGTACGGCAAGAGGGTACAGCAACAGCTGACCCAAATACCTTCCTACACCTTGGAAAGCATACCGCGTGCAGAAAATAGCAAGGCAGACGCGTTAGCCAAGCTCGCTAAAGAACTGGCTGATGAGAACCTCGATGACGTCAGAATCATGGTACAAAGCCGTCGGGTTCTCGCACCGGCAGAAATATCTCCGGAGGCGTCCGAGGAAAAGGGAGTGACCGAACAGACGACCCTACAAATAAAGGACCAAGAAAAGGCTGAGGATTGGAGAGAAGTCTTTATAGACTACTTCAAATCCCGTCGAACACCTGAAGATGCGTCCTCAAGATATCAGCTCATGAAACGAGCTTTGTCTTTCGCCTTCGTCAATGACACTCTGTATAAGAGGTCATTTGATTCTCTGTGGTTGAGATGCCTGGGACCTGAAGAAGCGAAAAGAGTCATTCAGGAAGTTCATGACGGACTCTGCGGTTCTCACCAAGCCGGACCGAAGATGAAATTGAAGATTAAACGGATGAGCTACTACTGGCCCACGATGATTCAGGACTGTCTCGAGTATGCGAAGCAATGCCACCCATGCCAAATCCATGGGGACTTTATCCATCAACACCCAAATCCAGTACACCCAACAGTGGCTAGCTGGCCGTTTAAAATGTGGGGAACTGACATAATCGGCCCCATCGAACCAGCATCGTACAGAGGACATCGTTTCATTTTGGCGACGACTGATTACTTCTCCAAATGGGCAGAAGAAGTACCGCTGAGGGAAGTGAAGACGGAGAATATCCTACATTTCTTCAAGACGCACGTCATTTATCGGTTTGGAACTCCGCGACGGATCATATCTGATAACGGGCCAGCCTACAGAAGCCACAAGATCAGCCGTTTCGCACAACAGCACAACATAGACTGGAGATACTTCTCAGTTTATAATCCCAGAGCTAACGGTCTAGCTGAGGCTTTCAATAAGACCTTGACGAAGATCGTGAAGAAGACGATGTCCCGAAATAAGAAGGATTGGCACGAGAGACTGCATGAAGCTCTCTGGGCATATCGAACTACGTTCAAAACGGCCACGAACACAACGCCGTACGCGTTGGTATTCGGTACAGAAGCAGTACTCCCCCTTGAGATAGAGTTACCCTCCCTACGAGTGGCGGTTCATTACGAGCTAACGGACGAAGAGAATGCTCACCTTCGGCTTGAGGAGCTTGATACCCTTGATGAAACCCAGCTCATAGCGCAACAAAATCTGGAGGCTTATAAAGCAAAGATGACGCGCTCATATGAAAGATTGGCCAGGCCGAGGACATTCTGCCAAGGCGAACTCGTGCTAGTGGTCAAAAGACCTATGATCCCCAATCGTGCCAAGCAAGGAAAATTCGAGCCAAATTATGAAGGCCCATACATCATAGACAAGGTCTACTAGGGTGGAGCCTATCTACTCATGGACATGCATGGTGAAAGACCTTTCAGGCCAATAAACGGTCGCTTCCTGAAGAAGTATTACGCCTAACGAGTTACGGCCTAGGTCAATGATAGATGACGACAACTATGTCCGCTCGCTATCTTCCTAAGCCTCAACTCTATAAGTAGTAACCGACTTACTTTACAGTGGACCGAAACGTCCTTGAACTAACAAAGGACCGAAACGTCCTTAAACTAACAGCGGACCGAAATGTCCTTACACTAACGACAGACCACCACGTCCTAAAACTAGCCGTTGACCGAGATGTCGATAAACTACGGTGGATTGCAACATCTCAAAGCCGATAAAAATAAAAAAATAATAAAAAACGGTATGCCCGTAAGCAAAATGGGCACGGATGAAAACCCGAAAGAGTTCCATAAGTAAAAACAGCAGGGCTACCAGCGAGTGTTTTTGAAAACCCGAAAGGGCGCAACCTCGTTAAATAAAAAAAAAGAGAATAAAAAGAAAAGGAAAATGGTATGTCCATAAGCAAAATGGGCACGGATGAAAACCCGAAAGGGCTCCGTGAGTAAAAACAACAAGACTACCGGCGAGTGTTTGTGAAAACCCGAAAGGGCGCAACCTCGTTAAAAGACACTTACAGGGTCCTCTCGACCTTGTGAGGAGAAACCACCTGCGTGAGATCCTTATGACTCACAAGGGAGCAATACACTTAGGGATCCCCACGATTCCTAAGGAGAAATTACACTTGCGAGATCCTCACGACTCGTAAGGAGAATTCTCTTATGGGACCCTCACGGCTCATAAGATTTGAATGTCTTAAATTACAGAGACCTGAACCTGTTCTTAAGCAACCCCCACAAGCTTCGATACTGCCCTACAAGCGGCTCAATACTGACCCTTGTATACAATCCACGGGCGCGAATAAACGTTTCCCTAACAAAGTCCCATCCGTGACTAGGGATATGTTCCCACGGTGAACAACCCTTGTAAGTCCTCTCGACTTATAAGGAGAAAACATTCTTGTAAGATCCTTACGACTTATAAGAGAGCATGCACTTAGGAGTCCTCATGATTCCTAAGGAGAAAACACACCTACGAGATCCTCACGACTTGTAGAGAGAAATACCTTTGTGAGACCCTTACGGCTCATGAATTCAAAAGCCTTAGTCGACAGGATCCTAACCCTGTTCGCTAAGCCACCTTTGTTCGATATCGACAGAGGCAAATGATGATTCGCTCCTGGCAAAATTCCAGTTGTAGCGGTGCTGATGCCGAAATCAGTGTCTAATCCCAAGCTTGCAGCGAAAAGCTAGCAAGCCACACATGCATACGAAATAGCCGAAATGATGGGGCAAATTGCAACAGAAGCAGCAAGTAAAAAAAATGTATGCATGCAAAATAGCCGAAATGATTGGGCAACTCGCAAGAAAAAACAGCGAGTAAAAATAAAACAAATAGCCGAAATGATTGGGCACCGCGAAAAATAGCCGAAATGATTGGGCAATCGCGACCTTCGTGATATAAAAGCTGAAATGATAGAGCATCACGGGAAGAAATAAATAAAAAAAAATGAAATTTATGCCCTACAGGTGATATCACATCAATCCCTGTATACAATCCAGGGGCGCAAACGAAGAGAGAGTCACACTCCTCCTCCCCAGGTTTCATCAGAAGAAAAAGCCAAATCTCGACGGGTCACAGATAGCCTAAAGATCATCTCAACATTCGTCTCATTGCAGCAGACACAACATCAAGCAAAGCGGAACAGCGGCAACTCCCAGTTCCATGACTCGGCGGTGTACAGATGACCGAGAGTCAAATTCCGACTCCGTGAAATGCGGATAAAGTCAACCCTTCCTGGCTACATGGAACGCGGATTATGTCACTTCTGACCCCGTGGGAAACGTCCAGAGCGGATCCTGATCCTCGCAGAGCACGGCAGTGAACCCGTGTGAAGCATCCAGAGCAGAGCCTGGTCCTCGCCGAACACGGTAGTGAACCCGTGGGAAGCATCCAGAGCAAATTCCTGGCTACGTGAAATGCGAATTATGTCACTTCTGACCCCGTGGGAAACGTCCAGAGCGGATCCTGGTCCTCCCAGAGCACGGCAGTGAACCCGTGTGAAGCATCCAGAGTGGAGCCTGGTCCTCGTCAAACACGGCAGTGAACCCGTGGGAAGCATCTAAAGCAAATTCCTGGCTACGTGAAACACGGATTATGTCACTTCTGACCCCGTGGAAAACGTCCAGAGCGGATCCTGGTCCTCGCAGAGCACGGCAGTGAAACCGTGTGAAGCATCCAGAGCGGAGCCTAGTCCTCGCCGAACACGGCAGTGAACCCATGGGAAGCATCTAGAGCAAAATTCCTGGCTACGTGGAACGCGGATTATGTCACTTCTGACCCCGTGGAAAACGTCAAGATCGGATCCTGGTCCTCGTAGACCACGGCAATGAACCCGTGTGAAGCATCCAGAGCGGAGCCTGGTCCTCGCCGAACACGGCAGTGAACCCGTGGGAAGCATCCAGAGCAAAATTCCTGGCTACGTGGAACGCGGATTATGTCACTTCTGACCCCGTGGAAAACGTCCAGAGCGGAGCCTAGTCCTCGCCGAACACGGCAGTAAACCCGTGGGAAGCATCTAGAGCAAATTCCTGGCTACATGAAACGTGGATTATGTCACTTCTGACCCCGTGGAAAACGTCCAGAGCGGATCCTGGTCCTCACAGAGCACGGCAGTGAACCCGTATGAAGCATCCAGAGCGGAGCCTGGTCCTCGCCAAACACGGCAGTGAACCCGTGGGAAGCATCCAGAGCAAAATTCCTGGCTACGTGGAACGCGGATTATGTCACTTCTGACCTCGTGGAAAACGTCCAGAGCGGATCCTGGTCCTCGCAGAGCACGGCAGTGAACCCGTGTGAAGCACCCAGAGCAGAGCCTGGTCCTCGCCAAATACGGCAGTCAACCCGTGGGAAGCATCCAGAGCAATCATTGGACTGTGGAGTCCTTAAATCCACGGACTATGATGTCCTTAACCTCGACCGTGATGTCTTAAAACTAACATCGGACCGTGGAGTCCTTAAATCCACGGACTATGATGTCCTTAGCCTCGACCGTGATGTCTTAAAACTAACAATGGGCCGTAATATCCTTAAACTAATTTTACCTTGGTTCAAGGGTACATCTCTTCACTCCTTTGATATTTGTCGTTGTAATTCCTCAACGTCTTCAAAGAGGTGACGGGTCCCGACGACCACACATAACATCGGACTGTGAGGTCCTTAAACTCACGGACTATGACGTCCTTAACCTCGACCGTGATGTCTTAAAACTAACATCGGACTGTGAGGTCCTTAAACTCACGGACTATGATGTCCTTAATCTCGACCGTGATGTCTTAAAACTAACGACGGACTGTGGAGTCCTTAAATTCACGGACTACGATGTCCTTAACCTCGACCGCGATGTCTTTAAACTACGGTATCTTGGAAAACGTCCAGAACGGAGCCTGGTCCTCGCCAAACACGGCAGTGAACCCGTGGGAAGCATCCAGAGCAACCCTTAACTCCATGAAATGCGGATAAGGACAACTTCACCCATCACTTGCGGGTCCTCACGACTCGTAAGGAAGTAAATTCTCTTGTGAGATCCTTACGACTTTCAAGAGAAAACACACTTAGGAATCCTCATGATTCCTAAGGAGAAAACGCACCTGCAGGATCCTCTTGACCTGTAGGGATAAAATACTTTATGAGACCCTCACGGCTCATAAAGTTGAGAAGTCTTGGGTGACAGACCCTAACTCTGTTTTCTAAGCCGTCGCCACTCTACAGAAAGCATAAGATTAACAGTTATATACTATCTACGGATCATACTTGCTAAAATCGCAGGGCAAACAACACAGCAAGAAAGAAGAAAGCAGAGAAATGACACAAGACATTATGAAGAATGTATATCTTTTATTCATGAATTCAATTGAGTATAATTTACATCGTGTTAAAGAATAAAAGAAACAAATACATTTTATTTACAATTACAAATGATACAAAATGTTCATGGAGAAGGAAGCATCTTCAACAAATCCGCAAGTTGCTCTCGCACTTCCTTCAGCGCCTTCTCCTGATCGGCTGCCGCAGCCAACTCTGCTTCCACCTGGGCCCGCTGCTGCAAGTAGGATGAAAGTTGTTCTTCGATGGCTCGCTGAGCTGCTTCACGACCTTGGGCATCACGCTCAACGGTATCGAGCTTCTGCTTCAATGTTAACCCGTCGGAGATACTTTGCAGGAGGCCCTCGAAGATAACTTTCACCCGAGCAGCGTTTGCGTCGACCTCAGCACGCAGTCGAGCAGACTCGCTTGAGGTCTCTTTGTATTCCCTCCTCCTTAAAGCCGCTTCTTGTTCAAGATGGCGGAAATAAGAAGCGCTCTGCTCGATCCATGCCGCCCGTTGAGTACTCGTGGCCAAAATCTTGGGGGCAGGACGCATAAGTTCCAGCTGATACAAGCGTGCCTCGATCTCCCTGCAGTGGTTAACCCAAGACCCGACGACGCCTTCATTATGGAAGTTTACAAGCGTCGCCAACATCGGATTAACCTCAGCAGCGAAATTTGCACCAGATAGAGGAGCTACTGCGTCAAGCTCCTCGACGCATCCGCTCAGCATACTCAGACTCATTGCAGCACCCTTTGAGGATAGACGTCTGGAGAGTGGGCCTGCCGGCATCATAATGCGGGACTCGAAAGGAACTGGAACCAGAGCGATAGCTGCAGAACAAATCATAATCAGATGACAGACCTAAAAATACAAGGGATTCATGAACAATGGAATTTACTATACCAGCTGCAGCAGGCGGCAAAGCTGGGAGGACCGGTGGCACAACCGATCTTTCATCTCCTCCTTCGATCTGTAGCACTGCAATCAGGGCAAGGAAGAATCAGAAATAATTCCATTATTGAAAAAAGAAAAAGCATTAATTGAAAACTATACTCACAAGTGCCACTGGAGGAAGCAAGCTCCGACGGGAAGGAGAAGTGTGGGTGCAGCACCTGGTACAGGTGATCAAAAAGCACTCCTGCAAGGACGCAATAGTACAACATTAGTACATAAATTATGCAGCCAAGATAAGACTGATGGGTCGCAAATCCATACCTTCCAACATCTGCGACGGTACGAAGGAGGGTAGAGAGGTGGCCACCGTCAGGGCGGTAACTGACGGCGCTCCCTTAGGTAAAGTGGCATCAGCACTAGCCGCACCTGCGTTAGAAAACAAGATAAACTTTATTAGGAAAGATTGCGGAATAGAAGAAGGGCGGTAACCCAAGATTTACCTGAAAAGTCGCCGGCCAAGGCCCTAACGAGGGCGTTGCTTGATGTAATGGTGGCGTCTTCCTCCTCCATTGGGACGGTCTCACCTCCCATTGCCTCATCTCCCGACTCTACAGGAGCCGTCGTCACGCTCACGATGCCGGAAGACGACAAGGAGCCGTAAGCGGGGAGAGCGATGATCGGAGCGGCGCCTGATTCTTGAGAAAGAGCGGCCGTCTCGTGCTCAGCGATCATACCCGTCTCATCCACCACCACCTCGGGCTCGGCGGTCGCAGCCGTCTCGTCCACCACTGCCATGGGTTCATCGGTCGCAGCCGCTCCATCCGTTGCTGACTCAGGCTCGGTCGTAGCAGCCGTCTCATCTGCCGCCACCTCGCGCTCAGCAGTGGTAGCCGTCTCGGGCATAGTAGGCGTGACTGCCTCGTCAGCCACTAGCTCGGGCTTGGCAACTACGGCTGCACCGTCTACCATCGCCTCGGGATCAGCTGCTACCTTCTCCATCGTCCCCTCAGGCTCGACGGTCGCCGTCGCTCCTTCAGTAGGACTCGGCCCTGCAGGACAAGATATATAAGAACCGATAGTTTTACAACTTTTACAGCAAAGCCTCGAAAAACACATTACCTGAGGTGGATTGACCATTAGCCTCCCGAGCTACACGCGCCGCCCGCCTATGAGCAGTAGACAAGGCGACTGGGAGCTCCTCTAAAGGAGTAGCAGTGGGAGTAACGGCGCTTGGACCCGCTCCCGCGGCCAAAGCAGCGCTACGCTCCTTCGCTGTGCGCCTCGAGCGCTTCCTCTCCTCCCGGGCCGTCACCACGGACCTCTTGGAAGCCTCCTTCAGCAAGGCGTCGTCCTCCGCATTCAGAGTTGCCTCCAGAGCCTTCAAGGCATCCATCATCGGCTTTTTGAGTTAGGTCTCTTGCGGTAATTCCGAAGAGGCCGGAACATCGGTAGCTGGTCCGGAGAGAATGCCCGCATCAGTTTGTGAGATAGGTCTTATGGTCCCTGCGATAAGACAAAGAGGGGGTCAGATTACTCATAAGAAATGGAAGGAGAGGCATAGTAAACCAAAATGTACCAAGACCTAAGGAGGCTCTGAGTCGTTCCTCCTCCTGGAAAGTTTTTAGGGAAGCAGCGATAGCTTCTTCGGTAGAAATGCTTGTTAAAAGAAGGAAAAGCATTAGTCAAAAAACAATGATAAAGGCACGATGCAATGACGAAAAACACAACTAGTGATTACCCGATTGCGCAAGTTTAGCCAACCACGCATCGCGCCTTGCCAATCGCTCAGAAGCTGCGATGGCGGCCACCATATCAGTGTCGTCTGGCGGCATAAATAAGCCCTCGTTGGTCCCGTACTCACCCAACCCCTCGCTGTAAGGGGCATGAGGTTCCTGACCAAACGCAACGTCAGCAGAGAGGATCGACTTCTTCTTCCTCTTCTGCGCGCGAGCCCCAGGTGCACCCAAAATCAATTTACGTTTCGTGGGCACCTTAGGACGGCGGGTCCCGATGTCCGAGCCTACGCCAGATTCAGGCGAAACCACATTCACCGTCTCCACCGGAGCACGGGGCGCTGGGGGCACGTCCACGGTATCACGGGGCAATCCGCACGGGGGGCTTAGCACACGTGGAGGCTCATCTCCAGCATCTCCTCTCAGCGGAGGAACGACATGGGTCCTTGGCCTTAGGGAAGCTTTGCGATCACTGGCGGGGGGCACACCCTTGCGGTCAAGTAGCAACCGCTTCTCTTCCCGGATAACAGCACCCATCGCGTGATGATACCAGGCCCCATATACATTAAGGGCCCTTGGAATGCAAGTCGGCTCACTAATGAAGAAGTGGGAGCCCGTGTTCAACCGCATAAAGTGATGCGGGGCGCTCCGTATCCCCTCCCTGGTGGCAGCGGGCTCTTCCAAAAACGCCTCCAATAAGACCCCATGGTTATAACTTAGCTGTTAGGCGAACCGATGGGGGTTGTACCTCATAAAGAGCGCCATATCATTCTGCCTGAACACTAGGAAGCCCGGCCGGATGGAGTATAAGTGAAGAATCTCCCGGGCTTTCAATACGGAGGCCCCGTCCTTGAAACTATCACGCAGCGCCAACACCGCCTTGGAGGTCTCCGGGCCAATGGTCATGACCTTGTCCGTGAAAGAGACGCCCGCTCCGACCGTGCGCGGACGAAGAAGTAACCCCATAGCCTCCCGCGGGGGCGGATTCACAATGGAAGCGCCAATTAACCGCATGACTCTCGGGAGTCTGCACTTCTCATAGAACGAGGGCCTCTTATGAACACCAAAAACCCCGAGCACATGCATTTCCATCCATGAAGTAAAGTAGTGCATCGGGAAATTGGCGGTTTGCACCCTGGATTCATTTGCGTCTGCCGCCACGCTGAGTCCATGGTATAGGTGGGCCAACCCGGCGATTCCAATCGACAACTGTATACCAGCCACCATCCGATGCACTGGGTAAAAGACAGACGGCCTCATGTAACGCGGGTGCATGGGGAGAGCGAACCAGCACAGCCATAACCCTAGAAACCCGAGAAAGAAGGTCTCCTCGTCGATGCCCGGGGTGGCGATTTCCGATAAGGGCATGATCGCAGCGTCGGGAAGATAAAAACCCTTTTGATCGTCTTCCAATGCTGGTCGACGATCTAAGCCAAAGCCGAAGGGGTCGTCGAGCTTGGCGAACTTTTCGCTCCGCTGCGATAGAATCTCCGGTTGAACAAAGCGGGCAATGAAATCTGCAAAACTAACTCCCCGGCCACCCGATTCCAAATAGAGACTTTCATACATATTCAGCACCCTTACTAGGCTCGGAAACTGGTGCTGAATAGCATTCTCCGGCGTTAGGCCCATTACCAGCGGCTTGGTTGCGAAGACATATTCATCAGGAGGAAGTAGCTCTTCATAATGCTCCCCCCTCACCGGCAAACCGGAAATCTCAGTAAATTCTTCCAGAGGGATGGAGACTTCCCTGTCCGTCAGAAGAAAGGTATGGGTGGGGATGTTCCGTTGTTCCATGAATGCCTTAACCCACCACGTCGGAGGAATGGGGTACTCGAACAATGAGGCGTAGACTGCGAGGTATAGACCAATCTTCATCAAATGTGTCTTCTTCGCTGACAAGATGTATCGGGCCCACTGCAAATACCCGGCTGATTGTCGAGGGGTCAATCCAATGTTGTAAGGTTGTCCCCAAGGGCGCGATTCACCCTGGCATATGCGCCGCCCCAGAATATCCACGGCTGGCGGCGGCTGCACGGGAATGGCAGCAATCGAAGGCTGAAGAAGATCCTCCGAATTCCAATTTACGACCTCCACGGCATAGTTCACCGGGGGTGCATCTGCATATGGGATCGATGAGATCGGCTCTGACGGCGTCGCACAAGAAAAGCTTCGGCGACCCTTGATGATTTCACTTTACCACCTACCCCACAGGTGAAGGTTCTTGTACTCGCGGTCGTAATCCTTTATAAGAGTAAGAACCTCCCGGTCCACTGGCGCCTTAGGGAATCCTCCCTTTGAGCGGAAAAATAGGAACGAAAGATCAGCAGACATGTTGCCTGCAAGAAAAAGTGAAGTTCAATGATCAGTATCATAATTTAATTCCGACGCTTGGTACTCTGAAATTTGTACTACACTGCAATGCAGTGGAGAGGGGACCAAAGGGGGACCCACAAAATCCAGATGACAATGCATCAATTAATAAGACAGCCTCATCATTGGATGAGACTGTCAATTAATGAGGAGATCATCAAAAGAATATTCTCATTAAATGAGAAATCTCTTGAGACAAGGAGAAAATCTCCCTTTTCAGAGCAAAGCTCTGTCACAGAGTGACACTTGTCAAACTCTGGTCACAAGGGAATAAAATTCCTTAAAGAGCCTAGTTCTGTAATAATGATGGAAAAATCCATCAAAGGAAAAATTAATTCCTAAAAATTAAAGTTTGTGATCTTAAAGATCCATGAAAAACTCTTAAGAGTTCATCATCAGAAAATCAAAAGATCTATGTTTTGTCAATAAGCAAAGCTCTGTTCAAGGGTTAAGAAACCCTGAAACAAATTCTTGATAGCAAAGCTCTGTTTATGAAACCACAAAGGGGTTTTCTTTAGATCAAAAGATCTATGAGAGCAAGGCTCTATTAATTAAAATTAATTTAATTTAATTTAAATTAATTTTTACCTAAAAAAATTTCTAGAGTTTAACTTTTCGAGTTCTGGAAAACAAGAGCAAGGCTCTGAAAATAAAATTCTTGAAGATGATAATCATCTGCTGAGGACCAAGGGTCTTATTTATAGGCGCTCAAGCGCCTCTTCAACTCCTGAATCGATCCAATGGATCAGATGTTGCCACCGCTGCACTCACGTGTACACCACGTGAGCGCAACGGTGGGGAGGCATTTGTTTCCCCCAACCAGAGCAAAGCTCTGTTCGAATTTCAAATTCAAAAGGTGAAGCAACGCTTCAGATCTCTTGTGCTGCGCGCAGAGCGCCACATGTCAAAAGAAGACACGACAGCGCAAGGGGCACTGCGCCCAAGGCAGCGCACCCCCAATCAGAACAAGGCCTTGTTTTAAAATTCAAATTTTAAATAAAGGAAGCAACACTTCAGATAACTTGCGCTCTGTGCTGCGCGCCACGTGTCAAACAGTGGTACGCTAGCGCAGTTACGCTGTGCGACACGTGTCAAGCGCAGGTGCGCTAGCGCAGTTGTGCCACGCTGCGCGACACGTGTCAAGCGCAGGTGCGCTTGCGCCAACAGCGCCAGCACTAAAATTTAAATAATAAATCATTTAATTAATCAGAATTAAAATTCTATAAAGATCTTTCCAATCTTATTAAAATAAGAAAATTGTCTTCTGTAAAACAGAGGCCTTAGGATCAAAGATCCAACGGTGGGGAAATATCCCCAGATCAATCAGAGAAAAATCTCGGTAACTAACTCAACAAATCATTTGGCCCTATATAAAGGCCTCTAGACTCCAAGTCTCAAATAGAGAGATAGAAAAAAGAGAGAACTCTCTGAAAAAATTAAGGCAAGCCTTTGAAGAAAGAAGATTATCTTCTTCAAGGTAAAGAATTTGTTTCTTGAAGAACAGAGATGAAAACATCTCATTAAAAAAGAAGATTTTTTTCTAAAAAGATCAAAGATCTAAGAACAAGATCAAGATCCTCAATATAAAAGAAAAAGATCAAAAAAGATCTAATCACAAAGAAATTAAAGAAGTAATTTACTTCATCCCTAGATCTTTTGATCTATATAAAGGCACAGCCTTTTGATGAGAATCGGAACCATTGGTTCTTGAAATCTCGAGGAAGAACCTCTTCAGAACAAGAAAACTTGTTTCTTTGATCTGAATTTGATCAAGATGCGCTCTGCGCTATTGGACAGTGCCTTGCACTTTTGAAATGCGCCTTTGCGCTCCTTGGACTGGCGCAACTCACCAGAGCACGCCACGTGTCAACCACAGAATGATCTACGCCTTGCGCTTCTAAATATAGCGCACTGCGCTCTTGGATTGGCTCACTGCACCAGAGCGTGCCACGTGTCAGCAACGCACTAGCGCAGCGCACTGGCGCAGCGCACTGCGCTAACAGACTTGCGCTCATGCAGAGCATGACATGTGTCACCTCCGCATGCGCTGGTGCCTTGCGCTCTTTAATTGGCGCAAAGCGCCTGACAGGCCACGTGGCACACTGTCAGACCACTAAATGCTGTGCATTATTTAAAAAAAAGGGGGCAGAGCCCAATTAAAAAGCCTAATAGGCCTAATATAAATTCTATGCATTTAATTAAAAAGCCCAATGCTATGCATTGTTTAAAAGGGCAGAGCCTAAGCAAAGGCCTAACAGGCCAAATATAAATAAAATGTTACACATTTTCAAATGGACTTAGCCCAATTCTGGCCATAAGTCCTCAATATAAATTGAACTGAGCACAACTACTCTCTCAATCAATTTACACCCGGTTCGAGGGTACATCTTTTTACTCCTCTGGCATCCATCATTGTAATCTCTCAACGTCGTCAGAGAGGTGACGGATCCCGACAACCACACACAGCTATACTCATGGACTATTATGTCCTTAATCTCGATCGTGATGTCTTAAAACTAATACCGGACTATGATGTCCTTAACCTCGACTGTGATGTCTTAAAACTAATACCGAACTATGATGTCCTTAACCTCGACCGTGATGTCTTAAAACTAACATTGGACTGTGAGGTCCTTAAGCTCACGGACTATGATGTCCTTAACCTTGATCGCAACGTCTTAAAACTAACATTGGACTGCAATGTCCTTAAACTACTTATCTACCACAACGTCACTAAACTAAACAATAGAGCCCCCCAATTGCTCTCTTGTCGGATCTAAACGATCTCGTTAAGTCGATCTTAGTCTAAAATTAGACTAACGTATCCTTAACGAACGTTTAAGTTGATCTTAGCCTCAAATAAGGCTGACGTATCCTTAAACACACACACCCCAAACCCAAATCTAAGAAAGATACGGATTTGGACTAATCCACGTCCTACGGGCGACAACGCAAAATTGTCTCCGTATACAATCTACGGGCAACCGAACACAAAACAAACACCCACGACACGAAGCGACCACATGGAGAAGGAGAAAGTTGTTACCACGATGCGGTAGCGTAATTAACTGCAGGGGCTTGCGCCTGCAGGGAAGAGCATCCCCACAATCAAAAACCCCTCAAGCGAGGGGGAATCTGACGAAGTCTGCTACATCGGCCGCATCCGTTTAAACCTTCGATACACGGTGCCATAAATCAACTTGGCATCTTCGGAGAGGTGGACGGATAACACAATTAGCATCTGCCCCGAATTTCAGGCAAAGACGTCCGCCGCGTCTCTGCCGCGTCCTTCGGAGGGGAACAGTATTCCTGCAAAGACACTGATTTCTCTGCGGGTCGACGCGAATCGAGATGCTCTTGTCAAGGACACTGATTTCCCCGGGGTTGAGACGAATCGAGGTATTCCTGCAAAGACACTGATTTCTCTGCAGGTCGACGTGAATCGAGATGCTCTCGTCAAGGACGCTGATTTCCCTGAATCGAGATTTTTGCCAAGGACACTGATTTCCTCGGAGTTAAGACGAATCGAGAGATTCCTGCAAAGACACTGATTTTCTTGCGAGTCGACGCGAATCGAGATGCTCTCGTCAAAGACGCTGATTTCTCTGAATCGAGATTTTTGCCAAGAACACTGATTTCCTTGGAGTTGAGACAAATCGAGATATTCCTGCAAAGACATTGATTTCTCTGCGGGTCGACGCAAATCGAGGTTCTCGTTAAGGACACTGATTTCGAGGTATTTGCCAAGGACACTGATTTCCCCGGGGTTGAGACGAATCGAAGTATTCCTGCAAAGAAACTGATTTCTTTGCGGGTCGACGCGAATCGAGATGCTCTCGTCAAGGACGCTGATTTCTCTGAATCGAGGTATTTTGCCAAGGACACTAATTTTCCTGAGCGTTGATCCGGCGGGGAGGTCATTGGTTGACTTGTTTCCGAGACGGAGCGTTGATCCGGCGGGGAGGTCATTGGTTGAATTGTTTCAAGGACGGAGTGTTGATCCGGTGGGGAGGTTATTGGTTGACTTGTTTCCGTTTTCTATGGTGTCAGGATCGACTTTCTCCGTTTTCTACGGTGTCGGGATCGACTTTCTCCGTTTTCTATGGTGTCGGGGGATCGACTTTCTTCGTTTTCTACGGTGTCGGGATCGACTTTCTCCATTTTCTACGATGTCGAGGATCGACTTTCTCCGTTTTCTACGGTGTCGGGGATCGACTTTCTCCGTTTTCTACGGTGTCGGGGATCGACTTTCTCCGTTTTCTACGGTGTCGGGGTCGACTTTCTCCGTTTTCTACGGTGTCGGGGATCGACTTTCTCCATTTTCTACGGTGTCGGGGATCGACTTTCTCCGTTTTCTACGGTGTCGGGGTCGACTTTCTCCGTTTTCTACGGTGTCGAGGATCGACTTTCGGTTGTCTGTGAACCGCAGAGTCTTGGAACTAGGGACTTTGTCGTGGCTCCGATTGGTGGTGCCGCGTCCGTATCCTGTTAGAATGAGGGGGAAACGCCATTGATGATCTCTAGGCTGTAGATGTCGCTGTCGAGATTTGACTCTCCGTTTAAAAGAGCCCGGTGGGGAAATGTGGTTCCCTTTTTGTTTATGCCCATGGATTGTATACAGAGATCGGTATGGACTCGCCTGTAGAGCAGAAGTTTCATTTCATATATATTTTTTTGTTTTCTTTTCGTGATGCTCTATCATTTCAGCCTTTTGTATCGCGAAAGTCGCAATTGCCCAATCATTTCGGCTATTTTTCGCTGTGCCCAATCATTTCGGCTGTTTTTTTACTCGCTGCTTTTTATTGCGACTTGCCCAATCATTTCGGCTATTTTTGTATGCATATATTTTACTCGCTGATTTTTATTGTTTCTCAAACATTTCGGCTATTTCATATACATTTTTTTTTCGAGTATGGAACTCAAGGTCTGATACCAATCTTGCATCAGTATCGCTGCGACTGGAATGTTTCCAGGAGCGAATCATCATTTGCCTTTGTCAATTTAAACAAAGATGGCTTAGGAAACAGGGTTAGAATCCTGTCGATTAAGGCTTTTGACTTCATGAGCCGTAAGAGTCTCATAAAGGTGTTTCTCCCTACGAGTCGTGAGGATCTCGTAGGTGCATTTTCTCCTTAGGAATCGTGAGGATTCCTAAGTGTGTGTTCTCTTATAAGTCGTAAGGATCTTACAAGAGTGTTTTCTCCTTATAAGTTGAGAGGTCTTACAAGTGTTTGTTCATCAAATGAGGGCATTCCTTGTCGTTGGTGGGACTCGAAAAGGAAATGATTATTTGCGCCCGTGGATTATATACAAGGGTCAGTATTAAACCGCTTGTAGGGCAGTCTGGGAAAGGTGATGGCTTAAGAACAGGTTTAGATCCCTGTAACTTAAGGCTTTTGAATCTTATGAGCCATGAGGATCTCATAAGAGGGTTCTCCTTAAGAGTCGTGAGGATCTCGTAAGTGTAATTTCTCTTTAGGAATCGTGGGGATCGTTAAGTGTGTCGCTCATTTGTGAGTTGTAAGGATCTCACGCAGGTAGTTTTCTCCTTACAAGATCGAGAGGACCTTGCAAGTGTCTTTTAACGAGATTGCGCCCTTTCGGGTTTTCACAAACTCGCCGGTAGCCCTACTGTTTTTACTCACGGAGCCCTTTCGGGTTTTCATCCGTGCCCATCTTGCTTATGGACGTACCATTTTTTTTACGAGTCTGCGCCCTTTCGGGTTTTCACAAACATCGCCGGTAGCCTTGCTGTTTTTACTCACGGAGCCCTTTCGGGTTTTCATCCGTGCCCATCTTGCTTATGGACGTACCGTTTTTTTAGTCTTTAGCCTAAAGATGTTGCAGGTTTGCAGTAGTTTAAAGATGTTTCGGTCAATTGTTCGTAGGTCCGGGATTTTTCCCGGGCAACGTACGATTATGCAGCTAGATGTTCTTGTAAGTTTTCGTATCTTTTGTGTCGGACGTGGATTCCTTGAAGAGAGGGCTGAGGGCTATTTGTTCATCAAAGTCGCTTCCAAAGGTGAGATCCCTTGGTGTCAACCATGTGATGGTTGCCGGCAGTTCTTTTGCGCTCATCTGTCGTGCTTCTCTGTTCCCGACGAGTCTTACGCTTCACTCGCTGGACATGTTGTCGGTGGGCAACATATCCCTGCCACCAGTTTTTAAAGGACATGAACTCTTCGGTAGGGTGCGTGAACCTCCGAAGGTATAAGCAGTAATTTGGATGTGCATCCGCTTCATCAAGGAGTATGCTGCCAGGAGTATTTCCTTTAAAAGGCGACAGCTTCATTCCCATTAACAGGGCTTTGGCGACTTGCTTCCTTGTCTTAAACCTGCTTTTGTCTGTTGTAGGCGTGCTTCGATCTGGTTAGGGTACTCCACGATTTCTCAATACCGGAGCTTCTTCAACTTGACGCCGACGCTTGGCCCTTTCATACATGGTCGTTTCCCGCTCTCTGTCAGCTTTGCTTTTCTGAAGAGCTTCGTTTAGCAGTATGTCAATCAACTCATTGGGCGGTTCCAAGGATTTTGGTGCCGATTTTGCCCCCAGCTTCTCTGTATTGGGAGCTTCTTTATCATCTATTGACGAGTGAGAGATCATGTGACAACCTGCCACGTAATCTTCGGATTCTTCTGACGCGTCGTCTCCCTCTTCATTGTCATTGCCTCTGTTCTTAAGGATATGGTTGAGAAATTCCTGGAGCGTGACTGGGGTCCGCGCCTTCTGGTTGTATTCCTCCAGCGCGTCAATATGATTTTGCAAATCCGTGCACTTGTCGTCAAACTGCGCGGGCTTTTTGGTCTTCTTCTTTTTCTTCGAAGACTTTGATGGCTGGGCCTGGGTGTTTTGCCCATCGCTATTAACTCCCAATATTAGGGGTGGTTTCAGCATCCTCTCAATGATCTCGGGCTCTAGCGGGCTTTTCCACCTGATTGCCGGGAATGCTTGAAGATCCTTCAGCATTCTTTTCGTTTTTGCCGAAAGAACTACTTCTATCACGCCCCGCTTCCTAAAATACGGAATACGAGGGGTTGACAAGGCCAGCCATGCTCCTACGGTCGAGGAAATATCCTGACGTAGTCACACTTCGGCTTCTAACTTTACGTGGTAATCAGTAATCAATGCACAGGTAATGAGAAATGCAATATCTAAATCAAAAGAACTAACCAGATGGAGATCAAGGAAGTATACCTCTGGGTCGCTGATCAAGATGTCCGCGATGTCCTCGAGGTACGTCAGGTCCCGGTCCAAGCTAGATCCACTTCTCACTCTGAGCATGCATACTCAGGTCGTCAGAGCGACACGATAGCAATATATATATATATATATAAAAATGTGAACTCGTGCAATAATAATGAACATGGAACAGTAATCATGGAATAAAGACGTGAACATGAAGTAGCCAATGCATGTAGCTAATAGAGCAGGCAAACAGTAAAGCAGTAAACAGTATGGCAGGTATGTTGAATCAGTAAGCAATGCATGTCAATGTCATTAACCCTATCAGTCTCTAAGTTTCACTGTACAGGTCGCTAAGCCTATCGTCAGTCCAAATATGAGAGTCAACCACTCGTGAATATTCCCCATACAAGGACAAGGGAACACGGGCCCGAGTCGCTCGCTAATAATCAGTAATATTCCCATATATCTCCAGAGTCGCTGTATGTGCCGACATGGGACTCCCGAGATTCTGTTGAACTCACACTCAAACTACCCCACACCCCGTGGTCTATATCAAACGCCAACCATAAACTCAAATACCAGTCGGTCCATGACAAGTCTACACGAGAACTGAAGACAGGGTCTCCATCAAGCATGTCTCGACCGATACCCAAGGTAAATGGATAGTGTTTGGTGCCTTACCTGTGACACTCATACAAGTGCTTCTATAATCATCCCATACCAATTATAGTCACACTTATACATGTCCCACATACGTCGACAATGCAATAAATCAATAGGGTCCACTGATTGTGTACAAGTACGTGTCACTTTCACTTATCCATTCATGATTAAACACTAACGTACTTGCCACAATCAAACACTAATACCTAACACTGGGTACTGCACATGATCACTAGGTTACCAATGCAATGACATCTATATAATGTGATGAGAATACAATAATCAAGGCATGATTAAGATGTCATCAGTCGTGTCCTACCACTTGCATAATTTATCATAAATCATGCATGAAAAATTTAGCAAAACAATGAAAAGGGGGTAAGCAGTATGTTTAATTATCTATCCATCAAAATTGGTTTCACGTTAATCGGGTTTCAGTATCACTAGATATGGCCATTTCATTTTAAGCGTTCACTGCTGGAAATCCGGTTTCAGAATCGGAAGTCCGTTTCGTAACGCATTTTAATCCCAGTTGGGATCGTACTTAGGCGACGCTGTAGTTGAACAATATTTATGATTATCAGTTAGGTTTCCACCAAAATTTGAGGATCAATAATATACTATGGAGACAGGGAGTTATGGACAGGTTATGTTCGATGTGTAAAATCTGCCTCTGCAGAATTCAGCAAGACGTTTCGGTAATATAAAATGAGTTAAAAATATCAAACGGTTAAGGAATCCAGTGAGACCAGTTGAGTAAGAAATATAATTCAATTTTCTACGTAACGATAAAGGGTTCCGTGCATTCTCAAATTTGAACAGGAAAATACAGAGGTCTAGAAACAGTGGTTAACTGGGATTTCCGTTCTGGACTGCAGTCCAGAATCGTAATCCACCGCAGTTTTCTCTATCGTAATTAGTTCAACTTTAAATATCAATTATAGGGTCCTGTATCTTATTCCGTTGGCTCCGATACGAGCCATGGAATGCCAAAATCCAACTTGTAGAAGATTTAACATGAATTTAACGGTCTAGCATGTTCAGGAAAGTTCAGGTTTCGCACCGACTATCGGGAGCAGCATTACATAGATGAAACGACCGTGGTTTTCAACCGAATTACCACAGCACATCAGTAAACAGTAGAAGGGTCAAAGGTTCACAAGTTCCGCCATTTAAGGATAGGTTTTCACTTAGAGTTTAGCATCAAATACTTGTTTATGCGTATGGTGATCGAAGCTTAGGTTATGCAAAGATTTAAATAATTCTGTGTATAACATTAATAGCATGTAAAGCAAGTGGAAATCACTTACCTCGGTCGCTTGATATGGAAGCGACGCCGCTGCAGGGTTTGTCTCGACACACGGGACAGCGCAATGCTGGATACGGGCGCGCGGCACGAGCGCGGTGCGCGGTGACCCGGTACTGGACGCGGTGGCGACGCAGGCGTGATACGGCAGTGGGCGTGGTCCTGGCTCGGTGCATGGCACGGCGCGACACGGAACTGGGCCTGGTGATGACACGGGCGCGACACGGTGCTGGGCCGGGTGATGACACGGGCGCAACGCGGTGCTGGGTCTGCGGTGACACGGATGGCATGAACACGACACGGCTTGGGTTCAACACACGTACGGTACAGCACGGCAACGGCGTTGCGATAGACAGCGTGTTGATGACGATGACGGCTTAAGGGATGAGGCCACAGATTTGATGACAACGTCGCTGACCAGAATAGCGGCAATAGCGATCGGTGTAAGTGTTCGACGAAATGCCAGGGGCTCGACTGCGGTGGCTTGGGATGCAATGAGGGGGTGTCGGTGGTGGGTGTCGCGCAGGGGCTCGGCCGTGGCGTAGGGGTTGGGTTAGGTTCGGTCTTGGGGTCTTTTTGAAGTAGAGTTGAGAGAGAGAGGTGCTGTGAGAGAGGGAGGTGCTGAGAGGGAGGGAGAGATGTTATGAGAGAGAGAGGTGCAGAGAGGGAGAGAGGTGCAGAGAGAGAAGGAGCCGCTGAAAGGAGCGGGTCGTGGGAGCGAACGCGCGCGCGTCGTGGGCGCGAGAGAGATGGAGGCGAAGTTGAATAGGTCGTGGCGGTTGCAGCGACGTGGGGACGCGAGGGGGCGGGCGCGAGGCGTGGGCGAGGGGCCATGGGTGCGAGAGAAACGGGGCGAGGAGGAGAGAGGGAGAGAGGGTAAACGGGGAGAACGAGAACGAAGGGGAGGAGGAGAGAGATGGGGGGTGCAGGCGAAGGGGCCGCGGCTGTTGCGACGACGTGGGGGCATGGGGGAAACGGGCGCGAGGAGGGGAGGCAAAAGAGCGGGAAGGGAGAACGAAGGGGGAAGAAGGAGCGGGTCGGGTCGGGTTCGGGTTCATGGGCCGGGAGGGAAATAAAATAAAATGGAAAGGGAGAGAGGGATGGGCCGGGCCGGAATAATTAAATTTAAATGGGAAATAGAGAGAGTGGGCTGGGCCGGGGGAATAGAAAAATAAAAAGGAAATAAGGTTTGGGTTTGGGTTAAGAGTTTAAAAGGATTTCAAGGAAATGGAAAGGGAGTGGGCCAATGGGTTGGGTAAAATTTGGGAAAATAAATATAAGGGGTTAGGGTTTTAAAATAAATAAAATACATAAAAATATAAATAAACAATTTTGCAAATAACAAAAATACGGGTATTGGTGTATAAAAGAACTGGGTATTACAACTTCCCATGGAGCTTCCTCTATGAATGAGCATGATGTCCCCGGCGTGTCCACCCTTTTAGGAGTGTGCTGTTGTGGCGGATTTACCTTCTAGTTTTCGGATAGCGCGAACTTGTCCTGTTGATACTGGTCTTCAATCCAATTTTTGAAGACGTAGCAGTTTTCGATCGGATGGCCCAATACTCGGTGGTAGGGGCAGTAATTGGGATCGTTGACATTGTTCGGTTGTAGTGGGTGTCTCGGCTCCGGTAGAGTGATGAGCCCCGTTGCGCACTGCTAGTTCGAACAGTCTCCATGTTTTATCTCGGAGGAATGAGTAGGACGTCTCAACTTCTCATGAAGGGATTGCCGCTTGTTGCTTTGGCGAACAACCGATTTCGGACCACTTGGTTGTTGTTGAGCGTTGGCGGCAAAGGTCGCTTTCCCTTTGCCTTTTTCATTTCGAAGCTCCATTTTTGAAGAGGGCGGTCTATGGCCCATCTAGTCCATTTGGGCCAGCTTGTCGATCAAGGCCTAGAAAGTGGTCAGCTTGAAGAACATCATAAACTAGGATATGGTCACCTGCGGATCGAGAGTTCCCACAAACATGCCCTCTGCAGGAGCCTCTTCTATGCGCTGTTCGCATTTCGACCATAGGTTCCGCCACCATATCGCATACTGAACCCAGGTTTCCCCCCTGCTTCATTCTAGCATTAATTAGTACGGTGATCGGAGTGCGCTCGCTAGCGCTCGCGAAACGCTGGGTGAATAGCAATTCCATCTCCGTAAAAATTTTGATGGAGTCGTTGGGAAGCTCTGAATACCATTCGAACGCCGTCTCCGACAAGTTGCCAACAAATTGGCGAAGCTGTAGCTTATCGTCACCTCCAGTGTTGCCACATAGAGCTCTGAACTGGGCGGCATGCTGGTGGGGGTTGCCTGTCCCCTTATATACATGGAGCTTAGGAATCGTGTATCCTGGCGGATACTTAATCTGATCGTACCAGCCTGGAAATGGTCGCCCAGTTTTGACGACTTGGCCAATAGTTTCGTTCGCTTGGTGAGCTCGTATTTATTGAGCTATATAATCATCAAGCGCCGCTTTTGAGATTGTTTCCTCCTTTGCAGCTGACGAGGCCGGAAGAGGGTTTGATGTCTCCCCTCTATCGTCTTCAATTATTATTGGAGGCTCTTCGACTGGAGGGTCCGGCTGGACCATCATGCCGACCATGTCTTGGAATAAAAGCGCCATTTGTTTTATGTTAGCCGCTTGTTCCGCGACCTCTTTGTCTTTCCTCTCGAAGATTCTGCGGAGGAACCCGGCATCGGTTTCTTGTTCATGACGCTGCTCCGACGATGTTTCCGGGCTTTCTTTTGTCCCAGTGAGTGCGGCTATCTTCGTTAGGATCTCCTGGAGCTTTTGTTGTTGTTGCTCCTGAGTCTTTGTCACAGACCGTGGAGCGGTCAATGACCCATAGAAGCACGACTTTCCTCTTTTCCGGAAGCCATATAAACAGTATGCACTACCATGCCCACAGACTTGGGGCGTTTGGATTCAGTGCCTTTGAGCTCTGTCGTGGACACGGGGATTTTCTCTGGCCTTCTTCTTTTATGAACGGTCGAAGTTGAGGGGGCCGTTGTAGTGAGCACCTAAGTAAATGACACCTTCTGTGGTACGACAGGATGGTCCTTCTCTTGCCGAACTTTCATCTTCTTCGGTCGGCGGGAGTAGTCTTGGTTGATCACCGAGTCTTGGACCTGTTGCCAGATCTTATGAATTTTAGAGGACAACTACTGAGGATGTTTGTTTCCCCCAATCAGAGCAAAACTCTATTCAAATTTTTGAAATTTGAAATGAAGCGGTGCTTCATAAAAGCGCTCGCGCTAAATGCGCCAGCGCTAAGAGTCAAAGACTCTGATGCAGCGCTCACGTGCAAAGCACGAGAGCGCTCGCGCTAGCAGCGCCAGCGCTAAGAGTCAAAGACTCTGATGTAGCGCTCACATGCAAAGCATAAGAGCGGTAGCGCTAAGTGCGCTAGCAATAAGAGTCAAAGACTCTGATGCAGCGCTAAGTGCTCTAGCATCCAGAGTCAAAGACTCTGATGCAGCGCTCACGTGCAAAGCACGAGAGCGCTAGCGCTGGAACTAAATGTTCCCCACCCTTGGATCAAAGATCCAACAAAGATGACTAAAAGTCATCAAATTATCACTGAAAATTAGAGCACCGTTGGATCCAATGGTGATTAAAAATCACCAAGATACAGAATAAGTTCTGTATGGGAAAAGATTTTCCCAATCTTATTAAAAACGAGAAAATTGCCTTCTGTAAAACAGAAGCCCTATGATCAAAGATCCAACGGTGGGAAATATCCCCAAATCAATCAGAGGAAAGATTTTCTTAAATGATTTAACAAATCAGCCTCCCCTATATAAAGGACCGAAGACTTCAAGTCTTAGATGGAGGAACCCCCCATAAACTTTGAGAAATTTCAAAGAGAAGAGCAAGCTCTCGGAAGAAAAAGAATTTCTTCAAGGTAAATAAAATAGAGAGATAAAATCATCTCATAAGAGAAGAAGAACCTATTTCTTTTTCTAGATCATAGATCAATAAGACCGAGATCTTTCACAAAAGAGATCATAACATCTCATCATAAAAGGGGGGAAGAAGAATTTAATTCTCTTAAGATCACAGATCCATAAAGGCAAAGCCTTTCACAAAAAATAAGAGATTGTAACATCTCCTATAAAAATAAGAATTTTTTTCTTAGACCCACGAGACAAGGTCTCTTATAAACGAGAATTTAATTCTCAGAGCGCAGAACTGATCAAAGTTGCCTAAAAAAAAGCCTTAGCGCTCCAAATTAAAAAGAAGCGCCTTAGCGCTCCAAGACTGGCGCACAGCGCCTTAGCGCTCCTAGCGCTCCAATTTAAAGAAGCGTCTCAGCACTCCAAATCTGGCGCATAGCGTCGTAGCGCTCCTAGCGCTCCAATTCAAAAAAGCGCATCGGCGCTCTAAAACTGGCGCACAGCGCCACAGCGCTCCTAACGCTCCAATTCAAAGAAGTGCCTTAGCACTCTAAAACCGGCGCCCGGCGCTCCTAGCGCTCCAATTCAAAGAAGCGCCCAGCGCTTCAAGGTTGGCTCTCAGCGCCAAGCGCACCATGTGTGCCTTATTTCACAAGGAGCGCTCTGCACTCATTAACTGGCGCTCAGCGCCAAGCGTGCCACGTGCTCCTCGCGTGTGCGCTATTTTACAAGGAGTGCTCTGCACTCATTAACTGGCGCTCAGCGCCAAGTGCACCACGTGCTCCTCACAAGTGCGCTGAGAGAACATAAACTGTTCTTTAAATAAAAGCCTCAGAGCTATAATGAGTACTCAACACTCAATAAAAGACAAAAAGATTGTCAGAACCCAAACCAATGCTCGGCATTGCTAAATGTTCAATATTTTAACCGAGTGGGCCGAGCTCAAGTTGGCCACAGATCGCTTATTTAGATTAATTGAGCCCATATGCTCATAAATCTTTTTAATCGATCTTAGTCCCAAACTTGACTACAGATCTCCCAACCAACATTGGTTCAAAGGTACATCTCTTCATACCTCTGATATATATCGTTGTAATTCTTCAACGTCTTCAGAGAGACGGAGGGTCCCAATAACCAATAAATTTTGGTGCATCCCTAAACGGTTGAATCAAAACCGTACAGACTATGATGTCTTTAAACTGGACTATGATGTCCTTAAACTTTACGGACTGTGGAGTCCTTAAACTCATGGACTATGATGTCCTTAAACTTTATGGACTGTGGGGTCCTTAAACTCATGGACTATGATGTCTTTAAACTTTACAAACAATGACGTCTTTAAACTGTCACAGACTATGACATCGTTAAACTTATGGACCGCAATGTCCCTAAACTAAAACAATAGAGTCCAAATGCTCTTTTGTTGAATCTAAATGATCCTGTTAAGTAGATCTTAGTCTAAAATTAGACTAACGTATTCTTAACAAACGTTCAAATTGATCTTAATCTCAAATGAGATTAACGATCCTTAAACCCAACCCAAACCCAAATCTAAGAAAATACGAATTTGGACTGATCCACGCCCTATGGGCGACAACATAAATTAGTCTCCGTATACAATCCACGGGCAACTAAAAAACAAAACAAACACACACGACAAGAAGTGACCATTTGGAGAAGGAGAAATTGGTTACCGCGATGCGGTAGTGTAATTAACTGCAGGGGCTTGCGCCTGCAGAGAAGAGCGTCACCACAATTAAAAAAACCCTCAAATGAGGAGGAATCTGACAAAGTCTGCTACATCGGCCGCATCCATCTAAACCTTCGATACATGGTGCTATAAATCAACTTGGCATCTTCGGTGAGGTGGACGGATAAAACCAAATAGCATCTGCTCCTGAATTTAGGCCTGACGTCCCAACGTCCCGGTCGCGTCTTCCGGCGAAGAACATGCACCATGTGCGTGCGCGTCCAGTTAATGTGCATGGGTTGTCTTATATCATTTGTGTCCGCGATTATTTATATATCTATTCTCTTATTTACTTGTGTGATTCTAAGATCAGGTGCAGAGACTTTGTAGGGTTACTAGGCACACTCACAAGGGTCTATACGGCATCAACCATGCCCAATTTAAAATTTAGACGTGTCGAACAACCCTAACCAAGATCTTTAAACTAGAGATCAGGCGAAACAAAGTATGTTAAACACTTTAACATCTAAGAGTTTGGGATTACAACCTTTGTAGTCCGGTCCTTCACTTCATAAGCTTCGTGTTGAGGTCCCTTCGCTGTGATCATCGATTTCCTGGACTCTAGAGAGGCCCCACGAAGAGAAAGATGCATGCTTTCTTCCGATCTTCGATAACAAAGATGATCTACCTTGTAGTTTCATTAACACAAGCTCTCACTTATAAATGAAGTGAACACCCTAATCTAAATGGTTAGGATAGATTAGGATGATGAAGTAGGATTTTAGCTCTCATTTATTTTCATTAACTCGCTCATTTTCATCACTTCATAAAAAGCTAGAAAGCTTTTCATGAAAGAAGAAGGAAGAAGAAGAAGAATCCATTTCTTTTGTGATGAATAATGAAACTCTAGTCAATGGTTAGAATTGCAACCATGGGTTAAGTATGAAGACTTAACCCATGTAGAGATTTAACTAGGGTAAAGGGTTGGGTTGGGTTAAGGAAATATCTATGCAAAATATCCAAGTCAAAGTCAAAGCTTCAAGAAGCTTCTTGAAAGCTTCATGAAGACTTAACCCTAATCCAAACCCTAACCTCAATTAAACTCCACAAAACATGTTGCATTTATAACCATAACATGTTACAATATTATATATCACATATACAATATTTATTGTAACAAAATAAAATAATACAATTAACATATATCGCATATATCAATGTATTACCCGAGTGAGAAAAAAAATCTTTAAGTGAGCTTTTATTAGTTAATGTAATTTAATATATCAAATATATAATTATACATTAAATTATCGAATCAACATTTGATCCGATAATCCGGCTATTTCACAAATAACCGACTAATATAATCTGTATCAGTTCATCGAATCAACACTTGATCTGATGACCCGGCTATATCACATATACCCAGCCGATATCACATATCGCAAGAATCTAGTACGGTATCACATACACGTATTGTTCTCGGTCCCGCACATATCACATATGTGCTCCTACTTCGTTTTGCCTGAGCCAGGAAACCTCTGTGTAGGACTCTAAAGAATCGTCAATACGCCGGCAGTAGGTGATGATCATATCAAACACCCACAAGCTGCAAGCGGTTAGCTAAACGTAACAGCCACCCAGGTATTGAGCGATCAGAAGATCAACAAGCAAGCATGTACATTCTCCTGCGAATCCAAACAGTAACACTCCCGTACAGTCCGGTCTTTTCGTCTGATATGTCGCATATCTCGCCTAGGTGTGGTAAACGTCAGACTCCAGTAGCTTGATAAGTCGTGTCGATATGAGGTCTATAACAGTTCAAGAAACTACTGATAACACTTACCAGTAAATCTCAGCAACCCTGGCCAGGGATTTTCAGTTATAGCCAATCGAACACAGCACAATATCAACTCTCTATACCGGGAGAGACGAAACCCCTCCTATCGCTCATTGGCTCCATGTGATTCGGGACTGTACCCAAAAGCTACCGTTTTGCACGCCCTCTTGGACGTGGTATAATGGAAATCAAAGCACAGTGGGAATCACACAAGACTCTATGACGATCTCGGGTCTACAGACTACTCTGTACCAGTGTCACCAGAGAACTGCCATCTGACGTGAGGTATAATACCATCTGGGTGTTCTCGGTGAATCCGTCCAGTGTACCCAGTCTCTACTGAGCACCCGTATACCTTCTCTGATGTCAAACACCAATGGATATGGGATCATCCATCGCCCATCATATGGGTTAATAAGCGCATACGCTAGTCTACTCTGGTATATCGATGCCCTGTCTCGATACACCTACGACTAGGAACATTTGAAGGATGTACTTGGCGACTACCCTGTCCCCACTAGTATGATCTGCATCATAGTCGTGGTAGTCAAGTACTCATCCTAAGGGCTTTACCAACATGTAACATAGAGACAATCAGAGTACGTGTTAAGATAAAGCACAACCAGATAGCATACTATCATGTCGAGCAAGAAAGTCCTCCCTATATATGTCCAAGCATCCATTACAATATACATCATATGTACAGTAATGGCCTCTAGGGCATACATATAACTAATAATCTCCCACTTGCACTAGGGCCATCCATTGTGGTATTGCATACCCAACAATCAGCTGTGGTTGAAGTATCTCATACTCAACCATCCCATAAAAGTCTCTACTGGGAAATAGGCCTTTGTGAGTGGATCCGCGCTGTTGTCTTCTGTGTCTACTCTCCTAACCTTGATCTCCCTGGAGATCAACCATCTCCATGATCAGGTGATACTGCCTAAGAATTATATCTGGATTTCAGATGGGACGGGGGTTCCTTGGCCAAAGCCATAACTCCATTGTCATACAATGGTTGGAACGAAGTTCATCTCATGAACTTATATATATCCAGACTGCCTCTTTGGTAGCATCCTTGGTAACGACGTATCTTGCCTTTAATCGTCTAGTAAGTCACGGTATCTAGCTTGGAACTCTTCCAACATACCGTCCCTCCACTAAGGGTAAAGACAATGCCTGGGACTGACATTCAGTCGCCCTTATCACCATGGAACCTTTCCAGTGATTCTCCCCAGGATCGATTGATACCATCTCACTACAACTAGTGAGAATCCTAACATCCAATTAGATCTATCTCATAGATCCATAACTCAGGATTTAGGAGGTAACACTTTGATCCTTTGTGGAGAATCATTGTGATAAGAGGAGATTGACCGAGCGTAGCATAGGAAACTCCTTCCCTATCAAGAGTATGTCATCCACGTACTCTACTAGGATCACCACCATGCTCTCTACTACCTTTTTGTATATACAAGGTTCATCTACCATTTTGATGAAGTCAAACTCTTTGAATACCACATCAAAACAGATGTTCCAACTCCGCGATACCTGATTTATCACATAAAACATCTTGCACACGTTTCTGCTGCTCCCACTGTCTACGAAGCCCTCTGGCTGTGTACTTATAGACGCTCTCTTCTAAAACATCATTTAGAAAAGCAGTCATGATACCCAACCACCAGATATCGTAGTCATGGTATGTAGCAATGGCAGGTAGGATCTGGATGGACTTAGGCATAACTTTGAAAGTCTCAACTTTTCCATGTACACCAAGTAATCTTCTCAAGATATACTTGCTCCTGATGGGGATTTATCCCTTCAGATAAAGCAACCAAAGTCCATACTTTGTTGGTGTATAAGGATTCCATCTCAGATCGCTAAGCATCCAGCCATTCTTACAGAGTCCCACTTCTGATGGCCAGCTCGAAACTAGTTGGGTCATCATCTCATGATGCAATTCTCGCTCCCACTGTCATAGAGAAACCGAAGTATCTCTCAGGTGGATGAGGAACCCTACTAGATCGGCGGAGAGGCTGAGGTTTGTTGGTTACTATTGAATGCTTTGGTTCTACCAAATCATCAGCTGCAGTTTTGTATAGCTGGAACTCTTTCTAGTTCTACCTTATGACCACTAATTTCTTCACAAGAAATTCCCTTTCACAAAGGTGGCATGCTGAGAAACAAAACATCTTTTATTTCTCGGTTTGGTAGAAGATATTCCCTTGCTAATGCTTGGGATATCCAACAAACTTCTACAGAATTGACTTTGCCTCGAGCTTGTCCGGATTATGCTTTTAGACATAGGCTGGACAACCCTAAATCTTAACATACTTAAGATATGGGCTCTTCCCATTCCATATCTCATATGAAGTGGTAGGCAACTGATTTGATTGGAACCCTATTCAATAGGTATGCAACTTCTCAAGTGCATAACTCCCAAAAGGAAATAGGAAACTCAGTAGTACTCATTATAGAGCGCACCATATCTAATAGGGTATGATAGCTCCACCCCGATACACCGACGTGCTATGGTGTATACGGAGGAGTGATGCTGAGAGAGAATCTCATTCTCCTTTAGTAGTCCAGGAATTCCGTGCTCAAGTATTCTCCTCCCTGATCCCATCAAAGGACATAATACTTATATCCGTTTTTGGTTCTCTACTTCTAACTTATATTCTGTGAATATCTCAAAAGCTTCGGACTTGTGTTTCAACAGGAACATATGTCTGAATTTTGAGAGATCATCAGAGAATGTAATGAAGTATAAAGAACCGATCTTGGCATGTATAGACAGGGGACCATCATACATCAGCATGTATCAATCCCAAGAGTTCACCAACTCTTTCTCTGTTTCTAATAAACGGAGCTGTGGTCATCTTATCTTTGTGACATGACTGGCAAGTTTTACAAGATGTAAATCCAAACTAATTTAAATATGCATCTTTATGTAACTTCAGCTAGTCGGGTCGTATCGATATGACCTAGTCTACAATGCCTCAAGAAGGAATCGTTCATTTCTGAACACTTCTTCTTGTGTGTGTTCTGTACGTTAAGAACTGTGGTTTGATTTAGAACGTTTATGCTTTTAGATAACGTGCCTGAACTGATCAACACTTGATATAGGAAATGTTCAAAACATTATCCAACAATACAAAATTATATCCTTCTTTACTAATAAAGAGACTGATATGATATTGTATATCAGGTTCGGTATCTAATAACATTCGTTCAGAATCAATGTATTCTGGTAATACAGGATGATAATTGCCAACAGACTTGGCTGCAACACTTGCACCATTTTCAACTCTTGAAACTTATCACCCGTTCTCAGTTCTCTACCTATCTGTAGCCCATGTAACAAATTACATTTGCGGGATCCTGATCCGGTATCTCATACCCAGGACGTAAAGGATACTGAGAAACAGTTCTCGGTAATGAACACACCCGAAGAAGATGCATCATCATGCACTTTCTTCGTTTGGGTGGCACGGGAATTCTGGTAATCCCCTATTTTCTGCTCTGTCTTATAACAATTATAAGTTGGAGCGGGACCAACGTTCCCTAGCGCAGTATAGCAAGCAGGTTCGGTCAATACATCTGTAATATTATCTTGATTTAAGGCGTGATATGGTCGCTATCTGGAGAGAGAGAGAAGAAAACACTCAGCGTGCACTTTTACAAGATTAGATTGGTTATCAATTTATCTAATCAGGATGGCTCCCACTGTTTTAGTCAAATCTTCCTTCAAACCCTTAAAGGAAAGACTAGCCGGGATTAATTACACCCTACAAGTTCGCCAATCTTTCAGCCAGGCCAGTGTCGGTACTTTGAGGGAGGTTCCCCGTGCTTTCGCACGGACCTAATTAAAGTAAACCTCGTTTTCCCAGGGGCGTAACCCTGTTAACACCTTTCTAGACACCTATTTGATCGGTTAATTGTAATATGTAAAACTTTCCCAGGAGTAACTCTTACTCGCAGCGAGTATCGGGATCCAACTATCTCATAGAAGGTATGCAATCTCATTGCAAATTTCAACTCTTGAAATTCCCAATTATATTTTACCCCTAGCGTCCTATAACCTTGACGAATGCCAAACCATCCATAGTCCGCTAGTCAAGTTCAACCCGTACATTTCCTGATTGAATTAAACCCACCCGCACGACCCTTGATGAATGCCAAACAACGCCGTACGAATACCCTAATCCAATCGCATCGTATGCTAACAGATAAGCACTAGTTAGCTACCGTACACTACGCCTTGACAAATACCAAACTACCGCAGCACGAATACTAAGTAGTACTTATCTGAAATGACGGAGGGCTACGACAGGTTTTTAAGAAAACCCTTTGCGTAATGAACTTGATATCGTTGTAGAATCGAGTGAATTTTAATGGAATGTTTTAAGGCCTTTTCTAGTTTTGCTAAAGAGGTCACTCCCGGTGAAGGGATCTCGGCTCTTTCCTTATCGAATAAGGTGCAGGATATTTCACAAATACCACTATGCAAAGCAAAAACTATAAAAACAATCAAAAGACAAACCGAGTTTGTTGCATCTGCTAGTTTCGCTAAAGAGGTCACTCCCGGTGAAGAGATCTCGGCTCTTTCCTTATCGAATAAGGTGCTAGATGTTCTACAAGGAACACCGCTATGCAAAACAAGAACTAAAGCTACCAGTTTTTAAACAAGTTTCTACAACATCTTTAGGTTTCTTTTATTTCATTAATCTCATTAATGAAGTCCCATTTTATTATGCTTCACAAGCATCACATTTGAAACGAAATCTGCAATATAACATATATCTCATATATATAATATAAACATTCGTCTCAGGCAGTAATATGATCTCATCACAGAACATTGCAGCAGAAGAACATATATGAAATATTAGATATACTAGGACGTCCGTGTTTTAATACGAGCCTGTATAAAATACGGATTCCACGGTCGCGATGAATAGCCAAACCCACATCCCTAGACCCCTACGAGAGCGGCAAGCAACACTGCCAATTCTAGGGTTAGGAGACCCGGTCTCGACTCCTCGAGATGGTCTCCCACTGGACCCTAGAACCCGGTTACTTGTGCTTCCCGCCTTGGGTCTACCTAATGCGGAAAAGTAAATAATATACAATGGTGACATCATCCTCATCCCGGAAGTGCCCCAATAAAAGAATATTACATACAAATGAATTTTACATGAATGAAAAAGAAAAACTCTCATCTCACATAAAACCCCCGGCTATTCAGAACACGACGATCCAATATAACATATCATAGCAACACATAATATCTCATATCATCAACGTAAGCAAGTATGCGTATCCCGATTGTCGTTGATGTATAGCAACGAAGCCGGCGATACACCACATACTACGCTTACGGTCACAGAAAAGAAAGTGTAAAACTACAACAGTTGGAATCCGCAACCTCCTTAGACATTGCATGCCTAACCAAATGAATTCCTTAGACATCGCATGCCTAAAAATTATAAACTCCACATTTTAGTCTCATTATCGAAAACTCTTTTCAATATCAAATCGGGCAATTCAACAAGATTCCCAATATCCTGATTGAATGCTCGTCGCAAACTTTAGTAGACGGCCGCACCCACGAATGCCGTCGACGAAGTGCACTAAGGCGGAACACCGCTGCCGCGAGCATTCGAACGGATGCTTTTGGCGACGGGGTTCTCCTACAGTCACTTGGTCGGGGCTATGGGGCGTGGCTATCTATTAAGTTTACCCGGCGAGTATCCGCGTACGCTACGTGATTACGACGGACTTTTGATCACATCAAAATCCCGTGGCAACCGATCAAATGAGACTAAACTGCTAGATTTATAACATTCAAATTAGTTATCTCATAACTACTTGTGGATTCCAAATATTGTATCACATTCCAGATAAATAGACAATGTTAAACTTTCCGATCGAATAAACAAACACCCAAGATTTCCCAAATAGTTCTCAACACTTGAAATTAGTTTTAAAATATCAGTCACATGCCACAATACCAATGGTCCAGCCGTAGAAGGGTCAAGCCAACGCGGCGTCGGCCGAGTCAGGGCCGAATCGGGCGCCGTTGGGTCGGGTCTGGTCTGGGGGGAATTTTGGTATAGTCTAATTTTTTTAATTTGCAATAAATTGTGAGTTATGGCTGTTTGACCGTTTGACTTCACAAAAAAATTAAAACAAAAGGATATAAAAATTATGTGGGGTATGGGATTCGAACTCTGGTGGCTTGGTTCAGTAGTGCAAGGTATTACTAATGAGCTACAAGCTCCTTCTTGTAATTATTGTAAAGAAATAGGTACTTAAATTGTTTCCAGCAACATCAATACTCCAAGTATACACTATATTTAAAGCAAATTTTTGGTATACAAAATTGGAGTTGTTACAATCTACCCTCCTTACAAAAATTTCGTCCTCGAAATTTACAACTTTTATTTAAGGACTAGATTACAAAAAGGTGCGGATATCTTGCACGCATCTCATCTTCCCTTTCCCACGTGGATTCTCCTGGAGTGTCTTTCCTCCACATTACCCGGACCAAATTAACTTATTTGTTCCGTAGTGTCTTCACTTTCTTGTCCAGGATCTCCACAGGTTGTTGCTCACAAGACAAATCAGGCTGTATCGTGAGCTCGGAATGATCTAGTACATGGCTGGGGTCACTCACATACCTTCTGAGTTGAGATATGTGGAACACGTTATGCACTCCTTCCAATGAGGGTGGGAGCGCTAAACGATATACCACTTCACCGACTCGTTCAAGTATATCGAACGGTCCAATGTATCTTGGACTCAACTTTCCCCGTCTTCCAAATCTGATCACTCCGCGGTTCGGAGAGATTTTCAGAAATACATGATCTCCTGGATGGAACTCCAAGTGTCATCTCTTCGCATCAGCCCAGTGTTTCTGTCTATTTTGGGCTATGCGCATTCTTTCCCTGATAGTACGAACCACATCGACGGTCGCTACTATCATCTCTGGTCCAAGGAGTTCTCTATCTCCGATGTCGTCCCAACTTAATGGTGATCGACACTTCCTTCCATACAATGCTGCAAAAGGTGCCATTCCTATGCTTGCCTGGTAGCTGTTGTTGTACGCAAACTCCACAAGATGCAGGTGATCTTCCCACGATCCTTTGAAGTCGAGCATACATGCTCTGAGCATATCCTCCAAGATCTGAATAGTTCGTTCCGACTGACCATCTGTTTGTGGATGATAAGCCGTGCTGAAGTTCAGACTTGTTCCCAAGCTTGCTTGCAGACTCTGCCAAAATTGCGATCGGAACCTGGTGTCACGATCGGAGATAATGCAGACCGGTACTCCATAAAGTCTCACAATTTCCTCCATGTACTTCTCGCTAGTGTCTCCGTTGATTGGCCAACTCGAAATGGGATGAAGTGAGCCGACTTTGTGAGTCGATCCATAATGACCCAAATCGCATCGTTACCCTTTGTGCTGCGAGGAAGAGCAGTTACAAAGTCCATCGTGATATGCTGCCACTTCCATTCTGGGATTGGTAACGGTTGAAGTAATCCAGCTGTCCTGTGATGTTCAGCCTTTACTTGCTGACACACTAAGCATTTTGCGACACTCCTGGCTACTTCACGCTTCATTCCATGCCACCAATAATTCTGACGTAGATCTTTGTACATTTTGGTACCTCCAGGATGTACTGAATAGGGAGAGCTGTGAGCTTCTTTCATTAACTCTTCCCGAACAGGACCCTTTGGTACACACAATCTGCTGCCGTATCTCAAAGATCCGTCTTCATGGATGATGAAATCTGTTCTGAGTCCATTCTCCACTTGTTCTCTGATCTTTTGCAACTTAGCATCGCTGGCTTGTGCTGCTTTGATCTGATTGACAATATTTGATTGAACTTGCAGATTCATCAAATTTGAAACATCACCTGGCATGACTAGTTCGATCTCCATCTGATGTAGATTCTGCTGAAGCTTCCACTGAGCGGTGAGATTCATTGCTAATGTTGGCGACTAAGAGCATCAGGTACTACGTTCACCTTTCCTGGATGATATTGCAAATTGATGTCAAAGTCCGCCATAAGTTCTAACCATCTTCTCTGCCGCATATTCAACTCCTTCTGAGTAAACACATACTTCAGACTCTTGTGATCTGTGTAGATGTTCACTCGTTCACCAAGTAAGTAGTGGCGCCAAATCTTGAGAGCAAAAATGACGGCTGCCAACTCCAGATCATGCGTCGGATAATTGCGCTCATGAGTCTTCAGTTGTCTTGAAGCATAAGCCACAACCTTACCGTGCTGGTGTAGAACGCATCCTAGTCCCTTACCGGAAGCATCACAATGTACTTCAAATCCTCCAGATTGATCCGGTATAACGAGAATAGGTGCAGACGTCAGTCTTGACTTGAGTTCTACGAAAGCTTGCTCGCATGCTGCTGACCACACAAATTCTTCATCTTTTCGTGTGAGCTTGGTCAGGGGTGCTGCTATCTTCGAAAAGCCTTCAATGAATCTTCTGTAATATCCAGCTAAACCCAAGAAACTCCGAATATCCTTCACTGATTTTGGTGTAGGCCATTCGCTGACTGCTGAAACTTTTGCTGGATCCACAGAAATCCCTTCTCCTGATACGATGTGTCCAAGAAAACCAACTTGTTTTAGCCAAAACTCATACTTACTGTACTTGGCATAAAGCTGATGTTGACGAAGAGTTTCTAGGACAATTCGTAAGTGCTCCGCATGCTCTTTCCGGTTCTTTGAATATACCAGGATGTCGTCGATAAAAATGACAACGAACCTGTCTAAATACTCCCGGAAGACTTGGTTCATAAGATTCATGAAGATTGCTGGTGCATTGGTCACTCCAAATGGCATTACTAGAAATTCGTAATGTCCATAGCGAGTTCTGAAAGCTGTTTTGTGAATATCAGCTTCCTTGACCTTCACTTGATGATAACCTGAACGAAGATCTAGTTTAGAGAAAACACAAGATCCACTTAGCTGATCGAATAAATCATCGATGCGCGGGAGTGGATACTTATTCTTTATAGTAACTTCGTTCAAGGCCCTATAGTCGATGCACATTCTGTATGAACCTTCCTTCTTCTTCACCAATAGTACAGGTGCTCCCCAACTTGAAGTGCTGGGACGAATCCATCCTTTCGCCAGTAATTCGTCCAACTGTGTTCGTACTTCCTTCAATCCTTCCGGACTTAGTCTATACGGTGCTTTGATTACTGGTGGTGCTCCTGGTACTAAGTCAATACTGAATTCAAGAGCTCGATCGGGAGGCAAACCTGATATATCGTCAGGGAATACATCGTCGAACTCTCGAACTACCTCCGGTCTTGATTCTTCCTCTGCCTGAGCTGCTGCAACTACTGCTTCCCTTGGCCTCGCTGTGTAAGTTCTTAGCTCCAGGGTACGATCTCCACTCTTGAAATAGAAGATCGGATGATCAGGAATCTCAAATACTACCTCCTTTGACGACAGTCGATGGTAGCATAAAAGGTTCCAAGCCAGTCCATTCCTAGAACCACATCGAAGTTTGGTATGTCCAGTACCTTGAAGTCAGCGTAAAACTCTCGACTGCAGACGATTACTGGACACATGCTGTATCCCATAGTTGCCTTTAGAACACCATTCCCAGAACTGACGTTCCAGCTGGATACAAACGGTGAGACTGGAATCGCATGGGTTCGGACAAACCGTTGCGACATAAAGCAGTGGGATGCTCCAGTATCAAACAGTGCAAGTGCAGGTAGTGAAGCTACTAGGATTGTACCTAAGGTATATGGGATAGGTTTTAGGTATAGGGAAAGTGTGTAGGTAAACAAGACTAAAAGATGAGTTTTTTTGAGAAAGGAAGTTTACCAGTAATGACTTGGCCAGTGGCCTCAGCTTCTTCTACAGACATCATGAAAGCCTGGCGCTTCGGTACAATCCTCCTGGCATGAGGAGCATTTCTCCTTACCTGAGGAGCATTCCTCTGAACGTTCCTTTGAGCTTGATGGAACTTTCGAGGTGGTGGTGCAGCCTGTGGTCCCCTAGGTGGTGCAGGTAGTGCAAGTCTGGGAGCAGGTGCCGGAAGAGCTGGTCGCTGCTGATAAGTATTTGCTGGCCTGGGTGCAGCAACTGAGTTTTGCCTTTGGGGACAAGATCCGATATCATGAGTGGCTGAACCGCAGATTAAGCAGAGGCGGTTGGCTCGACGGCAGTCCTTCATCATATGTCCAGTTCTCTTGCAGTAAGTGCAAAAGGCTGGGCTAGGACGATGAGTTGGTACTCCGGGTCGCCTCGGCACGAAAGATGGTCTGGACGTGGCTCCACCTGCCATCTGGTTGGCAGGGCGTTTGACTCCTACAGACTGAGGTCTGCCCCTCTCTTTTATGACTGCCTCATAACTGCGGGCAGCTTCCAGGGCTTCCTCATGAGTCAAAAACTTTCCTGTCGCTAGAGCGGCCTTAATCTCTGTGTCCAAACCTTGCTGAAAACGACGGGCTCTGATCTCGTCCGTCGGTATCAGGTGTGCCGCGAATCTGTTTAAAGATTGTGTTAGCTGTGTGATATGTGATATTTTAAAGAATTGAACTATTGTGACATATCTTACCGGCTCAACATAGTAAACTCAGCATCGTATTCATCTACCGATTTCTCCCACATTGATTCTTGCTGTAGATGAATAAACTGCTGCTCCATAGCGAACCTGGCAGTCACAGGGAAATATTTCGCGTCAAACTTTTCGCGAAATGTCTTCCATTCAATCGGCTGTGCCAGACGGGTCTCTTCTGCCTTCCACCAATTGCGAGCGTTATCCGTGAGCTGTAGCTTCGCTACACGGACCCAAGCGTGGTCTGGCACTTGAGCTGCGGCCAGATCGTCTTCGATGCTTTGTGCCCATTCTTCCGCTTCAAGAGGGCTTCCTTTACCAGAGAACTGCTTTGGGTGCAAAGCCCTGAATTGCTTTACTCCCGGTGCATCGTTATCAGGACGGCTCAGAAGTTGTTGCTGTCCCTCGAGAAGACTGCGGATCGCATCGAATAACATCGTCTGCTCAGTGGGTGGTGCCGAAACAACTGGTGTAAGAGGTAGTGCTGGAGGGGTGTTGTTAACGTTGGTGCTGGTGTTGTTCGGGGAATCCATAATCCTGAAGAAAAATTTGGATTAGGACAGATTCAAATATATGAAATGATAAGATTCAAGGAATCGAAATTTGCAAGATTCAAAGTACATGAATTGTGAAGAATGTTTTAGTTGCTGGTTCTTGTGTTATATTGCTTAGGTTGTTCACGCAGACCAGAACTGCATGATAGGGATTCATACAGCTCTGACCTGCATGGGCCACCAACAAAACCTGTCACGCCCCGCTTCCCAATGTACGGCGAAGTGGACGCGACGAGGTCCGCTACGTATGTACTCAGAAGTACATACGCTAAGCGTAGCTAAGCAATATAAAATAATCACAAGAGACAAAAGATATTGAAATAACAGCAACTTTTATTAATAACATTCTTTATACAATGCATGAAATGAAAATACAACTGGAATGAAAAAAACAATGCCTAAACAGTGGCATAACAGAAATGAAAAAAAATACTGGAAAGAACAAGGTACAATTATCTAGAGCTCTGGGTCTTCTTGGAACTGCTCCAAATCTTCACCGGTAGGCTCGATCTCAGTTTGGTCCAACGCACCTGACGACATTCAAAGAAGAAAGAAATAGAATGTTGTCAGCGAACAGGTCGCTCGGTAAGTCCCAAAGAATAAGAAGAATGAGAATGACAGTGTAACAGTATTTTCTAATGTGTTATATTGTCGGATATTATGAAACATTGTGTAACGATGTTGTTTGTAGCTTGGTACAGAAGGATGCCAGTGTATACGAGGGGGATCTCTATATGCTAGAGATCAGGGCAAACGGAAAGTATAAGGAACCGTTATGCCACGGTACAACAGCAACAGGATTCAGGTTAGGTGTCTTAATCTGACCACCTCGTGCCACCTTTAACACCTTCCGTACCAATCTACCCCTTAAACCCCGTAGTATTTTAACAGTATTGTAGTATTGGAATATGTAAGTTGAGTGACTGACCAAAACCATGATATCAGTAAACATATTGTAACTGTATAATCAGGTAAATGGAATATCAGGATAATGGATGAATATCCATGGTTTGATTCAGTCAAAAAGAACATATTGTTAACTGGATTCAGGGATTCATGTATTCAATTGTGTTAGAATATAAATGAATATGGATTGACTTGAATCATATTCAAGTCAGAAATTAGTCAGACTCTAACCCGAGTCAGACTAAAAGAAGATAATTTGAAGTTCAATATTAGCTAGGGGCCTTATTGTAATTTGTAAAACTTGAGGGGTTTTATGTAAAAAGTACTTTTGTATAGTTTTCAAAATACACCTCAAGTATTTAATAATCGTTTATTGTTATAATGAATGTGAATTTTATTTGTGTTATTCTAGTGAATATATCCTAATCAAAGTATTAATTGTTTTATTTGAAATTCATGGCATTTTAACGTAACTTTTAATCTTGGAATTTTTTTAGAAAAAGTGGAAACTTTATCTTGTGATAAAATAGGTGTTTAAATGATAAATATATATATATTAACACATGAATAATTTAATATAAATATTTTATTTAGAAAAAATCTCATTTCCCTTAATATTGTATTTAAAACCTTTCGAGACCGAATGCTCCTTGCGGAGGTCTGAATCTCGCACTACTAGCCTGCGGGTGCACGATGAACCGTACTATCCCTAACAGGTTTCCCAAAAGTGGGTTGTAGCGGCGCTTTGCTTAGGTTTAACAATACTTTTCATTTTGGAAAACGGTTTTATAAATATGGGGTATTTAATTGCAAAAAGTATAGTTTTCCGTATTTTAGTTGTTAGGGTTTCCTAAGCCAACTAGCCTACTTCTAAGGTCTAAATGATAGGTCATTAGAAGCCTCAAATTGCCTCTTCACCGCCAATTGTGGCCAGGTAAGTACAAGTGAGGAGGGAGGGATCCGCTCACGAATCGTGAGACGGGCCTTTTAAAGTTACCCAAGCTCACTTGCCTAGCCTAGACACCACAAAGTCAGTTTAGATAAACGATCGATGTCCATGACCAATCGTGCTTTCATTTTATTAAAAGATTTTACTTAGAAATGTTTACAACTTAAAGTTTTCAATAAAGGTTATGAAGTTTAGGGTATTTTAGTGAAAAGTCCTGTAATTTCGTATTCTGTATTTTTGATATTTATCAATTAGGGTTATATTGAGTGTGTGTAGGGGTAGGTCATTACCCCGTGACTTATATTAAGTTTTGGTGAAGTTTAAAGGGAAAACATACTATGTTAAACTTAAAGGTATTATAGCGCAAGAATACGGTATTCGAAAACGTTATCATTTTATGTGCGAAATTTCATTCAAATTGGGTTCTACAAGTTCTTTGATCAAGATAAACATATTTAGGAGTGAGGTAATTGATTAAACTAAGAAAAATGAACTTCATGGTATTTTTATGAAAATAGTACGGTTTTGCAAAGAACTTATCATTTCATGTGAAAAAGTTTGATTAAATTGGTTTATGGGTGATTAATAGTCAACAAGCATATGGTTAGATAATATGTATTAGGTGACAAGTGGAAATTTAGAGAAAAATCGAATCGGAAATCGGTTTGTCCGATTTCCGTCGGGTTCCAAAAAGTCGTATTTTTATCTTAAAGAAAAGAGAGATAGAAGAAGGTGGGACTTACGGTTTGGACAAGCTAAGGAAGCTAGAGGTCGTGGTGGTTGCCGATTCGTTGAAAACGTCGCGAAGGTCTTGATCCGGTCGTCGGAATCCGTCGTCGATTTCGGCGGCGCTTCGCTTCTCGCTCTTCGTACCGAGTTCTCGAGAATTTGGGAGAGTGGACTTAGAGTTATGAAGGGAAAAGGTAGAGTATAGGGGTCTTTATATAGGGCTAGGCTAGGATTAGGGTTAGGGTTACAAAATATTAAAAATAAATATAAAAATTATTAAAATTTCATTAAATTTGGTCTTAAAAGGGTTTTATTGAGAATTGGGTAACAGTAGAAAAAATTTAGAGTATGCAGTTGAATAGACCAGGTCAACACGAATTTTTTTCGAGTTAACGACTCGGCCGACCGGCCGAGTCCGGCCGGCGGCGCCGGCCGATTTGGCCGAGTCAGGGCCGAATCGGGCGCCGTTGGGTCGGGTCTAGTCTGGGGGGAATTTTGGTATAGTCTAATTTTTTTAATTTGCAATAAATTGTGAGTTATGGCTGTTTGACCGTTTGACTTCACAAAAAAATTAAAACAAAAAGATATAAAAATTATGTGGGGTATGGGATTCGAACTCTGGTGGCTTGGTTCAGTAGTGCAAGGTATTACCAATGAGCTACAAGCTCCTTCTTGTAATTATTGTAAAGAAATAGGTACTTAAATTGTTTCCAGCAATATCAATACTCCAAGTATACACTATATTTAAAGCAAATTTTTGGTATACAAAATTGAAGTTGTTACAAGGTACCTCGGGGCAAGATGGACGTATTGAGAAGGCGTTGAGCACGGCAGGGGAGCATTACCTACCGGTGATTTTGGTGCGGCGGATATCCGGAGAATACCGACCGTAATCGTGAGATTTGATAATATGGGCCGATCCGGACTGACGGAGCCCAAGATATTGAGACATTGAGATATTGAGATATTGAGATATTGAGATATACATATATTGTGTCGATACTTAACACGGATTTTCAGTTGATTTCATTGATGATACTTCAATTATTGTACAAAAGTTTTACTAAGATAAGAATGCAGATTTTCTCATACCAGATATATTCAAGTTTCGTGTTTGATATCCATTCATGTTGCATTCATACTAGTGCATCGCATCGTATTGATATATATAGGATGTGACGCATTTACGTGCATGCTTACGATAGCCTTATTGATGTTACTTACTACTCACGAGTTGGCAACTCACCCCCGTTGTGCCACAGTATCATGCAGGTCCGACCCGTCAGTATAGCAGCGGCGGGCGCACTTCTTCTTTTGCTTGGACTTGCGGCTTTACTCATAGGTATGTTGCAAGGATGCTTTTGTTCCACCTTGTATTATTATTTGTATCTAGTATTCTCCATCTACCTCTTCTACCATTGTATTATGTGACCTAGAGATGTGACAGTGAGATTAGTTTTTGTGTTGTTCTCTGGTGTCGAGCTCACTAGAGCCGACGTGACGTTTTCTTTTCCTCGTGCTTTTGTATGCTTAAATGCTCTACTATGATATATATATTGCGTGTGGTTGTGATTCCTCCATTGGCGAAGAGCTAGCTCCCGCTTGGAGATACCTTTATTCATTACTTATATGTATTCTTGTTGTGTACCTGTTTGGGGCCAGTATTTACAAAGGAGACTCTGCCGAAATTTTCGGGAAAATTTGATGTTTTAAAATGTTTTAATATGACTTTATTTTACCAACATCGCCTTTTTAATTTAAGTTTTCCTTCACTCTAATTCTTTAAATGGTTTAGATTTCTGGGTTTTGGCTTACGTAGGTTACGTTACGCATTTAGACGTTTCGTAATTTAAGTGCCAGTCACGTTTCGTACTTTCGGGTCGTGACAGCTAGTATTATGGTTTAGTTTCTTTCGATGCCGTCTATTTTATTGGATTTCTCTTGTGATCCCATAAGGAACAATATTGTTATTGTTCCGTATTTTATTCCCTTGGATCTTTCAAGACCTGATCGTTATTATTGTTTCCGCTATTAATTTATAGTATTGTTTCATTGTGACCATTTGACATGTGTTAATGATAGTTATATTGTACTCTGTGCTTGATTACTGTATAACCGTTTTAATATGGCTATGGAAGGATTTTTCCTTACGGTAGGTAGCATGGCTGGCCGAGCTGCGTCTCGTATCTTTGTGTATTTTGGGAAGTGGGGTGTGACATGATATGAGTAATGTTTTAATAGGTTAGTAAACCCACGAACTCATAGGCCGGGTCAACCTGGTGATACTTGTAAACGGACGGGCCGGATATGAATAATGTTTTAATGGGTAGTAAAAATTTGACCCATGACCGGTTGACCCATGACCGGTTTTTACGAGTTGATCTGCAGGTCAACGGGTCACGAGTTATTATTGACATCTATACTATAATATATAATATTGGGATCTCTATAGTACTTGAGAATAATGGAGAAAAGAGGCCTTATGAGGCTTTTTTCATTTCGGAGGCAAAAAGTACACCCTCCATCATTTTATTCGACGATCGGCACAGTCCATCTTGATCTTCATCGTCTAATATGCCGATACACCAAATTTCATGTGATTCTAACACCTTTTCACCGTTGATTTAGTGAATGCAAAATTAACGGTTTACCGACAATAAAACTTTTTACATTGCGAAATCAACGATGAAAAAGTGTTAAAATCATATGAAATTTGGTTTATCGACATATTAGACGATAAAAATTAAAATGGTCGATGTTGATCGTCAAATAAAATGATGGATGGTGAATTTTTTGCCGCCACCTAACGAAAAAACCTTCTAGGGCCTAAATCCTCCATTATTCTCATAGTATTTAATGCGATTGACTAGTTTATTGAATACCCATAATGCCTTCCTCTATCTCTTCCTTACTACTACTATAAGGAATATGGCTTTAGCCAAAAAACTACTACAAGGAATATATATCGAATTCGACGGGAGACCATAATTCGACTGAGTATCCTGTCAAATTTGACCCTAATCATAGACCCTAATTCGACTATAAACTCGGTGGAATTAGGTGTCTAATTCCGCTGATAATGTTTGGTCGAGTTAGGTCTTGAACCCAACTCGATTTATATAACGTGTGCCCTCAGAATCCAAATTCAAAACCCCAACTCTAAATCCTATGAAAATTCCTATGGAGGAGAGAAAGGGAGAAGCCATGGAGGAAGGAAAGGGAGAAGCCAAAGGAAAGAACCCTATGAAAGTTCCTAGTGCTCTCGCCGCCAACCCGCAATCAATGCGGAATACAAAAACGAAAATTTTGATGGCACTAGAAACTTATACCCAAGAATCTAAACCAAACATCTAAACTAGCAAGCACAAAAAGATAGAAATCATAACCTTTGTAGCGTTTTCATTTTCTCCGATTGGGTTGGACTCTAGCATTCTCTCAAGAGCTCCGGATCACGCTTGCAAGTCGGTCTTCCTTCGCCGAAAATAATCCGCCCGAGAGAACCAAGTTCAATCTTCAACTTTGTCAGTAAAGCAAGTAAAGATCCTAGATTGCTAATTTAGGATACTTAGTGATGTGTGTGAGTGTTCAAGTATTTTTCTTTCTCTTTATCTTCATGATTTTCAACTCATGAGAGAGTTGAAAATGAAAAAGAAGAAGGAGCCATGGAAGAGAGAGAAGTTAAATGGTAGAATGAAAATTCCATCATCAATTCAAGCATACTTTATTTTCTTTTGTTAAAAGAATTTTCTCCATTTAAAATTACAATCATGCTTGAATAGTGTGTGCAAATAAATATATAATTCATTTTCCCATACCCTCCACCATTTCTTTCTTCCACCTCGTTTCTTAATTTCTTTAAAAAGAAATAAAAACCTAGAAATGAGGTGTCCTCATTCTATAAGTATTCTTGTATAAATACAAGAATACGTCCTTGCAAATACATGCCCGTATTCGTATCAAAATACGAATATCCAAGAGATAGAAAAATACAATGAACATAATACTAGAATATAGATATCGAAATATATATGTAATTATTAAATCAAAACTTGATTTAATAATCCGGCTTAATCCTAAACCGGCTAGTATTATCATCCGTCCGATTAAAGTCTGTGAGGCTAGCATACATGCCTAATCGGAACCATGCACGTGTCAATATACAGTCACTACATCATTTTACCTGAACCGGGAAAACTATGCGGGACTCTAAACACTCGTCAATACGCTAGCATGAGTTTAACCATAAGCACGTCAGCGGCACTAGCTATACGTAACGGCTACCCAGGTATTGAGCGAAAGGAAGGCCGACGAGCAAACTCATTTATACCCCTACTGAGCCTGTCTCTAACAATCTCCGTACAGTCTGGTCTCTTCGTTTAAGATAATCGCATACCAGGTCCAGGGGATGGATAACGTCAGACACCTACTAACCCGATAAGTCGTGCCGGTCTGAAGCTCATCACCCACTGAGAAACTACTGATATCACATCAGTAAATCTCATCCACCCTTGCCAAGGATTGGTGATGACTGACCCAACACAGCGCGACATCAATTCCCAATACCGGGAGAAGCGAATCCCTGATAATTGTTCACTGCCTCCATGTGGCTCGGGACTGTATCCAACTAAAACCTGTTTGCACGACTCCTTTGAGCCATGGTAGGGTAGTAATCTTAGTACAGTAGGAACTCATACGAGACAAATGAAAATCTCAGGTCAAAAGACTAAGTTGTACTCATACCACAAGAGAACTTCCATCTGACGATAGGTATAATACCATCTATAAGTTCTCAGCGAGTCCATCTGGTGTACTCACATCCAGTGAGTACCTATATACTATCTTAGGTGACTTAACACCAATGGCTTGTGAGACCAGCCACCGCCCCTTGTCGGGGTCTCGAAAAGTATATACTAGTCTACTCCGGAGTATCGATACACAGTCTCAATACTCTCTCGACTAGGGACATTTAAGGATGTGCTTATGGACCACCCAGCTCCCACATATATGATCGCCATCATAATGCAGGTAGTCAAGCTATAATCATACGGGCTTTATCAAAACGTATACACATAATGATAAAGACAAACCAAATAGCATACTATCATCTCGAGTAAGACTGTTCTACATGTATAGGTCCTCGTTCAATTATTATAATTGCCTACTTGCAATTACAATAATTGCCTTGAGGGCACTATATCCAACACCCTAATTTTATATCGTCAACTTTGAACAAGGAGCGAAAGTTTGCATTCATAAATTTCTCTTCTTCTCTCTAAATTTGACCAATGAATGATAACTTAGTTGATATGGCAATTCCTTTTCTGGGGGAGAGTGCGAGGATTGATCCTGAAGAAGGGAAGTGGCATAATCTAGCCTTTTCGAGGCAAATTAATAGCTCCCTTGGGTGTGTGTATGATATGTCCATTCTAGTGTATGTTATGCGCTAGTTGGTTTAAGAAAGACAATCTCAACATAATCCATTGAAAGTTTATCTAATTAAGTTAGGGCTGATAAGAACATCCCCGAACCAATTTAAACTGATCGACCTGACCCGACCGATTTCCATCGGTTTTTTTAGAGATGTCGGGTCGGATCGTGTCAGAAAACCGTAATAATCAGTTATCGGATCAGGTTTCGGGTTTGGAATTTGCAAACCCGACCCGACCCGACCGATTAACCATATATACAAATTTTAACCTTAACTGTTGGGGTCAAAATTTATATCTCATTGACTAAAAGTCAAAATTAAAGTCAAACCGTGAACAAGTGGGCCCAAGCCCGAAACGAAGTCAAGTGGATCCGAACCAAGTTCGAGCCCAAGTGAAGCCGGCCTCATGCCAAAAAGCTGTTTTCTAAGCCATCGCTGCCCCTGCAAGGAGATCAAGATAGACTATCTACAAGACGTGTTTGCTAAAATGGACACGCCGGTATGAAATAAAATATGTCTTTTATTCATGAATCCAAATGAATACAAGATATATTTCATAAAAGAATCAAAATGAATACAAGATACTCTCATTCAGGAGTAAATACAAAAAGGGAGAATATAAAGAAGAAAAAAATCTTTAAGCCGGTGGATAGTGCAATAAGCTCGTCAGTTCATCGTTCTTCCGCTGGGCATCGGCTTCAAGCTTTGTTATTGCCACAAGACGGGTCTCCGCCTGAGACTGTTGGGTCTGATACGAAGCGAACCGACTTTCAAGCTCCTTTTCAGCAACTTTATAAGCTTCAACCATCTCACGGGTAAAGATAATGGGTTTATCAAGAGCTACCACCTCCGTGATAGCTTCTTGAAGCACCCGCCAAATCTCGTACGCACGGATGGTCTTGATAATGAGTTGAGCCTAGAGTTCCCACAAAGCATTCGAGGCTAGCCCTCTCTCTAAAAATTTCCGGTTGAGTCTCTTCTCGCAAGACTGTAGATTAGCGGCACACTGCTCAATCCACCCCCACAGGCTCACCTTTGCAGTTAGGAGCTCGGAAGGAAGGCGTATGCACTCAAGATCATGTAAGTAATCCTCCACTCGATGACAATACTCAACCCAAACATGCACCAATGTTTCGTCATGATAAGTGGCAAGGAAGAGCAGAGAAGTATTGGCTTCGGCAGTAAATTCTTCGGCCGTAACAGAACTACGAGCACGAAGATCTTCAATGAGGGCCGACAAGGAGTGAATGCTTTGTCTCGCCATCCTTTCAGACGCACGTCGGGCATATGGGCCCGGTGGCATAGAGATTCGGGACTCTAACGGAGCCTGTCACACCCCGCTTCCTAATATACGGGCAGAGGACGCGACGAGGCCGCTACGTATTTACTCTGAAGTAAATACGCTAAGCGTATCTAGGCAATATAAATAAAAATGCACAAGAGACAAAGACAGTAGGTATAACTGAACAACAACTTTATTTATTACCATTCTTTTATACAATACATGGAAAAGTAAATACATCTAAATGAAAGCAATGCCTAAACAATGGCATAACAGAAATGGAAAGTACTGAAATGAAATGTGTACAAGTGTAACTACAGCTCGGGATCTTCAATAAACTGGTCCAAGTCTTCAGTGCTAGGCTCGATCTCTGGAAGGTCCGAAACACCTGACGACATTTAAAGAAGAAAGAAAGAGAATGTCGTCAGCGAAAAAATCGCTCGGTAAGTCCCAAAGATAAGGGAGAAGTAGAATAGACAGAGAGAAAGAGAGTGTAACTTTTAAAGTTGTATTATATTGTTTTAAGGTTGTATTTAATGTTAACGATATTGTTTGTAGTTTGGTACAGAAGGATGCCAGTGTATACGAGAGGAGTCTCTATATGCCAGAGACTAAAGGCAAATGTAGTACAAGGAACCATTTATGCCACGGTACAACAGCAACGGAAATCCAGGTTAGGTGTCTTAAGTCTTGCAGTCTCGTGCCACTTCTAACACCTTCCGTACCAATCTACCCCTTAAACCCCGCGATGTCTTGTTTGTATTGTTTGTATTGTATTGCAACTTGTATTGTCTTGTAATATAGATTGTATAATTGGATGACTTACCGAAACCATGATAAATGGATGTAACTGGAGAATCATGTAAATGGAAGTATATCCATGGTTCGGTTCAGTCAATACAGATTGAATAGATTGAATATATGAATTCATGGATTCATATTGGATTGTAGATTGTACTTGAATCATAGTCAAGTCGGATTATTTATAATGAGACTCGGTGTGAGTCCGAACAATTAGAAAGAGAAATTGAAGTCCTGAATTAGGTTTTGATGTTATCGATAACCGCTGCACATGGGCGGCAGGATTTGTGTTTTTTTCAAAGACGATTACCGTGTTGATAACACCGTTTGTTAAGTTGACTACCTTAAATAGGCAAGCTCCCATATCTCCTGCTCCCTGAGGCTCAAGAGACAGGTCCCGCTTAAACCTATATTTACTAGGGTCCTTATTGTAATTTATAAAACTTTAGGGGGTTTTATGTAAAAATAATTTTGTATAATTTTCAAAATACACCTAAAGTATTTAATTATCATCTTTAGAGTTTTCATAGTTGTGGATTTTATATTTGTGACATTTCTAGTGAATAAACCTATTTTTCATAATATAGGGTATTTAATTGTAATATTGAACTTATATGGAATTTCATGGTATTTTCATGTAAAGTGATCCTTTTGATTTAGAAAAGTTGGAATATTTATATTATATCAAAAATAGGTATTTTGATAATACATACATACATACATATACATATAATTTTATTACTTTCTAGAAATCTCATTTTCTTAAGATATTTGTATTTCAAATCTTTCGAGACCGAATGCTCCTTGCGGAGGTCTGCATCTCGCACTACTAAGCCCAGGGATGTGCGATAATCCGCACCATTCCAGTCAGGTTCCCCAAAATGGGTTGTAGCGGCGCTTTGCAAAGATTTATAAAAATACGTAATCTTGTAGAAAACGGTTTTTATAAGTTAAATGTAGTTTTGTGTAAAACGGTATTTTTCGAATCTATATTTCTCAAAAGGTATTGTGCTATGTTGCATATGAGTGTTGTGAAGAGGTAGGTCATTACCTCGTGATTTACCTAAAGGTATAGCAAGATTAATGATTTTTTAAAGTTGAAACTAAATTATATGGTATTTTACTGAAAAAGAGCGGTAAAAGTTACAAAATGAAATATTTTGCTATGAAACTTGTTTAACATGTTTTGTTACTGATTAATAGTCAAGATGTAAGAGTTTAATATAGTTGTGTTAAGGAAAATTGAACTTTATAAAGGAAACCGAATTGGAAGTCGGATTTAACTCCGCTTCCATCGAGTTTTAGTAAAAGAAGTTTTAAGGATAGATTAAAGAAGAGGGAGGTGGGACTTATGGGATTAGAGTCAAGAGAAGAGGGAGAGGAGGACGTAGGAGTTGCCGGTGCGTCGTTTCATCACCGGGAGCTCCTCGGATCGTTGTCGGAAAATCGCCGGAGTTTCGCCCTTCGCTAACTCCACTTGTACACAAAAATTCTATAGAGTTTTCTTGAGAGTTTTGGACAGAATTGTGAGTGAAGGGCTGTGTTTAGGGGTGGTATTTATAGGGTAAAACTAGGGTTAGGGTGGGTGAAAGGTTGTATTAAAAATTGTATTAAAAATATAGTTTAATGGGGTTTTAAAGAGTTCTGTTCATGTGCAGGAAATTTAAAGTATACAGGACAAAGAGGCATAAGTTTCATGAAGGGTCAACTCGGATTCAGCCGAGTCAACCCGGCCTCGCCGGCTGAGTCGGGCCGGGGATCGCCGTCGAAGGTCCGTCGTCGTCTGGTTACCACAGTGGGGTAGTTTGTTTTTAGTGTGACCTTTGGTTTTACGGGTTTAGCACGTGTAGACTCTTGGGATTCTAAAAATTTAAAAAGAAATCAATATTAAAAATAATGTGGAGGATGGGATTTGAACTCTGGTGCTTTGGTTCAGCAGTGCAAGGTATTACCAATGAGCTACAAGCTCTTGCTTGCTATTAAAAAGCAAAACAAATTTATAACTTGTGCTCAGGAAAAATTACCCATTTCTGTATTTTTTGAAAAATTTGTACAGAAAGTTTAGGGTTGTTACAGAGCCAGAGCTGGCAAAACTATTAAGATTTATGAATAGTCAGTGAAACTGGCGAACATGGAATTAACAAAACAATGCCAAGGGTAAAGCTTTACTTACCCACAGTCATGCAAAGGGAGTTCGAAAGATCTCCATGCCTATCAAGGATCTCCACTTCGTCGTCAGCTTCTAAAACTGCAAATGGCGTATTAGCATCGTTATAAAAAACGATAATAAAGCAAAGAGGTCAAAGAATACTGACCTTGCCCGGAAGAAAGGACGATGCTTTGCGGGGTTATCGCCTGTAGGGCAACCATATCAAGTAAGCGCTGGAAGGACTTCCTGGGAGATAGGACCACTATAGAAGCCGCCAATTCCCACAGTTCTGAAGGAATGAAGAGTTCAGATAATGAGGGGATCATTAAAATAAAATGTAAGAGATTACCTTCAACGCTCCGCTCGCCTTGAACTGGAGAGATAGCAGCTTCGACAGCCTCCTCCGTGCCCTCAGGTACATCACCGGGGATATTTGCTGGTATAGCAGCTTCCAGTTGCGGAGCAACAGCCGCCACTTCAGGCTCCAAAGAGAGAACAATGGCCTTGGCGGTCCTTCCTACAATCTTCAAGACGCCACCAGAAAGATCCATTGGGCAAGGTCACCTCTGTGGAAAGTACAGACGCCGAAGAGACGGAGGTCGTCACCGGGAGCTCCAAGATAGAACTAACAGCTTCGATAATCTCTTCTACACCTTTTGGTGCATCACTAGAGACATTTATAGGGTTCGTGGCCAATGGGGTCACCTCCGCTCGAGGAATGGACACCGAAGGAACAAGAGCCACCACCGGAAGTTCCGCAACAGGAATGGAGGCCGTAGTGATCCCTTCTGCACCTGCCGATGCGTCATGGGAGACATCTATAGAATCTGCGGTCATGGCACGACCTGGGCTCAGATCCTCTTTCGTTGTTGAAGTCCCTACAAGGTATTCGCAAAGATAAGAAGATATAAAAAGCGATACAAATTACTTGCCAAAAGAAAAATAGGGAAAACACGCATACCGATATGCCAGGATGCTTCTAGTATAGCCTTTTCGAGCCGTCATTCCTTCCTGAGGAAATGTGCTCGCCGGGCTCCAAATGCGGATTCATGCCCACCGGTCTTCAGTGCCAGCTCATCTTCAGAAGCAGCTGAGATGGGCTGCTTGAAGGCTCTTTCATCTTCCCTTCGCAGAGGACCCATATGTACTCTCCATAGCGATGGGGGATCTTCGTAGAAGATAACCGGGGGGTAGGGCTTTTTCGGGATGTGCACATTCTCGGTCTCATCCTGCGAGCGCCTTAAAGTTTCAGCCAATTGCGCGGTTTCCTCAGCGGACGAGTCAGGGTAAATAAGACCATCATCCGGCTCTTGCATGGATATGGGTTCGTCTTGAACAATAGGCTCAGATTCCAGCAAGAGGTCAAGAAATCCAACAACTATTTCTTTTCCTCCTTTTCGAGCTGGAGCTAACACTAGAAGAGGATCGCTTCCTTCCCCTCGGCGCTTTGGCACGACGTTGGCCAACCTCGATTCTGGTATCCTCTTTTGGCGACACCACCGCTGATGACACCGCCACTAATGGCACTGCCGCTGGCGCTTCATTAGAGGCCTTTGCTTGAGTTCTAGTGCATACTGGTATCCCAGCAGTGCGAGGAGTCGATTCTGTTTCTGCGGCTTTCGGGATAAGAACCACGCCGCTATCCCTCAATGGAGGGAGAACCACCGTCCGCGGCCGCAATGGAACACCGGTGGCTTAGACCGAAGATGAAGGTTGACACTCAAAGAGTACCAGCCTCTCCTCGACGATGACGGGACCGACTCGATGACGATACCAGCCCGTGAAAGACCCCACACAGCTTGGAATATAGTCAGCCTCGGGGATCACAAAACGGGAGCCGGTGTTCAGCCGCATAAAGTGATGGGTGACGTCACGCGTGATTTCCATAGACGGAGTAGGTTCAACCAAGAACGCCTCGAAAGGGACACCACGATTATAGCCCAACTGCTGGGCGAAGCGATGCGGATTGTACCGTATAAAAAGGGCCGCGTTATTCTGCTGGAACACCAAGTAGCCCGGCCTAATCGAGTACAGGTGCATGATCTCCTTAGGCGTTAAAGACGATGCTCCACCTTTCGACAAATCAAACAACTGCTGGATAGGTCCCGCGGAAGCAGAGAGGACTCGGTCGCTAAAAACCATCCCGCCCTCATTGGAGTACGGATTAAGCAGCACGCGGAGGGCTCCTAGCTGGGTCGGATCGGGAGCGGAAGCATCCACCAACCTCATAACCCGTGGGAAGGTGTAGGAATCATAGAAATCTGGCCTCCGATGCGCTGCGAACGCTCCCGATACATGCATCTCGATCCACGACATGAAGTAGTGGAAGGAGGAATTCACAACATATGTACCCGGGGTTGAAGTGTTGGCCGCAACACTTAATCCATGATAAAGATGCGACAGTCCCGCAATGACAACGGCCAACCGTGCCCCTTCGGCTACGCGATGGGCGGGGTAGAAGACGGAAACCCTTATGAAGCGTCGATGCGTCCGCATGATGAACCAACTGAGCCAAAGACTGATGAAGCCGACGAAGAAGGTCTCTTCGTCCATGCCAGAGGCCGCAATTGTATCGAAAGGCATGGCCGACGAGATCGGAATGTAAAACTTCGGCAAGTCCTCTTCTTTGGCCGACAGCCTATTCAGCCCAAACCCAAAAGGGTCATTAATGCTTGCAAATTTCGGGGCCTCTTTTGATAAAACATCTTCACGGAGAAAACAGGCGATGAAACTTTTAAAGGTGACGCCTTGTCCTTCTGACTCCGCGAACAGCTTCTCGAAAATACACAGAGTCTTGATTAGACTAGGATACTTATGACGGGCGGCGTTTTCAATCGTAAAATCGTCAAGCGTAGTAGGCACGGTCGTGAACACAATTCATCGGGAGGCAGCAACTCTTCATAATGCTCTCCCTGATCGGCAATCCGGAGATCTCACGGAACTCTTCCAGTGAAATCGAGACTTCGCGATCCCCTAGCAAGAAGGTGTTGGTGGAAAGATTCCATTGGTTCAGGAAAGCTTTAACCCACCAGACGTGAGGAGCCGGTAATGAAAAAGAGACGCGTACACCGCTTGATATAACCCAACCTTCTGCAACCGTGCACGGTAGGCGGAGAGAACATATCGAGCCCAAGGAAGATAGCCGATTGGATGGCGAGGGGTAAGCCCTACCTCATAGACTTGTCCTCAGGGTTGGGCTTCACCTTGACAGATGCGGCACCCCAAGATATCTATAGCCGGCAAGGGCTGGTTTGGTATGCCGGTTGTTGATGGCTCAAGCCGGCCTGTAGGAGTCCAATTAGCCACCTCCACCGCATAAGCGGTCTGCGGATGCTCCATCAGCGATATTGGGCGGAGAGCCTCTGTTGGTATCTCACAAGTAAAGCTGTGGTGGCCCCGGATAATGTACCCATACCAAATTCCCCATAGGAGCAAGCTAGTACAGTCCCTGCCATGAGCCGTGATCATCGCCATGGCCCCCTCATCCGATGGCGATTGCGGAAAAGCGACGTTCGAGCGAGTAAAAGGAAAGTAGGGAAGAGAAGACATTGTTCCTAAAAAAGGGAAAGAAAAGTCGTTAATGAAACATATATATGTGTGTGTGTGTGTAATAATAGAGGGAAACGACAGAAAGTTTGTTCCATAGGACCACTGATTGCAAAACTAATGGACCCTCCAAAATCAATATGGCAGCTCACCAATGATGAGACAGGACAATCATTGTGAGAATCAAAAAAAATTCTCATTAAACGGACACGGGAGTTTAAACAACTCTTAACATCCTCATAGAGAAAACAAGTTCTGTTAAAATACCCAACAAATTTGAATTTGTGCAAGGAAAAACCCTATGAAAATATGCTCAAGAACACCACGGAATGAAATTCCCGAGGAGCCCTCTTGATCTTCATAGCAAAGTTCTTTGGTGAGGAATTAAATTCCTTTTATGCGATGAAATTAAATTCCAGAAACCCCCATGATGAGAAAACGAAAAATAAAATGCCATGAATCCTTAAAGATCAGAGGGGGAATGCCCAAGACATTGAGGTTTACTACTCAAAGATCATGTCTTTGGATATCTGAGAGATGGGTTTCAGAAAGAGAGCAAAGCTCTTATGGTGGATTTAAAATCCCGGAATTTTTTTTAAGAAAAGGGTTTCTTTGTTATTCAAGATCGTTACCTAAAAAGGGTTTCTGTTTCTGACAGAGTTTAACTCTGGAATTGCAATGGGCAGAGAACTAAGTTCTGAAGAAAAGAATTAAATTCTCAAAGGAAACAAGGAAGGAAGAAGATGAAAGAACAGTGGCTTCCCAAAGACCAAACCCTTGCATTTATAAGACGTGATAAGGGTGGTCCACCTCCCCTTTCCCCTAGGCAATCTAACGGCTGTAAAGGTGACAGCGTTGTATTCACGTGCAAGCCACGTGAGAACAATGTTGTGGGGGCATTTGTTCCCTTATAAAAAATCAATAATGAATAAAAAGCGACATGAAAAATTCCCCAAATGGAGCATCACGTGCCCACAAGTGATGCGCCTTGGAGCAAAAATTATAGGTATTACACTTAACAAATAAGGCTGAAACTGAGCCTTACGTGAAGGCACGTGAGCATCTATATACAAAATATATAGGCGCCTTCCTAAAACAAATAACAGGCCAGGAAAGCTCACGTGCCAACACGTAATGCTTTTCTCTGGGACTGCTGCATATAAGCAAACCGGTTTAATACTATGGGTCATGTGCTACACGTGAGGGTTCCTAATGCCTTCTGAGTCGATAGAATTAAATTCTAAATAAGAGGGATCAAAACCCAATTTGGGAAATATTTCCTTAGATCTTTCTAAACAAGAAAGATTACGCTCTGTAAAACAGAGCACCGTTGGATTAAAGATCCAATTGTGATTAAAAATCACCAAGCTACAGAATAAGCTCTGTATGGGAAATATTTCCCTAATCTTTCTAAATAAGAAAGATTACGTTCTGTAAAATAGAGCAACGTTGGATTAAAGATCCAATGGTGATTAAAAATCACCAAGTTACAGAATAAACTTTGTATGGGAAAATATTTTCCCAATCTTGTTAAAAAATAAGAAAAATATTTTCTGCAAAACAGAAGTCTCTGGATCAAAAATCCAATGGTGGATAAAATCCCCGAATCATTTTAAAAAAATCTCTCAATAAAAGATTTCCTTAACAAAATCAACAAACTTGCTTCTACTATAAAAAGGACCCGAGACTGAAAGGAGAAAAAAGAGAAGACCCCCCCATAAGATTTAAAGAAAAAAACAAAAAGAAGAGGAGTTCTCTTTGAAGAAAAAGAAACTCTAGGTAAGAAAAAAGACCTAGAGATCCTTTTATCTCCTCTTACAAGAGTTTAATCCTTCCAAAAATGAACTTAGTTCTTCCTCTGGTTGAGGTCTGCAAAAGCAAATCTCCCCACAAGTTGAGAATTTAATTGTCATCGGAGAGATTCTGTATGCAGTCTCAAAACTTAGAGGAAAGAACTAGGTTTGAAGAATTTAATTATTCCAAAGATATAGGAATTTAATTCCTCTAATAAACTAGGGTTTAACCCTGCATAAGAATTTAATTCTTATAAAACGAAGGACTTGAAATTCTCAAGACTTAGATCAAGAGCTCCATGCATATTAGCATTCAACGCTATAACGACAGATAACGTGCTCCCACGTGAGCACCTCTGAGGACCAAAAAGGAACGACTGAGATCGAGTCATGTGACCCCTGATAGTACTCAGCACTTGTAAAAGGAAAGGGGAATAAATTAAGACTTATCTCATTTTGGGGCGCCTCCCATTAAGTATCATGGCTTAAAAATGGAGATTAGAAGAGAAGAAAAGAAGAACAATAAAACCAACAATTACTTTAACAAACAAGTAAAATACAATGCAAAAATATAAAGATACAAGGTAACAGAAACTCTTATCTTCATTAATTGTCCACTCAAAAGCTCTCACTACATTTTCATGGAGAATAGATGAAGAAGAAGAAAACTAACTAATTTAACACTAATCCTAAAGAAAGTAAAGTATCTTTGGTTTGGTACACAGCTGGAGTATATATAGGCAGAGAAGTGAAACCCTAGGACAATATTCTGAGCCCATATACAATTACAAAAACACTCCTGAAATTTGGTCGCGAGATATAATGTTGAGGCCGCGGATCCGCCGCCAATAGGGGGTAACCTTCGCAGTTTCGCAGTCGATTTGAGAAGTCGGTGTGCCGTTTTTCTTGTGCTTTCTTGTGTTGCATTCTTATTCTGTTTGGCAGGTTTAAATTTGCAAAATCGTTCCAAAATATTCTCAGATTTGCAACAGTTCAAAATGAAAACTCTTTTTGTCTTTTAGCCTTGATCTCCCTCGAGCTCAGTGTTGCCACCTTGTTTCTTGTGCTGCCTCCCTCATGCTTTGCTTTTTGTCTAAGATATGAATGACAGTTGTTCTCGTCTTGTCTCTTGAACTGGTAGACAGGACCAGACGGATGTGAATGACCGGAACTCGGAGTTTATCTGTTCTCGGCAGTTGTTCTGAATTTTGTCATAACTGTAGAGATTTTGCATTGTTCTGGATTGAGAATCTGTAATCTATAATTATATAGCAAACACAGATCAAAAGCACCTACCTATATACAAATGTGTATAAGAATGAGCGGTATTAAATGCAATATTCTGGTATGAACAACACCGTATACAATCCACGAGTATAAACGAGCTAAATAATACACATGTCTTACCGCAATCACCAGCCCTGCGGCCGATTTTGGCCTTTGGAATTATGCTCCATTCGAAAAGACCCACTCATGTATTCTCATGATACATGAGGAGAACAGCACTTGCGAGATCCTCTCGACTCGGAAGAAAAACACATTTTCGTGGGATCCTTACGACTCACATGGTAAAAGCACACTTGGGGGTCCTTACGACTCCTAAGGAGAAGATACGCCTACGAGATCCTCTCGACTCTTAGAGAGAAAATACTCTTATGAGATCCTTACGGCTCATAAAATTGAAAAGTCTTAGGTAACATGGACTTAAACCTACTTCATACCCAACAGGTAAAGGCAAATGATGAGTCGCTCCTGATACTATGCTTCGGTGTTAACGATGCTGATGCTGACCCAAAACCCAAATTCCTAGTTCTCCCATAGCAAATGATGATTCGTTCATGGTACCTTATTCCAGTGTAGCGATACTGACGCTAAACCAAAACCCAGATTCCAAACTCAGAATCACATCCAGTTACAATTCGAATTTCAACTCAAATTCAAAAGCCCCGCCAAATATGTCAAGAATCAAATCAAGGTCCCATCCGATGGTGCTCCCAAGTTCGAAGGTCCCGCTGAATAGACAGGAAACTCCAATATCAAACCAAATCAATTAGGTCAACCAACTATCTGCCCCCACATCGAAATCATATTTTGCCTTGGAACCTTGCGTCGGAATTATGCTTCGTCTTAAGATTTATCCTCCTCCTGGAATTATATTCCACTTCTCAGAATTACGCTCCGCTTCTTGGAATGATGTCTATCCTGGAATGATGCTCCTGAAATTATGTTTCGCTCCTCGGAATAATACTCCGACCCTTGAATCATGCTCCACTCTTCGGATGATACTCCAGCCTTGGAATTATGCTTCTGCAATTATGCTCCGCTCCTCGGAATGATGTTTCGACCATGGAATTATGTTTCTCTCCTCGGAATGATGTTCCAACCCTGGAATTATGCTTCTAGAATTATTCTCTGCTCCTCGGAATGATGCTCTAACCCTGGAATTATGCTCCGATTCTGGGAATGATGCTCTAACCCTGGAATTATGCTCCACTTCTCGAAATTATGCCCCGGCCCCGAAAATATGCTCCGCACCTCGGAATTAAGCTCTTCACGAAAGAAAATTCATCAATTTCATGTACTCGGTCCATATACGCAGTGTGAATTCATTGATGAAGAGCATTTTGCTGGGGTCAAAATTTACACCCCATTAACTAAAAGTCAAAGTCAAACCGCGAACAAGTGGGCTCAAGCCCGAAACGAAGTCAAGTGGACCCGAGCTAAGTTCGAACCCAGGTGAAGCCGGCCTCATACCAAGAAGAAAAAATTATGAAATAGATAAATTTAATGTAATTTTTTTCTTTATGAATAAATGTAATAGACAAAAGGGCAATTAGTAAAAAGCGAAAGGCTCAAATGAAATGTAAAGGCTATATAAAACCAATCATATAATAAAATAAAATATAATATTCTCTCCTAAAAATTTCTAGGGCTTTGTGTCTTCTTCTTTTTCAAGGTTTTAAACATTCTTTCTTCTCCTTTTGAACTAAATCAAGAGTTTAACTTTCTTTTTTTTAAAAAGAAATAGTTTTTCACCATAAAATCATTGAAGGGATTTCAAATCTCTAAAAATGGAGATTTTAAATCTCATCATTCTTCTACTCCAAGATCCAAAAAAAGAGGAAGAAGAAAGATGGCTATCTCTGAAAATCTCAATTTGGGAGGATCCAAGACCCAAAAGAGAAGAAAGGGGACCCTTTCATTATCCAAGACCCAAAATTTAAATCTTGAAGTTTTAAGAGAATTTTTTTTTGTTTTCTTCTTAAAAATCTTTGGGAGTTTAACTATAAATAATTTTTTTTTCTTTCGAGAGTTTAACTCCAAATAATTTTTTTGGGAGTTTAATTCCAAATAAATTTTTTTTGGAGTTTAATTTCAAATAAAAATCTTTTCAGGCAGCTCAATCTATTTTGTCGTTCTAAAATCCAAACAAAAATAAAAAAATAGGAACAATAAAAAAGTTGTTTGGTGCCTTCATTTCATTTCTCCGGTTTCTTTGGCTGCCAAAAAAATGCCAGCTATGGTTCCAATAAAGCAGCACTTGAAGGAAGGTAATGAAATAAACCTGATGACTTCAGACCGTAGTAATAAATTCTTCGCTCGGGAATTATGCGACGGGTAGGTCGAAAATTCGGAATCGGAAAACTATTCGGAAAAAATCGGCAGGTATTCGGAAAAGATTCGGCAAGTATTCAGGAAGGATTTCGAGCAAGAAATTAATATATGAGGCGCTGGATTTTGATATTGCGAATGAGGCGCTGTTTTTATGAATGATTCGTTGTTTAATTGAATTATTCATGAATTATTCCAAACGTTCGCCAGTGACGATTAAATCGGAGAATTAATCGGCCGATCAAAAATTCGTGAATAATTCACACGAATTATGTGACTATGCTTCAAACTAATGAAGATGAAAGATATGTTAAAAGGAAAAAGCAAAAAACTAAAGGAATTTATTTTGCTACATATATATACCTCCTTGTTATTCCAATGCCTCAACAAACGCCATTTGCTCCGCTCATTCCATTGCCGCCTGTTGCTTTGCTGAAGCAGATAAGAGCTTCATCGGGATCGAAATATTGTTAAAATACTCCTATGAGAAGGTTTTATTGAAAACATTCGGAAATATCAGGAAAGTAACAAATTCTTCTTGGTTTCAACCCTGCTCCTGGTGTCGCGCGGATCCTTCAATTGCTAAGGTGATCCTAGCTCTTCTCTTCCATTTAATTTCCGATATTAAAACTTTCATTTCATTCTATAATGGAGACTTGCTTCATAGCTTTCTCCCTTGTGACGGGAAAGGATAAGATAACTGATGACAAGGGCATACTCGAGGGTTAAAAATCATATTTTTGGAAGGCAGAGACACAAGGCTAAAGAAGAGGAATTTGAATAATCGGAAGATATATAACCATTTTGAAATAAATAATGAGAAAGCAATGCACATCTAATATCTGTTCTATAATGCAGGTGCCATTGCCTTTTATGAAAAATAGTAAAATTCAGGGATTATCACCTAATTCACATTTTAAGCTTCCATTAAAGCGATCGGTGGAAGAAGTTTCGGATACTCTTCAAGAAATTGATATTTTCAATAAAATATACCTTAGAAATAGCTAGCAAAAACAAAAATTCTCAGATATAATTTGATCATCTTTGGGGGCAAACTGAACTTGGATTCCTCTTATTTTCCCCCACCAATTTTCAGTTCTAAAGCTTCAAGTACAATTACTTCTGGACAGGAAGATAAATATGAAGAAAATATTCTAATTAAATGCCAACTTGGTAATCATCGAAGGCAGTAGGTAGATTAGTTAGCTAGATTAGCCGATAAATGATGGATGGTTCCCTTTTATATGGATGTGTACACTTGTTAATAGACATGTTTTAAATATATTAACTTATATTAAAAATCTCTCTCTCTCTCTCTCACACACACACACACACACACACACACAGAAAATCTTTCTTACTCGATAATATGTACTTGTATATGTTCTTCAAGGTTTTTCATGCCGTTTGTTTCTCAGGCATATATGTTGGGAAAATAGCATAAAATTGTAGGAAAACACCCTGATAGTATTTGTGATTTCCTATGAGACTTTGAAATGCCTTCTACTTCCTGAATGCAGTATCTTGTTCGTCCAGATACCGGTGTTCCAACGCATATATACATACAGAGTTCGGTTAATTTACAATCATATGTCAGTATTTCTATGATTGTTCTGTACATCTTTGCGTGCATGTGTGTGGGTGCACGCGCGTGTGCACAATGCATGAGATCTTCCTATTCATCATTAAATTAATGATGAAATTGAAATTTAGTGGAGCAATGCAAGTGGGATAACTGCAGATAAATATCCAAATAAGGCCATAGGTTGTCAATTGGGATGTGAGGAGGAATCTATAGGTGGTCTTATATCTGTAGTCATAGGAATTCTGAGAGAGCTTATGTAGAAATTCTCTTTTGAGATTATTTGATAAATCAATTATTTTTGAGAAAAAAATAATTTTTGTTTTGATATGTTTCTTAATTTGTTAATTCCTCGTGCAGAGGGAAGACCAATCCCAACCGAGCTTAAGAACAAAGAAGCAAGGTTTGAGCAAGAGATCGATCTTGAAGATGGACAAATCACCAGTATATTTGAAACCATTCCCTTTTTTTTACTTTTAATTCAGTGCTTGTTATTAGATTGCTTTCTAGAGTGTGTTGGAATAAAATCTTATGTTTTGTTTATAGATAGTCACTATATATTCTCGAATGAGAGAGCGTATAAGATTGTGAAAGAGCTTTTCATGCTTACAGATCCATGGACTACTAACATGATTTCTAAAGATCTTGGAATAATTTGTAAAATATTTACAGAAAGTAATCAATATGCTAAAGAAGGCGGCAGAATTCACTTTGAGTACTTTATTTTATTAGTTGGGATTGTATAAGGTTGCGTTTATGTGATTTGTTGAGATATGTGAATAACATAGTCCCATATTAGAAAAACTATGGAAGGTACATGGGTATAAGATATAAGATGGGAAAAGCCTCAACAAGGTTGAGTCTTGTTGAATGGAATCCACTTAAGTTGAATTCTCATTTGTGTCCTAATATAAATAAATATATAACGCTCTCTTGTTCGTGACCTTTCCGTTATGTACAGCAACTTTTGTTGATAAAATACTTTGTTATTCTGTTTGAGTTTGGATTAAACCCCTAGCATTTCATTATCTTCTCTTTCTTATGTGAACGTCATATGAGGTTAGAAATAACTCAAGTTCATTTTTATTTATATTTTTAATATTTGTGTGCCTGCTTCATGGGGATATGATGCTAAATCTTTCATTTTACATTCTTACAGATGCATGCTAATCTTCCCATGGTGTTATTAGTTGTTGCTGTGTTTGTTTCCACTGCATACGTACGCGGACGATATCCAGTCACTTCTAGCTCTGAGATCAGCATTCATTGCTAGACGTGAGGTGTTACCGAGCTGGTTTGATCCCCAACTTTCACCCTGCAACTGGACAGGCATCATGTGCCATGGGGACAATGTCGTCGGAAGTATTAATTACCTTACAAATATTCCTCTACAGCTCCAGCTCCCTAGCTGCATTGGAGATTTCATGTATCTGATCGTCGGAAGTATTGATTGCTTTTCCTCTATTGGTGGCTGCGACATTTGCAGCAAGGCTACATCAAACTTCTGGTGACAATAGACATGAACTCGTCATCTTTGTTTTGATGATCGCAAGGATTAAAAATGACTTGTTGTGATGGAGATCCTTTTCGGGTCTCCTTCAGATGTTGTCTTCCGTCGGTCTTCCGGTGGATTCTGGTAGGGATCCCCTGTTATGTGTGGGTCTCAATGGATTTTGAGGAGATTGGTGATTGGAGGAGTTTAGCACCGAGTACCTGCAAAGAAGTCTCGGGGTGGTTTGGTACCACCGAGGACCCTCCGACGATCAAGTTAGTACTAGATCCGAGCAGCGTAACGGCTAAGTGAAGTAAAAAATGGCTTACTTGACCCTTCTGTGATGGGGATTTATATAGCGGCGGCAGCACGCAGCAGCAGGCGTGAGAATCTCGCCGGCAGTTACGCTCCCGACGTCGCGCCCGCGTAAAGAGCGGATCGCCCATTAATGTGGATCATGATGGCGTGGAACGTGGGACGTTGCTGGCGGAGAATCTGCGCGTGGCGGGATTTGCGAAGCGGCGGTTACGCCTATGAGTGGTGTAGTAGGTCGGTCGGAAGGACCGAGAAAGACGGCCTCGGCTGGAGAGCTAGGAGACGAGCAAGAGGGCTGAGGAGTCTTGGTCCTGTGGCAGGGTGAGCTGAGGGACCGAGGAGGCCAATTTGCAGGGGGCCCTGAGAAGGGCCAGCTTGTGCTTGCAGGTCGGGTATAAGGGTAGCCTGGTCGGCCTCTATGGGCCCTTTCTTCTGGGTCTCGGGACATGTCATCTGCCACGTGTTCTTTACTTTCAAATCGCCAATATTGAGCATCATCATTAGCCCCCACTCTTATCCCGACCAGCTAGCGGGTCGGGTCAGGAGTGGACTGCCGGGCCGTCCGGGGTAAGCTCCCTCCTAAGGTTTCGTCGGGACGCGTCCCAGGGTTGTTAGCTCTCTTTTCTGCCAGCGAATTAGGACGAGATCTCTGCATTTAAGGAAGGTGCGCCGACTCGTACATTCTTCCACTGAAGCGACGGTCCACGTGTCAAGCGTCGATTGGCCGACGCGATGTTTGCAGACCTGTGGCGTCTGATGGGGCGCGGTCCAGTGCGGGAACGACAAGTGGAGCAATCGGTCGTCGAGTTGACTTCGATCACCTGATCTTTTGTTGGGGCTTTGGGTCCGCTGCATGTGATGGGCTCAGTGGTGTAACACCCGAGCCCAATGCTACTAATTTCTATTACTTTATGAATGGAGTGTGACCCTTATTTCATTTATCTTCCTTGTTTGTTACTTACTGTAAAATTTTACCCGGCAAATTCATTTCTGCATATAACAATTTTTGGTATCTAAAATAAAATTAAAAATATCCATGCTGGCCTACTTGACACCCCTAACCCTGTTGTAGCGTCCGTGGACCGTGTTCTCGTCCCGTTCAGTGAAACGGGCGAGTTTGGACGGCTACGCGCACGTACGTGTGTCCGTTTTGGGGGTATACTTTTTGATCATAAAACACTTCATTTTAAATTTTGGATCCCGCTTAAAATTCTATTATTTCAATTTCAAATTTTTGGAGCCGACCCGGACACAATTTGAAAATGTTTTACTTTGCGCCAAAACCCTAAAATTCTAATATTCTTTAAACCATCATATAATTTCTAACCATTTCACTGTTCGTATAATCTTTTCAATCTTCTATTAATATTTTTTCCTAACTAACGATTCCCCCTTCAGCCAATCAAATTCCTTCACTCCCGTGGGCCCCACTCCACTACTCCCTCTCCCTCACTCTCTCTCTCTCTATCTTTCTCTCTCCCCCCCATAAATCTCTCTCTCTATATATATTTATTTAAACGCCTCCCTCCTCCATTCTTCCCCTCACGTAAACACAGAACCCTAACCCATCGCGCAGCTCCAGCCGCCTCGTCCCCCGTCGCCGCCGCAGCCCCGACGCCGGCGCCAGCACCGCCGGGATCCTCGCCTCCTCGCCCTCGTCGCCTCCACATCCATCTCCTCCCTTCTCCGTCGACTTCCCAAGCGCCTACACGGCCACCTGCTACCCTCTGCACACCGTCGGACCGCCGTGTGTAGCCGCCGGCGACCCCGTCCTCGTGTCCCCGGCCTCGCAAGCCCCCTCGGTGAGATTACTTCCCCTCCTCTTCCCTTTCCTCCTTCTTTCCCTTCTCTGTAGAAAATTTTCTTGAACTGCAGATCTCGTCGCTGCCGTCGTTGGCCACCGCCGGAGCTCCGTCGACCTCGCCGTCACCCTCACGTCTCCCCTCTAGTTAAACCGCAGAAGCAGAACCTTGGTAAGCCTTCTCTCCTTCTTTGTTTCTTTTCTTTTCTTGATCGCAATTCTTGACGTCGCTGTTTTGCATCTCGCCGGAATCCGGCCGTGCCGGCGAAGCGTCCCGACGTTCCAGCGAGGTACCCCGCCCCGTGTGGTTCCATTGTTCGTTGTTAGGGTTCATTCCGTGAACCGTGCGCCCGTCGCGAGTTTCCCCGCCGACGTTTATCGTTCCGTTTTTCCGATCCGCGACCCGTCGAGGCAAGTACCCTTGCTACATGCTATACAATAATTACATATATATTATGACACCCTAAACCTGTAAATTTAACCTTGGTACGATAATTTCTCACTTTTCATGTACAATATTGTTATATATCATTTTATCTTAAACTCGGAACTTACAGTTTGCAATTGAACCTAATAACCACATTTACCTGTTTAATTACATTTTAATATTGACATAGCTTATGGCATTTATCTCTATAGTTTAGTTCCATTCGGACACCCGTATGCATTTTAACCTGTAATAGTTGTATCGAACTTTTATATAAATCATTGCATCTCTAAAGTGTTTAAACCTTGTTAATATGATTAAAGGGCTATAATTGTCTTACTGCATTCTTGAAAACGTCTCTGTGACACAATTGATAACGGTATTGCTAATTGGATGAATCTGCCTATTGCTTACTTCATTGCTTATCTCATGTTGTTGATACCCATGCTTGATTATATATTTGATTGTAAGCACACCTATGTTATCGTTTATATCCCGACCTGACTTGCTACATGCATATTGATTGACCCGACATGGTACCGTACACTGCTTGACTTGACCTGATGTACCATGACCTGATCCGTTACCTGATCTTGTGCCTAATGCCAACAAACCTGACATGTAGTCCTCATGGACCGTTCCTGTTGTCTATCCAGACAAACCTGTTTACCTGATCCTGTGTTGGCATTAGTTTCTTGATTTCGGAATACCTGACTTGACCCACACATATAACTTAGGGGTATGGGGAAATCAAAGGTGAAACCTGACTTGTAACTCGACAGTTCACTACCTGTCCTGAGTGTACACACTCCTGTTTTGTGCCTAGCGGCATGTCTCGGTTTCGGCCGAGAATATTGTGGCCGTGGTCCCGGGTATGCACGGGATACTATCGAGTGTACACATTCCTGTTTTGTGCCTAGCGGCATGTCTCGGCTGCAGCCGAGAGTATTGAGGCTGTGATCCCGGGTATTTACGGGATACTATTGAGTTACATCGACGATTCATCAATTTGGTTTCAAAGACTTTAGAACAGAGAATCTAATAGTACAGTTTAGTTTACCCACCGCACACTACCCTGCACTGCTCTGATTCATATTATTGTTACCCTGCTTTATTCATGTTTATATTCGCATTTCCTGTTTATTATGTTATTACTTGATGATTTGACGCGCTGACGTCTGGGTTTTGCATGGCCCAGATTCTGTACCACTGTCGCAGTCCGAGCAGGAGTACTTCAGCCGACAGGCTGAGCTGTGAGTGTTAGCAGTAGTTAGCTTTTCTTTCCTGCATTTTATTCCTGATGTGAGCCCGCATTATGGGACATACATTCCAACTATTTTGTATTGGATCTTTCGCTTCCGCATTTATTTATTATTGACTCATGTTATCTTGGATTATGGACATGTTTAGATAGTTTTATTTTGTTCTTGATATCTCTACAGCCGTAATGTGACTGTGGATGGATACTTCCTACCCACAGGTAGCATGGTTGGCTATGTCACATGCCCATTTAGCGTACTCTGGGAAGCGGAGCGTGACATGGTTTCTTTGGTATCAGAGCCATAGGTTAGTCGGGTTTATTCTTTTGTAGTTGGGTATTGTACCCAATACACGAATCAGAATACCCGTGTTTAGGAAACATGTCCTGCCACCTTGTCGTTTACCATTCTTGAATCGCATTCTTCCTGATTATATCTTTTACGATATGCAAACTTCCTTTGCATATCGACTCGAAAACCTGATTCCTTGTTATCTCTAGGACTTAGGCGACTTGGGTGGAGTTATGTAATTGTAGCTATGATACCGCGGCATAGTTACAATGCGGCACTCTATTTAAGTATCTTGGAGTTCTAGCCTTGATCTATATATTGAATATATCATCATGCTAATGTTGGGTGTTTTGATTTCAGGAATATGGCCGGTAAGAATTTGAAGACGTACCAAAGGCGTGTGGACGAAGCCGCCATGTTTGGAGTGATACGAGGAATGCTGGAGAATCAAAAGAGACAAACCGAGCTGATCCAGCAGCAAGCGGAATCTTTTCAGGAAGGTTTGCAGATCGTTCAGCAGTCTGTGAACAATGTTGGAGCTAAACCAGTTGACCGAGTAGGGACCGTAGCAGATTTCAGACGTTTGGGTCCGTCTACATTTACTGGTTTGGAAGAGCCGTTGCCAGCAGAGCAGTGGCTAGTTGACACAGAAAACTTGCTTATTGCGGCACAGATTCCAGATGATAAAAGAGTTGATGTGGTACACATTCAGTTAGTAGTCTACGCCCGAGAATGGTGGCTTGTGGAGGAGAACCGTTTGCCCAAGCCGATCAAGTGGGCGGATTTTTCAAAGAGTTTCCTGGAGAAGTTCTTCCCGCGGACCGCACGGGAGGAAATGGAAGAGAAATTTATCGGGCTAAAGCAGAAGGGAGCACCCGTAAATGTGCATGCAGCAGAATGGACAAGACTCAGCAGATTCGCTGGACCTTTAGTTGCCAACGATGCAGACAGGGCACGAAGGTTCATGCACAGCTTGGACGTGGACATCCAGCGGCAGATTGTCTCCCTGGGTTTGACCACTTTCTCACAAGTACTTGCGGCAGCCCGAGAGCAGCAGAGTTTATCTGGGATGAAAGGGAGTTTGCAACAGACAGCAGTTGCGGTAAAGAAGCCAGTATTTGTACCTAACCGAGCTCATGGTCGTAGAGGTATTCCAGTGGACCGTCGAGGTGTAGCACCCATGAAGAAGCCAGTGATCGTTGATCGAAGAAAGAGCTTGACCTGTAACTATTGCAATTTACCTGGCCACATGCAAAAGGATTGTCGAAGGAGGCTGGGACTTTGCTTGGTTTGTGGAGCGGCTGATCACGCCGTTGGTGCTTGTCCGTCGAAGCTTCGTACGAGAGATGATTTTCAGAAGCCTCCGCAGAGAACGTTCCAAGGACAGAAACAGCTGACTCAAGGACCTAATCAGGCTCGAGCTTTTACCTTGACAGCGGAGGAAGCTAAGGCGTCAGGAGAAGTTGTTTCAGGTACTTTACTCGTTCATGGTTTTCCCGCATTGGCGTTTTTGATTCTGGTGCATCCCATTGTTTTATGTCATCCAAGTTTTTAACTACACACTCGATTGACTACACGACCCTGTCTAGTTTCTGGGACATACACACTGGGAATGGGAAAATCATATCTAGTAGGGAATGTAAACATTGTACAGTTGTTGTGTGCGGGCGGGAGCTTTTTGCAGATTTCTTGGTGATTGATACGGGCAGCTACGAAGTCGTCTTGGGAATGAATTTTCTTTGCACTTTCCATGCTCACATTGATTGTAGGGTAAGGAAGGTAAATTTCCAGATTCCCGGACATCCCGAGTTTACGTTCACTAGAGGAAGCAGTTCTGTCGGGCCAGTCGAGTTTAGGGCTAGACCGACAAATGATATTCTCGCAGCAATGGAAGTTGATAAAAGTGAAGAGCCGGCTGTTGTTCGTGATTTTATGGACTTATTTGAATATATATCGGGATTACCGCCGAGGCGAGACATGGAGTTCACAATTGATCTTATTCCTGGTGCAGCGCTAGTATCCAAAGCGTATTATCCAATGGCACCAGTTGAGTTGGAAGAAGTCAAGAAATAAGTTGCTGAATTGCTTGAGAAGGGTTGGATTCGAAGCAGCAACTCGCCTTGGGGAGCTCCAGTTCTTCTAGTAAAAAAAGAAGGATGGCACAAGAAGGATGTGCATCGACTATCGAGAATTAAACCGGGTGACTATTAAGAACAAGTACCCTATCCCTCGCATTGGAGAACTTTTTGAGCAGCTTAGTGGCGCGAGGGTATTCTCGAAGCTGGATTTGCGATCTGGATATCATCAGGTCCGAGTGAAAGCAGAAGATATTTGCAAGCCAGCGTTCCGAACTCGGTATGGATATTACGAATACTTAGTGATGCCCTTCGGAGTAGCGAATGCGCCGGCAGTATTCATGGACTTGATGAACCGAATTTTTTCACCGTTCTTGGATCAGTTTATTGTGGTATTCATTGACGATATTCTGGTTTACTCGAAGAGTTTTGAAGAGCATGATGAGCATTTGAAGATCGCACTACAGACATTGAGACAAGAAAAGTTGTATGCAAAGATGAGTAAGTGCGAGTTTTGGCTGGAGGAAGTGAAGTTTTTGGGGCATATTGTGTCTGGCGATGGAATTGCCGTCGATCCAGAAAAGATTGCAGCAGTTCGAGATTGGCCGATTCCAAAGAATGTTATGGATATAAGAAGCTTGCTTGGACTCGCCGGATATTACAGGAGATTTGTGGAGAACTTTGCTCGTCTGGCAGAGCCGTTAACCAAGCTTACGCGCAAGGAGGTACCTTTTGTATGGACGGATAAATATGCATTAGCTTTTGAAACGTTGAAGCAGAAGTTGATAACCGCCCCTATTCTGACCGTGCCAGACAATTCCGGAGGATTGGTGATTCACAGTGACGCATCTGGGAAAGGATTGGGATGTGTCTTGATGCAGCATGGTAAGGTTGTAGCGTACGCATCGAGACAGTTGAAGACCCATGAGAAGAATTACCCAACTCATGACTTTGAGCTTGCGGCTGTAATTTTCGCTTTGAAGATTTGGAGACACTACCTTTTGGGCGAAAGAGTCGAAGTTTTTACTGATCATAAGAGCTTGAAGTATGTGTTCACACAGAAGGAGCTTAATATGAGGCAACGTAGATGGTTGGAGCTGATGGCTGACTACGACCTTGATCTTAAGTACCATCCGGGAAAGGTTAACGTCGTGCCGGATGCGCTTAGTCGGTTACCAGCAATTCAGGTGTTAACTACGCAAAAGGAGATCGTTGCAGATTTTCGAAGATTTGACTTGGAGGTTGTGCTACCGCATTATACGGGACAGTTGTTGCAGCTGCAAATACAGTCATCGTTGATCGAGAATATTAAAGCAGCACAATCGCAGGACCCTAGACTGCAAAAGTTTCGAGGACAGGTTGAAGCCGGACTACGAACAGATTTATTGATCCACGAAGATGGTTCGTTGAGGTATGGTAGCCGTTTGTGTATGCCAAAGGAGGGTATTCGTGAAGAGCTTATGAAGGAGGCACACAGTTCAGCTTATTTTGTACATCAAGGAGGCACAAAGATGTACCGAGATATTCGACAGCATTTCTGGTGGGAAGGCATGAAGCGGGAGATTGCTCGCTTTGTGGCAAAGTGCTTGGTGTGTCAGCAAATTAAGGCTGAACATCAAAGGGTTGCTGGTTTATTGCAACCACTTCCGATTTCTCAGTGGAAGTGGGAACATATAACCATGGATTTCGTGACGGCATTACCGCAGAGTCCAAAGGGTAACAATGTTGTATGGGTGATTGTCGACCGATTGACCAAGGCAGCTCACTTTATTCCTTTTCGGGTTGGTCAATCAACAGAGACCTTGGCGGAGCGGTACATGCAGGAGATTGTAAGATTGCATGGAGTACCGATGAGCATCGTGTCCGATCGGGACACTCGGTTCTTATCACACTTTTGGCGGAGCTTACAGGAAAGTTTGGGGACTCGATTGAAGTTTAGCACAGCTTATCATCCTCAAACTGATGGTCAGTCGGAGAGAAAGATCCAAACTCTTGAAGATATGTTGAGAGCATGCATGTTGGACTTCAAGGGTTCGTGGGAGGATCATCTACATTTGGTGAAGTTTTCTTACAACAACAGTTTTCAGGCAACTATCCAGATGGCTCCATTTGAAGCGTTGTATGGTCGTAAGTGCCATTCACCTGTTTGCTGGGATGATGTCGGTGAACGAAGACTATTGGGACCAGATTTGGTTGTGCAGACAGTTGAGAAGGTTAACACTATCAGAAATCATATGAAGGCAGCACAAGACAGACAGAAAAGTTGGGCCGATACGTCGAGAAGACCTCTAGAGTTCGCCGTGGGTGATTTGGTATTTTTGAAGATATCACCGACTAGAGGGGTGATTCGTTTTGGAAGTCGAGAAAAGCTTAGTCCTCGATTCGTTGGACCCTTTGAGATCTTGGAGCGTGTTAGTGAGGTAGCGTATCGTTTGGCGTTACCGCAGTCCTTGGCTAATGTGCACGATGTGTTTCACGTATCTCAACTACGAAGGTATGTTCGAGATGAAACGCACGTATTGGATCATTCGGAGCTAACTGTACGAGAAGACTTGACTTTTGAGGAGCGACCGATTGAAATCGTGGATCGAAGAGAAAAGGTTCTTAAGAACAAGGTGATCCCTCTTATACTTGTTTCTTGGGGTAATCGCTCGCATGGAGAGTCCACTTGGGAACGAGAAGATGAGATCCGGCAGAAGTTTCCTCACCTTTTCCTGTAGTTTTCTATCTTTGTATTCTTGGAATTTCGAGGACGAAATTCTTTTGTAGTTGGGTATAATGTGACACCCGAGCCCAATGCTACTAATTTCTATTAGTTTATGAATGGAGTGTGATTCTTATTTCATTTATCTTGCTTGTTTGTTACTTACTGTAAAATTTTACCCGGCAAATTCATTTCTGCATATAACAATTTTTGGCATCTAAAATAAAATTAAAAATATCCATTCTGGCCTACTTGACACCCCTAACCCTGTTGTAGCGTCCGTGCACTGTGTTCTCGTCCCGTTCAGTAAAACAGGCGAGTTTGGACGGCTACGCGCACGTACGTGTGTCCATTTTGGGGATATGCTTTTTGATCATAAAACACTTCATTTTAAATTTTGGATCCCGCTTAAAACTCTATTATTTCAATTTCAAATTTTTGGACCCGACCCGGGCGTAATTTGGAAATATTTTAGTTTGCGCCAAAACCCCAAAATTCTAATATTCTTTAAACCATCATATAATTTCTAACCATTTCACTGTTCGTATAATCTTTTCAATCTTTTATTAATATTTTTCCCTAACTAACGATTCCCCCTTCAGCCAATCAAATTCCTTCACTCCCGTGGGCCCCACTCCACAACTCTCTCTCTCTCTCTCTATCTTTCTCTCTCTCTCCCATAAATCTCTCTCTCTATATATATTTATTTAAACGCATCCCTCCTCCATTCTTCCCCTCACGTAAACACAGAACACTAACCCATCGCGCAGCTCCAGCCGTCTCGTCCCCCGTCGCCGCCGCAGCCCCGACGCCGGTGCCAGTACCGCCGGGATCCTCGCCTCCTCGCCCTCGTCGCCTCCACATCCATCTCCTCCCTTCTCCGTCGACTTCCCAAGCGCCTACACGGCCACCTGCTACCCCCTGCACACCGTCGGACCGCCGTGTGTAGCCACCGGCGACCCCGTCCTCGTGTCCCAGGCCTCGTAAGCCCCCTCGGTGAGATTACTTCCCCTCCTCTTCCCTTTCCTCCTTCTTTCCCTTCTCTGTAGAAAATTTTCTTGAACTGCAGATCTCGTCGCTGCCGTCGTTGGCCACCGCCGGAGCTCCGTCGACCTCGCCGTCACCCTCACGTCTCCCCTCTAGTTAAACCGCAGGAGCAGAACCTTGGTAAGCCTTCTCTCCTTCTTTGTTTCTTTTCTTTTCTTGATCGCAATTCTTGATGTCGCTGTTTTGCATCTCGCCGGAATCCGGCCGTGCCGGCGACGCGTCCCGACGTTCCAGCGAGATACCCCGACCCGTGTGGTTCCATTGTTCGTTGTTAGGGTTCATTCCGTAAACCGTGCGCCCGTCGCGAGTTTCCCCGCCGACGTTTATCGTTCCGTTTTTCCGATCCGCGGCCCGTCGAGGCAAGTACCCCTTGCTACATGCTATACAATATTTACATATATATTATGACATCCTAAACCTGTAAATTTAACCTTGGTACGATAATTTCTCACTTTTCATGTACAATATTGTTATATATCATTTTATCTTAAACTCGGAACCTACAGTTTGCAATTGAACCTAATAACCACATTTACCTGTTTAATTACATTTTAATATTGACATAGCTTATGGCATTTATCTCTATAGTTTAGTTCCATTCGGACACCCGTATGCATTTTAACCTGTAATAGTTGTATCGAACTTTTATATAAATCATTGCATCTCTAAAGTGTTTAAACCTTGTTAATATGATTAAAGGGCTATAATTGTCTTACTGCATTCTTGAAAACATCTCTGTGACACAATTGATAACGGTATTGCTAATTGGATGAATCTGCCTATTGCTTACTTCATTGCTTATCTCATGTTGTTGATACCCATGCTTGATTATATATTTGATTGTGAGCACACCTATATTATCGTTTATATCCCGACCTGACTTGCTACATGCATATTGATTGACCCGACATGGTACCGTACACTGCTTGACTTGACCTGATGTACCATGACCTGATCCGTTACCTGATCTTGTGCCTAATACCAACAAACCTGACATGTAGTCATCATGGACCGTTCCTGTTGTCTATCCAGACAAACCTGTTTACCTGATCCTGTGTTGCCATTAGTTTCTTGATTTCGGAATACCTGACTTGACCCATACATATAACTTGGGGGTATGGGGAAATCAAAGGTGAAACCTGACTTGTAACTCGACGGTTCACTACTTGTCCTGAGTGTACACACTCCTGTTTTGTGCCTAGCGGCATGTCTCGGTTTCGGCCGAGAATATTGTGGCCGTGGTCCCGGGTATGCACGGGATACTATCGAGTGTACACATTCCTGTTTTGTGCCTAGCGGCATGTCTCGGCTGCAGCCGAGAGTATTGAGGCCGTGATCCCGGGTATGTACGGGATACTATTGAGTTACATCGACGATTCATCAATTTGGTTTCAAAGACTTTAGAACAGAGAACCTGATAGTACAGTTTAGTTTACCCACCGCACACTACCCTGCACTGCTCTGATTCATATTATTGTTACCCTGCTTTATTCATGTTTATATTCGCATTGCCTGTTTATTATGTTATTACTTGATGATTTGACGCGCTGACGTCTGGGTTTTGCATTGCCCAGATTCTGTACCACTGTCGCAGTCCGAGCAGGAGTACTTCAGCCGACAGGCTGAGCTGTGAGTGTTAGCAGTAGTTAGCTTTTCTTTCCTGCATTTTATTCCTGATGTGAGCCCGCATTATGGGACATACATTCCAGCTATTTTGTATTGGATCTTTCGCTTCCGCATTTATTTATTATTGACTCATGTTATCTTGGATTATGGACATGTTTAGATAGTTTTATTTTGTTCTTGATATCTCTACAGTCGTAATGTGACTGTGGATGGATACTTCCTACCCACAGGTAGCATGGTTGGCTATGTCGCGTGCCCATTTAGCATACTCTGGGAAGCGGGGCGTGACAAGTGGCCTTGTTATGAGGGCTACAAACCTGCTGCGTCTGTTGGGCAGGAGGATGCCTGCTGGGGATGACCGAGCAGAGAAGCTGCTCGGTTGATCTTGGCGAGGGCCTTGATCCCTGGCGTTGTGAGTAGGGAAGCTACCGGCCAGGGATAGCCGAGCAGGGAAGCCGATCGGCTGCCTCTAAGGAGGACTTCGATCCCTGTCTTTGTTGGGTAGGAAGCTACCCGCAGAGATGTGCCGAGCAGAAGGAACTCGGCGGCCTCGCGGTGAGGGCTTGAGATCCTCAGCGTCTGATGGGCAGGAGGACGCCCGCCGGGGATGCGCCGAGTAAAGGGAACTCGGCGGTTTCGCGGTGAGGGCTTGAGATCCTCAGCATTTGATGGGCAGGAGGATGCCCGCTGGGGATGCGCCGAGCGAGAAGGATCACGGCGTCCTCAGGTGAGGGCTTCTATCCTCAGCATGAGAGGGGCTGTGAGAGACCTGCTGAGGATGGCCAAACAGGGTAGCTGCTCGGTGCCTCTTGGCGAGGGCTTGGATCCCTGGCGTCGTGGGTAGGGACCTACCAGCCGGAGATGACCGAACAGGGTAGCTGCTCAGTACCTCTTGGCGAGGGCTTTGATCCTTAGAGTTGGAGGGGCTGTAAGAAGCCCACTAAGGATGACCGGGCAGTGAAGCTGCGCGGTTGCCTCTTGGCGAAGGTTTTGATCTCTGGCGTCGTGGGTAGGCAACTACCAGCCTAGGATGACCGAGCGGGGTAGCCGTCCGGATGCCTCTTATGAGGGCTTCGATCCCTGACGTCATGGGCAGAGAGCTACCAGCCGGAGATGACCGAGCAGGGTAGCTGCTCGGTTGCCTCTTACGAGGGCTTTGATCCTTAGCGTTGAAGGGGCTGTAAGAAGCCCACTAATGATGACCAGGCAGTGAAGTTGCGTGGTTGCCTCTTGGCGGGGGCTTTGATCTCTGGCGTCGTAGGTAGGCAACTACCAGCCTGGGATGACCGAGCGGGGCAGCCGCCCGGATGCCTCTTGTGAAAGCTTCGATCCCTGGCGTCATGGGTAGGGAGCTACCAGCCGGAGATGACCGAGCAGGGTAGCTGCTCGGTTGCCTCTTGCGAGGGCTTTGATCCTTCAGGACGGGGACGGAGCAGGGTTACTGCCCAGTGCCTTTTGGCGGGGACTTTGATCCCTGTCGGTTGTGGTAGGAAGCTACCAGTCGGGGATAGCCGAGCAAGGACTCGACCGCTGTTCCCTTCTGAACGACGGCCAAGACAGGGACGTCTAGCCTGAGATTCGGGGCAGATGCTATTTGGTTTTATCCGTCCACCTCTTCAAAGATGCCAAGTTGATTTATGGCACCGTGTATCGAAGGTTTAGACGGATGCGGCCAATATAGCAGATTTCGTCAGATTCCACCTCGCTTGAGGGGTTTTTTGATTGTGGGGACGCTCTTCCCTGCAGGCGCAAGCCCCTGCAGTTAATTACGCTACCGCATCGCGGTAACAACTTTCTCCTTCTCCAGAATTTCATTTCGTGTCATGGGTATTTGGTTTTGTTTGTGGTTGCCCGTGGATTGTATACGGAGACTAATTTATGTCGTCGCCCGTAGGACATGGATTAGTCCAAATCCGTATTTTCTTAGATTTGGGTTTGGGGTTTTGGTTTAAGGATACGTTAGCCATATTTGAGGCTAAAATCAACTTAAACGTTTGTTAATGATACGTTAGTCCAATTTGAGACTAAGATCAACTTAACGGGATCGTTTAGATCCAACAAAAGAGCATTTGGGGGCTCTATTGTTCCAGTTTAGGGACATACTGGTCCATTGAATGTATGGCCGTCGGGATCCGTCACCTCTCTGACGACGTTGAAGGATTACAACGACAAATATCAGAGGAGTTCAGAGATGTACCCTTGAACCGGGTGTAAATTGATTTGAGAGAGCAGGTGTGCTCAGTTCAATTTAATTTGAGGACTTATGGCCAATATTGGGTTAAGTCCAGTTAGAAAATGTCTAACATTTATTCACATTTGGCCTGTTAGACCTTTGATTGGGCTTTGCCCTTTTTAAATGATGCACAGCATCTGTTTTAGTCTGTTGGACTTTTTAATTGGGCTCTGCCCTTTTTTTAAAATGATGCGCAGCATCTAAATTGGTCTGTTAGACCTTTATTTGGGCTTTGCCCCTTTTTAATAATGCATTGCATTTTTTATTAGGCATGTTAGGCTTTTTAATTGGGCTCTGTCCCTTCTTTTATAATGCAAAGCATTTATTGTTCTGACAGTGCGCCACGTGGCTTGTCAGGCGCTTTGCGCTGATTGAGGAGCGCAAGGCGCAAACTCATGCGAAGGTGACACGTGTCACGCGCTGGTGAGCGCAAGTCTGTTAGCGCAGTGCGCTACGCCAGTGCGCTGCGCTAGCGCGCTGCTGACACGTGGCGCGCTCTAGTGACTTGCGCCAAACCAAGAGAGCAGTGCTCTGTTTTTAGAAGCGCAAGGCACCGTTGTTCTGTGATTGACACGTGGCGCTCCCTGGTGGCTTGCGCCAATCTAAGGAGCGCAACAGTGCAAACTCAAAAGTGTAAGGTACTGTTTAATATTTGGATCAAGTTAGATCAAAGGGAACAAATTTTTCTTGTTTTCCAGAGAGGTTCTACCTCAAATCTCAAGAACCAGTGGTTCATCAAAAGGCAATTCCTTTATACAGAAGTAAATTACTTCTTCTTTTTTATTATTGTTATTATTATTATTATTTATCGAAGATCTTGATCTTGTTCTTAGATCAATGATCTTTTTAGAAGAAAAGTTTACCTTTTCTCTCTTTGAGTTCTTCTCAAAATTTTAGAGGAATTCTCTGGTTTCTCTTTCTCTGTGTCAATGTGTTTTAGACTTAGAGTCTAGGGGCCTTTATATAATGCCAATTGATTTGTTACGTTGGTTACAAAGATCTTTTTCTGATTGATCTGGGGATATTTCCCCACCGTCGAATCTTTGATCTAAGGGCTCTGTTTTACAGAAGATGATCTTATTGTTTTAATAAGATTTAAAAAGATCTTTTCAGAATTTTTCTGTTTAAATACTGGCACAGCTGGCGCAAGCGCACTCGCGCTTGACACGTGTCGCGCAGCGCAACTGCGCTGACATGTGTCGCGCAGCGCAGAGCGCAGCGCAGTTAACACGTGTCGCGCAGCGCAGAGCACAAGTCAGCTGAAGCATTGCTTCCATTATTTTAACTTTAATTTTAACTTTAATTTCAAAGCAGAGTTTTGCTCTGATTGGGGGAAACAGAAGCGTTGCTTCGTTTCTCGCATTGGAATTTGAACAGAGTTTTGCTCTGATTGGGGTAAACAAATGCCCCCCCACCGTTGCGCTTACGTGGCCCCAAACGTGAGCGCAGCGGTGGCAGAATTCCAACCGTTGCGCCACCTTTTAGAAGTTGAAATGGCTCTCAATGCCTATAAATTGGACCTTTGGTCTCTTAGATGATTTTCATCTCTTTTCTTAAGAATTTTTATTCAGAGCCCTGCTCTTCAATGTAAGAACTTTTCAAGAGTAAAACTCTGTCAACACTTAGGTAAAGTTTAAAAACTTTTAAGAATCCAGGGTTTTACCCATTAACAGAGCTTTGCTCTTCATAGATCTTTGATCTAAATAAAACCCATTTAGGGTTTCATTAATAGAGCTTTGCTCTCTTCAGATCATGATCTTTTCTTGGGGGGTTTTAGCCTATGAATCAGAGCTCTGCTCTCTTAATACATGTAGATTTCTTAATCTTTTGTGAAGAACTTTTAAGAGTTTGATCATGGATAATGAAGATCAAAAATGGAGTTTTATGTTTGATTAATTATATCATCTTTTCAGAGCAAAGCTCTCAATGTTCTCAGGGGATTTTCTTCAAATTCTCCTCATAACTGATTTTGACAGGTGTCACTCCTGTCTGCAGAGTATTGTTCTCGAGGAGTTTAACTCCCTGTGTCGTTTTTTCCTCATTGCTAATCTTCCAATGATGTTTTCTTCAGGCATTATGGATGTTCATTTATACAGTCTGCACGAATTCATCACTTATGAGGATATCCGCGTACAGGGCCGTCACCAAAACCAAGAGCTTACAGATGCCCAGTGTGCGGAAATTATGGGTCGCCTGAACGCACGCGTTGGTTGGTTGCTTCCTCGCCGTTCTGCTCTCTTGAAAGTCGTGCTGGGAGCAATTTGGAGAGCACTTCCGGGGTTTCACGGGTCCATGCCGCTTAATGCGCTGGATGATGCCGAAGACAAGGTGCATTCAGTGTACCTGTCGGGGCTAATCTCGAAGAAACGGCGAGATAACCTCATCGACATTCTGCATCAAATTTTTCAACAGACGACGATAATTGCTGCTTATCGAAGGATGGGGGGCCTTGCCGAAGACCTTGACACACGTGAGCACGAGAGGTTGCACATGAGAATGATCAGAAAGGCCAGAAAGACTCTAGATGGCCTTACTTTCGAATTCCTTAATCCATGCCCTGGATCTGAAGTTTTGCCATTGTAAACATTTGGATAATGTCTTTGTTTATTGCCTTTATTGATGTAAAAACTTTCCAAGTATGAATGACAAATCTTTTGCCTCTTTCTTTTTATTTTCTGTTTTGTTACTGGCATATTCTTTAAGTAAGCATAGCCTGTAAGCGATATAGAACATTCTGTCTTGAATATCCTTGGGAGTAGTGATGGCTTAGGAAGCAGGTTCAGGTCTGCTACCTAAGGCTTTTCAACTTCATGAGTCGTGAAGGTCTCATAAAGACTTTTCTCCCTACGGATCGAGAGGATCTCATAGGTGTATTTTCTCTTTAGGAGTCGTGAGGACTCCTAAGTGCGTTTTCTTTTATAAGTCGTAAGGATCTTATAAGAGGATTTTCCCTCTTACGAGTCGAGAGGACCCGTAAGCGGTTGTTTCCCTCCTTGTCGAGATTCAACTTTGGAGAGTGTGACCCGTGAATAGTATGCAAGAGTCCATTTTTGGACCGACTTGCAGGGTCCCAGTGCTTAGGAAACAGGTTTTTTAATCCCCGCTGCCTAAGGCTTTTCCTCACGAGTCGAGACGAATCGAGTATTTCTGGCAAGAATATCATAACGTCACAGTTAACCTCTGCTCTTTATGACAGAGGTCCGTTAGGGTCTGTGGTACTTAGGGTTTTGGCCGTCGTACCGTCGCGTTGGCTGATGTATTCCTCGATAGGCAATATTGCTGTTCGAGTAGCCTTGCGATTGTCGTGTCTCTGATCCCTTCGGGGGCTGGACAAGACGTCTTCAAGTAATTTTCCAGGTAATATTACCGTCGAAAGAGCAAGCGTAGGGATATTCCATGTCACTTTTTACTTAAGGTTAGGCTCATTTTGGAGAGCCCCGATGAGTCATAACCACTCCGCGCTGGTGTGGGATGATCTCCGATAGTCTTTCAGGCTTTATATGACTTGCCGTCAAGACCCTGAAGCTAGGAATTTGGCATTCGCTTCATTTGCTGGCATTGCGTCCTCTATATCGAGACGAATGTCGCGGTTGTCTCTAAGTTGTTGGTGAACCGTCGAGGTTTGGAACTAGGGACTTTGCCGTGGCTCCGCTGTTTGATTGTCGCGTCTGAATCCTGTTGGAGGAAGAACGCTGGGGTGACATCTCGTCTGCTGTATCGAGACGAACGTCGAGGTGGTGACCACTCCGCACTGGTGCAAGATGATCTCCGATTGTCTTTCAGGCTTTATATGACTTGCCGTTATGACCCTGAAGCTAGGAATTTAGCCTTCGCTTCGTTTGCTCTGTCATGTCCGAATCCTGTTGGAGGAAGAACACTGTCGTGACATCTCGTCTGTTGTATTGAGACGGACGTCGAGGTGGTGACCACTCCACGCTGGTGCGAGATGATCTCCGATCGTCTTTCAGGTTTTATATGAGTTACCGTCAAGACTTGGCTCCGTTTTCTGATGGAGCATGGGGAGGGAAGATGTGTTTCCTTCTTTGTTTGTGCCCCTGGATTGTATACAGGGATTGCTGTGATATCGCCTGTAGGGCATAAATTTCATTATATATATATATATATATATATATATATATTATTTCTTTCCGCGATGCTCTATCATTTCAGCTTTTATATCGTGAAAGTCGCGATTGCCCAATCATTTCGGCTATTTTTCGCAGTGCCCAATCATTTCAGCTATTTATTTTATTTTCACTCGCTTCTTTTTATTGCGAGTTGCCCAATCATTTCGGCTATTTTGCATGCATACACTTTTTTTTTTACTTACTGATTTTTATTTGCAAGTTGCCCCATCATTTCGGTTATTTCGTATGCATGTATGGCTCGCTGATTTTTTTTTTTCGCGAGTGTGGAACTTGGAATCTGACGCCAATCTCAGCATCAGCATCGCTGCAACTGGAATATTGGCAGGAGCGAATCATCATTTGCCATGAAAGGACTCGGGATTTGATACCGATTTAGGCATCAGCATCGCTACAACTGGGATATTGTCAGGAGCGAATCATCATTTGCCTCTGTCGATGTCGAACAAAGGTGGCTTAGTAAACAGGGTTAGGATTCTGTCGACTAAGGCATTTGACTTCATGAGCCGTAAGGGTCTCACAAAGGTATTTCTCCCTACAAGTCGTGAAGATCCCGTAGGTGTGTTTTCTCCTTAGGGATCATGAGGATTCCTAAGTGTATGTTCCCCTGTAAGTCGTAAGGATCTTACAAAAGGGTTTTCTCCTTATAAGTCGAGAGGACTTATAAGGGTTGTTCACCATATGAACATATCCCTAGCCACGGGTGGGACTTAGTTAGGGAAATGTTTATTCGCGCCCGTGGATTGTATACAAGGGTCAGTACTGAGCCACTTGTATGGCACTATCGAAGGTTGTGGGGGTTGCTTAAGAACGGGTTCAGGTCTCTGTAACTTAAAACTTTCAAATCTTATGAGCCGTGAGGGTCCCATAAGAGAGTTCTCCTTACGAGTCGTGAGGATCTCGCAAGTGTAATTTCTCCTTAGGAATCGTGAGGATCCCTAAGTGTGTTGCTTTCCTGTGAGTCGTAAGGATCTCACGCGGGTGGTTTCTCCTTATAAGATCGAGAGGACCCTGCAAGTGTCTCTTAACGAGATTGCGTCCTTTCGGGTTTTCACAAACACTCGCCGGTAGCCCTGCTGTTTTTACTCACGGAGCCCTTTCGGGTTTTCATCCGTGCCCATTTTGCTCATGGACATACCGTCTTTTTTTATTCTTATTCTTTTTATTCTTTTTTCTAACGAGGTCGCGCCCTTTCGGGTTTTCACGAACACTCGCCGGTAGCCCTGCTGTTTTTACTCACGGAGCCCTTTCGGGTTTTCATCCGTGCCCCTTTTGCTTATGGACATACCGTTCTTTTTTATGATTTTTTTATTCTTTATTCTTTTTTCTAACGAGATCGCGCCCTTTCGGGTTTTCTCGAACACTCGCCGGTAGCCCTGCTGTTTTTACTCACGGAGCCTTTTCGGGTTTTCATCCGTGCCCATTTTGCTTATGGACATACCGTTTTTATATTATTTTTTTTATCTCGCCAGCCTGAGGATGCTGCGGTAGTAGTTTAAAGACGTTTCGGTCGTCAACTAGTTTTAGGACGTAGTGTTCCGTCGTTAGTTTAAGAACGTTTCGGTCCATGGGGCTTTCCCTATGAATGAGCATGATGCCCCCGGCATATCCATCTTTCTCGGAGCATGTGGTTGTGGCGGGCTCACCTTCCAGTTTTCGGACAACGCGAACTTGCCCTGTTGGTATTGGTCTTCAACCCGGTTTTTGAAAACATAGCAGTTTTCGATCGGATGGCCCAATACTTGGTGGTAAGGGCAGTAATTAGGATTGTTGACATCATTAAGTTGTAGCTGGTGTTTCGGCTCCGGTAGAGTGATAAGCCTGTTGTGCACTGCTAATTCGAACAGCCTTCTTGTTTCATCCTGGGGAAATGAGTAAGGACGTTTCAACCTCTCATAGAGGGGTTGCCGCTTGTTGTTTTGGCGAACAACCGGTCTAGGGCCGCTCGATTGTTATTGAGTGTTGGCGATGAAGGCCGTTTTTCCCTTTCCTTTATCCCTTTTGTTCGCTCCGTTGTTTGTGGGTCCGAGATTCTCTCCGGGTATCGTGCAATTGCACGGCTGAATGTTCTCGCAACTCCTCAATTCTTCGGAGATGGACTCCTTGAAGAGAGGGCCGATGGCTACTTTTTCGTCGGAATCGCTCCCGAAGGTGAGAACTCGTGATCCCCCGGGATCATCCCTATGACAATTGCCGGCAACTCTTTTATGCTCATCTGTCGTATTTTTTCGCTGTCTACGAGCTTCACGCTTTGTCCTGTTGAAGTGTTGCCTGTGAGCGACATACCCTTGCCACCAACACTTAAAGGAGTCGCAGTCTTCAGTGGGATGTGCGATCTTCTGATGATATAAGCAGTAATTAGGATGCATCTCTACTCCACCGAGAGTGTTTTCTTCAGAGGGTGGTAGCTTCATTCCCATTGATATGGTTTTAGCAAACCTTTTCCTCATCTTGAATTTGTTTTTATCGGCAGCGGATGTCTTTTGATTTGACGGGAGTGCCTCGACTCTTTCATCTAGTCGCCGGCGTTTGGCTCCTTCCAATATGGCCATCTCACGCTCCTGATTGGCTTTACTTTTCAGACGAATCTCATTCAGGAAGGCGTCGATCATTTCATCTGACGGCCCCAGAAGTTCCGATTCAGGCTCTGCCCCCAGTTTCTTTGTGCGAGGAGCCTCTTCATTGTCTAGCGATGAATGAGAGATCACATGGCAACTTGCTACGTAATCCTCAGATTCATCTGATGAGTCTTCTCCATCATCTCCGTCTTCAAGGACGTGGCCGAGAAACTCCTGGAGCGTGATGGGAGTCCGCGCTTTCTGGTTATACTCTTCCAGCGCGTCGATTTGTTTCTGCAGGTCCGTGCGCTTGTCGCCAGGCTTCACGGGTTTTTTGGATTTCTTCCTCTTCTTCTTTGAAGATTTTGACGGCTGGGTGTGAGTGCTTGGGCCATCATCACCGATTTTTGGAGTTGGGCGCGGTTTCAGCATCCCTTCGATGATCTGGGGTTCTAACGGGATCTTCCACCTGATCACCGGGCATGTCTGGAGATCATTCAGCATCCTCTTGGTTTTGGCTGATAGCATAACCTCCCACGGAGCTTCTTCAACAAGGGAGCACATTGCCCCCGGCGTATTCACCATTTTAGGGGTATGAGGTTGCGGCGGGTTCACCTTCCATCTTTCGGACAACGCGAATTTGCCCTGTTGGTATTGGTCTTCAATCCAGTTTTTGAAGACGTAGCAATCTTCGATCGGATGACCCAATACTCGGTGGTAGGGGCAGTAATTGGGATCATTGACGTCGTTTGGCTGCAACGGACGTTTTGAATCTGGTAGATTGATGATTCTGTTGCGCACTGCCAGCTCGAACAGTCTTCTCGTTTTATCTTGAGGGAAAGAGTAAGGATGTCCTAGCCTCTCCTCGAGGGATAGGCGTGGACGCATATTGTTTTGATGGACAACCGGCTTCAAGTTGCTCGACTGTTGTTGAGCATTAGCGACGACGGTCGCTTTTCCTTTCCCCTCTTCATTTCGAGAATCCGGCTTTGGAGGAGACAATCTATGGCCCATCTGGTCCATTTGAGCTAGCTTGTCAATCAAGGCCTGGAACATAGTTGGCTTGAAGAACATCATGAATTGTGAGATGGTCGCTTGCGGATCAAGAGTGCCCATGAACATGCCCATCGCCGGCACTTTTTCGATCCGCTGTTCGCATTTCGACCATAGATTCCGCCATCGGATAGCGTACTGGACCCACGTCTCGCCTGGCTTCACCCTGGCATTGATCAGTGCTGTTATCGGGGTGCGTTCACTAGCACTCGCGAATCTTTGTGTAAACAATAGCTCCATCTCCGCAAATGTTTTGACAGAGTCTTTAGGTAGCTCCGAATACCATTCAAAGGCCGTTTCTGCTAAGCTGCCGACGAATTGGCGAAGCAACAGTTTGTCATCGCCTCCAGTGTTGCCGCATAAGGCCCTGAATTGAGCGACATGCTGATGTGGATTCCCTGTCCCCTTGTACACATGGAATTGAGGGATCGTATATCCCGGCGGGTAACTGATTTGGTCATACCAGCCCGGGTAGGGTCGTCCGGTTCTAACAATTTTCCCAGCCGCTTCATTCGCCTGATGAATTCGTATCTGCTGAGCAATATAATCATCTAGGGCGGCCTTGGAAATGGTTTCTTCCTTGGCTGCTGAAAGAGTCGGAGGAGGATTAGATGTCTCCCCTCTATCGTCTTCAGTAATGATAGGAGGGTCTTCAGCTGGAGGGTCTGGCTATAACATCATCCCTACCATATCTTGGAAGAGGAGCGCTATTTGCTTTATGTTAGCCGCTTGCTCTGCGGCTTCTCTGTCCTTCTTTTCGAGGACTCTGCATAAGAAGTCAGCATCGGTTTCTTGTTCCTGACGCTGCTTTGATGATGCCTCCGGGCTTTCTTTTGGCCCGGTGAGTGCGGCCATTGCAGTCATCATCTCCTGAAGCTTCTGTTGCTGCTCCTGGGCTTTTGTCACGGATCGGGTGAGCGGTCGGTGACCCGTCGAAGCACGGCCTTCCTCCTTTCCGGAAGCCATATAAACAGTATGCACCACCATGCCTCCAGACTTGGGGCGTTTAGATTCGGTGTCTTTGCGATTTGCCAAAGACACAAAGATCTTCCCCGACCTCCTTCTTTTTTGAGTGGTCGAAGTTGAGGGGACCGTTTAGTGGGCACCCAAGTAGCTGTTGCTTTTTGTGGCTTGGCGGAGTAATCCTTCTCCTGCCGAACCTTCATCTTTTTCTGTCGGCGGAGATAGTCTTGATCAATCACCAACTTCTGGATCTGTCGCCAGACCTTGTAAATTTTAGAGGACAGCCGTTGAGGGGGCTGCTCCAGCTTCGCCTTTGGGGATTTCTCTATAGGTGGAGGAGATCTTTTCAGCACAGCAGTTGGCGAATTCCTGTGCACCTTGTTAAGTAGTTCAAAACTGTTCCCGGTTGGAACAGCAGCGTCAACTTCCATCGCTGGAGCCGGCGGAGTCAGTCCAGAAGGGGAATTGCCCCCAGCTTTCCTCACTCGGCGCCAGTGGTGACGTCAAGCATGTCGTGCAAATGAGATCACCTCCGTTGTTGGATAAGCTTCTTCATGCCCCCTGCTTTGAGGAAAGACTGCTATTGGTGCTAGCCTGTCGAAGACTGACACCCGTTGAGAAGCAATGTCTAATCTGTCAAAGACAGACCTCTGGGCAGGGGAAGCAGCTTTGAGGACCTCGCCTGGAGCAGCAACCGGAATGGCCAGCCTTGTAAAAACTGACTTCTTGGAAGGAGGAGCCTTTCCAATGATTTCGTCCACTTGAGTCAGGATGGCTATCCGCTTTGGGATAGCAGCTTCGGGTATCGCGGGCTTGTAGACGTTGTGGCCCAGTCAGTTGAAAACTGAGGTATTGAAGTTGGGCGACCCTTTGAGAGGGGCCGCGGCAGTAGCAAGCCGATCAAAGACCGACTTCTTTGGAGCTTCTTGCGACGTCATTGGGGCATTGAAGCTCATCGGTGGGAGCATGGTCCCGAAGAATAGTCCAGTGGTGGCTTGAGTTACCTGCTCCACTGGCATCTTGAAAAGAGAGGCCGCTTGGGGCCCATAAGTCACTCCTCCAGTAAGGACGGAGCGAGAGTTGCAGCTGCAGGTAGTGCAGTTTGAAGCCATTGATCTTCTGTTTTCTGCACGGAGCAAGACACCAAATCTAAGTACCTCGAATCCACAGGCAACTACAGCAAACCGCGATTCGTTCACGAACACGACACACGAAGTGTGGAGTGGAAAGAGGAAGAGGTCCCACCGGGCGTGCCAGAATCTATTCCCCTCCGAACGACAGACAAGACAGGGACGTCTAGCCTGAGATTCGGGGCAGATGCTATTTGGTTTTTGTTCACACCATAATATTGCATTATTATATTCCCCATTCTTATATATTTTACAAATAAACGGGTGCTTTTGACGCATGTGTGCTGCATGTTACAGGTTACAGGTTCTTGGACAGAAAACAGTGAAAATAATGAAAAAACAATGCAAAAATGGATTTTGATCAACAAACAGAAAACTCTTGATCAAGCCTACATAAGGAATAGTTCACAAAGCAAGATTCAAGACGTCGACTCAAAGCGAAGGGTTAAACTTCACTACAATTATTCACTGTAGGATCTGGAACCAATGTAGAAGCCCAAATGAAAAAGGAACAAAAGAATAAGAAGACTAAAAATACCCAGAAGAAGTCCACAAAAGATCAGCATCTGAGCCGACCAATGGGCCGCGGAACCGCGGCCCAAGCCTACCAAGGCCGCGGTTCCGCGGCCGTCAAGAGAGATCTGTGGAATTAAATTTTACTATAATTCGTTTGCGGCTTTGACTAGTCAACTAAGGCTATTTTTGTAAATTTAGACATGCGGTTCAAGATGTAAACCTAGGGTTTCCTATTCTCTATAAATAGGAACTCTACAGATTGTAATTCTTATGCCTCCTTTTAATAAAAATTCCAAAATTCTTTATGGAGAGCATCGGTGCCTCTCTTCAATTCTGAAATTCAGATCTGACAACCCTGCATGGATGATTGGAGAAATGCATCTGTAAAGTAAGTAGATTTGTTTATTTTCTTGCCCTAGATAATTTCAATTCATACCCTAGATTAAATTTATTTTCCTGCCCTAATATAGATTTTATTTCTCTGCCCTTGTTATAACTTTCAATTAATTGCCCTAGGTAGAATAATTTAGGATTTTAGATTTAATAATCAATCCGAACACCATTCGTTACCGGCTAGCTGCAAAGCGACGCCGTTCTTGATTGCGGTTACAAATATTTTTGATCTATCTTTTAGAAAGCGCAAGCACGCTAAATCACTCAAATCAAATGGCGCCGTTGCTGGGGATGACGTAGAACTTTCCTTTTCGCAATTTCGGGTTAATCAAAATTTTTATAAAAATCATAAAAATCTAAAAAAAAATCCAAAAAAAATATAAAAATATTTATATTTTGTTATTTTTGGAAGGGATACTTTGTTATTTTAATTTTGCAGGATTTACAAAGACGATCTGGAAATTTCCTGAAGGCGAAACAGAAATTAGAAGATCGAAATAGAAGGGGAATCAAATAATAGAACAGTGAAAATTTTTTGGAGACCCAATTCCCCCAACCCGCCGCGATTCTGCAGCCAAAACCCACCTTAGGCCGCGGAACCGCGGCCTTCTAGTGGAATCAGAGCGTCAAATTTTTTTTGGGGATTCGTGCTGATTAGACTGCCGCGAAAACGTGGCAATAACGCGTTTATACCGCGGAACCGCGCTCTTTTGGTTAGATCATCCCATGAAATTTGCATTGTAAGCTCTCTGTTAATTCTCCTCTGCAAATTTTAATATATTTTCTGAATAATGCCTGCAAGATTTTGTGTGCTTTAAAAATATATTCTCTTCCATATAACAAGTCTTGTGCAGGATTTTTGGGCCCCGCTCAAAATTGAAATTGATTGCAAGTAATCTTTTTTGTTGTATATATTTTCCCGAATATCTTTTTGCAACAATTTTTTCCAAATAAAGATTCTTGTGATATGCTTCAAATAATAACCAATTGCAAGTAATATTTTGCTGTTGCATATCTTTTCTATAAAATATTTTGCTGTTGCATATCTTTTCTCTAAAATCTTTTTACAACAAAAATTTTTCCAAATAAAGAAAAAAATGAAAATAACAGGGACAAATATTTTATAGAACTTGCAAAATTTTTTAGCCCCAAATAAATCCTTGCACCATCCAACCTTCCTTCTTGTCACCTTTCTTCTTCTAACATGGGTACCCCACACAATAAATCATTAGCCGAACTTTGGTATCCCGAACCTAATTTTGCGTCATATGTTAATTTGTTCGGTCAATTTAAAAACGATCCCTCCATGCCTAAAAAATCTTTGAAAGATCACATAGAGGCGTCTAGGAGAAATAGTTTGACTTTTCAACCTACTTTGTGTCAACCGAGTCAACCTTTACCACCTACATATGTTGATACCACTTCTTCAAGTCCTTCTGTCACTTCTAGACCGATGTCCATTGCTGAGCATATTGCTCAATCTCGCAGTCGATCTTTCACCCCTCTCCACTCGTCTAGTTCTAGGGATCAACACGACTATTCACCTTTTTATCCATATGTTGACCCTACCCCTGCCCAACCACCCACTTCCTACCAGTCATACCCAACCTTCCCACCTTCACTAGACACCGTTTCTACACAGCCTGTAGGGAGTTTTGCATATCCACACGATTTCGAATCTTTTACCGAAACCCCCTCACCACCTAAGTCTAGTTTGGAAGAGTCGTTGGAGGCGTATATCGCAGCAACAAACAAAATGGTTAGGAATGTGGAATCGTCCGTGGCCGCCCTTATGCAACCTAGTGAACCGGTAGCTAGTTTCCCACTAGCTCAAAAAATTTTAATGTATAAGGAGGCGGTTGGACAGAGTGAGAATGTGAGAGGATTTCCAAATCAAACCTACCCCTACCCAATTGAAGCCCACAACTCCTGTTTTCCATCGATTGCCCTAAATAGTTCACCTGTTGAAAATAAAAATGAGTTGTGTGATTTTGTAGTGTTTGATTTGCCAAATTGTGAGGAACCCCTTTCGAGTGAAACCGCACCTAATCCTTTCGATCTTTACACCTCCCATCTAGAACCTAAATCGATAGATATCCATGCTTTTGATGAGGTGTCTAAGGAAATTGATTTTCACTTGATTGAGGATATAAACGCCGGGAATATTTCGGATGATGAACCTGTCGATTTAATTGAGATTTTATGTTCAAATCATCATCCCGAGTTATTAAAGGTTTCTCCCGAATCTTATGCGTCTTGAATTTGATGATAATGGCATGGATGAGTTGAATTTTGAGGAAAATTTTAAGGATAATATTGAGGAGAGTTTTGAGGATAATATTGAGGTTGAACCATTTTTGTTTAATGTGTCGGATTTTCCAATTCAGCCTCCTGAACCTTTGACTGTTATATCACCCTCCCTCCTTCCTATCGTTCAGACCGAACAAGTGACCGTTACGCTTTCATCTCCTATACCAAGTTCGGCGTACCCATGTTTTCTTGCGAATCTTGAGGGATTTGACCCCATTTCCTGTCACGCCCCGCTTCCCAGTGTACGGCGAAGTGGACGCGACGAGGCCCGCTACGTATGTACTCAGAAGTACATACGCTAAGCGTAGCTAAGCAATATAAAATAATCACAAGAGACAAATGATATTGAAATAACAGCAACTTTTATTAATAACATTCTTTTTACAATGCAGGAAAAGAAAATACAACTGGAATGAAAAGCAATGCCTAAACAGTGGCATAACAGGAAATGAAATAAACTGGAAAGAACAAGGTACAGTATCTAGAGCTCTGGGTCTTCCTGGAACTGCTCTAAATCTTCACCGGTGGGCTCGATCTCAGCTTGGTCCAACGCACCTGACGACATTCAAAGAAGAAAGAATAGAATGTCGTCAGCGAACAGATCGCTCGGTAAGTCCCAAAGAATAAGGAGAATGAGAATGACAGAGTAACAATATATATTTTCTAAAGTGTTATATTGTCGGATATTATGAAACATTGTGTAACGCTGTTGTTTGTAGCTTGGTACAGAAGGATGCCAGTGTATACGGGGGGATCTCTATATGCTAGAGATCAGGGCAAAAGGAAAGTACAAGGAACCGTTATGCCACGGTACAACAGCAATAGAATTCAGGTTAGGTGTCTTAATCTGACCATCTCGTGCCACCTTTAACACCTTCCGTACCAATCTACCCCTTTAAACCCCGTAGTGTTTTAACAGTATTGTAGTATTGGAATATGTAAATTGAGTGACTGACCAAAACCATGATATCAGTAAGCATGTTGTAACTGTATAATCAGGTAAATGGAATATCAGGATAATGGATGAATATCCATGGTTTGATTCAATCAAAAGGAATATATTGTTAACTGGATTCAGGAATTCATGTATTCAAGTTGTGTTGGTATATAAAAGAATATAGATTGACTTGAATCATATTCAAGTCAGAAATTAGTCAGACTCTAACCCGAGTCAGACTAAAAGAAATATAAATTTGAAGTTCAATATTAGTTAGGGGCCTTATTGTAATTTGTGAAACTTGAGGGGTTTTTATGTAAAAAGTACTTTTGTATAGTTTTCAAAATACACCTCAAGTATTTAATAATCGTCTTTATTGTTATAATAAATGTGAATTTTATTTGTGTTATTCTAGTGAATATATCCTAATAAAAGTATTAATTGTTTTATCTGAAATTCATGGTATTTTAGTGTAACTTTTAATCTTGTAATTTTTTTTTAGGAAAATGTGAAAATTTCATAGTATAATAAAATAGGTGTTTAAATGATAATTATATATATATTAACACATGAATAATTTTATATAAATATTTTATTTAGAGAAAGTCTCATTTTCCTTAATTATCGTATTTTAAACCTTTCGAGACCGAATGCTCCTTGCGGAGGTCTGAATCTCGCACTACTAGCCTGCGGGTGCACGATGAACCGTACTATCCCTAACAGATTCCCCAAAAGTGGGTTGTAGCGGCACTTTGCTTAGGTTTTATAAACACTTCTCATTTAGGAAAACGGTTTTATAAATATAAGGTATTTATTTGCAAAAGAGTTTAGTTTTTCGTATTTTAGTTGTTAGGGTTGCCTAAGCCAACTAGCCTACTTGTAAGGTCTAAACGATGAGTCATTAGAAGCCTCAAATCGCCTCTTCACCGTCAATTGCGGCCAGGTAAGTGCCAGGTAAGTGGGAAGGAACCACAGTCGTGGGCCTAATTAAAAACCACTAGCCTTAGACACACTTGCCTAGGCACCACAAGACAGTTTAGATAAACGATCGATGTCCATGACCAATCGTGCTTTCCTTTTATTAAAAGATTTTATTTAGAAAAGTTTACAACTTAATGCTTTCAATAAAGATTATAAAGATTAGGGTATTTTAGTGAAAAGTCCTGTAATTTTGTATTCTGTGATTTGATATTTATCGATTAGGGTTATATTGAGTGTGTGTAGAGGTAGGTCATTACCTCGTGATTTATTTTAGGTTTTGGTGAAGTTTAAAGGTAAAACATGCTATGTTAAACTTAAAGGTATTATAGCGCAAGAATACGGTATTCGAAAACGTTATCATTTTATGTGTGAAATTTCATTCAAATTGGGTTCTACAAGTTTTGTGATCAAGATAAACATATTTAGGAGTGAGGTAATTGATTAAACTAAGAAAAATGAACTTCATGGTATTTTTATGAAAAGAATACGGTTTTGCAAAGAAGCTATCATTTCATGTGAAAAAGTTTGATTAAATTGGTTTATGGGTGATTAATAGTCAACATGAATATAGGTAGATAATATGTATTAGGTGACAAGTGGAAATTTATAGAAAAACCGAATCGGAAATCGGTTTGTCCGATTTCCGTCGGGTTCCAAAAAGTCGTATTTTTATATTAAATAAAAGAGAGATAGAAGAAGGTGGGACTTACGGTTTGGACAAGCTAATGAAGCTAATGGATGTGGTGGTTGCCGATTCGTCGAAAGCGTCGCGAAGGTTCTGATCCGGTCGCCGGAATCAGTCGTCGATTTCGGCAGCGCTTCTCTTCTTGCTCTTCGTACCGAGTTCTCGAGAATTTGAGAGAGTAGACTTAGAGTGGTGAGGTGAAATGGTAGAGGGTAGGGGTCTTTATATAGGGCTAGGCTAGGGTTAGGGTTAGGATAAAAAAATATTAAAAGAAAATATAAAAAACATTAAAAATTCATTAAAAATCATTAAACCTAGGAGTAAAAGGGATTTATTGGCCAAATCAAAACCGATCTAGGTATAATAAGTGTGCCAGAGGGTTGACAAAGTCAAGAGCCAACTTTTCTCAGTTGGTGACTCGGCCGTCCGGCCAAGTCCGGCCGGATCGGCCGGACCGAGTCGGCCGATTCGTCGGCCGGAGGCGCCTAGTCGGGCCGAGTCAGGGTTCCAGTGGCCGGGGATTTTCTGGGGGTACAATTTGGTATATTTACTTTTTGTTGTCCAGTACATATTTTGGGAGTTATGGCCTTTTTACCGTTGACTTCCAAAAAAAAATTAAAACAAAATAAATACAAAAATAATGTGGGGCATGGGATTTGAACTCCGGTGGCTTGGTTCAGCAGTGCAAGCTATTACCAATGAGCTACAAGCTCTTTCTTGTAATTATTGTGGTTTTTAATTACTTAAAATGATAGCAGCAAGAGTAAATACTCCAAGTATACATTAAATTTTAAAGTGATTTCTTGTACACTAAAAATGGAGTTATTTCATTTTTGTAGCTTGTAATTAAAAACAAAAATAATTACCTAAATCTTGTGCTCAGGCTAAAATACCCCTTTATGGTTTTAAAAAATTTTAAAAATTTTGTACAGAAAAGTGTATATGAAAATTAGGGTTGTTACATTTCCAGACGGGTTGATAGGTTAACGCAATCGCTTATAACATATCGATCATCACATATTGCGCTAATTTATTCACTCGATTTACACCCTCAAGTTCGCGCGATCCTTCTTTCTCCTTTCCGCCCTTCTTTCCCCCCACCGAGACCATATTCTACCATTCTTCTTTCCACACGGTCTCGCGTGTTTCTCATTTCTTTTATCTCCATCCCATTCTTGCACCGACTATATCTTTACTATGATAAGATTTTTGAATGGTTGGTGCTAACATTTGGCTTGTGTAAGGCCAAGCTTAAGTTTGGGGGGAACCGCTGTATATATGTATATATCTTTTTGTTTTCTTTTTCTATAAAAAAAATTAAAATTTTTTTTCAAAACATTAAAAATATAAAAAAAATTATAAATAAATAAACAGGGGAGTGCCGGTATTTTGATCCTCTTGGTTTAGCATGACAGTGAGGACACTGTCAAGTTCAAGTTTGGGGGTATGCTCGGTACGTCTTCTTCCTTCGCATTCATTTGTACATATTTTTTGCATTTGCATATTTATTTGAAAACCCATAAAAATCGAAAATTTTCAAAAATTATAAAAATTATTGTATTCAATGTTGGCTAATTGACTTGAGTTTAACAAATAGGTTAACTAGTTAGGAACCACTAGATCTTAGACTTAGTAAGTTAAAAACTCTAAAGATAACCTTCCTTAAAGTTTAACGGTAGAAAGTATATGTTTTTATAGTTTATTTAGAAATAGGCAAATTTTGGGTTCACTTCTTGGGTAAAGTCGAAACAAGGGAAGAGTATTGATGTTCTTATTAGAGTATAAGTTTGAAAAATAGTTCCTAATTTAAGTCTAGATTCTGAAAATGTATACCCTACAATTTGCACAATCACGCACCTTGAAACTTGGAATAGTAGAAGAGACCTTGAAATGCTCTTGTCTAAAGTCCTTAGTACAATGAAAATAAAAGAAAAAAAAGTGAATAAAGAAAAAAAAATGAACACTGGTTTTTGTGATTACTTAAGGCTGCAAAAATAGAAAAATATTTAGCGAGGGTGCTTCATCACCTAGTGCCTTAGACCAACTGGTTTGGAAGTCACTGCTAAAGCCTTGGGTGTTACAAGACTGGGATTTACGCTTTAAAGTGCAAACACATCTTGTAATCGGTTGTTGGTACCTCAAGAAGTATTAACGTTCGCATGAAGGATGTGTAAGCAAATTTCATTTAAAAATTCACTAATTAATAAGTGCTTTGGACAATGGACGAGAGTACGATTGCTTGATTTGAATTTCCAAGTGTAGGGGTGATTTATACACACACGTAGGGGATATGTGATTGGAGTTTAGATGAGAGAAAGGAGTGAAGAATAGAACTTGTATCTTTAGTAGAATTGATAAAAATTCCTAAGTGGAGATGGAACCCTAGAAGGAAAACTTAAGAAATGCCGAAAGCTAAGTAAATCTATAGAACATATATAATCTTAAGTTAGATGATGAGGAAGTGTGAAGAATATGGGTGGATAATTTGCGGGTTGATGATAATAGAATTCTTAGTTAGAAGACCTAATTGGAGAACAAAAGTTAATGGGCCGAGTTGATAGGATTTTGTGGGTGTAATCCGCTGAAAACCCTCAGGAGACAACACTCCTCCTACTAGGGACACCTAGAGGTTTAACGGCTTGTTGCACGAGCTCAGTGCAATCGCGTTTCCCTGCGAAAGTGTGGTTAGGATTTTAGTGAATAAAAATAAGTTTGCTCGAGGACGAGCAAAAGATAAGTTTGGGGGTATTTGTTCACACCATAATATTGCATTATTATATTCCCCATTCTTATATATTTTACAAATAAACGGGTGCTTTTGACGCATGTCTGCTGCATGTTACAGGTTACAGGTTCTTGGACAGAAAACAGTGAAAATAATGAAAAGACAATGCAAAAATGGATTTTGATCAACAAACAGAAGACTCTTGATCAAGCCTACATAAGGAATAGTTCACAAAGTAAGATTCAAGACGTCGACTCAAAGCGAAGGGTTAAACTTCACTACAATTATTCACTGTAGGATCTGGAACCAATGTAGAAGCCCAAATGAAAAAGGAACAAAAGAATAAGAAGACTAAAAATACCCAGAAGAAGTCCACAAAAGATCAGCATCTGAGCCGATCAATGGGCCGCGGAACCGCGGCCCAAGCCTACCAAGGCCGCGGTTCCGCGGCCGTCAAGAGAGATCTGTGGAATTAAATTTTACTATAATTCGTTTGCGGCTTTGACTAGTCAACTAGGGCTATTTTTGTAAATTTAGACACGCGGTTCAAGATGTAACCCTAGGGTTTCCTATTCTCTATAAATAGGAACTCTACAGATTGTAATTCTTATGCCTCCTTTTAATAAAAATTCCAAAATTCTTTATGGAGAGCATCGGTGCCTCTCTTCAATTCCGAAATTCAGATCTGACAACCCTGAATGGATGATTGGAGAAATGCATCTGTAAAGTAAGTAGATTTGTTTATTTTCTTGCCCTAGATAATTTCAATTCATGCCCTAGATTAAATTTATTTTCCTGCCCTAATATAGATTTTATTTCTCTGCCCTTGTTATAACTTTCAATTAATTGCCCTAGGTAGAATAATTTAGGATTTTAGATTTAATAATCAATCCGAACACCATTCGTTACCGGCTAGCTGCAAAGCGACGCCGTTCTTGATTGCGGTTACAAATATTTTTGATCTATCTTTTAGAAAGCGCAAGCACGCTAAATCACTCAAATCAAATGGCGCCGTTGCCGGGGATGGCGTAGAACTTTCCTTTTCGCAATTTCGGGTTAATCAAAATTTAAAAAAAATTCATAAAAATCTAAAAAAAAATCCAAAAAAAATATAAAAATATTTATATTTTGTTATTTTTGGAAAGGATACTTTGTTATTTTAATTTTGCAGGATTTACAAAGACGATCTGGAAATTTCCTGAAGGCGAAACAGAAATTAGAAGATCGAAACAGAAGGGGAATCAAATAATAGAACAGTGAAAATTTTTTGGAGACCCAATTCCCCTAACCCGCCGCGATTCTGCGGCCAAAACCCACCTTAGGCCGCGGAACCGCGACCTTTTAGTGGAATTAGAGCGTCAAATTTTTTTTGGGGATTCGTGCTGATTAGACTGCCGCGAAAACGCGGCAATAACGCGTTTATACCGCGGAACCGCGCTCTTTTGGTGAGATCATCCTATGAAATTTGCATTGTAAGCTCTCTGTTAATTCTCCTCTGCAAATTTTAATATATTTTCTGAATAATGCCTGCAAGATTTTGTGTGCTTTAAAAATATATTCTCTTCCATATAACAAGTCTTGTGCAGGATTTTTGGGCCCCGCTCAAAATTGAAATTGATTGTAAGTAATCTTTTTTGTTGCATATCTTTTCCCGAATATCTTTTTGCAACAATTTTTTCCAAATAAAGATTCTTGTGATATGCTTCAAATAATAACCAATTGCAAGTAATATTTTGCTGTTGCATATCTTTTCTCTAAAATCTTTTTGCAACAAAAATTTTTCCAAATAAAGAAAAAAAATGAAAATAACAGGGACAAATATTTTATAGAACTTGCAAAATTTTTTAGCCCCAAATAAATCCTTGCACCATCCAACCTTCCTTCTTGTCACCTTTCTTCTTCTAACATGGGTACCCCACACAATAAATCATTAGCCGAACTTTGGTATCCCGAACCTAATTTTGCGTCATATGTTAATTTGTTCGGTCAATTTAAAAACGATCCCTCCATGCCTAAAAAATCTTTGAAAGATCACATAGAGGCGTCTAGGAGAAATAGTTTGACTTTTCAACCTACTTTGTGTCAACCGAGTCAACCTTTACCACCTACATATGTTGATACCACTTCTTCAAGTCCTTCTGTCACTTCTAGGCCGATGTCCATTGCTGAGCATATTGCTCAATCTCGCAGTCGATCTTTCACCCCTCTCCACTCGTCTAGTTCTAGGGATCAACACGACTATTCACCTTTTTATCCATATGTTGACCCTACCCCTGCCCAACCATCCACTTCCTACCAGTCATACCCAACCTTCCCACCTTCACTAGACACCGTTTCTACACAGCCTGTAGGGAGTTTTGCATATCCACACGATTTCGAATTTTTTACCGAAACCCCCTCACCACCTAAGTCTAGTTTGGAAGAGTCGTTGGAGGCGTATATCGCAGCAACAAACAAAATGGTTAGGAATGTGGAATCGTCCATGGCCGTCCTTATGCAACCTAGTGAACCGGTAGCTAGTTTCCCACTAGCTCAAAAAATTTTAATGTATAAGGAGGCGGTTGGACAGAGTGAGAATGTGAGGGGATTTCCAAATCAAAACTACCCCTACCCAATTGAAGCCCACAACTCCTGTTTTCCATCGATTGCCCTGAATAGTTCACCTGTTGAAAATAAAAATGAGTTATGTGATTTTGTAGTGTTTGATTTGCCAAATTGTGAGGAACCCCTTTCGAGTGAAACCGCACCTAATCCTTTCGATCTTTACACCTCCCATCTAGAACCTAAATCGATAGATATCCATGCTTTTGATGAGGTGTCTAAGGAAATTGATTTTCACTTGATTGAGGATATAAACGCCGGGAATATTTCGGATGATGAACCTGTCAATTTAATCGAGATTTTATGTTCAAATCATCATCCCGAGTTATTAAAGGTTTCTCCCGAATCTAATATGCGTCTTGAATTTGATGATAATGGCATGGATGAGTTGAATTTTGAGGAAAATTTTAAGGATAATATTGAGGAGGGTTTTTAGGATAATATTGAGGTTGAACCATTTTTGTTTAATGTGTCGGATTTTCCAATTCAGCCTCCTGAACCTTTGACTGTTATATCACCCTCCCTCCTTCCTATCGTTCAGACCGAACAAGTGACCGTTACGCTTTCATCTCCTATACCAAGTTCGGCGTACCCATGTTTTCTTGCGAATCTTGAGGGATTTGACCCCATTTCCAGACGGGTTGATAGGTTAGCGCAATCGCTTATAACATATCGATCATCACATATTGCGCTAATTTATTCACTCAATTTACACCCTCAAGTTCGCGCGATCCTTCTTTCTCTTTTCCGCCCTTCTTTCCCCCCACCGAGACCATATTCTACCATTCTTCTTTCCACACGGTCTCGCATGTTTCTCATTTCTTTCATCTCCATCCCATTCTTGCACCGACTATTCCTTTACCATGATAAGATTTTTGAATGGTTGGTGCTAACATTTGGCTTGTGTAAGGCCAAGCTTAAGTTTGGGGGGAACCGTTGTATATATGTATATATCTTTTTGTTTTCTTTTTCTATAAAAAAATTTAAAAAAAATTTCAAAACATTAAAAATATAAAAAAAAATTATAAATAAATAAACAGGGGAGTGCCGGTATTTTGATCCTCCTGGTTTAGCATGACAGTGAGGACACTGTCAAGTTCAAGTTTGGGGGTATGCTCGGTACGTCTTCTTCCTTCGCATTCATTTGTACATATTTTTTGCATTTGCATATTTATTTGAAAACCCATAAAAATTGAAAATTTTCAAAAATTATAAAAATTATTGTATTCAATGTTGGCTAATTGACTTGAGTTTAACAAATAGGTTAACTAGTTAGGAACCACTAGATCTTAGACTTAGTAAGTTAAAAACCCTAAAGATAACCTTCCTTAAAGTTTAACGGTAGAAAGTATATATTTTTATAGTTTATTTAGAAATAGGCAAATTTTGGGTTCACTTCTTGGGTAAAGTCGAAACAAGGGAAGAGTATTGATGTTCTTATTAGAGTATAAGTTTGAAAAATAGTTCCTAGTTTAAGTCTAGATTCTGAAAATGTATACCCTACAATTTGCACAATCACGCACCTTGAAACTTGGGATAGTAGAAGAGACCTTGAAATGCTCTTGTCTAAAGTCCTTAGTACAATGAAAATAAAAGAAAAAAAAGTGAATAAAGAAAAAAAAATGAACACTGGTTTTTGTGATTACTTAAGGCTGCAAAAATAGAAAAATATTTAGCGAGGGTGCTTCATCACCTAGTGCCTTAGACCAACTGGTTTGGGAGTCACTGCTAAAGCCATGGGTGTTACAAGACTAGGATTTACGCTTTAAAGTGCAAACACATCTTGTAATCGGTTGTTGGTACCTCAAGAAGTATTAACGTTCGCATGAAGGATGTGTAAGCAAATTTCATTTAAAAATTCACTAATTAATAAGTGCTTTGGACAATGGACGAGAGTACGATTGCTTGATTTGAATTTCCAAGTGTAGGGGTGATTTATACACACACGTAGGGGATATGTGATTGGAGTTTAGATGAGAGAAAGGAGTGAAGAATAGAACTTGTATCTTTAGTAGAATTGATAAAAATTCCTAAGTGGAGATGGAACCCTAGAAGGAAAACTTAAGAAATGCCGAAAGCTAAGTAAATCTATAGAACATATATAATCTTAAGTTAGATGATGAGGAAGTGTGAAGAATATGGGTGGATAATTTGCGGGTCGATGATAATAGAATTCTTAGTTAGAAGACCTAATTGGAGAACAAAAGTTAATGGGCCGAGTTGATAGGATTTTGTGGGTGTAATCCGCTGAAAACCCTCAGGAGACAACACTCCTCCTACTAGGGACACCTAGAGGTTTAACGGCTTGTTGCACGAGCTCAGTGCAATCGCATTTCCCTGCGAAAGTGTGGTTAGGATTTTAGTGAATAAAAATAAGTTTGCTCGAGGACGAGCAAAAGATAAGTTTAGGGGTATTTGTTCACACCATAATATTGCATTATTATATTCCCCATTCTTATATATTTTACAAATAAACGGGTGCTTTTGACGCATGTCTGCTGCATGTTACAGGTTACAGGTTCTTGGACAGAAAACAGTGAAAATAATGAAAAGACAATGCAAAAATGGATTTTGATCAACAAACAGAAGACTCTTGATCAAGCCTACATAAGGAATAGTTCACAAAGCAAGATTCAAGACGTCGACTCAAAGCGAAGGATTAAACTTCACTACAATTATTCTGTCACGCCCCGCTTCCCAAAATACGGAAAACGAGGGATGACTAGGCCAGCCATGCTCCTACGGTCAAGGAATCATCCTGCCGTAGTCACACTTCGGCTTCTAGCACTACATGGTAATCAGTAATTAAAGCACAGTATTAAGGGAATCACATCACTAATTTATTACATTAAAATCCCATTGTTCACAAATTACAGATAATAAGAACAATAACTAACCAAGTTTGATCTCACAATCTCTTTTATGGAAGGAAGTAAAAGAAGTAGGTACACCAACTATATCTCCGTGAGCTCAAAGGATAGATCCGTCTCCTGTACTGGTCCTCCCGCGGAATCTGAGCATGCATACTCAGGTCGTCAGAGCGACACAAATAATAATATTATTATAATCAGATGAGCAGGTAAATGAGGTAATACTGGTATGAGAATAATGCAAGTAATCACTATGTAACAATATGATGCAGAATATGTTATGTGTCCCTACCGGTCTCTAAGTCATGTTTGAAATCACATAGTGGAAGGAGGATCATGTTTAACAGGAGTCTCGTACATACCCGAGACAACGGCCCACATGCCCGGGACATAACCCTGTCAGCCGGATCGCTAGATCCTGTCCTACACGTATAAGTATCACAGTTCGAATGATCATCCTCTAAACACGGTCCCGCTAAATACGATACTCTTTCCACTTTGATTTCCCCTTTTCCCCCAGGTTACACTATTTAAGACATTGATCTAGTTGTGTACGAGTATACCAATGACACGGTTTCATCACTATCCACTGTATCAATCACTGTCACGAATGTTCACTTTCCATTGGTGGACTCGTCACCCCTAAATCAACATCTATCACGCACGATAATGCAATGTCCACACGCACCAACACTGAGTAAATGACAAGGATATGATATATGTATTGTAAACTACCATATAAGCTCGGTATGTTATGAATTAATATGCATGTCACGAACCAAAATGAATTACACAAATTAATATGTTACGAATTCAGCAAATATGATATAGGTAAGATATATAGAACAATCAGTCAGGAATTCATCAAATTTTGTTTCAGTTCGATCGGAGTTTCGGTTTTCAAGATATAACCGTTTCAGTTTAAGTGTTCGCGGCTGAAATTTCAATTTCAGAACTGAACGTCTGTTTCGCGACACGAATTGCACCCAGTTGGGCTCAGAACTTAGCGATGTCCCAGTTAGATGAAATTTAGGGTTTTCGATAAAGTATTCAACGCAACAGACGGAGCCTCAGTCGCATCTGTACGTTGAAAGTTATACACAGTTCAATCTCAAATGTCATTTCAGAAAGTGTTCTGAACAGCTTTACGTTCTTCCCTTTTAAAATAAGTTTAAAATAACAAACTGCGATGAATCGGAATGAACCCACTTGTTTTCTTTCACCAACAGGTATATCTTATAACTACTGTAAAGTTCCGTACCATGCGATTTCAGGAAATACGGGGACGCGGGATTTTAGACCGAACACACCAATCAGAAACGCTCTGGACTGCAGTCCAGAGTCGTGTTCCGACCCAGTTATCATCATGATTACAGAACAGGAATCATTAGGATTTTCCATAGGGTTAAAGTTCATCGAGTCGGCTTCGATTTAAGCCCTCGAACGTCTCAATCCAGTATACATATGATTTATGGTGATTTTATTCGTTTTCAGGCACGAGAAAATTCCAGTTTTAACGGCATATTTGGGGGTATCAGTTTTCGTTACAAACATTTGTATTTTCCAGCGAGATTCATACACTATATTTAACATTACATGGGCCAACAGAAGGTATCGGTTTCCGTCAAATTAAACAGCCATATCCATGAGAGACTAGCATCGAACACCTTGGTCAATATATATATATATAATCATTAAGTTCGTAAACTATGTGATGTGGGTGTGTAACACGACTATAATAGCATGAAGCAAGTAAACACTTGCCTGAGGAACGCCTCGGGGTCGTACGGCCACCGTGTCGTCGCGAACGCGCGATATACGCCACGTATCGGATTCCCGCGAGCCTCGATCTCGATGTGGATCTCGCGTCGGGGTTGTCCGGAGTCGTTTGCACAGCCACTAGACGTTGATGTATGTTTGATGATCCACAGCGAGTGTATTGGAGTTGCCGGCGGTTGACGGCGTCGCTCCGGCGGCGTGCATAGGGCAGTATCACGGTGAGGGAAAAATAGAAATGGGTTTTGAGATTTAGAGAGATGGGGAGCAGTGGGGGTCGGGTCTGGAGAGGTGAGGGTGATGCTGAGGGTGTGGATGTTGTGGGAAGGTCGGCGATGTGGTGGGGAGTTCGCCGGCGTCGAGGGTATAAGGTGATGACTCGAGCTCGGCTGAAATGGTTGTGTGCAGGGGATAATTTAGAGGGCTCGGTTTGAAGAATGGTGGAGTTGTAGAGGATGAAGGAGGGAGGCTGAGAGAGGGTCGTCGGTGGTTGTCGAGGTGTTGTCGAGGTGTGGTCGCCGTCGATGGGGCGTCGAGCGGTCGGCAAAAAAATGGGTTCGAGAGGAAATTTGGGTGTTCGGGTTTTCTTTTGGGCTCGGTGAATGTAGAGAAGACAGGGGAGGAGTTTGTGAGTACGAGAGAGATGAGGGCGACGAGATTGACCACGTGGGGGCAACGGCAGGGCGAGGGCGTGGGCGACGGCGGGGGAGGCGTGTCGCGCGCAGCGCGTTACGGGGTGTAGCCGTTGGGAGAAAATTTGAAGAGGGAGAAGAACAGTGAAGGGGTCGGGGAGCGGGCTTGGATTAATGGTAGTGGGCCGTGCAAGGATTCATCTTCCATTAAAAATCTCGTGGGCTTCAGAAGAAACGGGCCGGTTTTAAAAAGGAAAAACAATTAATTCCCAAAAGAAGTGGGCTGAGAGTAAAACATTGGTTAAGGATTTATTTAAAATAGGTTTTGGGCTGATGGCAGAGACGGGCCGGCTCAAAATATGGTAAAAAATTTTATTTAAAGATAGGATGTGGGCTGGTGGGTTTAAGAAATTAGTTTGTTAGTTTAAATTCGGCTCTTAGGTTGTTGGGAAAAATATAAATACTGGAATTCAAACTACTACCTTCTACAGAAAAATTTACGAGGAAAAGTAAATCTCGGGAATTTGGAAAAATACAAAGAAAATTCTTGTAGATGGAGAACGGGGATTTACATCATACCCCCCTTAACAAAAATTTCGTCCTCGAAATTTAACAAAGATACAAGAGTACAATGCACTAAACAAAAAGATGTGGATAACGATCACGGATGTCTTCCTCCCGCTCCCAGGTGGATTCTCCTGGGGAACGACCGCCCCAAGACACTCGGACTAACGGAATGACCTTATTCTTCAGCACTTTCTCTCTGCGGTCGAGAATGGTAGTAGGCTGCTCCTCGTATGACAGATCGGTCCCCAAAACTAACTCTGAATGGTCCAGAACATGGTTCTCATCTCGAACGTAACGCCGCAACTGTGACACGTGGAAGGTATTGTGCACACCAGCTAGCGATGGAGGCAAGGCCAATCGATAGGCCACCTCTCCTACTCGCTCTAGCACCTCAAAAGGTCCGATAAAACGGGGACTAAGCTTTCCCCGACTCCCGAATCTGATAACTCCACGAGTAGGGGAAATCTTCAAGAACACATGATCTCCGACTTCGAACTCAAGTGCCCTTCTGCTGGTATCTGCCCAACTCTTTTGTCGATCCTGAGCCGTCTTAATACGCTGCCTGATCATTTGGACCTTGTCAACTGTCTGAACGATGAGTTCGGGGCCCAGTAATCTTCGTTCTCCCACATCATCCCAACATACTGGGGATCGACACTTCCGCCCATATAGCGCTTCAAAAGGAGCCATCTGAATACTAGCCTGATAACTATTGTTGTAAGAAAACTCGACTAGGTGCAGATGGTCCTCCCAGGAACCCTGAAAGTCCAACATACAGGCTCTCAACATATCCTCGAGCGTTTGAATTGTACGCTCGGATTGTCCATCCGTCTGTGGGTGATAAGCTGTGCTGAATTTAAGGCGGGTTCCCAAACTCTCCTGTAAGCTCTTCCAAAAGTGCGACAAGAATCTCGTGTCCCGGTCTGACACAATGCTGACTGGAACACCGTGAAGTCGCACAATCTCCTGCATATATCTTTCTGCCAGTGATTCTGTCGACTGTCCCACTCGGAAAGGTAGAAAGTGTGCAGCTTTAGTGAGGCGATCGACGATAACCCAAATAGCGTTATTGCCTCTAGGGCTCCGTGGTAAGGCCGTCACAAAATCCATAGTAATGTGCTCCCACTTCCATTCAGGTATCGGCAATGGTTGTAGTAATCCTGCTGTTCTCTGATGTTCCGCCTTCACCTGCTGACATACCAAGCATCTGGATACGAACCTCGCGATTTCCCGCTTCATTCCGTTCCACCAAAAGTGCTGCTTTAGGTCCTGATACATTTTTGTACCTCCTGGATGCACAGAATAAGCTGAACTGTGTGCTTCAGCCAAAACTTCTTCTCGTACATCCCCTTTAGGTACGCAGAGTCTGTTACCGAATCTCAGAGAGCCATCTTCATGTATAATCAAATCCGTTCTCAGTCCAGCTTCCACTTGCTCTCTGAACTTTTGCAATCGAGGATCACCCGCTTGGGCAATCTTGATACGATCCACTAGGGAAGATTGCACCTGTAGTTGCCAAAATTGACTTAGTGCGTTCGGAGTAATGACTTCAAGTTCAAGTCTCTGGAAATCCTCAATAATACTCCTCTGATCGGTCAACATCATGACCGCTGGTTTGCGACTGAGTGCGTCTGGTACAACATTGACCTTTCCCGGGTGATACTGAAGGTCCAAGTCATAATCTGCCATTAGCTCTAGCCATCTGCGCTGCCTCATGTTCAGTTCCTTCTGAGTGAAAACATACTTCAAACTTTTATGATCCGTGTAAACCTCCACTTTCTCACCCAATAGATAGTGCCTCCAAATCTTCAACGCAAAGACTACCGCAGCTAACTCCAAGTCATGTGTAGGGTAGTTCTTCTCGTGGTTTCTCAATTGTCGAGAGGCGTAAGCAACCACTCGGCCGTGCTGCATCAAAACACAGCCTAAGCCCTTCCCTGAGGCATCACTGTGTATCACCAAACCACCCGAATTATCTGGTACAGTAAGAATAGGCGCCGTGGTTAATTTCTGCTTTAGTGTGTCGAATGCCTGAGTGCACTCCTCTGTCCATGTAAACGGCACGTCCTTCCGTGTCAGCCGCGTCAATGGTTCTGCGATTCTTGAGAAATCTTGGACGAATCTCCGATAATAACCTGCCAATCCCAGAAAACTCCTGATCTCAGCCACTGATTTCGGCGTCGGCCAATCTCTGACAGATTCTATCTTTGCCGGGTCCACCGAGATGCCTTCGCCCGAAACAATATGTCCCAAAAATTGCACCTTGTCGAGCCAGAACTCACACTTGCTTAGCTTCGCATACAGCTTCTCTTCCCGAAGAACCTGCAGTACCGTGCGCAAATGCTCAGCATGCTCTTCCCGGGTCTTCGAATAGACAAGTATGTCGTCGATAAACACAACGACGAATGTGTCCAAGTATTTTGCGAACACCCTGTTCATTAAATCCATGAATATTGCTGGGGCATTGGTAACACCGAACGGCATCACAAGGAACTCGTAATGTCCGTATCGGGTCCTGAAAGCCGTCTTGCATACATCCTCGGCTGCTACTCTGATTTGATGATATCCAGAACGGAGATCCAACTTCGAGAAAACCTTGGCTCCACTTAGCTGATCGAATAGGTCATCGATACGCGGGATTGGGTATTTGTTCTTTATTGTGACCTTGTTCAGCTCCCGGTAATCTATGCACATTCGCAACGATCCATCCTTCTTCTTTACCAATAGAACTGGTGCACCCCACGGTGAAGCGCTTGGCCGAATAAATCCCTTCTTCAATAATTCTTCAACCTGTTTCTTCAATTCCGCCAACTCCACTGGTGCCATCCTGTAGGGGGCCCTGGATACTGGGGCGGTACCTGGAATCAAATCGATCGAGAACTCTAAAATTCGAGGAGGTGGTAGACCTGGTAGATCTTCAGGAAATACGTCTAGGAAGTCCCGAACAATTTCTGGGGCTGGGCTCTCATCAATCTCCATAGCTGTCAGTTCCTTGGGCTTGGCTCTATATTTAGCTGGCTCCAAAGATTCGCTTCCGCCCTCGAAAATAAACTCCGGGTGATTGGGGATGCGGAAGATCACCCTCCTTGCCCGACAGTCGATAACTGCATGGAAAGTGCTCATCCAATCCATCCCGAGAATTGCGTCGTAACTGCCTGTCCCAATTAGGAGGAAATTCGCATAGAATTCCCTGCCACACACTACAACCGGGCATAATCTACATTCTCGACTAGATAATATGATGCCATTACCCGTATGAATTTCCCATCCCTTGGTTAGTGGTTCATGTGGTATTGAGTGTGTATTTGTGAAATGCTCAGACAAGAAACAATGCGATGCTCCTGAATCAAATAGTACTCTAGCTGGCAAGGAATGTACAAGTAGAGTACCTGTGACCACGTCTCCTGATGCCTCTGCCTGCTCAGCGGTCAAGGTGAAAGCCCGTCCCTGACCGCGACCTGTAAATGGTTGCCTCTGCTCCTGCGGCCTCTGCTGTGACGGTCCAGAACCTCCCTGTATTTCTGCTCGCTCAGGACAACTGTTAATCCTGTGTTGACTGGAACCGCAAATCAGGCACTGTCCCTTGGCACGGCGACAGTCCTTCTGAGTATGTCCTCCTCTACCGCAATAGCCGCAAGTTACGCCCTGCCTCTGGGGGCGATGCTGTGGTACGAAAGGGCGCTTCATTTGCGTCGTCCCTGCTCTGTGAACCGGTATGGCTCCTCGAGGAGGCGCGTGGTTACGTGCTGGAACGACTGGGGGTCTTCTGAATTTGTTAATCAATTGCTCCTGAACTCTCGCCGCGTTGAGTACCTGTGCGAACGTCTGCAGATCTAACGATGCAATCAGCTGCTGCAACTCAAAATCTAACCCCTGAAGGAAACGCCTAGCCCTGGTGACTTCTGATTTGACCATGTATGGAGCAAAGCGGCTCAGACGGTTGAACTCTGCCGCATAAACGTCCACTGGGCGTCCATTCTGCTTCAGAAGAATAAACCTTTCCTCCATTTCTGCCTTGGCTGTGGGAGGAAAATAGTGATCTAAGAAGCACTCCTTAAACTTATCCCATTCAATCGGCTCTTCAAGTCTGCTTTCTTCTACCGACCACCATGTACGAGCCTCGTCTTCTAATTGTATCTTTATCACATTCACTCTGTCTTCCTCTGGAACCCTGGCGGCTGCCAATAAATTCTCCATGTTTACCAGCCATTGCTCAGCTTCAAGTGGTTCAGCTAGCCCTGTGAACGCAGCTGGGTGTAACCGTCGGAAGTCTGACACAGTACCAGCCCTAGCCTGATAAGCTGGTGGAGTAGCGCCCTCGGGGGCGGTAATAAGTGCGGAGGGTCCTCCTGCAGCGGTAATCGCCCTGAGTCCCTCAGTAAGCAAATCTGTCTTCCTCTCCTGAGCTTCCGCGAGAGTGGTCAGTGCACTGAGTATTCTTTCCGTGCGGTCCTGAGAGCTGGAGTCCGAGGAGGGGTCGTTCGGGGACGTCATATCACTGGAAGATTCAAAAGAATAGGTTCAGATTCAAGGATAGAAATCAGGGTAGTGAAACAAGAATAACGTAATATTGCATAGTTAATGTTATCCCTTGATACTAAACACAGGCTCTGATACCAACTAAACCATGTCACGCCCCGCTTCCCAAAATACGGAAAACGAGGGATGACTAGGCCAGCCATGCTCCTACGGTCAAGGAATCATCCTGCCGTAGTCACACTTCGGCTTCTAGCACTACATGGTAATCAGTAATTAAAGCACAGTATTAAGGGAATCACATCACTAATTTATTACATTAAAATCCCATTGTTCACAAATTACAGATAATAAGAACAATAACTAACCAAGTTTGATCTCACAATCTCTTTTATGGAAGGAAGTAAAAGAAGTAGGTACACCAACTATATCTCCGTGAGCTCAAAGGATAGATCCGTCTCCTGTACTGGTCCTCCCGCGGAATCTGAGCATGCATACTCAGGTCGTCAGAGCGACACAAATAATAATATTATTATAATCAGATGAGCAGGTAAATGAGGTAATACTGGTATGAGAATAATGCAAGTAATCACTATGTAACAATATGATGCAGAATATGTTATGTGTCCCTACCGGTCTCTAAGTCATGTTTGAAATCACATAGTGGAAGGAGGATCATGTTTAACAGGAGTCTCGTACATACCCGAGACAACGGCCCACATGCCCGGGACATAACCCTGTCAGCCGGATCGCTAGATCCTGTCCTACACGTATAAGTATCACAGTTCGAATGATCATCCTCTAAACACGGTCCCGCTAAATACGATACTCTTTCCACTTTGATTTCCCCTTTTCCCCCAGGTTACACTATTTAAGACATTGATCTAGTTGTGTACGAGTATACCAATGACACGGTTTCATCACTATCCACTGTATCAATCACTGTCACGAATGTTCACTTTCCATTGGTGGACTCGTCACCCCTAAATCAACATCTATCACGCACGATAATGCAATGTCCACACGCACCAACACTGAGTAAATGACAAGGATATGATATATGTATTGTAAACTACCATATAAGCTCGGTATGTTATGAATTAATATGCATGTCACGAACCAAAATGAATTACACAAATTAATATGTTACGAATTCAGCAAATATGATATAGGTAAGATATATAGAACAATCAGTCAGAAATTCATCAAATTTTGTTTCAGTTCGATCGGAGTTTCGGTTTTCAAGATATAACCGTTTCAGTTTAAGTGTTCGCGGCTGAAATTTCAATTTCAGAACTGAACGTCTGTTTCGCGACACGAATTGCACCCAGTTGGGCTCAGAACTTAGCGATGTCCCAGTTAGATGAAATTTAGGTTTTTCGATAAAGTATTCAACGCAACAGACGGAGCCTCAGTCGCATCTGTACGTTGAAAGTTATACACAGTTCAATCTCAAATGTCATTTCAGAAAGTGTTCTGAACAGCTTTACGTTCTTCCCTTTTAAAATAAGTTTAAAATAACAAACTGCGATGAATCGGAATGAACCCACTTGTTTTCTTTCACCAACAGGTATATCTTATAACTACTGTAAAGTTCCGTACCATGCGATTTCAGGAAATACGGGGACGCGGGATTTTAGACCGAACACACCAATCAGAAACGCTCTGGACTGCAGTCCAGAGTCGTGTTCCGACCCAGTTATCATCATGATTACAGAACAGGAATCATTAGGATTTTCCATAGGGTTAAAGTTCATCGAGTCGGCTTCGATTTAAGCCCTCGAACGTCTCAATCCAGTATACATATGATTTATGGTGATTTTATTCGTTTTCAGGCACGAGAAAATTCCAGTTTTAACGGCATATTTGGGGGTATCAGTTTTCGTTACAAACATTTGTATTTTCCAGCGAGATTCATACACTATATTTAACATTACATGGGCCAACAGAAGGTATCGGTTTCCGTCAAATTAAACAGCCATATCCATGAGAGACTAGCATCGAACACCTTGGTCAATATATATATATATAATCATTAAGTTCGTAAACTATGTGATGTGGGTGTGTAACACGACTATAATAGCATGAAGCAAGTAAACACTTGCCTGAGGAACGCCTCGGGGTCGTACGGCCACCGTGTCGTCGCGAACGCGCGATATACGCCACGTATCGGATTCCCGCGAGCCTCGATCTCGATGTGGATCTCGCGTCGGGGTTGTCCGGAGTCGTTTGCACAGCCACTAGACGTTGATGTATGTTTGATGATCCACAGCGAGTGTATTGGAGTTGCCGGCGGTTGACGGCGTCGCTCCGGCGGCGTGCATAGGGCAGTATCACGGTGAGGGAAAAATAGAAATGGGTTTTGAGATTTAGAGAGATGGGGAGCAGTGGGGGTCGGGTCTGGAGAGGTGAGGGTGATGCTGAGGGTGTGGATGTTGTGGGAAGGTCGGCGATGTGGTGGGGAGTTCGCCGGCGTCGAGGGTATAAGGTGATGACTCGAGCTCGGCTGAAATGGTTGTGTGCAGGGGATAATTTAGAGGGCTCGGTTTGAAGAATGGTGGAGTTGTAGAGGATGAAGGAGGGAGGCTGAGAGAGGGTCGTCGGTGGTTGTCGAGGTGTTGTCGAGGTGTGGTCGCCGTCGATGGGGCGTCGAGCGGTCGGCAAAAAAATGGGTTCGAGAGGAAATTTGGGTGTTCGGGTTTTCTTTTGGGCTCGGTGAATGTAGAGAAGACAGGGGAGGAGTTTGTGAGTACGAGAGAGATGAGGACGACGAGATTGACCACGTGGGGGCAACGGCAGGGCGAGGGCGTAGGCGACGGCGGGGGAGGCGTGTCGCGCGCGCGCGTTACGGGGTGTAGCCGTTGGGAGAAAATTTGAAGAGGGAGAAGAACAGTGAAGGGGTCGGGGAGCGGGCTTGGATTAATGGTAGTGGGCCGTGCAAGGATTCATCTTCCATTAAAAATCTCGTGGGCTTCAGAAGAAACGGGCCGGTTTTAAAAAGGAAAAACAATTAATTCCCAAAAGAAGTGGGCTGAGAGTAAAACATTGGTTAAGGATTTATTTAAAATAGGTTTTGGGCTGATGGCAGAGACGGGCCGGCTCAAAATATGGTAAAAATTTTTATTTAAAGATAGGATGTGGGCTGGTGGGTTTAAGAAATTAGTTTGTTAGTTTAAATTCGGCTCTTAGGTTGTTGGGAAAAATATAAATACTGGAATTCAAACTACTACCTTCTACAGAAAAATTTACGAGGAAAAGTAAATCTCGGGAATTTGGAAAAATACAAAGAAAATTCTTGTAGATGGAGAACGGGGATTTACATATTCACTGTAGGATCTGGAACCAATGTAGAAGCCCAAATGAAAAAGGAACAAAAGAATAAGAAGACTAAAAATACCCAGAAGAAGTCCACAAAAGATCAGCATCTGAGCCGACCAATGGGCCGCGGAACCGCGGCCCAAGCCTACCAAGGCCGCGGTTCCGCGGCCGTCAAGAGAGATCTGTGGAATTAAATTTTACTATAATTCGTTTGCGGCTTTGACTAGTCAACTAGGCTATTTTTGTAAATTTAGACATGCGGTTCAAGATGTAACCCTAGGGTTTCCTATTCTCTATAAATAGAAACTCTACAGATTGTAATTCTTTTGCCTCCTTTTAATAAAAATTCCAAAATTCTTTATGGGAAGCATCGGTGCCTCTCTTCAATTCTGAAATTCAGATCTGACAACCCTGCATGGATGATTGGAGAAATGCATCTGTAAAGTAAGTAGATTTGTTTATTTTCTTGCCCTAGATAATTTCAATTCATGCCCTAGATTAAATTTATTTTCCTGCCCTAATATAGATTTTATTTCTCTGCCCTTGTTATAACTTTCAATTAATTGCCCTAGGTAGAATAATTTAGGATTTTAGATTTAATAATCAATCCGAACACCATTCGGAATTAACTCGTAAGAACGAATCGGAAATTCACAACATCCCTGTGGACCGACCCGTACTCACCGGCTAGCTGTAAAGCGACGCCGTTCTTGATTGCGGTTACAAATATTTTTGATCTATCTTTTAGAAAGCGCAAGCACGCTAAATCTCTTCAATCAGTTTTATCCGTCCACCTCTTCGAAGATGCCAAGTTGATTTATGGCACCGTGTATCGAAGGTTTAGACGGATGCGGCCGATATAGCAGACTTCGTCAGATTCCCCCTCGCTTGAGGGGTTTTTTGATTGTGGGGACGCTCTTCTCTGCAGGCGCAAGCCCCTGCAGTTAATTACGCTACCGCATCGCGGTAACAACTTTCTCCTTCTCCAGAATTTCACTTCGTGTCATGGGTGTTTGGTTTTGTTTGTGGTTGCCCGTGGATTGTATACGGAGACTAATTTATGTCGTCGCCCGTAGGATGTGGATTAGTCCAAATCTGTATTTTCTTAGATTTGGGTTTGGGGTTTTGGTTTAAGGATACGTTAGTCATATTTGAGGCTAAGATCAACTTAAACGTTTGTTAAGAATACGTTAGTCCAATTTGAGACTAAGATCAACTTAACGGGATCGTTTAGATCCAACAAAAGAGCATTTGGGGGCTCTATTGTTCCAGTTTAGGGACATAGTGGTACATTGAATGTATGGCCGTCGGGACCCGTCACCTCTCTGACGACGTTGAAGGATTACAACGACAAATACCAGAGGAGTTCAGAGATGTACCCTTGAACCGGGTGTAAATTGATTTGAGAGAGCATGTGTGCTCAGTTCAATTTAATTTGAGGACTTATAGCCAATATTGGGTTAAGTCCAGTTAGAAAATGTCTAACATTTATTCACATTTGGCTTGTTAGGCCTTTGATTGGGCTCTGCCCTTTTTAAATAATGCACAGCATCTGTTTTAGTCTGTTGGACTTTTTAATTGGGCTCTGCCCTTTTTTTTTAAATGATGCGCAGCATCTAAATTGGTCTGTTAGGCCTTTATTTGGGCTCTGCCCCTTTTTAATAATGCATTGCATTTTTTATTAGGCTTGTTAGGCCTTTTAATTGGGCTCTGTCCCTTCTTTAATAATGCAAAGCATTTATTGTTCTGACAGTGCGCCACGTGACTTGTCAGGCGCTTTGCGCTGATTGAGGAGCGCAAGGCGCAAACTCATGCGAAGGTGACACGTGTCATGCGCTGGTGAGCGCAAGTCTGTTAGCGCGGTGCGCTGCGCTGGTGCGCTGCTGATACGTGGCGCGCTCTGGTAACTTACGCCAAACCAAGAGAGCGGTGCTCTGTTTTTAGAAATGCAATGCACCGCTGTTCTGTGATTGACACGTGGCGTTCTCTGGTGGCTTGCGCCAATCCAACGAGCGCAACAGTGCAAACTCAAAAGTGCAAGGCACTGTTTAATATTTGGATCAAGTTAGATCAAAGGGAACAAATTTTTCTTGTTTTTCAGAGAGGTTTTATCTCAAATCTCAAGAACCAGTGGTTCATCAAAAGGCAATGCCTTTATACAGAAGTAAATTACTTCTTCTTTTTTATTATTGTTATTATTATTATTTTTTATCGAAGATCTTGATCTTGTTCTTAGATCAATGATCTTTTTAGAAAAAAGGTTTACCTTTTCTCTCTTTGAATTCTTCTCAAAATTTTAGAGGAATTCTCTAGTTTCTCTTTCTCTGTGTCAATGTGTTTTAGACTTGGAGTCTAGGGGCCTTTATATAGTGCCAATTGATTTGTTACGTTGGTTACAGAGATCTTTCTCTGATTGATCTGGGGATATTTCCCCACCGTCGGATCTTTGATCCAAGGGCTCTGTTTTACAGAAAATAATCTTATTGTTTTAATAAGATTTAAAAAGATCTTTTCAGAATTTTTCTGTTTAAATGCTGGCACAGCTGGCGCAAGCGCACTCGCGCTTGACACGTGTCGCGCAGCGCAGAGCGCAGCGCAACTGCGCTAGCACAACTGCGCTGACACGTGTCGCGCAGCGCAGAGCGCAAGTCAGCTGAAGCGTTGCTTCCATTATTTTAACTTTAATTTTAACTTTAATTTCAAAGCAGAGCTTTGCTCTGATTGGGGGAAACAGAAGCGTTGTTTCGTTTCCCGCCTTGGAATTTGAACAGAGCTTTGCTCTGATTGGGGTAAACAACCGCCTCTGGGAGGACTTTGGTCCTTAGTGCGGGAGAGGCTGTAAGAAGCCTACCAAGGACCCTTGGTCAGGCAGGGTTACTGCCCGGTGCCTCTTGGCGAGGGCTTTTGTCCTGAAGGATAGCCGAGCGAGGGATCCTCGGGCTCGACTGCCTCTGGGAGGGCTTTCTGATCCCTGGCGTTGCGGTAGGGAAGCTACCCGCCAGGGATAGCCGAGCGAGGGTCGGGCTCGACTGCCTCTGGGAGGACTTTCTGATCCCTGGCGTTGCGGTAGGAAGCTACCCGCCAGGGAGAACCGAGCAGGGTAGCTGCTGGGTTGCCTCTTGGCGAGGGCTTTCTAATCCCTGGCGTTGTGGTAGGGAAGCTACCCGTCAGGGATAACTGAGCAAAGTAGCTGCTGGGTTGCCTCTTGGCGAGGGCTTTCTGATCCCTGGCGTTGCGGTAGGAAGCTACCCGCCAGGGACAGCCGAGCAGGGTAGCTGCAGGGTTGCCTCTTGGCGAGGGCTTTCATCCCTGGCGTTGCGAGTAGGGAAGCGACCGGCCAGGGGTAGCCGAGCAGAAAAGCTGCTCGGCTGCCTCTACGGAGGACTTTGATCTCTGGCGTTTCAAGTAGGGAAGCTACCGGCCAGGGATAACCGAGCAGGGTAGCTGCTCAGCCGATTCTTCATGAGGTTTCGCCCGACCATCCATTTGCAGGTATGGGGAACAGGAACGGTCGCGGTGAACGTGCGCGTAGCACGCGCATCGATTGTGCGGGGAGACGAAGCGACAAAGTCGCGTCGTTTCGATTCCGCGAGATGAGGCTCAATGATCACCCAGCGGACAGGTATCGGCCCGTGAGATCTGTGGCCATGGGACGTAACCTGCCGGTGGTCATCGTGACGACGAGGGCAGAGTCTTCTGGAGGCGGGGGAGCGGCGATCTGGGGCCCTGGCCTGGCCGTTTGGACTTTAGTCGGTCTATCGGCCGGCAAGGGCGTTGGCGACGCTCGCCGGAGGAGGTTCATCCGCGCCTTCGATGAGAGGGAGGCGGCGGCTGGTACCTGGATCTTTAGGATAATCGCACGCCATGTGGATGGAGATCGGAAGGCCAACTTTTGTTTTTGTGGATTTTTGTTTTCCCACAGACGGCGCCAACTGATGGAGGTCCTTTTCGGGTCTCCTTCAGATGTTGTCTTCCGTCGATCTCCCGGTGGATTCTGGTGGGGATCCCCTGTTATGTTTGGGTCTCAATGGGTTTTGAGGAGATTGGTGATTGGAGGAGTTTAGCGCCGAGTACCTGCAAAAAAGTCTCATGGTGGTTTGGTACCACCGAGGACCCTCCGACGATCAAGTTAGTACTAGATCCGAGCAGCGCAACGGCTAAGTGAAGTAAAAAATGGCTTACTTGACCCCTCTGTGATGGGGGTTTATATAGCGGCGGCAGCACGCAGCAGCAAGCGCGAGAATCTCGCCGGCAGTTACGCTCCCGACGTCACGCCCGCGTAAAGAGCGGATCGCCCATTAATGGGGATCGTGATAGCGTGGAACGTGGGACGTTGCTGGCGGAGAATCTGCGTGTGACGAGATTTGCGGAGCGGCGGTTACGTCTGTGAGTGGTGGAGTTGGTCGGTCGGAAGGACCGAGGAAGACGGCCTCCGCTGGGGAGCTTGGAGACGAGCAAGAGGGCCGAGGAGTCTTGGTCCTGTGGCAACTCGGGGCGAGTTGAGGGACCGAGGAGGCCAATTTGCAGCGGGCCCCTAGGAGGTCCAGCTTGTGCTTGCAGGTCGGGTACAAGGGTGGCCTGGTCGGCCTCTGTGGGCCCTTTCTTCTGGGTCTCGGGACATGTCATCTGCCACGTGTCCTTTGATTTCAAATCGCCAATATTGAGTATCATCATGTTGTATCTTGTGATCTATCCACACTCACACTGAATTTTCTTCTAAAACCTGATGGATGCGGACGCTTTTTTCGTCGTAACGAGACGCTGATTAACTGAAAACACCTTTGGATGATGATGATGATATGTATTTATATGACATGATGAGAAGCATTTGGATCTAGTGGTTACTGAATCTCTGTATCCGACAGAGTATAATGTATGCTTGATTGTCTCAAGTTTGATATAATTATTCAAGCTATAACAATGTTATTCATGAATGTTGAAAGATATTTCATGCACTATCTATGAATTGTGTACAAGCGTTATTTGATGGTAGTTGCTGAATGGATCAATTTTATTTTATTTTTTTCTGAAAGAGCTCAACACTCTTTCCTTTTTTCACAAGAATTGGGGATTTTCTTCTTTGTTGTTCTTGCATGTTTACTTTCAGAGGAAAAGTAATCCAAGTGCTTTCATATTTTCAGATTTTTCTTGTCTATTGTTCCTGTGTAATCAAGTGCTTAATATTGTGTTTGAAGCACATTTGTCCATGGAATTGACTAGAACTACAGAATTAGTATGTTGTATCTTGTATGTTCAGAGCTAGTAAGCTATTGATCTTGCATGTTTCTGAACTATTTTATTAAAATCGATTATAATAAATAGACCTTAATCCATCCTAATGCGATTTTTATTAATATGGATAAGAATTATAAATTTCAACGACCGAAGTCGTGCTTCATTAGTTTTTGGATATGAATATGATAATACATATAATCATTCCCCTTGCATCATTGGTAAATGTGACCATGATGGCATTGGCAAGCTGTGATTCAGTTTTGGATATATGATGATGAGTCGCTTGTGAAGATTCTTCTCTGACATTGCAAACTTGATGATACAACAAATATATCTTCTTCCACTCCTTTAGATCATTTCCATAGTCTTTTAGAACGGTGGCAACTCTTTTTCTTGTCATGGTTCTTAGAACTAAGAATTTGATAATAAAAAGAGGATTGATGTCACCTCATTTTGATGTCACAATCGAATCGCAAAATATTGTCAGGTCTTCATAAAGCATTTGTTTCATGTCATCCCATTTTGATGAAATGACTTCGATGATGATGGCAACGACGACATTGCAAATGATGTTTAAAAATATTAGTATGGATTTATGAAATATTTCAAGCATTCGATATTCTTCAAGAAAGTTATGCTAAGATGATCATCAGGCAAGAGAGGATATTTCTTGCATAGCTATACTGATATATGATTATGTTTGAAATAAAATTTACTTTTAATTTATTCTTAAGAAACACCACAACAGACAGATTCTATATGGTTAAAACCATATAAAACAATATAAATAGAAAACTTCGACGATTCTGTCATATTGCAGTGGATTTGTAATGATTCGTGATACCTTAGATTTTTGCCATACTGCTTGAGTGTTTTACATTAAAAAAAAGGAAGGGGGAAAAAGAGAACAGAAGGGAGGGAAAAAAAGAGAAAAGTTTATCCTAACTGAACCCATGCCGGTTCAAACTGGTTAAACCTGACCCTAACCTGAAAACCGCGTCTTTTCTTTCTCCTCCTCCGCTCTCAAACCCTAAACAATCCCTTAAACCTCACCGCCTCCCGTAAGCTTACCACCACCACCACCACCTGCTATGCCTCTATCTCCTCCATCTCAATCGTCATGACCGCCGGTGACCATACCGCTTCATTAAATGCTTCTCCTCCTCCGCCGCCGCCCACGATCGAACCCTAATCCTCACTCTAACCTCCGCCGCCGCCGCCGCCGTTTTTCCACGTGCTCTGACGACGCCACCGACGCCAAGCTCATCTCCACCGTCTTCCTCCTCTCTCCCCACCGCCTCACGTCCCTCCGTCACGTCATCACACCCTCCGTCGCTCTCTTCTCGATCCGCCGCCTCTCTAACCCTAGCTCCGCCCTCGATTTCTTCAAGTTACTCTCCGGAGAGCTCCACGTGCCACTCTCCCCCGCCACCCGCCACCACATCATCACCCTTCTCCTCCGATCCAGCCGCAGCGTGGACGCCCTCAAGCTGTTCGACGAAATGATCGAGAGAAGCAGGAACCCCGACTCTAATTCGAACTCGATTGATGCATTGTTTGTTGATTTCTTGCTGAGTTCTTGCGTCAAAGCCGGTGATGTCAGTAATTGCATGCAGTTGGTCACTAGAGCTAGTGAGTTGAGCTGTCCAATCCAAACTTATACTTTTAATAACCTTTTGAACCTTCTAATCAGTAGAAATCGGGTGCAAGATGCGATCTTTTTGTTCAGAGAGCACTCAAGTTCCCAACTTTTTGCTCCGGATACTTGCAGCTTCAACAGCATTATCAATGGATGTTGTAGATTGGGAGATATCGACAACGCATTTAGGTTTTTTAAAGCAATGATGATCTTTGGGTGTGTGCCTGACACAATTACACACAATGTGTTGATTGCTGGGCTATGCAAAGCTAATGAGGTGGATCGAGGGTGGGAGGTTTTAAGGGAGTTAAGATATCAGAGTGCACCCTTGTTGAATGTAAAGACTTACACTTCGATTATTTCAGGGTATTGTAAAATGGGTAAAATGGAGGAGGCAGAAAAGGTTTTTGATGAAATGGTTGAGTTTGGGATTAAACCGAGTAGGGTCACTTACAATGTACTTATTCATGGGTACGGTAAGGTTGGTATATTAGAATTGGCTGTTTCGGTTTATGAGAGAATGAGGGTTTGTGGGTGTTCTCCCGATGTTGTGACGTACACTTCGTTGATTCATGTGTATTCTCAAAGCGGGGATCTGGATGAGGCGATGAAGCTTTTGAATGAAATGAGCATAAGGCAAATTAAACCGAATGCTTACACATATTCTATACTTATCAATTCATTGTGCAAGAAGAATAGGTTGAGCGAGGCGAGAGATCTTCTTAAGGAATTGAATGAGCGGAAAGATATTTCACCGGGTGCTTTTGTTTATAATCCGGTGATTGATGGGCTCTGTAAAGCGGGGGATGTGGAGGCGGCAAACTCAATTTTGGCGAAAATGGCAGAAAAAGGCTGTCGGCCTGATAAGCACACATATACTATATTAATAATTGGGCATTGCATGAAAGGGAGAACAGTAGAAGCCATTGGACTTTTTGAGAGAATGGTAGCTACAGGTTGTACTCCTGATAGTATAATAATCAATAATTTTGTATCTCTTCTTTTAAAGGCTGGGATGCCTAGTGAGGCAAAGAGGATTATGACAATGGCACCTGGGAAAGAGACAAAATTAGATTCATCGACATTGAAGGAAATTCCTTCATTATTGACACAGAGTGCAGATGTTTCTGTTGCTTTATAGGCTCATTTTTCCTTATTATAAGGAGGCTGCAGCGTTGGAGATTTCTTGCAATTTATGATGACGTGCCCTTTGCCACAAATGGAATTGGGCGATTGACTTTGGAGATCCTGCGAGTTGATCATTGAACAGTGAGTACACCATACACTTTTCCTTGACATTTTCTTTATTAGTTTTGCTGATTTATTTATATTGCAGTTCACTGATAATCAATTGGAAAAAAATTAATTTTATGAACTCGATGGCTTTGTTTTGTTTTTTTTAAAATGAATTTTTATAACTGTAGTCACATATTTGTAGGTTTCATAATGGATGAATTTCCTACTACTCATTTACTAGTTTGCACCCAAATTTGGTACCTTCTTCAATCTGGCAGCATTATTACACGGGTTCATTGTTGTACATGGAATATATATATATATATATATATATATATATATATATATATATGAGAATAATGGAGGAAAGATGCCATAGGAGAGAATAATGGAGGAAAGATGCCATAGGAGGGAATTTCCTCCTATGGCGTCGAAAAAATATGCTCTCGCTCATTTTTTCCGCCGATCGGCACCGACCATCTTCATCGTTATCATCAAAGATGTGAGTACACCAAATTTCATGTGATTCTACAACCTTTTCACCGTTGATTTAGCAATGTAAAAAGTTCTATTGTCGGTAAACCGTTAATTTTGAACCCACTGCTAAATCAAACGGTGAAAAGGTTGTAGAATCACATGAAATTTGTTGTACCCACATCTTAGATGATAACAATGAAGATGGTGGATACCGATCGTCGGAAAAATGAGGGAGGGTGCATTTTTTCGACGCCATAGGAGGAAATTCCCTCCTATGGTCTCTTTCCTCCATTAACCTCTCTCTCTCTCTCTCTCTCTCTCTCTCTATATATATATATATATATATATATATATATATAGCAACATCTCTCACATTTTCTTTGTATCCAAGTGAAAGAGTGGAAGCTTGTCTCATGTTTATAGTTATTTAATTTAGATAAGGTTCATGTTTTGATAACTGTGATCTGGGTTCTCAACCCTAACTTTCAGACGATCAAATCTTACAACTTATTTAGACATCTGATCACTACTTTAATGGTACCTGCTTGAATTTTAATATGTGCCAAAGCGATATTTTTATGGAGATTTTTTTTTGATGACGACGACACGAGGACGACTTTATAAAGAAGAGGTTTGAATTGAGAATGGATTGCCAGGGAGTCTCTATTGGTCAACTGTGTTAGGAAGAAAGAAAGCTTTAAATACTATAAAAGTTTATGATGACTAAATAATTGTTTTTGGAAAAGCACAAGCATTCGGTTTTCTACCCATTAAACTGTGTAAGAGAGTATTTTTACATTAGGTAGAAGACTGTGAAACAGCTTGTCCACTGTGATAAAACCTTTGTTGATCGAGACAATGAATTTGATTGAATGAACAGTGTATGCAAAGCTTCTTCTAACCATTGTTGTTTAAAGCCATAAAATTTAAATATTTAGTCAAGATTCGGCACCATATAAGCTTACTGACAATGTGAACCCCCCCCCCAGCACATATAAGTTGAATTCAATTGATGGATAAATGTAGAATAGTTGCAGCTCTTTTGACTTAAAGTTTACTGCAATTTGTTTCAATCCAAATTAAACAATGGGCATGGGTGTTCTTTAGGTTTTCAGCCATTTTTCATATGTAAGAGTAAAAATGATAACATTTAGTTTGTGAGCGTAGGTGAGCTAGCAAGACCAAGTAAATTAATATATCATTATCCTACTGTCATAGTGTTATTATATCAGAATGCCTATAAATTTATATGTAGGATATCGTGTGTGTGTGTGTGTGTGTGTGAGAGAGAGAGAGAGAGAGAGAGTCTAATGGAACATTTTGTAGGGTGAGAATATAGATGAACATGAATTAGAGTTTGGTTCGAATCCGAGGTCTTGTTATCTTCTCGTGTCTATATTATGTATTGTTTCTTTTCGTATTTTTCCGTCCTTTTTTCCCTTTAGCATGCACAATCTCTTAGAATCGCAGCACATCTCATATTGAACCATATATATTCTTGAACTCCTCTCCTCTATCACAATGCCTCTTTTAACAAAGCAATGCAATCCTCCTTTTTCTCCTTTACTTCTTACATGGTGACAAATGAAGATATTTATCGGAAGTAAAATGTAGTTTGTGATCAAAATTCTCACACACACGCACACACGAGAGGATTGAATATGATTATGAAAAATATTTTCCTTAAATTATGTGCTTGAAACTACATTCTTGGCCTCCAACCCTTGTCTTGGCATCCAAAATAGTGCCCTGTATTAAGACACCATAAACTTTGTGCTGCTATTATAATTAGCAAATTTTGTTAAACAAGGCTGGCAATGATCTAGAAAACAATTCAAACCATTAGATCGGTCTATTACCCTCACCAAAGTTCTTTTAACATGTCCCTTGGCATTATAACATTATTGGCATTCACCATGAATTTGTGAAGGTAAAGTCAGGGAGAAAGGAAATGGTCACAATTTGGAGACATCAGTTGCACTTGAAGCAACAAAAACATATTGGATGTAGGCATAAAAGTTCTTACAGTTTCGTAGGCTAGTTGCAAATTTTTATAAAAGATGGTGTTTGTGATTTCTTATGCTTAGGAGTTCTTTGCTTCAAGTTAAGATAAAGTTGAACTTGTTTAAATGATCTTAATATTTAGCTTTGTTAATTGGCTCCATAATTATGTGGTAGCTATGAAATCATAAGAGTTAAATTGGGTTATTATTATGAGTTTCATAGAGCCAACAATAAGTCAATAACCGAATCCTGAAATGGAAGACCAAGAACCTTACTCATTCTTCTAACATCTAGTAGCCTAGACAAAGGTTCAATCATATGGAGATTTTTTATTTTTTTGGGCCAAAGATCATATGGAGAAGTTGGTGAAGGATGTATAGAAGTTCAGGCCTGTGTCTTCTTATTTTCTCCCATATCTATTGTGTATACTTCTTTTCTCATTCTTTTTCTCTTTGCACTGCATGATAAAAGTTTGTTAAGGGTTTTTGAGGGCTTAATTGCTGCAGTCCAGAACGTTATGAAGGAAAATAGAGGAAAAAAGATAAAGGACTCAGATTATAAAAGGATTAAATTTCTTAAATCCATGATCAATTGGTATTTGCTAATTACTGTAAAACATGTAGTGGAAAGCAAAATGCGGAAAGGGTGGCGATGTGGAAGGGTAGAGCTTTTCAAATGGCTTTAGCGGCAATAAGCGTCAAGTTTTAAGTTCTAAATTATAAATAGGCATGATTGATTAGATGAATGGAACGGTATACAGACATAAATAAAAGAAATTTTTTATTTTTACAAATTATATGATAGAAATATATTGAAGCGTTTTAATATAACATAAATTAATATGCCATTAAAAATACCTAAGAAGTTAGTGTTATATATTAGCGACAACAATATGATTCAAGTATTTTAGAATCTCATACATTAATTTATAGTTTCTATAAAGACTAGGGCTCTATCACATTTTGGCTAAAAGCCAGTTTAATCGGGGATTGAACTTTCAAGTTCATAAAGCGGGAAGAAAAGGAGCTTTTAAGCCTCTAAAGCAGTGCCTATGCTTTATAGTTCTGCCTTATGGAGAAGGGAAGCACCTTGTGATTGCTTTCCCCTAAATTGGGGGTTTAGCATCACATTATGGGGCATTTTAGAAACGCTCAATTTCTCGTGCTCTTGCTGCAGTTACAATCATCTTTGGATAATTCATCCAACCCTAGGATATCTATAATATCTTGAAGTTCTTTGTACGTTGTGAAGTTTAATCTCAACTCATTGCGCAAACTCTTAACTTGGAGAAATATTGCCTTACCTAACTAAAGCACACTTATTCTTAAAAGGGAATCTACAAACTTAGCATAAGAAAACATGTAGTACCTATTATATAGCACAATATTTTCATATGATTTATTCATAAGAGAATTTCATGTGGACCTCACAAGATAATGCTCCACTGTTTTTAAATGAGTGAGTTATGTATTTCCCCTGTAAACCAAAATAGGTTTTTATCAATAACAACTATGTCTAAAAAGAAACTGTATCAAATTATACAACCACCAACCGGACTAAAATGAATAAGTCGAAGTTAGTTAAAAGGCCCGATGTACACTCTATCTAATAAAATACTACACAAGTTCTTTAGATTAATTCTTATTTTTCTACAAACCATAATAACTTTAATATATATCCTTTAGCATGTAATTTTGAAGTGATCAACTGGAATGTCGAGCTATTATTAACACATGGGAACTTTTTGCAGAATTGCCTGAATACGCAGTTAAGCTCTATTAGGTTGTTGCTGCTAACAACACATTGTTATTTTCTGTGTACGGGAATGTAATTCTTTAAAGGCAGGTGTATCAGTGTATGCGTTGTGTGGAAAATGATGCACCTTCTCTTTCCAAAGTGACTAAAATATGCTTTTCATGCTTTATTTGAAGGCTCAAAAGAAAACTAGCTATGACAATGTTCTATTGTATGATAGCTGGTAGGTTAGAGATGTAAATATTGTTATAAAGACATTTCTTAGGAAACCTTTGATTGATTTGATAGACGATGGTATAAATCACATGAGCTTTAGCGAGTTCACTCAACACCAAAGTTACCTCTATGAGCACCAATTTTTCTCTGGTTATTGTTGGTGCTCCTGAATGAATAGTCCTGAAAATTCGAACTAAAGTACCCATGTAATATCTTTTTTACTTAAAATTGCCAAAATTTTAGTATGGAAGATTTTACCATGTAGTTATGTGGTGTAGATGTGTCTTTGAGTTTCAATAAATGTGAAGGTGGATTCATGGTTGCGGATTAATTGCATCTGATTTCTTTTCAATGTTCTTTAATTTTCTGCTGCTATTTACTGGATTGAAATCCATTTGTTATTCCAATAATCATTTCATTTCTGATGCTGAACGACAAACAAAACATACAATGCATGAATGATCATCTTAATTATGCATGTTTATACCTAATTATATTGGCACACATATTCCCTTTAATCCTGAAGAATGCTTAAGTAAAATTTTCAAAGCAGTTCTCTGTATGCCTGTTTTCTTTGTGATTTATATTTCACAGAGCATCTCTTCCAAAGATGAAAGTATTAGAGTTCTGCCCTGGACTAGCCGTGGTTTGTGCTATTAGAAAGGGTAAATTACACTAAATTACCATTAACTATTACTGTTTTTCATTAAACCCCTTAATTTTTATTGTAGTAGTACTGCATGAGTATTTTAGTGAAAAACTCCCTTAAAGCCAAAGTTTAAGTGAGTTTCTGTATTAAGAAAAACTTTACGGTAGTTAAGTGATAAACAACAATAGTTTAAGGTTTTGTTCGTGATATTTACCCTATTTGAAATTAATACCTTTGTTAATGCAGCACATAGAAAGTTTCAACCGTATTCCTAATAGCTTAGGTGTACGCACTATCTTTTACACGTCGCCTTATTGAGCAAATAGGGTTACAAACTTACAATCAATATGAAACTGAGAATTTAGATATCTTGATGCTCTGTGCTGCATTACTGGTTGATGAACCTGTACAATTTTCAATTCTTAGGGTAATTTACTATCATTTATAATTAATGTTGGTTGAGTTGGATTTTTATATCTGATATCTAGAACTGGTGGCACAATACCTGCACAAAATGAAACATTGGATATCATACTATATCTGTTATATTTCCTTTAAAATTGCTGCATTTGAATTGAACACGGTACGTTGGACGTTTCTCTTCTAAATGCATTCTTTTTCTAATTACTTATTACAAACGTTCCAGGTGCCAGTACACTTTCTTAAAGAAGGGCCCGGGTCGATGTTCTGAAGCTATGAAGAGAATAAATTCCAGCAACGCAATTTTTTTTATATAGGTCAGAAGCTGATGAAAGCAAAATCTGAGCCTCGTACTTCCAGACCGCTATGCTAGAGGGGCAAGCTTTCGGCAGCAAGTGTTTAAGTTTTAACAGCCTTGATGTATCAGATGATATTTCCAAGTATGAAAATATTCTGGGGGTAAGTTAAAATTGAGTTGTGGAATTCAAGTATAGCATTTTGTTGTATAGTTCGAGGCTTTGCTTTAGAGATCCCAAGGCAGAGAAAAATGAAATGAGAGTAATGGAAAGGCTTTTCACCTGTAACTTTGAGAAATCTTTTATAACTGATATATTTAATCTAATGTGGGGCCCCAACCCCATGATATAGGAGGAAAAGTTGCTTTTTGTAGCCTATTTTGAATTTGTGTTCCCCCTCTTCTTGCAAGGTAAATTTGTTACAGATAATGTTGGTTGTATGGGTTTTTCTCTGGTCCCCGACATAACTCGAGTTGCGTTCATGCTCGAGTTGGACCGGTTTTTACATGTTTTTGTACCCGATTCTGAACTTGCGGGTGGGTTTTTCATCATAGAAAACCCACACGGTCCAATGAATCTTAAATCCCGCACTTACACTTGCACCAATCGAGTTCGGGCGGGTTTCAAGTCAGGTTTTAGTGGACAAGGCATGTTGTACGAAATAAGATCTGCAGCGGCATTAAACTATTGTCAAAGTAAAATTCAAAGATGAATGCGATTGTTGTTACACACGCACTCTTCAAGCTTTTCGCTTGGTTGATGCTTTTCTTTTTCCCATTTTATCCCTTGCATCCAATTTAATTACTATTTTGTCCTCAACTTGGATGTCATCAAGCTTTTCTTGTCCCCATGCATGAAAAATTAGACTTCACAACTTTAGTTTAAGAAAATCTGCCTTTAGCCTCTTATTGTAAACAATTAATCCTCCGCTCCCTATAATTTAAGTTAATTTGCATTTAATCGTTCTTAACTTATCTTTAGATTCAGGCAATATATTTTCTGATGAATTATCTTGTATTTATTTTTATACAAGTTATTACTACTCGATCTAAATTTTACCGTAACTTCTTTGGAAAGTATTTTCTCTTTGGACATATATGGGTGGAAAATTAGATGATATCTTTGATATCTTTTGAAAATTGAAATCAACCATTCACTATTACTTTGTATATGTTCTTATCGATCGGAGATGTCCGTCCACTATTGCATGGCATAAGTACATGCATGGAAAGTTATATGAGGCTCAAATATCTTTTGAAAAATTGGAATCAATACTTTCACCGTTACTTTTATATACATTCATATGTAACTATATAAGGCTCGTATCATATAGTTATTGGCGGATGCACATATGGATATGGATGGTTATAAAAAATGAAAATCTGTATATTATACATTGACTGTCAATAAGATTATGAAATATATTTTAAAAGTTATATACACGTCTGAAATATATATTAAAAGAGGAAACGGGGCCTGCAATAACCCTACAGGCCCAAACTGCAATGGTCTCTCACATGGGCAAGTGCGGCTTGCTGATTATTTTGCAGTCGGTCTCCTGAGCTCCACTAGCCCATGTAAAAGGCCACTGCGGTTTTTGACCTGCAGGGTTTTCTCATATTAAAAGCAGTGAATTGAATTATATAATACAAAAATTAGGAAGAGAAGAGTATATGATGAGTGAAGATAACCGTTGTCTAAAGGAGCGCGGATGTTGAGAGCAATTAGTGATGATGGTAAGAAGATTCCGGAGAAAATCTTTTAAAACTTCAAATGCCGTTAGTGATGATGGCATGCATTTTTAAATGCAATTTGTCATCCGTTGAATACATGTAATTGGTAGAAATATGTAAAGATTGATACTTTCCTGGAATTATTTTGAAAGAAAATAAAGAAATTTTCTAAATTGTTTCGAAAGGAACTCGATTTAGGTTAGGTTTGAAAGATTTGCCTACAATAAAATTTAGTTAAGATTCATACAATAACATATTTTTTGGGCAATTTCTCGGGCCTGTGCAGGGCATGGAGGCACTTGCTAGTAGGTATATAAGAGCAACACCATTGAATATTAAGTTGAAAGTTTAAATATTTCTATGTAGTATGCAAATAAAGTCATATATAAAAGTAAAAGTCCAAAATTATATGCCAAGATTTAATTTTGTTTTGGCGGAAAAGGAGCAGGTTTGGGTGCGGACAGGGTTGGGTGCGGTTTCGGATGGGTTTTCAATTTCTAAAACTTGTCTAATTTCTAAAGTAATGCATGCATGACATGTCCAATATCGATGGGAGCAAGTTTTGACCCGTAAAATGCAGGCAGATGCGGGCAGGTTTTGGGTCCAAACCGACCCATGCACACCCCGAATAACTCAAATGTTTTTCAAACTAAAGATTTGAATTCGTTTATATCTTGTTCTTTGTGTTTGGTACACAAAAAGTTTTTTACATTACAGAGATGCGAATACTATATGAAAAAATGAGATATCAGTCCCGATCTTGGGGTAACAGGCGGAATAAATTAGCCACCCCCCACAAATACTATATAAAGGTTAAAAGAAAATCATGTTTTTGCTTTATTCAAATAATAGATTTATTTATCCTATAACTGTATATCTTAAGTTGGTAATTATCTATCTATATATTATATAGAACGGTTATATGAGAATATATTATTTTGTATAGAAAGCTATATGAGATAATATTTTTTAGCATACGCCCCTTCTCTTTCTTAGACATACATGGATGCAAAATTAATCCTAGGCTTTTAGTTTTCTTGTAATTACAACTTGCACCTCAAAATCAACCTTAAATTAAAAAGATAGATATTTACATTAATAAAATTCTTCCTTTATATATTAATTTTTTGTTCTAAAAATAGCCTTTTATTTATAGCTTAGGAAATGCTATTCAATAGAAGCAAAAATTCGAAAAACTGATGAAAAGCGAAATTTCTGAGATTTTTTAAAATTTTATAATTTTGATGCGCTATAATAAGCAAAATATTAAAAAAAAGCGAAAAGAACATAAATTTTGTGATTTTCGTCCACTATCGGTAGGATAGTAAAAACTAATTAAAGAAAAACCAAAAAAAATTGGGGTTTTCAAAAGTTTCGTGGTTTGCATTTGTTAACAAACACAATATTGAAAACCCAAATAAAACTAAAAAAAATTTAGATTTTTGAAATTTCTATATGGTATATAGCATATAAAATATTGAAAATTTCGGGATTCTAAAAAATAACGCGATTTTCGTGAGCTATAACAATCAAAATATTTTTTAAACGAAAGAAAATTTAATATTTTTCAAAATTTGTGATATCCGTCTGCTGCAAGCAAAAACATTGAAAAACTGAAAAAACGTGGTGTAGAAAATATATTGAAAATTTTGAAAACAATTTTTTTTTAGATTTTAAATATTTCGCGATTTTCGCCCGTTAGAACACAAAAAAGTATGCAAACATTGAAAAAATGAAAACTTTTGCGATTTTTTAAATTTCATGACTTCATGTGGGATACAAAATATATTAAAAAAATTGATTTTTTTTTGGAAATTCGGTAAATTTTACGATATTCATGTGTTAAAATAAGCAAAATGTTGAAGAACCGAAGGAAAAAAAATTGAAAATTTTTAAGTCGCAATTTTCATGTGCTATAACATGCTAATTTATGAAAAACAGAACAAAACAGTAAATTTTTATGATTTTTGCTATTTAAATGTTATAAAATATTATAAAATGCAAAATACTGAGAAACCAAGTAGAATAAAAAAATTGTGATTTTTGAAAATTTTGTGATTTTCTATAACAATCAAAATATTTTTAAAAAAATGAAAATTATGAGATTATTTTTAAAATTTCGCGATTTTTGGTGCTAACGTACAGAATATTTAAAATTTTAGGATATATAAAATTTTTGCAATCTCTCTGTGTTATATCATGCAAAGTAATGAAAAGAGGAAGAAAACATTAATTTTGAGATTTTTGAAAATTTTACGATTTTTGTCCCAGCAATCAAAATACCGAAAAAAACACAATTTTTTTTAGATATTTAAAATTCCACTATTTTCATGTGCTATGGTGAGCAAAGTATTGAAAAATCAAGGAAAATTGAAATTTTGAAAATTTTGAAAATCTCACTATTTCGCATGTTATATCATACAAAATATTGAAAAAACCGATCAAAATATAATTTCACTATTAAACAACCCTCTTCCTTTTGCTATAACAGCAGAGATAATATTTTTTTCCCCTTTTTTTCTTATATTAAAAAATAGATATACGAGTGTACTAGAAAATAAATTTGGCATCTCAAGGTGGGTTGTTCCTTATAATAATAAAGATTCTGTCTTGTTATGATGACATTAAATTCCATAATCCACGATAGATGACAATCTTTCTTTGCTGTGCTTTTGGCATTCCATAATCAATTTCACTTTTTTTCTTTACTGTCTTATTATGAGTTACAATACTAATTTTCTGTTTCTTCAGTCGTTAGTGAAGGCTCACTCATGGATTAAAAAAGATGATCGAATACACCAAAGGTGTACATAATCTTCATGATCTAATCACTTCAAATTTAATGGAAAACTTGATTGGAGTCGCTTAAACCCATTCTCATTCAACAACAAAAAGAACTTGAGTGGGGAACCCACAAGGATGGCACATTACATCAACAATCTATTGCATGAAGACAAGCACAAAACTACACATTACTATGGACGACATCCATCAATCGATCACTTCTAAACTTATTACATAAAAGACAGCCAGACAAACAGATAAGCAACCACATTGACTCAGAAAGAGGTGCACAGCATCGCGTCTGTATCTGATCATTCATCAACTAGACACATAAAGTTTCAATAAAGAAAACTCTAATCGCAGTCTTAAAAATCATCCTCCCTTGACAGAGGTTCGTGGGTCCTGGTCATAAAGACATACTCATAGACCAACCCAGCAAGAGGTCCACCTATAAGGGGCCCAACCCAATAGACCCAGTGGTCGGTCCAAACCCCAGTAGCCAAGGCTGGTCCAAACGATCTAGCCGGGTTCATGGATGCACCGGAGAAGGGCCCACCGGCCAAGATGTTGGCCCCGACGACGAGCCCGATGAGCAATGGGCCGATTGTACCCATTTTGTGTTTTGGGTCGACGATGGTGGCATAGACGGAGAAGAGAAGGGAGAAGGTGAGGACCATCTCCATGATCACACCTTGAAGGGAGCCCATCCCCGCTGCAAGTGTGTGCACCGGTGTATCCTACATCAATATTTATTGTGATATCGAGAATAATTAGTATCAAATGTTAGAAGATAAATGGTTAAAAGACATTTGTCAACTATGTTTTGCATGAACAATACCGCTGATTTCAATACTCATGTGAACGGTGGGGCTTTCCGTGCCGTTTCCCTAACATGAGAATGGAGATATTAACTGCTATATGCGTTTATACGTTGAATTGCCTTATTAATCCACGGGTGACCTTTATAGAAAGTGAAAGCGATTCTTACAGGACTGTACAGACTAAAGGTGTTTAGATTAAAGGTAACAACTGCTAGAGGTTTTCAATGTAAGCGCAGGTTCATGGAGATTTTACTCGATTGATATAAACCTGACTTGCTAAATTATGACTTGATCTTGACCCTAGCACACATTGGCCTAAATCCAACGCGATTCGGAGATCGACAGTTTTAATAGTCTCCCAACACCATTCTACGACCCGAGAATGCTCGTCAAACCTTATGTCGTCATGCGCATAGATACACCAAAAAGATGAAGAATATAAAGCCATAAGGGTTTTTAAACCATCATCTCTATCATCGAAGAAAGTACGTGACGGAGGGTCGACTTTTAACTACGGGCAAACAAAATTCTTGCCTAGGGCAGCATTTACCCATATTTTACCCGCTAACATCTTTCATGAAAGGCCAGCTCTAAAGACAAGAATTTGTGGGGATTTCAACTATTAGTATTTGTATGCTACTTTTGTCCCCCAATCTGTTGAGTTTTGCCAACTTGCAAAGGAAATCACATGTGCACCAGTCCAAAAACAACACAAGCCATGTAGGCATAGCCATTATATATCTCACATGTGGAAGGCTGGTCAGATTTTTTTCTTTTTCTTTTTCTTTTTTATAAATAAATTATTCAAACTAACAAACAAAAATTAGGCAGTGTGATTATATTATTTAACATAATATTAGAAATTAATTAATTAAATTACTCACCAGTCCCCCAGTGAGGTACTTGAGCAGGAGGCATGCCAATGAAGAGCCCAAGAGCTGAGCAATGATGTAGAGAAAAGACCTCACAAGGGTTATATTGCCACCTACGGCCAACCCTAGGGTCACCGCCGGGTTGAGGTGGCCGCAGGAGACGTGGAGCCCCGCGGATATCATCACCGCAATCACAAACGCGTGGGCGACCGCCACCGCAGTCAGGCCCATTATCGAACCTTGCCCTCCGGCCATCCCTCCTGCAGATTTCGGCGCGCTTCAATAGTTATTTATTTGGAAAAAGAATTAAGTGGACCTATAAGATCGGCTTTGGATTGGGATAAGTTAATCAAATCAAGATCAATTAGAAAAATAAGTAATCCATACTTTACTTTTATGATCAACAACATTGTAGTTAATTTATCTTGATCCGGCACCAAGACATGCGAAATTTTATATGAACAAAATTTTAATTTTTCCCTTGTCTTCTAAGGGTTGCAAATTCAATTGTACACTAATAAACAATAAGTACCTAAAACCATATTAAAATTGGTATATACCTGTTTTAGATCACAAGTGCTTTGTGCCTTGTCAAATAATTAACCACTTAATTAACCTAAAAGCTTAAATTATTTGGTTGTGTTACCAATTCATATCAAGCTAATAGAACACATTAAATCCCCATCACAAGTCTTTATGCCACATGGAAATGTCTCCAATGGAAATCCTCACATGTATTTTTTTTTTTTTTGAGCAACGCCAATCGGGGATCGGGGATCGAATTTGCCAGAGAGGAAATTTGTACCCACTAAGCTAAACCCCCACATGCAGAGACAAAAGAATAGGAGCAAATAACATATTTTAAATGAACTTGGTGGGCTTTGACCCAAGAACCAATTTACCCAAAACCTCGAGTCCTTGGGTTGTGAACCAACAATACGCAGATAATCCAAAACGGAAATGGTTGGAACCAAAAAAATAAAAAATAAAAAAAATTACCCCTTTTTCTTTAAATTGATGAACTTGGATGAATATAGAGTACCTGCAGCCATTGCAGAACCAACGCCGGCGAAGACGAAGAGAAAGGTGAGCACCACCTCAGCCACCACTGCTCTGATGCACTCACCCTCACATGCCTCCTTTAGGCTCCCCACCGCAAACTTCCCCATTCTCTATTAACTAATTTCCTACAGTAATGATGCCCATGAATTTAGTTGAAATTTCCTTGGCTTTGGATGCCCATCACCCTCCCTATATATAGGCACAACAAATGCATTCTCAACTTGATTTGGAGTAAACTATTGGGGAAAAGAGCATCTTCACGGATTCCCATGAGCATAAAGTATATTTTAACGCACAACCTCCCCCCCCCCCCCAAAAAAAAAAATAAGAGTTAGAGAATACGAAATCTCTGATATAATAACCGAGGATCGGAATAGGTCTGAGAAACACAGATAAAATTAGTTAAAAACAAACAAGTGGGGAGTCCTTCTTTACGAGTTCTGAGGTGAGGGTGTTAATTATCGATTTAACCGAGAAGACAGGCTTTGATAATAGAAGAAATGGATTCATAAGGCTAGGTATTGTGGTTGTATACTCCCTCTGTTTCTTTCAGGTAGTTTTTTCCTTCTTCCACACTTACTAAGAAAAGCATCTATCTTGAATCTAAAATGTAGTATATAAAAAATTGCTAATTTAACCTTATGATAGTGCTTATTTATTCTTCCAAGTAAAGATGAATTCAGTATTTCACTATTTCATAAATGAAGTGCATTGGTTTTAGAAGCGTGGAACAATATGCTTCTTGATATTCTAGAGGGACTAATAATTTGAGAAGGGACTAATAATTTGAGAAGTGAAAAATTGGCCAGGAGAGCTCCCTAGGCCCTTGCCGGCAAAACTCGAGTCCCGCTCATGTTTGAGTTCGTAGAAAACGAGCTTGATGAACTCCCCAGTCCCAACATGCTCATTTGAAAAGATCTAAAGAGTAAAATACGGATGCGACTTTTTATTACCGCTTAATCTAATAAGCTATTGGAAAAAAAATCAAGTCTTAACAATAGAGTGAATAGCCTCCAGCACCCTTTTCATCTCAACCAAGAAGCCATCCTCGCATAACACCTCAAGAGAAGTAGTATATGAAAGGGTATCTCTAATAGCATCATAAAGTTTCTACACTGCACCAAACTACATAGCTGTCACAAGGATCAGAGTACTCCTTTTATGCTCAAAATTAGAAGGAAGTAGAGTTAACTTGACTAAAATTACAATAACTTATCTGTTTCCATTCATGTTCACCCTCAGCCCTACTGGTCTAACAAAAGCAAGATCACGCTAGATATAAAGTAGTTTTCAAACAACTGCAAACAATAGAGATAAAATAATCATGAATCCGCATCAAATATTAGAAACATAAAACATTCATAACAAAAGCACTACGTTGTACTTGTAACACTTTCAAAATTAAAAATAGAAAAGATATTACACTTTAAAGTCAGAAAGTTGACAATTTGGAAGTATAGGTATTAAAAGCAATCTTAGTAAATTTGATGAATTATTCAAGGGCCATTGACTAGAAACCCAAAATTCGAGATTGAAATGATTTGAAATTTTGAATAAGAGAAACCCAAAGACCCATTTTTTAATTTTGAAGATTACGGAAAATACTCGAGTTGTAAATTAATTCCAAATTAGATTAAGAATTAATAAAATTATGCTATAGAGATGCTATACAGCTGGAAAAGATCCAAGTCAACTGGTGCATGCTCCCCCGCCCCGCCGCCCCCCGCCCCCCCCCCCAAACTTTACTCCATTGATTAATATTTTGGTATTTTTTATCTTTCAAGCTCAATAATGCAGTGAACCTCCCACATGCAAAGGACATAGTAATCGACAAAACTACTATAAAAGACAATATATAGAGTAATCAGGAGATATGCTATATTTCTCTATCTCTATGCAATTTAATAAAATTTAAGAAAGAAAAACAAATGAAGATAACAGTCACCCAGGGGAGGTTTATTCATACTCTATAGATGTCATGTATCATGAATGTTATTTAAATATGGTAAAGATTGTTCAACCTTTGATAAATATTTAAGAAAGAAGTATTAATTAAAAATTTATTGTTAGAATCCTTGAACTTATAAGAATTATTGTAGTTCCTTTTTCCCCTCCTGAAAATGCAATAGAAATGAGAGACATCCTGATGTGGAGTCATTTTCAGAAATTTCAAAACTACATTTCATCATCACGACACTAGATTTATCATTCAACAGCCATATTCTATTTTAAAGTTCCCTACTCATGATGAGTTGGCAACCCCATCACAACTCAAAATTGGCTACTGATCACAAGTCAACTGGAAAAAAAACCCATACCAATCCCAACTAATTACCAAATATCATTTTTTTTTTGTAGAACGGGAGAAGAATTTAATTGGGAAAACCTTTATCAAAATCATAGCTCAAAATTGGCTATCGATCATGAGTTTTCAACCTAACGTCCCCGCTTTACGCTTCTGGCGGAAACAACTACGACGATATTCAAGGCCAAAAGTGATAGGTAGAGGTATAAGGTTTGGTGACTGCTTCAACTCCAAGCCAGTCGGCACCAACTGCATTTTTATGGGTAATATAAAAAAATTCAAAACCCGCTTGCCTCTATGCTAGGTGGACTCTGGGCATCGAATGCATTGTCCTAAAATTGGATGGCTAAAAAAAATGAAATCCTGTTCACCACCCAACCCATCTGCACATGTATGCATTCAAAGACTCCGTACCAAGATTCGAGGTTTCGGCCGAAACCACCGATACGTGGTGGTTTCATATCGGTTTCGGTAGAGACTGATACAAAACCCGAAACCGATACGAAACCAACCATACAATATCGTTTCTGCTGAAATCTTTAAAAACATATTTTTTATACCATTTTTACTGTCATTGTGATTATTATAGGCCTTCGTTGTCAAAAAACCGCGAAAATGTAAACCCAAACGCTATATTAATACTTATCTAAGTACAGTTTTCAATATATTTTGCATCATGGCTGGATTTTTAAACACTAGAATCATCGGCTGAAATCAATATATCTAAGTACAGTTTTCAATATATCTACACTTATATATGTTGTATTACCATCGAAACCCAAACCCAAACCGAGATTAGCAAAACTAGCCAAAACCCAGCGAAACAAATAAAATTATGAGAGGCCGAAACCGAAACCGAGTTCTTGAACCTAGCTTCGAACCCAACATTACTTCATCCTAGGTTGAAAATTTGTACCCTTGTATGTGAACTTATATGTATATTTTAAGTAAATATTTAGTTACATGATATCAACTTAAGATCAAATGTTACTGCTCTTAAATCTTTTACATATATTTAGTTACAGCTTTAAACTTTGTTTTAGCTATTCTTTTATATATATTAGTTACAGCTTTGAACTTTATTTTACCTATATAGATTATAGCCATTATAGTCCGAACCCATATGGGACGCACCCCATCTTCCAAGACCTGCCCTTTTCTGAAACTTACCCATACCTGGTGGATGTGGTTGTGGATATTAAAATTAATGAGACCGAAGGTTTGGTACTGAACGGGTTTGGATATTAAAATTCACTAGACCGGCCAGGTCTTTTTAAGATGAACAACCCGCCAGCAATTTTGAATTGCAAGTTTGGATTACGTGCAATAACACACGAGAAAACCCACCCAACCCAAACCCCTTCCCTATGCAAATATGTAAGATAGCCACCCTAAAATAAATTGATATCTTTCTCTCATTAGTCTTCAGCATGATGTATTTATCCTTGTTCTATAACTATAGCTAATGTCAACCTGATGTACCTCAAGGTCACTTGCAATGCAGTCTCAACCATTATCAATCTAATTTTTTTGCGTCAAGACTAAAACCTAACTTTATATAATATTTTTTTTTAAGTTTAAATTGATGCAGTGAACAACAATATATATCATGTAATATTGCGGTGAAACATAGATTAGAGAATAGAGGTAAGAACTTTGCGCAAATGACAGCAATATATTAAACTAACCAATCTAAAAACAACTAAATTTCGTCCAAAAATTAATTTTCTGGAAAAATTAGCAATGCAATTAATAATAGAATATGGTTCTAATACATGATAAAATCTGGGCAGAAACAAAAACTTGATTTAGAAATTATAGGATATTCCTAGCATCTTACTTTTGATCTAGAAAGGCCATGAAGTTATTGATAACTCTACAGTAATTAAAAAGAAACAAAATCTCTATAAGGAAAAGAGACTGACTACTAATGACTATCATGATATTTTTTAATATAAAAAACACCTTACCCCCCCCCCCCCCACCACACCCCCAAAAACAAAACAAAAAAAAGGAAGAAAAAGAAAAAAGGAAAGGAAGAAATACTATGAATGAAACTATATAATTCTGAAATGTTATCTAGCTCGGTCGAGTGGTTTAAAACCAATCAGCTTGTACACCACTGTCTGCTTAAATTCACATAATACAAGGAATGGTATCGACGAGGTAATGTATTACGAGCAAAAATAAAATTTAAAAAAAAGGTATATGATGGAAATTACTAAGCTATAACATGGAAAAGGATATGTCTATTAAAATTTACTAAACTATATGATAGAAAAGAAAAGGATAGGTCTATTAAAGTTAACAAAGTTAGTTTCAAATTACTGGATATTAAAAGATTTAAGTCCTAAAATGGAAATGCCATGTAATGGAAGGTGCATACCTGGTATAAAGAAGGCTCATCCTCCAACCCTACTGCAAATCTGTATTTGTAAAAAAAAAACTGCAAAAAGATTGGTAATTCAGAGAATCAAAGTACACCAGCATCAGGTTTCAGGGAAACATAATGATGCACGAGAAAAAAATAAATATGAAAGGGTTTTTTCACTAAAATATCGTAAGTTCTTAATTACAATAAAATCCCTAAAAACTTTGGTTGTAAGGGGATTTTTCCCCCACTAAAATATCCTAAAACAGCACTTCAAGCGAGTTAACAGCAGATGACCTATTTTGAGCATATCATATCTAAATGGGAAAGTCCGATAAAACTGTTACGATAATAAGTTAATATGAGCTTTCATGAGAGTGATAGTCTAAAAAGAATGCTTCCAACAAGTCTTAGTTAGAGTATACGATGAGCATCAAAATGCCAAGTACCAGACTGATGATGAGCACAACAGTTGCAAGATTTGGAGAAATCTACTGCAAAAAGCAGGGAAACTACACAAGGAATTAAAAAAAATTGATTTCAATTAACAACATGATCGGCTATAGAAACATTTTATGATGCTCGATTGATTCCTCCTTATTTCTAATCAGCTTGGGAGTAATCAATTGCTTTGTATCTATCTCCTGTCAGAACTTTGAAGCTTTACGAATTGATGTTATTACAGGTCTACAGGAATACAGCTGAATTTTGAGGGAATCTCATGTATTTATCTACTATTATTTAAATGTTAAAAAGTAATTAGATGGGAATTTAATTCCATGCTTTTGAGGTGATACCTGTAAAAATGTTTGTAACTTCAGAACTTTGCCCAGGATGGATAATGTTTTCCATGTTTCTCAAACTAGTTTTTTGCGCGTGCTATGCACGTGGCTAATAAATAAATTATAATTTAAGACATTATGGAAAAATTATGAATATTTACCCATTTTATCCAAAAAGGATATAAAAAACGTATCATATGATTTTAGTTTAAATCTTATATTTTAAAATTACATATGATCACTTTGAAATTAACTTCATTTTATTTCACATATTAATACTCAGCTCTATGAAAAAATATTAATTATCATGTCAAAGAAAAATTACACTCCTCGCAAACACATCTATTTCACATGGCAAAAAAAATATTTCACATGAATATTGAGACATGATCGCATCATTATATATAATCCGCAACATGTCAAGCCATGAAGAAAGACATAAGTGAAGAAATATAATTTCTATACATTATTCTATGGTACCAAAAGTATATTGGATATCACTAAGAGATTGATACGACATCATTATGTGTCAACTTGTCCGAAAACATCATTAGATGGCGTTTGCTTCATTTATGCAAAGAAATTTTTAGAAAATAAATTTAAAAATATAATTCTTTAACAATAAATTGCAAACTCGCCATTCAAAGTAGACATGTATATTCTTCTACTCATTTTTCTTCCTTTATTTTTTAATGCATCATTTTCTTGACATTAAAAATGGAACATACAAGTTTCGGGAAGAAAACCCATTATTTGATGGAGTTCGTAACCTTAAGGAATTAAGAAATGCTTCATCAAATGCTTGGATGCAAAAGAATACCTGTACTTCTTTTTTTATCTTCTTCATGTAAATCTTCCTTTTCATATATTCAGTTTTTTATTCCTTTCCCTAAAATTGAATTTTGCACTTCCTCGCTTCACTTGCAGAAGCCGTTATTTACTTCGTTCAGAAATTATAGTAGCGGTTATAACTAATTTCCTCCCAAGTTAAGTAGGATCCACTTGCAGAAATTGAAAGAATGAGGAACAATTTTCTAAATTTTTATTAATAATATAAAATGTTAGAAATTTATTATTTTACTTAGATTTTTAAGAGTTAGAGAACGCCACAACAATAATATTTTTTTTTAAATTTGAACCCCTTACATTTTCATTAAAATGTAGAAAATTAGAAGATGTCAAACACAGATTGAAAATATGAAAAACTAATTGCGTAATATATTTTTCCATCGCATAGCACCAACCCATTTTTCTCAAATGAACCATCGAATCATCATGAATCGCTCACTTGAGAAACAATATTCCTATGAGAATCTAACTGATGTCTTTTGAGATTAATCTCATGTAAATAACATATATCTAAAGTACTCCTAAAAGAGAAAATGAGAAGCAGTTTTCATAGTCCCTTTTATTTTCTTATCCCATCTTTTGATGAATTCTATCTTTAAAGAGTGTGAATAACTTGATTCCATAAAATATGTATTTAAGAAAATGGGGTAGGAGCATAACTTTTGATTTTTATTTATTTTAGTAACTACTCCCACTCTTTTTTTAAAACCAAAACACAACCATGTTTTTTTTTTCCATAACTTACTTTGAATTATCCAACCATTCACATATTTTCAAGTTTCAAAAATTTTGAACCGTTTTCTCCTCTCTATGTAAATACATGTTCATCCATTATACTCATTCATGAACAAAAGAGAATCTTTAAAACTTGAAGAATCTCTAAATCTCTATATAAAGACATGATTTTATTGAACCATTTTGTTTTCATTTTTCACTTTCCTTTTCATATATAAAACTAGAAAAATTCCATCAACCCTTTTTCATTGATTTATTTGTAATTACAAATTGGATGATGATGGAAAGCAGCCTGGACTGAAATATTGGAGAAGGGAAACAGCTTTCTTATGGCCTTAAATAATTTGACGGTAATTCTTAATTTTGATGGGTGTACTGGTTGCCAAGGTATATATATATATATTATTTGTTTTTATGGGTGTAGTGGTTGCCAAGGTCAAATACCGTTTCTATCATAATTAGTGTACAAATGCTGCTACAGAAAATGTCACGCCCCGCTTCCCAAAAATGTGGAATACGGGAAGCGACGAAGGCCAGCCATGCTACCTACGGTAAGGAAAAGTCCTTCCATAGTCACATAAGGCTGTCTAGATTAACCTGTCAATATAAAATCCAAGAGCAAAAGAAATAATACTAATAATCATGCTGCAATGAAACCACAAGAAATCCTAAAATGGGTCCACTAGATAATTGATGCAATTAAAGATCCAAAAACAAAAGATTCGGAATAAAATAAGATCCGAAAGAGATACAAAAGTCCTAATGTCCCATAAGGGCGCACATGCTAAGAGTTAAAAGTAAAGAAAAATAACCTACGATTACTGATCTCCAGCAAAGTCCTGGTAGCCGCTCTGTTCCTGCTCAGCCTGCAGATCTGTCTCTAAACCTGAGATGGCAAATCTCAGGGATGTCAGAACATCCCAGCAAGTACTCAACGTATAAAGAGTGTGTAGCATAAAAACAAGAATATATAAAAGTGAAGCCCTGTGCGCAAGAAAGTATATATATAATTAATTAAATGCACTAATACTATGAAACATAAGTAAGGGATCAGGTCATAACCTAACTGGCCACTAAAAGGTAAACTATCCTATCGTAAGTTTGAGTGTGTGCGTCAACCTCTGCAGGAGTATTCCTAACCCAAGAGTGGTGCTCCAAGGGCTAGGAAACACGGGCCCAACTGTGGAATGAACAAGAGACCGCTATAGCCCGGTACGAGCTGTAAACATGTGACCGCTATAGCCCGGTACGAGCTGTAATCATGTGACCGCTATAGCCCGGTACGAGCTGTAATCATGTGACCGCTATAGCCCGGTACGAGCTGCCGGCATGGGACTCCTGAGATCCTGTTGTACAACGCACACTCAAACTACCCCAACACCCACGTATGTATAGTTGCTATGGTAGATATTAAAATCACTAATTAAGAATGCTGAAAGGACAGGAACTTGCAGTATGGTAATTGTATGGAAATAAAACTGGTGAATAGTGGTGTCATGGCATGTAGTCCAGCACTCTAATTAATGATTTCACTTAAGAAAGATAAATAATAAAGGTCACGAGTAAGCATGTCAAATCAAGATGTTCTATACATGTAATCAACATGAGTCTCGAATGTGTATAAAGCATGTAAAAGGATTCATGTGCATAATATTCATGTCATAGCATTACATAACGAAAAGCAAGCAGCAGTCAGCATTATATATTAGCAAGTGTTACGATAAGGACAGATGATAAAACTGTGAAAGAAACATCTTTCCTCTAATATCCAAACTTGTACAGGCTAAGATCTAATTTAGATAATCGCCGATGTTGCATCGACAAAAAAATAAAAAGAGCAAGAGTACTTGCCTGAGGATAGCGATCACGGAAAAAGATGTACAAAAATACAGGCACGATCTCAGCTAAGGTGCGACTTTGGATCTGAGTTATATGATCTGCCTAGATAAATTTCATCGATTTAAATCATAAGTATTTATATAAAAAATTGTCACACATAATTATTTCAATTTAGGGTTTTGATACAAATTTTCCCTATTCAATTTCTCGCTGATTCCATACCATTTTATTCATTTATTTATTTGTTTCTTTTTTTTTCAGAACAGAACAGAACAGAACAGGGATCGAGAGTGCTTACAGGGGGAAATCGTGGCAGTAGCGATTGCTAGGGTCCAGATCTGACGATGGAAGAACAGGAACGATGTTGCTGCAGGGAGTTATGGAGATCTGGGTGATGGGAGCAGCGGCGAGGGAAGACGAGGGCTGCGGCGGCGTCGAATGCTCTGTGCAGGTCGCTGGAGGTCGTGGAGGAGTCGGAGATGGCTGTGCGAAGGGATGTTGGCTGCGGTGGTAGGACGAGATGAGGAGATCGGGGTTGTGACCGCGTGAGGGATGGAGGCGGCGTCGACGGGAGGAGGACGAGAGCGAGGGCGAAGGAGGGAGGAGAGGGTCGCCGTGTTGATGGAGGCGAGATGAGGGGTCGGGATCTGCGGCGGCGGCGGCGACGAGGGTTAGGGTTTTCGTGGGTGAGGGACGGGAGCAGCAGGGGAAAGAGAGGGGTGCGGGTATGAGAGAGAGAGAGATTAAGTTGTGAGAATGAGAGATAGAAAGAGATTTTTTTTTATTGTATATATAAAATATTTTTATAAATATATTATAAGGATACATATCTTTAATTGATTGCATTTAGAGATTCGGTGCAGATTTTCTCGTTCTCATTTTAACAGTAAACAGATATGAAAGAATATTATTTTGCTGTCGCTAAGAAGATATTATTTATATAATATAAAAACTGAATATTTTCCATATCAAAATTGTTTCCAGAGAAAAATCTAAATTAAATATTTTAGAGGCCAAATAAAATTCAAAAATTTAGGGAAAGAATCTTGATAAACTTTTAAATTATTGCATTCAAAGAGGGTTGTTACATCCTACCCACCTTACAGAAAATTTCGTCCTCGAAATTGGAAGGACGACTACAAGATCAAGAAAACAGGTGTGGGTACTTTTGACGAATCGTGTCCTCGCGCTCCCAAGTAGATTCCCCGTGAGAACGTCCGTCCCAAGATACAAGAACTAAAGGGATGATCTTGTTTCTCAATACCTTCTCCTTACGGTCGACAATAACTGTAGGTTGCTCTTCATACGAGAGATCGGTGCTCAAGGTTAATTCAGAGTGATCAAGAACATGACTGTCATCGCGAACGTACCGACGCAACTGTGATACATGGAATACGTCGTGCACACCAGCCAAAGAAGGTGGTAAGGCCAATCTGTAAGCCACTGCTCCAACGCGTTGCACAATCTCGAATGGTCCAATAAATCGGGGACTGAGTTTCCCACGACTACCGAATCTAATCACTCCTCGAGTCGGCGAAATCTTAAGGAAGGCATGATCCCCTACTTCAAACTCAAGAAGTCTTCGACTAGTATCTGCCCAGCTTTTCTGACCATCCTGTGCTGTCTTGATACGGTCCTTGATCAACTGGACCTTCTCAACTGTTTGGGTTACAAGCTCCAGTCCCAATAATCTTCGCTCACCCACATCGTCCCAGCAAAGTGGAGAACGACATTTACGTCCGTAAAGTGCCTCGAACGGTGCCATCTGGATACTCGCCTGATAGCTGTTATTATACGAGAATTCCACTAAGTGAAGATGATCCTCCCATGATCCCTTGAAATCTAGCATACATGCTCTCAACATATCTTCTAGTATCTGTATCGTACGTTCAGACTGTCCGTCAGTCTGGGGATGGTAAGCTGTGCTGTAACGAAGACGAGTGCCTAAACTCTCTTGTAAGCTTCTCCAGAAATGTGAGAGGAATCTCGTGTCTCGGTCCGATACTATAGTGATAGGCACCCCATGCAACCGTACGATCTCTTGCATATACTTCTCTGCCAATGTCTCCGTCAATTGTCCCACTCGAAAGGGTAGAAAATGGGCCGCCTTTGTGAGACGGTCGACGATAACCCAAATAGCATTATTGCCCTTAGGACTCCGTGGTAAAGCCGTCACGAAGTCCATAGTGATGTGTTCCCACTTCCACTGGGGAATGGGAAGTGGTTGCAATAGGCCGGCCACTCGCTGATGTTCGGCCTTCACCTGCTGGCACACTAAGCACTTCGACACATAGCGGGCAATCTCTCTCTTCATGCCATTCCACCAAAAGTGTTGTTTAACGTCCCTATACATCTTGGTACCACCCGGGTGCACCGAATAAGCTGAACTGTGTGCTTCCTTCAACACTTCCTCTCGGACGTCGCCCTTTGGCACGCATAATCGACTGCCGAATCTTAAAGAGCCATCTTCGTGTATCAATAGGTCTGTTCTCAATCCTGCCTCTACTAACCCGCGGAGTTTCTGCAATTGCGGGTCCCCAGTCTGTGCAGCTTTAATACGATCAACTAACGAAGACTGCACCTGTAGTTGCCAATATTGTCCGGGCGTCCCCTGCTCTACCACTTCTAGATCGAGCCTTCGAAATTCATCAATGAGTTCCTTCTGGCCAGTCAACCACATCGCTGTTGGTCTCCGACTGAGAACATCTGGTACCACATTTACTTTCCCGGGATGATATTTCAAATCGATATCATAATCAGCCATGAACTCTAACCACCTACGCTGTCTCATATTTAGCTCTTTCTGCGTGAATACGTATTTCAAGCTCTTATGGTCCGTAAAAATTTCCACCCGTTCTCCCAAAAGATAATGCCTCCAAATTTTCAAAGCAAAGATTACAGCGGCCAACTCTAAATCGTGAGTTGGGTAATTCTTCTCGTGTGTCTTCAGTTGACGCGAGGCATAAGCGACAACACTCCCATGTTGCATCAAGACACAGCCTAGCCCCTTACCGGAAGCGTCGCTATGAATCACCAGTCCTCCTGTCCCATCTGGTACGGTCAATATGGGTGCGGTTGTGAGTTTCTCCTTCAATAATTCGAACGCTCGGTTGCACTCTTCTGACCATACGAATGGTATCCATTTTCGAGTAAGTCTTGTCAATGGCTCAGCCGCTCGTGCAAAATCTTTAACAAATCTGCGGTAGTAGCCTGCGAGTCCCAGGAAACTTCTAATCTCTGCTACTGACTTTGGTGCTGGCCAATCCTTCACTGCTTCAATCTTCGACGAATCTACTGATATACCGTCTCCAGAAACGATGTGGCCCAAAAATTGAACTTGTTCAAGCCAAAACTCGCATTTACTAAGCTTGGCGTAAAACTTTTCTTGCCTCAGTATCTGCAACACGATCCTCAAATGCTCTGCATGCTCCTCCTTGCTTTTGGAGTACACAAGAATGTCGTCGATGAAAACTACGACAAACTGATCAAGGTACTGGGAGAAAACTCGGTTCATTAAATCCATGAACACGGCTGGGGCATTAGTAACACCGAATGGCATTACCAAGAATTCATAATGACCGTATCGAGTTCTGAAGGCTGTCTTGCATACATCCTCCGCTTTAACACGAACTTGATGGTACCCCGACCGAAAGTCCAACTTAGAAAACACTCGAGCACCACACAATTGATCGAACAAATCATCGATCCGAGGTATAGGGTACTTGTTTTTAATCGTAACCCGGTTCAACTCTCGGTAGTCGATGCACATGCGCAACGAGCCGTCTTTCTTCTTTACTAGTAAAACTGGAGCGCCCCATGGAGAAGTACTCGGGCGAATGAATCCTTTGCTGAGGAGGTCTTCTATCTGCTTCTTCAATTCCGCTAATTCAACTGGTGCCATCCTGTAGGGTGACTTAGAAATTGGTGCCGTTCCTGGCAATAATTCTATCGAAAACCCCAAAGCACGAGACGGGGGTAAGCCGGGTAAGTCCTCAGGAAAGACATCAAAAAATTCCCGAACTACGACCGGTGCCGAACTCATATCAACCTCCATTGATGTCAGTATGTCGCACGTCGGCTTTGCTCTAAACTTAATGGGTCCCAGAGATTTGCTCCCTCCAATGAACACGAACTATGGGTGGTTAGGAATACGAAAGTTTACAGTTTTGGCCCGACAATCAATATGTGCGTGAAAGGTGCCCAACCAATCCATTCCTAAGACGACATCATAACTACCGGTCCCAATCAACAGGAAATCTGCGAAAAGCTCTCTGCCGCAAATCACAACTGGACAAACCTTGCACTCTAGGTTGGTGGTAATTACCCCATTTCCAGTGTGAATGTCCCAAGCTCTAGTCAGTGTCTTGTGTGCAAAAGAATGTGTTGTGGCAAAATCCAAAGACATAAAACAATGCGAAGCTCCGGAATCGAAAAGTGCTCTAGCAGGAACAGAACAAATTAGAACGGTACCTGAAACGACATCCTCCGATGCTTCCGCCTGCTCAGCTGTCAGTGTAAAGGCCCGTCCCTGTCCACGACCTGTGTTTCCTCGCCTCTGATCAAAAAGTTGCTCCTGAGGGACAAGTCCTTTCTGAGGTTGGTTGCGCTCTGCTCTCCTTGGACAACTCCCAATCTGATGGTCACTAGCACCACAAATCAGACATAGACCCTTAGCGCGGCGGCAATTTCTCTCGACGTGTCCCGGTATCCGACAGTATCCATAAACCGTAGATTCCCGTTGTGGTGGGGTTGCGGTACGCTTCATCTGAACTCCTCCATGCTGTCTAACTGGAATCCTCCCTGAAGTTTGATTCACGGGCCGTTTGAATCTTCCACTCTGAAGTTTCTTCCTCTTATCCATAACTGTCTCAATTCTGCGGGCCGCATTTAATACCTCTGAATAAGTTCTCAGATCATGTGAAGCTAACTTCTCCTGTATTTCCAGAGTGAGACACTGTAAGAATCTTCTAGCCCTATCCTCTTCCTGGGCTACCATTGACGGAGCAAAACGACTGAGTCGGATAAACTCGGCCGCTACCTCGTCCACTGTGCGATCTCTCTGACGAAGATTGATAAATTGCTGTTCCATTTCGATCCTGGCCGATTTAGGGAAGAATTTCTCAAGAAAAGCCGTAGAGAAATCAGTCCATGTAATCGGTTTCTCCAACCTGTTCTCTTCTGCGAGCCACCAAATTCTAGCAATATCCTGCAGTTGAATCTTGACTATATCCACTTTGTCCTCTTCAGGAATCCGGACGGCTGACAGCAAATTCTCCATGTCGACAACCCACTGCTCGGCATCCAGTGGTCCGCCTGTGCCAGTGAAAACTGCCGGCTGTAGTCTCCTGAAATCGGCGACGCTGCCCGGGCGTCTACCTTCACGAACCTCAGCCACCTTGTTTAGGGCCGCAGTAGTGGTCTGCTGAGAAGCAAGTAGGCCCCCTTGTAGCAATTCGGTCTGCTGCTGTTGACTCTCCAGCATGCCACGTATAACTCCAAGTAGTGCAGTATTGTTGTCACGTCTCCCATATACTCGCAAATTTTCTTCGGCCATGATTCTGAGGTCAAAACGAACGACGAGATTTAGCAACGAAAACGAGGTTTAAATTCAAAATATTAAAACTGAGTGAAGCAAAGAGATAAGGAAAATAATCAATCCAAAGAATACAGAACAAGTGTAGGACTCTAAGTTACTCATACAGAATACCGTATTGTATCCATGCCGCGGTACATGGGCACAATATCGTAATTCTATGTAAGTCGCCCGAATCCTACGGTCAGAGTCAACGGAATCTGCAGCATGACATACTGGGGAAAACCTAGACATGTGTTTCTAACCTAAAGGTCGGTAGAACTAAGACTAACTTTGAAGTCAGCCTGGGCTCTGATACCAACAAAACCTTGTCACGCTCCGCTTCCCAAAAATGTGGAATACGGGAAGCGACGAAGGCCAGCCATGCTACCTACGGTAAGGAAAAGTCCTTCCATAGTCACATAAGGCTGTCTAGATTAACCTGTCAATATAAAATCCAAGAGCAAAAGAAATAATACTAATAATCATGCTGCAATGAAACCACAAGAAATCCTAAAATGGGTCCACTAGATAATTAATGCAATTAAAGATCCAAAAACAAAAGATTCGGAATAAAATAAGATCCGAAAGAGATACAAAAGTCCTAATGTCCCATAAGGGCGCACATAAAAGTAAAGGAAAATAACCTACGATTACTGATCTCCAGCAAAGTCCTGGTAGCCGCTCTGTTCCTGCTCAGCCTGCAGATCTGTCTCTAAACCTGAGATGGCAAATCTCAGGGATGTCAGAACATCCCAGCAAGTACTCAACGTATAAAGAGTGTGTAGCATAAAAACAAGAATATATAAAAGTGAAGCCCTGTGCGCAAGAAAGCATATATATAATTAATTAAATGCACTAATACTATGAAACATAAGTAAGGGATCAGGTCATAACCTAACTGGCCACTAAAAGGTAAACTATCCTATCGTAAGTTTGAGTGTGTGTGTCAACCTCTGCAGGAGTATTCCTAACCCAAGAGTGGTGCCCCAAGGGCTAGGAAACACGGGCCCAACTGTGGAATGAACAAGAGACCGCTATAGCCCGGTACGAGCTGTAAACATGTGACCGCTATAGCCCGGTACGAGCTGTAATCATGTGACCGCTATAGCCCGGTACGAGCTGTAATCATGGGACCGCTATAGCCCGGTACGAGCTGCCGGCATGGGACTCCTGAGATCCTGTTGTACAACGCACACTCAAACTACCCCAACACCCACGTATGTATAGTTGCTATGGTAGATATTAAAATCACTAATTAAGAATGCTGAAAGGACAGGAACTTGCAGTATGATAATTGTATGGAAATAAAACTGGTGAATAGTGGTGTCATGGCATGTAGTCCAGCACTCTAATTAATGATTTCACTTAAGAAAGATAAATAATAAAGGTCACGAGTAAGCATGTCAAATCAAGATGTTCTATACATGTAATCAACATGAGTCTCGAATGTGTATAAAGCATGTAAAAGGATTCATGTGCATAATATTCATGTCATAGCATTACATAACGAAAAGTAAGCAGCAGTCAGCATTATATATTAGCAAGTGTTACGATAAGGACAGATGATAAAACTATGAAAGAAACATCTTTCCTCTAATATCCAAACTTGTACAGGCTAAGAACTAATTTAGATAATCGCCGATGTTGCATCGACAAAAAAATAAAAAGAGCAAGAGTACTTGCCTGAGGATAGCGATCACGGAAAAAGATGTACAAAAATACAGGCACGATCTCAGCTAAGGTGCGACTTTGGATCTGAGTTATATGATCTGCCTAGATAAATTTCATCGATTTAAATCATAAGTATTTATATAAAAAATTGTCACACATAATTATTTCAATTTAGGGTTTTGATACAAATTTTCCCTATTCAATTTCTCGCTGATTCCATACCATTTTATTCATTTATTTATTTGTTTCTTTTTTTTTTTCAGAACAGAACAGAACAGAACAGGAATCGAGAGTGCTTACAGGGGGAAATCGTGGCAGTAGCGATTGCTAGGGTCCAGATCTGACGATGGAAGAACAGGAACGATGTTGCTGCAGGGAGTTGTGGAGATCTGGGTGATGGGAGCAGCGGCGAGGGAAGACGAGGGCTGCGGCGGCGTCGAATACTCTGTGCAGGTCGCTGGAGGTCGTGGAGGAGTCGGAGATGGCTGTGCGAAGGGATGTTGGCTGCGGTGGTAGGACGAGGTGAGGAGATCGGGGTTGTGGCCGCGCGAGGGATGGAGGCGGCATCGACGGGAGGAGGACGAGAGCGAGGGCGAAGGAGGGAGGAGAGGGTCGCCGCGTTGATGGAGGCGAGATGAGGGGTCGAGATCTGCGGCGGCGGCGGCGACGAGGGTTAGGATTTTCGTGGGTGAGGGACGAGAGCAGCGGGGGAAAGAGAGGGGTGCGGGTATGAGAGAGAAAGAGATTAAGTTGTGAGAATGAGAGATAGAAAGAGAAATTTTTTTATTGTATATATAAAATATTTTTATAAATATATTATAAGGATACATATCTTTAATTGATTGCATTTAGAGATTCGGTGCAGATTTTCTCGTTCTCATTTTAACAGTAAACAGATACGAAAGAATATTATTTTGCTGTCGCTAAGAAGATATTATTTATATAATATAAAAACTGAATATTTTCCATATCAAAATTGTTTCCAGAGAAAAATCTAAATTAAATATTTTAGAAGCCAAATAAAATTCAAAAATTTGGGGAAAGAATCTTGATAAACTTTTAAATTATTGCATTCAAAGAGGGTTGTTACAGAAAATGATGATGAAAGGTCTATAATGCCATACATACATGCCAATTTTTATTAAAGTGTATGTTTTTAATTGTTGTTATCATAACAATTAAGAATTGCCTTCAAAATTATTTACCTTGGCAACCACTAAAAATGAACACACACACACACACACCGTCAAAACCCCATAAAAACGAACTTACACACGCACACACACCCTTGGCAACCACTACACCCATAAAAATTAAGAATTACCGTCAAATTATTTAAGGCCATAAAAAAGATGCTTCCCCTCTCCAATATTTCAGGCTTGTTTCGATCATCATCCAATTTGTAACTACAGACAATTCAATGAAAAGGGGTTGATGGAATTCTTTAAGTTTTTGAGATGAAAAAGAAAGTAAAGAATGAAAACAAAATGGTTCCATAAAATCACGTCTATATAGAGATTCATCAAGTTTTAAAGATTCTCTTTTGTCCACGAAAGATCATAATGAATAAACATGTATTTATATAGAGGAGAAAACGGTTCAAAATTTTTGAAACTTGAAAATATGTGAATGGTTGGATAATTCAAAGGAAGTTATGGAAGAACAAATAATGGTTGTGTTTTGGTTTTGAAAAAAGAGTAGTAGTTACTAAAATGAATAAAAACCAAAAGTTATATTCCTACCCTATTTTCTTAAACACATCTTTTATGGAATCAAGTTATTTGCACTCTTTAGAGATAGAATTCATCAAAAGATGGGATGAGAATAAAAAAGGGACTATGAAAACTACTTCTCATTTTCTCTTTTAGGAGTACTTTAGGTTTAGCGTTTTATTTTATTAAAAATATCTTGATGAATGCAACTATCAGCAACAAAGGTAAATTTTCTTGAAATAATTCAAAACAGGAATCATGATGGCCATATTAGAAGATTTTGATGATGGTAAAGTAAAATCAAAGAAAATGATTTAGCAATTAGGGCATCAAGCTGAAGCTATAGTTGAACATAAATTTATTACTATCTCACTTTCGGTTACATTTGCCCTTGAAAGCTAAAAGGTTGAACTACATCGGTTAAACAAAAAATCATGCTTTCTAAGGTTCATGCACACATGAAAAAGTAAAATACATAAAGTGCACATATATATTTGCACGCTATACTTCAATACACAGCAAATAAATATGAAATCTGAAAAACCAAAAGGATGCCAAAGGATAGTTTATTATTAAGCATAATAACAATTACCTTATGACTCGGGATCATCTTGGTTGTGCAGAAGCTTCATTCCAAAAGCTTTACAACTTACTCCGGAACCATCCAGCAACAACAGATCATCTACAAGGTGGCATTACCTACCTCGGACAGACCAAATTAAATTTTGAATCTTTGATTACCTTGGGCCTACTGTGAATAATAAGCTAAATTACACTAAACTAGCTTTAACAATTGCTGTTTTCCCCTAAACTACCTTAAATTTTTTTTTTTACAACTCCCTCCCTCAATTTGGTATAAAAGGAACTTTTTCACTAAAATGCCTGTAAACATAGCACTTGACAGTAATTAAAAAACTTTACGGTAACAGTTTGGAGTAGTTCTGTTTAATTTAGCAGCCAATAATACTACCATGGAACTTAATAGCAGTACTCTTCGGTAGATATAACACGAAACTACCAGCAAGATTTTTAGAGCCCATGGCAACCAAAAAATCAGAAGCAAAATAACAGTGCATGAATCAAATATCAATAAGTATGCCTCTGCTGCTTTTTATTGACAGCATCAACACCATATAATAACTACTTAAAATCATTAAATTTAAATTGTCAAACTTAATAAACTATCTTTTTCACACTCTTATTTTAATCTTCCCTTTCTTTCCTCCTCTTTAGACGACCTGATTTAAATTTAAAGTTTGTAGCAATTACAGAAATTTGGTCGGCGAGATTGTGAGACAGTTGATTCCGATGAGACAAGGATGAGGAGAGATCGTGACTTTCTCGATGGCTTCATATGTGATAGAAAATGAAATGGTGAGATGAAGCTGAGGTTGTGAATCTTGTGAGGACTAAATGGAAACAACATCATGGGCGAGACATAAGGATTGAGTCGCAACAGGTCAGGAACTGAGAAAGAGGTCAGGATCAAGAGATGTGGATTCCGTCATGATCTGACAAGATGGAGAGTTGCAATCTTTGTTTTATAGATATATGTGTGTGTAGTTAAACTATCATGAATGACATTAGATGTGCTTTAAGATTTGTGCAAATAATGATATCATGATTCACATAAATGAGAGATTTTCTTCATAATTGATTGCACAAATCCCAAAGTGAATCTAATGACTAACAAGATGATAGGATTTGTTTCCAACTCTCTCTCTCTCTCTCTCCCTCCCTCTCTCCCTCCCCACCCACCGCCCATGTGTGCGCGCGCGCGCACACAAAAAAAATTAGTGTACATCCCATATTTTGTATTACAGTGAATCCACAAATTCGGTTCAAGGTTACCTAAAATGTTGAATGTAGCGATATGTGGAACGGAAACAGAAACGTGTATGGTACTTGGTATGGAAAGAGGTATACTAAGGGTAGGCTAATTTGGAATGTCAAGATGGAACGAAATATGACATGTGATGGAATAGATAAATATTTTCATAGATAAAATATTGCTAATAGCTATTTTCAAATACTTAACAACTATTTTTCTTAATATGCAATGAGAATGTCCATTTTGTAATTGTTGATTTTGAAATTGATATTTGGAATTTATAGTTGCTGTCTTTTAAATTAATATACACCTGTTATAAATATCCAAGTTGTAATTGTTCTCCGAAACACCAAATTTACCGATTTGGACGGAACAGTTCTATGTTTTAGATTGAAAGTTCCAAACGGATAACGTAAGGGGTAAGTTTTCTGCCAACTCACCGTAGCTCGTTGTATCCGAATTTGTTCTACATAGGTTGCAAGTGCAGTTGAGGTCGCGCTTTGTAGGTAATGGTGCGTTGACAAGGATTGTGATTAGAGGATAAGGCTTTATTGTTGAATCATGGAAGCTATGTTACTTTAAAGTAATGTAGAGTAAGGAATAAGATTCGTCTATATATATATATATAGAGAGAGAGAGAGAGACATGCAAATACACCATATGCACAGGTTTTGGGCTAGAAAGTTTATGAAATTTAGGTGTGGGTAGACGAAAATTTGCATATGTAACATTATAAGCAAAAATGAGTCCAAAGAACATTTGACAAAACTATTGAATATATTGAAATATATAAATGAATTCAGAAATTGAGCTATTAATGAAACTAGAACATGCAAATTTTCAAGTCAAGGTGAACAAATAATCACCCTTTAAGTTGAACAAATTATTTTCAAAAAAGAATCTAAAGCAATGAACATAAATCGATGAATGCAAATATTGATTACGCACATTTTCAAGTCATCATGAATAAGGCAATCTCACATTTAGCTCATATATCCTTATGCAGGAGCAAATGGAATCTACCTACTAATCCTCCTCACTATCAAGCATTATGAAAATGAGTTCAACAGGTAGACCATACAAAACCTCCAAATTTGGAGAGAACTCTGTATTTTTTTCATGGTTACAATATCCCAACAATAGGAAAGTCCATCATTTCGTTCTTTCTTCCTTCCTTTCTCCATTTTCTTAATTTCGCCTTGCAATTAGCTCATTAACATCACTAAGATCTGTAGATTGTACTGAAAACTGATCCAATCCAATCTCTCAAAAGATTCATAAGCATAAGAACAGGATCCAAATATATTTGCCCACACTTAAAACAATAGCTTAAGAACAACACAGCATTAACTTTAGAAACGTCTCAAGGTAATAACAACAAAAGGATATGTATAAATTGGTTAATCAAATTTATATTCACAATGATGTATGTTATAACAAAAGCATTATAAAGAAATAAACAATCAGTGATCCAACATTTTACCCATTTTACAACTGCACAGCGCCACTGAGCCGGAGCAAAATTCTCCCATTTTCTTCATCGCGACCCAAAAGAATTCAACTTTCCTCCTTTTTCACCATTTTCAAACAAACAAAATCAAGAAGAATCCGACCTCAAAACCAAAGGCGGCCTCTTTCGATTCAATTTCTTCAACTGAATCCTCTTATAAACAAGAAACCCCGCTAGCACCACCTGCAGCAAGATCGCAGCGGCAAGGAACACGATTCCGATCTTCTTTCCGAAATTAAGCTTCTGATATTCGTTCGCGAGGCAATCAATGTGATCGGACTCGCATAATGGAGGCGAAGGGCGGTGGAGGAGGATGTCGGTGAGAGGCGGAGGGTGGGGGAGGCCGGCGATGGATATGGCGGGAGATGGGGAAGGAGAAGGGGAAGGGGAAGGGGAGAGAGAGGAGGCAGAGGCGAAGAGGAGAGAGAGAATTAGGGTTAGGGTTTGGGATTGGGGCATCATCGCGAGATTAGGGTTAGGGTTACGATTTCCGACCATCGCCCCCGCGAAGTTGGGGGACATTGGGAGATTTGAGAATGAGATGGGAGATTTTGGGGGTTAAATGTGTAATTGTGTAAGTTGTTAATGGTTTGGTTAAAGTTGAAATTAAACATGATAATGATGTTGTTAGGTCTAATTACAGAGGATTAAATGACCTGTTTTAGAGGTAAATTTGGGCAAAACACAGCTGCACTTTTTTGGGTTTTTTTTAAAACAGAAATGTGTGCAAGCTTTAATTATTTTTTTTTATTTTACTTTCTTCTGCATTTTAGTATTTTAATATAGTATATTGGCTTTCTCAAACCCTTTTATTTATTAATTTATTTGCGTTATACATTTTAGTATGTCTCAATTTTTCTTTGTTTTATTCCCCTTCTAAAGCATACATTTTGATCACATGTTATTGCTTGTTATCGATTTTCATCTTCCGCATACACAACCAATGCTCCTTTTCTCAAATGGTCACTTTCCTCCTTTGCATCTATCAACTAGGTTTGAACTTGTGAGATGTCGTGGCTGCGGAGTCTCACGGATATTAACAATGTATAGATCTTGCTAATGGCAATATAGATAAATTGTGAGAATTGACAATAAATGTTGACCAAATTGTAGCTAAAAAACAACAATGCCCGGAGTTAAAACCATTTTTGTGTTTGGTTTGATTGGATAAAAAGGGTTGAAAGTGCAATAGTAATTAAATTATGTTGCTTTTGAAAAGCTTATGCGACAACGCTAATAAATAGGCACCAGACATGAAATTTGAATTTATCTTTTCCCCCAACTACAAATGATACATACAAGTACAACTTCATTTTCAAACGACCGAACTACAGCTACAGATGGCTGGATTAAATTTTACCTTGGTATATTCCGTTGCATAAGACCATAAGACCGCATCATTATCATTGCCTGCTTTCATCAAAACATGTTTGGTTTAGAGCATGATCATTAAAAGGCGAAAATATGGCTACAAAGTTCACAACCAAAAGTTGGCTGTAAACCGTTTGGATGGGGTTCGGCCTTTGTAGTTGAGGCAGGACCCAAACAGTAAAATGCGGAGAGCAAATTTATGAATGGAAAAAGGCAAATAAAAGGTGGAAAAATTCTGTCACGACCCTCAGTCCCCCAATCTCTACTCAATAAAAATCTGGGCAAAATTTAGCTACAATAATAATATTTATACATCTAGAAAACACGGGTAAAACCAAGAGTCAAGCATAATACACTTCTCCAATGCTAACAACTTTGATAACATATTCAAAAGTAAAATCCCCAGTTTTGTGAGAAATGTAGATAACCCATCTCATACAATATATGTAAATGACACGACAGATACAAAGATCTGTCCAGTACTTGCTCAACATTCATCAGATAAGAATACCAAATAAAACAGCACATTAATTTGGTCTAACAGCAGCAATCAGCTGAGCCATGCAGGTCGCATATTGGACAGCAGTGTGTAGACACGTGTAGTGATCTGTTAGGCCGTAATCTGCAAAGTTTGATTCGATATGCATGAAATGTCCCGGCAATGACTTCTTCGAGACCTCTTCCTGCCATATGTCGAAGAATTCTTCAAGAACCTGCCGTGATTTCTCTATGGACGACAGCGGAAGGTACTCTACCTGTACATATCCAAATCCACTACTTATTTGATTTACTGTGCATAGCACTTGTACATGCCATAAAGTGATTTATCAGCGCAAACACCCTCTCTGTTCATCAACCAAAACTCTCAAGAACGCTCAAGTTAAAATCTAAACAACAAAAACAAGTTATAAACTTAAATTAGATAATCAATTATGTTGTGTACAGTTGAATTCAAATGTTGGGTTTTGGTAGACGAGCGAAGGAGTGTTAGCGCTAATAAATCACCTGGGGGGTATAAGTGTTATAGGTAACAAACTACAGGAGGTTTTGCCAAATAACCCAACATTTAACCAAACACAGACTACACCATCAAAGGTACATATATACTACCAGTTACTGCAGAAGAAAAACTAACGGTTAATTATCTTCAAATTATACATGAATTTCTATAAATTGCATTTTTAGCCCAAACATAACTTGAAGCTTCATTTGAAACTTTGATAATATATGTCTATGTCATCTATTTTTCCCTTTCGGTGCTATTATTCATATTTTTAATAAAGCAAAAAACAATATAACATAGGTATACATATATACTGTATTAAAGAATTAGCGGTTTACCCCTCTAATGTCTTATTATACTAATCCAAGCATCATACTCTTCTGCTATGATTCTTATGATAAATTTAAGGCTTCTATCCGGTTTTGTTTTCAAGGAAACATATGGGCCAACAAGAGGGTGTATTTCATATTCAAAGGGTGAATAAACACCAACGAGATTAGTATTCTCTGTGATGTTTGAGTCACTATCATGTCACATAATCTACTCCAAGGTTCTGCTGTATTGAGAACGAGTTATGGATTAGGGATACTGAAGGTAACATGACTAGTTAACAAGATATTTTAATAAATAATTCAAGACTTGCTAGCTAGCCTAGGTAATAGCCGAGCTACTTAAGAAGTTTGCTTGATCTCGAGTTTAAAATAAATAAATAGTTGCCTGGCCAGGCTTAGACAAGAACAGTCAAGCTGGATTCAACCTTAAGAAAAGCCTGGAGGTCAAGTTAGACATGCACTTACGCTGATAGAATATTGCATTTAACCACAAGACCAGCAGAGTAATCATTTGCTTTACTGATTTTATTTTTTTTTTTTTGAAATTTGGCGTTTATTTAGTTCTGACTACTTCTGGGCTCGGCATATTAAAGGAAAGGCCAATGTTTACATCGACACTGCAACATGTTTTTTATTCAATGGCAGTGGAACTGTTGGTGGTTCTGTCCCATTTTCCCAAAGGGAAAGAGAAAGGGCCGCAATTTTACCCATACACAAAGAATCCATATAAACCATGTTGCATTTCATTTTCTCATAAATGTAGCCGATATATATTTGCATCTCATTAGAACAAGGAAAACCCACCGAATGCGAAGAGCATCAACTTACTTGAATAGCATTTAGGATCATGGCTCACTTACTTGACTAGCAACTTTAGAATCTAGGATATCAATTTCCATACCAAAAAACGATATCCAACATGGAAAACTAATACTGCCACTCCATCAATAAATCCTGTCACCATCAAAAAACGATATCCAACATGGAAAACTAATACTGCCACGATATCCAACATGGAAAACTAATACTACCAGTTCATTACAACAATACATCTCCTTCAACTCATGTAAGGGAAAACATGAACACTGGAATAGTTAATGTCTAGCAGGATCTGCGTCCTTGTAGTACCAATCTGATTACTTGTAATTGAATATTCAGGCAATCTTGGAATCCATTAAGTTGATAATTAAGGAATTCCATGTCAATTCATACTATTTAGTTGCTTGTAATCATTGATTCCAACTTTTGCCGCTTATTTCTCCGTATGTAGAACCTTAACTCATAATTTAAAATCATGGGATGAGAAATTCACAGGTTTTGTAACGGATCCTACTTCCCGAGAATATATAAAATTGTAATTAATGATGTAACAGGAAATCACCAAATACTATAACCAAACTGTTGTATTTTATGTCAAATCCTACAATTGGAAACTCGTGGACTATAACAAATGTGTCCTATCTACAAATATCTTTAAATATGACCTAATCTTACATATAAATATATAATAGTACTCTCAATATGCAGGAATAGTGATGGTACCACATGCAAATGATGCACACAGATAATAAACAACCTGCAAGTAGCATCCAGGGAGCTAATAATTTAAACTAATTACAAATCTTTGTAAGCAGACCTATTTAAGTCCACAGTTTCCATTCTAAAACACGCTTTCCAGGAGCGCGTGCAGTATTTATTTCTAGGATTTCAAGCTATATATTTGGGCTAACTAAAGCTGAGCATGCATGAAGAGATAAAATTTATCTATGTATGCAATGGGAAACAGCATACCTCCATCATAATTCCCCTCAAACTTTCAGACATGGAAGGAACACATTTTCCCACTCTCAGACGGAAGTCGCCAAGTTGGTATTGGAACCCCTAAAAAAAAGGAAGAAGATAAAACCATAAAATATAAGGAGGATTCATAGTCTAATTTCTCCTACGATTTTGAAAGCGATTATTAACTAGAGCAGCTTAAATAAAAATAAAAATATGAGGAGAAATTCAACCATGAGATATAGCTGAGAGTATAAAATGCACATAAAAACTCTAGTCCTTGCTGATATTCTTTTCTCTTCGTTAGTGGAGCCCATTATTTTTTATTTGCATGTCGGCTATACTAAGTTACTAGCTTTTGATAACCAATCTTTCCCAATTTATTTAGACCAACATTTGTAAAGGAAAAAAAAAGGTGATGCTAAAGAACCCATGAGTTATAGTGTGGTGTTAAAAAAGCAGGAAGGCTACTTAAACTCCGTGCATCCTAAAGGAGCAAGCCAGATTTGCTTCGAAAGTGACTGATGTCCTGAGATTGTGAACCATTGTGCATAGTGGCTAGAAAACGTGGTGGTTTGTAAATTAAACCGTGCTTAACCCATACATGAAAAATGAATCCAACTTAAATTATGGGGCCTGTCTAGTTAGATATGCAACATAACACCAATTAATTAACATCATTATTATCAAATAAATGATATTGGATTGTATGCAACATCACTTGATGACCAATATCATGTCAACTACTTTTTTGATACATTGTTACCTTTTTTCCCAGTAATGCTTCTGAGCTTTGTTTCTTTACTACCAATGGAATTTTTGAATCAGAACTGATGTCAAATTCGTACAACAATCTCTAGCTGAGTTGTCATTGCCACATCATGTTAGAGCACATGCAAGAGTAAGTTCAACCTACTGTATAGTTGTACTGTCAAAAGTGTGATACAGAATTGTTCATCGGACGCTTGTCTAAGCATCTATAGGCAGGACTTGCAGTCTAACTGATTTTTTTTCTACCTCAGGGTGTGTCAACTTAAAAGAGTACTTAAATATGGAAGCTTCACAAGAAAGGACAAAAACATCCATTTCTATCATTTTAGTGATTGGCTAATCCTATGTCAAATCAAGAAGTAATTCTAGAAAACATAGTATCAAAAGTTTAACGGTTACATTATCACAAAATATCACTATATAAATCAGGAAATCCTAAATTACATTAATTATCTACTTCCGTCGAGAACAAAAGAATTTTTCAGTTTTCACACTAGTTAGAACTTGACAAGATATCATAATAATAATCATCCATGACTACATATTTCCAATTCTAACTTCTCTATAAATCCATTTAACCAATATTAACCAGTTCCAGCATAAAAGAAACGAAAAGAAATTCTGCATAGCAAAAGAAACATTTAAACAACTCAATTGACTCATTGAGGAGAAACTCATACGGATTAAGAATAAGCTTTTAACAAGCACTTACAAATACATTGATAACCAATCCATGATTAAAAGATTCTATATACAACCAATTTTCCCCATCAACCAAAAAATTACCATCAGCCCTTTGTAACAAACAAATCTAAGATGCAAATAGGTCCTAGATCACAAATTAATCCAAATGAGCATAATATATTAACCTTTGCAAACTTCTTCCAATTCCAACTGAAAACATCTTATAACACCGAGGTTTCCTAAATTTATAATTCCAAATAATAATAATAATAATAAGTCTCACATCAAAAAAGAGAGCCTAAAAGAACAAACATAGGAAATTGGCAAGGTACTGCTCCAAATAATAGGAGAAGGGTTCATCCAAATTGATACTGGCACCCACCACAAGTAATCTCTGATCCATTAAATATAACTTTTTCAAATCCCAAGTAAAAATATTCACAATACCCAATTCCCAAAATCATTACTCAAATATAATAAAAACCTATCAGCCTCTGACAATAAATAAACTTTAAGAAACTAAATCCAGTATAAAATGTGGCATTCACCGCAAAGTAATAAAGACACACCATAACTCGCAATCACTTCATTCCAATCCTCACACAACCTTCTTCAACCTCCAACTTCAACTAACCAACTTTGATCAATATCCATAAGTCATATCTAATAAACAAAGCTGAAAATAAACATATAAAATCATACCACCACAACATATTAGCCAAAAAATTGGATTATGCAGATTATATTATATGAAAATGCAACAAGCAATCGATCTCAAAATTACCAACCACTTCTTGATACATACAATTCTCCACATACTACCCAATTACAATAGAAACCTATAATTTCCAGCCTAACTCGACCATTTTCAGCCCCCAAATTCTACTAACTAATCCAATTCCAATCAAAACCAGTCAGCCTCCTCTATGAAACAAAGGTAATAGAATTTAAAATGATATCATTACAACATCACTAAAACATTAGGAGAAGTTTTTTTATATAATATTTGGTTTGACAAGAATTTGATATTAAAACATGCGATCACTTTTTTAAATATGCAATTCTTCTAACGCTGCCCACTTCCAACTTAAACCCAAATCGATCTTCCTCCCATCAAAATCAATCCTAAGCCACTTAAATTAAAACTTGCCGAGAAACCGGCCCAAACAAAAGCCAAAAAAAATATATTCATATGCCTCATAATTAAATCACCATATTCTCCTAACGATACCAAGTTACATCAACAACCCATCAAGCTCACATAGAAAAAAAAAAAAAAAAAATGTGACCCCGGCAACAAATCCCCAACTCTCTCAAATTCTCAACACAACTCAATTACAAGGAAAAAAAATAGAGGTGGCAAGCTCAACCCGTAACCCATTTGAACGTGACTCGACCTGTAAAACGCGGATCATGAGTAAAATATTTGTTACCCATTAAAAACTTTCATGTACCCAGCCCATCTGTTTAGAAGTATTTCCAAGTTGACCCGATCCATGGATTCACAGATATTATGCGGCCCGCGTTAATAAAAAGTCATGTGACATTGTGACTTTTCATTCATTTTTATTTTCATGATAACAAATTTTTGTTATTAAACTATTCATGAACACTAAGTGTTTTTTTTTTAACTTTTGGGAATATATGTTTGAACTTAATTATTATCTTTAATCATAATAGTTAATATACTCAAATTCCAAAAAGTCTAAGATAAGGTTGGAGATCATTGCAACACATGCTACAGTATTTGTTGAAAAAATTTCTCAACCGGTTTGTTTTTAAAAAAATACCCATTAACCAATTTATAATGACCTGTTTATTCGAACACCCGCTGACCCAGCCGCCAATATGGATCGGGTAATAAGCACGCAATTTTGCACCCGTTTAACTCCGGGGCTTATGACCCTTACCCGTGTTACCCACCACCCGCAATGATCCGCCCACCTCTACGAAAAACATCTCCCTCTCATCACTATCAGAACAAAAAAAAACACCTCAAACTCAGGGACGGATCCTAAGTGGGTCGAGTATAGGCCGATGATCTACCTATCCGGAGTTCCTCCACATTCATGTGGGTGCATGTGGTGGAAATATGAAAAAAACATTATAAACCACTCAATACGGCCAGCAAGAAGATCTAGGCCCGTGGCGTGACGTTTGAAGTGTGTGCGCCTCAAAACAATGTTCGAATTTGGTCACCAAACCATTTTCTTTAATCACATTGACAAATCTTACCAAAATGTCTTGTTCAGATATTTCGAAGTTAAATTTTTGAACCTAGAGTTGATATCACCAAGCGTTATGAGGATCAAAATTAGGATCTTTTAAGACAAAACTGATTTTTTTCGGTTTAAATACAGGGAAAAAAATTAATAATCAAGTACCTCAAAATTGAGCACGATCCTGGCTTTATACGACTGCAACTTCTCCATAACATTCTGAATCGACGCATCCGCTTCGAGAACGATTCGATGAGCCCTAAGTATGAAGTAGTACTTGTTCGGCTGTTCCTGAAGCGCCAAACCCAAGAAATCTTTGGGGCAATCGACCGACGACGCCGACGTGTCCCTGATCATCGGACGGTAGAAAGTCAGCGACGACTTCCAGCGGCCGTCCTTGACGCCGTTGAAGCTCTCGACGCACTGGCACGCCTCCGTTAGGATTTGGCTGCTGAGGGACGCGCCGGCGTTTGGCTGCCAGTGCATCAGCCTGCGATTTCATGGGAGATTTTGGGTGAGAAATTTTGAAACCCTAACCCTAAATTTTTCGTTTTTAGAGAGAGAAAGAGAGGTGAGGGTTTAGAGCTTACCATTTGACTGTCATTGAGTTGCTGCGAATGAAGAAATGCTAAACATTTAGTTAAAAAGGTGTTTAAGATGGGCTTTGTTTATTTACCAACAGCCATGGGCGTATCTGCTTCACACTGTTATGTACCATTTTATCTATTTGATAAACAAATTTAGAATAGGAAAAGTATTGCACTCTACAGAAAAATCGAGTTTTCACCGAGTCCGAACTGAGCAGGAGCTTATTTAAAATCTAAAAAACAACCGATGTGACCGGCCGTAGATATATTTAGTAAAATTTCCTATGATGAGAGCTTATAGTTAACATGGATGGGTTAATAATTGAGATCTTAATTTGTCGATGAGTAATCATTTTATCATTACTACCAAAGAAGATATTAATTATCCGAACCTACTCGAGTCTTAAATGAGCTAGGATTGAACGAGATGAGCTTGACACTATCATGTTAGTATTCATTTGCCACAAGCTTAGATTTTTATTCAAGCTCGGCTCATTTAGATGTCGAACAAGTTCGAATAAGCTTTTAGCAAGCCGAGTTTCGAGATTTTTTAACTTCCCTTGAGATTTATAATTTTTTGATTAAATCTTTTGCCGAGAAAAAAATTATGTATTGATGAGATGTACACTCTTTGAATAAAGAACATTTTTTTTTTGTATGTTTATAATTATGGCTTGGCTGATAGAAGAACGCGGCGAAGGAAAAACGGGTCAAGCAAACATGGACAAGACGGTGGGCCACTAAAAGCGCACATTAGGAAGTGAGGTGCCCTTCAAAAAACATGACATAAGGAGGCCATTAATTTTGCATTTTGGTTGCAGAATTTGGATTTCTAGAATTCCTTTATTTTTTATGGGAGGCACAACACAAAACAAGGATTCTGGAATCCTAAAAAATTTCAAGGATTTGGCACTATTCATTGTACTTTTAGATGGGACCCGTGTACTTTATTTATTTAATAATCCTCTCTCTATCTATGTCTCTCTAAAATCCTCAAATCCACATCCCACTTTTTTTCCACCGACCAAACAAAGATTACAAGGATCTACAAATCCAATACTAGAAATCCAAAACCAACCAAATAATAAATTACCAAATCCAGAAATTTCAAACGTACTATTTTGAAATCCAAATTCCATAATCCTGCAACCAAACAGCCCCTGAGGAGCATAAATACCAAAATTGCAGGAATTATAGATCCTCAATCAATCAAACGACTTATCAAATTTCAATGCCTTAAGCCTATCCAAGAAATAGCATAATATTGTTGACCACTGATATCAAATGTCCTGCCAGTGTAAAGTGCAAGTTCTTCGTCTCGACAGGTAGCTCGTGTCATTTCGATGGTGTTGGTTGGAGACCTGACCTTTGCTGTGGTTGAACACAAATTCCTTAATGATAGAATCTCGTCTTCGGCCGACATAAACGTCCTTGTTCTTGCAGATGCCGACTCTTGGATGAATAGCGTGAAACCATATTTTTTCCGAAGATGGATTTTTGGTATACAGTAAGAACATTTGCATCTAGGGGCAGAAACAAATACATGGAAGTTGAGAGCTCATGCGAGGCCCATTTGGCTTTAAATCCTAGCAATCCGATCTTTTGAATGGTTTATATCCCTATTTTTCAAATATGGATGTTGGTATACTGCGTGAACCACATCAAGAGTTCATTAGAACAAGCCTTGGTCTCGGGGCAATGCTAATCCCTTGTCTCTCGAAGTGGATTTTGGTTATCTTGTGTGAAACACGGTGATGTTATTTGCGTAATAAGTTTTTGTGTGTGAAAACCTACTAAACGAAGAAAGTTCTCCTCTTCCCCTATTTAAACAGTCGCCACTTGTGTTGCTTTAGATATTGATTTATATCTCAAACGATCCGAAAGACCAAAAGAAATCTCTACCCATACGCTCTGAAAATTGCATGCATTGCTTCTTTCCTGAAAATTGACCTTAGACCCCTGCATTTTAAGATAATTCGCATCTAACCTCTAGAAAATTCACCTTAGACCCCTGTATTTTAAGATAATTAGTATCTGGTCCCCGGAAAATTGGCCTCAGAGCCAGAGGAAAATTTCTTAGACCCCTGTATTTTAAGATAATTCGCATATAGTCTCCGGAAAATTTTCTTAGACCCATAGACTTTAAGATAATTCGCATCTGGACTCCGGAAAATTAACCTCAAACCCCTAGACTTTAAGATAATTCGCATATTGCTCCTGTGCATGCGCAGGGGATTTTGCAAGTTTTGATATTAAAAATTCCGTGTCATAGCCAACAAATCTATCCCTCTCGACTGAAGCTCAGCCTCTATATCGATGCGATCAATCAATATCACATTCACTTCTGTTGCTAAACAAACTAGAAGTTTCAAACCCGAACAAAAAAAATGGTGAGCTCAGGCCCATTATTGCCGTCGGGGCTGAACATGTACAAGGTCTCGGAATCTCTGGATCCGACTACGTGTTCAAAGTTTGCCCTCATGTATGCCATCTCTCCTTCCGGTCCCTCCGTGTCTGATTTTCCAGGCAACACCCCTGCGCCCATCGAAATCGCCCTAAGCAACTCCATCACTCCCAAATCCTCTACACTCGCCTCTCTTTTAAATCCGTATCCGCTCTTCTTCCCGTTACAGAACATCGTCCATAACGACTCGTCTAGTAGCTTCCCCGTCCTTTGCTCGGCTCTCTTTTCGCACTCCAACGCTATCCTTACCTGTGAAAAAATTTAACTTTAAATCAGACAACAAGACAACAAGAGATGTACATGGTATCAACACAATAAGAAACATAAAATATATTCGGGACGACGCTTATAGGTAATGAACGTACCATTCCTGCGCTCATCTCCTTCATGAGGACAGAAGTAGGAAGAGCAAGCTCAATGATAAGATTCGGAAGACATCTCGAATTTTCTTGCAACGCAAGGCTAATGCGTCCTTTCCGGTACCCAAACAGCGTGCCAGTGACCTGAGAACTACAACACAGGTTTCGTCTCCGTCGTCCACAGACTATGATAGAAGCACTCCGTTCACGATCGAGCACACTAACTTTGCATGGCGTCAGAAGGCCGCATTTGGGGGTAAATATAGGAAGCGCGCGACAAAGAGAGCGGAACATACGCACGGCTCTCGGGCGTGGGTTCCGGCGTGGAGGTTTTACGAGAGAGTAAGGTTGAGGGGCAGGCAGAGATGTTGGGTTGGAGAAGGAGGAGGCCGAGTTTCCGCGCGGATGGATGAAGGCCGCGGCCTCCATTAATGAGATCTTATGGAGCAACGGAGGGTGTTTGTGCTTGAGCTAGCCATCATGTTGGATAAGAGAATGCAAGAAAATTGTTACGAGGGTTGCTAAATGTTTGTTACTTTGGTTTGAAATGTGTGGTGTAGGTTGGAATCAAGGCATAGGTTTTCTAATTTTGTTGCTACATTTTGGGATCTTCACGACTTGTTCAAACTTATTATTAGTTTTCATCTTTTAAGAAATCATACTCTACTTCAAATTGAATTGTGTGTATACGTGAAGAACAAACTTTTGGGTTTTTGGATGAGAACGGGTATCAAGACGTCCAGACTAATTAAATATTATGTAAAATTATTAATTTTCTTTTCTAGACGGAATAGAGAAGATAATTCATAATAGACATGAGAATTTGATGGAAAGGAGGACATAACTATAAATAAAAGAAATTATGAAATCGAAGAGAGCAAAATATGCCGGCATGAACGGGGTTTCTTTCATTCTTTTCATCCAATACTATCCTACACTATTACATCCGAGCTTTGAAGCTTTGTTTTCAACTATTTTCACTGAATTATAAAATTTAAAATTAAATTAAATTAATCCAAGCATATCACATTCAATTCATAAAAATATAACTAAATAGAATATGCTCTCTTCTCTCAAATGAGAATAATTTGTAAAGTTTAAAACCTAAAAAATGGAAAAGTTCATGACATTGTAACTTGTATTGCACGTGTGATGCACATCTGCATTAAAATAAAAGTATGGTGTGCATATTTTCATTGGGTGTGAATATTTTTGTTAAAAGTTTTTAAAGTATCATCTATCTTAGTTTCAAAGAGATGCATTGGAATAGTGGGGATTTAGCCCAAACCCGAATTCAAAACCGACCCGTTAAGAGAGCTCTCTCTCTCCCAACCCGAATTCAAAACCAACCCGTTTTAAGTCTCTCTCCTCTCTCTCTCACTGCTCCTCTTTCGCTCTTCTCGAGCAGCCAGCGGCTTCTCTTTCTCTCTCCTGGATCATGGCTGCAGAATCTCCAACCTCGGATCGCAAAGTTGAGAATTTTTAAGTTCTAGGGTTAGGGTTTTGTATCCATCTAAAATCCCCCTTTTATATTTTTTATTTAATTGCGGTCGTGGTTCACTTGAGAGCGACCGGCGACGCTCCAATTTTGAAACAAGCCAAGTTCAAGGTGCTTCTTTTTTTCCTTTCTCCCTTTTGCTTTTCTATCTTAATTTTGAGTTGATTTAGTTTTTGTTGATTAGTTTAACTTGTTCCTTTCGTTTGGTTTGTGTAAATAAGTTCATCGTCGAAACCCTATATGATTTATGCAGCTTAAGATGTTCATTAATATTGTTGTGCTATGATTCCATTGCCATAATTTAGTTCAAAGCTCAAACAAATTTAATCAGTTCATATAACTTTGCGACCATTGACAAACTTTTTCTGTTTGGTTACATGAATCATTTGCTCTTCCATGTAACTTCAGAAGAGGTCAACTCCTCGACTAAATTGATGACTCACATATCTTTTTGAGTGTATGCATCAATATTCATTTAGGAGTACTCCTAATTGTACAGTTATTGGTCTTAGTGGCACTTGCCCAGACCATCTTAGGGCCCGTTTGGTAGCCCGGAAGCAACGGAAGAGACGGAAAGTAATTTTGAAGTAGTTTCCAAAAAAATGTCATGGAAGTAGACCTAAATCTTACTTCTCGTATTTGTTTGTATATTTTTTTGAAGAAGAAAGTAAAAAAAAATGAAACAATTTCCTATGTTTCTTTCATAACCAAAACAAAAAATTATTTTTTTAATAGTAATAAATTATTGCTTTTTGGAAGTAATAAAGAGAAGTATTAAATAATTAATTCTTTTTTTTGTTCCTTGTGCTCCACGGTTACTTCCCATCCAAAATGAGAGAAATAAAATTTTGGAAGTAACCATACCACATAAGATCCATATCATCACCTTGAAGTAATTTCCAAGTTCTACTTTCGTGCAAAAAAACAACTAAAGTACTTGAAGTACGCTTACTTCTGGTACTTCGATGTTACTTCCGTGTAAACAAACTTGCCCTTAGCTATTCTTCTTCAATACCCCCAGGAGCTATCTTGAATTTTTTTTATGTGCCTAGACTACACACATCATACTTATCCGTCTTTAAATTCTAATTCTAGTCATACCTACACATTTTTTGGGCATGCTTAATTGCCCAAAGTTTAACTGCTTCATAGAAATCAGAACGCCTCAACCATAGCAAGCTAGTTGGCACAATTAATTTAATTTTTATTTATCTAGAAAAAGATGTACTGTTATTTTGTGTGTCATCGAGCTTAGGCGTAAAACTCTTCTAACCTCACCAAAGTCATTTAGCATTGCTAAAACTGATGTTAAACAAGCTTTCCCTAAGAATTTTTTTGCATCTTAACATGGCCTAAAAGGGACAAACATGCATAACCAACAAATGGAAAATATACTAGCAGTTTATTGCAATGAGCCCCAATGGGGAGAACATTTATTCTCTAGTAGACAAACTTGGTTAGAGAAACATCAATTTGTAGGTTAATTTATGTAAGTTGTAGAAATATTATGGAGCTAAAAGAACAAGAATGTATGAAATCTGAGTTTTTAAGTCCATATAGGGGTTTCTTCATTATTTTTAGTTGATATTGTTGCACACGTTGAATTGAGTATCAAAGAATGTATTATGGAAACAACACAGAAGTGCCTGTTTCTGATTTTTTTTATTCAATAAATTAAAGGTGTAGTGATGTACTTAGTTATTGTTATTCGAAATTGTTGCATGTGTTGAAGTGAGAATTGAAAAATGTATCGTTCACAAAGTTGTTATAAAGGTGGCTTCATGAGAAACAGCATATTAAGTAAAGGGGCTTGTTGAATTATTCTGGACCTGACAAGTGCAATTTCTCATTGATATACATAATGATATCTTTTTCCTCATGCATTATCTTTTACCAAAATATTAAATGATTAAATAGGATAATGTTGTAATAAGCTATTTGGATCCTGCCAAATCATCTACCAGTTATGAATGAACTAATATTTATTGTGCCTTCCCAAGCCTATTTGTACCCAAAGCTTCCGGCTTTGATTTTGGCTTCAATTATGATGCCGCGGCATTGTTGAGAAACCAAAATTTTGATTGTAGTGCAGTATAATATGATAAAACACTACGCCCTTGGATTTGCCTTTCGTGAGCTTCTCTAGGTAACCAAGCATTCCTTTAAAAGCCATTCACTTCTAGACCTGCGGTGATCAATGTTGAAAAGGAGGCAATATATACATGAAAAAAAGAATTATCTCCATCAATAATAAGGCTTATATCTATTATAGTTTTATATTACATTAAAATGGTTGAGGAGATAAAATTTACACATCCTTGAAGATACTTAATGAAGAAGGATAGCTTCGTTTGCAAACTACCAAAAGCATCCTGGCGAGTGTGACAAAAAGCAAGCCACCAAGGTAACGACAAATTCTTTCGAGAATTCATGTAGTCTTGTACCTGGTGAGGTAGGTGATATTCCCAAGTTCCAATCAGCGACGGCCAATCTCATAAGAGCTCCTCTGATTCAAAGAAACTACTCTAGTAACTTGACACGAGCTATAAAAAGATGAGTAAAACAAGAAAACACAATGCATAATATTATTAAATTGAATCATATGAAATCACAAGCATATTTCAAGTCATAAAGGAGTAGCCAAATATAATGTTGGCATGATATTCATATATCTATGGACTTGAATGAATCTACGGATCAATCAGTGATGTTTAACACTAACCACTATCATGATAGGTATGAAATGATGTGAGCAAACAAATTGGAACTTGAAAGGATAACTTTGGTGGATAAGGGTGTTTGATGTGTCTTGCGTCTATCCTTTTTTATGATGTCAGCATGCCATGTGACAAAAGGGATTTTGAAGAAAAGTTGGCCAAGTGATAGAATTGACGTTGTCTCCATTCGGTTGATTGTGCCAAAGCTTTCATAGATCATTCTATTGGTTAACAGAGTCAGGTCCAAGTTTGATGTGAATCTTTATAAATCTATATTATGTGGATGACTATGAATTTATGGTTATTTGAGGTTTCTTAATTTATTGAGGATGTTTAGGAGGTTATATGTGCGGTATAATCGTACGAAGTGGAAGATGGAAAACATCACCAACCCTTTGGGCCCTTTTTTATGGAAATAAAGTGTAGTTTACCCTTTGATTATGAGATACAGAGATGGAGTTAACATTAGTAAGTACCTTTTTACGAGAGGAGTGATATCTGTTGTTAACAATAGAAGAAGATTTTCTTTATTGCAAGTGCTCTCCTACATATTGATGGTTTATGAGGATATCTGCATTTATTGAGAAATTTTTATATTTGAATCCGGAGATTAACTCGTCTTTTGTGTTAAGATAGATTTGTCAAGGAATTATATGTATATCTTTTTAATCTGTAAAATTTTCAGGAATAGTGGGATCTTCCCCTTTGCCTTTATTCTTTAAGTTCGATAGAACCACAAATAATGATTATTACTTTTTGTGTTACTATTTCCACTGCTATATTCAAGATATATCTCATTTGTACAGTGGTTTTTCTCTGAAGATTGGCTTTTTTGCTTACCTGTGTCTCAACTAAGGGCTTTCACCAGCAATCGTAATAAATAATACATAGAATGCACTGCTGTCTAAGAAAGAACCTTTTATGACCACTTTCACCACCTCAAGTCGTTTATGTGGTTATGCCTGGAGTTCCTAGTAATGAATGTTGATTGCCTTGCAAATTAGAGGGATTAGGATATTTGGCGGGACCAAAATGCTAGGATCTAAAATTGAAAATTTAGCAATTAAAAAGCAATTTAGAAATTTTTTACCAGTCTATAAGAAACCAGAGAATCTTTTTATACATAGAAGTCTTGTTGGGACAACCAAAGTTGTCTGTTCTTTAGCAGTTGCTTTCCTTATTTACCAGAGCACAACCGACCACAGAGTGCTAATTGTAAGTGTCCAATAATTAGAATTTTTTGAGGTATCTGGAGAAGATCGGTTTTAAAGAACAGAAAATTTCAGAAGAAAAAAGTTATGTTGAATTATTTATTTATTTTTTCATCTGTATGCACTATTTAAATAGAAATAAATGGTCATAAAAATTGCATCATATCCTGAATTTGGTGTCCTAAAGAATCTCTAGGTGCTTATTTCAACCGCTTTGATTTTATTTTATGTCTATGTGTAGTGATAGTTTGATATCTAGAACTTCATTGATAGCGATTGATGTCAAAAACTATTTATCAAACAAATTTGATAGGAAAGATTTTTAAAAAAAGCTGTTATGATTTTGGGAAGGAAGATTTCTAGAAATGATAAAGGATTACCTTGACCTTGAAACATTCGATTGAGAAAATGCTTGGGAAGTTCAATTATTATGATTGCAAACCTATAGTCACATGATATGATTCTAGCATCATATCAAGCTAGAATTTAGGAGATCCTATTTCGCAACATAATGGTCAACAGATAATGGTTTTCTCGATGTCAAGGAAAGCATAAGAGAAAGGTGAGGATTGCTTATATGTTTCCTTTTTCGTGTACAAGGGAAAAGCACGGCGGGTTTTTGTGGAAATTGGACATGCCGAACAGGCCCCTGATTCTTGGCATTTTATTTGTTGATCAGCTATCTTAAATTTGGCTATGCTTAGTGGGTAGCAAAGGGTTACCCTCAGCCTACATGCCTTAGGGGCGAGCTCAAAGCAGAATATTGGTATGTTAACTCAGTAATACATACCCATAACACGACAAAAATATAAATCTACAAACGAAATTATGTAAACGGAACCATAAATTTAATCCATGTATCATGTTGACTCAAATGAACCTCGTTCCAATAATAGTAGACAGTTTAATCAGTGCATGGGTTAGAAGTTTCCAGACCATCTATTTTTCGTACTTGAAGGTTTTAAGACAGAGAGATCAACTTGAATGGTGTGAATCGTCCAATTTCTGTTTTGATAAACAATTCTCATTTTTCTTAATTTGCAAACTATTTTGCAATGGAACATTCTCTATATACGCATATCAATTAGCAGTTAGTAACTTAGTATATCTCAATTTCTACATGGTATCAAACTTTCAATGTCTTTGGAAACTTTATTGGCAGATTGCTGGAACTGACAAATTCTCGAAGGTCATTGAATTTCTTCGCCGTCAACTTCATCGTGATACACTGGTAAATTGTCCCTCCAAATGATTTGTCACAGTGAATTATTATACCTGAATCACTATCAGTAATCAACCGCCTTTCATTGCAGTTTGTTTATGTCAACAGTGCGTTTTCACCCAATCCAGATGAACTTGTAATTGATCTTTACAATGTAAGCTTTCTTTCACCTAGCGTGTTTCCTAGTTGGTTGTAGTGGCGATGGTCCTGCTGTAGATCATTTTGATAATTTCAGCGAATAATATGCATCAACATTTTCAATAAGAAGACCTAAAAGAAAAAGGAATAACAGGGTTCTTTTTTTCTTTTCTTTTCTTTCCTTTCTTTTTTTTGGAGGGTTTTTTTGGGGGTTGGGTGTGGGTGGGGGGTTGGGGGTGGGTGGGTGGGTTGGGGGTGTAGATGGATGCTTCCTATAGAGACACCGTAGATATCGGTTTCTCTCAAGTACACATGCACAGTCGCTATGCTTATAGCTTTTGCTCTTGCTTCATCCTTTTTGTTAATTTTCCATGAAGTAAAATCCAATTTAACACTAGTTGCTTAAAGATCATCTATCTAATGCAAAAGTTCACTTCTTTTTTTAAAAATTTGCTGTGCTAATGTTTTCATGATATCTTGCACCTAATTGATACCGGGGAACCAAGGCTTTTTCTTCATTTTATTTCTTGTGTGATTTTCTTTTTCCCGCATTTTGGCCAACTTGTAATCAATCTTACAGAATTTTGGATTTGATGGGAAGCTGGTGGTTAATTATGCTTGCTCGATGGCTTGGGGCTGATAGCAAATCTTACATGCTGAAACCACCAAAAAATTATTCTTTGCTTAGTATAGACATGATGGGAGTGTTTATTCATGATTCTATGTTCATATTGTAAATTGAATTTACTACCAGTACGAATGTGAATCGAATCATATTATCGAAGTGCCCTGATCATATGTAGGAATGTAAATGGAGTCTAAACTGAACCGATATCACCTCTAGTGTATGAGATTGATTTTATTTTTAATTTTCTTTCTTTCTTTCTGCCTTGTTTGAATTTTTAAAAGATGTGTTTGCTCGTATGTGTCTAATGAAAACTAATGGAAAATAAGAATCAGTCACATTCTACTACTATTGGAGTTTGTATTTACAATTTTGTTGATCACTTATGTCCATCTCATATGTATCAATATACACCCATCTCATATGTAAAATAAAACTCACCTCTAGTGTATGAGTTTGTATTTACAATGAGCAATTGGTGATTGATATTACATGATTTTGCGTATGGTTGCTGCCAAAAAAATTTGAGGGGTGTTCCCATGTTACAGGTAATAAGTTTTAGGAATGATGTATGAAAAACCTTGTGGAATTCGGAATGTTTACCATTCTTTTGGCATTGAATTTACGTCTAAACATAACTAATTTTTCAGAGTATAAAACACTATAATTCTCATCATGCATTTAAAATTTTGGTGCATTTAAAATTTTGGTGCACCGACATGAATTGTAAGATAGCATCAGACCAATTCAATTTTCATTGGACACACATTTAAAGAGATTAGCATTTACTTAATTAAAAAACACTGATTTATATAAACCCAACATCAAAGTTTTAGAGTTTAGAATTAATCAATTGTAAGAAGTGCTCGTAACATGTTGTCAAACTCATTGGGAGTCTTCTCTCCCAAACTGGTTGATTATTAATGTGTAATATGTCTGCAGGTTTACCTTGACATAATATTTTAGTAATTGAAGTGACTGGATGAAATTTGGATTCAACAAATAAATGATAGTTGCTGATATAAATGATTTTGTGTTCAATTGTGGCAAGGCAAGATATTATTGCATAGCTGTTATAATCGCTTAATATAATGTTGTGGTTATCATCTGCATTGTAAAATGGTTAAATAGCTCATAAATTTAGGCAGACTGATGTTAAGAGTATCCACTTTACTACTAAATTGTGTCATATTTGCATGTAATATATATTCTTATTGTCAGATTTTACTTTAGCCTAGTGAAAATAATAATGATATTTTTGATATATATGCTTAGCATTCGAGGGGGGCGTAAGTATATATTTTTGAGCGTACACGGGTTTTGTTATAAGTGGGTTCCAACAATAAAGCTCAAGGCTTGTTGAGGTTTGGCACATTTTATATTTTATACACATGTACCTCTTATAGTTTTCCTGATGTGAGACTGTTTTAATTCACATATCTCAACACTCCCCTCACGTGCAGCGTGGTGACGTTGCACGTGGATCGTATAGTTCGTATAAAGGTCCCAGATGTGCGGTTTGACCTATCTCTCATACCATATTAGTATTTCGAGGGTAACTATATATTTTATCTGTGAGTGTACATAGGATTTGATATAAATGGGTTCCATCAATAAGACTCAAATCTTGTTGAGTTTTGACCCATTTTATATTGTATACTCATGTACCTCTTATAGTTTTAGTGATGCGAGACCATTTTAATCCACATATCTTTTTATTGCATCAACATGCATGTTGAGAAAAGAGTGCTGATATTTCAGATGTATGCACATAGTTTCTACTGGAGTGAGAATTGCAGACTGTTAATAATTTCATCAAAGATATGTATCCCAGTTTTCATCAAAAAATAAGCCCATCATATTAAATTATCGCCTGATAAAATCACTCTTGTCAACAGTTAATTTACAAAAACGTTAATTTCTCCCACAGTTCAAACAATGACCGTGTTATTACGGGTGGCTGATATATCCCACTGAACTTTCTTAGAATGCAATATTTCAGATTCAATCAAGTTAGCAATTAACACACAAATCTAACTCATGCTTTGTGTGATGGCCCTTGGCAACGGTGTCGAACCGACATAACCCATGAGAACTTCTTGAGGCAGCATGTTGTACCGAATCGATGACTCTTCGAATATTTTCTTGAGCTCAAGGATGAGCTCAGACCTTCGGCTATTCTTCTCCCCGATATTTGGAAGTTCATCGTGTGGTTCATGTATAGAGCCATGTTCATCTTGTTATCGTCGATGGTGCGGGTGCCAGTGGTTTGGTTTGCTGTCTATGTACCTGAAATTTCTCGAAATGAATTACCAACCTTACATAATGTGCTAACCTTTAAATAGAGTAGATTTTTACTAAAATACTCTTAATTAACTATCATTTTTTTCCCACTGAACTTTCTTACAATGCAATATTTAAGGTGGTTTAGTGAAAAACAACATGGTTAAGGGTATTTTAGTGGGAATTGCCCTTGTAAATATTGATGGCTAAAATTGCAAGAAACCCCTTCATTTTTGCCCCTATAAATGCATATCGTCCTTTATTTTTAAAACCATATCACCCTTTGTTATAAAAACCAGTTAATGACGTGTAATTTTCCCCCTTTTCTACCAATATTTTGTTCTCAAAATACCACAGGGGTAATAATATCATTCGTTAACCTTTAATAATATAGTGGCAGGAAATACAAGTTAACCCTATATAAGATAGGGGCGAAGTGCAAGATTTTAAAACAAAAGGTGATATACTGTTACGGGCAAAATGAGGAAGGTTTCTTGCAATTTCTCCAATTTCAAGGGTCCCAAAAGCAAATTGTATAGATTTTTAATAGTTCTATTATACCATCAAATTTTTCATGTCACCAAATTTTCCATACCACCAAATCAAAAAGTCCCCTAGCTCATTCAAATTCAGTTCATACCTTTCTTTCTTTTTAAAAAAATCCCGCAAATACATATTTAGCATTTTTATTAAAAATCTTTTTTTGTTAATATTTTAAGTTATACCATGATTTTTCAATAGAAAAATATGGCATACCACCAAATCATGGTAATTTCTTGCAAATTTTTTTGATATAAGCAAATTGGGATGATTTTTCGTAATTCTGTCATATCATCAAATCTGTCATACCGCTAAATCCATGTCCCCTTTGCATATTCAAATGCAGTATCACATTTTTAAAAAAAAATCATTGAATTTGTTATGAACTTTTGTAATTTAAATTTTCTATTTTTTATGGTTTTGTTAATTTTATGTTTTTATGTTTATTTAGAAAAAATCTTCTCCTTTAATTTTTTTGAAGTTAGTATATACCATGTGCGTGCAAAAACTAGTATATCATTTTGGCATCTTAAGTACGCGTGCAGCACAGTCGATATGCATATATCTTTTACTCTTGCTCCATCTTTTGTGTTAATTTTCTGTGAAGTAAAATCCAATTTAACATGAGTTGCTCAAAGATCATCTATCTAATGCAAAAGTTCACTGCATTTGTTAAAATTTGTTGAAGCTAATGTTTTCATGATGTTTTTGCCGAGGAATCAAAGGCTTTTTCCTGATTTTATAATTTTTGTTATGATTTTTACCCCGCATTAATTCTGGCTAACTTCTAATATCTATCTTAACAGAATTTTGGATTTGATGGAAAGTTGGTGGTTAATTAATTATGCTTGCTCCATGGCTTGGGGCTGATAGCAAAGTTTTCATGTCGAAACTTCAAAATTAAGTTGATTCTTTGCAGCTTAGTATAGGATTAGAGATGACCGTTGTATGATCATATTGAAATTACATTGCATTTTCTATTATCTGAACGTAAATTGATATTTTTTTCCTGCCTTGGTTTGAATTTATTAACTATGGTTTTGCTTGTATGTACATGTTTAATAACAAATAGAAATCTGCAGATAGATGTTGCTACTATTAAATGGAGTTTGTATTTTACGATTGCTAATTAATCCCTAATTTCCTTGCATTAAGCATGTGGGAAAAGGAAAAATGAGATACGATGAGTCTATACATTTCATTTGTATTGTTTATTTTGACGGGGATGAGGAATTGATGACTGATAGGATTTTATCTTACTGGTTGCTATCTAAAATTCAAGGGCTGTTCCCATGTTACAGGTTATAAATTTTAGGAAATGATATGTGTGTGTGTGTGTGTGAGAGAGAGAGAGAGATTTTATTGGGTTGTGTCTTTCGCTATGGTTTCATGGTGGTGTGCCCCACTCCGCACGGCTGGGTGAGACGAGTACGGTCCCCAGCTCTATTTTTCTCTATGAAAATAGCAACATTTTTGAAGTTTAAACAGAGAAACCAAGTTTGAAATTCGGAATGTATACCGGTCGTTGGGCGGCATTGATTTACTTTTAAACCAAAATTATTATGGTAGAGGCCGACCAACGAGGAATGCTTGGAATGTCACTTCCTCTCCTCTCCTTTCCTGGAAGAGTGCGGAGTTAGATCCTAAGAATGAGAAATGGTCATAAATTAATGTTTTCGGAACAGATTTATGGGTCCTCTAGATGCGTGTGTATTGTATGCTTGTGTATGTTGTGTGAATGAGTGTGTTGTGTGCTTGGATTAGACATACATGCAACTTTAAAAAAAAAATTATGGTAGAGTATGATGTTGTATCCCTTAATTTTTATCACAACTACGAAATGTTTTGGTGCAATGGCATGAATTTTCCAATGGTTTTTAACAACTGCTTCAAGAACATGTGTTTTTTGTAAGCAGGAAACCCGCTCGCGGATTTTGACAATTTACCCTTGAATTAATATCTTTTGTGGGAAGGGAAAAAACATTATTATTTACAGAGGCTGAATTCAAACCGTTGCCGTTGACCGTTACCATAGTAGAAGAAATCAACTGTACAGGACTCTCACGATTCTCCTATAAGAACCCTAATTCCCAAAATTTCGCTCCCAAAGTCCCCCAATTCAAACTCTCTCAAAACCCTAATTTCATCAAATGCCTTCAAATTCTAGGGTTTCTTTCCTCTGATGGCGCCGATTTTGACGGCGAATGGGATCGAGAAGGTGAACGCCGGCGATCTGAACCTGAAGCCAGTGGTTCAAGTGACCGAATTGAAGGCTATCGGATCCGGGGAGCGGTATCGGATCCTGGTTTCGGATGGATCCGAGACCCAACAAGCGCTGTTAACGACTCAGCTTAATGATGTGGTAAAGGGAGGGATATTGAAGAATGGATCGATCGTGCAATTGTTGGAGCACATTTGCAGCACCGTTCAAAATCGAAGGCAACTGTAAAGTTTTTCCTTTTGTTGTAAATTAGCTGATGTAAAAAGATAAAGATCTTATTTTGATAAATTATGAAGGTGTTTTGTGTGTAGGTTTTAAATTTGTTGAATTTCTCGTGGACAAAATTGGAATTTTTAGGTTGCAATGTGCTGAAATTGTTTCATTGGGTACTAAAATATTGAGTTTGTGCTAACTGATGGCGTTTGAGTGAAAAGACGTTTAAAAGATCGAAGGAGCATACTGTATTTAAACTTGGTAAAGGGAAATTTACGCTCACATTTTTATTTCAAGATGGTTTTATGTAATTTAAACTAAAAGAACTAAAGAAATATATCGTATAAAAAGTGAGTGCTTGTGTGAGTGCATGCAAGTATGAGTGCGAGTTAAGAGTCGTTCTTGAAGAAGAAAATTAAAATAATTGACTCAGAAGCTAATTACTATAATTTCATAGGATCTGCTGAATATTTAGATGCCGATTTCAGTTTCCTTTTGATTTCTCTTCATTGATTGAACTTTCTCAGTTGCAATAAGATATTAGGATGTTAGTTTAGTATGATGAGATTGATAAGAGTACAGGAGTGTTGTAGTTCCAAATAATCGAAGCTGATAGATTTGTTAATGTCACTGTGTTGCTCAATTAAACAAACAAACAAAAAAAGCAAGAACATGTAATAACGCTTATTGGGAGGGGATTTTTTTTTGGGTGTGTATATTTTAAAATTCTTTTGGATGGCATTTATGTAAATTTACTTATAAAAATGTTATTTGCTGCAGTAAGCTTTTCCATGTGACTTGATTTTTACTGCAGAATGGCATGCGAATAGAAGTAGAGAAATGGATGGGTTTATCGGTAACTCACCATTTCAGAGCTGTGAAATTTGAAGCGCATTTTAAATTTTGGATGAAACAATTTTAAAAAGATTTAATTTGTATATGACAAGTTAGCTTTTAAGGGATTTAGGGTATATTAATAACTTCGTCTCTGTCATCGTATTTCAATCTGATTTATTTTGTAAGATTATTGTGGTTCTGAACTTAGAAGTCATAATAATCGCGGAGGGTGGAGTCATTGCTAATCCCAAATCGCATCTCGAGGCCAATCCATCAACTGCTAATGAAGCATCTGGGTCTCTTCCCCCTTCTAGATTCAATAACAATTCATCAACAAGCCAAAGCAATAACCCCCAAAATTTGATTCAGACTTCTTAGACATTCTTTAAAGCTGATATGAATCAAGGATCCATTTGACAGAAGATATATATTGCCCTTCAGCGATGATATGGTCATATGAGCAGAGGAATTTCTTACAATTTACATTTTATTGGTAAAATTCTACCGAATCCAGTTTAAAGGTATTATTTTATTTTTTTCCACAATATTTGTTGCTGTCGATTTTCGTTAGTAGTAAACAGTCTACGAGTACCTTGAGATGATAGATTTGTAATCGAAGTGATTGGATGAGATTTGGATTCAAGAAATAAATGATAGTTGCTGATATGAATGCTCGTGTTAAATTGTGCTATAATGTTGTGGTTATCATCTGCATTGTAAAATGGTTATATAGCTCATTTAGGCAGTATTGCAATTGATGTAACTGATGTTGGAGCATCCACTTTACTACCAAATTATGTCATATTTGCAAGATTTTACTTTGGCCTAGTAAAACTAATTGTGATATTTTTTGATATGCTATTGCATGATTTTAACACATGAACATGGTGAGAAAAGAGTGCAGATATTTCAGATGTATGCACATAGTTTGTACCACGTGATAATTGCAGCCTGTTAATAATTTCATCAAAGACAAGTCATTCCATCAAATTATCACTTGATAAAATTACTCTAGCCAATAGTTAATTTACAAACAAGGGAGGGAAATTAACCCAAAAGTTGGCAGCCACAGTTTAAACAATAACCATTAGAACACATCTGATATCAGATCTATCAAAGTTAGCAACATACAAATCTAACTCATGCTTTGTGTGATGGCCATTGGCAACGGTGTCGAACCAACATAACTCATGAGAACTTCTTGAGGCAGCAGGCTGTATCGAATAGATAACTCCTCGAATATTTTCTTGAGCTCGAGGACGAGCTCAGACCTTCGGCTATTCTTCTCCCCGATATTTTGGAAGTTCATCGTGTGGTTCACGTATAGAGCCATGCTCATCTTGTTAACGTCGATAATACCCTTGACGACTATGCTGTGGTTCGGGTGCCAGTGGTTCAGTTTGCTCTCTATGTACCTGAAATTTCTCGAAATAAATTACAAATGTTGCATGATGTTCTAATCTGTAAGTAGGGTAATCCACCAAAATGCTCTTTAACTATCTTTTTTTCACTTACATTTCTTAAAATGCAAGATGTAAAGGTATTTTCGGTAATGTACAGTAATGAAGAAAAACTTAAGGAATACACAACGATGGGCAAGGGTCGTTTAGTGAAATCTACCCTTGTAAATATTAATGGCTAAGATTGCAGGAAAACCCCTTGCTTTTGCCTGTATCAACACCCTTTTTTAAAAACCATATCGTCCTTTGTTTAAAAGTTTATTTTAAACTGCATTGTTCTGACGACAGGTTATTCCCCCCCCCCCCCCCCCCCCCTCTCCTGCCAATTTTTTGCTTTCAAAATATCATAAGGTAATGGTACTTATTTATTAACCCTTTATAACATAGTGGCAGAACAAATATGTTAAATGTAGTTGAAATAAGAGGGAAGTGCAAGTTCTTAAAACAAAGGGTGATAATAAATGATATACTGTTATACGGGCAAAATGAGGAGGATTTCCGGCAACTTGGCCAATTTCAAGGAATCACCTATACGCATTCGGAAGTATGTGTTTACAATATGACAAAGGCAAGCATGCAAATGCACATCTCTTCAGACTTCATTTACATTAATTGTGTGGATATGCACTTGCACATTACTTGTTAAAGAGTCTCTCTGGTTGACCGGTCAAAGGCTCATATCTCGTTATAAAACCAAAAACCCAGAAATATTGACAATGGAAAGCGAGATTTTAACATACATTATCCTGACAAAACGTCAAAGTATTTTCAGAACAATTAGCAAATGTATCCTCGCATCCAATTTTTCATGTAAATATCCTAGAACAATTGCACTCAAACTATATAGATTACTTGAAAATTGAAATAATAACGCAAATTTTCTATCAGGAAATGCTTTACTCGGGGAAATCCATGATTCAAATTGCAAATTCAAATTATGAAACACAAAACTATGACAATATAGCACATCACAAATAAAGTGTCTAGGCAAGAATAAAGATAACAAATCGGTATCTAAACAATTGTGAGTTGGTGGCATGATGCAGTTTAGGAATTAACTTACATTTTGATCTTAGACTTCAAAGCTCCAATGCTCTCCACTGAGGTTGAAACTGAAACAGAGAATTCCACAGAATCGCTCATGTCTGGGCTTCTGTAAAAATTGCTGATCGGTTTGGTCGCTAACACAGAATTCGGATAGTATATCTTCTCATTGTCGAATTTCAAGAAGACAGTGGTCAATATATTCATCTCTTCGACTATCATCTGCAAAGTTAATGGTAACCAAAATGTTCTTTTAGTTACCAGTACGTAATTTCACTACTGTTGGAGTAAATTTGACCATATTTGTACTGATTTGACTTTCTACTGAATTTGACGAGACGCAGGGACGGATGCATAAATATCGATTTGAAAGTGCACGATACAGGGACAGATGCAGAAACATAGATTTGAAAGAGCACGATACACACAATAAAGTTTCATCGAGAAACCTAACTAAATCATATAAATTAAAAAAGCTATCATTCAATTTAATAATTTATTAGCAAAAATTTATATTATTTTAATCACATGCATAGAAATAAAAAATTGATACAATTTGTGTCCATACTCATCTAAATAGAAGGAAAATTTTAAATTGTAAAGATTTAGAGACTTTCCTACAACCTTTTGTAAGAGAAAAAAGGCAAACTAATTAGTGACTTACAGTAAAAACAGCCATAGTCACCTAGTCACACTAGCAAACAATTCAAGAATGTAAATATGAAAATTGGACTATAATGAATTACCTGTACTCCGTCAACAACACATCGATCACCGACATCAAAAGGGTGCATCACAAATACAAAAATTATAGCCTCGAATGCCATCTTACAAGTGTTTCCAAACATAAAAACCACCACTAGTAGCTGAGACGATATAAAAACAAGCACTTGAGTCGTTGCAATGCCCGTTAGAATCAGAGTGATGATAAGTACTGCGACAGTAACAATGGCTGTTGCAAGCTTGTGCAATTGGTTTACAGCTGTTTTAGTATCATTCAAAGAATGCGCAAGTGATTTTCGATCGACATAAGCTTTAACCTGATTCAATAAAAAAACATATAGTTTGCTTTAAATTATTTTCTACTGTTTTTTCTTTGAGTAAATCTGGGATCATGTTGGGCTTGGCCCATTACAGAAAAACCCAGCATATGGGTTTGTCCCATTACAGAAAAACCCAGCATATGGGTATAAAAGCCATCCTAAGAGCTAGGGTTAGGGTTGCCATAATTCTCCAGCAGCAAAACGACTCCTCAGCTCTTATCTCTTCTTCGTTCTCGAGCTTTCTAAGCTCCAAATTCTCGAGTTTTTTCAATAAATTTTGCAAATTCATCTTTTTTCTCACTGAGATTCTTGAAGCTAAGCACGCTGCAAGTTGAAAGATCATCACTTGCTACTTGTTGCTTTTACTCTAAAAACCATCAGATAATTCTTTCCAGCTGTAAAAGAAATATTTGAGAACTTATGTGAAGCTAATAATTATTTATCCATGTGAATATAGGAGCACCCATATAATACGATACACATCTCGTATTAGCAATCCAACTCTCAGCTATGGTCTCTGTGATGTTTTGTGTATTATGGTTCGAATAAATACCTTGAACTTAGTAAATTACAGATAAGTACTGGAGCTTCCAATTTAAAACCTTACACCGTTTTCAGCAAAAGTTGATTACCTTTGAACATCTCTTTGTTATTTCGCTCTTTCGTAGAAAACAGTGTATTGTATTAGATCGATAGTTCTAGTTACTTATTTGCAATTTTTAAGTTTAGGGTATTTATATGTTGAGGAAGTTTAGGGTTCTTATCTGGTAAATGCTGAAGGATTAACGGATTTTTCAGAAATTTAGCCTGGAAAAAAAAAGCCATCGCAAGCTATCATAAAAGCTTTATTAAAAAACATAATCATAAATGTCAAAATTCTTTTGAAAAGCAGAGATAGTGCAAGGGCAAAAGATAGAATTGAAAGGTACCACCCAATTCTTCCAAGTTGATTTCCTAATCTTTTTTATTTCTGCGAATAAAGGTTAAATTTCAAACCCCCAAAATAAAAACTTTCAGCATTTTTCAGATATCTTTTATATCCTTTCGCTACAAATAATTACCTTGAACTTAAGTAAATTACAAATAAGTACTGGAACTTCCAGTTTAAAACCTTACACCATTTTCAGCAAAAGTCGATTACCTTAGAACATCTCTTTGTTATTTCATTCTTTTGTAGAAAACAATGTATTGTATTAGATTGATAGTTCAAGTTATTTATTTGCAATTTTGGAGTTTAGGGTATTTATATGTTGAAGAAGTTTAGGGTTTTTTATCTGGTAAATGCTGTAAGTTTAAGGGATAGTTGAGAAATTTAGCATGAAAATAAAATTATTGCAAGATCTAAAGTTTAGCAATTTAGCATGAAAAATATAACCATACAAGTCGAGATTCTTTTGAAAAGCAGAGATAGTGGAAGGGCAAAGGACAGAATTGAAAGGTACCACCCAATTCTTCATAGCTGATTTCCTAATCTTTCCAGTTTCCGCTGCTCCTTCAAACAATGGAAGTACGTACTCCACCTCCTCCTTGCTCAAAAACCTCAAAAGATCCTCTGCATCAATGACCCTACATGGAAGGCAATTATGAGAAACCAAAGAAAGTAAACCAAAATTAGGAAGGCTTAATTGCGGAAAACCCCTCACATTGACCAGATAGCAGGAATATTAGCCTCAACTTTAAAAAGATGCACTTTGCCCACTTTTTTAACTGCTAAAAAATTTCCATGGCTCTCAAATTTTTATTCTCAAAATGCCATTCTTTTCTAGTTATTCCATTTTTCCGTTAACGTACATAGTTATTACTTTTCGAGGAGTGTGATGGAAGTCAGAATCTCCCTCAGATATTGTCCTCAGTCAATCTTGTGGCCAGCGGGACTGAACGGTTGAGATTTATAGTGGGAGATTGGGCGTGGATCTCAATGGGTTGTTGGTTGATGGAGACGCCGAGCTGCCTGCAAAGAAGTCCCGGGGTGGGAGACCACTGCAGGACCCTCCGACGATCAAGTAAATGTCGAGGAATATTCAGGCAGAATAGCGGTGTATTGGAATGAGTTTCAGTTACCTGAATCGTCTGGAGAAGAGGTTTATACAGGGATCGCTTGCGGGCGAGCCGATGCGAGATTCTCGCCGCCCGTTTCTCCCATGTGTCACGTCCGCACTGAAGGCGAATACGCTCATTCATGACGAGATATGCTAGCGTAGGATGCGGGACGTGGAGCGGCGGAGATCTTATCGTGGCGAGATACACGGAGCCGTTATGAGGACGCTTATAGTCCATGCCCCCCGACCAAACAGGGACGCTGAGGAATCTCGGGCATAGGATAGCTTGAAGACGAGTAAGAAAACTGAGGAAGCTCAGCTCTATGATTGCTCGGAGACAAGCTATTGGCTAGCGAATAGACGAAAAGGGAACGTACTCAGGGGAGGCCCCCAAAAGGTCGGATGCTACCTCGAAGGCGAGACGCCGAGAAATGTTCCCCTTGCGTGACACTTATCTCAGCTCCGTAGACTTCAAATAACTAGTTGATACACGTGGGAGGCTTGACATCTGCCATGTGTCTTGATCAAAGAAATCCCCACTGGTGAGCACTATCATTAGTCCCCCACACTTGTTCCGGCCTATTTATGAGTCGGGTCGAGGGTGGATTGCTTGATCTTCTCTCTTCAGCTTTTTGCCGAGAAATCTACGCGGTGGATCGTTCGGGATCATGATAATTGGCGATGGCTGATCAGTCAAATTTATTGCATATTTGTATGGACATTTTCCCTAATATTATTAATTACTAAAAGGTGTTATTTGTAAATAAGAACATATGTGGGTTTATTTGTAAAAAGACTATTTTCATATGTTTTCTAATTTATAATTAATATAATAAGGAAATATATGCATATAATATTTAAATAAAATATTCATGAGGTTATTTATTATTAATATATGCATATTGTATCAAATATTCTTAACCAATATTCTTAAGATATCATATCTTTTAATTGGCTGGAATAATATTTTAAATAAAACAAATGCTACTAACAATATGATTTGAGATATTGTGCATGTATTATAATAGATCAGCTCAGATCTGAACTGAGTAGGAGATCCACAGCAAATCGAAGTATCAAACCAAATCTGCCGAATATTAGGAGCAAATTTAAAGAATCTAGCACCAGCAGAAACTAAGAGCAATATTTTCAGAATATTTTTATCAGAAGAATCTCCAAATATCGAGAGAAGAAACCACAAAATTTTTGGAAACTCCAATCCACAATACGGCGGCGGATCCGCGATCAAACAAGACAAGATGCGGCGGAAGCGCGGTCTTTTGGTAGCCGTAGGATCTGAAACTTCAGGGTCTTGATTGTGATTTCATACTTCTATATGACATCTAGGATTTCTAATTCCAGAGACTATATAAAAGACCGAGAGCTGTCTATCAATTCATATTTTTCAATTCGAAGAGGAAAAGATCATCTATCCATCAATCAATTAGGCAAACTAGGGTTTTGTAATTTCCTTTTTTAGTGAGCAACTTTTGTAATGCAATGGTTGATCAATAAAAGATAGTTTTTTATTTTAATTTTTGTCGCATTTACTTTCTGTATTTAATTTTAATTATGGGTTCCGTTTTCTTTCATCTTTCTTCTATTTCATTGATTCTAATGAGCGAGTAAATTTTCGCTTGTTAGGATTTGTAGGATAGGGTAGAAATAATGGATGATCAAAATCATTAACTTCTTTTTAAGATTTAATTTTTATAAACTTTAGCAAAATGAATGTTAACCCTCTTATCAGGCGTGACATCAATTCATAATAGTTATGACCACGATCTGAGTTCATTAATAACCGTTTTGTTAAGAGCTTGAAATAAATAGAGATCAATGAAAAGACAAGGGTCGGTAGTAGGAAACCCTAATTCCCTCCAGGAACCTTAATCCACATTCATCATTTTTTCTCTAGTAATATAAATAATTAAAAGATAAAAAGAACTATTTTTAAAACTTCATCCATTAACTACTAAATCCTATAAACCCTACAAGCATTTCTATTACAAACTTTTCTAACTTTCTTAGCATAAAATGACAAAAATCTCACATTTCTTCTGTCAACTCGTCTAAAACAAGGTAAGAAATTCACTATTTCCCTGTAGACGAACCGTACTCACTATCGGCTAGCTATTGCGACACCGTTATTGATTACGGTATTTACAACACTTTTCCACACCAATCAAATGTCGCAGTTGCCGAGGCAACGGTCGTAATATTTTTCTTGTTATTCAGGTTGATTTCTAATATAAAACTAGAGAACATAAAAAAATAAAAAATAAAAATAAAAAAACCACATTTTGTATTTTTAACGATTTTTGCGAGAAATCTGGAACATTTCGAGCGAACCAACAAAGATTCAAATATTGTCAAATAGGAGTAGAGAAGTATTGGAGTGCAGTGCTAAATTTTGAAGAGAAGATCTCATCATATGGCGGCGGAAGCCAAAAGAGGAATTTGGCGGCGGAAGCATGGCCAATTAGGGGAGTTAAGCCCCAAATTTTTTTTGGTATTATCCTAACGTTTTCCTCTCCTCTAAAACTTCAATAAACTGTTTTTACCTGCAGGATTCTTTGCAAACAGCGCCGCTGAAAAATCTTTTTGCATGTTTTAGATTTTAGTTTGTTTTGCATATTTAAAACGGACATTAAGGGGCAAGAAACCCAAATTCGGATTAGGTGGGGATTTTATCACCCTTCATAGGCCCCACAAATCACAAACGAGCATACGCATAACCCTATATTAATAAAAAAAATATCTAGACCAAAACTCTAAGGACAATCGCGCTCAATTAGGGCAAAAGAGAGTCGTGGGTAATCTATTGCTTATCCGCATTTTTCTTGTGGTGTCAAAGACAAGTGTGACTAAGGAAAATGGTTACTTAATTATGCCCGCTGTTTCGGTGATTCGTATAGCGGATACCTCACTTATCTGGCATTACCTGGCTGCAAGATTGATAAAGAGGTGATAGAGAATTTATCCTACGTCTTGTCCTTTGAAAGTCTAGGAACGGTCTAGCGATTTGACCTAGGTGACCCTAGCTTTAGGGATTGTTTGTGCATTTTTGTGATTAATTGAGTCGAGTTCCTCTTTCAAAGCAAAACAATTTCAAAATTTTAAAAATAAATAAAAAATAAAAAATAATAATATTTTCACCCTCTTTTCTTTTCACTCTTTTAAGATGGGTAACCCAAACCGACCAACTCTTGACGAGCTTTACTACACACAACCAGATATTTCTTTATATCGTTATTGCTTTGGTAGAAATTCCGACCCCACCATTTCTTTAAGGGATAGGATAAAATGCTCTAGAAATAACAGCTGGACACGTCACTTAAATTCCTATCAATTATGTCGAAATTCAATACCTTCTTATGTTGATAATCCTTTTAAGGCTAATGAGGAAACTTATATACCTATGTCCATTACTGAGCATATTGCGAAGGCTCGTAACCAAAGTTTCATATCTTTTACTGCTCCAAAACCGTTAGGACAACAATCACTTATTTCCGTATGAAAATGTTGATACTCCTTTTGAAACGAATTTGGCAATTTCTAAACCTATGACCATTGCGGAGCAAATTGCAAAATCCAGTCGCCAACAATTTAATCAATCTTAATTTTCTTCATATCACAATGTTGATCCTAATCCTAACTATGAAATTTGGATCCTTCTAACTCTTATTAAGAGTACCAAAATTTCACACCCTCTCATGTTGATATTTCTCTCAAGACTAATGTGGCAATTCGTAAACCCATTTCTATTGCGGAACATATCGAACTCGCCCGTAGCCAACAATTGAACACGTTCCAACTATACTCAGCTGTTGCACCTTATCTAGACAGTGCTTCTGAACATCAATTAGGAAGTCCCACGGTTCAAAGAGAATTCTTCATTGAAACTTCGTCACAAACAATGTCTAGTCTTGAAGTAGAGTTGGAATTGAGTAGTGAGAAAGAACAAGGGATCCCTCCAAGTCAAACCAGAACCAATTCTTTTGATCTCGACACCTTCCATCCTGAACACCAACCGAATGTTTTTAATGATAAACTGCTTAATAATCTAAGTGATGAGGTGTCCAAGAATAACATGTTTGACTTTCCCAATCTTGGGTGTGAAGAGAGCCTTACACCATTCTAAATCAAACCGATCCTTATCCGACTACACTTGACAGTTCAAACGTTCCAATTCCATCAAGTGAACCTAACCTAGTGATCCATCGATTGAGGATAATATAATTGATGAATTTTTAAATAACTATTCGTTTAATTTGACTGAAGATGCTAGTGAGATCGGTGATGAGAATATTTTTGAAGATGAACTCGCTATGTGGATGAGTTGGATTCTCCGACCCATCATGTCCCTTCCATTGAATGTGAACATCTTCTTGTACATTTAAGCGATCCTATTCTTACCACCAACCTATCCGATATGCGAAACGATATTCAACCTTCATCTCCCATATCTGGTTCAACAATACTCGACACCCAAGTTTGTTTACCCATTTCATCTTCTTACACTTTCTTTGGTTCTTCTCATCTTCTTTCACTTCCATCGAGTTTTGATGAATCACTCCGATATTTCGAGTTTTATGATTCTTGAAAGACCACTTGATTTAGACTCTTTTAAGGTAGACAAGATTTTTGAATCTCCTATCTCCATAATTTATGATGAACCGAGTCTTTTGATTTCTGGTGCGCAATACGTTAACCTTGAAACTTTCAGCCTTCCTAATGGATATGCCTATTCCACTGATTCCTTTCTTTCCGATGAGATCATTATTCGGAACATCGTTGAAAGTTTCGAAAATATTTTCGCCGAAGAACTCGCGTTTCTTAAAGACTTAGATGCTGTAATGAATCAACCTCCACCGGAAATTCGTGCACCTCTGTTTGAGGCCGAAGAAGTTGAACCAACACCCCTTCTTCTTATCACATACGAGAATACGACTATTCTACCCATTCCTTATCGTTCATATTCTCGTTTTCATTCACCATCACCTTTTCGTCTATACCAACCGAAACGTAAATCCTTTCGATTACACCTTTTATCTTCTCCCCATTTCATCTCTTTTAGTTACTTTCATCTCTGTTTCTTCTACTCGAGAAATGATACAACCTCCATTCTTATACAGTCTCGGGTCTTCTTCACGTACATCGGTTTCACATTCTTCTACCAACTATTGTCTTACCTTAATAAAATATTTGAATGGTTGATTTTAACTTTTGGTCTTTATAAAGCTTTATGTAGACCGATAATATTTACCCCCCTCTTATGTTGAATTTTAATGAAAACACTGTTTTACTCAGGTTTGGAGGTAAAGAAGAAAAATATTTTTAAATGGCTAGCACAAACTAGCCACGGAGCTTGGATACGCTCTTGAAATAAAAGAAATTTTTGCACAATTGTGAGCCAAGAACAAGTTTGGGAGAGAATTTTATTGTCATTCACTCTTGATCCCTTCTTTATACCATCTTATTGAATTGTTCCTCCTAGCCTTCAGGTTTTGAATTTACAGGACAATATCAGTGAGGACACTGCTGCAAACAAGTTTGAGAAGATGGTTTGTATGGATGGTTTGAATATATCCACACATCATATGTAAATATTGTATTGCATAAATTTTGAAAATAAAAGTTAGAAAGTGAAAAATACATATGAAAGAAAGGAAGAGATTTAAGAAATGCAAGAAAATTAGATATTTTAAAACGAAGCTAGTAATACGTAGTCATTAGCTGTTGTCCTAAAGGTTAGTAAGATGAAAGAATTACTAATATGCGGATAGAAATAAGTCTGAAAAATTGTCCCTATTCTTGAGTCCAAACTTCTGAATGTTGACACCTTACTATATGCACTTGCACACATCTTGAAACTTGGGATAGTAGAGAATACCTTGAAACACTCTTGTTTAAAGTCCTTAGTATGAAGGGGGAAAAAATAAATTAACAAAATATAAATGACACAATAAATGGTGAAGAAAAATGAACATAGGTTTTGCAATTACTTAAGGCGGTATAAAAAATATAGCAAGGGTGCATTATCACCTAGTGCTTTAGACCAACTAGTTTGGGAGTCACTACTAAGCCTTAAGTGTTGCAAGACTAGGATATTGCTAATTACGCCTTAATAAGTGAGCATATTCGATAATCGGTTGGTTAGTACCTCAAGAAGTATTAACGACCGCATGAAGAATGTGTGAGCAAATCCATCTAAAACATCACCGACTAAAAAGTACTGAGGAATATGGATAAAATGTATGATAACTTGAATTGAATTCTCCAAATGTAGGGATGACTTTTACACACAAGGAGGGGTATATGATCGATGTTTGGAGGAAAGATTGGAAGGAAGACTAAAAGACGATGTTTTATTGAGGGATGATGTGATTTCTGACAATTTTTTCAAGACCATTAAGATATGGCTCATGACAACTAAAAAGCTAGTGTAGTTTAAAACTATTTTTTAAGTTTTTTTCTTTTATATGTTCCTTATCTTTACATATAATTTTTGTTTTCTTTCTTTTATTTTGGGATTTTGTGGGTGTAATCCGCTGAAAACCCTCAGGAGACAATACTCCTACTAGGGACACCTAAAGGTTTAAAGGCTTTTCTCACGAGCTAAGTGCAATCGTGTGGCATACGAAAGTGTGCTGGGTTTTTTCTTTTTCTTTCTAATAAATAGTTCACTCGGGACAATCAAAGATAAGTTTGAGCGTATTTGATCAGTCAAATTTATTGCACATTTGTATAGACATTTTCCCTAATATTATTAATTACTAAAATGTGTTATTTGTAAATAAAGAACATATGTGGGTTTATTTGTAAAAAGAATATTGTCATATGTTTCTTAATTTATAATTAATATAATAGGGAAACATATGCATATAATATTTAAATAAAATATTCATGAGATTATTTATTATTAAAATATGCATATCGTATCAAATATTCTTAACCAATATTCTTAAGATATCATATCATTTAATTGGCTGGAATAATATCTCAAATAAAACAAATCATACTAACAATATGATTTGAGATATTGTGCAGATATTATAATAGACCAGCTCAGGTCTGAACCGTGAGTAGGAGATTCACAGCAAATCGAAGTATCAAACCAAATATGCCGAATATTATGAGCAAATTTAAAGAATCTAGCAACGGTAAAGGCTAAGAGCAATATTATCGGAAAATTTTTTATCAGAAAGATCTCCAAATATCGAGGGAAATAGCCATGAAAATTTTGGAAGCTCCAACCCACCATACGACGGCGGATCCGCGGTCAAACAAGGCAAGGGGCGGCGGAAGCGCGGTCTTATAGTAGCTGTAGGATCTGAAACTTCAGAGTCCTGACCATAATTTCACACTTCTATATGACATCTAGGGTTTCTAATTTCAGAGACTATATAAAGGACCGAGAGTTGTCTATCAATTCATATTTTTCAATTCGAAGAGAAAGGGATCATCTATCCATCGATCAATTAGGCAAACTAGGGTTTTGTAATTTCCTTTTTCAGCGAGCAACTTTTGTAATGCAATAGTTGATCAATAAAAGATAGTTCTTTATTTTAATTTTTGTCGCATTTACTTTCCGCATTTACTTTCTGCAATTTACTTTCCGTATTTACTTTCTGTATTTTCTTTCTGCGTTTTTAATTTTAATTATGTGTTCTATTTTCTTCCATCTTTCTTCTACTTCATTGATCCTAATAAGCGAGTAAATTCTCGCTTGTTAGGGTTTGTAGGATAGGATAGAAATAATGAATAATCAAAATCATTAACTTCTTTTTAAGATTTAATTTTTATAAATTTTAGCAAAATGAATGTTAACTCTCTTATCGGGCGTGACATCAATTCTTGATAGTTATGACCACGATCTGATAATCGTTTTGTTAGGGGCTTGAGATAAATAGAGATCAATGGAAGGACAAGGGTCGATAGTGGGAACCCTAATTCCCTCCAAGAACCCCAATCCACATTCATCGCTATTTCTCTAGTAATAAATAATTAAAAGATAAAAAGAATTATTTTTAAAACTCTATCCATTAACTATTAAATCCTATAAACCCTACAAGCATTTCTATTATAAACTTTTCTAACCTTCTTAGCATAAAACGACAAAAATCTCACCTTTCTTCTATCAGCTCAACTAAAACAAGATAAGAAATTCATTATTTTCCTGTGGACAACCCGTACTCACTATCGGCTAGCTATTGCGACACCGTTATTGATTGCGGTATTTACAACACACTTTTCACAGATCAATCAGTGGCGGCTCATCGATCTCCATGGCCACATGGCGATCCACAAACGCTTTAATCTTCATGCGTATCCTTGATAACGTCAACGGATCGCTGAAAGAGCTTTGGATCCATGGCTTAAGTAGGGCTGGAATCTACCCGTCGTGAATGGATACGACGAGCAGGAAGCTGTCCGCCGGCCTCGTATGAAGGCTTTGGATTCACAGCTTAGGCCAGACAGGAATCTACCCACCGTGAATGGGTACGACTGGCAGGAAGCTGTCCGCCGACCACGCATGAGGGCTTTGGATCCACGGCTTAAGTCGGGCAGGAATCTACCCGCCGTGAATGGATACGACGAGCAGAAAGTTGTCCACCGGCCACACATGAAGGCTTCGGATTCACGGCTTAGGTTAGGCAGGAATCGACACGCTGTGAATGGGTGCGACGGGTAGGAAACTGTCCGCCGGCATCACAAGGGCTTCGGATCCACGGCTTAGGTCGGGCAGGAATCTACCCATCGTGAATGGATGCGACGAGCAGAAAGCTATCCACCGGCCTCGCATGAAGGCTTTGGATCCACGGCTTAGGTCGCGCAGGAATCTACCCGCCGTGAATGGATGCGACAGGCAGGAAGCTATCCGCCAGTCTCGCATGAAGGCTTTGGATCCACGGTTTAGGTCGGGCAGGAATTTACCCGCCGTGAATAGGTGCGATGGGCAAAAAGTTGTCTGTCGGCCTCTACTCGTGCGAGGGCTTAGAATTCACAACTCATGTTGGGCAGAAATTTATCCGCTGTGAATAGGTGCGACAAGCAAGAAGCTGTCCGCTAGCCTCGTGGCGAGGGCTTAGGATTCACAACTTATGTTGGGCAAAAATCTACCAGCTGTGAACGGCTGCGACGGGCAGGATGCTGTCCGACGGCCTCTGAACCGAGCAGGAGTCTACTCGTGCGAGGGCTTAGGATTCACGGGTTAGGCCGGACAGGAATCAACCCACCGTGAATGGTTGCGACAGGCAAGAAGTTGTCGGTAGGCTTTGTGGTGAGGGCTTAGAATTTACAACTTATATTGGGCAAGAATCTACCCGCTGTGAATCGTTGCGATGGGCAAAAAACTGTCCGCCAGCCTCCAAACCGAGCAGGAGTCTACTCGTGCGAAGGTTTAAGATTCACGGGTTAGGCCGAACATGAATCTACCCACCGTGAATGGATGCGACGAGCAGAAAGCTGTCCACCGGCCTCATGACGAAGGCTTAGCGCGGAAACGAGAAGAAACAAGTTCGGATGACAGAAAAGCAAGAATCTCATTATTTAAGGAGAGTACAAGCAGATGGCGTGTCATCGTGGAACCTCGGAGAATAAGGTTTCGGACAATCAGGCTCCTTCCTTTCTTCCCGGTCCCTCTTCTTTCGATCTGTCCGGTCTTTACGGGGAAGATTAGCATTCACCTCAGACTCGAGTTGGATTTCCCGTTCGGTCCAGACTTTTACCTCGGCTATGGTCTCAAGTTGCACCAATACAAAAGAGCGGAGCCACTCTCTGTGCTTAAGACCGGATCTCAGAGTGGTAATGACTGTCATATCCCGGTGCTTGGGTACCTCAAGGAGAGCATTGTAGAACCGGGTAATATAGCCCTTAAAAGATTCTCTGTCCTCACCCTTGATAGTGAATAGGTAGTTGACCCACCTCTTCTGTTGTCGGTTGCCGACGAAGTGGCTGAGGAACTGAGTAGCCAACTCGTCGAAAGTTGAGATTGAACGCGGAGCCAAGCCGCGGAACCTGTCTCGCCCAGCCCGGATGAGAATGATGGGAAAGGCTCGGCATTGAGCCGCGTTCGAGTTATCTTGAAAGCTCATGCCCCGGTGAACGTGTCCAAGTGGTCTTTCGGGCCGGACTTTCCGTCGAAAAGAGTCACTTTGTGCGGTTTGTTCCGGGATAAGACCCGCTCCCTTAGTAACTGCTCAATGAAGGGTTTCGTGAGAGAGTCTATGGAGTATTTTGCCAATCCGCAGGGCGAACGGGTGGCGAGCCGCATGTCCTCAATATTCTTCTCGAGGACCTCGATTCGCTGTTGGTACCCCGAGAATTCTCCGTAATCGGAGCACCTACTTTCTCTGCTTCGGGCTTGGGTGATGAAGCGGCTTTGGCTTCGCTCCATCACGTTCTTCAGATTCTCGGGATGAACCTTTCGTGGCTCCCCCGACGTGCGCCGTAGGCACGACCTCGACGATTATTGTGACGTCAGTCTTTCTTGGAATCATACGACCTAACTGGCATCGTCTCGAAAGGCGAGGGAGCGCGGCGAGCATTGAAGCGATAGTTCGGTTGGTCATGAGATCTTGGTGTTAGACTGTCCGGCACCCAACGAGTCATGGAATCATTTCTTGTATGGAGGTCGCGACTGCCGGAATCAGCACACCGGTGTTCCGTGTCAGGATTGGCACGAGCGAGGCCGAGGACATGAACGCGTCCATCTGTTGCCTCGTGCACGCTACCGTTCTTGGGAGTAGGGTGGCGGTTTACCGGGCGTGGCTGGCATTTTGAATACGAGTGAGCGAGTCCACCTTCGCTGTCAGTCGGTCGATCCGTGCCGTTAAGGCTTCGACGATATTGGGAGTGGAACCGGCCCCGCCTCCGTTGCGGAGGATGAGATGGCTCTTGCTAGGATCTTCATTGCGATGATCACTGGCCATCGTATCGAAGGCGGATGATCAACTTTTTGGGTGGAAAAGCTTCTCGTTCCCACAGACGGTGCCAACTGATGGAGGTCGGAATCTCGCTTAGATGTTGTCCTCTGTCGATCTTGTGACCAACAGGACTGAACGGTTGAGATTTGTAATGGAAGATTGGGTGTGGATCTCAATGGGTTGTTGGTTGATAGGAACGCCGAGCTACCTAGAAAGAAGTCCCTGAATGGGAGACCATCGTAGGACCCTCCGACGATCAAGTAAATATCGGAGAATATCCAGACAGAGTAGAGGCGTATTGGAATGAGTTTCAGTTGCCTGAATCGTCTGGAGGAGGGGTTTATATAGAGATCGCCTGAGGGCAAGCCGATGCGAGATTCTCGCCGCCCGTTTCTCCCATGCGTCATGTTCGCATTGATGGCGAGATATGCTCATTAATGACGAGATACACTAGCGTGGGATGCGGGACGTGGAGCGACGGAGATCTCGTCGTGGCGAGATACACGGAGCCATTATGAGGACGCTCGTGCTCCATGCCCCGGGCCAAACAGGAATGCTGAGGAATCTCAGCTATAGGATAGCTCGAAGACGAGCAAAGAAGCTGAGGAAACTCGGCTCTATGATTACTCGGAGACGAGCTATTGGCTGGCGGTTAGGCGAAAAAGGAACGTACTCAAGGGAGGCCTCCAAAAGGTCAAATGCTATCTCGGAGGCGAAGCGCCGAGGAATGTCCCCCTTGCGTGGTACTTATCTCAGCTCCGTAGACTTCAAGTAGGTAAGTGGTGTACGTGGAAGACTTCTCATCTACCACGTGTCTTGATCAGGGGAATCCCCATTGGCGAGCACCATCAGGATGTCTTGGGAATAAAAATTGGTAGATGCGGGAAAATATCGATAGTTGTTTTTAATTATTAAAAAAGGTGGGGGGTCCTGCTAAATGGGCAAAAGTGAGGGAGTTTCCTGCAAGTAACCCAATTAATAGTTAGCAAATCTCACTTGGAACCTTGCTTTGCAACATTCTTAAATATCCTGTAAGCCGCAGCCTTCGCTTCCCACTCACTAGTTATCTCCCTCTGCTCTTCCTCGTGAAAACTCTCATCAATAGTATTCGAAAGTGTCGATAGCCCTGATGTCCTGATCACATTAACCAACCCTTTCATTGTCCAAGCCGACACCTTTTCTTGCCTCATTTTATAAAGCTTCGACACATCGATAACCTCTTGCTTATCTTTTCCTTTGCCTTTTCCTTTACCTTTACTTCTAAAGCTCATATGTCCCGAATTTGCCACCGGTCCAAATTTCTCCGCAATTTCCATCACCGGGGGCCCAGATAGTGTCTGCAGTATATACTGATGAAATATTGATTCTTGAATCCGATCAAAGAACCGATTCATATGAAATGAAGATGCTAGTATCTTCACAAGGAGTGTTTTCACGAGCCAGATAGCCGACCCTAGCAATAAAGAAATTAACAGCCTGGTAACAAAGTAAAGAACCGTTTTAGTCTTAGGTGATCGATGATCTCCTTGATTGAACACCAACAACCAACTCAAAATAATTAGAAATAGCCATAAAAAGACTTGAACGCTCTTCTTTAATCCATAGACAAAGTAGAGCACTTTCTTCTTTAAGAGGAAATTTCTTTCGATCGAGAAAACAAGGAGGTGCATGAACCAATTTGTAACCAATCGCCCGCAGCAAACCACTGCGATCATTAAGCACCATCGCCAAATCTCCAACCCCCAAATCGCAATCCCTTGCCATTTATGAACCAATAAGCTCGCAACACAAAACGAAATAGATACAACCAATATCAACCATTCGATCAGATTTCGAACTTTGAACCTCTTTCGCTTAGTTGGGTTGTCACAAGATTGTTCCCTTTTGTATATCTCCTCTTCTTCCTCCTGTTCATCATCGTCTTCATCGTCTTCTTCTTCGTTCTTCGGAGTTTTGGGTGTGCCCGCGTATTTAAGGTTTGGGGAACCAATGTAGGATGAATTCGAAGAATCTTGAACTGGAATTGTTGCCGGAGCTGTTTGCTCAACAAATCTTGACTTGGGTTTTGAGAATGTAGATGTAGGGATCGATTTTCGACGGGTCAGGGTTTCGGAACGTGGGGGTCTCGGGGGTTTTCGAGGGCTAGGGCTTGATCTAAGTACAATTTCAGGGACTGGGGATTGGGGTTTATTGTTAATTTGCTCTCCTAAAGTTTCGAGCTTTCGGTCTTTGGTGCCAAGGTTTTCCTCTCCTGAGATCATCACCACTACTTCACCTTGTTTCTTCTCCATGGATTCTCTGTTTTGATCCATGGAAATATTATAGGTTCATATAATAGTCTATATCTTAAACCCCTCCTCCAAAATCTTAGCTTTTCAACAATGGATCAAGCACATAAACCTAAACATAGATCTTGAGTGTTGAGTAAACTAGGGTGAACACTAAAAAAAAAGGCATAAAAATCTGAGCTTTGCAAGAGCTGCTGGTGTGAAGAGGGGCATACCTTAAACTCGAGCTTTTAACACTCACCAAAAACCCTAGATTCTAAGAGATACTGAGAGAGGAGCTAGAGCAAAAGCTTGGTCCTTTTTCATATTTGAGTGAGAGAGAGAGTTGAAACCCTAGCTGATTGAATCTAGTAAACATGGAAGCAAATGGTGTCGGAGCCCCTCCCTATTTTGAAGAAAATAGAATTGCACGGCAGGACTCCAAATCCGAAGCAAATTGCCTCCTTCTGCCCTTTGCCTTTAGTTTATTCCCTTGGTTCCAAATTAAAAATATTAGTAGCCGTTTTGGTGCGTAATTTTTTGAAAGATGACGGTGTTTTTAGGTACTTTTGGACTTTTATGAAAGCTGGATTGACTTCTTCCATGTGATGAGATTTGTTGCAGCAAGCAGCACATGGGGAGGCTTCTTTTGTCAAAGCAATTGTGGCAGTTGCTTTGTGATTTGTGTTAATTAATTAATCTTTACTGTTATAACCCAGCCGATGTCATTATTACTCCATTTTGAAAGCAAAATATTTCCAAACAAAAAAAATGATCTTTGGTAAAAGCAGTCATCAAAGAGCTCCATATCATCAGTTTTCAAATTAAAAAAATTTAGTTCATGTCTCGTTGATGAGAAGCTTGGGGAATGCTAGAATGCCTCAAAAGTTGCATCCCCATCTCAAATAATTTAAAATTAGAAATTCAAATTTCAAAATGATTTTTAGAGTATTATTCCACTAATTCTAGAATCTAATTTATTTTTAGCTGAGAAGGCAATTCCATCCATTTTTCATCTTTCAATTAAAATTTTGAAGAAGAAGAAGGGAAAAAAAAAGTTGAGAAGTATCACATTATTTTTTCACATCGAACCGCGGCTATAAGCAAAAAACGTTATATCCTTCAAAAAATTAATCAAAATGAAATGTTTCGATGTCCCGGTCGTCACATCAATCCAAGTCTTCATTGGGTTTTTTCGGATCATATTTATAAAAACTACACTCACACGTCCATCGGACGTGCAAAATACTAGTTTTAATTAATTAACTTTTGTTGGGATGCATGGATCATGACCACAACCACCTCAACATCATTAGCTCATCTCTACTATGATAACTGTCTGAATTAGTATAGCTTTCCTCTTCATAATGAGAAGTCGCTGGTTCGATTCTTGAAGGCATCGCATAAAAAAAACTATAAAATAGCAAGAATACATAGCATTCTCTCATTTTTCCAAATAAATGGATCTAAAAGGTTTAAACATTGGTTAGCCTTTTGAGAAGACTGCCTACATATAAATTCCTCAAACTTCCTCCCGGACTGCATATATATACCTTAACTTTAGCAGACGTGCAAAGGTTAAACTTAAGTTGCCAAGCCATCAACTTATTACATCTTCTACCAATTTTATCCATGTCAGTTGTATTCAAACAAACTTGCTCTCTCCCTTTCTTTTTCTTGCTTGTCTTTTACGAAATTCCCCCTTCTCGCTTTCACTTCATCAAAAACGAACAATTCCCCTTCTTTTTCAAATCACCGTTGATGGAGGTCGGAATCTCCCTCAAATGTTGTCCTCCGTTGATTTTGCTGCCAACGGGGCTGAACGGTTGAGATTCGGTATGAGAATTGAATGTGTGAGTCATGGTTGTTGCTGACACCGAGCTACCTGCAAGGGAAGTTCCGGGGTGGGAAACCACCGTAGGATCCTCCGACGATCAAGTAAGTCCCAATGAGTAATTGGGCAAAGTAGCACTGTCTTGGAAATGAGTTCCACATACCCGAGTCGTCTAGAGGAGGGGTTTATACAGAGGTCGCATTGGAGCTAGCCGATGCGAGATTCTCGCCGTCTGTTACGCCCCTGCGTCGCGTTCGCGTTGATGGTGTTATACGCCCATTAATGGCGAGATACGTCCATTAATAGCGAGATACGCTGGTGTGGGATGCAGGATGCGGAGCGGCAGAAACCTCATCGTGGCGAGATACACGGAGCCGTTACGGGGACGTTTGGGCTCCGTGCGCTCGGCTGGACAGGGAAGCCGAGGAAGCTCGGCTCGACGGATAGCTCGGTGACGAGCAAGGAGGCCGAGGTAGCTCGGCTATAGGATAGCTCGGAGGCGAGCTATTGGCTGGTTACTAGGCGAATAGGGAAGGTACTCCAGGGAGGTCTCCAAAAGATCAGATGCAACCTTGAGACGAGGCATCGTGGAATATCCCCTATGCATCATGCTTACTCCATCTCTATAACCCCCAGAAATCTAGCAGGCTTACGTGGATGACACGTCACCTGCTACGTGTCGTAATTTGGGGAATTCCCATTTACGATCATCATCATTAGCCTCCCACTCTCGTTCCAATCTATTCATGGGTCGGGTCGAGAGTGGTCTGCTCGATTTTCTCCAAGATCCAGCCAATAGAGAGGAGGAAGAAGGAGACCCACCTCCAAAAACCCCACTTTGGGGAAGATCCAGGGCCCAAGAAAGAAGAAAGGGGTCCCCTTTCACCAGCTCCGAAAATATCTTAGGAGTTTAACTCCTCCAAATATATATATAATAAATCTTTCTTTTTGGGAGTACAACTCCCAGTGCAGGGGCTAAGCCCCGTTGTCCTCTTTGTCAGGAGTTCAACTCCAAAAGTCAATCGGGAGCACAGCTCCCAGTGCAGAGACCAAGTCCCTTTTCTTGCTGACGCCCAGCGCCCGCGTGCCAAGCATGTGAGGCGCCCGCGTCCAGCGCCCGCGTGCTAGGCACGTGAGGCGCTGGCACCCACACGTCATTTGGACGCTATTCTTCTCTTTTTTATATACACACACACTACACAACACTGTCCCCGTTAGAAAAAATTTCTAACTGGGTGCTACCCCGCACCCCGCAAGGGGGCTGCTAGCCCCCTTGACCCTCAGCCCGCTATCCGGGTAGCGGGACCTCCGTAAACTCTGTGAGGCTCCCGATATATCCAAAACCCCTTAAGACACACAGCACATTGAGTTCGCGTGACCAGTTTGACCCGTCAATCAGAGGTTCTCTCGCTTCAAAGGCGAGGGGTAATTAACGACAGCTTAGTCCGCAGCTGCCGGAGATTCGGATCCCCACAATCAATAAACCCCCGCCTACCCTAAGCACGGGGAATCTGTAATGCTCCTGACAAGTGACGCGTATTCCCATTTCAATGGGGCGACGAAAAACACCCTGCAGGGGAGGCCATTCCTTGGCAGCCATTTTGCTTTAGTTGTCTCCTACCATCTGAAGATTGCTCGGTGCACCATCGCTTAGGTCGGACCCTCAGCCCAAAACCTTTCTTCGGCCAATCTTTCTTTGAATCGGGTTAGATATCTTCTTCCGAAGTTTCCATTAATGTAGTTGGGGTCGAGTCGGGCGATGAAGCTTCAGCTTTTGAAGCCGAGTCTAGTGGGTCGTCTTCTTCCTCCTCGGCTTCCGATAGCCAAAGAAGATCTTCTTCCTCTTCGTCTTTTTCATCTGCGTCGGGCTCGCCACCAAGGGGTGGCGATGCCTTTGTACTTCGTCTTCGGGTGGAGAAGAGGGCCCCAAGGTGCGCATCGAAAATACTCGTGATGTGACCTCGATGTTAAATCTCCTAGACGAGCTTTCCAATATCCGGGCTCGCTTCCACATCCCCCTTGGGTATTCACTTCATCCGGCCAGGGAGGGTGAGCGGGCAGACCAGGTACAGGGCAATAAGATTGCCCTATACCTGGAAGCATTTCGAGCAAAGATATGACCGCCCTTCTCATCCGAGATTTGTGCCGTACTCCATTGCTTCCGTCTTGCCCCGGGCCAGCTAGCGCCGAACTCGTGGAGAATACTCCTCGGGTTTCTGGTCCGGTTGAAGATTGATCGGATCCCCTTCAATTTGAGTCTTCTTCTTTCCTTTTTTTGTTACAAAAATCATCCCGGCACTTACAAGGACGAACCGAGCTGGGTGTATCTCTCTTTTAAAAAACATAAGGGTGGGGCGGCCAGGTCAGGAGTGGTGGTCGTCTCTTCTTCTATACATGAGTGAAAGGAGAAGTTTTTTTTCGTCGGTCCTCCAGAGGGAGAGGATTGGCCGGTGCCCACCAAATGGCACAGGGCAGATTGCCCACGGGTCAGGCAGTCTAACGCCCTGGAAGCGGGGGCAGTATCGCAATGGGAGCCGATCTAGCGGGCCGATGTCCTGCTTTCCGAGCAGGCTTTGAGCTGAGCGGGACTCGGTCCCGCACGCTTCGGGGGTAAGTTAGGGTTTCACCGATTAATTTAGGTTTGGCATGATATTGTCGTTCTTGTTGCTGACTTTTTTCTTCTGTTTTCTTCTGCGGAGCCAATGGATCGTTCGAAGATCATGGCTACTATGGTTGTCAAGGTGCAGGGGAGGAAGGGCGGCGGCGCTAACTCGTCCAGACCCGCACCGGGCGTGGTCCCTCGGCAATCCCCTTTCTCCAAGGTCTCCATGGCTCCTCCTGTCCCGGAGGAACACCGTAGCGGAGGGCATAAGCATGCCTGGGATCCGGCACCCCGGGCCAGGACAAACCCCAAACTTATCTTTGATCGTCCCGAGCAAACTGGTTTATTTAAGAGGGGAAAAAGAAAGGAGAAAACTAAGCACACTTTCGTAGGCAACACGATTGCACTGAGCATGTGCAACAAGCCGTTAAACCTCTAGGTGTCCCTAGTAGGAGGAGTGTTGTCTCCTGAGGATTTTCAGCGGATTACACCCACAAAATCCAATAACAAAAGAAAGATGGTGAAATTTACATATAAAGAATAGAACAATAAAAGAAAGGCCTTGAAAAGAAGAGTTTCCAACTATACTAGCTTTTCAGTTGTCATGAGCCCTATCTTAATAGTCATGAAAAAATGTTAGAAATCACATCATCCCTCAATAAAACATCGTCTTTATTCTTCATTCCTACCTTTCATCCAAACATTGATCATATAACCCCACGTGTGTGAAATGGACATCTCTACACTCGGAGAATTCAATTCAAGCTATCATACTCTTGTCCATCTACCTTAGTACTTTTTAATTTAATGAGTATTAAAGATTTGCTCACATATTTTCATGCGACCGTTAATACTTCTTGAGGTACTAACAGACCGATTACTCGTGTGCTTGCTGATTAGGTGATAGTATTTTCCTCGTCTTGCACCACCTAAGGCTTAGCAGTGACTCCCAGACCAGTTGGCCTTAGGGCACTAGGTGAAGAGGCACCCTCGCTATATTTTTTTATTGCTGCCTTGGCGATACAAAACCAGTGTTCATTTTTCTTTTCACCATTTATATTTTCTTCATTTTTTTTTCATTTCCTTCATACTTTGGCTTTTAGACAAGAGCATTTCAAGATATCTTCTACTATCCCGAGTTTCAAGACGTGTGTAAGTGCATATAGTAGGATATCAACATTCAAATGTTTGGCTTCCAGAATAGGGACTATTTTTCAGACTTATTTTTATTCTCAGATTAGTGACTTCCTTCATCTTATTAACCCTTGGGACAACAGCTCATAACTACTTATTACTAGTTCGTTTAAGAAAACTTCTAATTTTCTTGGTTTTCTTAAACTATTCCTATCTTTTGGATGTAATTTTTCACTTTCTACTCCTTTGTTATAATTTTTTTTTTTTATCTTTAAAATTTTTGAAAATTTGTGCTAATACAAAATATGGTGCAAATTGATGTGTAAATAAGCACAAACCTCCCCCAAACCTGTTTACAGCTGTGTCCTCACTGATGTCATCCGTTAAGCTCAAAAACCTGTAAACTTGGGAGAAAATTATTAATGGGGGCAAGAATATATGAAAGTGAAAATCCTCCCCCAAACTTATTTTAGGCTCACAATTTTGTAAAAATCATTTTCTTTCAAGAGCCAAAATATACCACACCCCCCAAACTTGAGTTAAACACTTTTAATCTTTTAAAATCACACGAGGGGGTCAAGGTTATTGGTCAATGCCAAGTTTTGCAAAGACCGAAGTTCAACACCAACCATTCAAAAATTTTATCGATGAAGCACCAAGGTTGGTGGAAGAACATGTCACCTTTCGACGTGAAGAAGTGGGGAGGTGATAAGAGGTGTGATGGAAAATGATTGCGTCTCAATTTGGAGAGACGGCACAGTGATAGTGATGATGGATTACTCGTATTATCATGATTGTCCAAAAGAAGGGGTGGAGGTCCAATTTCTTCATCTTGGAGTTGATTCATCTCAACACCCGTGTCTTGTAAAAATGCGAGTTCATCAGCGAAAATTTCCTCAAAGGTTTCATCGATACCCCGAAGAATAATGTCCTCGGAAAAAATGGGGTGATCGTCAGACTCTATAAAAAGTTCCTCGTCAGTGTTAGATGTTGACCCGGACAACTCGGTGGAAGAGTCCGTATCAAGCAACAACATATGAAAAGAGTCAGTATCATGAGGTTGATCAAATTCGCTGCTGTCGACATCCATTAATTCGACAGAACACACATGAGCATAGGGTTCGGAGGGTTCACTTCCCAACTTGTAAATGTTAAGCTCAATTGACTTCTTTCCAAAGGATAGGGTCATAGAGCCGTTTCTACAATTGATTACTGCATTGGAAGTGGCCAAAAAGGGTCGACCGAGTATCACCGGGATTTGATTGCGTGGGTTTGCCACAGGTTGTGTATCTATAACGATAAAGTCCACAGGAAATATGAATTCCCCGACTTTGATTAACACATCCTCTAGCTCACTCTTAGGTTGGGTGATAGATCGATCGGCCATCTGAAGAGTGCAATGCGCCGGCTTTAACTCTCTGATCCCTAATTGCTCATAAACAGAATACGGAAGCAAGTTTACACTAGCACCTAGATCGAGTAGAGCACGATTGATATTTTTACCCCCAATGGAAATAGAAATTGTAGGACTTCCGGGGTCCTTTCGTTTCTTGGGTAGTTGTTGTGTAAAAGCGGTGCTCACATTACTCGCAAGGAAAACTTTTTTAGGTACTTGAACTTTTCTCTTCCTAGTGCACAAGTCCTTTAAGATTTTTGCATATGACGGAGCTTGTTGAATAGCATCGAGGAGAGGAATGTTTATGTTAACTTGCTTAAAAATTTCCACAATCTTCTCCATTTGTGGACTTGGTCCGTTGCCCTTTAACCTGTTTGGATAAGGTGCTTTATCAATAATGGTTTGGTCCAACATTGGAGAGGATTGTGGGGATGGATTCGATCCCAAAATTGGAGTGGGAATCGACTTAGATAGATTTGGCGAAATGGGCGAAGGGTTCGAGTCTTGGGGAAAATGGAGAATAGGCTCGGTTGAAGGTGGAAGACTAGACGAATTAGGGGAAGAAGTAGAAGAAGGGGTATCATTGGTGTCACTATCATCACACTGCTCACCCACTCGGTTATTCAGCACTTTTCCCGATCTCAACGTGGTAACATCACTCACATTATAACTTTGTGAGTGGCCAGGATTAGCTATGGGTTGAGATGAGAGTTTCCCTTTCTCTCTCGCACTCATTGCGGCGTTTAACTGTGCGATTTGGTTTTTTATTGATTTGATACTCTCACCATGGGAGGAGGAGTTTTTCGTTAGGGCATCAATAGAAGACCTCATCTCAGCCGAATTTTGCATGGATTGTTTCATGAACATATCCAAAGTTTGTGCAAGTGAGTTGTCAATACCGGCCACTTGTGGTGTAGAAATGTTGGCCGGATTTTGGAAATTCTGTGACTGAAAGGGGGGCTGATTCTGTGGTTGTGGTTGCTGTGGAGGAGGTCTTTGATAATTGCTTTGTTGGTTTTGATTCCAAGCAAAGTTAGGATGATTCCTCCATCCTTGATTGTATGTGGAAGAATAAGGGTCGTTTCTAGGTTGCTGCTGAAAAGCAGCATTAGCTTGAAACGATGCATTCATAGGACATTCTTCCGTTAATTGTGAAGGATCCGAACAGCAACCACAGACGGTCTTAGGAAGCGTGACCTGATTTAGGGAGAAAGATGAGAACTTGTTTTCAATAGCGTCGAGTTTTTTTTGTATCGCTGCCATTTCGGCTTTCACTGCGATGGAAACGTCGAGCTGGTGAATACCTCCCTTAGTTGTAGGTGGTCTTACGCTTTCCCACTGCAACGTGTGTTCAGCGAGATCTTCCAGATATTTCCATGCTTCACCATCATCTTTAGACATGAAATTGCATTGACACATTGTTTCAAGCATCTGCTTTGTCGCCGGATTAATGCCCTCATATATAATCCGACATAAATCCCATCTTTGTATTCCGTGATGGGGGCATTGGACAAGCAGATCTTTGAAACGTTCAAAGCACTTCCAAAATGGTTCATTGGGAAGCTGGGTGAACTGGTTGATCTCGCTCCTAATATGTGCAGTCTTATGATTTGGGTAAAACTTCTTAAGAAATGCTACGACGAATTCATCCCAATTAGTGATAGAGTGTGCGGCAGTATTATAAAGCCATTTTTCTGCCAAGTCGCACAGTGTGAATGGGAGAAGACGTAAGCGCATAGCATCTAAAGTCAATTGTGAAGTACCCATCATTGCGCATACGTTTTCGAATTTGGTGATGAAAACGTACGCGTCTTCCGACTCAAGCCCGTGAAATTTGGGCAGCAGGTTGATGTAGTGGGGTTTAATTTCGAAATTATCCCCATTAGGTGGTGGAAGAGATAGACAAGTAGGAAGAGGACCACGAATAGGATAGCATTTCTTTTGGAGAGAGATGCGCGGTGGATTCTGCGCACTTTCGGGCGGTGGCAGCGTGGTGTTATAATTAGATAGAGTGCCGTCCATCACGGTCGATGTGGTGTGTGGTGGGGGAAAAGAAGATGAAGAAGTACCGACTTCGGCGTCGATAGCAGGAACGCGGACAAGACGGGCACTAGGATCCCGTGTCCAGCCGAGCATGCACTAAGCGGGTTTAGTGCAAGTGGCAGCGTGTGTGTGATTTAAAATTGGCTTGTTTTGAAAAATGTAGGACTCAAGACAAATCTCCCTAAGATGCACAAGCAACCCTAGAACTAAGGTCACCTAGGTCCAGTCTCTAGACCGCTCCTAGACTTCCAAAGGACAAGCCGCAGGATCAATCTTCTACCGCCTCCGTACTACCCTTATAGCCAGATAAGTGCCAGGTAAGTGGGAAGGAACCACGTCGTGGGCTTAATTAAAAACCACTAGCCTTTGTCACACTTGCCTGGGCACTACAAAAGTAATGCGAATAAACGATAGATTACCCACGACCTTCCTCTGTCCTTATTGAGCGCGACAGTCCTTAGAGTCTGGTCTAGATATTTTTTAAATTAATGAAGGGTTGATCTATATGCTCAGTTTGTGATTTGTGGGGCTTAGGAAGGGTGATGAAATCCCCACCTAATCTTGATTTGGTCTTTGCCCCTTAGAGTCCGTATTAAATATGCAAAACAAAACCAATCACAAAACTTTTGCAAAAAGATTTT